>OX465267.1:10800235-12210673 GCA_949987775.1 Aproaerema taeniolella
TGGTTAAATAACGAGAATGGGACAGGCAATCAATGATGGGTGATCGTAACACAAAGATTCGGTAATTGAATCGAAATGTAACGGACAATTTTACGAAAATCAAGAGTCACAAAATAATTTCGTGTCCATAAAATTCAAATGCGTATAAATTAATTTACTATACCTGCCAGGGCTATGAATTTAAGGCCGGATTAATTTATGATGAAGTAATTTATGCAGAACTGATTTTAGGTCAGATAATTTGCTTGTATTTTGGTGCCACTGAGTTCAAAAACTATAACATAAGTATAACGACCGAAAGGCTCAATATAATCGATTGCTCTATCGTCATTGCCACCGTCGCGGAGGTCAGAATCCAGTGTCAACCCATAGCACAATATACACCTAGGTGTACCTAGCTGCAACATGATATAAAATGATTGTCCACATTAAAAACATAGGAGTCAACCGACTACAATCTCAACTATGCTTGTTAGCAGATAACCACAAACCAAACAACAACAAGACAACACTACACAACACATCATTAAACACACACGCCCTCACACAACCTAAAAATTAAGTTTTATTATATTAATTTAAGATGTTTACCTATCTCAACTGTTCCTCCGAGCCTGCACATTTAGACTATTTTGATATTTACTTCATTAAATGGAACCTCCCAACACAAGTAAAACTTTAATTTGCTTAATGGGAGTTTTCCTTAGACTAAGAAATATATATAATATAAGCTATTTGAGAAATAAAGACTTTTTAAAACGTTATCTAAATGTAATGTGTAAGTATTTTTTATTTAGTTAATTTTCTTTAAAGTAGGGAATCCATTTCGAAAAAAATTATATAGTACCTACTACATCAGAAGTATACTCTTTCGAAGAAAAAAAGAAATTTTGAAAATTGTCTGACAACTGCCGGAGGCAAAATAAGTTAAAAACTTCGCTGTTTCGATGCACTAACCAATAATGACATAGTAGGTCTGTACTTATCAAAGTTATCAGTTCCGATACCTAATTTAATTCATTCTATTGATTGGAGGTCAAGCAAGCTGTCTTTGAATCATTTATAATTACTTAGTCTGACCTTTATAAATAGGTATCGCGTTTTTATAAATCAGTATTAAAACATGTTACTATGTGATAATGATAAATATCTTAGAATATATTTAATTGCAGTGACACTGCAGAGTCTGGGAAAAAAGAGAGAGACTTTGCCCAGCATTAGGGCAAAATAAGCTACAGATAAAAAGCATTAAAATTTTATGTAAGTTAGCTTGCAAACAGTCATGCCAAACATTGAGATAATTTACAATCAGTAATTTTACAGTCATTTTACTCATGAACAATGTACTAATGAAAGCGTCTCAAATGTCCTATGAGCCAAGTTAATAAATTATGTTATTATTTGCATCCACAGACTCGATGTCCGTGAGTATTTTTTGGGGAAAGAAACATTTTTTTAGCGCGAATGGGACTTGAACCCACGACCCCAGGATTAGATCTCCTGGTGCTCTAACCAACTGGGCTATCATTCCTTCAAGTCAAGCGGCGAAACATGGTTCATCTAGTGCCTATATTTAATTTATTTTCTATGTTTAATATCTGCTGTTGCTGTTTGTGCTTTTGTTGTTACTGTTTGTGCTTTTGTTGTTGCTGTTTGTGCATTTGTTGTTGTTGTTAATGCTGTTTCTTTGTCTTGTACCTCTAAATAAAGTGTTTACTTACTTACTTACTTACTAAATTTCTCATTTAATAAGCACATTCTTCATGCTTGTAGGTTCCCTCCCGCTGGTAAGCGTTTTAAAAATACTAAATTCATAAAGATACTTTTAAAAATATAATACTACAATGGGTCTAAATTTGCTATTCAAAATATACATAATACCTACATGTTTTTACCTTTGTTCCCGACGTTTCGGCGCGGTTGCACACGCTCTAGTCACGGGTAGAACGTCGGGAACAATAAAATTATAGTTGTGGTGTTTCTGAATTACCCAAATTCAGATTATCATTGTATGAAACAAATAATAGCAATGACCAGACAGTATTACGTATCCATTTTAATCATAGCACCCGCAGACCCGCATGTCGAATCCATCATGGGACTAGTGTCGCGTCGTATGATTGATCGTATGCCGTGACTAGGATGTTTTTTTATTTACCACTCAGGTTTAGTACTGCGTTGGTGTTAGGAATACTGGTATTGGCTAAGTAAAGTAACATTTTGCTCTTATATATCTTTGTAACACCTTGTATATATATAAGGTCCTAATTTATTAGTCACTTTCCTTTTAACACGTTATTGTGTAGGTCAAAATATATCATTTGAGTCAAAAAACAAAAGCATAATATTAAATTTAAAAGGTCTTGAAAAATTTTGTTATGATATTTTTTCATTACTATGTTGAATAAACCCATCCATTCAAACGTGAATAATAATGGCAGTAGTAGAGCGGGCGAGCGGGGAGTGGACGGCTATAATCGAAAGAGAATCATTCCTATATCTTTATTGGATTTTTTTTAAATTTTTTTTACAAAATTTAATTTTCAGATAATTAATTTTTATGTTGTTTTTTGGAATATGTACTATCAACCTATACAATAACGCCTTAGAAGGTAAGTGACTAATAAATTAGGACCTTATATATACAAGGTGTTTCAAAAAAACCCAAAAAAAATAGAAATTAAAAAAAATAATTTTAAATGTGAAATAGTCGCAACTCTAGTAATCAGTTGCCCGGTTTGACATCTTTCAAAATGAATGTTTCATATAATTCATATGACATTCTTGTAACAGAGCTGCGCAATAAGCTAAATTTTAATTAATTTTGAATTATCTTTTTTTGTTTTTTTTTTGAAACACTTTATATATATATTTATTATATTACACTAAATTCTAACATACAGAATTATCTGAGCTAGAGTATCAACAATGTTTTAGGTAAGTGTAAGTGTAATAACTTTTAAGAAAGGTTCGATGAATACATAAAAGAATTCTTTTATGGGTTAATGTATACGTTTCTATAATACCTACTCGTAAGCACAAAAAATGAAGACAGTCACTTGTACACGTAATATTAAAAAGGCTTCGAGTGAATAACCGGCTTATTTTGGGTGAGCTCGCTACAACATTGACTCAGAGATTGTGGTCAAGAGGAAACTCATTTTTTACAAAAAACTAGCTACTAGGTTCTTATGTATATCTATGATGCTGATTCCCGTAAATAACTTTGTTCAAATATTTTGATTCGTCACTTTCGGTTTGAATTCAAAGATAAACAAATCAGATTTCAAATTAGTGAAGAATTCGCGCGTACAGTCAACAATAAAACGAACTTGACAGAAGCAATCTTATTCCATTACGATAAGAGAGACACTGTCAAGATTAGCGTGCTATTGGCTGTTTGCCCACGCCTCTAATTATTACGAAGCATCTGTGAAAACATTGGAAAAGCGAAAAACTACGAAGAATTCTGCTAATGACATGTAATGCGGTGTCTAAATGAGTCAATGTATATACGTTTTGACACTGAAAAATGTGGAAGAAATAAAAATGATTGTGTTTACTATTTTTGGAGATTTTTATTCGCTAGCATTTTGTTTCGTAAGCTCTTGTGGGGCGCCCTTATAAGAATTCAGGGCCCCGATTCTGTAACTTTAGTTGAGTGTCGATGGAATGGTCGCCATTTTATCCGTTCAGGTGGTGAAATTGAGAACTATCCAAATTTCATACACCTAATGACAGCTGCATTGACTGGTGGCGCCACCGCCAATGAATTTTCAGTTGCTAGGTAGTTTGCAACTTTACGTTCGGTTGGCGGTGGCACTGCTGGTGGGAACGTTGTCAACAAATATATGAAAACTAAATAGTTTTCAATTTCGCCACCTGAACAGATAAAATGGCCTCCATTCCATCGACACACCACTGAAGTTACAGAATCGGGGCCCAGGTCAGGTATTCCACGAATGGCAATAATGACCATTCTATCCGTTCAGGTGGAAAAATTTAGAACTTTCTAAACCTCAGGCACTTGGTGACAGCTACCTTGACTGACGGCGCCACCACCAGCTGAATATTGCTAGGTAGTTTGCAACTTAACGTTTGGTTGGCGGTGGCGCTGCTAGTCGGGGCAGTTGTCATCAGAGTATGACGTTTTGTTAGTTCTGAATTTTGCCACCTAAACGGATAAAATAGTCACCATTGACATTAAATCGCCATTGAGACGTCACTGATTAGTGGAAAAGACGCCTTGCATAAACTTTAGCATACGAAATAAGTAACTTTACCTAAAATTATATAATATAATTTCACTTTTGCTCCAAATTCTGATCAAAATTATAATAACCCTTGTGATAATATCAAAGAGCCCATTAACGGCGAACCTTGTCTTTTAAGTACAATAAAGGCTCTCACACCCTTCACGACATGTTAATAAAATTAAAAATGTGTACTTTGCTTTCAATTTTCATCATATATAGCGTGTTTCATAAATATACTCATCAAAAAGAATATAAAAAATAAAAGAATTTAATGTGCAGCTCTATTTCAAATATGTCACGTTAATTACTTTAATCTTGAAAGATGCCAAACCGTGCAACTGATTACCAGGATTGGAACTATTTCACTTTTTTATTTCTCCGCCAGAATTGAATGGCTGAAGTACCTATTCTCCTGCATAAACAAGCATAAGCAAGAAACAATGTAACGTTACGTAACGTTACTCAGCAATCCGTCGCCGCATCTACACACGCAAAAGTGGGGCAAGCCAAGTTCGAAGAAAATGGGTAAAATTAGAAGCTGAAAACATATTCAAAAATTTGAATTACCATTGCCCCTTATGTTTTCAGCTTCTAATTTTACAGTAACATAGGAGGCAATGGTAATACAATTTTCATACTGTTTTCGCATTATAAAAAGGCCCAATGACTAGCAGCAGCATAGCACAGCGCGTTTGTACTTTCGAGCTCATAGAACCCGAAACTCTTTAATGTTCGAATGAATAGGCTTCTCCTGTACTAGATTATGGTCAAGGGCAAACCCATTAATAATAATAAAATAAAAGATATTACTTAAACAATTTGGAGACAATTTTGATCACTTAATACCAAAAATCTTAAACTTTAATTTATTGGAAGTGTTTTCAAATTCAAGAAGTTATAATAGTAAACAGCAAACATTGTTTTAGCAGAAAAAACAAGAAATGGTGTTTCAATTTTTATTTTATTTTTTATTAATGAAGGGTTCGCTCTTGACCACAATCTAGCCCAAGGGCAAAGATGCGGTCGAAGATGTAGCAAGCTCGCCCAGAAGAAGCCTATTCACTCGAACTTTAAAGAGATTCGGGTTATATGAACTCGGAAATACAGACGCAGGCAGGGAATTCCATTCCCTAGCAGTGCGCAATACGAAAGATGATGAAAAGCGCTCAGTGCGAATCCGTGGGATATCAACAAGATAGGGATGGTACCCCGCGGTGCGTCTGGACGTCCGATAGAAGAATGGGGCAGGCGGAATGAGCTCATGCAGCTCCTGAGCACACTCCCCGAAGTACATCTTATAAAAAATACATAGGCAAGCTACTTTGCACCTATGAGCTAGGGTTTGGAGCTTATCTTTTACTAGCTTCCTGTCACCGATGAACACATATAATTATAAATCAAAGCTACATATAATTATAAATCAATTAAAGGATTAATTGAATATAGAAGAAATGACACCCATTTAGATCTCAATCCTTTGTCGGCGAAGTCGACTACCATGACTACCATCTTTAATATCGAACTTGGCTCACATTTTCATATTTATGTTTTTGATGGATTTATAAATACATTCGACACGTGCTTCGCCCACGTAGAGTCCACACATACTTTAAGGATGCAGGGTGTAAGGGACCAGCTTAGGAGTTAGAATTTACCCCTATCTAGGTTCGGCTACTAGTGATTTTTTTCCGGAAACGTCAAGATAAGGAGTTTTCATTATTTATATTTGTATCGCAAAAATGTGCTTCGCGTGCAACCGTCCCGCACCATTACTGGTTTTCTTGTTCTACACAGTTATTATTTTGAATTGCATTTTGGATTCATATAAATAGTTTGATTTTCAATTATAAAATATTTTCAAATTTTTTTAAAATTTTCTAAAAATTTCAATTCCACTGTAAAATCAATCAGAATATTGGTTTGAATTCAGTTTTTGCTAAGTTCTCTCTTATACGAGAGAACTCTCTTATACGAGAGAACTTAGCAAAGTCACGAGTGAATAGGCTTCTTCTGGGTGAGCTCGCTACATCCTCGACCCATTGGCGTATCTAGGATTATTTTTCAGGGGGGGCCGGTGGTATCCTGACAAAAATTAAATGTAGTCTAGCTTTATACGCTGTGTATTGAAAAGTAACTAAATATAATATTACTGTATTAAGTATAGTATGTTATAATAAGTATATAGTAATTATACATATCAGATTTTGGCGTCCATCATAGAATATAGAATCAGTAGCCCTACATCCTGGGGTGGACCTTAGACCATACTAGGGTGGGCACGGCCCACCCGGCCCCCCCTCTATATACGCCTATGGACATCTTTGCCCTAAGCTAGATTGTGGTCAAGAGCGAATCCATTTTTAATAAAAAAAATAAAAAAATACTCTCTAAGTCCAAAACAACGCAAAATACCATTTTAGTCTTCGTAACTAAATATTTTATTTACCACATTTTATTTTTATTTTCGCTGGCTCTGAACTTTTTAGTCAGTCTCACGCCATTACAATTACTCAGTAAACAAATCTATACTAATATTATAAAGAGGAAAGATTTGATTGTTTGTTTGTTTGCATTGAATAGGCTCCGAAACTACTGGACCGATTTGAAAAATTATTTCACCATTAGAATTCTACATTATCCGTGATGGACATAAGGTACATGTTTTTTCCAAATTCTCACGGGAACGAAGTCCCGGGCGGAATGCTAGTCTTAATATACATCAAAGTCGGGTTTGTTCGAACACTTATAACTCGAGAACGGCTGGACCGCTTTTCATTGTTTTTGATTTGTTGTAGGTATTTGTCTCCATCCCGAATAGCTAGCAGAATAACTATTAAAAACGTTGAAAAAGTTACTAAAAAAATCCCACGGAAACAAAGTCCCGGGCGAAAAGCTAGTAATGAAATAAATAACTCAGAATCAGCAGGTAAGAAAGCTGTCACAACACGGCCTAAGGAAGCTGTCAAAACCCGCAAGATGGCTACCCTTATCGCGAAAAACGCTGACACCTACCTTGTCAGAGAAAGATTAATTATCCCAAAAACTGTCAACGGAGAGGTTACGGGATGACAAGGTAGGGTTAACCCTTCTTTAATAAATTATGTGACATTTTTACATACATACTTATATGCCCGTATTACAAAATGAGACTCAAGTCTTGATCTATACTTAAGTTTTGATTGTCTCTTTCTCTCACTATCAAAACGACAAAGACGACTGCTACTTAAGCATAGATCAGAGCCCGAGTCGCGTTCTGTAATACAGACCATACTGTTGTAGATTTGAGTGTCATCCTTAATTACAATTTAGGAGTGTGTTGGGGACATAATACCTAAGTTTTTAATTTTTTTTAAACTGTTTATTATGAGCAGGGTTAACTCTTGACCAAGGTCATAGATGAGGTCAATAATGGAGCGAGTTAACCCAGAAAATGCCAATTAAGGCACTGGTACTCTTACGCACCGACGGAACACAGCAAGCGTCGGTCTTCGGGAAGGTGGTCGCATCCCCGCGGACCCTTTACAGAGGGTACCACACCACAGTGTCTTTATAGGCATTTTCTGGGTTAACTCGCTCCATTGTCGACCTCATCTTTTACCTTATGGTCAAGATTGAGTTAACCCATCTTATAATAATAATTTTAAAAAAACATGAGACCATAGGTCGCCACCTCAGATTCAGGACAAATTGAGGTGTCGTTCCTTATGAAAACCACAAACCAAAACGTCATGTAATGTGTTTTGTGTTTGTTGATTTTATTAACAAACGCTGAATCAAAATAGATAAACTTTATAAGTGACCACCTCAGGATTATACTCTTCCGAACAAAAAGTAATTTGAAAATCAGCCGATAATTAGCGGAAGTTATCTCATAACGAACAAAATAACAGAAATCTACAGTCGAATTGAGAACCTTCTCCTTTTTTAAAATCGGTTAAAAATAACAGACAATAGAATTTCACTGTTGGGAAAATCTTTTCTCAAATGATTTGGGAGGAAACGCAGTAATCACACGCTTACCACGCAAAATCGAAATTCATTGATATTCAAACACCTTAATTCTAATTTCTATGCCTATTTTTACTCCTCGTCATTGCAGTTGCCCTTAAGAAACGAGCAAAATTCGACTTCAAAAAGTTTACTTATGTTACCACACAGTCAAGTACTAATTATTGATGCAAGAAGATAAGAGGATGAATTGCCTCTGGACAGCGAGCGAATTGGCATATTCCTAAATTAAATAGTGGTTGCTGGGCACTCTCTAAAATTATTTTGACATGCATTTAAAATGGATGCTAGAACGAACTTGCGATGTAAGTTTCATCAACAACTTATTGAGCAAAGTTTCCCAACGTAAGCTCCTAAGTATGTTTGATTAAAACTTAGCTTTTGCCGAACTTTCTTATTTTATAGGATAGCTTAATAGACGTTGTATGTTTAACAGGAAAGTCGTAAAACAATCTTGTTAAAATCTGGTGCTTATTGGCGACTTCACCATTTTAGAAAATGGCAAAGTCGCCAGTAGACTGTAATTTTGATTAAAACTCTACAGACGTTGGTATAATCACGAAATATGGACGCCATTATTCAAATAGATAATTGAATTGCGCTATATATAATTTATAGTTTGTTAAAAATACCTATATCTAAAGTAATTGATTGAGTACAACCTAGAAGCACCTTTGTGTGAGACTGGAGTCTGTACTAGGTAGAAACCTGTGTTACAGCTCTCCAGGCCTCCAAACTCTTGGAGCGATCAAAAATAAGCTCAATCTCAATGAGTATACAATATACACTACTCAACAAAGTCTAGGGAACACGCACGATTTTTCATACAACAGAGGCCTCTTTGAGAAGCTGTGAAAAGTATTTAAGACACGTATTTTTAATAAAATCTTTAGTGTGAGCAAGTTCTATACCCGAATTTAAAATTCCTATAAATGAACTTTATCTAGCTTGAAGTTTGTGAAAAAGAGACGAAAATTAAAATTTAATTTCACCATTTCCATACTAAAAGCAAAGAAAAACTGCGTTTTCATTTTCATTTTTCCCTCTTTTCCACAAATTTCAGGCTAAATAAAGTTCATTTATAGGGATTGAAAATTCAGGTATAGAACTTGGTCACACTAAAGATTTTATTAAAAATACGTGTCTTAAATACTTTTCACAGCTTCTCAAAGAGGCGTCTGTTGTATGAAAAATCGTGCGTGTTCCCTAGACTTTGTTGAGTAGTGTATTATATCTGTTATATAAATTAGTAATTTGGATTTTAAACGAGAATTTTTTTTGTGAAAAATTACTAGTTAAGTTAAGCTATGCAGATGACAGGGACAGACAGTGACAATTATCAGTCTTATGTCGGTTTTTAGACTTACAGAATAGATGCCCTTAACTCGCGAAAGAAGAACAATTATACACAGTTTCATATTTAAAATACTGATAAAGATTGCTGCCGATCAATCACAACGAAAATGTCGAACTGACAACACAAGAGGGCGAGCAAGCTTGGCGCAGTGCCCTTGCGCTGCTAAGTGAAGTTTCACCATCATTCGAGTGGTGTGATGCGCGCATTTGTCGCGGGCAGTAGTATGCTAGTTATGCTGAAAACTGTTGTTTTTGTTATCTATACATATCTTCTATACATATTATGAAGAGGAAAGATTTGATTGTTTGTTTGTTTGCATCGAATAGGCTCAGAAACTACTGGACCGATTTAAAAAATTCTTTCACCATTAGAATCCTACATTATCCGGGATGGACATATGGTACATGATTTTTCCAAATTCCCACGGGAACGAAGTCCTGCGCGGGAAGCTAGTTATTAATAACAATGGGTTTGCTCTTGACCGCAGGGCAAAGATGAGGTCGAGGATGTAGCGAGTTCACCCAGAATAAGCTTATTCTCTCTAACTTTAAAGAGTTAAATAAACGCTACACACTCAAAGGCCCACACTAAGGTTTTCCCTTGTGTCGTGGGTCCCTCGGAACACACATAAAGACAAATACAAACAACCATGACCCGAGAACAAACATCTGCTTTTCACACAAATGTTTGCCCCGACTGGGGATCGAACCCAGGACCCGCCGATCAAGAGGCAGCGTCACTACCACTCGACCAAACCGGCCGTCAAAATTGCTAACTCAAAATTCCGTAAGGCATTTTATAGCAAAAGCGAGTTGCTAAAACTGTTTGTCAACCTGAATGTGCCAGGTGTCCTCTTCAAATCAGATAGATAGACACTAGATCAACGCAAATCAAGGCAGCGAAGACTCTTCAAATGCCCTAATGATGCTAGGTGCGCCCGCATAAAGCACTCAGTTCGAGTTGTTGATGTAGGTACAGTGGGCGGCATATCAGGTTAACACATGCGTGCACTCTGTGTTGTTAAGATAATAGTGGTTTTGGAATGAAAATGGGGTAACCTAATACGCTGATCTCTGAACAATACTGTAGGGACACCCGGTAGCACATCGGGGTATACATGTTGGTTATGACGTCATCCTTATCTCGCCCGTAATAAAAGGGTAACCTGACGTGCTGTTGTCTGTACAGTATACATTCAATGCCCAAAGTCAAAATGTCAAGTTCTAAGTATGTTTATAGTTTTTTTCTGTAATTAGGGTAAATTTTTACACAGAAAATTTTATTTTTTCGTATTTCACTCTCCAGCCAGCCATCCCTAGGCATACCAGGATCAAATCACGTGAATCTATTGCTCCTTTGCGAAGTCAATAAAAATTCATAATATAGCGTTTAAAATATAAGGATATGGCATTCAAATTAACTTAAAAAAAAAATGTATAACCCCGACATTTAGGGCCTTACCACAGAAAATAAAACTTAGACAATTTAAAAAAATGCCTGAATGGGCATAGATTCCTTTGCTTTTCCCAGAAGAGATAAATTAAATAACAACAAAATGACATTAGCCAGTTTAAGACATGTTTTACCTGAAACTCTAAAATGGCTGAACCAACTTTAGTCAAATGTAGCTCTAATAACCCGAATTTTTGTCAAATGTGACATCAAGTGGTTTTGGAACCACTAATGCTGTGCCAACACCGAAAGGGTTAAAATACATAAACATACTTACGAAGACTTTAAAATAATTGAAAATATGTTCTTCAAATGTTTTTGTTGGTCGGAAATCGGAAATCGATCAGTAGGCGATAATAAGGCCAATAAGGGAAGTAATAAGGCCAGTCACTATACAACAATGTTGTTGTATTATACACTATAATAGTGTACTATACAACCTCATTTCCCATAAAAGTCATTCCACGGTAAATGATCCTCGTCACGACAACATAATTAGGTAGAAAATGCCTCAGATACATCATGTAATTAGCTAATTAGTTAGCTGGGGATAAAGTTTCAGTAGCAATCGTCGAGATGGAGTGGATGCTTTTGAAGTTAAGTACACATATTTTATTCATGCTGGTACGTAAATGAAAAGTGATGGCTACAGATCTTCGTTTGTAAATAAACATGGGAAAAAAATGGGCAATGAATATATAGGCACAGTTTACTGTGATTTATTCAATGTAGATATGCAAATAAAAGGTCTTTGACGTTATTTTGTTTTTAAACCGACTTCAAAAAAGTAGGAGGTTCTATGTTCGAATGTATGTATTTTTTTAATGTATGTTCACCGATTTCTCCGCCAATTATTGACCGATTTTCAAAATTCTTTTTTGTTCGAAAGAGTATACTTCAGAAATGGTCCCATATAAATTTTATCGAAAATGATTCAGCGCTTTAAAAAAAATCAACCAAAACAAAAATAATTCTACAAACCAGAACATCATCTAAATAAATGAGTGTCATTTTCGTTTGTGGTTATCTGCTAATAAGAATTGTAATCTGCAAAAAGTACTAGTTATCTACTTTGTGCGAACTGTTGTTGGGATTTGAAGTCAGTGACTCATACGTTTTTTTAACGTGGAAAATTATTATTTAATGAACTCATTAAACTTAGATTTATCTCTAAACTCGGCTTTAGTTTGATTGATAATTTTTAACTTTTAACGTTTTATTAAAATCGAGTTTTAAGCTTACACAAAATCGATGGCATGCAAGACGGACATGATTAAAATCTATACATATTATAAAGAGGAAAGATTTGATTGTTTGTTTGTTTGTTTGTTTGCATCGAATAGGCTCCGAAACTACTGGACCGATTCGAAAAATTCTTTCACCATTAGGATTCTATATTATCCGGGATGGACATAGGGTACATGATTTACCCAAATTCCCACGGGAACGAAGTCCCGCGCGGGAAGCTAGTAAACAATAATTATGTGCATTCATTTTATCAGAAAAAGTTTCTAAAATGTCCGTTTTTAGGGTTCCGTAGTAATCGACGAACCTTTATAGTTTCGCCATGTCCGTCTGTCCGTCTGTCCGTCTGTCCGCGGGTTTCCTAAGAAACCCTTGGTACTACAGAGCTGAAACTTGGCATGATTATACATATGAATCACGCCGACAGAACTGTAGAGTAAAATCTTAGAAAAAAAATTTTTTTCGGGTGTCTCCCATAGACGTGAAAGGGCGATGATTTTTTTTTTTCTCGCCAATATTTTTGAGTGGGGTGTCATAGGATAGCATATTAAAAGATAAAAGGGGTTTACTAAGAACGTTTTTCGATTCAGCACTCCGTTTGCGAAATATAAATTTTTAAAGTGAAATTTTTTGTCAAACTCAAGTGTCCCCCCCCCTCTACCTGCTAAACGGTTGTTTCTAAAAATGTGGAAAAATTCACGTTGGTAGAATATATAACGAAATTAAAAGGAAAACTATCACACATAAGTTGGTCCTTCAAGTTTGCGAGTAATAATCGACCAAGTGCCAAACACTGTTGAGATTAATAAGAATATATTTACTAATATAAGATCCTTGGTACTACAGAGCTGAAATTTGGCATGGTCATAGATATTGATTGCGCCGACAGATCAAAAATATAAAATTTTGGAAAAAACATTTTTTCGGGTGTTTCCCATACACGTGAAAGGGCGATGGATTTTTTTTTCTCGCCGATACCATCGAATTGAATGTCATAGGATAGATTTTTAAAATATAGAAGGGGTTTACTAAGAACGTTTTTCGATTCAGCACTCCGTTTGCGAAATATAAATTTTTAAAGTGAAAATTTTTGTTAAAAACAAGTTTCCGGGGGGGGGACACTACCAGCTAAACGGTTGTTTCTAAATGTGAAAAAATTCACGGTTATAGAATATACAACGAAATTAAATAAAAGCTATCACACATAAGTTGGCCCTTCAAGTTTGCGAGTAATAGTCGACCAAACGTTTTTGGGATTAATAAGAATATGTTTACAAGGTTCCACGCTAAAAGTGAGGGGAGGTCGAAAGCCAAACTGTAACATATTAACATTTTAGATGTCGTTAAATAGTTTTTTGGGGGTGTTAATTACGAAAATGACATCAAAATATTGCCGTAAAAAAACAAAAAAAAATTCGCGCTCGCTTCGCTCGCGAATTTTATACTTACATTCGGTAGTATTTTGACCAAAACAAAAATTATTTCCGAAATTACAAACTCTTTAATAATACATTTGTTTTTAGGGTTCCGTAGTAATCTACGAACCCTTATAGTTTCGCCATGTCCGTCTGTCCGCAGGTTTCCTAAGAAACCCTTGGTAGCACAGAGCTGAAATTTGGCAAGGTCATACATATAAATTACGCCGACAGAACTGTAGATTTTTTTTCGGGTGTCTCCCATAGATGTGACCTTTCACATCTGTGGGTGATAATTTTTTTTTTCTCGCCAATATCATAAAATGAGGTGTCATAGGACAGCTTTTTAAAAGACAGAAGGAGTTTTCTAACAACGTTTTTCGATTCAGCACTCCGTTTGCGAAACATAAATTTTTAAAGTAAAAATTTTTGTCAAACACAAGTGTCTACCTCTCTACCAGCTAAACGGTTGTTTCTCAAAATGTAAAACAATGGGCTATGTGCAAGATTTTTAAAATAATTTGATTTTTTTATTTTAAGCAGGCTTAAGGTCCCATATTCAAATAAAAAATATATCAAATAATTTTAATCATAGATATAAAAATAATTAATTTTTAAAATTTTGGTTACGATTTGTTGCTTATTACAGCATTCTACAGATTAACTCCTTTGCCAAAGTAAAAAAAAAAAACGATTGACAGTTGGTTGACATATAACCTATACCGTTGCGTTTTTGAGTTTAAGTTCAACATTTAAGTTTCAATCACAGATTAACTAGAGATACGTTTCAATGTACTTACGTTTAAATGATCCTCACAGCATTTTACACCAACTTTCTTTCAATTCCTTTGGAATGGTAACAAACGTCAAATCTGGTGAGTTAATGTCAGTGTTTGAACAAAGAGTTATAAAACATTTTTTGGTTCTCTCCACCGCTGTAACTCGTCAGATGCCAAGTCGAGTAGCAAAGCCTGCTGCGCTGTCGTTATTAGTGTTATTCCACAAATCCGAAGAGTATTAATCACTATCGTTGAAGCAGTTCTCGGAGTCCGGTATGAATAAGGTGTAGTCGAGAGAAAATCAGTCAAAATCTAGCACTACAAGTCCGTGCAAAGTTAAATCGTAATCCGGTATGCGGTAGCAGTAAAAGACTTCAGAAAAAATTAACCAAAAGCAAAAATAAAACTCAAAAATAAACAACCAAATACAAAATGAAATAGGTTATGTTTTTTTTTTATTGACATGACAGCTTGGCAAAGACACGATTGTATAATGCCGTATTTATGATTAGTTTACCCTACTGAGAAACTTTTAATTATTATATTTTTATTTCAAAAGATAGATTTTTTATATATTTTTTTTTAGGAAACGGGACCTTATTCCTTTATGTTAAATAAAAAATTAAACAAAATTAAAAATATTTTTAAAATGTCGTACATAGCCCATTCACGGTGGTAGTATATACAACGAAATTAAAAGAAAAACTATCACACATAAGATGGCCCCTCAAGTTTGCGAGTAATAGTCGACCAAGTGCCAAACTTAGTTGGGATTAATAAGAATATATTTACTAATATTAGATCCTTAATAGTACAGAGCTAAAATTTGGCATGGTCATATATATCTATTGATTGTGGTGACAAATCTAAAAAATAAAATGGTGGAAAAAAATTTTTTTCGTGTGTTTCCCATTAACGTGAATGGGCGATGGTTTTTTTTTAGCCGATATCATCGAGTGCGTTATCATAGGATAGCTTTTTAAAAGACAGAAGGGGCTTACTACAAACGTTTTTCGATTCAGCAATCCGTTTAGGAAACATTAATTTTTGTAACGAAAAAAAATGTGGAATAATTCACGAGGGTAGCATTTACGACGAAGTGTACCCTAATCCAAAATGATTGACATACAAGGTTCCACGCTAAAAGTGAGGCGAGCCGAAAGCCAAGCTGTAACATATTGACATTTCAGGTGTCGTTTAATAGGTTTTTGTGGGTGCTATTATTTTATTATTCCTTACAATAAAATTGTCGCAAAAAAAAAAAAAAAAAATTCGCGCTCGCTTCGCTCGCGCATTACCCACTTCCATTCTGTTATATTTAGGCCAAACTTTTTAATAGGTACATTTGTTTATGATACTAAGTATAGTATTTGGGGATTTTAACATCAACTATGACAATATGCTTGTAGAATTAAGAAGCCAGCTGCATATCTGAACCATGCTGCTACGGAACCCTACAATGCGCGTGGCCCGACACGCTCTTGGCCGGTTTTTTCCTCATGGATAGATGGAGGCCTGAAACATTGACTAGCAAAGGATGTCGTGGGTGGAAGGCTAGTAATAATTACCTAAAAAAATAAGTTATTTAATTATTTCAAGAGTTAAAGAGTTATGAGTAAGATCACCCAATTCTGAAAAAAAGAAATAACCAGCCTAATCTCCGAACTCGACCCAAACAAGCAGTATAATGTTGCACACCATCATAAAAAGAAACTTCCTGATAGTAAAACATAAATCCCCAGTCAGTCACTCCAGACGGGATATTTATAGCGGAATATAACTCACTTAGTTCAGTATTGCAACTGTACAGGGCTGGATTATTTATGACGTCTGGCCACAGATTATTCCCCTATAAGATACCATATACAGGTTTTTTTTTTATCACCGTCCAATTTTTTTTTACGTTATCTTTATGAAACTTTGATGATGATGATGATGTAATCATGTTATCCCTTATCAGGGACATAGGGCTCTTAGAAAGGATTTCCACTCTTCTCTGTTTTGGGCGGCAGCTTCGATGTCCTTCCAACCGAGACCAGTTGATGCAGCCTCTTTATCAACTGACCGTCTGGTTCGAGGACTGCCCTTGTGCCACAAGCTCGCCAAACTTTAACAGACCTATATTTTTTTGTTTCTACGTTTCATATAAATATTTCAAGCTAGGTCATCTGAAGCATGAAAATAAATCAACATTTTTGTATGGAAAAAAAAAACATCGTCCAATTGATTTGAAACTTTGTAATAGTACTTTTTAACACAATTTGTGACACTCGTGTTCTTGCGTTTACAATCTGAAAATTTTGGAAAAAAAAAATTTTTTTTTTCCTCCTTATTTACGTTCTATCAACGTTACTGACACCGTAAGAAAAATTTGGCTTGTGATCAAAAAATCACCCTGTTTAAGGGACCAAGTCTCGTTAAAGGGGGTGACTTTAAATTGGTTATCGAAACTTTAGGGAGTGATTCCCAAATGAAACTAAACAATTTTCCCCAAGGAACCTATACGAAGATCTCATTTTTTTTTAACTTTCCACATAAAGTCCAGCTGATCACACAAGTTGTATGGAAAGGGAAAACATTTTTTATTATTTCGACCCATGTTCCTTCATTTGGGAAAGTTGTTCAGTTGCTTGGGCGTAAATTAACCTGAATTTTCGCTAACTTATCATCTAATATAATTTCATACTCAAACCAAACCGAACTTCGGTGCATCTCTCTATAGTACCGATCACATTTCAAAAATAAGCGATGGGTATCAGAAAGAAAAACCGTGTACCGAAAGAAAAATATTTGGTCTGTAATGAGTTTTGTGCCGTGTGGTGATCGATTGAGAATAACACCTCTCCATTTCTTTCCGTGGGTGTCGTAAGAGGTGACTAAGTAAACACAAATGAGACCTGCCTCCTATCAATCGATCCTAGGCAACGACACCTCAATTTGTTCTGAATCTGAGGTTGCGTCCTATAGTCTCATGTGGTGTGGTAGGCTCTGTGAAGGGTCGTCTGGTTCGCGACCACCCTCCTACCGGAGTCCGACGCCAAACAGCTTTCTATGTTCCATCGGTGCGTAGGAGTACCAGTGCCTTATAGGCGTTTTCTGGGTTAACTCGTTCCATCGTTGTCCTCATCTATGACCTTGGTCAATTGAGGTCAAGAGTTAACCCATCTAAATATATAAAAGGAGAAACTGACTGACTGACTGACTGACTGACTGACATATCAACGCACAGCCTAAACGGCTAAACGTAGGCACTTGAAATTTGGAAAGGACGTAGCTTAGGTACTGTAGAGGTGCACTAAGAAAGGAATTCCCGAAATTCCCACGGGAACGGGAATTAGCGGGAAAATCCTTTTGTATAAAAAATCTAAACCGCTTAAGTTAGACGCTTGAAATTTGGCATGCAGGTACCTTAGTAAACTTAAAGCTTAATTGCAACAGGATATTGCAAAATTCCCACGGGAACGGGAGTAAGCGGGAAAAAACTTTTGTATGTAAAAATCTAAATCACGTAAGATAGATGTTTTCAATCTGTGTACTCTGTACAGAAAAAAATTAACACGCAAACGAAGTTGCGGGCATCAGCTAGTCTTGTAATAAAAAAAAGATGCACCGGAGCGTTTTTATTTGGTTTCCTTATGTACGGTATCTTTGTAGGGGGGTAATCTGTGTATCTGGCTCGAGGCCGAAAAATGGGAAATAGTGACGTGAAAGGGGTCGTTTTTCTTACACGAGAATGTCGAGACTGTTTTCATTATAATCAGACATGGTGAATATAATTGCTTGATCAAAGTCTCTTGATTGACAATATTGACATTTGTGTCTACTACGAGTATTTCAACGGTGATCAATGCTTTCAAGCAGACTTTTGCACTGCCATTCAAGATTTGTTATTCCTCTATGTAAGATTTTGTTTCTGCTTCCTCTCTCCTTGTAATAGGCGCTTGTAGCCAAGTGACTCTCGCTGATCTCAACCGATTAGTGAGGTTAAGCAACGTACACAGAGGCAGGGACCCTGATGGGTGACCAAAGTGGCAATTTATCACGAGTGTTTCCGTTCTTCGGATGGCACGTTAAGCTGTCGGTCCCGGCTGTTGTCGATTGTTTACAGTCGTTAATGACTCAGAGGCCATTGTGCGGTTTGAAAACTCTGACACCCAGGGTTAGCCAAGTTCGCCACACACTTGATGTACACGATAAGAAGAAGATTTTTCACCCGTGTGGTGATCGGTTGAGAATAACACCACCCCATCTCTTTCCGTGCGTGTCGTAAGAGGCGACTAAGGAAACACAAATGAGACCTGCCTCCTAGTAATCCATCCCAGGCAACGACACTTCATTTTTTTCTGAATCTGAGGTGTCGTCCTATGGTCTCATGTGGTGTGGTAGGCTCTGTAAAGGGCCGTCTGGTTCGCGACCACCCTCCTACCGAAGACCGACGCCAAACAGCTTGCTGTGTTCCGTCGGTGCGTGGGAGTACCAGTGCCTTTGTAGGCATTTTCTGGGTTAACTCGCTCCATGGTCGACCTCATCTTTGACCTTATGGTCAAGATTGAGGTCAAGAGTTAACCCATCTTATAATAATAATAAAAAAAGATCGCGATGCTTGGTCGTTTGTCATCGGCCCAAATACATCCCGACAAAGGGGCACTTCACTGTTACGACGAGAGACCCCCTTAGTGAAGGCCATAGCCAACCACGCTTACCTAAGCGGGTTGCTGAACGTCGCGTCTTTCGAAAATTCATCGTTGTCAAAACGACACGCTGCCGTCGCCACCCGCTGCCGCCGGCGGCTAAGCCCCTTCATGATTTGTTTGAGTTTTATCCGTCTTATAAAAGATTATCGCGTTCTTTATCTTCTGTGGGCCTCCCGATTTAAGCTTGGAAGTCGTTGTACGTCTTATCCCTATTAAAATGTTATTTTTAGAATCATATGTCTGATATTTGTTGACAGATTTTTTTAATGGTACAGAGGCACGAAATATTACGTTTGTGTGACTGAGCATTATGTAGCTAAGTAACCGGTATTTCCTTCCTTATTTATCAGCCCGTATGCGTCCCCGCCGAGAGGCACGGGCCTCCCTTAGAAACACGAAGGGGTCCACCACGCTGGCCCAATAGGGGTTGGTTGGTTGCTTGTATACGTGTAGTCAAGTAATGACTAACTTGGCTAACTCTAGGTCAGAGTAAAGTTTTAAATCCGCCCGACCGCGTCTGACATGGGTGATAGTTTGGTGTGGATATTCGACGTGTAGATATTCGATTTTTAACTGTGTGGTGATCGGTTGAGAATAACACCACCCCATCTCTTTCCGTGGGTGTCGTAAGAGGCGACTAAGGAAACACAAATGAGACCTGCCTCCCAGTAATCCATTCCAGGCAACGGCACTTCATTTTTTTCTGAATCTGAGGTGTCGTCCTATGGTCTCATGCGGTGTGGTAGGCTCTGTAAAGGGCCGTCTGGTTCGCGACCACCCTCCTACCGAAGTCCGACGCCAAACAGCTTGCTGTGTTCCGTCGGTGCGTGGGAGTACCATTGCCTTTATAGGCATTTTCTGGGTTAACTCGCTCCATCGTTGACCTCATCTTTGACCTTATGGTCAAGATTGAGGTCAAGAGTTAACCCATCTTATAATTTAAAAAAAAAGACTACAGTATGGACTGATTAAAAGTACCATCCGATCAAAGTACTTTACCTTGTGATTACTTGCAACAACAATAACCCATTAAGATGTACCATCCCATAATTGCTACACCTCACTGCTTGATAGCGCTCAATGAGCACCACTGGGCCTCGAATGCTTTCTTTATCAATACAAAAAATGCATTTTAAGTATGGACCCCACCAAGTCCGGCCCATATCTCAACTTAAAAAATCTCAACGCTAGCCCATTTGCACTGATTAAAAATAATTACGTTGCTAAGGTAGGCCCCACATTTTGAGGCATTTGGCGGAATGGAAGATAGCGAGCAAGACGGAATGATATTTACATTAGTGTTGGAAAATGTTGGAAGCTTCAACACGGAATGCCATTTATTTACTTCAGCTGGAAAAATCCAGTGTGAATTTTTATTTTTGTTAACTTCTTAAGAATATTCGATCTAATTCTACTCTAGTTTTATTCTGCTTTATTTTGCTGATGAAGTTTCATGTTTAAAATAAATTAAAAAAACCGGCCAAGTGCAAGTCGGACACACGCACCGAGGGTTCCGTACAAACCTGCTTAAAGGAATTATAGACCTGAGTATTTGATATGAATTTCAATTTAATACTTCTACGCGTTCATGAGGAAAGGGGTAGTAAGTTTAAAATTATTAAAAATATTTTTATTATATGATTTAACTAAAAATTTTCGGTTTAACTAAAATTGTTGAATTTCTACAACAGACGGTTGACCAATTTTACTATTAGTTGCTGGAAGTTCTGTTTTTAAATGCCGATAAAAAAAGCTTGTTTTCTTCTCATGTATTTGTACCTTGTACGACACCGTATTCAGTCTTATAAATCTTATAATGTTATTATTATTTAATTAGGTACGTAATAATAGCGTTTGATGAATGAAACAACACAAAGGCTTAATGAATGATGTATGCTAACAGAAACTGATATCACTAATGAATGATCGGCGTCACTGAACGGAAAACTAGGGGACAGGGCTTCATTTACTAATTACAAAATCATTTCCTCATCATATAGTGATGTTTATAGTTTATTGTACAGGTACCCAATAAAGGGCCTTTGAGATGTGATATTGGAGGAGAAATAAGAAAATTATTGGACATGTTGAAGGTACCCTTTGGTGGGAACGTATGTGGGCTGATGACGGGCATGACAGGACGTCACCATAGTCTACGAATACGGCTGTTCTACCTCTTGCTAGGGATTTTGACTTGGTTTGACGACAGTCGTTATTAGACAACAGCCGGGACCGACTTTTAAAAGTGCACTCTGATGAAAGCACGCATGATAAACTTCCGCTGTAGTCAGGGTTAACCGATCAGTTTCCCTACCCCTTATATTTCATACTTGACTTGATCAGTACAAAGATGACTGTCTCAAAAGATATTACCTAATGGCAAATTTCCTCAGACGGCTAAATTCTAGCTCAAGACGAAAGTAGTAACAAAAAACTATACAGCGACGACATTTGTACTTAAATAATAATATTTCGCTTAATATCCGAAGGTCAAAAGTCCGATCCCAAAACCACTCGAAAAGGTGTAACTCTCATTGTGCGATAACGACGATGTAATTCAAGAGGATAAGTCGAATTCAAGAATTAATCCCTTGTGATTAAGGTTCAAGGGGTTCTAGCTAATAATTTATTGTGTGTGGAAATTAAAGGTTTTGAGAGATAAGAATTTAATTTATGAAATGTTCGTAAGTCAATGTAAGGATCTAAATTAATATTTCTTGACAGAAGCTCATGCTCATTTACAAAAAAGTTCTTGAAGAATGTATATACAGGGTAAACGGGAACTCGACGTATTCCTGGCAGGACGTGATAGGGCAGCCAAAATGCAACAAATTTAACCCACCTTATGTATGGCCGAAAGTTAATAGTTTTCGAGATTTCGTTAATTTAAGATTTTTTACGAAAATACCCAGATTTCATCATTTTAACCAAAATTTTAAAATAATTGCTAATTGGAAATATCGTATGTTAAATGTCGACGCTGAAGACGAGTTTTTTGAAAACATTCTGTGGACAGACGGATCAAGTTTTGACCGTCATGGTATCGTAAATTACAATTATTTGCACTATTGGGCACCGAAGGTGGAAAGAAACCCAAAAAGTTTAAAAAAACCGCGAAAAAAGTAAATCAATTTTATGGGGTGAACTCTACCTGCACTAAGTAAAAAGTGATTTTTGTGATGTAGACCTTAAGTTTGTAATGACATTTATACCTTTTTGGATAGCTTATTAAATGAAAAAGTTAATTAAGGTGTTTGTACATTTGGTGTCATAGTAAATTTTGACCTAGGCATCGGTATTTAACCTGTTACAAAGAAAATTGAAAAATTTTGAATCTTCTTTTCGGCTCATGATTTAAAACTGTTAAGGAATTTTGGGTAGTAATGACTTTCCTAGCTTTATTAAACTATTAACTTTGAAAGAAAGTTAAATTTGATTCTATCCAATAAGCAATTATTTTAAAATTTTGGTTAAAATGTTGAAATCTGGGTATTTTCGTAAAAAATCTTAAATTAACGAAATCTAGAAAACTATTAACTTTCGGCCATACATAAGGTGAGTTAAATTTGTTGCATTTTGGCTGCCCTATCACGTCCTGCCAGGAATACGTCGAGTTCCCGTTTACCCTATATACACGCCAAAAATACTTATAATTCCAATCATAACACAACATTTTAAAATTAAATATATATATAAAATAAAAATAAAAATTAAATATATATATATATATTAATTACAGACAGGACAGTTCTCTGAAGTTCCTAATAGTGTGTAGCAGATATTGCCAATAACGTCCTTTACTTCCTGTAATACATAAAAATGATGCTGTCCCTTTTCGACCCTTTGTAATAGTTCAATGAATAAAGAAAATTGAGCTCAGGGTCGAAGGGAAGCGCCTGAGGCTTTACTTTAATCAGTTTGATATGGTTTGACAGATGCATCAAAAGAAAAAAATCTTGAAAGACCTTAGGACGAATGTAATCGCGAATAAAATTGCGTACCTACATATAACTAATTAACTATTATACAAAATGACAACAAGATGTATCTAGAACAATAATATGACTGCCTACTCCGAAAGAGATTACAGGCATGAGTATATATATGTAGTATAACTTTTTTTTATCTGCCCATATATGTATGTATGTATTCTTTGTTGTAAATGAGCATAAGTTACACGAGACACATTATAAAGAAACCAGTACTTACAAAGGCGGACTTATAAAACAAGGGGATTTTTTTTGCTCATATACGTCCCCAACGAGAAGCAAAGAAAGGCGGAAGGCGAAAGGCGAAGAAAATTTAGTCCACTACGCTGGCCCAATGTGATCCAATCAACGAAAACTAAAAACTGCCAAATAGGAGAATTAATTCGTGTATAAGCGATTTTTGGCATAGTTGTAGGGAAGCAACATACTGAAAGTACTGATGGATAGGGATGGAGCTAACGTGTAGGGGGAGGCTTAAAGATACATTTTTTAAGTTTTTCTTAAACAACTTGTAAACGGTGGCTCATAGCAAAAAAAAAACTTTTACTCAAGTACAATTTTCTACCAAAAATTTCTGCACACTTTTCCGCTGGGATCAATGTTTATTGAGATAAGTATGAATAGACATTACAAATGTCACTCAGCAGATGTCACTAAGTAGAACTTTGATCAACGAAAGTGACGTTCTAGAATACAATCTCACATTAAAAGCTGTTCTAAAGCTCGATTCACGACTGAGACGCCTTCAAGAATAAGGCCTGAAAATGTAACCATGATGAAATCCAATCAGGTTGCCTGTTTACTGGGTCACAGAAATACTTGTTCCTTGCCTACAGCAAAAATAATGTCGTATCTCAAAAAAAAAGCTCTCAACTAAGTACTAGCATATAATTTTCAACTAAGTATGTTCAAGCGTCGAAATAAATGTATCAAACGAGAAGTACTGTAAGCGACAACTTGACGTACCCAGCAGCAAGCGATAAATGTACAGTCAGTACGATTTTATGTTCCGTTTTATTTATTACACCTGCTCAAACTCGTAAAGTGCTACCTCACTCTTAATGCGGTACTGGGCGCAGATAAATCTTTTCGGTGGGAAAAAATCTTGGCGCTTTTTTTCACATCATCACATTAGATTCAGAAAAAATGTCACCGGAAAAACCGTAATGTTATAATTTCGCTAGTGAAATTACAATCACTCTTAACATTACAATCTGCCATTATAGTCACACAAAACTTTAAGGGCCACCCATGAAATAAAGATAATTTAGGTTAGGTTAGGCTTTCTTAGGTTCGGTTAGGTAAGGTTGCATTAATATTATATATATATATATATATATATATATATATATATATATATATATATATATATATATATAAAACAGTCATTGTAAACAAAACTGAAAAATAATATTTTTTATGTCAGTGTCTATAATTAACTGCCGTACTCAGAGACGTCAATTAAAGTTAAGTACTATTAAACTCTGATGTTGTCTCTTTCACTCTTGTTGATGTCAACAAGGATAGCATGACATTTAATTACTTCTTAACTTTAATTGACGTCTCTGAGTATGGCAGTAAGTCTTGTTTAATTAAGTAATTAAGAATCGAAACTCTGTATCGACTTGTAGTTTATTTGGGACTCCATGTTATTGCTGACCGTACTTATTTCATTAAAATTTCATTGTGTAATATTGGTATCAATACAAAAAGCAGCAGGGAATTAAAATTAATATCATCTTTTCGATACTCAAAGCATTGTTGTAGTAATGGATCTAAGAGGATTTAACCAATGAGACAAAGAGACACAACGTAATGGCTCTAGAAAAATAAACTACCTACTTACATTCGTGAACAGAAAAATGTATTGGGCGACTTTAATTTTGCTAGCGTCATTTATATAGGAGAGGAAATATGATAAGGTACCTGATACGACATGTTCGCCATCCGGCTCGAAGGACCAAAAATAATGTTTGATATTGCGGTGGACTGTAAACAAACACTGGTTCACTCAATTAAACGTTTATTGTTGATTTTTACACCTAAATACTATTTTTAATTTGAAATTACTCAGAGCAAGCACGTTACATGGTGGCGGCTAAATTGCAAGAGAGAGAGGCAAGAAAGGGATGGAAGATTTGAAGAAAACTACCAAACAAGTTTCTTTAAGAACATCTTGGAAGGAAAAGTAGAAGGAAGAAGAGGAAGAGGAAGACCACGAAGGAACTTTATGGATCAAGTGAAGGAGAAAGTTAATCTCATGTCGTATCAGGAAGTCAAAGGACTGGCTGAAAGACGTAAAGAGTGGCAGATACCGATAAGAGCACAGCTCTTAAATTGAGGAAGAAGAAGAAAAAGTGTCATTTAAGGATGTGAGTCAGCCCATTAAACTGAACAGCTTTCCCCTAGTCCACCACGATGGCCCATTTTCTTAGACGCGCGGGTTTCAGCACGATGTTTTCCTTCACCGCTGAACAAGTGATAATTAAATAAAAATCCATACATAAATCCGAAAAGGCGCACCAAAATTTAAACCCGCAACCTTTCGGTAACAAGTCTGGTACAACAACTAGGCTACTACAGCATTTTTAACTTACTAAAGTCTAAAACTAAATAGTTCGGTACAAAAAACGATTTAATGAAATCCTTTTTAATATCATGAAACTCAAGTTTGGATGAAGTAAAACATCTTTGATTTCACTATCCTAGTTTGCTACTTGAGTACGAACTGTATATTTTTAACCGACTTCAAAAAAGGAGGAGGTTCTATGTTTGACTGTATGTATTTTTTTTTTATGTATGTTCACCGATTTCTCCGCCAATTATGGACCGATTTTTCAAAATTATTTTTTGTTTGAAAGAGTATACTCCAGAGGTAGTCCCATATAAATTTCAACGAAAATGATTCACCGCTTTTAAAAAAATCAACAAAAACAAAAAAATACTACAAACCAGAACATCATCTAAATAAATGAGTGACATTTTCGTTTGTGGTTATCTGCTAATAGGCATGTAGTCTGCAAAAAATACTAGTTAATAAAAAAAATGTTAATAAAATAGCTATCTACTTTATGCGAACTATTGTTGGGATTGAAAATTATGATGTCAGTGGTTGCTTATCTTTTTTTTTGTTTCAGATGAACAATGAAGGCGTCCTTTGAACTCTTCCTCAGCAACCAATGTAAGTTTCAAAATAAGTATGTTTTATTTTACCTCCCGTACCCAATTCTGGGTTAGACTAGCTTGGCACAGATCCAATCTTATCAAAGAAGCCTAGATGTAGGTATTTATGGTTTTGTTCTTCAACCTATACGTCAGTACTTTCAGGAGCTTCGAGGTTAAAGTTAATAAGTATAAAATTTCACGGAAAATTGCAAAAACCGTAATATTACAATATCATTAGTGAAATTATAATCCCGTAAAATCTCTGTAAAAATGGAGATTTTCGACAATTGAAAGACATTTTTTGGCAGAAGTAGTTTTTATTGTATGTATGACTTTCGGCAAAATGATTTTCGGCGATGACTTTTTTTTTTTTTAGTTTGCCAAATCAAATATTGTACTTAATACCAGGAGCTTGACAGGAACTCTCGCCTCTGGGTTTTGAAACCAAGGGCAAAAAAAAAACGGTCAAAGACTTGTCAGTGCGTCCCACTGAGACCTCTGATGACCACAGAGCTGGCAGCCTCGCCATTCAGAGGGTCAGGTGCTTGGGACTATGTCTTGCCGAGACGCTCCAGATGATTTTTTTATATATAATTGACTGTAATTAGTTTTAAGACTATAACAAAAACCGATGGTAATGAGATAATAGTAATAAAATCGCAGGACAATATTGTGATATCGTGTTGTTAGTCCATCTCTTCTTCTTAAATTTAAAAGTCGCTCTCTAGGCTCTTGGCGGTAGAGTAAACGCCACACACCTCTATCTTCTGCTATTTGAGCTCTCTATACGACACGACCTCAACCTTCTTTTTTGTTTGCTTGAAATAGCTCCACCTAGGTCTACCCGTATCTCTCTTTTCTTCAATCTTTCCCTCTATTAAGTATTTTGTAAAGTGGTCGTGTCGTATCAAATGCCCAACAAACTTCACTTTTCTTTCACTACTTCCAACAGAATTTGTGTAAAAATAACATCAAAGGCTACGACAAAAATCACGTAACTTCCGTAACCGGTCAAGACTAACATAAGCTTAGTAAGTACACATTTGTAAGCCCAAGTCACGTTTGGATTCCCTCCAGTGAGTATATGATAACATTTCTCTGCTCATAAAATCCTCATCATCTATTGACAGAGGGTGGTAACAACTCGAGAGGTATGCGTTGTTTTATTCATAACTTCAAGGATCTCTCCCGAACAGGACAGTCAAAATGAATGTACCTATTCTTGAATTTAAATAAAGGTCTTTTTATTATTCCAAGGTTGGGGTAGCAAGTGTGAACATGTTTTGAGACAATGTTTTACTTGCAAATGAAAATATTTAAATAATGACACTGGTGCTTGAGGAAGGCCGCATTAGGAGTATCCAAATTCGTCAATCATGTATGATACGAATTTCAAATGTAGAGGAAACGAAGGATCGTTTGTTTCGATGTATGCATTTGTGTATATATTGGGTCCTTACGTATGAAATTGCTGTTTTTTTCGCAGTTATAATTTTTTTCATACATATAGTATTTTTAAAACGCTAATCGCGTGAGGGATATTCACAAATAATTTTTAGGGAAAGAAAAATATTCGGCGCGAATGGGACTTGAACCCACGACCCCAGGATCAGATCTCCTGGTGCTCTAACCAACTGAGCTATCGTGCCTTCAAGTGCGAAATTTCTCATTCCCTTACTAAGCACATACGTCGTGCTTATAGGTTAGCGCCATCTGTGTCTCGTACGGAGAACTACAGACTCATATTACTTGTTGCAAAGTAGATTATGACAAGGGCGAAACCTGTTAACGATTATATTAAATTATTTGTGAATATCCCTCACGCGGGTAAGCGTTTTAAAAATACTAAAATATAATCGTTAACAGGTTTCGCCCTTGTCATAATCTACTTTGCAACAAGTAATATGAGTCTGTAGTTCTCCGTACGAGACACAGATAGATAGATAGATAGATAAAATCTTTATTTATACACAGTTAAATGGACCAACTAATAACAAAAAAGAACAAAACTAAATACAACTTATAACTAATAATTAAGACAAAACAAAGGAACACTGTATATAAAAAGGTGCTGACTCAGCGTGTGCTGCCACTGGACAGCGCTGTTCTTCCGTCAGCACCCGTGAGCGACCGCGTCCGAGCGGTACCAGACATTTAGGGAAACAAATTATATGAAAAATAACAAATAACACACAGATGGCGCTAACCTACAAACACAACGTATGTGCTTAGTAAGGGAATGAGAAATTTCGCCGCTTGACTTGAAGGCACGATAGCTCAGTTGGTTAGAGCACCAGGAGATCTGATCCTGGGGTGGTGGGTTCAAGTCCTATTCGCGCCGAATATTTTTCTTTTTCATACTTTCTTTAATTCATCAGCTATGTCACATATTATTTTTATTTGAATATTAGGTTATACTCGTATTATCGAGATTTTGAATACAATTAATAAATTTTTGCTTTGTGTTTATAACTGAAATACAGCTCATTTGACTGGACATCCGTTTAAATGATTTATTATCGATTAAACTTTTTTACAACTGGTAGTTTTTAGTAAACTAAATCTGGCAATTATTAGCCGAATGATGTCCCAACATTCCCATAACATTTTGTTTCATTTGGATTTCATATCCTAAAAAATATTCAAAATTGTTTGAATAAAAAAATAAGTTTTCCAAAAATTGTCCTCTAATATAATTATATAAAAATCGTTTTTTACAAATGGCAACTCTGAACAAAAAAGCAAATTCACTAAAAATCGCCGCAAACATGTTTACGGCATTGGTATACCGTTAGTTTGACTTTTTAAGCTCCTCTTACGTGTTTCACGTTTGGTGATCCAAGTTAATCCATTCAGTCCCGAGTAAACCAGAGGCCGTTTGAAATACGTTCTTTTTTGACGTCACTTTGATTGGTTTAGTTACTGGTATATGAGTCGACTAGTTTCAAAGGCGGCAATCTGACTTCTGGTGAATTTTTGGCAAATCAAAAAAAATCGTTATTATTTTATTCCTATGGTACGTTGGGTAATAAAGCTGATATATTTATTAATATGAGGTGTCAGATGCCATTTCAATAATATTTTGGGGTTTATAGGCGATAAAGAAAACATAAACCTGCATTTTAATTTTACAGATTGCCGGCTTTGAAGCCAAACTTTTCAGAATGCCGCTTTTGAAACTCACAAAGGTGTAGATTACCGTTTTTGATCCCAAACTTCTTGACTGTTTTTAGGGTTGTCACCAAAGCATAAATTTACTTTATGACTGAATGAACATTGATATAATATAATACTTAATTCGTAAATATATGAGAATGAATGAATGAAATATACTTTATTTGCACACAAATGAAATAAAAAATATTTAGATACCAATTTTATATAAAAAATACCTTTATTCTTAGGTATCTACTAAAAATTATTCTTGAATCAAATTATACTTAAAATTAAATAAAAGTTACACGCGAAGATCTTGCACCTCGTCCATTAATTCTTGGCAGTAATTTCGAAGAGATTTCAGGTGCAATGAGAGCTTCCTGCGTCTCAAAAACATTTTTATAAAAAAATAAACTTGGCATGTTTTCCCACTCGGGGCCGAAATGTTTTAGGAGCAACTTTTTGACGTCTGATAATTTATCTTTATTTACGGGCACTATACTGGGTAGTTGTTGGGGCCTTATATGAGACACGTCTTTATTACGTTGACAAACGTTTTGAGCGGTTGCTATATCACTTTTGTAGTGCAATTCTCCTCGTACCACAACATTGCCCGTTGTTTTTGTGCGTTTGAGAATGAATCGTTTGCATTCTTTAAATGCCATCTTCCACGTAGTAGTGGGCCTCACAACTGATTTTACGGCGTCTCTCCAGTTAAAAATTGGACAGTCTCTCCCTATCTTCACCAATGTGGAAGTTTCTCCCAATGTGTCCTTTAATAAATCTGGGTGTAATATTACCTCCATTTTACGCATTTTTTTTTCAGCAATGCCAAATTGCCTATCTGCAGGCATAAACGAGTGACCGGTCACTGGAAACACCAACTCGATAGACTTTATATTCGGATGGTCTAGTAGCCACTTAGAGCATGCACCTACAAGAATGCTATTTTTATTTTGGCCGCCGCAACCATCTGCAACCAGTCGAACCTTCGTGATATTGGTCAAATTCGTATTGTTAAGCCGGTGTGTTATAGCTGAAGCAACTAAATTTGAGTCTTTGTTAAATTCATTTTCTGTGCAGTAGTAAGTAAACACACGTTCCTTGTTTAAAGGAATATTGGAGGCTCCTTCCACCACAGTAAAATTAAAAAAATATAATTGCCGCGAATAGTAAGCCATTTGATCTGGTACCTTTGGCAATGGAAGGTTTTTTTGGCAATCGAAGGACAATATTTTTAGACCATCTGATACTTCTCTGAGTTTTTCATAAAAAGCTGCCGCCCTTAATGAGTGCACTCTCTTCTCTGTCATCAACAGATTTTTCTTTTCCTGGTCGGTTTCGCAAGCGATTTTTTCAGTAAGTTCTAAGCATTTAGAACATGCATCGGTTTTAGGTGTCCCAAATCCCAGATTGTAGTTAGTATTAAAAATATGCCGGAAATATGATTTCTTAACAGCAGCATTCCCATATTCACTTTCTTGGAAAAATATATAAAGTTTGTTTATATTCAAATCTGATGATAAGTATTTCCTTTCAGCCATCTTTGTTTTTCTGCAGTAATGTGATTCCACACAATTTAATTTTTGTATGAAGTTGTGAATGGATTGCTTTCGTTCAGCAAACAAATGCTCCTTATGATCCCCGCCTGAAAACAAATAAAAATAATGAAATACTGAATACCTACTACAAACTCGGTTAAAATAAAATAAATTGAAGAAAAAAAGTTAGTTTTACCTCGACGTTCATCAATTACTACATCTCCAGCATGAAAATATCTGTCCATGACGTATTTAACTCTGTGTTTCGTTATTCCGAATAAAGTCAAAAATTGTTTTTGACATATTGGCACCTTTTTTTTTGTGACCAAACAGCATACTTTATAGTGGTTTGCTTTTTTCCTTTGTACCCTGGTCTGTGCTGTACAGGTTCTACATTACAAAATTTCAAGATCATAGCATCTTGGTCTTTTTTGTTTTTAGAACTGTAAAATTTTTCATTAACTTTTCTGAGCTGGGTCATCGACAATGTATCACATTGCAGTGCCTGTGAGTTGTGGGTGCACACTTTTGTCGGTAAAGACTTTTGCGAATACCTAAAACAAATTAAACATTAAAAACCAGCCAAGATATCACCGTTCATAAGATATTGCTTGGTGACAGTCAGACGGACATACATATTCCGCCTTTGGAACCCTAAAAACCCGACTACTAACATAAATCCACAAACAAGTGATTATTAACAGATTCCGCATTATTAGGTACCCTCCTTTTGGCTTCGCCGTAGTCGGGAAAAAAAAAAACAATAGGTACATTAGCTTGTTCAATAAACAAAAACGCTACTCAGTTTTGACAACCCTAATACTATTACTAACCTCTCTTTCTTGGCCCGGTTTCTTTTCCAATTTTCCGTGTTTCTCTTGCGTTTTCTTGCAGAATTATTAGTTACAACGCTGGGGTGTGACTCCATAATGAAGTAATCACAATATTTGGTCGAATTACGGCAAGAAAACACCAAATAAACATTAAAATACACAGCACGAAAACGTACCGGCGACCATCAAAGCACGCGAGAGAACTGTGGCTTCTGATTGGTCGATGACATAAGATGGCCGTATTTGAAACTGAACTATGACAGATTGCCGGATTTGATACCAACCTCAGATTTAAACGTGTATTTTGTATGACAGAATGCCGGATTTGTTACGCAACAATTTTATTTTATTTTTCTATTCAACATTCTCTGTGTTGCCATATCAATAACTCATTTTTGAAAAAAAGGTCAGATTGCCGCCTTTGAAACTAGTCGACTCATATGTGGTCCAAACATCGTAGTTATCCAAAGTCATCATTCTCGCCTGCTAGCGGTGCACCCTGCTGATCTTCGAACGAGGCTTGGGCGTATAATAACCCTTAAAAGGTTTCTTTATTGGCGATTTTGCCAGTCTCTAATTATTTTTTTATTAAAATACTCTGACATTGGCAAAATCACTACTGCGAACGCCATTTTTCTAAGAATTTAATTAGTTTAGTTTGTTATAAATTGATGTATGCAAGCAAATTAGAAAAGTACTTAGCGACAGATTGCACGACTTTGTTTCCGTGAAAAATAAAAACTGGCTAACGACTCGGGCACGAAGGGTTCCGTAACATTACCTATAAAAACGGCAAAAAAAATCACGTTTGTTATATGGGAGCCTCCTTAAATATTTATTTTATTCTGGTTTTTAGTATTTGTTGTTATAGAGCACATAGAAATACATCGAAATTTCAACTGATCACGGTTCATGAGATACAGCCTGGTGACAGACGGACGGATGGACAGCGGAGCCGTAATAGGGTGCCGTTTTTTCCCTTTGGGTACGGAACTCTAAAAATGAACTTCCTTACTTAGGCAAGCAGCTGATCGCACGTGAATTTTGTTGATTTTGTTAACCTCCGACAAAAAAAGAGGGGTGTGATAAGTTTGAAATGTGTATCTATCTGTCAGTGTATCTGTATGTCTGTGTATATGTGTGTCTGTCCATGGCATCGTAGCTCCTAAGGGAATTGACCTATTTCCATACGTATGTTTTTTTTGAAAGCTTATTCGCGTGAGGGATTAGATGAGGGATTCTTTTAACCCCCGACGCAAAGAGAGGGGTGTTATAAGTTTAACGGGTCTGTCTGTGTATCTGTCTGTGGTATCGCAGCTCCCAAACGGATGAACCGATTTTCGTTTAGTTTTTTTTTTGTCATAGATAATTTTATACCTAGTGTTCTTAGCCATGTTTCATTAAAATCTGTTTAGCCGTTCAAAAATTATAAGCAATCGAATGTCGGGGGTGATTAAAAATTTTTAATTTTAGTAATATTTGTTTAATTCTTTTGATTACATAAGCAAATTTTTATATCTTTGTGTATTCTTACCTCTTCTTTAAGCGATTGCATTCCATAATAATTATGAAATTTCTTTTCATCGTCAGATAGAGGGCGTGGGCCGATTTATCATAATCATCGTCTTCCAATCGCGGCTGGCCACTGAAGTTTTTGGGTCACAGACTAAATTATGATATAAAAGATAGATAAGGTATTTAGGTCAAGACTTACTAGCATAATTTTTATTTACATATTTTTATAAATAAGCTAAATATAGATAAAGTAAAATTCATGTGAAACCAGACAGTTTGCCTGTACTGTTCTTAATTTTTACAAGCGTTATATTTAAAATCAAAGTCAAAAGTGCTTTATTTCATAGACCTTTCATATTGGTGCTTAAGTCAAAGTAGTAAATTATATTAGCATTTTAAACTTTGCGCCTATTCGCAAAGGTGCAGTTTTCCTCAAAGAAAAATACGCAAAAAACTCCGAGGGTCTTTTTTATAACGAATGGGTTTGCTCTTGACCAAAATCTAGCCCAGGGGCAAAGATGTGGTCGAGGATGTAGCAAGCTCACCCAGAAGATGCCTATTCACTCGAACTTTAAAGAGAATCGGGTTATGTGAGCCCGGAAATACAGATACAGGCAGAGAATTCCATTCCTTAGCGGTGCGTATAAAAGATGTACGGATTCGAGGAATTTCGACAAGGTAAGGGTGGTACCCCGCAGTGCGTCGCTCTATTTAATTCAATCATATAAATTTCCTTATTTCTAATTATAAGTAATTGATTTAATATCTGAATAACTCTGGAGCTGAGCGATTTATTCCCACTAGTTGCTTGTCTAACAGATAGTCAGAAATTATATAATAGCCCTTTTTACTAAGTTTTTTTTTTATTTATTGTCTTAAATAGGTTAAATCTGTTAAACACTCAAGCTTTTAATCAGTATGTGGGTAGGTAAAAAGTTATGTCTTCACCCGTATGGTAAACTGCCGTAACTCGGTGCAGCTAGAAACTCACATAGAAATTTAAAAACTTTTGCATATACTGGGTGACTCTAAATTGGTTAGGTAGCAAAAACTAAGGATTTTTCAGCCCACAAAACTGAACAACTTTTTCCAAGATACATAGGATAAAAAAACTTTTCGCTGCTCCATACAACTTGAGCGAGCTGATTGCCTTGGTATAAGAAATCAAAAATCTTTAATCTATACTATAATCTACTATATAAAAATAAGTTTGGTTTTCCTTCCTGACGCTATAACTCCAGAACGCACGAACCGATTTCCACGGTTTTGCATTCGTTGGAAAGGTCTCGGGCTCCGTGAGGTTTATAGGATACTTTTTATTAAAAAAAAAATTAGGACGCGGGCGGAGCCGCGGGCGGAAAGCTAGTCTATACTATAATCTTCTATACATATTATAAAGAGGAAGGATTTGATTGTTTGTTTGTTTGTTTGCATTGAATAGGCTCCGAAACTACTGGGCCGATTTGAAAAATTCTTTCACTATTAGAAAGCTAAATTATCCCCAATGGACATAGGCTACATAATTTTCCCGAATCCCCACGGGAACGAAGTCCTGCGCGGGAAGCTAGTAATATTATAAAGAGGAAAGATTTGATTGTTTGTTTGTTTATTTGCATTGAATAGGCTCCGAAACTACTGGACCGATTTGAAAAATTCTTTCACCATTAGAATCCTACATTATCCGTGATGAACATAGGGTACATGATGTTCCCGTATTCACGAAACGAAGTCCCGAGCGGAAAGCTAGTATTTGATATTATGGGTTTCTTAGTGAAAGATGTTCAGTTTTAACCCCCTTAAGTTTTGCTAACCCATTTAATGTAACCCATATATCACCTAGTAAAATGAAACGACTGTCTAACTACGTCATTAGTTTAATAGACTATTTTCATCTGTAAAATAAATAAGTATCTACTAAAAGTTAATGGCCCATCAAAAGCACATTACTTTAAATAATTGCATCTTGTATCAAGAAACATTAGTTACTTATTACTTTGGGCCACTATTTTGGTTAATGAGAACATTAAAATTAATATGCTTTCAAATGTAGGGTGTTAAGAAAACTATTTGTAATGAAAAAGCGTTCAATTTAATGGCATAAATGTTCATTTTTAAGATTAAAATTCAAAATTATTTATTTAACCATAAACAAAACCGCAATCCTGCAGGCCGAGTACGACAGTGACAGCGCCGCGACAACACTGCGGTTCTATGTCAAAATGTCAACATTGACAACGCCATAGGGCGAGCAAGCCTTTGCGCGGGACTCTCGCGCAATCAAAGTGAAGTTTCAGTGTGAGCCGAGCGTGAGTTTGTCGTTATCATGCTAGAGCTGCTGATTTTGCGAATGTACGAGCATTTTAACAAAAACAAAAAGAATATCAAGTAGAGTCACAGCCTTGTCCGTTGAACAGCAGAGATCAGCGCTACCAGGCGAGAATGACGAGTTTGGAGCACTAAGATGTTCTGACCCACATACCCTCAGTATATCTATCTCTGTCTTGCGCCATACAGATGACAGAGAAAGGTTGTGATAATAATCGGCCGTAGGTATTTCGGTCATAAACTTACAAAGTTTAGTTGGAAATTGATAATTTTTTCACGTGATAAAAAAGTAATTTACTATGTATTTTCTGTCTCTTTTAGAACAAACTGTGCTTCTCAACTGTACTCATAGTTTAATAGTTTAAAACTACTTTTCTTAGGACGTCATAGAGCTTACTTTTTTATGACCGCACACAAAAAAACCGCTAAAAATATTCCATGGAAGAATGCCTGTCGAGTGATCGGCCGATGTTTATTTACGTTCCCCAATATGAACCGGTAGCTTTTAGTAAGATATTTCTGGCACAACCCAAGAGAACGATGCTGTTTTTATGTTATATTCTATCAGTTATTTTGGCTTGTTACTTTTAACGTTAAAAGTTCTTAAATAGAATAGATTAATTTATATTAGCTCTAGATATCTAATGCTTCTTATTTATTGTTGTGTCGCGGCAGTCATTGATTTTCCGAATGTATGTACACGAAATGTCTATGAAATATTCGATTTATAGCCTACAACAATTTGGATTCAGAGCTACGTACTTTATTGTTGTTTTGTTAACGAGACCCAATAACAAAAAAGGAGTTGAATAAGAAATAGTATTGCTTTATTTGGAGCTCTGATTCTCACCATGACGGAAAATGCGTGATTCTTTTTGGAAATGAGGTTCTTGGTTTACTTACATGCTGCAGAAAACTGAAAATGCTGATAATTAACATAACTTTATACTCACCTACAATCTAATTAAAGAGTTTTAAATAACTGAATAGAAATGCAAATTTTTGAAGGGGGAGTTTTCCGAATAATTTCAAGTACATGTTTTTCAATCTATTCTCAAAACAGCTGTTTATTTGAGTCTTTAACATCTTGAAAAAAACTGGTAAGTGGAAATTAATTTAAAAAATCATTCGTATTCATAAACGTAACATAATTTTAAGTGGCAGTTAAGAGCCTCTCGCGGAAGCTTTAAAAAATATTTTTTATTTCTTTTGAAATATAATAAAAATCTTTTTTGACAGCTTGCTGTGTTCCGTCGGTGCGTGGGAGTACCAGTGCCTTTATAGGCATTTTCTGGGTTAACTCGCTCCATCGTTGACCTCATCTTTGACCTTTATGGTCAAGATTGTGGTCAAGAGTTAACCCATCTTATAATAAAAAAAAGAAATAAGAAATGAAATGAAATGATATTTTTTCTGCAAGAAATATGGTAGAGTATATTATTGACCTTAAAATTTATAAATAGTTTCACATATTTCACCTTTTTCAGTATGCAAAATTTATTTTTGTTTATACATATTTGTCCATTATTATACATAAAATCAGAAGGGAGATATTGCAACAATTATGGCATCAAAAAAATTCTTGTCAAGAGTAATAGTTTTTTTCTCTGAGCCAAGATTTTAAGCGAGGATGGAATTGTCTAATATTAAGATATTATTAAGATATATTTTTACACGCTCCCGCTAAAGTCTTAGCTATCACTGGACCTTAAATTACATTTATGAATTAAAGGGTAGGCGTTAAATTATTTTAATGGTAAAGATAGTGCAGATAAAATTTTGTGAGCAGAATTTAGGGCAATGGCCCGTAATACAGAAGGAGACTTCAAATCTTGATCGATATTTATGTATTGATTATCTCTTTCTCTCACTATCAAAATGACAAAAATGACTACTACTTAAGTATAGATCAGAGTCTAAGTCGCGTTCTGTAATAGGAATGCAGAAAAAGAAACTGTGTTCGAAAAACAAAACCTTAACAAATCTTTTCACTCTGTATCTGTTACTGATTACGTGAATTATTTATGTTTCTTTGAAACAGAACAGCTTGGTGATTGATTATTCATTCCCCATTAGTCTGCTACGCTAGACATCTCACTTTGTTTAGCTTTCTTACGCAGTTCAGACTTAATATTGTGACGGAAACTAAGCGCTTGAGTGAATCATTTATATTTGTTTTACTTTTTTGCAGAAACTAAGGTCTGTGTTACAGAATGCGACTCAGACTCTGATCTATACTTGTGTAACAGTCGTCTTCGTCATTTTTATAGTAAGAGAAAGAGACAATCGATATTTAAGTATAGATGTAGACTTGGGTCTCCTTCTGAAATACGGGCCTAACCCTCTGAAGGAGGGGGTGGCATGAAAAACCCCGTCGAGGCCAGCAACAATCGGTCGGGGTTCTAGGTGATTATTTATTTTTCATTATTTTTTTTTTCTATCAGTTTAACATAGAGTTAATTTTTCTCCAGTCCTTGTATTTGATCAAAAGATAATTTAGACCCAATTTCACCATACTCTGTTAATTATTTAACAGACGATTAGCAGCTAACCCGAGATTTGACAATGTCATTTTCATACTTTTTGTTTGATGTTTTGTCTGATTAACTTCTTAATCGTGGATTAACTTACTAACAGAGTATGGTGAAATTGGACCTAAGTATGACAACCTGACAACAGACAGACTTTTTAAAATTATGTCTTTCGTCTATAATAGGTCTTACGACTTTAAGTTTATTGTCATTAGCTAATGTAATAATTTTCCACGTTAAAAACGTATGAGACACCTACTTCAATCACAACAGTTCGCATAAAGTCGATAACTAGTATTTTTTGCAGACTTCAATGCCTATTAGCCGATAACCACAAACGAAAATGTCACTCATTTATTTAGATGATGTTCTGGTTTGTAGTAATTTTTTGTTTTTGAAAAAAAAAAGAATTTGAAAATCGGTCCATAATTGGCGGAGAAATCGGTGAATATAAATTTGAAAAATACATACAGTCGAACATTAGAACCTCATCCTCTTTTAAAGTCGGTTAAAAAGAATTGATCGATTGTCAAATAACAGAATAGATGCCCTGATAATTCAGAACATAACACGGTTTTACCAACGTTACTGAAAACCGGCGTCGGGATGACAGTTTCGACTCTTTACGAAGACTTTCATCATGAAGTGAGGCAGGTCGTGCGCCGGCATTCTCAGCCCGCATTCTACTCGAAACTGTCAGCCTGACGCCGATTTACAGTAACTTAATTAAAACTATTGTTATATAGTGAATTATGTATGGCACTCACGAATTATTTAGAATAGAATAGAAAAAAATCTTTATTTTATAGGACATTCAGGATACCACTTAAAATAAGTCAAGATTACATTAAATACTTACATTAAATGATTTAAATACATACATACACATTTGTACTTTTGATCCTACTGACTGTACGCCTATTTGTAAAGGTGCAGTCTTCGGTGCAGTCTTCTTCTTATCGTGTAGGTATAGTCAAGTTTGTGGCGAACTTGGCTAACCCTGGTGTCAGAGTTTTCAAACCGCACAATGGCCTCTGACTTGATTTTAACGACTGTAGTCAATCGACAACAGCCGGGACCGACAGCTTAACGTGCCCTCCGAAGCACGGAAACGCTCGTGATAAATTGCCACTTTGGTCACCCATCAGGTTCCCTGCCTCTGTGTACGTTGCTTAACCTCACTGATCGGTTGAGATCAGCGAGAGCCACTGGGCTACGAGCGCTTCGGTGCAGTCAGTCTTTAATAGTTAGATGCCCCAATTTCTGCAATGTTCTTTATGAAAACAGCAACATAGCTTTGTTTACCCTACAGCTTACACTCACAACAAACCTTAGCCTTACCTAGTTCCTGCCTGACACCATTCTGTCTTCGAACAAAACGTTACCTCAATATTGCAGCTCTTGAGTTTTTTACGAGCAGCCGCGATTTCGCTCCCTAGGGCTTCCCAGAATATATTTTTATTTTAAACCTACTTCAAAAAAGAAGGAGGTTCTAAGTTCGACTGTAAGTTTTTTTTTAAATGTATGTTTACCGATTTCTCCGCCATTTGTAAACCGATTTTCAATATTCTTTTTTTGTTCAAAAGAGTATACTTTAGAGGTGGTCCCATTGTCACCAAATCAGGATCTGATGATGGAATCCCAGAGAATCGTGAGAAAGCCTCGAATTTACGGTCATAAACTTACAAAGTTTAGTTGGAACAAAACGTTACGTGTGTGTTGATGGAATGGTCGCTAAGCACTTACATTGTTCCTCACGTACTTTCTATTATTTATACTAAAAATTAATAAACTTTTGATTTTTCGTTTTTTAAAGTCGGTTTAATTATTTATTCTTAAGCGTGAGCGTGTGTATGTGTGTGTTTAATTATTTTATTTAGATTGGGTTCGCTCTTGACCACAATCAAGTTCAGGGCAAAGATGTGGTCGAGGGTCTAGGTTTAAGGTCTGACCTTATTACAAGACATTACATAACATTACATTACCAAGACGACGATATAAAATACAGGTTGTAAAGGAACAGCTTAGCAAAACCTTAAACCCTGCAGACCGAAGAAAAATTTGAACCCGCAACCATCTTTTTACAAAACTGGTCTTTAACCAGAGCCCCGATTCTGTAACTTGAGTTGTGTGTTGATGGAATGGTCGCTATTTTATCTGTTCAGGGTACCTACCACGATCGTTTAAAAGCATTTCTGTTTAGGATCCAACTTTGAACTGCTTCGCAATTGGAATGTTTTTTAATGATGGCGCTGCTTTTGAACTGCTCGGTTGTCTATGGTCCATTTTAAATGTCTACATAAATTGTCGCTGGTCTACCTTTGAATAGAAACAGCGCCAAAATTGAATCGATTATAAGCCATCATGGTACGAATAAGCGTTGCAGACTTGTTTAGGTCCTAAATTGGATCGCGCTAAGCGATCATGGTAAACCTCCAAGTGGCGAAATTGAGAACTATCCAAATTTCATACATCTAATGACGGCTGCTTTGACCGATGCTATGTGCGCCATCGCCAACTGAATTTTCAGTTACTAGGTAGTTTACAAATTTACGTTCGGTTGGCGGTGGTGCCCGTGGCGGTGCTGCTGGTAGGAGTGTCTGTCAGCAAGTATATGAAAATTAAATAGTTCTCAATTTCACCACCTGAACAGATAAAATGGCCTCCATTCCGAATCGGGGCCCAGCTAGGCTGTCAGTGCTCAATAATTTCCAAGCGCCATGAAGACGCCGACTGAACGGAACTGCTTTAGATTAAATCGTAAAAAACAAATAAAAATGCTTTTAACAATTGAATATATAAATCTGGAGTGAGCAAACACAGTCATAAAACGTTTTAGGGAAACCTTTAATTTTTAACTTGGTATATAGCAATCATATGCGAATTTACACCCCTCTGGGATTCACATTTTATGGCCTCCATAATGCATGTTTTATGTTCCATATAGGAATATATTTACATTTTATTTTCGGCCATGGATTAGAAAGGGAGAGATAATAAAAGGCCCTCAAGGACTATGAGGCTTGAATCCAACAGAAGTTTATTTTGGGTTTTATTTTTAGTTAGCTGACCCGACAGACGACCTATTTTCTTAAATTTTCTAATGTTGCGCTCAACTTTCTTTTTTTTTCATAAGACCCTTCTCCTGACAATTATGAACACAAAAAAAAATAGCGAAATCGTTTCATCCGTTCACGCCTGATATGACCAAGGTAAACAGAGATTCATTTTTATCTATAATTATATTTGTATAATATTTTAAAGAGGAAAGATTTGATTGTTTGTTTGTTTGCGTTTCATAGGCTCTGAAACTACTGGACCTATTTGAAAAATTTTTCACCATTAGAATCCTACATTATCCCCAATATGTAGCCTACAATTTACTTCCCGAATTCCCACTACATAATTTTCCCGAATTTCCACGGAAACGAATTCCCGGGCGGAAAGCTAGTAAATATACAATTAGATAAAAAATATAGTAGCTATAAAAAAATCAAAATAAGGGATGGATGGTAAAGTGAAACTTAGACCGCAAGGAAGTAATATATGTTCAAGTTTTCACTTCTGTCGGCACGCCCGGGGAGTTCAACCCTTTTTTTTTAAATTCATATAGGTTCCTTATGGAAAGTCATTAAATTTAATGGGATGAAGCACTAAAGTTTCGCTAAAGTTTCACCCTCTATGATAATAATATTATTACGCCGTCCTGATAGTATGACGAAATCATAAACGACCTCATGACGATTTCAATTGACGTCATTCATACGTAATTTTCTGAGATTTAGGTACTAAAACTTCATGTTCCAACATATAACGAAGAAACAATCTCGAACAGACCAAGTTAACTTTGAATTATATTCCATTGGAATAAGATCGGTTTTGCAACAAATCTTTTTATTATGGTGCCGAATGCGGCATTACCGAATACTTCCAAAGGGGCTTCGCACTGAAAATTGAATGGAAAATCCCAGAATGATAAATTACCTTGGATTTGATAGAATTGATGGATGTGTGTGTGTTATATGAAAATGCGGCAAATATTTGTTAACACACATACATACTCCTAATACATGTAAGTGAAGTGTTTTGGCATACTTTCACTGCCTAAAGATTTGAGTAAGAAAGAAGCGAATTTAGAGGAGAAATCACAGGAATTCGACAAGGCTAATAAGTCTAATCTAAAAAAATCATTTTTGCAATCACCACCGACTTTATTAACATACAATTAAATTTGAAAATATTAAACGACTGAACTAATTTTGATAAAATATAGCTAAGTATAAGAACCATTTCGATAACGTCAGCTCAAACAAAAAAAAAGATTAAAACCGATCCATTAATTTAGGAGCTACGATACCAAGGGGTGTTATAAGTTTGACGTGTGTGTCTGTCTGTGGTGTAGTTCCTAAACTAATAGACCGATTTCGATGCTGTTTTTTTTTGTTTGAAATTTGACATAATTGAGATGGTTCTTAGCTACATTTGAATAAAATTTGTTCATCTGTTTAAAATATATAAGCAGTGATCGCCACACACTTGACTATACCTATATGATGAGAAGAATATACCTATATGTGATAATAGCATCCCGCTCGGGACTTCGTTCCCGTGGGGATTCGGGAAAATTATGTAGCCTGTGTTACTCAGGGATAATGTAGCATCCTAATGGTGAAAGAATTTTTAAAATCGGTCCAATAGTTTCGGAGCCTATTCGTTACATACTTACATACATACAAAAATAAAAATCTTTCCTCTTTATTATATTAGTATGGATATAGATATATATTAATATATATGCGCTGGCCCAATGCGGGTTCACCAACCCGCATTGGGCCAGCGTGGTGGACTATGGCCTAAATCCCCTTCGTGTTTCGAAGGAAGGCTCGTACCCCTCAGTGGGGACGTATATGAGCTGGTAAAAAAAAGTTAAAATATATATATATATATATTGCCAATACCTATATGATGAATGCTGAATGTTTGGAGTGCTACAACATGTTTTATAATAGAGTTATCTTTCAACAAAACATGTTGTTTAACTATAAATACATGAGCATATAGGTAAATCAAGTGAAGTGGTTGAGGTAATCTTAAGAATCTTTAGATAGCACAACATATGTTTTGCTGATGTAAACAGTGACCACTTGAAATTCTCAATAACAACTAGGATTAAAGGTATTTCTGTAGTTTTCCATTATATACTCTAAATATAACTCTAGATTTTTTTTTTTATCACCGATTGCTTATAACTTTTAATCGGCTGAACCAATTTTGATCATGCGATTAAAAAGAGCACCCTCAAAATTCCTTACCTTTTCATCTCTGGGGAAGATTGCACCTTTGCGAATAGGCGTAGAGTCAGTAGGGTAAAAAGAACGAATGCGTATGCATGTATTGAAATCCTTTAATGTATGTTTGTATATATTTCATGTAATCTTGACTGGTTTTAAGTGGCATCCTGAATGTACTATAAAATAAAGTTTTTTTTCTATTCTATTCTATCAAATATGTATCGCTTAGAACAATCTCCATTCGTTTAGGAGCTACAATGCCATAGACAGACATACAGAAACACACTTCAAACTTATAACACCCATGTTTTTTCGACGAGGGATTAAAATAAAAATAAAAACACATTACTAAATATACGCACTAACTCTGCTACATTAAAATAAAAAGAATTTTATTTCAAATGCAATGTAAACATTTACACAAGTGTCCTCTAAAGATAATCCCAAGAATTAGCAAGATGCTAATGTGATCTTTGGCACACTGCACCTAGAAGTCCATCAGTCATTGCCACAGAAATAGAATGCGACTTTGAAATATTCTTGTTTATGTGAACCCATGTAAAAGCTTTGTAGTTTTAGTCATTCCTCTCTTAATACTATTAAGTACTCAGTACTAAATCATTGTTAAGTTGTGTACGCTGTTTTAAATTTTTATGATTACCTACTGCTGGAGACTGGGATGACTTCCAAATCAAGGGTGAGTTTAATCAGCCAGGTGTAGCAATCTAAAAGTGCTACATTTTTGTTCTGCTGCAATCACATATTGCAATAGTTGCAGCACTTGCCGATCAGATGTAACATTAGCACAAATGACTAGCTACTTGAAGCCTGATCAAAGTTACCCTTGATTTGAATGTGACGCGAGTTACCCGTAATGATCCTGATTTTGTGACAATGGAACCACCTCAGAAGTAAATTCTTTCGAATATAAAAATGAGTTTGAAAATCGGAAAAAGCACATACAGAGATATAAAAGATAAGGTTCTCTTATAGCCCTTACCACTCTTATCTTGTCGAAATCCCTAGGATACGTATTGAGCGCTATTTTTTACCCGACTGCGCGACGCAAAGGAGGGTAATGTGTTTATCATGTATGTATGTATGTAAGTGGGTTTATACCTTTGTGGCACTATTTAGACCAAACGCGCGTGACGATTTTGATAAATGATACGTTGTTGGATTCGTCATGACGGCACAAATGTCATAAAAAGTATAAAAATTTGAAAAAATCAAAATAGCCGATTTTCTCCGCCATAATGTGAAAAAGAAAAAAAATTAAAATCGACGAACTACATATGTCAAGTGGGGTATCGTTTAATAGGTATTTAAAAATGATTGTTAAGTTTTTCATATAACTTTTCAATCAGAATTACCGTTTAGGATCTATAACGATTTAATGTTGGTTAGTGACGATTTTTCACTTAAATGTACTTTTAATTCGGAAATTGTTAAATTTTATCCAAGTGAGAGATACATACATATACAGCCAATGAGTAGACCAATAAACAAATATAAATGTTTGACCCTAACTAAAAAGTGGAAAATAAAATAAATTAATTTAGAAAAAAACCCGACTGCTTAATAAAAACTGAAAAGAAAAATAACAAGTAAGTCCAGTAGTCGAGACTTTTATTATTGAATATTATTGAATAACATAACGATTCAATAATAAACAAAAAAAATATTTGTTTTTTTCTTTTCAGGTTTTATTACGCAGTCGGGTTTTATTTTTTTAATTAATTTATTTTACTTATCTTTTATATTGCGCACTGCCAAGGAGTGGAATTCCCTGCCTGCGTCTGTACTCTGTATTACCGAGCTCATACAACCCGAAAATCTTTAAAATACGAGTGAATCGGTTTCTTCTGGGTGAGCTCGCTACATCCTCGACCACATCTTTGCCCTGAGCTAGATTGTAGCCGAGAGCGATTCCATTCTAAATAATAATAAAAAAACGTTTAATATTTTTAGTCCCGTATTCTTGATGGCGTCTCAAGAGTCAATTTGAACTCATAACATTCAAGACTAGATTTGAGTTCAAATCAAATGTTAAGCATTGATCTTATTCAACAAAGCATTTCAAGTTGAATTATGTCAGCTGTCCTCCGGCAACTGTTGTCCGATTTTCAAAATTCTTTATTTGTTCGAAAGAGTATACTCCTGAAGAGGTCCCATATAAATTTTATCGAAAATGATTCAGCGCTTTTAAAAAAAATCTACAAAAACAAAATATACTACAAACTAGAACATTATCTAAATAAATGAATGACATTTCTGTTTGTAGTTATTTGCTAATAGACATTGTAGTCCGCAAAAAACTAGATATCTACTTTGTGCGAACTGTTGTTGGGATTGAAGTCGGTGACTCATACGTTTTTAACGTGGAAAATTATTTCTTCTCATCTCATGTAAACAAAGATCAGACCTGACATCTGCTGAGTGACATTATAAAATGTCACCTGAATGTCACTCAGCAGATGTACCTCAGTGAAAATGAAGCTCGATTCACGACTAAGACGCCTTCATGAATACGGGCCTTAGTTTTCAGCCACAAAATCCAATTTTCTTCGAGAAGCAAATAAGTTACACTAAGTCAATCTCAATGAATAGGTTTAACAAGAATTTTTCATAAAATCTACTTTCTTACTTAATAAAATGATCAGAGCTTAGGTTTGCGACCATAATAAAAATGTAAAAGAAAATACGCAACAAAAGAATACTGTAAGCAACTGGGTTAGAAAAAATCATTTTAAACTTAAAACAGATTTCTTGAAAAATTCTGATATCAGCAAGACATTCACACAATCATGTTTATAATCCTATTTGGGGTAGGCAGAAAGTTGTGTAGTTCTAAAATCACTTGACGTCACATTTGACAATCTGTCTGAGGGTTATTATCGCCTGTCGATCGGAGCCCCACGTCAATTATATGCGCACTTGTGAGACCTATGCGGAATCCCGTGGTCTAAAGTATAACTCCAAAAAGAGTGAGTTTATGATTTTTAAAGCCGGGAATAAAACCTACTCCGAATTGCCACCTCTTACTCTGTGTGGTGCCACTCTGAAAAAGGAGGAAAATTTTAAATATCTAGGCCATTGAGTGACTGAGGACATGTAAGATGACATGGACATCGAGAGGGAGCGAAGGGCGCTGTCAGTATGGTGTAATATGTTGGCTCGCAGGTTAGCACGATGTACAAAACACGTGAAGGTAACACTTTTTAAGGCTTTCTGCCAAACCTTCTACACGTGCAGCTTGTGGGTACGCTACACACAGCGTGCTTACAGCGCCCCCCGCGTCCAATCTAATAATGTATTCAGATTGCTGTTGGGGCTCCCACGATTCTGTAGTGCATCAGCTTTGTTTGCGGAGGCCAGGACCAGTGATTCTTATGCAATCATGAGGAGTCGGTCGGCCTCTATGCTATATCGCGTTCGTGCTAGCCCCAACAGCGTTCTATCTGACTGTCCGACAGGTGGGATTCCCTGCTGCTCCGGCACTGGATGCGATTGCACACCAGTAGTAGTTGGTAATCGCATCTAGGATCGCGCGCGAAATTTATCCATACTATAATATTATAAATGCGGAAGTAACTCTGTCTGTCTGTCCGTCTTTCACGCCTAAACTACTGAACTGATTTTGATGAAATTTGATACCTACAGAGATAGATTAGAGCCTAGGAAAGGACATAGGCTACATTTTATCCCACAGTTGGGCACGATATAACCTGTAGTCCATGCGGGTGGAGCCGCGGTCGGAAAGCTAGTTTTGTTTATACGTGTGTTGTGTGTATTTTTTGTTACTAACATTAGTAATAAGTTTTTTGTGATTTACTAACAACTATGGATGTATAATCCGAAATAAATGATTGTTTAATTTAATTTAATTATTTTCCAAATAAGCAGTTGTGGTAAGAACATTCTGAAGGTTATTAGATGGAACATGAGCAATGAATATAGTGATGATAAGTTAGCCTTTCGCCCACAGTACAGCAAAACCCTCGGCCCCACTTACTGGTTTCTACAGTATGCCTGGAAAGAGTTGGCACCTGAATAGTATAGAATAGAATAGTTTTGCCAGAACATAGTAAATAAGTTGTAACAGAAATTGCGTTTCTAATGTTCAGCCTGAAGAGCAAAGCATGCAAATTGTGTGGGTAGAAATTAGTAGCAGATATGTCAAAAGTATAAACAATGTCAAAAATAATATCAATGTCAAATTAAAAAGTGCGTCAAGAAGCAAGGTATTCATCGACAGAATAGAAACAGTTATCTATCAACCTGACACGTGATTTCGTTTTGAATTGCTTTAAATGTTATGAGGTAAACATTCAAAGTGTTCCGGTAATTTGTTAAAAACCCTTATAGCCATACAAAACAAGAGCGGTCCTAGCCTTAAATTTTTGGTCATTGTTAGAAAATGTTATAATTTTTATAATAGAAAATAATATAGAAATAATATAGAAAATGTTATATATAATTTATCAAACCAAAGTTAAGTCCTTACCTAAAAACTCAGTTTAATTCATATTCAATCACTTGACGGATTTTAAATCCAGGTTAAAATTAATAGAATTTGCCGAACTATCCCGACCCGACTGAAGCCGATGTATTTACGTCAGTCCAGACGCCTCGTTGCCTCACTAAGTGTAAAACTGGTGAATGTGCAAGAGTTAAACAATGAATTTGGTTTAAAGATTTTCAATGAAAACTTAAGTTCCCGTTTAACATTTTTTCCCGTACAATAATTTATCAGAGGAAGGAAACAAGTGTATTTGCAAAAGGAGCTTATTAACCATAAAATTAAAGATTTTGGGGGGGGATGACCCCCTTGACCCCCCCCCCCCCCTGGGACCGCCCTTGATACAGAAGGAGTTTTTCTCATGTACATCAACCCTTGCAAACGGAGCATACAGTTGGCATATTCTAAGTTTTTCTTTCACTCCCAGTCCAGCGTGGAAGTAAGAAAACATGATTTTTGTTGCTTTCTTTCATTTTTAGTGAAAAGGGATTGTGTTGTTATGTGTAGGACCTAAATATAGTTTACCGTTTGTGAATGAGAGAGGCATGGCCGTTTCCCAATTGTCAACACTGATGGCTTCTTAGGGTTGTGTTGTAAAAGCGTGTTTTTATAATTTTGTCTGTCTACAATTTTATAATTTTAGTCAGGGCTATTCTTGCTGGCAGGCATACAATAACTTTTTTATTTACTAACTTTTCGCCCGGGACTTCGTTACCGCGGGAATTCAGCAATTATGTACCCCATGTCACCTGCGAGAGCTTTCTATTAGATATTTTTTTTGAAATCGGTCCAGTAATTTACGAGTTTATTTTTTAAAAACTTTCTAAAATACAAATCTTTCCTTTTTATAATATTTGTGTAGATGTAGATGTGGTCTCTGTCTACCCCAATGGGACAAATGCGTGAGCTTATGTACAGTATATCCATATTTGTAAAATAAATATATTTGAACAATGAACTTGAATTTTAATTAATTGAGATTTTATTTTCCAACGAGTATGTACGTACACAAACCAATTAATTAATTAGGTATCCATCGATCTTTTTGTACATACTCGTACAATATAAATCCAAATAAATTAATTGAACGCATAGTTTACTAAATTACTTAATTGAATTGAGTTAAATCTCTCATGAATAAATTACAGAATTCGTTAACTTTATTCAACCAATTTAACTGCGTATAACTTACCATTTCGACATTTAATTGCATTATGAGTTTCTAGAACTGCTTGCCATCTTTGTAAATAATTTAAAAAACAAAATTGTTGGCAAACGTAGGTATTAAACGAAATATTTTCAGCAGTCCGGTTTTTAGTTAGCTGTTACTTATGAAGCAATTTTATCTTAAAGAAAATTATATTCCATTGGATGTTTTTTTTTCTTAACTTTATTATGAGATGGGTTAACTCTTGACCCCAATCTTGACCAAGGTCATAGATGAGGTCGACGATGGAGCGAGTTAACCCAGAAAATGCCAATTAAGGCACTGGTACTCCCACGCACCGACGGAACACAGCAAGCTGTTTGGCGTCGGACTTCGGTAGGAGGGTGGTCGCAAACCAGACGGCCCTTTACAGAGCCTATCACACCGCATGAGACCATAGGACGACACCTCAGATTCAGAAAAAAACGAAGTGTCGTTGCCTGGGATGGATTACTAGGAGGCAGGTCTCATTTGTGTTTCCTTAGTCGCCTCTTACGACACCCACGGAAAGAGATAGGGTGATGTCATTCTCAACCGATCACCAACATGGTGATTTTAAAATAGTGTGCAGAAAAAAGATTCAATCAGCCGATCAAACAGAACAACTTTCCCCAAGGAATATAGTAGGTCTAAATAACATGAAAAAAAATATATTCACCTCTGTAAAGCGATTAACTGATTGCCTTATCGTGTGTCTTCTTCTTCCTAGCGCTTAGTCCCGTTTCTCATTCGGGGTGCTCTAGACCAGCGGTTCCCAAACTATGCGCCGCGGCGCCCTGGGGCGCCGTAGAAAGCACAGAGGGGCGCGGGCGCCGTGGGACGATGCTCTTTATCATACTCAAAAACCTTACATATTGGCGGGTACAAAATAAAAAACGTGTAGAGATCACCAAGCACACCCATCACATTGACTGGTAGCTACTGTATTTTAGTTTTTCTTAACTTTCTCCATAATGGTTTGTTTAAATATAGTATTCTAATAAATACAAAATTAAAAAACTCAGCTTCATATTGTTAATGTTTCAATTGTTGTGCCGTTCTACTAAACTAGTATCATTGTATTGTACCTACCTATTTCTTTCAACTGTGCCTATCTATTTCCACTATCTAGCTAGTTTACGGCGCCGAGACAAAATTCTGAACTTGTAAGTGCGCCGCGGACTGAAAAAGATTGGGAACCCCTGCGACCATGATCCATGGTTTGGCAGGTCAAGTCATTACAGTGAAGCGACTGCCATCTGACATCCGTGACCTGACCGGATTGGATCATGGTAACACATTCAGTCTCCTAAATGTGAAGGTTTCCTCACGATGTTTTCCCTCACCGCATATTGCCTTATAGTGTGTGAAATCTAATTTTATGAAGTGAAATTTCTGTAGCGACGTTGTGCACTTTAAGGTATCGGTAAAAAATGTTAAACTCGCGTCAGGACACGTGACCTGATCGAGAATTCGTAGTTCAAGTTTTCACTTCTGCTGGCACTCCCGAAGTGCATTCCATTGTTTTTTTTTCTGTGTATATCACATGTTTTCCTCAGTTTCATAGGAAAAACCTCTCTAAAGTATCGTGCCTTTAAAACAAGACACCCATATTGCATCGCCAGAGTATGAACGTCGTAAATTCATAAAAAAGCCGCAGTATTGTGCCCTTTACGTAACAAATTACAACTAAAACAGTGCACAGTTTATCAAGTTTCCTATTTGACCTCTAAGCAGTTGTGATAAGAACTATTTTCCAACGAAACTATGGTAGTTAAGTTGATGGAACTACCTAGGGACACATTCATCATTCTATTCTTTGTTGGCCTTCGGTATGAAGTTCAAAGGCATCGCGAATCGATCAGATACACCCGACTCAACTAATTCTATTGTCATATGATTTATTTGTCCTACAGCTTTGAACTTGAGCCAATAACAGTGTTCTAATGTTGTATTTTTTTTAAATTTATAAAAGGAGAAACTGACTGACTGACTAACAAACATATCAACGAACAGCCTAAACGGCTAAACGTAGCCACTTGAAATTTGGAAGGGACGTAGCTTAGGTACCGTAGAGGTGCACTAAGAAAGGAATTCCCGAAATTCCCACGGGAACGGGAATTTACGGGAAAATCCTTTTGTATGAAAAATCTAAACCGCTTAAGTTAGACGCTTGAAATTTGGCATGCAGGTACCTTAGTAAATTTAAAGCTTAGTTGCAACAGGATATTGCAAAATTCCCACGGGAACGGGAGTTAGCGGGAAAAAACTTTTGTATGTGTACTCTGTACAAAAAAAAATTAACACACAAACGAAGTTGCGGGCATCAGCTAGTGTAAGTATATATGTTACTATAAAAGCCCGAACTACGGTAAATCTTAAAATTTACTAATAATACCTAAAAAACCTAACCTCTGAAGGTTTTGTAATCGTTGTTAATTTCGAACTTTTACCTTCATAGTGACAAGTTAGGGGACGCTCTCGCCAGCCGCTGCCAAGGCACGCTAGCTACGCTCGCTCGGCTCGCTCAATATTGTTGTCGCAGTTCTAACATAACTTAACCAATGTGCAAGACAGAGGACAATACCACTTACACTTTATACACCAACTCATATTGGTAAATCTCAGGTCGGCCGAATTTCAAAATATTTTTTTTATTTGAAAGAGACTACTCCTAAGATCCCATATAAATATCAAAATTCACTTAGTTGCTGTTTAAAAAAATTAACATAAGCAAAAATACATATATTAGATGACGTTTTGGTTTGTGGTTATTTGCTGATAGGCATTGTTAAAGTCGGTGATTCATACATACGTAATTAACGTGGAAAATAGGCTGTCTGACAATTTCAGAATATTTTTAAATCGGTCTGGTTTATATTTACAATATAGCATTAAGGGTCCTTTTCTCTAAAAACAAAAGTACTTTTTTTAATAAGAAATAAAAGAGATATTAATTTTACAATCTTATATACTACGCTAATCTTAACACCTATACGGAATTATGGGAAGTTTTCCTTTGCCAAGCCGTCAGCTAAAGAAAAAAAACACATTTGTCAATTTCATTTCATGACAACCATTTGAAGTTTTTTTTTCGTTGCCATATAAAATTGAAATGGCAAAGGAATGAAATCTTTGAATTCCATAGAGGAGTGGTTAAAGTGAGAAGTATAGATTTTTTATATTTTTATTTATCAACAAAAAAGTGAATAATTTTTTTTTACAAATCTAGGCCCTTGATGCTATAAATACAAAAAATAGACCATTTAAAAAAAATTGTGCATATCCCATTATGTTTCACACAGCCCTATTTCTGACATAGACACTGCACAGTGGTATCTGCGAGTAAACGTAGACAAATGACACTTTAATTGCTCTCCGCCTTCCTTGTCCGTTTTTGTACAGATAACAGCACGTCAGGTTACTCATTTGCACTACGAAAGCCAGCGCTATTTCGAGCGAGCTAAGGGCGACGTCAAGGTCAACATGTATAGTCTGATTGGCTGCCGTGTGTACATTTACCAATCTACCGTGCAACTATGTCTGGCGTGATTTTTAACCTCCAACTAAAAAGATTATAAGTGTTATAAGTTTGACGTGTCTATCTGTGTGTCTGTGTATTTGTCTGTGGCATCGTAGCTCCTAAACGAATTGACCGATTTCAAAGCAGTTTTTTTTAAAAGCTGACGTAACCGAGATGGTTCTTAGCTTGGTATATTTGATCTAAATTGGTTTAGCTGTTTAAATATTACAATCGATCAAATGTCGGGGGTGACATATATATATTTTTTTAAATTTTAGAGTTATTATACATTATCAATCTACCGCGCAACTATTATTAAGTATACATTGGAGACAACCGTGAACCGAGTTATAAATATTACAAAAATTCAAAGTACAAAGGCGGACCTATCCCACATGGGGATATCTTCCAGTCAAACTACACATAATTTTAGCGAATTAATATTAATAATATTAGTTTAAGAGCTTTAACAAACATTTTAGTGAATTCCATTAACTCAAAACGACGCACAGCAAAATGTATTCAACTCTACCTAAAAGGCATCATTACAACCTTAGGGGCACTAAAAGCATACATTACTTACGTTTTACACCGTAATAACCACAAAGGCTTACTCTCCTTACGTAATACAGCTTTAATCCAACCTAAAATAAATCTTTCAAAACAATTTGCGAAGACAAAACAACAATCTTAAAGCAATTCTCGGAAACTACCTCCAATACAACTAAACAAACAAAACAAATAAATCAAATGCTGGGAATTGCTAGAAATTGAAGGAGACGCGGACAAAAGAGACCTCTGCTTATGATATACGGCGGTGTAAACTTATAGATCTGTAGCCCTGACATTGGTATTACAAAAAAGGTTACCGTTTGTCTTTGTGAAATTATTACAGATTTCGCCATTTTTAACCGACTTCAAAAAAAGGAGGAGGTTTCTCAATTGGACCGTATACATATATATATTTTATGTATGTCCGCGGATAACTTCGTCGTTTATGAACCGATTTTGATTATTCTTTTTTTGTTGGAAAGGGAGTATCTCAAGGGTAAGAAAACCAGAATCTGATGGTGGAATCCTGAAGAAATTGAGGGAAACTCTCGAAAAAATTGTCTTTTTGGGATTGAAGTCGGTGACTCTTACGTTTTTGACGTGGAAAATTATATATACTAAATGTGAGGTCTTAATGACCGTAACCCGCCGTAACCATATGTAATGTAAATAACCTGCATATATGGAGATTTTTTAGCTTATCACTACATATGGTTACGGCGGGTTACGGTCATTAAGACCTCACTTTTAGTATATAAAATGGCAAATCTATAATAATTTCACAAAGACAAACGGTAAACTTTTTTGTGATATAAATGTCCCCGGGCCACAGATCTATTAAGAGTATGTGTACAGAGATATATATATATATGTATAGACGCAAAGTTAGTAGGAGTGCGTATTTTCGTGTCAAGTAAGTGGGGTATCTATCTACGAGTATATCTACACTAATATTATAAAGAGGAAAGATTTGTATTAGGGATGACGATTACATTCAAAAAATTGCATTCTGTTTAGTCCATCCTTTAGACCGTCCAAAAATACGGGACATATATTTTTCGTTTGCTCAAATTAAAAAAATTACAAAGACAAAGAGCATCAAAGTTCCGGAGTGGGGGCTTGTGACGTCATTTCTAAGTAAAAATTGTATCTAGGCGTGACGTCACGCGAAACTTCAACGCACTGTACCGTCGTAATTTTTCGTTTATGAGAAAAAAGAAAAAATACATGTCCAAATTTTTTTGATAATTTAACTTACGGACTAAATAATATTTTAGTCGTCTAGCCTATTTTGTATGTAACGAATAAACTTAAAAACTACTGAACCGATTTTTAAAACTCTTTCACCATTAGGATACTACATTATCCCTGAGTAACATAAGCTGCATAATTTTCCCGAATTCTCACGGGAACGAAGTCCCGATTGGAATGCTAGTTTGACTATAGGTAGTGACTAAAAGTGTATAATAAACCTATAATAAATCAAATATTAGCTAGATCTTCTTCGTATCGTGTAGGTATAGTCAAGTGTGTGGCAAACTTGGCTAACCCTGGTGTCAGAGTTTTCAAACCGCACAATGGCCTCTGACTTGGTTTTAATGACTGTAGTCAATCGACAATAGCCGGGACCGACAGCTTAACGTGCCCTCCGAAGCACGGAAACGCTCGTGATAAAATTGCCAATTTGGTCACCCATCAGGTTCCCTGCCTCTGTGTAGGTTGCTTAACCTCACTGATTGGTTGAGATCAGCGAGAGCCACTAGGCTACGATACTGATATAAGACAAAGAGACTTCATGCAGTATTCTAGGAAATTGAAAATGAAATTCAATTTAGGTAATATTAATGCCGCATATTGAGCGAGTTTTATGTGATGTAGATAAAAACTTAGAAGTAAGGTCGCGATAGGCATCGTTTGGATGTATGGTACGATTTTGTCACTAAAAAATAAAAACATAGACATTGCTTGAAAATGGCTGTATGGACATAAATTCCTTTGCTTTTCTCGAAAGGGATTATCAAAAAAAGCAGCAAAAAAACCATCAAATTTTAAACAAAAAAAACACATTCATTTGTTTAGTAGCTTCGATGCCACAGACAGATACACATATACACTCGTCAAACTTATAACACCCCTCTTTTTTGCGGAACATGTATGGGCTGAAAAAAAAAGTATATCAAGAAGCTAGTACCTTCATAATAATAACCGCAAGTGACTCGTATGTAAATAAATAGTCTATTGCTTTTGCATTAGCATATCTATTTTATGCGACAAGCCTACTACGGATCGCTGGAATAATGAGGGCCTGCCATAAAATACCTGTGCCCTTGAACTTAAGTTTGGCATGCAAAATGAAGGGGCGGAATTCCAAGACGGCAAATAAAAATAATTACAGTAGATGGATATTCTACTTCATAAATAAAATATCTACACTTTGTCAAACTGTGAAAGGAATTGTTTCTCAAAAGAAATATGTTTATTAAATGAGAGATTTATGTAGGTTTTTTTTTCACGCATACGAAATCTGGTATTTGTGTATTTGGGAGAAATAAAATAATAAGTGTGATGATTTCTTTTTAGGCAGTCATTTTTTTATTAGTTATTTAATTTTAAAACCACTTTTCAGTAGCAAAGTAATAAAAAAATCTTATGCTGGAATAGGAGTGAAAGAGAAATAGACTTTGAATGTGCCGGCTGCTAAATCTTCCCAAGCTACTGTAGAAACCAGTAAGACGCAAAGATTTTGCTATATCATGGGCGAAAAGCTGACAACCTATTACCACTATAAAATATAGAATGACTTTAACTTAGTTAGCAAAACTTTAGGAGGTGATTTTCCCTATGAAACTGAACAACTTTCACCATGATACCTATATATACATTTCTCAAAAAAATTGCTTGTTTTCCTTACAAAAGCAAATCAGTTGATGGCACAAGTAGTAGGGAGAGACAAATTTTTAATGATAATTCGACCTATGTTCCGTTGGAAAAGTTGTTCAGTTTCGTGTGCTGATTCACATCGTTTATTTTACCTCCCTAGTGACCCAATATGGCGTCAAGTGGTTCCAGTTCCAGAAACATGACGTTCCGCTTACCCCAAAGAATTTAGTGTAGGTACAGTGTAACACAGAGCTACGCCTTAAGGCGACTACAGCACCCGATAAAGGCAGCGCACATAGGAATAGTGCCATCTCCGTCTCTCAACAGGCCTGGGCCGGCAGTGCGAACAGTGTCGATACACAAAGTTTACGGACTATGAAAGCGTGCGTGCGTAAAAACATGTTCGAAAGTTAGAAAAATGAGATGTATGGAAAGGTAACAGCTTAAATCGAAAAATGCGTTAACTACTTATCGAGAGTGTTCAATCACGAACATTTTGATAGCAAATTCAAGTTCCTGTGTGCATTTTACTATCGTTTTTACAGCTTAAAAGATACACAATATTGGTATTTAGAGGTGACTTTGTGAGCTTTTTCTATCGAACCAAAAGTGCTGAATCATGTTTTCAGCGAACTACTTATCTAGATTATGTCCTGAATATTACCGTAGTATTTTTTTTCTTCGATTAAATGCAGTGCGTCATGCTTATCTACGCATCATAAAATCGTAATTTAGGTGCTGTAGTCGCCTTAATAAAAATCTCTTAAAACCTTATTAGGGTTACGCCACACGGTATCAATAGTGCTGTACTACTTGCGTCGAGAAATTGGTTTTCTCTCGAACACTATTTCTAATACCCGCCCTGTATAGCCGAAAATACTTATTTTATCGATGAACGCTAAAATATTTGACAAATGGCAAGCTCGCTTAGCACCGACTAGCACCGTCACATTCAATAGGAAATGGCAAACTCATCCGGTATACAGGCTGTAAAGAAATACTTTTATGGTTGATATTTATAGTTAGGTTATACATACACAGGGTCCTGATTCGATGGAATGGAGGCCATTTTATCTGTTCAGGTGGCGACATTGAGAACTATTTAATTTTCATATACTTGCTGACAATCACCTCGACCAGCAGCGCCGCCGCCAACCGAACGTAAAGTTGCAAACTACCCAGCAACAAAAAAAATAAGTTGGTGGTGGCGTCACCAGTCAAAGCAGCCGTCATTAGATGTATGTTTAAACAACTCATAGTGTAAACACATGGCTTCAAATAACTTTAAATTAAGTACGTAAAACATAATGATTGGATTTTTCCTTCCATTTAAAATTATTAACAAAGATTTTCTAAAAAATTCCCATACTAAAGGCATTTAGACTTCCCTTTTTAATTTCAAAGAGTTCTTAGACTTGCGAAGCGATTACATTTTCAAATGTCAGGTTCACATCTTTTGTTTTCGCTAAATAATTTCAAGTCGCCATTTACTCGGTGTAAGGAACAGTCAATACCTTCGTCATCAGCCCATATACGTCCCCACCGAGGGGCAAGGGCCTCCCTTCGAAACACAAAGGGGTTTTAGGCCATAGTCCACCACGCTGACCCAATGCGGGTTGGTGGACATCTTTTGACTGTTCTTAAATGGTGGAATTTACACATATTTAAGTGTGATCTACAATTGTCGCTAAAAGGAGTTTTCCTTATTTTGCTACTCAGCCGAATGGAGTTTTCTGAATGTGATTTGCATTGCTGGTTTTCGTGTTTTTCACTGTCAAAAATTGTCTTAACTGCAAAATAGATTTTTAGGAAAATATTAAAAACCATAGAAAAATTTAAAAATTTCCGGAGGAAAATTCCACTGAAAAATTATTCAGAATTGTGGTCTAAATTCAAGGTTTCAGTTTTTGCTAAGCCGTCCCTTAAATCCTGTATAAGCTTAACATTAAATAAACTCAAAGAACTCAACTCATTCCTTCTTAATAAATAATCCTCTTGAAAAGAGTGTTTTTGCAGCACTCTGTATAATAAGCAACTGCTTTCAGTATTCATTGCGGGTAGGAATAGGCCTATTGGTTAATGGAAATACAGGAAGGGGTAGTTACGTCATGGTTTTATGTATGTCAAGTCAACGAGCATATTCCATAATTTGTCTTTTTGCAAACAGCGACGATGTATTAAATTTTTTGTTAAACCTAAGGAAAATATTTAATTTTATAATAGTGTAAACAATATCCGGTGTTGTAAACTTAGGCAGCTCATCAGAGATAATAAAATAGTAAATAAACACTCATCACTCATCAGCTCATCGGAGATAATAAAATAGTAAGATAATTTTAAGGTGGACTATTGTATTATTTTTAAAATATTGGACTATTTTGATTTTTTCACATGTGTATACTTTTTATGACATTTGCGCCGTCATGACAAATCAAATAACGTATCATTTATCAAAATCGGCCCATGCGTTTGGTCTAAATAGTGCCACGAAGGTACAAACCCACATACATACATAGGCTGATAAACACATTACCCTCCTTTGCGTCGCGCAGTCGGTTAAAAAGGCCCACATTCGTCAACATCCGGGGTGACTATAAATTAGTTAGCAAAACATCTTTTGACTGTCCCTACGTAACTGAGTAACTTTCCCAAGTGAAATTAAAAAAAAAAAACGATTTTCCAAACTAACACCCAGTTGCAGAAACGTCCATTAAAGTTAATGTTATTTTAAATATCATACTGTCACTTTCCAGCTTGTTGACGTAAACAAGGATGACATTATATTTAAAGAGTCTTTAACTTTAATGAACGTTGCAGCAACTGAACTTAAAGCAAAGTATCTATTTATCTGTCGCAAAAGTTGTATGGGAAAAGCGAATTTTTTTCATTTCACTTTTATAAATATTTAGGTACAGTCGGCTTCAATACTTTTCCAAAATACAAATTATGGAATTTGACTACTACATACGAGTACATAATACATTATTTGATTTGTTTCTATATCGGGATTGTATGCAGTGGACATATTATTGAATACGAGTTTCTTATTATTCATAAGGTTTCCTTCAGCGATTTGTCTGGGCAGTGAATAATCTGTGCAAATTTGTGAGAAGGCTTTCAATCGATCAATACTTACACCTATTATAGGTTTAGTAGTGTATATGTATATGTGTGTATTTGTAGTGTATTTTTGTTTTCATTAAAAATAAAATAATATAAAATAAACGCTACACACTCAAAGGCCCACACTAAGGTTGTCCCTTGTGTCGTGGAATTTGCCCCGACTGGGGATCGAACCCAGGACCCGCCGATCAAGAGGCAGCGTCACTAACACTCGACCAAACCGGCCGTCAATTTACACCATTTACACCTTGATGTCATTAACACCTTGATTTCATTTTTTGGGATTTTTAAATCAGAGAAGTGACTGTAAATGAAAAAAAATATCTAAATAAGTATTGTAAGTAGTGAAAATCCTGTGTCAGTGGAACCCGCGTTCATTTAATTTAATAGATTAACTCAGTCTGTGGGGAAACGCAAAGGCCGAAGAAGTGATTGACTGATTTACACTCAACCTAATTTTGTATACCTGCGCATTTATAGGCTGAGGGGAACGAATGATGAAGAAATACGTGTAAGTACTAAATTGGTGTCGTTAACACATAATAATATGTCAAAATATTATGTTAAAAAGAACATGTAGTCCTGCGGCATATCTTTTCACTTTAATGTGAAAGACTCATCAGATTCGATTCCGCTCGATGAATTTTTTGTTGTTGGTCTTTAATATTCCAATCTTCTTCTTAGCTCTTATAGTCCCGTTATATCATTCGGAACTAAGCGTTAAGAAGACTCGACCATATCATTCGGAACTAAGCGTTAAGAAGACTCATTACAGTGGAGCGACTGCCATTTGACCTCCGTGACCTTGTTAACAGGGGAAATGCAATGCTATAGGTCAATTTTTATTGATACTCAAATTATACTACGAAAATGATCTTTTCATACACATAATTAAAAGCCGAGTAAATAAATTGAATTAAACGAAGTCTCGAGCCGAAAGCTATTAAAAAGGCATTAAAATTTCCACAATAAAATTAAATTTTAGCCAAGAATTTTTTCTCTAATGGACCAACGACGTTGATAAGTGACGAATACGTGTAGAAAAAAATAGTATTCGGGGGAAATAACTTTTCAACTGTCAAGGAAGGAATGTCAGTGCGAGAAACTGAACAGCTGGTTGTCATTTCGCGTAATAGGGTTCCGTTTTACAGAGTGTTTTAATAAAAGTACCTATAGGAGCATGTTATACCCCCCGGTAAAGCGGCCAGTTCCTATGAAGAGGCTGGAAACTGTAGGAGTAGTTGTGATACGGGAAGGCAGCTGATTGTTTTATGAAGTGAAAACTTTTTTAGCGGCGTTGAACACTTTTAGTATGGGGAAAAAATATTAAAATCGCTATGAACTCGCGTCAGATGTCACGTGACCCTGATCGAAAATGCGTAGAATAAGGTTGCCACCTTTTTTGAAGTGAAAACTGCTTTAGCAGCGTTGTGCACTTTGAAATATGGGTGGAAACCTGGACGGATGGCAGCCCTATGGTAAAATTATCTCTGTGACAGATGTCAACGATGTCAACGATTATTCGCACATAGTGCGCAAATACCGATAGACTATTTTATTACTGAATTGAAAGTAGACAGTTTGGTCGAGTGGAAAAGTTACCAGATTGTACACAACAGGCCGAAGGTTCGAATCCTGAGAGAATAACGGACTCTTTTTGTGTATTTTGTTTTATTTCCATATTAATGCACGACGATAATGTTCAAGTTTTCACTTCTGCCGGCACTCCCGGAGTGCAACCCGTTGTTTTTTTATAGCCTATAGGATCTCACTGCTGGGAAAAGGCCTCCAGTTCTTGTAATCTTGTGAAAATTCCTGCCACCTGGATGTAAAGACATCAAAATCAAATTTTTGCGTCTGACCATCCTGTGGCAACCAATAGGGCCTTTTATAATTCAAACGGCACGGCACGGCACTCCAAAATTTGAATTACCATTGCCCCCTATGTTCTCAGCATCTAATATTACTAGGTACTAGATAGGAGGCAATAAAATTTTGCCGTGCCGTTTTCGAATTATAAAAAGCAGTTCTCTAGTTTATCCATGATCATGGTGCTTGCAACAGCGCCAAAATATCGAATACTCATTTTTTTTAAATCTGAGTAAGAAATCGTTATAATATGTTTAACAAGAATTGATTTTGTCGAATTGTAAACAGAAAAAACTTTGTACGGAACCACTCTTTGCTAAACGCTATATCTTATTGTAGCTTGGCGTGGCTCGTGATATCATTTTACTCTTGTAATTATAATGAAATGGTAAAATAATGTTAAAATAAGATTGAAACAGTAAGCTAAATTAAATTCCTATGTAACGGTATACGACACTCATTTGTTTGAAATCTGAACATATGAATTTCATTTGGAAACTGGTACCCTACGCTAATGGTATCTATAATTTTAATAAACCGACTTCAAAAAAGGAGAAGGTTCTATGTTCAACTGTATGTATTATTGTTTTTTATGTATGTTCACCGATTTTTCCGCAAATTGTAGACCGATTTTCAAAATTATTTTTATCGAAAATGATTCAGCGCTTTAAAAAAATCAACAAAAACAAAAAATACTACAAACCAGAACATCATCTAAATAAATGAGTGACATTTTCGTTTGTGGTTATCTGCTAATAGGCATCGTAGTCTGCCAAAAGTACTTGTTATCTAGTTTGTGCAAACTGTAGTTGAGATTAAAGTCGGTGACTCATACGTTTTTAACGTGGAAAATAATCAAAACTAATCAATGGCGTCTCAATGTCGGTTGAATGATAATGGTGGCCATTTTATCCATTCTGGTGGTGAAATTGAGAAGTATCGAAACCGCATACATTTTGATGACCAGCAGCACCAAAGCCAACCGATCGTTATGTTGCAAACTACTTAGCAACTGGATATTCAGTTGGTGACATCACAAATATCACAAATATCAAAGGAATGAAAGGAGAGGGTCTTTGGCGGGAACTCGGCGTGAGCGGTTGCTTTGTCGATTGAATTTTCGTTTTCTGCGTAAAAAAGTTGTTTAATGTGTAATAGTGATGCAGTAAATTGACTAAGATTCGTGTAGTGATGAAAAATTCAAGTGATAACAGTGTTTCTGCTCCGTTTGGTACTGATGAAGATCCTCGCGGTTGTGCTTCTCGCCGCCAGTTTTCGTAAAACAGACGCTATCCGGTTTTTCGCAGAACATGAGGAAAGAAGAAGGGCTTAGGTTAAGTTGAAGAATGAAGATTTTTCACTGAAGACAAGGTTGCACGGACATAGTTTCCTTTGCCTTTCCCGAAAGGGATAAGTTAAACAAAAAAAAGTATAAAAGGATAGTCAAATTGGACTCTCCCAAGAAAACTTCAACCCTTTTTCGAATCAACAAAGGAGAGCTTCTTCTTATCGTGTAGGTACAGTCAAGTATGTGGCGAACTTGGCCAACCCTGGTGTCAGAGTTTTCAAACCGCACAATGGCCTCCGACTTGGTTTTAACGACTGTAATCAATCGATAACAGCCGGGACCGACAGCTTAACATGCCCTACGGAGCATGGAAACGCTCTTGATAAAATTGCCACTTTGGTCACCCATCAGATTCCCTGCCTCTGTATACGTTGCTTAACCTCACGGATCAGTTAAGACCAGCAAGAGCCACTGGGCTACGAACGCTTTAGAAATAAATTAAATTATTACAATTAAATTAAATAAAGGAGAGCCATAGACAAGAAATTGATTTGATTTTAGAGGAAAGTCCTCAATTTCGCCACCTGAATGGATAAAATGGCGACCATTGTCATTTCACCGTCATTAATTAGTAGAACGGTTTATTTTGGAAACTTGGTGGAGGTCACACAGCAATCGCTGTTACATTTGTTATTTATTTAATTTATTTCTTTAAATCCAATCCGAAAGTTTAATTCAATTAATTTTTTCAATTTGTTGGCGTGTAATCTTATAAATGAATGCTATGTTAGTATTATAATAATATTCATTCCACTCTTACGGACTTTTTGGAACGTGGTTTGCCTTAATTGCCAACGCAGATCTCTTTTCATTTATTTTTCTTTTTCTTCAATGATTTCGTTTTAAATTATATTGAAAGCCTTTTATTCTGTAGGTACTCACTTTGAAGCGAGCCAAGATTTTTTTATTATTAGCCCATATATGTATGTCCCCACCGAAGGGCACGGGCCTTCCATCGATACACGAAGGAGATTTAGGCCATAGTCCACCACGCTCGCCGAATGCGAGTTTGTGGACCGTGCGCGTTTCGAAAACGAATTTTTTTAGCCTCACAACACGATGTTTTCCTTCACCGCGGAGCAAATGATAAAATTCATGAAAAATATTTACGTAAATTCGAAAAGAAAAACTTAGTGATACAGGCCTGCATTAGGGTTTTTTTTTATAATAAAGATATTAGCATCCACAGACTTGATGTCCGTGCCCTTGTCTAGATTAAGTGTTTTATTGTTAATACTTGCATTTTCTTTTAAAAATATTTTACTATACTTTTCATAGTAGTTTACAGTAGATAAATAGCTATAATAAAGATATATATTTATATATTACATAATGTATTTTTCTAAACCAGTGACGGTTCCCCGCTGTTGCATCCAGACCTCAAAGCATCCATGACGGCTCTGTCTCGACTTTTGATCGCCATTCTGAGGTTGTAATTGACCACTTTTTCCCTGCCTGCCGCCTCTGCTTCTTTGATGAATCCTGCATTAGGGTTTGAACCCGCAACCTTCCGCATTTGAACCCGCAACCTTCCGGTAGTAAGTCTGGCTTATTACCAACTGGGCTGTCACTGCTACTGGGAAAGGTTATTTAATTAGGATATCTACTCTACATTCTGACGTTTAAATAGTTGGTTGTTAACTTAAAGGTCACTCCATATTTTTTTTACATAATCCAACATTTAAAAAAAACAACGGGTTGCACTCCGGGAGTGCCGGCAGAAGTGAAAACTTGAACATATATTACTTCCTTGCGGTCTACTCTCCCTCCGCCTTACGCACCTTCGATCAGGACACGTGTCCTGACGCGAGTTTAACATTTTTACCCATCCCAAAAAGTGCATAACGCCGATAAAGAAGTTTTCACTTCAAAGCACCCATATATCGAATTGGTAGCTTTAACCTTTGTCGTCGTTTAAATACAGTAGCGAAGAGTGGTTTGTGTTTTAAAATAATCTAGCTGATGCCCGCAACTTCGTTTGCGTGTTATTTTTTTTTGTACAGAGTACACAGATTGAAAACATCTATCTTACGTGATTTAGATTTTTACATACAAAAGTTTTTTTCCCGCTAACTCCCGTTCCCGTGGGAATTTTGCAATATCCTGTTACAACTAAGTTTTAAGTTTACTAAGGTACCTGCATGCCAAATATCAAGCGTCTAACTTAAGCGGTTTAGATTTTTCATACAAAAGGATTTTCCCGCTAATTCCCGTTCCCGTGGGAATTCCTTTCTTAGTGCACCTCTACGGTGCCTAAGCTACGTCCCTTCCAAATTTCAAGTGCCTACGTTTAGCCGTTTAGGCTGTGCGTTGATATGTCAGTCAGTCAGTCAGTCAGTTTCTCCTTTTATATATTTAGATATGAGTATAAATCTAATGGAAAATATTCAAAGTCGGTTTGCGATAAACTGATCAGTTCTATAACCGTCGAACTGTGAAAGTTATTAAACCTATTTTTTAACTTGAGCGATGATTAGATTGTTTAGCAAAGCTTCCTGTGTCAAAGCTACTGATTCAATGAATTATTCTAGAACAGTATTTTAAACACTAATAAAAGCGTCGGTTACGTTGTAACTAGCGGGTTGGCTTTGTGATCGAGAGGTATCGAGTTTGATCCCAGCGTCACCTTTTCCGAGTTATGTATTAGATGAATACCAACCAGTGCTCTTACGGTGAGGAAACTTGCGTGTTCAGGTGACTAAAGGCCCGTGTTACAGAAGGAGACTCAAGTTTTGATCTGTACTTAAGTATCGATGGTCTCTTTCTCTCATTTATGTATAGAATAGAGTCTGAGTCGCGTTATGTAATACAGAAAACACAAAAAGAAAAGAAATTTCATTTCAATGTTTCAATGATTCGTGCGGTAAAAAAGCCGTCCGGCGCGCGGCGCCGCGTCATCGGATCAGATAACACCGAGCCTGACCGGTGCCGGTGTACAACCATGATCCAATCCGGATAGGTTCATCTGTCAGTAGCTTTACGGAGGTGAAATGACAGTCGCTTCACTTTAATTACATGTTCTGTCAAAACCTAGATCATGAAAAAACGGATCCTGAATCCAAAACGGGGTTCTAACGCTCGGAATACAAATAAAAAGCTAGGAATAAAACGTCCAAACGCTAGCGTAGGCTTACAAAAAGTAGCTAAAAATGTTGATTGTTAGAAAAAACATTTTTATAAAACAAGCTTTTATTTAAATGTTTATTTTTCGTAGCAAACCTTTTCATTTCATACCTATTTCATGGGAGTGAAAAATAAAATAACTAGTCTACCATATTGATCGGTTCACAATATTTGATTAAGAATTACTTAATTTTAATTTGCTGTGTGGTGATCGGTTGAGAATAACACCAACCCATCTCTTTCCGTGGGTGTCGTAAGAGGTGACTAAGGAAACAAAATGAGACCTGCCTCCTAGTAATCCATCTTAGGCAACGACACCTCATTTTGTTTTCAATCTGAGGTGGCGTCTTATGGTCTCACATGCGGTGTGGTAGACTCTATAAAGGGCCGTCTGGTTCGCGACCACCCTCCTACCGAAGTCCGACGCTAAACAGTTTGCTGTGTTCCATCGGTGCGTGGGAGTACCAGTGCCTTAATTGGCATTTTCTGGGTTAACTCGCTCCATCGTCGACCTCATCTATGACTTTGTCCAAAATTGGGGTCAAGAGTTAACCCATATCATAAAAAAACAACGTTAGTTATTTAGCTAGCCGTGGAATTTATCAAAACTACAAGTGCTCATAATCAGCTCGTTTGGTTGAGGATATCTTATCTTATTTTATCTTATGTAGCCATTATGTGTCCCACTGCTGGGCAAAGGCCTTTCTCCGTTCCCTCCATGACTCTTGTGCTTCCTGCGGCCATGCCTTACAAAAGGCGTCCAGCTCGTCTCGCCATCGTCGTCTCGGTCTGTCGCGTAGTCTTCTATCGGTCGGTGGCTTCCACTGTGTGGTGGTCTTTGCCCACAATTCATTCGGCATGCGGCAGACGTGGCCTGCCCAATCAAACTTTAGCTTAGCCGCAGTATGTGTCACATCAGCAATTTGGGTTTTAGAGCGCAGTACGGTGTTTCGGACCCTGTCGATCCGTTTTAGACCCAACATGCTGCGCTCCATGGCTCTCTGGCAAACCGCGAGTCTGGACCTTTGAGCTTCCGTCAAAGACCAGGTCTGAGCTCCGTAGGTGAGTACTGGGAGAATGCATGGTTGAGGATAAGCGCTTTAAAATTCAGCTGCAACATTTGACCCGAACAGATATACTTACAGTGCTCTTAGCCCAGTGGCACTCGCTGACCTCAACCGATCAGTAAGGTTAAGCGACGTACATAGTGGTAGGACCTATGATAAGTGACCAAAGTGGCAATTTATCACGATTATCACAATTGTTTAAATCAAGTTAGATGCCATTGTGCGGCTTGAAAATTCTGACACCAGAGTTAGCCAAGTTCACCACAAACTTGACTATACCTACACGATAAGAAGAATAAGAGAAGACTAAGTTAAAAGTTTGTAAATAGTAAGTACTTTATTACTAACAACAAGTCATATGCATTTAGTAACACTAACTAGATCAAAGCATTTCAAATGCACTGACCTGGAATTCATAGATCTAAAGATATTATTCGAATCTGGGTCACAATAATATCGATTTAAGACATATATTGGACTGTCTCTATGATTTCTGGTTAACATCAAAATTTCATGGTATTATAAGGAGCATTTTCAGAATTTACGATATGATGTCGCCCAGGCGGTAATTTGATCTTGATAGCTAACATGGACACGAGCTATAATTTTGTCGTAAGTTTCTCGATCCGCCCTCGTTTTATTAACAGACTTCAAAAAAAGACGATGTTCTATGTTCGACTGTTTGCCATCTTTTTATTGTGTATGTTCACAGATTTATCCAACAAATATTGACCGATTTTCAAAATCATTTTGTTATTTAAAAGAGTATACTCCAGAGGTGGTCCCGTTGTCACCAAGTCAGGATCTGATGATGAGATCCCAGGGAAATCAAGGGCAATCCTCGAACTTAATGGGTACTTACTTACAATATTTCTCATGTACGGACGGCCGTTACTCAGGTTACCACACGCGTGCACTCTGTGCTGTTGTCATAAGAGCGGTTTTGCAATGAAAATGGAGTAACCTGATGCACAGGCCTCTGTACTTTCTATCATTTACACATAAAATTGATATCTTAATATACTTAAAAAAAAATAAACTGTCGAAGTCGGTTTATTTTTTTATGTCGTTTAAGTAGCGTCAGTACAGAATAAACAGAACGACATTGACGTGACAAATTATGTCACCTGTATAGACTAACTAATTTTATTACATAATTATCCTAACTACTTAAACTATATCTGCTAACTTTTATTACTGCTATTATAATCATCATAAATTGAACACCACTTCGGTCTCAACCGTTCTGTCTCCAAGAGGACCAGACAGAATTATTAGTGCCATAGCTTGCTGTGGCACAAAATTGAGCCTGATCCGTTTTACGGTCACGTGCAGTCCACTTGCGGCATGGTTCATTGTCTCAATAGATCGTAAATTTTGTTTAAAATAAGCTATTGTGAACTGGCCGTGTGAGTTCCCGGCAGAATAGAATAGGACCACCCTCTTTCTTACCGAGGTGTCGTACAAGGCGACTAAGGTAAATATGCAAGCAAGTTTGCACACAGAGAAGGAAAACTCTGCAATTATATCAAAACCCTCGCCAACCCGTCTACCAAGCGTGGTGAGTATGGCCCTCATGTTATTGAGGGAGGCCCGTACCCCAGCAGTGGGGACGTTATGGGCTGATGATGATGATAATGATGATTGTGAACTGCATGTAACAGTGAATAAATGATTTGTCTGTCTGTCACGCGTCCATGTTAGCTCAAATGAACATCTATTCCGTAGGTCTACGACCGACTTTCGTCTGGTTCTTGTCACTAGCTGTCACTGTCATACTGTGCATAGTTGTACTGACATCCAAAGCTTTTTTTAAATATAATAATAATATAATAATTTATTTATTAAATACAACAACAATTTAAAACAGTTGTAGAAAAGAAAATCTTAACACTACTTTCTCTCTCTCTCTCTTCGGCTCGACTTAGGACAGTTGACATAATAGACGGAGATCCCAGGGCCGCCAGACCTTACTTATTTTTTCATTAACCTAATGTATGGGAAATAATAGTGCCAATATGTACTATTAACATAATTATGAATACCGGTGAACCTGGGCCGACGGCCAATTTTCAGCTACCAGGTTCTGAAGGTACTTCCAAAAATTACTCACTTGTGTTGAAGTCCGGCTGCTGAAATCTTATAGAATATAATTAATTAAATATAAAAAATAATGATCAACACCGCCAGACACTCTCCGTCGGCTGTAATTTCTGCCAGACGCTGTACAGTTCGCAAGTAAATTATGCGATTATACCTACAATCTGAGCCGTGATTTTTTTTATATGATGTTCAGGGAACTATAACAATACATTTTATAGCACCCAGACTTCAAGATAAGTGAGCAATTTTTGGAAGTACCTTCAGAACCTGGTAGCTGAAAATTGGCCGTCGGCCCAGGCTAGCTGGTATTCATATGTTAATAGTATATATTAGCACTACTTTTTCCCATACTTTTGGTTAATGAGAAAATAAGTAAGGTCTGGCGGCCCTGGGATCTTGGTCTATAACATATGAGAGAGAGAAGCCCAATATTATGAAAAACTTCGAAGTGTTGTTCGTAGAGCTACATATTTTTAACAAAAAAACGGACCCGCCCTCAAAAAGGGTGAAATAGTTTTTTAAAGCTATATTCACGAGTAAGTAGTGGTTACGGGTAAAGCAGTAAATAGGAGTATTCATAGCGGAATATGGTAAATATAGAGAGGAATATTTTTTTTGACGTCGGCGCCGGTATGAACAAGACCTAGTTTAATGAAATTTAGTAAATTTTTATGGGACCAATCTGGAAGCAGATGCTTTCGCATTAAAAAAAAATTGAAATCGGTCTACAAATGACTGAGTTTTGAGGTAACCAACATAAAAAAAAGAAGTAAAAAAAAACCACCCGAATTAAGAACCTCCTCCTATTTTTTTTGAAGTCAGTTAAACCGATATTTGTCACTTATACTGTCTATCATACCAGATCGCTCGCTATTTCTCCCCATATCGCTCAATCTCACCCATCAGGTTCCCTGCCTCTGTGTACGTTGCTTAACCTCACTGATCGGTTGAGCAGCGAGCGCCACTAGGCTATGTGCATTTTATCAATTTATGCCAATTCAAAGTGGAAATTTATCACGAGTGTTTCCGTGCTTCGGAGGGCACGTTAAGCTGTCGGTCCCGGCTGTTGTCGATTGACTATAGTCGTTAAAACCAAGTCAGAGGCCAATCGGCGGTTTGAAAACTCTGACACCACGGTTAATCAAGTTCGCCACACACTTGACTATACCTACACGATAAGAAGAAGAAGATTGTACATGAACAAAAGTTACACAAGACGTAAGAAAAACAGTACAAAGGCGGACTTAAGGCGACTACAGCACCCGATAAAGGCAGCACACATAGGAATAGTGCCATCTCCGTCTCTCAACAGGCCTGGGCCGGCAGTGCCAACAGTGTCGATACACGAAGTTTACGGACTATGAAAGCGTGCGTGCGTAAAAACATGTTCGAAAGTTAGAAAAATGAGATTTATGGAAAGGTAACAGCTTAAATCGAAAAATGCGTTAACTACTTATCGAGAGTGTTCAATCACGAACATTTTGATAGCAAATTCAAGTTCCTGTGTGCATTTTACTATCGTTTTTACAGCTTAAAAGATACACAAAATTGGATATTTAGAGGTGACTTTGTGAGCTTTTTCTATCGAATCAAAAGTGCTGAATCATGTTTTCAGCAAACTACTTATCTAGTTTATGTCCTGAATATTACCGTAGTATTTTTTTCTTCGATTTAATCCAGTGCGTCATGCTTATCTACGCATCATAAAATTGTAATTTAGGTGCTGTAGTCGCCTTTATGTAATACACTACAGTTTATTCCCTTAGCTAATAAGTTGAAGTAACTGATCCTGCGGCTCCAATTCACTTCGGCGGCCAATGAGCAAACACTTAAGAGTAGTGATGGTATATTTATTCCGACCTAAGTGCTCTACTACGTGTCAATAGAGACAGTATCTATTACACCGTTACGTAATTAGGGCGGTAGTAAATATCTAGATACCTACAGCAGCTACCTCAGGCCGTCTCTGAATCGATTTATAGGGTCGGAACCAGAATATTTATATCTTTAGGCTGTAACAAGACTGAATGTGTCTTGTTTTTGACCTCCTTCAGCAGGTCAATTTTCAGCTAATGCTTTGATTTTGCTCATTAGAGTGAATAAATTTTTAATACAATTATTTATCTTTTGTATAGTACCTTGTCTTACATAATGTCTTTACTGTCACGGTATATACACTGAAATATTAGTATAAAGACAGGTAGATATTACCGGTTTGATTTTGGCCCTTCGGCGGTACCAAAGCCCACAGACAACTTAACCCGCGCCGCGGGCCACATGAGAAAAATAACAATTTTTAACCAAATTTTATGACTACAAAAATCAACAAACTAAACTATGGGGTGATTTTAACTAGTAAGCAAAACTTTATAGTTGATTCACTCGATAAAACTGAAAAACTTGTTTAAAGAAATAAAAAAAAAAAAAAACGACATTTCATACTGTGACAATCTAGATTCACAAATTTCAACTCTTCAAAAATACAGCGCAAGATTTCCGACTCAGAAAAGTCTTAATATTTTAAATAATGATCCAATATTTTATTTTTTATTTTTATTTATTAATAAAAATCCTCAGCAATTCAGAAATGCTTATATCTATTATTGTGTCTTAAAATTATTGCCAATTTCGGATTTTACTATGTACTCTTAGCAGAAAATTACATGCGTTGAACCATATTCAAGGCTGGATTAAAAAAAAAACAAACAGAAAAACAAATAAGAAACAAAAAATACAAACCCAATATCAATGTGGCGAAGTATCTGAAAGTTTTTATCCTCCTCTTACATGTCAGACCTTAAAACTGAAGCTTTGAAAAAACACAGATAAAAAACAAGCAGTTTTCCGAACGCAAAACACGTAATTGGCGCGTGTATCCTTCGTTAAAAGTTTGAATTTTGTACGGGTTGGCCGTACAGTGTAGGTATCAGATGTTGCCCTGTCCAATTCGATGTCTGTGCTGTTAAATGCTTCAGGCAATCGGTGCACAATGTATACAGGAATGTTGCACGTTACGGGATGCTATCAATGTTTGGAAGTTCTAAAATGAGACTCGATTTTGAAGTTCTAGCGTTTTAGCGCGTTGGTGGCCTAACCTAGAGTGGATAGGACTTAGTATCTTGAGGTACAAAGTTTGATTTCAACTAACCGTGGTCTACTAATGACGCTTTCTGGGTTATGTCCAATGTCAATAAGTAGGAGCACCGGTTGGTACTTGGTACTACTCACCGATGAGGGAAAACATCGTGAGGAAATCTGCATATTTAAGCGCCTGTGCAGATCATCGTCAAGTGTACTCCGAAAGGACAACGGGAATTCGCTAGAAAGAAAAAAACGCTTATAACTTGATCAATGATATTTAGAAATAAACAGGACCAAATAAATGGTGATTCTTGTACTTTTTGACTGTCATCAATAAACGTTAGAAATATTTCTAACGTTGCACAAAATACAATAAAGGCAACATAATACTTGATAATGTGGTAATTATGGATGGCCCCAAAATTCGGAGGCTAACATGGTTTTTTCTGGAGAAAAAAACCATGTTAGCCTCCGAATTTTGAAATAGCGACACTTCACTTTGTTTCTACTATTATTTGTCTAAAATCTGGATACCATTCTTTAGCGCCGGGCCTGCGGCAATTTTTTTAATCCATTTTTTTTCTTTTTTTTTCTTTGAAAATAAACCCATGTTAGCCACCGAATTTCGAAATAGCGACACCTTACATTGTTTCTCTAAAATCTGAGATACAATTCTTTTGCGCCGGGCCTGGGGCATTTTTGGCGGATACACTTTTGTCATGCACAGGTCTCAATACGTACTCGCTAAAACGTTTTTGACTAGGCAAAATTAGTATAGACTAGGCTCAACCAGTTCCGCCTAGGTTAAACTAGTTTTTCCTATCGGCCAGAGGACGGACCAGTTTGGCCTAGTCTGTACCGGTTTATCATATTGCATTGAACTGGTTTGGCCTAGGAAAAACTAGTTTGTCCTAAAATCGGGTTTGGCCGGTAACATGTACACACATACGCTCACGCCTGTAATCCCTAACAGGGTAGGCAGAACATCAGTGGTTCTACGTACCACTTGATGCCACATTTGACATAAATTTTGAGGGTTTTTTTTAAACCCTTAAACTTAAACTTTTTTTTAAACTAAACCCTCGCATCCCACCTACAGAGTATGCCTGGGAAGAGTAAACGGCTGGCACATTCTAAGTTTTTCTTTCACTTCCAGTCCAGGGTAGAAGTACTCCGTCAAGTGTACTCCGAAAGAAAAATGGGAATTCGCTAGGAAGAAATACAATAATGGCAACAGAATACTTAATAACTTCGTATGGCTCAAACTCAGCTCAAAAGGAGTACAAAAATAAATTCGGTGATAAGTAATTCAGACACAAATGTTACCTAACATCTAACATTTTATTCCTCTCGTTTTATTTGCAAAACATCCAAGTCTAACCCACCTAATTCCCTGCAGACACATGTCAATCGGCCCGATGTGATGGAGGCTCGTCCGTTAGACTGGTCCGCTCGCCCGTCCGCGATATTGGACACGTCGGAAGCCTATTACTGTCGCTTCTACCCGATTACCTGATCTATGTACAGGGGGCGTATCTTTGGAATCGCTTGCCTTGTGTCGAATGACAGTTTTTACTGGTTACCAAGTCAGAGGCCATTGTGCGCTTTGAAAACTCTGACACCAGGGTTAGCTAAGTTGACTATACCTACACGATAAGAAGAATAAGCTGGTTTTAAAAAGAGGAGAGTTTATTTATTTATTTAATTATTTTATTTATTTTATTTGTTTTATTTATTTTATTTTATTTATTTTATTTATTTATTTATTTATTTAAATAGTGTACATTATTTATTTACATAGCGTAGTTATAAGGTTGACGTGTGTATATGTATATGTGTGTCTGTTTATGGCATTAGCTCCTAAACGAACAAAAAACGCATCGAAATCGGTCCATTCATTTAGGAGCTACACTACAGACAGACACACATATACACAGATGCACCCTTCATACTTAAAACACTCCTCTTTTTTGTCGGGAGTTAAATATGTGAATAAAATAAATAAATTAATGAAAAGAAAAAAATAAGTAATCCAGTCTCGACTACTGGACTTACTTGTTTTTTGCTTTTCAGTTTTTACTGCGCAGTCGGGTTTTTTATTTTTTAAATTGATTTATTTTATTTTACACGTTTTAGTTAAGATCAGATATTTATATTTGTTTATTGATTTTCTCATTAGCTGTATCTCACTAAAATCTCACTTGAATAAAAATTTAACAATTTCCAAATTAAAAGCCTACATTTAAGTGAAAATTGTTACTAACCAACCTTAAATCGTTATAGATCCTAAACGGTAATTCTGATTGAAAAACAATATGAGAAACCTAAACATGATTTTTAAATACCTATTCAACGAAACCCCACTTGATATAGTTGGTCAATTTTAATTTTTTCAGGGCGTCCAAAATCGGCAATTTGGATTTTTTAATTTTTTTATACTTTCTATGACATTTGCGCCGTCAGACTAATCCAACGACGTATCATTTATCTAAATCGGCCCACGCGTTTGGTCTAAATAGTGCCGCAAAGGGACAAACATACATACATACATACATAGGCTGATAAACACATTACCCTCCTTTGCGTCGCGCAGTCGGGTAAAAAACCGAGTCATGTCACTTCAGAAGTGAAAACGCCACCGAGGCGTGTAGTACGACGTCGACGCCGTGAAATCGGCGCTTTATTTCTGCCGCTTTGTCAGTGCAGAAATAAACGATTCATTCATTCATTCATTCAAATCAGGCGAGCGTTTCAAAAATAGGGCCCCTGTACTGGAGCGGAACCAATTAATCGAGCAAAGGTGACTATTATAGATCATTAACTTGATTGTTCATGATATTGATATTATTATAGATTTGTTTTGCTCCGACGAACAATGTTGAAAAGGTCAGTTTGTTATTGTTATTAATTCTGTTTTTTCCTTCTTTACTCAATTTCACAAAATACTGCACAAAATAATTTATTGAAAATAATTTTCCACGTTAAAAACGTATGAGTCACCGACTTCAATCCTAACAGTTCGCACAAAGTAGATATCTAGTATTTTTTGTGGACTACAATGCTTATTAGCAGATAACTACAAGCAGAAATGTCATTCATTTATTTAGATGATGTTCTAGTTTGTAGTATTTTTTGTTTTTGTTGTTTTTTTTTAAAGCGCTGAATCATTTTTGATAAAATTTATATGGGACCTCTTCAGGAGTATACTCTTTCGAACAAATAAAGAATTATTCAAATCGGTTTATAATTGCCGGAGTAATCGCGTAACAAATATACAAAAAAAAATACAGTCGAATTGAGAACCTCCTCCTTTTTTGAAGTCGGTTGATAAAATAAATGTACCAGCAAATGAGCCTTTTTAAAATTTAAACGGCACGGCACGGCACTTCAAAATTTGAATTACCATTGCCCCCTATGTTATCAACTTCTAGTATTACTATTCCATAGGAGGCAATGGTAATGCAATTTCACCGTGCCGTTTTCAAATTGTTCTAGTAAATAGTTCCTGGATTTTGGTTGGAGGAATCGTGACACGAAGGGCACGCTAACTAATCTTAAATCACCTAATATATTGTGAAAAGTAATACATAAAGCTGAACAAGTAGGCAAATTGGACTGCAACTACAATCCTTACAGTAACTCTGTCTGTCTGTCTGTCTGTCCGTCTTTCACGCCTAAACTACTGAACCGATTTGATGATATTTGGTACATAGATAGGTTAGAGCCTGGGAAAGGACATAGGCTACATTTTATCCCACTGTTGGTCATGACATAACCTGTAGTCCACGCGGGCGGAAAGCTAGACATACATAAATCTAAAATTAAAATGTTTGTAACATCCCCAAAAATCATCGCTTATAGCGAAACCAATTTTGACCACATCGAAATCGGTGTATCCATTTAGGAGCTAAGATACCACCGGATAGATATACACAGAAACACACGTCAAACCTATAACACCGCTTTTTTTGCGTCAGGAGTTAAAAAATACAAAATAGAAAACTACCAGACTCATCATAATCATTCATACTCAGCCCACATCAACCAACTGCTGGCGTTACAAAGATAATATTACAGAATTTCGGATATCTGTTATACAAGCAACCATGGGAATAAATTGCTCAGCTCCAGAGTTATTCAGATATTAAGTCAAATTTAGTCAAAGATATTAAGTAAAATTAAGAAAATTTATATGACTGACTTAAAAAGAGCGACCCTCGGAGTTACTTGCCTATTCTTCTCCTGAGGAAGACTGCACCTTTGCGAATAGGCGCAAAGTCAAAAGTGCTAATGTAATTCATCATATTGACGTGTTCAAGTATCTTTTTAAATATATAAAAGGAGAAACTGACTGACTGACTGAGTGACTGACATATCAACGCACAGCCTAAACGGCTAAACGTAAGCACTTGAAATTTGGAAGGGACGTAGCTTAGGTACCGTAGAGGTGCACTAAGAAAGGAATTCCCGAAATTTTCGCGGGAACGGGAATTAGCGAGAAAATCCTTTTGTATGAAAAATCTAAACCGCTTAAGTTAGACGCTTGAAATTTGGCATGCAGGTACCTTAGTAAACTTAAAGCTTAGTTGCAACAGGATATTGCAAAATTCCCACGGGAACGGGAGTTAGCGGGAAAAAACTTCACGCGGTTCTCGAAGTTCACGCGGGCGAAGCCGCGGGCGCAAAGCTAGTCATTTTATATGTTCAATGAAATAAACACTTTTGAGTTGAGTTTGTGAGATAGAGGCCATCTTTGTAACGCCAATCGTCACTACTAATTATTATTCTGACTATCCCGCGGTAGTCCCTTTGCCCCTGAGTGTACTTTAACCCTGCATTGGTATTCCAAAGGCAATTTCACCCAAAACTTCCAAACTTTAGCAGTTAGGTTAGCCGCTAACTGTTATCATTCAAACTTTAATTGCCACTGTAGTCTGGCGATGAAAACGTTAGTCTCCTTATCTGAAGGTCGAGGGTTTGAGTCCTATGAGACAATGAAAGTGACTCGAGGTGTCACTTTGTGGTTTTTAATCCTTGTCAAAAAAGAAATGTGTTATAAGAGTGACGTTGTGACTAATTGCTCTCCATAAACTATATGCTTGTCTAACCAATTCAGGGGTGTTAAAGAGACCGGTAACGAATAAGCAAAGATTGAGATACCAAAGTACTTAAAAAGGCTCTGGGTACTATATGACGAAAAATAAACACAACGTCGAGATCCTTGGGAAAGATCATTACCATTGCCAATGACTACGGTCATTGGCTATTTTATAAAGAGATTAAATAGTCTCTAGAGAGAAGGAATGGAGACATTGATCCTTGAGAAAGATCATTGTCAGAGCCAGCGACTACGGTCGTTGGCTAATTTTTGCAAAAGATTAAATAATCTTTAGAGAGAGAGAAACTTGAAAATTTGGTGGACTTTCAAGTTAACAATTATTATACAGTGTGTCCCTGGATAAAGTGCAATCCCGAAAGGGGATGAAACTAGACCATGAATCATTGACTAGAAAAATATAAAAAAGAATTATAAAAAATTATTGTAGGATTTATTGGTATTTTAAGATTTTCATGTTTCATTAAGGACTCTATGTACAAAAGTATTGATTTCTTCCAAAATAATGGGTCTATTTCTTTGAAATAAAAAAAAACAGTATGCCTAATATCTGGCGATGACCATGAAATAATAAATAGTCCGCAAAAAAGTAACTATCTTGGGTAAAAAAATGTATTTTTATGAAAAAAAGGATTTTTTTAGACGTTGAAAAATGAAAAAAATGATTTCAAAATGATTTTTGTATATTTTTTTTTTATATTTTTCTAGTCAATGATTCATGGTCTAGTTTCATCCCCTTTCGGGATTGCACTTTATCCAGGGACACACTGTATTGTGGAGAAAGGAATAAGTCACAACGTGTGTATTTGTGTCTGTGGCATCGTACCTTTTAAACGGATGAACCGATCTTGATGCGGGATTTTTTGTTTGAAAGCTTTAGCTATATTTGATGAAAATTGGTTCAGCCGTTTAAGTAATAAGCGATGAATGTTAGGGGTTATGCTATTTCTTTTAATTTCAGACTTATTATTACCAAAGTGTGCAGAAGATTTGATTATTTGTTTGTTTGCATCGAATAGGCTTCGAAACTACTGGACCTATTTGAAAAATTCTTTCACCATTAGAATCCTACATTATCCGGGATGGACATATGGTACATGATTTTCCCGAATTCCCACGGGAACGAAGTCCCGCGCGGGATGCTAGTTCTTTATAAATCTTGTTTTTTTCTTCTTCTGTGATCAAACAAAACCGAGACGAAAGATTTAAAAAAAATGAAAAAAAAATTATATAAAATCTTATCATCAAAGTAATACCTCTACAAATAGATAACTTAAGCCTCAGGTCGTCTGGAAAACTAGATTAATAGGCATAGCACGTAGCAGAAGTATTTTCTTTTGCGAACAATTTTTCTTTGCAATAAGGTTGGGATTTTTTATGGATCTGGTATTTATGTACCTTTCTATTTATAAACGGTATAGCCTAGCTAGTTGCTAATGAACCAGTCTTATTAACGAAAGGTTGCGAGTTCAAATCCTGGTGCAGGCCTGTACCGCTAAAATCCGACTTTTTGGATTTATGTAAGGATTTTTCATTAATTATGTTTCCTTATTAGGTATGCGTTGCGGTCTATGCGAGCACCTATTATTTGTTTTGTTTTTTATTATAATTTAGTTCTACTGGCGAAGACCTGTAATTGGCCCTCTGGCGCTATTTTTGTTATAATAACGGCTGTTGGTTTTCCAAATAATAAATAAATAAAATATATTATCTCTTGTTCAGCGGTGAAGAAAAATATCGCGATCTAAGAAAATTCTTTTTCGAAAGGGGAACGGCTTACCAACCCACATTGGGCCAGCATTGTGGGCTAAATCCCTTTCGTGTTTCAAAGGAAGGCCCGTGCCCCGCGGTGGGGTTCTATGCGGGCTAATTAAAAAAAAAACAACGGGTTGCACTCCAGAAGTGCCGGCAGAAGTACATACAGGGCTTTAGGTATCTCTCTTTCAACCTCTCGGGTGGTTATCAGTCCATGAAACTGAACAACTTTCCCAAGGAACATAGGTCAAAATACGAAAAAAAAATGAAGTTCCCATACAAACTTCATAGAGTTAACATTTTGCGAGTTTAACATTTTTTACCAATCCAAAAAGTGCACAACGCCGCTAAAGAAGTTTCACTTCAAAAAATGTGTAATGAATATATACACAAATGACGTGGCGGGGCAGCGCGGCGATTAAAGCAACGTAAAATGAATCTTAATAAAAAAAAAACGCTACACACTCAAAGGCCCACACTAAGGTTTTCCCTTGTGTTGTGGGTCCCTTGGAACACACATAACGACACGAACACCCATGACCCGAGAACAAACATCTACTTTTTACACAAATATTTGCCCCGACTGGGAATCGAACCCAGGACCCGCCGATCAAGAGGCAGCGTCACTACCACTCGACCAAACCGGCCGTCAAATAGCTACGGAGCAAAGTTTTTTGTATAAACAGCGCCTTAGGGGGTGATTCCCCTCATTAAACTGAACAATTAACACCAAGGAACCCATATACTGGGTGAAAAAGAACCTCCTAGCTATATTCAAAATCCTGAACCAGTATCACTCAAAGAACACATTTATAAAAAAAAAAATTTTTTTAATATTTTTTTCAATGGGAATAGTTCATTTTTTGCCTAAACGTAAACATTACTCCTACACCAGGCACGCGCGGGGTGCGGGTAGCGCTCGGGGGGTGCGCCCAAGTGGTGTCTATGTTTAGGAAAAAAAAACCCCCCCAAAAAAAATAAAAAATAAAACAAGTGTTCAGTAAGTGATACTGGTTCAGGATTTTCAATAAGGCTAGGTTCTTTTTCAACCTGTATTATGAAATTCTAAAAAAAATTTAGACACTGTTCATTATTTTTTACGCAATCAGTATCATTGATAGTACACAAAAAGGGAAAAAAATTTGGTCATTTTTTTAATTTTTTGCTACCCCTTTTTAACATCATATGAATTAACAAAATTGCGTCGAAGAGCACTCTAAAAAAATTTTAAGTGTATTTTCATGTTTGGGATGATCGATCTTAAAATGTTTTTATGTCAAACTTTATAAAAACAAACAATACAGCAGGCCGAGTACATACGATAGTGACAGCGCCGCGACAACACCGCGGTCCTATGTCAAAATGTCAACATTGACAACGTCATAGGGCGAGCAAGCCTTTGCGCGTGACCCTCGCGCAATCAAAGTGAAGTTTCAGCGTGAGCCGAGCGCGAGTTTGTCGTTATCGTGCTAGAGCTGCTGGTCTGTTAAATTTCTGTAATCCTTACATCTCGACGTACTTATAATTTTCCACGTCAAAAACGTAAGAGTCACCGACTTCAATTCCAAATAATTTTATTACAGAGATCCCATACTCCTAAACCATTCATCATCAGCTTCATCATCAGCTCAGCAACATCAGATGGTGACCATTAGATGCAAAAATCTACATAGATTAAGATAATTTCTGATAAACAGTGTATATGCCTACAAAATTTGAGGGTTTCCCTCGATTTCCCCAGGATCCCATCATCAGATCCTGACCTGGTGACAATGGGACCACCTCTGACGTATGACCTACCAAATATAAAAAGAATTATTCAAATCAGTTTATAATTGCCGAAGTAATCGCGTAACAAATATACAAAAAAAATACAGTCGAATTGAGAACCTCCTCCTTTTTTGAAGTCGGTTAAAAATTTGACTAGTGATTACAAGTCACCCTGTATAATTAGTGACTCTAACTCTTATTCTAAAGTTATTAGTAACATACTGGAGCTCAAATACAACTTAGCCCGCTTTAATTCGCTATAGAGATGGTAGGTTTCATGAAACTATACCCTATTTCCTTTCTACACATTTTCTTAGAAATCCTTGTACCACATTCACCAGTATTCTTAGAAAAATTTACTTACCTACATTTTCTTTTGTCGAAATTCCATTAACGACTTGTTGTAATAAATCACTGTGATGTGAGTGTGACCTATTGAAATAAATTACTGTTACTGCCACGCTGGACTGGGTGTGAAAGAAAAACTACGAGTGTGCCAGCTGCCAACTCTTCCTAGGCCTACTGTAGAAGCCACTAAGTGGGACGTAAGGGTTTTGCTGTATTTTCGGCGAAAAACAAATTTTATATTATCTAATAACCCTTAGGGTGAATTTGAAAAGTAGCGTCAAGTTGTTTTAGAACTACACGACTTTCTGCCTACTCCAATTGGAACTATAGGCGTGAATGGCTGAAAATCAGTATTACCAGTCTGTTAATCTGGTAACGAGCTTAATGACTTATGCCAAAATTACTGAGCCCAGGCATTTGTGTAATAAGTTTGACGTATCTGTGTCTGTGTATCTGTGTGTCTGATTGTGGCATCGTAGCTCATAAACGATAGGCCTGATTTTGATGCGATTTTTTTGTTGAAAGTTTATGTAACCGAGATGTTATTAGCTATAGTTTATGCATATTTGTTCAGGCGTTTGTAGATTATCAGCTCATTTCCTACTTTACGAAAGGATCTTAGTAACATTCACATGTTCGATACATGAAAATCGTATTTGTGTTAGTCAGGGAATCAAACCCGCAGCCTAAATAAAGGATTAGAACTGGACTACCTACAGTGTACAGGGCCCCGATTCTGTAACTTATGTGTCGATGGAATGGTCGCCATTTTATATATAAGGTCCTAATTTATTAGTCACTTTCCTTTTAACACGTCATTGTGTAGGTCAAAATATATCATTTGAGTCAAAAAACAAAAGCATAATATTAAATTTAAAAGGTCTTGAAAAATTTTGTTATGATATTTTTTCATTACTATGTTGAATAAACCCATCCATTCAAACGTAAATAATAATGGCAGTAGTAGAGCGGGCGAGCGGGGAGTGGACGGCTATAATCGAAAGAGAACCATTCCTTTATCTTTAAATGTAATTTTTTTTTTTTTTTACTAAATTAAATTTTCAGATAATTAATTTTTATGTTGTTTTTTGGAATACTATCAACCTATACAATAACGCCTTAGAAGGTAAGTGACTAATAAATTAGGACCTTATATACCCGTTCAGGTGGCGAAATTGAGAACTATCCAAAATTCATACATCTAATGACGGCTGCTTTGAATGAATTTTCAGTTGCTAGGTAGTTTGCAACTTTACGTTCAGTTGGCGGTGGTACTGCTGCTGGTCGGGGTGATTGTCAGCGCGTATATGAAATTAAATAATTCAAAATTTCGCCAGCTGTACAAATAAAATGGCCTCCATTCCATCGACATACTACTCAAGTTACAGAATCGGGGCCTTGCAATATAACACTGTTACACCGTTCGTCGACCCTTAGATGAGAAAGATGATCATTTCGTGCCTGATCTATTAATTCAGCGATAAAGCTTTGTATTCAGAAGGTTCTAGAGATTCTGAACATGATTGCATTCTTCTAATTACTCAACAACTCTTAAACTTTATTAATATGTCTACTATCTATAGGTGCTAAGTGATTATTTTAAGTTGTCTGAAATTCAATACAGGGTGTAAAAGACTACTTAGCAAATACTTAAATGGCGGAATCTACCCATAACTATCATCAGCTATAAGTAATTATTTTTTCCCGGAAACGTCATGTTAAGGAGTTTTCATTAATACTCAATACTCAATATTTTATTACATCCATAGGTTTTACATATAATAATACATATATTATTTACCTACTTTAGCGCTACGCAACATATCGTGAAACCGTGCCCCGCGTGCTATCCCCCCGCGCCGCGCTGCTATCGGAGTGCGATATACATTGCTGTTTTACGTTGTTATGATTGTTTTTATTGCAAATGTGTATTCTATTAAATAATAAAAAATGTAAGCAGAAAATATTAAAAACATGAAAGAAAAATTCCACTGGAAAATCATTTAGAATGATTGTCTGAGTCCGGGTTTCAGTTTTGCTAAGCTGTCTTTTGCACCCTTAAGTTTTTAAAGTCGAGGTCGAAAGTGATTCTTAAATGACTGTAATATGAGTGACTAAAATAAACAAAGGCTTTAGTATAGCCTACTTGGTAATGAGCTAGATTTGTATATAGAAGGTTGCGGGTTCAAAGCCTAGTGCGGGCCTGTACTATCAAATTTGTCTTTTCAGATTTATGTATGGATTTTTAATTAATTAAGACTTGCTCAGCGGTGAAAGAAAACCCGCATAAGGCCCTCGTGGTGGACTATGGCCTAAATCCCCTTCGTGTTTCGAAGGGAAGCTTTTTTACATTGTTTCACGAAATCGAGAAAGGAAGAATGAAATACAGGGTAATTTTTTTATCAGTATCCAAATTTTTTGTACGTAAACTTTATGAAAATTTAACAGACCCGTATTTTTTTGTTTTTACCTTTCATATAAAAATTTCAAGCTAGATCGTCTGAAGCATGAAAATAAATCAAAATTTTTGTATGGAAAATGACTTGAAACTTTGTAATAGTACTCTCCAACACAATTTGTGACACCCGTGTTTCTGCGTTTTACAAAATTCTTCCTCTAAGACGTTAAAAAGGGGTATCAAAATCTGAAAATATTTGAAAAAAATATTTTTTTTCCTCCTTATTTACGTTCTATCAACGTTACTGACACCGTAAGAAAAAATTGGATACTGATTAAAAAGTAACTCTGTATAAGTATCTCAAAATTGCTAAAAACAAATGATTTACTAAAGAAACACTTCGAAAGCTAAAATTTAGAGTTTTTTCTTGCTGTAATTTAGGTTCTACACAAAAGTTAATATAAATGTATGTCATATATGTATGTAGGTAACTTTAAAAATATAAATGAAAATTGCACATATGTATTTTTATTTTTTAAACCAACCAGCTATATTGCCTTTGTTATGGATGACGCGACGACAGCCGGCTCTAAAATAAAACTACCCGCTTTTTAGTTTAAAATTGAAACAGTAGCGTCAGCTGGGAGTTTATGTTGCATGTTCAGTCAGTTACACAAGTTTCTGTACTTCAATTACTGAGATATTTAAACTAAAGTGAGATGTTATAAAAACGTGATGGATTTGAAACGTGTGGCCACTGCTGAAACCATTATTGATTGGAAGAAAGAGCTAATTCTTGATTATTTTACTGTTTACTATTAATTTAATTTACTGTGTTTGCACTAAATAATATTTATTTTGTGTTTGGGAGTATTTATTCCATTCATGTATATTCTATTCATATTTTTTATTTTATTTGTTTATTTTATAAAAAATATTTATTGGTTCGCATTGACATTACGTACTCTTGACAGTAGCAGCCCAATGAACCTGGATTTAACGTGCAGTACATTTTTGATGCCATCTGTACTCAGCAATGGAGTTCTGTTTCGCAAAGGTTTACTCGGCTTATTGATTTGTCTGATACGGGACACGTAAAACGCACCCGTCACTGTCAGAGATAAAAATAAATAAAAAATAAAGTCTATTTCACATACACGCTATAATTTTTTTTAAACTTAATCTGCCAAACCATATTAAGCTTGGTTTATTGGCAGAAAAAACACTCCCCGTTTAAAAATATACCAATATTTTTATCTTAAACCAATAAACCAATAATGATGAATACCAATAAGCTATGGTTTGACATAAGTCAGTTTAAGACATTGTCAAATTGGTATTTTAATGTTTTGTGATAAAGCAGTTTTTGCTTATAACTCTTAAATTGTTGAACTTATTTTGATGAAATAAAGCTAAGAACCATTTAGGCTGCGTCAGCTTTTAACCAAAAAATCCGTATAGAAATCGGTCCATTCGTTCAGGTGATACGATTCCACCGACAGACACGCAGATGCACACGTCAATCGTATAAGACCCTCGCTTTTGTCCAGGGTTAAAAATATTAATCCGTGTTTGTTTACGCCGCGTGCGATACAAATCTCGTACACCATGTGTCTAAGAAGCATGCGAAGGTTTAACTCCCATACTTTAGCGGGTACTTTGTCAAATTAAATACTTGCACATGTCAGCAAGCTTTGTGTCGATTTATGGAAAAAAAAACAACGGGTTGCACTCCGGGAGTGCACTTTATGCATTAATATGGAAACAAAACAAAATACACAAAAAGAGTCCGTCATTTTTTTCCACTCGACCAAACTGTCTACTTTCAATTCAGTAAAATAGTATATCGGTATTTGCGCACTATGTGCGAATAATCGTTGACATCTGTCACAGAGATAATTTTACCATAGGGCCGTCATCCGTCCGGGTTTCCACCCATACTTCAAAGTGCACAACGCTGCTAAAGAAGTTTTCACTTCAAAAAAGGTGGCAACCCTATCCTACGCATTTTCGATCACATCTGACGATCACGGTCACGTGACATCTGACGCAATTTCATCGCGAGTTTAACATTTTTCCCCATGCTAAAAGTGCTCAACGCCCCTAAAGAAGTTTTCACTTCAAAAACTAGAGTACAATACAAAATATATCCTGTTTAAGTTTTAAAACAAATACTCAATTGAATTATTTTTGTTACAGATCACGGGAAACGCACACAACCTAAAGGTTAGTACAGTATTATGTTAGTTTTATAGTTGTTGAACATGCGACTAAGTAAAAAACGCTTTAGTATTTTATACAATTTTAGTACCCCGCTCGGGACTTCGTTCCCGTGGGAATTCGAGAAAATTATGTAACCTATGGTACTCAGGGATAATGTAGCATTCTAATGGTGAAATAATTTTTTGGAATCAGTCCAGTAGTTTTTAAGTTTATTCGTTACATAGAAAAATACAAATCTTTCCTCTTTTTGTAATATTAGTATATAGATAGTATTGATAAAGAACTAATTTTACTATACGTAACGCGATCACTAAGGAGGTTTCTAATTATAGTAAACTATACTAGTGGAGATTACTATTTTAACTGAAACTTGAATGCAATAAATTCACACCTTTCTTCACGTCGAAAAAAATCAGGAATTAAAAATATAAAAGCACTAGCTGACAATTATTGGAGTTACATAAATACACAAGCTCACGCCATTGTCCTATTGGGGTAGGCAGAAACCACATATTGCAACCTGCTACGATCCAAACACATCGCTTCCTCTACCTACATTAATAATTCGCTTCATACACACAATTTTTAGAATTACATTTTACAATGCTGGACTGGTAGTGAAAGAAAAACGTTCCATCTGATAACCCTCAAAATTTGTGTCAAACGTGGCATCTAGTGGTTCTAGAACCACTGATGCTCTGCCTACCCCGTTAGGGATTATAGACGTGAGCGTATGTATGTATGTATAATTTAAAAATTGAGTTATAGATTTTCAGCTAGCTGTTATATAATTTTGTCTATGGCAGAAATAAAGCGCAGTGTCAATATTTTTCGACGCGTGCCAATGACATAAATTGGTTTATTGCACTAAGGCAGCAGTATCATAGAACTTTCATTTTATTTTATTTTTGCCATTCCATCAAACGATCAGTTGAAATGGTCAGTTAAATCCAGAATTGGTTCACAAACTATAAACAACACACCCTGTCGTACCACATTCAAATCGGACTAGAAAATTATAGAAAACAAAACTGTAATAAGGACGAATTTTATTTACTTACTGTTTTTAGGGTTCCGTACCCAAGGGTAAAAACGGAACCTTTTTACTAAGACTCCGCTGTCCTTCCGTATGTCTGTCCATCTGTCACCAGGCTTGAACCGTGATAGTTAGAATGTTGAAATTTTCACAGATGATATATTTCTGTTGCCGCTATAACAACAAATACAAAAAAAAACATAATAAAATATATATTTAAGGGGGCTCCCATACAACAAATGTGATTTTTTTGTTCGTTTTTATAGACAATGATACGGAACCCTTCGTGCGCGACTTCGACTCGCACTTGGCCGGTTTTATTTCACTTCCAGTCCAGCGTGGAAGTTGATGACTCTCATAATATCCTCAAACGCGAACTCATCCTAAGTCTATCCTAGTTTCCTTTAAATCTGTCCGGTTAATCCAGGTTCTCGCGCGTGTTTCACCCGAACGGCTTATCCGTAGATAGGGGGCTTACATGAAAACATAATGCCGGATATCCGAAGGTATATTGCCTTTGACATGTGATTTATAATTAGTATGTGTACGTCTGTTAAATAGTGAAAGAGAGTGACAGAAAAACTTTGAATGCTAGCTGTTAGCTCTTTCCAATTATTCTGTAGAAGCAATCAAGGCGCTTTTTATTTTATACACAAACGACGTGGTTGTTTGAAAGCATAACATTTGATCAAAATTGCTTCAACTGTTTAAGAGTTTTAAGAGATGAATAACGGGGTGATAGTTTTTTTTTATACAGAGTTATGTCTAAAAGGTTGGTTGCTCTAGATGAGGGAAACCTTATGTATGGGCTTTTGAGTGTGTGTTGTTTCCTATCTAAAACTCTGAAGGAAATTATGTTCAAGCTCAAATTTCAAACTACCTTTAAGTTTATCGAAGCTTTGTAGGCTTCTACTTATTATTATGCTTCGGAAATATAATTACTTAACACAGTTTACCTGATGCTACTCTCAGCACAACTTTGTGAATTTTCCCACAGGGCAACATCTTTGGGTTAATCCAGAAACTGCACAGATATATGTTGTATGATCCGTGACTTCATGTGAGGAGGCGATTTGCGCCGTAGGCTTCTGAATTGACCCGTTACGAAGACTAGTGAGACCTGCCTTTTAGTAATCCATCTTTGGCAACGACACCTCAGTTTGTATTGAATCTGAGGTGGCGTCCTATGGTCTCATGCGGTGTGGTAGGCTCTGTAAAGGGCTGTCTGGTTCGCGACCACCCTCCTACCGAAGTCCGACGCCAAACAGTTTGCTGTGTTCCGTCGGTGCGTGGGAGTACCAGTGCTTTAATTGGTATTTTCTGGGTTAACTCGCACCATCGACCTTGGTCAAGATTGAGATCAAGAGGTAACCTTTTTCGTTGAGGTCGGTTAGTTCTAATCTCGGGTTTCACTCGCCTTTACAAAGAATGGCTAGGGAATATAATACAATTTCTACCAGCTGTGATATTTTTGGAGATAAAAGCTATTCCTTTAAAGCTTCCATCAAAAAACAAATCCTTGGTCTAAATTGTTTAAAGTAGCTCACCCTTGTTTAATTTTCAATACTAAGTTTTATATGTATAATTTAAATGTAACTTTTCATGTTGCAAATTGTTTTCCTGCGACTGTTTTATTTTTCTTTAAGGTATAATATTAGGTACAATGTTCTTGGTATAATGTTACTTAAATTTTTTTGAATGCGGTTGTCACCTATAATTGGGTTACCATTAAGCCTTTTTTTTGTAAATTTGTGCCATATTAATTAAGAGTTGGTGTGTAACTTGTCGGTGATCTATTAAATAAATTAAATAAATAAAATAAAAATAAAGTGTCCACATTATATACTCTACGTATTTTGATCCGTTTCTCGCTAATGTGTATGTTCTCATAATCTCCAGCTAACATCACGGGCTTTTCCTGGCCTTATGTAGGTCGACCCCGTGTTAAAATATAAACAAAATAATGTTCTTTGAGGCTTTTCCTGTATGTTTTAATTATGAGCGCATGTTGGACTGTGAAGATGAAAGAAAATTTTTTGCTTGTTCATTATTTTGTGGTACAATTCTACGATAAAGAATTTTAACAAAGAGATTTCAAGGTTTTTTGAACTTAGTTCGTGCAAATGAAGGTTTTTTCCTTATTTTTGTCAAAACGGAATTGCAATACAAAGTAAGAAAGAGAAATAAAGAGACAAAATTAATAAAAAGTCAATTCCGAAAATCGCTAAATCGTTCAAAATCAATTGTAAGAAAAAATGAATCAAAAGACTTAAATGCAAATCCGGTATTACATATCAAAGCCAAAGATCGTGCGAATGGAATACGTACAGGATGTATTAGCAAGTAAAATGGGACACCCTATATATCATATAGTACACTGCATAAGCTTTTTGAATGATTCAAATGGGAATGGGAGATATAGGAACTTTTTGACACCGCATCGTAATATGAATTTTAATTTCTAGAAAAAGGATGTTTTTAGGGTTCCGTACCCAAAGAGTAAAACGAGCTCTATAACTAAGACTCTACTGTCCGTCCGTCTGTCTGTCCGCCTGCCACCAGGCTGTATCTCATGAACCTTGAAAATTATATAGACAGTTAGAATTTTCACAGATGATGTATTTTTTGCCGCTATACCAAAAAACACTAAAAAACGGCATAAAATAAATATTTAAGCTCCCATACAACACACGTGATTTTTTTGCCGTTTTTATAGATAATGGTACGGAACCCTTGGTGCGCGTGTCCGACTCGCACTTGGTCGGTTTTTTTTATTAGCCCACTTGCGTCCCAACCGACAGGCACGGGCCTCCCTTCGAAACACAAAAAAAACCAGTTTCACTCCGGGAGAGCCGGCAGAAGTGAAAACTTGAACATATATTACTTCCTTGCGGTCTAAGAAGTTTTCACTTCACCCTCCGTCTTACGAATTTTCGATCAGTGTCACGTGACCCTGACGCGAGTTTAACATTTTTTACCCATCCAAAAAGTGCTCAACGCCGCTAAAGAAGTTTTCACTTCAAAAATATTAAGCTAATAGTCCACCACGCTGGCCCAAGCGGGTTAGTGGACTGCGCGTCTTTCAAAAACGAATTTTCTGAGACGTGCAGGTTTCATCACAATGTTTTCGAAAAGCAAACTCTGGTAAATGACCATTGAGCATGACAAGATACTTTTGAATAAGTTACGCTTGTTTTTCATCAAACTTTTATTTAAATGTGTATTTTTTTTCGTATGCTTCTCAGAAAACTCTTTCATTCGATACCCATATCATGGGAGTGCAAAATAAAATAACTAGTCCGCCAGCTTGGGAAGTCCGCCATATTCGTTTTAGGTACGTTACATCTAGTTAGGCGTTGTTATCCAAACCAAACGCGTTCAGCTCAATCGATTGAGAGTAACTGCATCAAAATTCTGTAGCAAGATTTGACCCGAGCAAACATACATACATATACATATGTACAGAAAGCAGCAAGTCAGATTACCCATTTGCACTACGAAAGCCGTAGCCATCAAGGCGACGACAAGGTCAGCATGTCTAGCCTGATGTGCTGCTGTGTGTACATACATTGCAAGTTAGTAAAAATCCTGTAAAATAGAGTCGGTCAAAGGTAGGGCTGCCATCTCTAAAACCTGCCCCCCAGGAACGGAAGCGTAAGTTCCCCGGATTTTAGAGCTTTCATCCCGAACATTTCAATACTTTTTTCATTCACTTACATCTTGATTAAAATATATTTTATTCCGTACTTGATAGAAGAAAACTTTAATTTTAAGCCTCTTTTGTTGCATGAAATCTTTTTTCTTTTGTGTGTTTAATCGTTCTTGCTCGCGTAGTAAAATTGCGTCGGTAGCGCGTGCGGTGAAATACCTAACCCATAGCTTTTACATAAATTATAGGAACGGAATCTGATCGAAAACCCGGACTACAATTTAAACCCCGCCCTGACGCTCCCCGGACGTCTTCCAAACTAGGACAAATCCGGGGAAACCCGGACGGATGGCAGCCCTAGTCAAAGGCAAGTTTTTTCTGCCCTGGTGTAGATTTGAAAAAAAAGTCTATTCTCAACGGTGTGAACGGAGAACTTTTATCAGTAGGTTCGAGTTCAAAAGAATGGAAGCAATCCCGTTTCCAATTCAAAGATTATTTTCACTTCAGACACTGAAACTTACGGAGCCACAGATTTACAAAATCAGGGGAGATTGTGGAGACATGGCGCCGTCCTAAAGGACATCATTCACGGCCCATACAAAAAATACCAAAAAATTTAAAGTGGCAGCCAAAGAAGGTAGTTTTTTTTTCGAAAGAACATTTTTTAGTATGATAGCTAAGCTGTACGACCATTACTAGATTTGATTTTGACACTTATGGATCTGGATTTTAAATGTTCCGGCCATAGAAAATAGTATTTCAATAGATTGTGATACAAAACATTTTTCGTATTCGGTTAAAGATTTAAATTCTAGATTTAAAAATGCATTTAAGCTTGAAAATCTAGATTTTAAGCTTGAAAATCCAGATTTTTAAGCTTAAAAGAGGAAAATTCGTAAAGGTCGTGCGGCTTAGCTGTCATAATAAAAAATGTTGAGAATAATGTGTCCTTTTGACATAATAACTTTACCTTTTTTTTGGCCGCCACTTTGAAATCTTGGTACGTTTTGAATGATGTCCTTTAAGAAAAGGAAATCAATAACTCATTAGCTGTTATGAGAGAGCTGTTTAAATATAAAAAATCTATGTAAATGCCTAATAATAATTACTAAATTGAATTGTCTAAAAGGCCTCTACGTGTTGGCTTCGGCCCCACGCATGTCTTCCAAAGGTCCGGGACATTGCCATGCCCGTGATTCAAGGAATGTAGACAAACTTAATATTGTATAATTAGTACCTTAGTTTGTGTAACTCTAAATTAAAATAAATTGTATAGCCCCTGAAATTTAGGGCCTTAAAAAATAAAAGTAAAACTAAAATGTATTTTAAATGGCTGTATTGACACAGATTTCAATGCCTTTCCCGAAAGGAATAAATTAAATGACATAAGTACATTTTTTATGTGGTGTTTTCATATTTTGTGTAAAGCAATGATTGCTTAAAACTTTTGAACGGCAGAAACAATTTTAATCAAATATAGTTAAGAACCATTTTGATTACGTCAGCTTTCGAAAAAAAAAACACGGGTTGCACTACGGGAGTGCCGGCAGAACTGAAAACTTGAACATTAACGTTGTGCATTTATATGGAAATAAAACAAAATAAACAAAAAGAGTCAGTTATTCTCTCAGGATTGCTGTCATCCTTCCGGGTTTCCACACATACTTCAAAGTACACAACGCTGCTAAAGAAGTTTTCACTTCTAAAAAGGTGGCAACCCTATCCTAAGCATTTTAGATCAGGGTCACGTGACATATGACGATCTGACGCGAGTTCATCGCGAGTTTAACATTTTTTCCCCATATTAAAAGTGCTCAACGCCGCTAAAGAAGTTTTCACTTCGAAAAACCGAATTGATATCAGTTAATTCGTTTAGGAGCTACGATTTCACAGACAGACACACAGATGCACACGTCAACTTATAACACCCCTCTTTTTCTTCGGGGGTAGTAACAAAATATGGGCACTGTATTAACGTTTTGAGAATATTAAAATTGCTGCCCACCCCTTCGTAGTTTAAATTTCAGAGGAGCGAACAAAGTAGAGTCTTCTTCAGTGAAGCGTGTTTGACCGAGTCTTTTATCTTGTCTGTTTATTTAAGACCTTATTTTCATAGAGCTACGACTTAGTTTTGTTTGATTTGCACTATTGTTCAGTATCTTAACGGGTCCGGAGTATGGTTATAGTTTTGTATGAGTATTCGGCAGTGCAATTTGCATTTAGTCTTTAGTAGTTTATTTATGAACCACCAACTTTAAGACTTCAATTTTTTTAAATGCTACGTGCTCAAAGGGTCACACTGGAGTCGTGGGTCACACAAAAAGAGATATATATAAAATATAGATCTTTTTGTGCTTTGAACACACAAAAAGATAGACAGGAACATCCTTAGCCCCAAACAAACATCGGCATTTTACACAAATATTTGCCCCAACTGGGAATCGAACCCAAAGTCTATCAACACTTGACCAAACAGGCCGGTAATTTTAGCAGTCATATGATTAGTATCTCCTTCTTGTCAGTTTTAACCTATGATAAATCAAGCAGGCCGAGTACGATAGTAATAATATTAATAATAATAATAATAGTAAAATCATTCATTTTCAGGCAACTAGGCCCATAGATAAATACCTTACAGACTAACATACATATAAAATATAATTTAAAAAAATTAAAACTTAATTAACACTATTTCCCGGGTGTTTATAGTGACAGCGCCGCGACAACACCGTGGTCCTGTGTCAAAATGACAACATTGTCAACGCCAGAGGGCGAGGGAGCCTTTGCGCGGGGCCCTCGCGCAAGCAAAGTGAAGTTGTATCAGCCAAATGGCGTGCCACGCGAGTTTGTCGCCATCTTGCTCGAGCTGCTGGTACATACATGAATACTGCGGTTGTATAATGGTAGCACCCAACTTTGCGTGTGACAATGACTTACTGATGTACATTTAACATTGCGTGACCGTGAATTATTCAAAGGTTTGCCTTGATTTCATAGAAAAAGTGATAATTTATTGTCACAATGCCTAATGGGTTTTTCATTACCCTAGTCTGTGAAAATATTAGTTATTTTTAAATAAACCTTTATATTAGATCTAGCTGATGCCCGCAACTTCGTTTGCGTGTTATTTTTTTATGTACAGAGTACACAGATTGAAAACATCTATCTTACGTGATTTAGATTTTTACATACAAAAGTTTTTTCCCGCTAACTCCCGTTCCCGTGGGAATTTTTCAATATCCTGTTGCAACTAAGCTTTAAGTTTACTAAGGTACCTGCATGCCAAATTTCAAGCGTCTAACTTAAGCGGTTTAGATTTTTCATACAAAAGGATTTTCCCGCTAATTCCCGTTCCCGTGGGAATTTCAGGAATTTCTTTCTTAGTGCACCTCTACGGTACCTAAGCTACGTCCCTTCCAAATTTCAAGTGCCTACGTTTAGCCGTTTAGGCTGTTTAGGCTACCATTTCGGTATTTCTAAAAGGCGAGCCAGGAATTAACTATCAAAAGTTGCTAAAAACATTAGAATATAAAAAAATAAAGCTTAGATGACGTGTTTTTTATTATCTCGGTTCTTTAAATGATGCAAGGTCCAAACAATTAAGGAAATGAATTCAACTTTTTATAGAATGGCGTACATGATTTTTTGTATTTAGCCAAATTCAGAGTATTTTAATGACGTATCAAATAGATAGAGAATCACGAAGTCGCCAAAACCGTTTACAGGTTGTAAATACGTGTTAGAATTACCTTTAGTTTACTCTTAATTTTGCATGGTAATATACTTTTTATTCTATTTAATCATTGTTTATTTAAATAACCGTTGTATTCTTATTAGAGTGTAATTAATTGGTAATAAAATTGATAACATATCGTCAAGTAAACTACCATCTTAAATGTTCGAATTTCTTGTATTTATATTTTTAATTCTACACGATAATTATGTTTTTGCATTTAAACAATTCATACAATTATTATTTATTGCGTAATCAATGTTATTATTACACGATACTTGATAAAAAGTAATGAAATGGTTACATGGTTGCTTATTCGACTTCTTTTAAATTAATGTTGTAGTGGGAAGTAAGGTAGTAGGGGAAATGGATAAAAGATGGAAGCGGAGTACAGAACGGGCTTTTTGACGAAGTAAATTCGATAAGAAGGAGTTAGTGCTGGTAGTGTGATTCATTTTGTAGTGAAACTGACAGTTTAGTGCAGTAAGAAAGATTTGTGAAGGTGCAAATAAAATATTGAGAATAAGAAAAAGACGTTTTCTGATTTCGACTATCCCGTCGTTGCTGACATACGTAAGAGCTTTTTCCGTTGATGAACTGGGTGCACCGCTAGTAGGTGATGATCATTGTTTTGGTGCACTAAGATGTTATAACCACCTCTCAAACAAACGAAATCGACAATCGTTAACGGGTTAATCAACTTTTAAGGTACTCCTTTAAACACTTCATGTGAAGATAATTATTATGAAATCCAGATAAAGAAAATGTTTACATCTTGATATGTTTAGGTAAAAAATATAACCTAGTTTCTAAATTTATTAATTGCCGCGATGTTTAAGCCACATTTATCGAAATTTTAACGAAATTAGCTCGATATGCATATTTTCATTCTACTGCGTTACCAAATTAAATTATTATTTTAAACAAATGAAACACATTATTCTTATTTTTTTATAATATTTATTCCTTTGCAATAATCAAACTGTTTATTTAAAGTTATATGCAGCGATTGTATTATCTTAGAAATCACAGAAATATGTCACTTTATACTCACTGCGTTACTTTGGCAGTATTTAATACTTATCTTTTAAACTATTTTAGGTTTCACTACAACAGTCTTCATTATTACACTCTATATAAGAAATTAGATCTGAAGGTACTAAAACAACTAAAATTTATACGTAAATAATAATAAATATGAACACAAACTTTTAAAACGTTCTTAAAAACTTGGGGACAAAGGTAACGCAAGAGAAATATTTTAGGTAACGCTAGAGAAAGTATTGAAAGACTGCGTAGTTCAGTAACAAACTAAAATACTGACTTAACGAGTAAATCTAATCAAATAATATTTAAAAAATACTCTTTCTTATTTTTCTTAAAAAAAACACAACTAGTGAGATCAATCTTAACAAAAACATTGAACAAAAATACTACTTCTTTAAAAAACAAATTAGTGAGACGAAGAACGAGATCGATTTCATCCTGACGGATAAAAAGCACATATTTAGGGATGTCTCCGTGATCAACAGGTTCAATACCGGAAGTGATCACCGCATGGTTAGAGGCACCCTAAATATCAATTGTAAGCTAGAAAGAAGCCGAATGATGAGATCTGTTCTTCGTCCGACGCTGCTCCAAGTCGAGAAAGGCTTAGATGCCTTTCAGCTAGAGCTGAAAAATCGTTTTGCCCTACTCGAAACCACAGGCAGTATTGACAGGGACCTCGAAAGCGTAGCACGTACAATAAGCGAAGTGGGAGTCAGGTATTTTAAGGGAAAGCGAGCAAGCCGGAAGTCCAAACTTTCAAGCGAGACTTTGGAACTGATGAGAGTACGACGAGAAACCCCGGAGGATGTTTTGTCAGATCCCCAGGCACTCCATAGAAAAATCCGGAAATTGGTGAGACGTGACCTCCGAAGCTCTAATACTCGCCTCATACGGGAGGCGATTGAGCAGAACCGGGGGTCAAAAGTCTTTTCCAAGAACCTGGGAAGGAGTCATCTTACAAAGCTAAACACCTCGGACGGCAAAATCGTCACATCAGCACCGGAGATCTTCGCTGAAATCGAGGACTTCTACGGCAAACTATATGCTTCGCGAAACCCGAAGCCTCCACGCGACGCCAACGATCCACGTGCCATGCTCACACGCCACTTCACCGACGACCTCCCAGATATAGACGAAGACGAAATTGCGGCGGCTCTTCGACAGCTTAGCAATGGGAAGGCTCCCGGCGAAGACGGAGTAACCTCAGAGCTCCTGAAGGCAGGAGGAAGACCGGTAGTCAAGGAGCTCAAAAAGCTTTTCAATTCCGTAATAACCAATGGGACTACCCCCGAAGGCGTGGAGCAGGGGCGTGGTAGCGTTGTTTTTCAAGAAAGGGGACAAAACTCTTTTGAAAAACTATAGACCGATTACGCTCCTAAGCCATGTCTATAAGCTGTTTTCGAGAGTCGTCACCAATCGTCTGGCCGCTAGATTTGACGCCTTCCAGCCACCGGAACAAGCAGGGTTTCGCAAAGGCTTTAGTACCGTAGACCATATCCACACAGTAAGGCAGGTTATGCAGAAGTGCGAAGAGTATAACCAGCCACTGTGTCTAGCTTTTGTGGACTACGAGAAAGCCTTCGACTCAGTCGAGACCTGGGCCGTTCTGGAGTCCTTGCAGCGTTGCCAAGTCGATTGGCGATACGTGGAGGTGCTGAGAAGCCTATGTAATATGGCAACGATGACAGTCCAAGTACAAAACCACCGTACAAGACCAATCCAATTGCTCAGAGGTGTTAGACAGGGGATGTCATATCCCCGAAACTGTTTAACAATGCTCTAGAGGACGTCTTTAAGACGCTAGATTGGAATGGACTGGGCATCAATGTCAACGGCAAATTTCTATCGCACCTCCGCTTCGCAGACGACATAATAATATTGGCAGAAACACCACAAGTCCTGCAAGAAATGCTGCACAGCCTTAACGCTGCCTCAAGACGTGTCGGCCTTGGAATGAACTTGGACAAGACCAAGGTCATGTTCAATGATCATGTCGTGCCCAGGCCGATCTCTGTTGACGGTGTAACGCTCGATGTTGTTCAGGAATACGTATACCTCGGGCAAGCGTTGCAGTTAGGTAGAGACAACTTCGATTGGGAAATCACCAGAAGAGTGCAGCTTGGCTGGGCAGCATTTGGGAAGCTGCGTCATATCTTTTCGTCGCCACTCCCGCAGTGTCTAAATACCAAGGTCTTTAATCAATGCGTCCTACCAGTCATGACCTACGGAGCCGAAACGTGGAACATGACAGTGAGGTTGGCCCACCGATTGCACGTCGCTCAGCGAGCAATGGAACGCTCCATGCTCGGGATCTCGCTAAGGGATAGAATCCGAAACGAGGTCATCCGACAGAAAACCGGAGTGATGGATATTATCCAAAAGTGTAGCAAGCTGAAGTGGCAGTGGGCTGGCCATGTCTGTCGCAGAACCGACGAGCGTTGGAGTAGACAGGTTCTCGAATGGAGACCACGTCTTGGCAAACGTAGTGTAGGACGCCCCCCAGCCAGATGGTCAGATGACCTAAAGAAGATAGCGGGTAGTGGCTGGATGAAAACAGCGGAGGATCGTACAAAGTGGCGCACCTTGGTCGAGACCTATGTTCAGCAGTGGACTGTAATAGGCTGATATGATGATGATGATGACTATCTCTGTAATATTTATACTTTTAAATGTACAATGGCCAAAAATAAAGGTAGACAGGCAGACAAACAGACAGAAAGGCGGACATTCAAGACGCTTCAATTCTCAATGTAATTTTACCATACTTTCTCCAGCGTTACTGGTAACGCAGGAGATCTTTCTGGTAACGCGGGAGAAAAAACACAAGGTTATGACTCATAAATCAATATTAATAGTAATAATTCTAAATCTTTCTGCTGATCAAGAAAAACAGACTAAAAACACATTCAATTTATATAATTTTATTGAAGTAATTAAAAAACTTACCAAAATTTAGTTAGTCACGCAGTGGAACGACATTAAAACCACGCACACCCTTCGAAAGCTAGTCGCGAAATGGCGGCAATTTGGCGCGAAGTTCGCACTGACGCTTTATGCCTGCGTGACCTTAGACAGGTATTCAATGTTCATAACGGTCGGGAGGCGCCATCTTTTGATAAGTGTGTGTATTTTTTAAGTAACGCAGTAGAAGTGATATTTGACGCAATTTTGAGGACATAGTTTAGAAAATTTTAAAAAAATATATACTAATAATACCAATTTACTATCAACGGAATAAAACACATTGTCAAAATAGGCATTTATCAACAATTTCAAACGTAATTATTTTCTAAGGGAGTATAAAGATAATTGTATGTAAACACACAATATTGTGTCGGGGACAGGATTTTTTTGTATAGACACTGAAAGTTTTCCGCTGCGTTACCGCGAAAATAAGTATATTTTTTTAGGAAATCAATAATTTGAGCTGCTTAAAATATCTAGTAAATGTCTAATATAAATAATAATCACATATAGTTTTAGTATTTTAGTGTTTGTCAACATATTTGATGTTGAAAATGACAAAGACAAGAAAGGAGTGCCTTAAAAGTTGATTGACCCAGCCGTTCTATAGTAAAACACTTAAATTAAAAATTTGATATCACCCCCGAAATTAGATTGGTTATAAATTTTAAACGGCTGAACCAATTTTGATCAAATATAGCTAAGAACCGTAATTTTTCGAACAAAAAAAACCACATCGGAATAGGCTCATTCGTTTAGGAGCTACAATGCCGCAAAAATAGGCAAACAGATACACAGACAAACAAATACATAGACACACAAACACATTTCAAAATTGTACACCCCTCTTTTTAACCGACTTCAAAAAAAGGAGGAGGTTCTCAATTTGGGTGATTTTTTTTAATTTTCTGGGGTTAAAAATCAACGTAAGAAAAAAATCTTAGCGTCAGTTTCAAATCACGGATCGAAAGTGACAATCTGTCTAAACCCAGCCCAATATTACCTCAATACAAGGTCAGTTCATGCGACAATTCCAATATTAATTTAATTAAAGCTATTGATAACGCATTGACTAACAAATTGGGGTGATAAGGTGATAACAATAGATAACCGAACTTAATAGTCGGGCGTTGCGTGTCGTATTAGTTAAATACACCTACATGTTCACCATAGTATTTTTAGATTGCGTCATGTCAGATTTATGATAGTTACTGAAGCAAAATGAAATTACCTGGATACGAAAATATGCACATAGTCGATCTGCATAACAAGTATGCGACTGCTGTAAAACTTCGGGAAATTCAGACTATGTATTCACTTAAGTTTTATAATTCGAACGGCACGGCACAATTTTATACACTATTGCCTCCTATGTTCCCTGCTTTTAGCATCACTAGGAATGCGAAAATGTTATAAAACGTGTTTCAAAAAAAAAAGATAATTCAAAATTAATTACAATTTAGCTCATCGCGCAGCTCTATTACAAATATGACAAGTATGTCATATTAATTATATGAAACTTTCATTTTGAAAGATGTCAAACCGTGCAACTGATTACTAGAGTTGCGACTATTAAACTTTAAAAAAAAAGTTTTTTTTTGAAACACCTTGTATACAATAGTGCCGTGCCGTTCAAATTATAAAAAGGTCCTACTTGAGGGAAATAAATTAAAAAAAACATGTCGTAAAATTATACGATATTATTATTTTATGTCATTATTTATCTTACAGTCATAAAAAAATTTCACCTATTTTCTTGCGGCCCGGTTTGACTGATTTGTGACTGTAATTTAATGGTATATTTAATGAGTGATAAAGGACCATGGGTAAAAATGTATGGACTCCGTCCCCCCCCCCCCCCCCTCCAACAGACCTTTTGTGTATGTCGTCAGTTTCATACGGATTTTTAAAGAGATTAATAGCTACGTTCAATGTCAAAATCCATGGGGTTTAGAAATAACACATAATTAAAGATTGCCAAAATACCTGTCGGTTTATATTATTATATGTGTTCTAAATGTAAACCTAAGATGATAAATATGAATATAACAATAAAAATATAATGAATATGGTTACTTATTATTCTCCTTCGTTACTTATTATTTCTCCTTTACCCCAAGGTTGCCTGGAAGAGATTGCTTTTTAGCAATAAGGCCGCCCTTCTGTACACTTTCTTGTTTTGTTTGTTTTTGTCTGTGTTCTATTTATGTGTGTGCAAATAAAGAGTTAAATAAATAATAAATAAATAAATAATCTAAGAATTATTAAATAACATACTGTTTCTTTTGTTATCAATATTAACTTTAAAATAGTATTTTTCCAGAATATTCCACACATTTGAGGGATGTCGCCATAGTAAAAAGTCATCACTACGTTTATATCTTTCATTTGAGATACATTTCAAATCTATTGGTTGGAGGGGGGACGTTTTGTCCTTTAGTCAGAGATCATTCTAGCGGTTGCTAATCATTGTCACTCAGCACAGAACTAGTGAACATCAAATAAGGTCACTGACTTGATTATATCTCTACAAATACTGGGAAGAGGATCATAAAATTCATAAACAAAACCATAACAAGATCAAAGCAAAAAGAGAAAAATTCCAGTAAAAGTTAACGAAGAAATATGAGCTTGTGAACACTATGAAGCTTGTTAGCGCAAGCTTCAAAGGCCCCTAGCATACAATTGCATTCATTTGTTTACGCCGTTTTGACTCCTCTCGAAACATGAGTAACGGTGTGTCACTGTCATAGACTTTGCTGTGTGGTAACTAAAATAATATAACCTCCAGCATAGCTTTTTTTTATTATAAGATGGGTTAACTCTTGACCTCAATCTTGACCATAAGGTCAGGATGAGGTCAACGATGGAGCGAGTTAACTCAGAAAATGCCTATAAAGGCACTGGTACTCCCACGCACCAACGGAACACAGTAAGCTGTTTGGTGTCGGACTTCGGTAGGAGGGTGGTCGCGAACCAGACGGCTCTTTACAGAGCCTACCACACCGAATGAGACCATAGGACGACACCTCAGATTCAGAAAAAAATGGAGTGTCGTTGCCTGGGATGGATTACTAGGAGGCAGGTCTCATTTGTGTTTCCTTAGTCGCCTCTTACGACACCCACGGATGCTCATTTTTTTTATCATTAATTATGGGTTGGTTTTTGACCACAATCTAGCACAGGGGAGAAGATGCGGTCGAGAATGTAGCAAGCTCACCCAGAAGAAGTCTTTTTAATGGATCTTTAAAGAGATTCCGGTTATATGAACTAGGAAATACAGACGCAGGCGGGGAATTCCATTCATTCTCTGGCTTTGTTATATCGACACTTTTTTTTTTAATTTGACATCTCTGCTTTCACGTTGTGCTTGAACTGCAAGAAATCGATAAGAAATCGAATGTCGGGATTTATGCAAAATATTTTCATTTATGAGTTATGTGAAGGTTTTGGCAGAATATCAGCGGTTTCAGCGGCAGCGGCTTAAGACTGCGAAAAAAATCTGTAAAATGAACTACTATATTGTCCATATACTGTTGAAATCCACAGCGTTGTACGGACTTTCTAACTAAAGAGATTTACGTTCCGTAATACGGTGCACAGCGTTCATTCACTAAAGTCTACGTAAATTGGAACATTATTCTGTAGAGTCTAGACAAGAACCCTCGTAACGAATAAAATCGATTTGTTTACTAGTCACTTGTTTATTTGAGAGAATAACAAATAAAATCGATATTAAAAATCCATAAACCTAAAAAAACTATATAATCGGATAAGGTGCCAGCTAGCATGAGAAGACATAATTTTGTCGTAACATATCGATCAGGACTTCTAGACAATGTCATTCTATAAGCGACAAAGAAAATTGAAAGTTTGAAAGGTGATGGGTAACATCGTACCCAAATACAAAGTTGATTGTAGCATTATGACCTATATTGGTAATCATTGCTCTTGTGGAGTAGTTTAATTTATTCTATGGCGACACATCTAAATTCCATTCAAGAAAAAAATTTTTTTTGGCAAAAAGATTTTTTCTCCAATAATAATTAAGTATAATAAATAATAATTATTATTGTAAATATATTCTGTTGCTATCACTTTCAGTAATCATAGTTATTTTTATTCCTAAAATTCAATATTCAGTGATTAACAGCCAATATAATGATAAAATAACGCGCTATGTACAGGGACAACGGCACATCATGATATCCAAAACTGACAAATTTCTTCAATCGATTTTGAATTTTATCTTCAAACATTAGAGTTTACTATCCATTGGGAAAATTTGATAGTTTGTGGTAACCTGATGTGCTGTTGACTGTACCTTACATAAAATAATTTGTATCTTTTTTGCTACAGTCAGTATTTGTTTCTTGGTCCAGTGTCCATACAAAATTATCCATTCTCCTTTATGGAATTGACAGACACAATATAAAAGTCACGTGGTCAGTACATGTCAATCCCATACATTTCAGAAATATCGATCTTAAAAATCGCTAACAGAATGTGACTTTCTGTTTGCCATGGCCAGGAAATCATAGCACAGTGAATCCTAGCTTGGAATTCTGTCTTCCGCTAACATAAATTGTATATTAAGAACTATATAAACTGTAAAATTAAGTATTCGGGAGAAATAAAGTATTCATATTATTTTTACATTATTATGAAAATTAAAAATTAAAAATAGTTTATTTTCGTTTACAGAGTATTGTAGGTAGCTCAGTGGATGGAGCCTCCTTTTAAGCAAGTAATGTGCCTGTACCAGGAGACTCCGCTCTTCCATAACAACTTATAGTAACAGACAAATAAACTTAACTAACTAAACTCAACCAAACAAACTTTCAAGGAAACTTAAAGTACCTAGACTAATGATGTGTCTGTATGTGTATGTATGTGTGTGTGTGTGTGTGTGTTTTTTTTTGGCTGTGTGTCTGCATCCACGGAAATAGTCACAGTATTGAGGTCGGTAATAGCAGGCAGTAGAATGAGTTAATAAGTTAGCCCTGCGACACTGTCTTGGGATCGGAGGAACTACTATATACTTTGTCTAGGCCTCTTGATCTAATTAACGCCTTAAGTACGAAACAATGATCTCGACTCAAAACTTATCTCAATCTTCTATGCTAGTCAGTGTAACGTATTATCTACTACTGGCTCTACAAAAAACTGGACACTCTTCAGACTCGATTTAGCAAAGCAAATGAAAGCTAAAGCCTTTGTCAGAAGGATTAGTCTGATAACTTGATCCACGCCTCAATTAATCTGCTTGTCTTGGCATAAAAGGCAAGATACAGACAACAGTTTCTGTAAGACGCTCGGGAATTCTGTGAGATTCTTAGTGTAATAATTTTCGTAGATGTATGAATTGGTTGATTAATTTTAGCTTTTTTTTTTATTATAAGATGGGTTAACTCTTGACCTCAATCTTGACCAAGGTCATAGATGAGGTCGACGATGGAGCGAGTTAACCCAGAAAATGCCAATTAAGGCACTAGTACTCCCACGCACCGACGGAACACAGAAAGCTGTTTGGCGTCGGACTTCGGTAGAAGGGTGGTCGCGAACCAGGCGGCCCTTTACAGAACCTTCCACACCGCATGAGACCATAGAACGCCACCTCAGATTGAAAACAAACTGAGGTTTCGTTGCCTAAAATGGATTAATAGGAGGCAGGTCTCATTTGTATTTCCATAGTCGCCTCTTACGACACCCACGGAAAGACAGGAGGTGGTGTTATTCTCAACCTATCACCACAAGGCTAAAATTTAGGATTTGATAAGATAAAATTGCCTATTTTCCTACTTCAACATTTTTCTTATAGAAAATGGATTCGCTTTTGACCGTGTAACTCAGAAGGAAGTCGAAATAAATAATAACAATAATACAATTCTTTTATTCAGACAACCCAAATCCATGAGCCATTTAATAATTCGAACGGTATGGCACGGCACGTCTTCTATTTATCACAAGTGGCAATAGTAATACACACGGGAGGCAAGGGTAATACAATTTTGCCGTGCCTTTTCCGACTTATAAAAAAAAGTACTAACAATGTTATACTCACTAAATCTATTATAGACTCAGTTACTAATGATAAGAGCCGCATAATTGTGCACTTATCTGCAATGGTTTTAAGGAGGCTGAGTATTTCCTATAAGAAGAATTCCCTTACTCATAACCGCCACGCTAAGCGGTTGACAATCTTGCATTTTAACAAATTTCGCTCAGTTCATGACACATAAATCACATAGTCTACATACTGGGAGGTCGGGAGTGACTTTTATTATTTTTTTTCTATTTTTTTTTTATTCAGGTAACCAATAGCTTATACTAAAGGTATACACAGTTTAACAAACTTAAGTAATAACATTCGACTTAATTTGAATGACATGTGTACCTAATGATCAGTAACTAGTTATGTCGCTAAGCCAATGACAGATTACCTCAAATTAGTTACATTTAAGCATTATGTATTAGTAAAAATAAAGACAACTGGACAAAACTTGAAACAAGGAATTAAATGAAAAACCTATGAAGAACCAGGAACAAATTAATAATTCGTTAGTGTAATTGAGATCGAGATAAAAAACCAGCGAGAAGCACATCTAGTAGTGAGGAAAAAAAACAACGGGTTGCACTCCGGGAGTGCCAGCAGAAGTGAAAACTTGAATATTAACGTTGTGCATTAATATGGAAATAAAACAAAATACACAAAAAGAGTCCGTTATTCTCTCAGGATTCGTACCCTCGGCCTGGTACTGTCAATCTGGCAACTTTTCCACCCGACCAAACTGTCTACTTTCTATTCAGTAAAATAGTCTATCGGTATTTGCGCACTATGTGCGAATAATCGTTGACATCGTTGACATCAGTCACAGAGATTATTTTACCATAGGGCTGCCAACCGTCCGGGTTTCACCCATACGCTGCTAAAGAAGTTTTCACTTCAAAAAAGGTGGCAACCCTATCCTACGCATTTTCGATCAGGGTCACGTGACATCTGACGATCTTACGCGAGTTCATCGCGAGTTTAACATTTTTCCCCATACTAAAATTGTTCAATGCCGCTAAAGAAGTTTTGACTTCAAAAACGCAAAAGTTAAAGCAAAATAAAAAAATAAAAATAAACGCTACACACTCAAAGGCCCACACTAAGGTTTTCCCTTGTGTCGTGGGTCCCTCAGAACACACATAAAGACAAACACAAACACCCATGACCCGAGAACAAACATCTGCTTTGTACACAAATGTTTGCCCCGACTGGGGATCGAACCCAGGACCCGCCGATCAAGAGGCAGCGTCACTACCACTCGACCAAACCGGCCGTCAAATGTTAAATATCTTTTTTATTTATTTTGATCTTGTATTTGCAGTTTAACAGCAATGTTGGGCCGTAAGCCTTTACCTGCCTGAAACTTTTTAATCTTTTTCATTTGGACATTTTTATCTTCTGTGGTGACAATATAAGCCGTCGTCGGAGTCCATTTTACTTTGAAAAGTAATTGCACAAAATAAATAGTATGGATGTGTAGAAATCGAAATAATTTTGGAAAGTCGCAAAATTAAGATGTTGCGGACTCTTATTTAAGCGTATGTCTGTGGCATCGTTGCTTCTAAACGAATAGACCGATTTCGATGCAGTTTTTTAAAAGCTGACGTAATCGAGATGGTGCTGCTTACTTTATATTTGATTAAAATTGGTTTAGCCATTTAAAAGTTATTAAGCAATAACTGCTTTCCCACAAAAAATTAACACCACTAAACTGACTTAAGTCATTTTGTTGTTGTTTAATTTACTTATCCCTTTCGGAAAAGGCAAAGAAATCTATATCCACTCCACACAGGCATTTTTAAAACTTGTCTAAGTTTCAGTTTTATTTTTTATTCTTTACTAGCCCATATACGTCCCCACCGAGGGCCTCTCTTCAAAACACGAAGGGGATTTAGGCCATAGTCCACCACGCTGGCACAATGCGGGTTGGTGGACCGCTGCGCTCGTCTTTCGAAAATCAATTTTCTTGGACCGGCGGGTTTCATCACGATGTTTTCCTTCACCGTTGAACAAGTGATAATTAGAAATCCGTACATAAGTCCGTAAATACGAATTTAGTGGTACAGGCCCGCACCAGGATTTGAACCCGCGACCTTCGGATTACAAATCTGGCTTATTACTAACTGGGCTATCACAATTATTTTTATGGTGAGGCCCAAATTACGGAGTTATAATTTTTTTTCTTTTAAAGCCATTATTTTTAGTAGCCAGTGTATCTGTGGGCGGGATTACGACTCTGATGGATGCGGCTTACTGTACCATGCTGGTTTAAGCTCTCCTGTTATGTCTGAATGAACTGTATCTACCCGGGCATATTTGACAGGGATTTACCTAGCGAACATAGTCGAACGTACACTAGCCCGTAAGACTACTTAATACGACTGGCCTGATTGCTCAGCCTACTGACCTGAAGGTTGCAGGTTCAATTCCCTACTAGCAAAAATGTTTGGAAATCGTATTTTTAAGAGATGCGAGGGTTTTTCTGTATTGTGAACGAAAGGTTGACAAACTATCATCACTGCACTATATAAGGTCCTAATTTATTAGTCACTTTCCTTTTAACACGTTATTGTGTAGGTCAAAATATATCATTTGAGGCAAAAAACAAAAGCATAATATTAAATTTAAAAGGTCTTGAAAAATTTTGTTATGATATTTTTTCATTACTATGTTGAATAAACCCATCCATTAAAACGTAAATAATAATGGCAGTAGTAGAGCGGGCGAGCGGGGAGTGGACGGCTATAATCGAAAGAGAACCATTCCTTTATCTTTAAATGGAAAATTCATTTTTTATTTTTTTTACAAAATTGAATTTTCAGATAATTAATTTTTATGTTGTTTTTTGGAATACTATCAACCTATACACTAACGCCTTAGAAGGTAAGTGACTAATAAATTAGGACCTTATATTTCAACTATTAACTCTCAAATAGTAAGTCAAATGTGGTGTCAAGTTGTTGTACAACCACATGATGTTCTGCCTACCCCGACAAGGATTAAAGGCGTGAGGATGTATGTAAGTTTATCTTTAGTCCAACACACAAGGAAAAAATTAAAAACCAAGAAACGCTAAAAACGTAGTTCTGTCAACAATTACTAAGATCGATAGCTGTGAAATGTATTGGATTGACATGGACTAACCACGTGACTTTTCTATTGTGTCTATCAATCTCACACATTTTAACCCCCAGCAAAAATAAGGGGTGTTACAAGTTTGACGTGTGTATCTGTGTGACTGTCTGTAGCATCGTAGCTTCTAACCGAATTGGTTCTTAGCTATTTAATCAAAATTGGTTCAGTCGTTTAAGAGATAAAAGTAATAACTTCTTTACCACAAAATATCTAAGCCTTTTGTTGTTAATTTATCCCTTTCAGAAAAGGCAAAGGAATCTACGTCCATACAGCAATTTTTCAACATTGTCTAAGTTTTACTTTTATTTTTTGTTGTAAGGTCCTAAAAATTTTTAGATAAAAAAAAGTAGATTAAGTATATAACTTTCGATTTTCTTTAGAAAAGAATGTGACATTGCCTAGATTCTAGAGAAGTCCTGAAAAGTTTTCGAGACTAAATCGACAGCTAAAATCCCCGACAGTCCTTATTTATTTGCCTTTCACTTATCCTTTGACCTGTAAAAAGCTCCGGTTTTCCCCCAGAAATGCTGGCAACTTCAAACCTATTAGTGAGATTGTTTTTGATATCTCTAATCTTCTTACCGTCCAACAGAAGGCTTAAAACAAACTTGTATTTACCTTCAACTAAATAAATCAAAAGTCTCGAAAATTTCCTCTTTGATTCACAAACTTCTTGCTGTCCCAAAATATTTTTAGGATGGCGCTTAATTAATTCTTGTTTCGAATCATTAATTTTAGAGGTGATTATTTTGTAAAATATAGAAATACAATTTACAAACTCAAAAAAACTTTAAAAAAATAATAGAACCAACTTCAAAAAAGCGAAAAATAAATACAATATCATTTGATGTGCTATGAAGTACCTACCTATTGAGCTATTTGAAGTCGGTGCGAAGGTGACCTATCTATTTTCTTGGCACCGACTTCAAACAGCTCAGTAGGTAGGTAGGTAGGTACTACATAGCACATCAAATGAAATTGTATTTATATTTCGCTTTTTTGAAGTTGGTTCTATTTTTTAAAGTTTTTATTTTTCCATTTTTAGTGCAAATTATAATCTCTTAATTTTTTGAAGTCGGTTAATAAAACGAAGTGTTAGCTTTGAAAAGTTTAAGCGAATTTTTGATTTTTTATTTTACATACATACAGTTTAAACTGCGAACCCTCCTTTTTTTGAAGTCGGTTAAAATACTAAAACCTAAAACCTTCTCCTAAATGTAACAAATACTTTTCTGAAAACCGCATCAAAATAGGTTCAGCCAAACGCGAGATAAACGCGGACAAACTGCTTTTTTTTTGAAGTCTGTTAAAAATCTTGGGCGACTTGAATTGAAATTAGTTTGCGAAACTTTATTCTCAATTATTTATTGCTCCCATCATAGTTGTAGAAGGTGGTTACTTAGAAATAGGGAGTGTCCTCATGAAATTGAATAACTTTCCCCAAGAAACCTTTATGAAATTCTTCAAACAAAATTTCGTCTTTTCAAGGCAAGTTGAGCTGATCCTTGTAGTGTACGGAGAGGTGAAATTTTGAGCTAAGTAAAGTCAAGAGCACGCCACGCTTGACACTACCAGTTTAAGCTGAGCTCTTATTTATACCGCGCGCCATACAGTGCAGGGCCGGTCCAAAGTGTCAAGCTTGACGCGCTCTTGACTGTATCTTGGAAAAAGTTGTTAAGGTTCGTGGACTGATTTACATCGTTCATTTTGGCCAACTAATTAATAGTCAACTAATATAAAATACTAGAGACCCAAGTTAACATTTGATATTTTTTTAAAGAACCGTTTTTTTTTACCAGCCCACATAAGTCCCCACCGAGGGGCACGGGCCTCCCTTCGAAACATGAAGGGGATTTAGGCCATAGTCCACCACGCTGGCCCAATGCGGGTTGGTGGACCGCTAGTCTTTCGAAAATGAATTTGCTTGGACGGGCGGGTTTCATCACGGTGGTTTCCTTCACCGTTTCCTTCACCGTGGACATGTGTTTTCCTTCACCGTTAAGCAAGTGATAATTAGAAATCCGTACATAAATCCGAAAAGACGAATTAAATAGTACAGACCCGCACCAGGATTTGAACCCGCGACCTTCCGATTACAAGTCTGGCTCATTACCAACTAGGCTATCTAAGAACCGGTTTACTTGTCGTATAACTTATACAATGTTTAACTATGTGAATTTTAGACGTTATTCTGTTTTAGTTTTTATTTTATTTTTTTGCGCTGTCGCGCATGGCTCCTTTAAAAATCAGCGCCATGGCAGCGATAGGAAGTCAAAGCATTTGAGCTGAGTGGAGACCTTTTTAGTGATCCTTGACATTGTCAATTTTAAGGCTTATCTACCTACTAACTAAACCATTTTTTTTTCTGTCTACTTTTCTCTTTATATTTCAATTAATAGAACACATTGTATTCTGTAACACATTTTCCCACTTCTCATGAATAATTTGAGTCACTCCATTACCGCTTTGCAAGTCCGTTGGAATATTTTGACAAAAAAAGCAGCTCTTAATCTAGTGGGTAGCTTATTTTTTTTACATTTTAGGCCGAATGTAAATGCCGGTTATTATTACACACGGCTCACATTTTGCCCTTGCTAAACTGTCGGAAGGATATTTTGCATAATTTCTTTCTGAATATTCAACATTTGCTATTGAATTGAGCACAGTGACGTATATTTCTAAGCTTAAAATAAACAAAATGTGTAGGATGGATTAACGGACTGAATTAAAAAAGAATTTTCACGTATTCTTTTTTACAAAATGTTTTTATGAAGCTTTTGTTGAAGCGGATAGAAAGTTTATTCTATCAGTAGGACCAATGTACTGCCAATTTGTTCAAATACTTTCCCAAAACCATACATTGTTCCTCCAACAAAAATATTCAAATAGTGTCGATAAATTGAACCCATAAAACACCTCAGAAATCGCCGTAACAAAAGCTGGACTGCACATATAGACAGGTATAATTATATAGATATACTTACCCTCAGATAGGTGCTGGTGATAGAGAACGAGGCGGGAATACTAATCCAAGTTCGACCGACCGAGAGAAGCTATAAATTCCGCTGAAACCGTGACCGTTCTCTTCACTGCCCATGCAATCCTAGTTCTTTTAGGCTTATTGGAAAGTTAAAAGGATCGTTTTCAGAAAAAAAATAGCTTTACGGAATTTCGCTTTTTACAGAAAGAGAGTTAATAAAATGACATGGTTCTGAAAGTTGTTGTAGCGAGAAGGGTAGCCGGGAGGACAGAAAGAGGGCAAAAGAGGAATTGACTTGTATATGCCTATTTTATTTAGAGAAAACAACTAGACTGAACTGAAGCCATGAGAGATCTGAGTCAAACCAAACAAATACGCGGTAAAGCACGCGAATTGATTTCGATTATAGAACCTTTCGCCAAAAGCGTTCCAAGTAAATGGTTAACCTTTGACGGAGTAGACAGAGCATGAAATGTAAGTATATTTTTAGCCTACGATACAACAAAACCCTCACGTCCCATTTACTGGCGACGAATTTAGTTGTACCTCACCAGGATTTGAACCCGCAACCTTCCTGTTACAACTCTGGCTCATTACCAACTGGGCTATCACTGATCGTATATACCTGTGCAATATATCTTCTCAAGGTTAATTCTGTACATTTATTTATAAAGCAAAAGGAAATTATACCCTTGCAGATAAAATTTGCTGCAACACTATTAAAACTCATAAGTGCTTCGTTATTTGTTGAACATACACCTGGCAACAGTTCGAGTTACCCTTTATTATATTTGCCTGAACCGGTTTTACATGAGGCTGCCTTATCGAATGAGGTCAGGCTATACTGGTCGTGTATACTTTCAGTTGTTTCTGCGATCCTAGTACATGGAGTCGTGTTATGTGGGCCTTTTCATTAGAACTTTGAAAAACGCTTTCCGTTGATTAATGGTAGGGTGTGGATAACTATGTCAATGAAAATTAGAGAGGAAAGTTAAATAAGTTGTAGCTTCGGAAATTATTACTTACCCAATTTTCCAGTTTGATACGATGATGAACTTTATTGTGTGTACATGTTTTTGGTTAAAATGAAGCTAACATTCGCGTTTATTTTCACTAATCTATATCTATCTATATGTTATGGACCAAGTGATTAATGCGGGCATTATGAATAATGCCCGGGCATTATTCATAATGTCTAGCTCTATCGGGCAAAGTGATTAATTACTATCTAAACTTCATTATTTATCATATTGCCCGGTCATTATTATATTGCTACGTGACAATTGGGCAATTTGATAATAAAGCTAATTTTGATGCGGTGCGGGGAGGGAAGTGCCCTCGTTACAATTTATAATAGTTTTCGTTATTTTTTCACGACCGCCATCTTAGATTTCAAAATCTAAAACGACATCCATGACGGATTTTTACAAAAAATGCAAGTCCACCATCTTGTATTTCAAAATGGATGTCGTTTACGGAATTAGCAACCCCGAAAACCTATTAAACGACACACATATCAGTTTTTTCAAAAATGTAAACGTCGTCCGCCATCTTGGATATCAAAATGAACGACATTTTCGGAATCAGCATCTCCGACAATCTATCAAACGATACCCATGTCGGCATGCCCGAAAATTTAATATCCGCCTTCTTGGATTTTTTGTGCGGGGAATCGCGACGCTCCGGGGTTAGCCCTTCTCGTCACGATTCCTCCAACTAAAATCAAAGTTGGCGTATATGAAATTTTTGGAAGGCAGTCGGCGGGTAAGACGCTTAGTGACGCTTCGGGCTTCGCCCTACGCAGAGCTCGGCCTTCGGCCTCGCCCTATACGCAGCTTTCCTCGGCATACGGCCTCACCCCACCTTTAGTATCTAAATTTGTATGGCAGCCATCTTGAATTGGGGGGGGGGGACGCTCTGGTCGTCGCCCTACGCGGAGTTTGGACTTCGACCTCACCCTAAACGCAGCTCGCCTCGGCCTACGGCCTTGCCTCACCTACAGAAACTTGTATGGCCGCCATCTTGAATTGAGGGGGTTGACGCTCCGGGCTTCGCCCTACGCGGAGTTGGGCTCAGTCTGCGACCTCGCCTCACCGTTAAAATCTTAACTCGTATAGGAGCAATCTTGGATTGGGGGAGGGAGACGCTCCGGGCTTCGCCCTATGCGGAGCTCGGCCTTCGGCCTCGCCTTTTACCTTGCTAACTTTTATTCCAAATAATGAGTCTGATTATTTAAATTGAAGTCACATTTAGTTTATTTGAAGTTAAATGACTATAATAATAAAAAAATAGCAATTAAATATGTTTGTATTACTCTGCCCAAAAGGTGATGGGCATTATGTATAATGCCCGGTCAATTTGATTATTTGAATAATTATTATCAAATTGCCCTCTCATATTGGGCATTTTTCATAATGCCCGGTCATTATGAATAATGCCCAATTTATCACTTGGTCCATAACATATACATATTATAAAGAGGAAAGATTTGATTGTTTGTTTGTTTTCATCGAATAGGCTCCGAAACTACTGGAACGATTTGAAAAATTCTTTCACCATTAGAATCCTACATTATCCGGGATGGACATAGGCTACATGATTTTCCCGAATTCCCACGGGAACGAAGTCCCGGATGGAATGCTAGTTACAAACATAAAGCAATCAATTACGATTAGGACTTGAAAGAATAGTACATTGTTACTTTAGGGGTGAAAGCAACTTATTTAAGTCCCGAGACGGGGTTTGGTGACCGAGCGTAGCGAGGGAGCTAATAGTTCGAGGGACTAAATAAGTCTTTCACCCGAAGTAAACACTGTGCTTTTCATTACGAATACAATGAAAGTAAAAATAAAAACATGAATAAGCTGAACTCATTGCTGCTATGCGAAAGTTACGAAACTCTATAACTCGAAAAAACAAATGAAGATGGGAAAGCCACTTTCCTGCCTATTTTGTCGTTTTTCTGTGGCTGGCCAGCTATTCAGCCAATATTTTTCAATTTCATCATTGAAAAAAAAATGGTAAATATTTTGCCAATATCTATGTTATTTTAAAGAAATAGCTAAAAGTATATTACTATAGTCATTAAAAAAAAGGATTGTTTAAGGAATACTTAACTTTTTTATTTCAATTTTACATCGCGCTGTAATAGAGTGGCTGTATAGGAAGTTGGAACATGTTTTTTTATTACTTAATTTGACAGCTGTCAGTTGAAAGCGATTCTCCCTAGGCTTGAAAAGTATTACTTTCAAGCCGCTCCGTAGGCAACTTCAGATCTACTTTCTGAGTATGAGTAATAAAAAACTATAAATCTATATGTCCAAGTATGCTTAATGAATTATTTTGACGTAAAATAATAATGTTTTGCATAAAAGCGTATTTTATTTTATTTTTTAGGATCTCCAACAGTAAATTACACTTACCTACAGAAGACAACATCATGCATTTTATACAAAAGGAAACTTCGTTCTTAGTTTCAGATAATACTGGGCTATAATCTGAAACGAAATTTTCAGTATTTTAAGTGTGTATTATTATTGGGCTCAATTATGTTAACGAATGATAAAATGAAGCGAACGCCAGGCCATTCATTTCATAACTAAAATTTTTTGAAATGAAAACTTCTTTAGCGGCGTTGTGCACTTTGAAGTATGGGCAAAAAATGTTAAACTCGCATCAGGGTCACGTGACTGTCACGTGACCCTGATCGAAAATCCGTAAGGCGGGGTGTTTAATAAATATAGGAAATTAAAACTGCAAAAGTCAAGATGTCATCCGGTATCAGCATAGAAAAAATAAATTAAATATTAATGCACAACGTTAATGTTCAAGTTTTCACTTCTGCCGGCACTACCGGAGTGCAACCCGTTGTTTTTTTTAGTGCGGTAAGTTAGTTTTATGTTCCGAATTAATAATTAACCAACTGACAAAAAAATTGATTACCTTACATTGACGTCTAGCTTCCAAAAAAAGCGATCTGCGTATAACTCAATACGAGCTATTAAAAAACACAAAAGAAACATTAAATGCTACATAAGGCAAGAAAACTGTTAATCTAAATTGATAGCCATCGTACATGTTTAATGTGTAAGCCTTGCAATCCTTAATAGGTCTTTGACGTCACATTTTCGGCTTTTTAGGTAGAGGTACGGTCAAAATACTACAGGCTGTTAAGATTTTATTGACACTATTAGTATTTAGTTATTTGTCTAAATTTTGACAAGGCTTGGCGCTCCTTATAACACTCATGACAGCCTCATAGGAAACTTCAAAAATAAAAAAAGCACTGGAAATCAAAGAGTATTCTAACATAAAAACATTTTGATAAGTACCGTAAATCTAAAAATCCGTTTTTTTATTTGTCATTTATTCACATCAGAACCGTCCCTCACGGGATATTTTGAGGGCTGGGAGAGTGACATAGGCTACCTACTTTGCCACACAAAAGCTGTATCTCACAAATCTTTGAAAGGGTTTTGATTTCTTTTTCTTGTTTTTTTTGCTGTTTCTCCATACGAACTTGGCCTTGGCCAAATCTCACTCATCATTGCGCGCTAATTACGCTGAAAAAGATCCTTAGAAGTTTTCACCTATTTATAAATAGACTTAAAAGGTTATCGGGTAACAATAACATCATAACACGTTACATAATATTTTGTAAGCCCATTACGTAACAATAACAAAAAAATACCGGTATAACAATTTATACTAGCCACTCTGAAGCGTCCATAGCCCAGTTGCGCTCGCTGATCTCAAACGATCAGTGAGGCTAAGCAACATACACAGAGGCAGGGAACTTGATGGGTGACCAAAGTGGTGCTTCGGAGGGCACGTTAAGCTGTCGGTTCCGGCTGTTGTCAATTGACTACAGTCGTTATAATTTTCCACGTTAAAAACGTATGAGTCACCGACTTCAATCCCAAAAACAGTTCGCACAAAGTAGCCTAATATACTAATATTATAAGAGGAAAGATTTGATTGTATGTTTGTTTGTTTGCATTGAATAGGCTCCGAAACTACTGAACCGATTTGAAAAATTCTTTTACCATTAGAAAGCTACATTATCTAGACTTACATTAGGAACGAAGTCCCGAGCGGAATGCTAGTATTAAATAAATAAATAATAAATAAATGGAAAAAAGTAAAAATGTATGTACTGTGCCAGTAAATAGGTTTTGGCTCAGCTGGGGTGAATGCTAGTATTAAAAGAAATAAAATTTTCGTAAAAAATTAAAACACTGTTGAATATGAACAACAGTGCAAGTAGATGGAACTGTAGAACAGCTTAAATTATTTTTACCTCCAAAGAGTTAGTGGTCCGTGATAAAACAGATATTTTGTAAAATGGTACCCAGCGCCACTACGACTCGACCAAACAGCTATACGGCTATAGTTTTCTGTGTAAGATTGATATCCAAAATGTCCGTAGTTTCCTTTACCTACGTCACAGTTGATTTCAATAGGTACTTGTGTATTGTTAGAAAGGATTTTGTTTTTGCTTGATAAGCTAGATCACAAAAACCCTTCAAAACAACTTCAATGTTTAAGCGAGCACCTTTTCATACTATATAACACAACTATACTGGGTGAAAATAAACCTCCTAGCTATATTCAAAATCCTGAACCAGTATCACTCAAAGAACACATTTATGAAAAAAAAAACTTCTACACCAGGCACGTGGCACGTGTTTTTTGCCTAAACGTAGACATTACTTCTACACCAGGGGGGTGCGCCAGAGTGGTGTCTACGTTTAGGAAAAAAAAATCCCCCCCCCCGCAAAATAAAATAAAATAAATAAAAAGTGTTCAGTAAGTGATACTGGTTCAGGATTTTCAATAAAGCTAGGAGGTTCTTTTTCAACCTGTAACTAGCTTTTTACCCGTTGCTTCGCCCGCGTGGACTACAGGTTATATCGTGCCCAACTGTGGGATAAAATGTAGCTTATGTCCTTTCCCAGGCTCTGATCTATCTCTGTACCAAATTTCATCAAATTCGGTTCAGTAGTTTAGGCGTGAAAGTCGGACAGACAGAGTTATTTTCGCATTTACAATATTAAGTAAGGAAAGTAAGGCTATAAGGGTTGTATGAGGTGTCTAAATTTAGTTAGTTTTTATAAGCTTTAGGGGGGGATTAATTTGAAATTAAAAAAACGATAATTCGACATCTCTATTAAGACAATCAGCTGATCGCTGAAATTATATGTAGAGGCAAATTATTATTTTTATATTTCTCCTTATGTTACAAAAGGAAAGTTGTTCATTTTCGTATGTTCATCTCTCTAACTTTCGCTAACTAATTTATAGGTAATATCGAAACACAAATACTTTTAGGACTTAACTAAGTATTACATACATACATACATACACTCACGCCTGCAATCCCTAACGGGGTAGGCAGAGCATCAGTATACAAAACTATCAGAATCAGTAGGTAGTAGTAAGTATTACTTTAGTATCAATTAAGACTCAAAATAAGTGCCAAACACAGTAATGAGTTGGATATTCCGCAGATTACTGTATTTATAAAAAATATTGCTTCCGTAAATGACAGACAACATAAACAATTACCGGGTGATTCAAAAGGTGACGTCAAGAAATTTTTTTTAGATTCCTCAATCCGAAAATACCCCATGTATCTTCCGCTATTTTTTGTAGTTCAGAAGTTATGATTTTTTGAAAGCGTTTTTATAATTTTCTACCAACGCTACTTGAAAAAATCATAACAAATTTTTTTTGCGCAGCTTTATCTCCTTGAATTACCCTTTCATTTGATAAATCAACTATGCCACAGTCTTTATTATAAGTTATCAAAAAAACGGTCGAAAGTGTACATTTTTGTTTTGCGATGTACGGAGGATAATTTTAAAAAAATCCCTTGAACCTAGACACCTAAAATTTGGTCCGAAGGTTTCGTTCATATTTTATTTTGTTCTATTTTTCAATCGTGCTCATGTTTCTTTGTAAAACAGCTTCTTACAAAAAATAAATGATTAAAAACAACATAAAAGTCGAGGAGAATAGAATAAAATCCACACTCTTTAATCAGATCTCAGTCGAAACACCTCCTTTGAGTGCGCTTAACCCGTCGCCTCTGAATATTGCCAACATAAAAAAATAAAAAGATCCCTTTGACCACAAACCTGAAAAAGTAAATTGCAAATAGGGTTGGTGGTGAAATGAATAATTCAAGACCGGCTTGAGTTAAGGGTTTTTGGTGTTAATTTGAAGGATTGTAGTACATAGCTTAAGTAAATAAATAAAAAAATCTGTATTTCTCAAACAGCTTATACATTAATTCTTAGTCTAAGGAAAACTCACCATTAAGCAAATTAAAGTTTTACTTGTGTTGGGAGGTTCCAGTAAATGAAGTACATAACAAAATAGTGTAAATGTGATGGCTCGGAGAAACAGTTGAGATAGATTCAAGATTCAAAACAACTAAACAACATAGGTAAACAACTTAAATTAATATAATAGAACTTAATTTTATGGTGTGTGTGTGTGTGTGTGTGTAATGATGTCTTGTGTAGTGTTTGTGTGGATGTGCGTGGGTGTATGAATTATGTCCCGGTAAGTAATGTTAAGTAATATACTTTAGAATATTTTCAGTATCAACATAGTCCTTAGTTTTTAGCCACTCCGTGATTTTCGAAGTATATCTAAATCTATATATATCGAAGTATATCTATAGATAACACTTCTTCCACTTCTTCTTCCTAGCGCTAAGTTCTGTTTCTCATTCGTTGACCATGATTCAAAATTTGGCTTGGCAGGCTGTTTTCGCTCACCGTAAAAGCGACGGTCTCTAGGTAATATCAGAAGAATAACATTTGTTAATCTTATGGTAAAATAAATGATAAAAAAATAATTCAAGACAAGGAATGCCATTATTGTAAAAGCACCCAAGTCCTAGATCTTCTCAGGTATTCTGTATTTCAGTAAAGAGTGTTCGGGGTTTCTCTGTACTGTGGGCGAAAGAATAAACCTCTTCGTACAACTTGAGCGATCATCTGATTGCTTTTGTATGAGAAGTCGAAAATTTTTCTTGGAATTTCATGTCTGTGTGTTTGTATTTTTTCTTTATTGTAGACTAGCATTCCACTCAGGACTTCGTTCCCGGGGGAATTCGGGGAAATTATGTAGCCTATTTTGGAAGCGGTGATAGCCCAGTTGGTAATGAGCCAGACTTGTAATCCGAAGGTCGCGGGTTCAAATCCTGGTGCCGGCCTGTACCACTAAATTCGTCTTTTCGGATTTATGTACGGATTTCTAAGTATCACTTGCTTAGCGGTGAAGGAAAACATCGTGATGAAACCCGCTCGTCCAAGAAAATTCATTTTCGAAAGGCGAGTGGTCCGCCAACCCGCATTGGGCCAGCGTGGTGGACTATGGCCTAAAACCCCTTCGTGTTTCGAAGGGAGGCCCGTGCCCCTCGGTGGGGACGTATATGGGCTGGCAAGAGATGTAGCCTATGTTACTCAAAAACAATGTAGCATTCGAACGATGAAAGAATTTTTCAAAGCGATCCAGTAGTTTTTAAGTTTATTCGTTACACACAAAAATATAAATCTTTCCTCTTTATAATCATATGGGTTTTAGTTTTATTCAAGGTTACGCTTAAAGTAACCCCATTTAGTTATTTTATATTGTACATACAGCAGCACGTCAAGATACACGTTTACACTACGAAAGAAAGCGTTATTACGAGCGAAATAAGGGCGACGCAAAGGTCAACATGAATAGCCAGATGGGATGTAGAAAATACTTCAAAACTAAAGGTTGTTATTTTCTCCATATAAAAAGTTACAAGTTAGGTCTTTACCTATGAAATTGCCGATTTGCGATTTTACAGCTATTACTAAAATTGTTTTTTATTTAAAACCTTGGCCATATAACCTGAGATATTGAGGCAAATTAATACATATTTACTTTAGATTTATTTGCTGAAAAAGAAGCTCAAATATAGCTCGATTCATCCGTTGCCCGTTTCACTGCTTATTTTTGCTGTACCGTTGTTACAGTTACAACTTTCAATAAACTAAGTATGATGAAAATTAACTTAATGTTGTCCAAAATTAACTTAATCACAAAATTTTGTATGATGAAAATTAACTTAATCACAAAATTTTGCTAAATTTGGATTTCGCATTCCCGAGAAAAATCCATAAACGTTAGTATGGAAAATTCAGTTTTTCAAAAATATTTTATGAAAAACGGGAATTTCATAGGTAAAGACCTATTATATTCCCATTGATTTTTCTAGTGCTTTTCCATGACTAGGCGCCATACAACCTTCATAGAATCTAGGTTGCAATTTCCTCTATAAAATGAACCTTTCATGGCTACTATACGGTTGTGAACATTGCAACACAAAGGGAGGTACTAAGACGGATATTAAAATCGAATACAATAGGTAGGTACAATGTATTTGTTTGTTGGAAGAATGTCCGAAGACTGCACAAGTAAGATTAAAAAAAAATCTGAGGCATGGTTAAACTTCTTAACACAGATAATGTTGAAATAAAAAAGTTAAACAATAAAAAATGAAAACAGAAAATATATTAAGACTAAAAAAAATGTGTATAGAATAAAGGCTTTAGTTCCGTGAATTGTATAAAAACGTAGAACCCAATTCGTTTGTTTGATGTTCTTTTTCCTTGCAAACAAAGACAGGATCAAAAAGCTATTAAAATCATCTTATTTTGTACATATTATATAAGAACAGTTTTAATCTTACAAGTATTGTAGTATGCACAAAAACGGCCTACTAACATCAATGTGATAGAATTATTTTGTGAAATAGTTATGACTTAACGCTACACACTCAAAGGCCTACACTATGGTTTTTGTCCCTTGTATCGTAAGTCCTTTGAAACAAACACAAAGACAAACACACTCGTAAATGCCCATGTTCCGAGAACAAACATCTGATTTTTACACAAAAGCCGGGAATCTAACCTAGGACCCGTCGATCAAGAAGCAGCGCCACTATCACTCGACCAAATCGGTCGCTATGATAAGCAATGCAAGCTGATATATTCTATTCGACGAAAAGTTTTGATTGTCTGTTTAGATAAATCGAAATTTATCGTAAAAAAAAAACAAACAAAAGTTATATTTTGCAACATTTTCCCCTCCAGCTGCTTTGGCAACTGAATTTCACAATCAGTTGCCAAAAAGAAAGAAATAATCCCGCTTTTCAACTAGTTACCAAGGATGATAGTTTTTTTTTTCACGACTGTTTTGATATCATATAAAAGAAAAATTACATGTAGGCCTATTGAGACTTCACAACTTTAATTTAATCCGAATCACAATAGTTTCAAACATATGTGAAACTCTAATCTGTATGCGAAACCCGCAAATCTACTTTAGAAATGAATTTACCACCGCAAAAGTTTCAGGTCAAATTTCATCCACATTTTACAGCAACTTTTTGTCAGAATTAGTTAAAAGGGTGCGTAATATCGTTAGGGACATGTAAAGGGTTCTCACATTAGGGGCATAACGTTATCTGTAATAGAGTTAACTCTTTATTGCGAAAATCTACTTAGTTTTGATATAAACGTTGAATCTAACCACCTGTTTTTTTTCTTTTCAGATTGGAAATGTTCTTCACCAATTGCCGGCACTAATGAAGCAATCCACAGACGGGATATTGGAGTAGCAGCCACTCGAACCGGCTTCCTAGAGCAATAAAACAACACGGCTTCTACCTCTTAATACCTTGCTGCGAACAAAATTAGACCTTAAAACAACAACCACACAAACCCAAGTCTAACGCCAAGACGTATCCCAATGGCTGTATTCCGAATTGTGAAGTCAATCCCAACGATATGTCAGATAAAGCTCGAAATTAATCAGCAGCGGCACTCCAAAACAACAAAACTTCACGACGAGGTCGTATTTCAGACTTGACTGGACTCATTACGGGCTATACAAATTAGGAGAAATCAAAACCAATGTATGGTAACGCCAAGAAAACGCACCAAGCCACAACCCAAGACAGGGTCTCGTATGGCGACTCAAAGTCTTAAACACTATCCACTGCCTCGCTTCGTTGCTTTACCTTCGAGCCTTCTCATACTAGTATTTCTAGTGTTACTGCCTCAAGTGTTTGCCTCGGTTGACGTCGACGACGCTCTCGACACCGGGCTGAACATTTCTAATAGTAATTCCACGATCAACTTCACGTTATTCGACGACAACTCGACCGACAATCAGCAGCAGCATATAAAACACCCGAAGTACTCAACTCCGATTACTATTCTTCTCGTAATTATATTTATGGTTGTCATATTTGTAACAATAGTTGGGAATATTTTAGTGGTCGTAGCAGTTTGCTTAGTGAGAAAGTTGAGAAGACCGAGCAACTATCTGATAGTATCTTTGGCAGTGAGTGATTTGTGCGTGGCGGTAATGGTAATGCCTGTAGCTATGGTGTATGATATTATGGGCACGTGGCCATTCGGACCTATCCTTTGCGATTTTTGGGTATCAAGCGATGTACTCTCGTGCGCTGCTAGCATTCTCAATCTTTGTATGATTTCTGTAGATCGATACTACGCTATTACGAAGCCTTTAGAATATGGTGTGAAAAGAACACCTAAACGAATGCTGTTCTGTGTATTTATTGTATGGATGGGTGCTGCTTTCATATCGTTGCCTCCAGTTCTGATATTGGGGAACGAGAAGAGCGACACGTCATGTTCAGTGTCTCAGAATCAAGGATATCAGATATATGCAACATTTGCTTCCTTTTATTTGCCGCTGACTGTGATGGTAGTGGTGTATTACAAAATATTTAGTGCTGCTAGAAAGATTGTAAAGGACGAGAGAAGAGCACAGTCGCATTTGGAGACCCATTGCTATTTGGAGATTAATGTTAAAAATGGTGGTGGAGCTGAAGCGAAGCTGCTGGGGAATCAGTCCAATCAGCCGGCTCCTACGCGAGGATCGACTGCTAGCACAAATACTACTGTAAGTCTTTTGAACATTTTTTATACAAAAATGAAACCATAACATAAGAATGCCAACGCAAAAGAGAAACTTTAGTTGCTGGTATTTCTTTTGTGTACACGTAAAGTAAATACAGAGAGTAGACGTTTCAATATATTATTAGTATTGGTAGGCTGAACAAAGTCCCAATTCCCATTAATAACTCAGAAACGCAAATAGCAAACGATGTTGTTTCTCTACATTTAGATGTTTTTGTTTTGATATTTAGGTAAAAAATAAGAAAACCGAATTTGCTAACCTTGTCAACAAATGCTTGAATTATTTGAAGTAAATTTCACTAACTCTAATGATTCAACGATTTCATGCCATATTACTCATTCAGTAAAATGGATTTTGGCTTCATGCCATATTGGCTTCTATTATAATGATTTTTTTTATTTTCCTTTGTTACAGATTAGTGTAGAAAAAACTGAAAGTACAATAGGAAGATGTTTCAGCGGGCAAAGAAAGTCAAACGAGTCCCAGTGTCCGATGATACAGAATAAAACGCCTACTAAACCAATTCATACCATCAACCGCTCAACGTCACAAGTGGGTCAAATTCAACCAGACAATAATAAACTCCAAGTCACGGATCGTCGAAGAACGTCGTCCGAAAGCAGTACTAAAATAGCGACGAATAGGATAAGATCATCGCTGTCAAATTTTGCTCAAAAAAGCCACTTTGCGAAAGACTTACTGCATTCGCATTCGCCTCATCAGAAGAAGCTACGCTTCCAACTAGCCAAAGAAAGAAAAGCGTCGACAACTCTTGGGATTATAATGTCAGCTTTCGTGATCTGCTGGTTGCCTTTCTTCGTACTCGCTGTCATCAGACCTTTTGTCGCTGAAGACGCAATTCCTGACGTCGTCAGTGCCCTTTTCCTCTGGTTAGGCTACATCAATAGTCTGCTAAACCCCGTCATTTACGCTACTTTAAACAGAGACTTCAGAAAGCCGTTCCAAGAAATACTTTTCTTCAGATGTTCTAATCTGAACCACATGATGCGTGAAGAATTCTACCACAGCCAGTACGGAGGTCCAGAACCTCATTATTGTGGGAACCATAATAAAATGCAAAACTATGAGGAAGGTGTTGAAATTGTGTCTGCTGTCGACAGGGAGGAGAACAGAGCATCTGAAAGTTTTCTATGATTGTCAATGCCCGAGGTCGATACAAGAGACCTAGATACTGTGATCTAAACAAGACTTTAAAGACTATTGAAAATATAAACAAAAGGTCTAACAGTGTTTTCTTTTTAAGCCATATCTGTATCTTAACTGTTGCAATTTAACTAGTCGTCGTTGTTCATTTCTTAATATTCCTGATATTTCGTTAAACGAGAACGTTTTTTAATTGTAATTTAATGTGTGTTATTGAACATAAACTAAACTATGTATAAATAAATGTGTCAGATGCAGAAAAACTGATAGTGTTTTGGATTGACCAAAGAAATAATTAACTTATAAGAGAGGGTTTAATAATTTTAAGCTGTTGTGAATTTAATAAATTTAGTATTAAACAATGTATTATATTGTTAAAGTGGTGTACATAAATGTATTGACATTAAAATAGAAGTATTTTAATTCATGTGATAGTAGATATAGTTGTCTTTTTGTTTTAATTCATATCTATTGTTGTCTTTTTTATATCATAGCTTATTTAGTTTCTCTTCCCAAAATAGAAATCATACCGCAGTAAGTATTTCAATACAATAAAATTAATTCTTAAAGCTTATATACTAAAACATGTTTTTTTTAAACATTTTTTTAAATCGTTAGAATCATCACATCTTAGCAGCATATCGCTATATACTGTAATATGTATCTTTAGTTAAACTTATTGTCATGATAAACACTATTAAAAATATGTTTGTTGTATTAGACAACATTTCAGGGCTGTACATATTAATATAAGTAATATAAATTAGCATTAGGTAAAATAATTCAACAAATTAACTAGTATGTTGCAAAATGGGTTCGCGAATCGTTCTGGATAAAAAGTTAATTATTTCGTTGTCGAATGGACACAAAAATATATAGTTATTGATAAAATGTTCATATTTTGCCACTTGCTGATTTTAAGATTTCGCGAAAACTGTGGTCTTATTTAAAAGCAATTTTACAATATATGAAAGGGGTTCGAACATTTTTGTATGAAGCCTGGCTTGCCTAAAGTTGCAAGTACATACAAGTACATAAAAAGTCGCGTTTTTAATGTACACGTATGAAACATATGCCAATCGATAGAGAAAATAATTACAAACAACAAATATTGATTGACAAAATGTCGTAAGTGATATACTTTCTGAGTAATTTCAGTTTGAAAATGTAAAATATAATTAAAAGAAAATCATCGTTTAAACTGATTTAAAGTCCATTATCATCATTTTAAAGCATCTCGCGCCACGACTAGCATTAAATTGGATTCTCGTCATACTAAATGCAAAAAAGGATTCTCGTATAATAGGATAAAATGCAAAAAAATATGTAAAATATGTTTTAGGTGAAATCAATATGAAACAAAATCCTTACAAGCCTGAGTCATCCATCAGTACTTAAAAAATACCATAGAATTAATGCGGTGCGAAGAGATCCGGCTCGTGATAAGTGTCACGAGCCGCATCTCTTCCCGTCCCCCTCTTCACCGCTGTCTATGAACCAAAGGGCTGTTTACCGCGCCAGGAGGGCAGCATGAGAGAAGCTTTGGATGTTATCACGTTTTTTAAGCTTCTGTACGTATGCTGTCACGTTCCTTTTAAAAAAGAATTAATAAGACAACATGCTTAGAGAAGCTTTGTTACGGCGCTTATGTTAGACGGGCAGGTCAAGTCAGTCAGTTTGTCACCGTGGCTTGCACCGTGCACAAGCGTTCCCGTTGCTGTAGAAGAAGTTTAAGTTGTTATCTTTTGTGAAGTTTTTGTTGTTGATATTTTTGTTATTTCTTGACTGTTAACATTAGCTGTTTTATCTATTATTATTGACATTTACGCGATGTCAAGAAGCTTAGGCCCGCCAGGTTCGCAGTGTTTCTTCTGCGGAATTAGTACTGCTCGCCCTATCGTACGCCGTTCGCGATCACAAATATGATGTTATGAGCTTTGTGAGGGATATCTAAACCATCACCCTTATGTCCAAGAGTATGCCAACCATATACTTATTCCGCGGTAAACCTCATTAACCCTGGTGTCGAAGTTATTGACCTGCTAAAGACCTTCGCAGTGGCTCATGTACCGACTACTATCGCAGATACTTAGGCACTTGAAGTCGGCGCCTTCCGTAGCATGGAATCATCTTTCTTTCGGACAATCAGGTGATTCCCTTGCGGCCTGGTGATTCCCTTGGATTATTTAGTCTTGATATCCTGTAGTGGATCAGGGGGGACAAGAGGACTTATCAGTACTTATTTCTCCACTCATTATGTTGAAGTACTAGCCACTTCTTAGTTCTTATGCTGTCATTGATACGAAGTCAAAATCAAAAGTCAGTGTCCTAACCAAACTGAGGAAAGTCTCAAAATCATAAAGTGATGTTTGTTCGGATCCCGGAACCTTCTCGATGGTCGCGCGCGGCGGCGTGGGAAATGGCGTACGAGCGGTGCGAGAAGCGGCGTACTAGTGGCGCGGGAAGCGGTTTACGAGGGGCGGTTCCAGTCGAGCAATGTCTCTGTATTTTAGTTAACGTAGTGATTTTCAATCTTATTTTTAACACTCGACTTTAAACTCGTCAAACCGTAGAAGGTCTAGGGCAAGATTGTAGTCAAGAGCACACCAATGAGTAAGAGTTGTTTTTTTATTGATAAAGATCACGATGACAGTGAGTGACAAAATGACTGGTAAAGAACAACCTTGTAGTTGGTCCCTTCCTTTCACCCTGCACCCTTTGCGCCGCCGCATTAACGTGGTATTTTTCTTGATGGATTGGGTTGTAATCAATGAGTAGATTTTGGATTTTGATTTGATGTGGATTTCACCAAAAACATATTTAACTTTTTTTTTCTTGCATTTCCTATTATTTTAGTATAACAGGAATCCAATTTAATGCTAGTAGTGGCGCGGGATGCTTTAAAATGATGACAATGGACTTTAAATCAGTTTAAATGATTATTTTTTAAAATTATATTTTACATTTTCAAACTGAAATTACTCAGAAAGTATATCATTTACGACATTTTGTCAATCAGTATTTGTTGTTTGTAATTATTTTCTCCGTCGATTGGCATATGTTTCATACGTGTACATTAAAAACGCGACTTTTTATGTACTTGTATGTACTTGCAACTTTAGGCATGCCACAGAGGTTCGATGCTCTTTGTTTATTATTTATTTTAAAAACTTCATTACATTAAATCACAAACCTAATTTTAAGAATTTCCGCTCGGGATTTCGTTCTCGTGGGAATTCGGGAAGTTATGTAGCCTATGTTACTCAGGAATAATTTAGCATTCTAATAGTAAAATAATTTTTTAAATCGGTCTAGCAGTTTCGGAGCCTATTCCATGTAAACAAACAATCAAATCTTTCTTCTTTATAATATTAGTAATCATAACAGACAGCAATCAATTTTGCAACACATTAAAGTTAACATATTTGATTAAAGTAAAGTATATAATGTAATACATAAATTAATATATAACTTAATAGGTTTAAATAGGTAATGCTGCCGTGTGGGGAAACTACGCTTGGAAAATATTTTCACAGATCAATTCGATGTTTTATGAAGAATACTAAAATTCCTTTGAAGTAGTTTCTTTCCATAGTAATAATGTGGTTGTGTGTGTTTAAATTAAGTAAATAACAGTTTCATTTTTGTAGTTAAAAAAATGTTGTAGATTTGAATATTATATCGAGCATTTTGACTCAAATGAAAATTTTAAATTTTAATTCGTAGTTTCGATATCCAACTTTTTTATATTCATCAAAAAAAGATTCATAGGTTTGACTACACAATCTTATATTTATTATTTCAAATAATATGTATGTTATACCTATTAGTAACATACCATGTTATTTTCAAAGTAGAAAATATTGGTTTAGTTAAGGTCTTTTCATAAAACTGAAAATAAAGGCTTCAAAGAAATACTTTGATATGTTTCGCAGGAAGCCTAAATATTTTGTGTGTAGTACTGTATAATTATTTATTTAAAATAATAATAGGTTTATAAAAATATTACGAATTTCAATATAAATAGTTGACTTTCAAATTGTGTAAGTACCTATGATTATATTCAAATGCTACTCCTGTATTACTGATATAAGGTATTTTAAAAATATATATAATTTTCGTTTGAGTTAAAATGTGAATTACGTAGTTAGTAAAACCCAAATGTATGTTTCCACAAAATCGCTGATGTACTTCTGAGTGTCGTCAAGACTGGATTGGAATTGATGTTCACGCTGTCTTTTATTACACACACACACGCTTTTATTTACGAAATTTTAAAATTTTCTTTCGAATTTTCACATTCTTAGTTTATAACTACAAGACACCTGGTATTTCGTTCCCGTGACAATTTCGTATATTCCTTTGTATTCCTGCTTGCATTGTACAAGGAACCCTTTTAACAAATATCAGTTCTCTAGGCCCAAGGGTTTGGGCTGGGAGTTGATGAATCCTTGAGTAAAGATAGGAACCTGCATTTTTATAATTATGATTGGGTACCAAGGTACTTTCTTCAATCGATGTTTGTCCTTTTGTTATACAAAACAAGTATACATATAGCCACACTGGATTATTAAAAAGGCATAGGCCTCGACTTTGGCCTTGCCTCGCGATCGAAGAATCGAAGGGACTTATTTATTTAAATCAAACAACAGAATGAAATGCAGACGTAGGAATTGTTCTTTTGAGTATTGTGATGCGTTTGATTTTTTTTTCTTTTTTTTTATGTTTTGTTTTCTCAGTTTTTCAACCGTTACACGAAAACTGTCACAGCTATGTTGGCTTTTTAACTTGACGAGGTAAATTATGCATCCTAATTATATTGGGAAAAAGAGAAAATTATAAAATGGATTTACGAATTTTTATTTAGGTAAATTTTCACTTAAGCTTAAATTTCTTGAATACCGAAACTCTCGAATCTAATCCAATCTTGATGTTATTAGGCGTCTCTCCTAATCTTCAAATTAGGCATCCATTTTGTATAAGCAAGCTAATAAAATTAGTCGACTTCACAAAGTGCTTGGTTTTTCTTTTCACTTTAAAATTTTGTTAATGCAGGGTGTGGTAGTTATTACCTTTACAAAGAAAAATATATAAGAAACCTTTTTTAGCTTATTTTTCGTAAAAAAAAAACATATTTTAATCTTTTGAATTGTTTTTTCAAAAAGTGACAACTTTTTTGTTAAATAAGTTAAGTAAACACACTAATCTTACAAGTATAGAAAAAATCAACATGACCAGTAAATAGAAAAAATATTCAAATAGTGAATAGAAAAACCCATACAAAAGTCACAACTAATGACAATAAAGAAGAAACAAATTAAATGATTAACATATTATTTTAAAATGATCTATATTCAACATTTAATATTTTTTAACAAACTTTTTTTTAGCAAAAATTGAATAGTTAGATTATTTTACATTACTATATATAGTTAGATATTTATTCCATATCAATTTCTATTGTGTTGGAAATTACAGTCTTAAAATTAAATTACACCAATATAAATCACAAAATTAACACTTATTAAAAATACATTAAATGCAAGTAATATCATAGCTTTGGGTAGTTGTTTGAGAATTTTAATCTGAATTCTAAGTATGTATTCAAATTATCACTCTTCTATGTTTTGTTAAATTGTACATCAAAATAACAATGAACATGGTTTTTTTGGCTCTCTGCCACTTCAATTTAGTGAAATGCCGCAACCTTGGATTTTAAATTTTCCAACACCTTTCTTAAAATTATTTTTAAAGTACTGATACACTTATGTTACTTTTTTCTCATTGAAAGTGTATGAAAAAACTATATCAGATTCCTGTGCATTTAAAATAGATAAACTTTTTGTATTGAAAAGATAATCGTTTGGTTCTAAAAAAAGGTAATAATGAAACACCCTGCATCTTAGAACTATTATGTACGTTAGTATATATTATATTATTATATTACTTATTGTAAATATTAGATGTCACTATTCATGTTTTTGTAAAAACTCTTTAGCTACAAAAAATTGCCTTAAACAATGTGTTTTAAAATAACCCAATAAAGAGAAAATCCAATAAACTGAAATGGTCGCAACTCTAGTAATCGTTTGCAAGGTTTGACATCTTTCAAAGTGAAAGTTTCATAAAAGTAACATGACATAATTGACTTCTTTGAAATAGAGCTCGCGTTATTTGAAATTTTGATAAATTTTGTATTTTCGTTTTATTGGGTACTAGCTTTCCGCCCGCGGCTCCGCCCGCGTAGACTACAGGTTATATCGTGCCCAACTGTGGGATAAAAAGTACCCTATGTCCTTTCCCAAGGTTCCATCTATCTCTATACCAAAATTCATCAAAATCGGTTCAGCGGTTTAGGCGTGAAAAGGTAACAGACAGACAGACAGACAGACAGAGTTACTTTCGCATTTATAATATTATATATATATATATACTAGCTTTCCGCCCGCGGCTCCGCCCGCGTGGACTACAGGTTATATCGTGCCCAACTGTGGGATAAAATGTAGCCTATGTCCTTTCCCAGGCTCTAATCTATCTCTGTACCAAAATTCATCAAAATCGGTTCAGCGGTTTAGGCGTGAAAAGGTAACAGACAGACAGACAGACAGACAGAGTTACTTTCGCATTTATAATATTATAGTAGGGATAGGGATAGTAGGGATTTTTGAAACGTTTTTATTAAATGCTAAACTTAACATGGCGACTATTCCACTAATCAAACGCGTCTGAATGGCGGTAGAATTATAATGGTGACCATTTTATCCTGAGTGTTGAAATTACGAACTCAAATTGCATAAATTTAATAACGGCTACCTTGATTAATAGTGACACCGAAAACTGAACGTTAAATTGCAAACTACTTAACATTAAGTTGGCGGTCGCGTTCCACTGACATTAAGATGCCTTGATTAGTAGAATAGCCGCCCAGAGATGTGGAATTGTAACTTAAAGGAGTTATTGTAGCGACCAACATGCACAACTTTTACAATAGGACCAACTCTGAAATTTCAAAAATGAAAAACCTGTATAGCCAAGTTCAAAGTTAAGTCACCCCTCTACGAAATAAGTATAACGATTTTTCACAAAACTTATTTTTTCATTTCATTGTTGGTCCCATTGTAAAAGTTGTTCATATTATTGGGTGCATTCACTCCTTTAAGTTTCACTTCGCCCTTTTGTTACACCCTGTATGGAATAACTTCAAATTAGTTACTTTAGAAGGTGTTTGCCCCATGAAACTGAACAACTTTCCCACAACAACTCGTCTAAAATTCTCAAAAATGTTTGAAGTGAAAACTGAAGTGTATGGGTAAAAAATGTCAAACCCGCGTCAGGGTCACGTGTCTGTGACAGATCGAAAATCCGTAAGGCGGAGGGGTGTTTAGTAAATATAGGAAATTAAAACTGCAAAAGTCAAGATGTCACGGAGGGGTGTTTGATAAATATAGGAAATTAAAACAGCAAAAGTCAAGATGTCATCCGGTGTCAGCATAGAAAAAAATTAATTAAATATTAATGCACAACGTTAATGTTCAAGTTTTCACTTCTGCCGGCACCCCCGTTGTTTTTTTTATATTAAGACCTATATTCCATATGAAAAGTTGTTCAGTTTCGTGCGTTGATTCACATTCTTTATTTTTGCTAACTTATTTAAAATCAAACCATTTAAATACCAATGTTGTGATTTATTCCCAGCTTTACAATTTATGCAATATTGTTTGACTAGTAATTTATATGAACTGTAGTCATTACTATTTCTGAGTAAGGTTGTAAATAAAAAGAAGTAGATAGGTTACTGGCGATAGTTCACCTGAACTGATTCCCAATTATTAATAAATATCAAATACTTATTAATTAACTGTAGGATATATGGGTGGCGAGTAGTGAAATTGAGAAGTAATAGTACTTTGATGACAGCTGCTTTAATTTAAAAAGTGGCTCTGCCAATTAAAAGTTATGTTGGTAAATGGTTGTAATTAGGTCAGACAACCCCTACGAGCACTCAACCCTATATAGATACGTAATACATGCGAATTTGAAAGAAAACAATTGTGTCAACTAGGTGCGATGTAATCCGAAGAGATTCCGAACACGATCGCAAGGGCGTGCGTTATATATCAGTGACTAGCCACTGACTAGTTGACAGGTTCAGATCGCCTTGTATTACGTCTCTATATAGGGTTGAGTGCTCGTAGGACAACCCGCAAACTAACCAGCAAGTTCAATTGGCAATGGCGCTGCCAATCAAGGCAACTGTTATCTAATGTATGACATTTCGTAAGTTCTCAATTTCAACACCTGAACGGATAAAATGGTCACTATTGGCATTCCATTAATAAGCAGACTCGCCGCCTTAGTCTGAAATTTAAATACACTGCCATAGATAGATATTTTTCCTCCTACTTAGATACTTGCTGTCGTAAAGTAAGTTTTCTCTGTGTACAGTAACGTTGATAATTTTCTTGCGATTATATACGTTATAATTGTTAAACATATTACTAAATACTTTTTCTCAAAAAAGGAACAAAAGAATGGAGATGGCCTAAAATTAAAAAGTCGAAAATAATTTTATTTCATAGAACATGCAAGATGTTACTCAAAATAAGTCAAATTAGTGAATCACATTAGTTCGTTTAACTCTAAAACATAACAAACTGTTTTAGGAATGGTTTGATTGCCGTTGTCGATACGACAAGAAGGACTATATACGGTCCTAATTTATTAGTGACTTTTTTTCAAAGACGTTATTGTATAGGTTAATAGTATTCCAAAAAACATCATAAAATTTAATTATCTTAAAATAAAATTTTTCCATTTAAAGATAAAGGAATGGTTCTCTATCACTTGAAGCCGGCCACTCCCCGCTCGCCCGCTCTACTACTGCCATTATTATTTACGTTTGAATGGATGGGTTTATTCGTCATAGTAATGAAAAAATATCATAACAAAATTTTTCAAGACCTTTTCAATTTAATATTATGCCTTTGTTTTTTGACTCAAATGATATATTTTGACCTACACAATAACGTGTTAAAAGGAAAGTCACTAATAAATTAGGACCTTATATATAGATATATTTAGTAAAATTAATACATTTTTGTCTGCCGTCACAACTTTTTTAATCGCCAAGCAACGCGTAACCTATCTACTATTCTTTCGTAGTAATATCATTGGTTACCAGTATCAAAGTTAGTAATGTAATGTTATAAAATTATTAATAAAATATAAAACTTTGTAATGATAAAAAATTTTCGCAAACTAAGTTAAGTAGCAAATAAAAACTAATTCCTATCTTTTGGCATTAACTGTATTTTTCTTGTGTAGATTCTTGGGAACCACGAAATAAAGTTAGATTTTGAAAATACATTCTTTGTTTTACTTGATAATCCTCAAGAGGATTATATATATATATATATATATATATATATATATTAATATGATCTATATATTTTGGTTTTTATTAACTTATGTTTTTTGCGATAACTCAGCTAAATGTCGGCCGATTTTCAAAATTTCTTTTTTAGGGTTCCGTAGTAATCTACGAACCCTTATAGTTTCGCCATGTCCGTCTGTCCGTCTGTCCGTCCGTCCGTCTGTCCGTCTGTCCGTCTGTCCGCGGGTTTCCTAAGAAACCCTGGGTACTACAGAGCTGAAATTTGGCATGGTCATAAATATTAACTACGCCGTCAGAACTGTAGAGTGAAATCTTAGAAAAATAAATTTTTTCGGGTGTCTCCCATAGACGTGAAAGGGCGATGAATTTTTTTTTTCTAGCCAATATGATTAAATGGGGCGTCATAGGACAGCTTTTCAAAAGACAGAAGGGGTTTACTAAGAACGTTTTTCGATTCAGCACTTAGTTTGCCTAATATAAATTTTTAAAGTGAAAATTTTTGTCAAAAACAAGTGTCCCCCCCCTCTACCAGCTAAACGGTTGATTCTAAAAATGTGAAAAAATTCATGGTGGTAGTGTATACAATGAAATTATAAGGAAAACTATCACACATAAGATGGCTCTTCAAGTTTGCGAGTAATAGTCGACCAAGTGCCAAACTTAGTTGGGATTAATAAGAATATATTTACTATTATTAGATCCTTGGTACTACAGAGCTGAAATTTGGCATGGTCATACATATTGATTGCGCCAACAGATTGAAAAATAAAATTTTGGAAAAAAACATTTTTCGGATGTTTCACATACACGTGAAAGGGCAATGGTTTTTTTTTCTCGCCGATATCATCGAATGATATATCATAGGATAGCTTTTTTAAAAGATAGAAGGGGTTTACTAAGAACGTTTTTCGATTCAGCATTCCCTTTGCGAAAAATTAATTTTTAAAGTGAAAATTTTTATTAAAAACAAGTGTCCCCCACTACAAGCAAAACGATTGTTTTTAAAATGTGGAAAAATTCACGGTGATAGAATATACAACAAAATTAAAAGGAAAACTATCACACATAAGTTGGCCCTTCAAGCTTGTGAGTAATAGTCGACCAAGTGCTAAACGTTGTTGGGATTAATAAGAATATATTCACTCATATTAGATCCTTGGTACTACAGAGCTAAAATTTGGCATGGTCATACATATTGATTGCCTGACAGATCTACAAAATAAAATAGTGGAAAAAAAATTGTTTTTCGAGTGTTTTCCATACACGTGAAAGGGCGATGGATTTTTTTTTCTCGCTGATATCATCGAGTAGGTTATCATATGATAGCTTTTTAAAAGATAGAACGGGTTTACTATGAACGTTTTTCGATTCAGCAATCCGTTTGAGAAACATTAATTTTTATAATGAAAAAAATGTGGAATAATTCACGAGGGTAGCATTTACGACGAAGTGTACCCAAATCCAAAATGGCTGCCATACAAGGTTCCACGCTAAAAGTGAGGCGAGCCGAAAGCCAAGCTGTAAGATATTGACATTTCAGGTGTCGTTTAATAGGTTTTGGGGGTGCTAATTACGAAAATGACATCAAAATTATACACGATCACCACGCGACCTGCTTTAGCAGCAGCTCGATATTATTATATTATGCCTAACAATAATATTATCGCAAAAAAAAAAAATTCGCGCTCGCTTCGCTCGCGCATTAAATACTTCCATTTCATTATATTTATTTCATTTTCTTTTCTAGCCGATATCATCGAATGAGATGTCATAGGATAGCTTTTTAAAAGATAGAAGAGGTTTACTAAGAACGTCTTTCGATTCAGCAGTCCCTATGCGAGAAATTAATTTTTAAAGTGAATTTTTTTATTAAAAACAAGTGTCCCCCACTACAAGCAAAACGATTGTTTCTAAAAATGTGGAAAAATTCACGGTGATCGAATATACAACAAAATTAAAAGGAAAACTATCACACATAAGTTGGCCCTTCAAGCTTGTGAGTAATAGTCGACCAAGTGCCAAACGTTGTTGGGATTAATAAGATCATATTTACTAATATTAGATCCTTGGTACTACAGAGCTAAAATTTGGCATGGTCGTAATATTGATTGCGCCGACAGATCTACAAAATAAAATGGTGGAAAAAAATTGTTTTTCGGGTGTTTTCCATACACGTGAAAGCGCGAGGGATTTTTTTTTCTCGCCGATATCATCGAGTGGGTTATCATAGGATAGCTTTTTTCAAGATAGATGGGGTTTACTACGAACGTTTTTCGATTCAGCAATCCGTTTGGGAAAAAATATTTTTTATAAAAATAAAATGTGGAATAATTCACGAGAGTAGCATTCACGACGAAGTGTACACTAACCCAAAATGGCCGCCATAAAAGGTTCCACGCTTAAAGTGAGGCAAGCCGAAAGCCAAGCTGTAACATACTGACATTTCAGGTGTCGTTTAATAGGTTTTTAGGGGTGCTAAGTAAGAAAATGATATCAAATTCATACAAGATCACCACGCGACCTGCTTTAGCAGCAGCTCGATATTATTATATTATCTCTAACAATAATATTATAGCAAAAAAAAAAAACAAAAAAAAACTATAAAAAAAAAAAAAAAAAATTCGCGCTCGCTTCGCTCGCGCATTAAATACTTCCATTGTGTTATATTTAGCCCTAAACTACAATTATTTCTGAAACTACAAACTTTTTAATACATTTCTTTTTGATACTATAGTATTTGGGGATTTTAACATCGACTATGCCAATATGCTCGTAGAAACCAGCTGCATATTTGAACCATGCTGCTACGGAACCCTACAATGCGCGTGGCCCGACACGCTCTTGGCCGGTTTTTATTCGAAAGGATATACTCCTGAAATAGTCCCATATACATTTTATCGAAATTAATTGAGAACCCTTCAAAAAACAACAAAAACCATAATATTCAGATGACGTTTTGGTTTGTGGTTACCTGCTAATGCTAATAGGCATTGTTATTATTAAAGTCGGTTGCTTCATATTATGTTTTTAACGTAGACAATAATTATGTTAAGAAGTGTTTGTTCGTTTGTTGTCTTCCTTCACGTCTAAATGGAGCATCAGATCGACGATTTTTTTTTGTAAAGGGATGGTAGGAAGACTAAATTAACCTAGGCTATTTTATCACTCAAACGATGTCACGGGTGGAAAACCAGTATTACATATAAATAAAAGACGAATTACTGATATAAATGAGTCCTATTCTGTAAGGCCATCCCGCTTCCACTAGAAATCTGAAAGATGTGAGGAACGCCAACTCATCGTGACTCGCGTAAACAATGGCTGACCATGGCCACAGAGCTGAAAGGAGAGAAGGTAAAGTAAGTAGAGAAATCTCCAGTACCTGCAGCTTGAGCATGATGCCCGACAAACTCGCGAGGCACGCCACTCGGCTGATAGTGAAACTTCACTTTGGTTGCGCGAGTGCCCCGCAGAAAGGCTTGCTCAATGCTCGCCCTCTGGCGTTATCAATGTTGGAATTTTGACATAGAAACGCGGCGTATTCCGCAAGCGAGCCTATTGTGCTCGAACTGCTGATTTTACGTCACAGAGTCTTCAGAAAAAAGATGAGGCACGTCAAACACGCCAAGGGAGATGAATGCCGCCTCTTCAGACACGAATAAATTAGTTTTAATTAGTATCTTTTCACTAATCAGTGTCTCTAGCAGTTAATGATCTGAGCTGACGTTTTCATAGACGATGCGGAAAGCACCAAGGTCGGCATGACAGTGTCCTTTAACTAACGAGAATCAGATGTTTGTGTAGAGCGGAGCGATTTTCAAAGTGGAAATCCTATACCACGTTACTTTTTAGTCAGTACCCAAATTTTTTGTACGTAAACTTTATGAAAATTTAACAGACCCGTATTTTTTGTTTTATATCGTTTCATATAAAAATTTCAAGCTAGATCGTCTGAAGAATGAAAACAAATCAAAATTTTTGGATGGAAAAAAATAATATCGTCAATTGATTTGAAACTTGGTATAGAACTCTTCACCACAATTTATGAGACCCGGGTTTCTGCGTTTTTACAAAATTCATCCTCTATAAGACGTTAAAAAGGCGTAACAAAATTTAAAAATTTTGGAAAATTTTTTTTTTACCTTATTTACGTTATATCAACGTTACTGACACCGTAAAAAAAAATTGGGTGCTGATTAAAAAATTACCCTGTATATTTTTAACCCCCGACAAAAAAGTAGGGGTGTTATAAGTTTGAGGTGTGTATCTGTATGTCTGTCTGTGGCGTCGTAGCATATAAGCGAATGGACCGATGTTTTTTTTGTTTGAAAGCTGAGGTAATCGAGATGGTTCTTAGCTAAATTAGATTAAAATTGGTTTAGCCACTTAAGCGTTACGAGCAATATATCTTTACCACATTTTAAAACATGTCATTTGACATAAGCGTATCCATACCATATCCATATAAAGAGTATCCATCCATACTCCAGAGGTGGTCCCATTTACATTTTATCGAAAATGATTCAGCGCTTTTAAAAAAATCAACAAAAACAGAAAAGTACTACAAACCAGAACATCATCTAAATAAATGAGTGACATTTTTGTTTGTGGTTATCTACTAATAGGCATTGTAGTCTGCATAAAATACTAGTTATCTACTTAACTGTTGTTAGGATTGAAGTCGCTGACTCATACGTTTTTAGCGTGGAAAATTATTTTTGTGGTAAGGCCGTAGATGTCGGGGGTCATACGAAATGTATAGTCTTAGAGTTATTTTACATATGAAATATACATATAATAAAAAGACATTTAAAATCCTTGTCTGCGAAGACAAGAAGTGTTATGCACGCACCGCAGATTTTATTACTATGTGTTAAAAATCATGTCCTTCATGAAGTTCCATCAAAAAGCAACGAAACATAGACAGCGACGACGTCCGTCAAATCCTTTTTTTTAAATATTAGTTCTTGAAAATATTTGTTGCAGGTTCTCTTGAAATCGCTATAATATTCAACCTACTTCAATGACGTAGGTATTTACATAACTAGGATTCATGTTATATGTTATGGATGGAGGCACGTTTTTCAATACAAAAAAATTACAGCAATTGTTTTTTTTTAGATCTTTGTTATTGACTGTCCAAAGACAGCCTGGGCAAAAACAGAATTTGACGAAACAAGAATTTGAAGAAATAAGAATTTGGCGAAACTAAGGATATGACAAAACTAGGATTTGACGAACACAAAGTATAAACTACATAAAACTTATAAGCTATAAATGTAGGGGGTTATACAATATGTATAATTTTAAAGTTTTTGAAAGAACAGGTACCTATTTTCAATCTTTACTTGCAGCTCGAGCACGATGGCGAAAAACTCGCGCGGCGCGCCACTCTGCTGACGCTAAAACTTCACTTTGATTGTGCGAAGGCTCAGTGCAAAGGCTTGCTCGCCCTCTGGCGTTGTCAATGTTGACATTTTGACATATAGGACCGCGGTGTATTACGCACGCTATCACCATCGCACTCGAGCTACTGGTATAAAATGGTCAATTAAATCTATTATTTATTCTGTGGTTTCACGATGAATAGGACGACACATTAAACCAAAGGCTACAACTTAAGTTGTGACCTAATTTAAATGTGGGTCACTTAAGAAGCTGCTATTTAACTGTAAAAAATTCACTTATCAGAAAATACAAAATAAAAACTTATTAATTGAATAATCGGTCCATTCGTTTAGAAGCTACATTTGCGAGGGTAGATGCAAAAAGGTTGGAATAGGCGAGAATAGATGCAAAAAATTGTGAATTTCCACCCATGTTCGGAAAATTTTTGTCGAAGGAAACACTACGCGGCAGCTGCTCGTCTCTGAAAAAAAACCGTAAATAATAAGTATTTCCTTACACTCTCAATTGAAGCATTTTAAACCCGTATGAAACAGAGTTCCATGAACCAACCAAATGCACGAAATACATCGAATAAATCAAATATAACGCGTATTTAGCAAAACCAATGAAAGCCGCTGATTCATCGAAACCCGCTCATTTGTGCACTAAATGAACCGCCATTTGTGCGTTTGCCAGCTTGCGTGTCACGCTAATGATTTTAAACTACACTTTCATCGCCCTCCTCGACGCTGTCACATGGCAATGACCTTACTGTCAAAATATAAATAGCTTCTCATTACCGACCATCGCATGTTTGGGTACCGTAAAAATGGGACCGCTAGAGGTGCAGTGCGATGCTCGTTGGCTATATTAGTTGTAAAAATTTTCTTATTCCTTTTCATCTATTTATGGTCACACAATGCTGAGTGTACGTCGCTTTCATAGTACTCTACTCTCTTCCAACTTGAGAATTTCGCATACAGTTCTTCCCTGCAATCCTGGCAAGATCGTTACCCCATCTCATCGGTTGTCTGCCCACACTTCTTCGTCCAGTTCAAGGTCTCCTCTTTAGCACTTTCTTTTGTAGAAATTGTAGAAATTACTAAAAACTAAAAAAGAATGAAGTCCTGGGGGCGAGCCGTAAAAGCGTTTGATTTTTTAATCAAATGTGTTATTTTAAGTTATTTCATATTCAAAATTAAAAGAGGCGTGTTAAGCTCTACTGTGTGTCATCGTATAATGCGATCAGACCTTCATTTATTTTACACATATTGGTTGACTACAAATCAGTGGAAATTAAGGATGTGAAACAGCCCCCGATACCCGCCGCCACCGTCGACATTGTGGTTGTCATCGTTGCAAATCCAGCGTCACGGTCAACCCAAGGACCGGCCCATCGTATTTATTTATAAAAAAACGTTTCGCTCTCAAGAGCAACCATTCAACTTTTGCAAAACTTCTTCTTTGGTAGGTAACTAGTTACGAAACAGTGGAAGAAAATTCTTCTTTCGTAGCTGGTTACCAAAGTCTGGTTACGAATTGAAACCACCGCTATGGGGTTCGCCCCGAAGCGGTTTCCCCGTGCGCCGCTCGGCGCACGAGAAGAAGGTTCTGCTGCCCCCAATACTGAGTAACTTTTATGAAAATCTCGCCTTTCCATTCTACTTATGCGATCATTTATGTCTACAGTCAAAGTTTAGCTAACTTACTTAAAGTCAGTATTTTGCATCGTCGTTTTCATATAAAACTAAAGGGGCTGTAAAATAAGCAATTTTAAATTAAATTAAAAGATTTCATTCATATTGAAGCACAACTCTATTTAATGGTGCTTTAGGAAGTAACAGTAAATGGGGACAAAAAGGCGACGAATAGTTATTGGACTCTAAGTACTTGAAAGATACCCAGATAGTATCTTATTTATTTCCGTGAGAATAAATGTTACTTCTGCTGGTACTAACGAATAGTAGGTAACAAAACTGAATAAAACCTTGAAATTGTTTTTTTGTATTGCTTTTATTTTAGTTAAAGCGATGTTACTTTATGCATAATTTTTTTATTATAATGCATTATTCGTTTTAAAACTAAAAAACTCATACTACATAAAAAGTACTCAAAGCAGTTCTAGATAGGGGATATTAAAATTAAAATCTTTAAAAAATATATATATTGGGAAAAACGTAAGAAGAATTTGAGAAATGACGAAATCAATCGTCCAATAATACCAGGACAACAAAAATCGATGGTAACAGGGGAAAGCTAAAGAAAAGATGAATGGAAAGTGTGAAAGAAAAGAAGTGAATAAGTATAGCGATAACAATAGAAAAAATATAAAGGAAATTCTTAGTAGCGATACCAAAAAATTGGAAACCGGAATACCCACGGTGAATGGAGATGAATGGCCAAATATTAATTTTATTTTCAGCATACATTCCATAAACAATTTATCGGCTTTAAATCAAAGCGTCAGTGGCTTCGTTTACATACCAACACAAAGCTAAGTTTCACGCTTACCGAATGCTTTTGTGGTGCGTTAAAACATCCTAAAGAAACCTACACAATCAAAACGTAAATTAACCATTTTACAACCAGTCAAGTAAGCGTAGAAAAAGTCACATTCTGTAAGTCACATTCTGTAAGTGATAGATAGATAGTTCAATGGGCTTGATATGGGCTGACCGCGTTACATTTTCATTGTGTATTTTCTATTGTTTATATATTTTATAAATTTCGGTTTTATTTATCCCTGAGAGATTATGTATGAAATTGTCTAGAAGTCCTGTTTACCTTTCAGCAGAGGTGAAATGGCAATCGCTTCACTGTAATTAAGAAATTGCATTGCCAAACCCTGAATAACGGTAACTACCCCAAACCTCAAACACGACAAAGCGCTATGGAAAAAAAAAATTAAAATAAATTGATTTCGTAGTTACAAATTTTTATATGAAGGTTACTGTTTAAAAAAAATATATTAAAAAATATATATTTACTTTATTTGTCATTAATGTGCCTTTTGTGTCGTCTCTCTCTTTGTATGTATATTGTGTACAATAAACAGTAAATCCGTCCACCGTCCTCGAGTGGCGACCACATACCGGAAGGCGCAGCGTAGGAAGGCCTCCCACAAGGTGGACAGACGATCTGGTAAAGATTGCGGGAAGCCGCTGGATGCGGGTGGCGCAGGACCGATCGAGGTGGAGATCCCTGGGGGAGGCCTATGTCCAGCAGTGGACGTCTTGCGGCTGATATGATGATGATGACACGATGAAACAGTAAATAAATAGATAAGTTACAGTAGATTCTAAACATCGATGTGCTCGATGATTCTTAATTCTAAATAATGGAGTTTAAAGATTAAAATAAAATAGCCTGTAGGGACACATGATTCGTTTTGTAAATTCAGCATATTTGCCACTTCCAGTAGAGTTGGGCGAGGTGACGTCAGTCGTCTCTCGCCCGCCACGCAGGTCACTCACTTTAAATGTAATTTTGTATTTAATTGTAACGCAATAGAAAATGTGCCTCAGAAAATCTGGTTCTCCTCATTTACCCTGCTCCTGCCTACAAAAGCCCAACACTTGGTGGAGGCGCCACTTCCAGTAGAGTTGGGCGAGGTGACGTCAGTCGTCTCTCGCCCGCCACGCAGGTCACTCACTTTAAATGTAATTTTGTATTTAATTGTAACGCAATAGAAAATGTGCCTCAGAAAACCTGGTTCTCCTCATTTACCCTGCTCCTGCCTACAAAAGCCCAACAAGCCTTTATGCCAAATTTACTCGTTTTGAGATTTCGTACTTTTTATGAAGAAATAATCTGTAGGTATCGAGACTAAGGGATTTTTACAGGATGTTTTTACTTGGACACAAGTTAACTGCTTCCATCGTCTGGCATATAGACCTACGTATAAGATCTGTGACGACTTGAAAGATGTACGGTAGGCACGTACGAGTAGTCACTGATAAAAAAGGGTCTTTCAAAATTCCTTTGGGAACAAAACCACATGGGTCGTCTAACGTATTAGGGCATAGTACAGCCAATTTGAAACCCAAACCCTTTATCTTGTATCTACAACACCCTAATTACTCAAAGACTGGGTCCTAAGTGCCTAATTTTTTAGACACTCTATATACTTAACATTAATATTGAGAATAAACTAAATGAAAATAAATTCTTCGTAATACCTATTGAATTTGAATATCTTCTACGCTTGACTGGAAACGACAAAAATGCTAGCTTTTCCGAAGTACTTAGTAATAATAGGGACTTAAGTATGAAATTGCCGAAAAAATTTTTCGAGCTTTATTGTTTACTAGCATTCCGCTCGGGACTTCGTTCCCGTGGGAATTCGGGAAAATTATGTAACATATGTCCATCGGGGATAATGTATTAGCTTTATAAAGGTGAAATAATTTTTCGAATCGGTCCAGTAGTTTCGGAGTCTATTCAATGCAAACAAGCAAACAAACAATCAAATCTTTCCTCTTTATAATATGTATATATTTATCATTTATTTGATTGAACGAACAGCTAATACTATATTTGTTTTTTTAATTTAAATACTTGGCCATATAACGGAGATTGTAAGTGATAGCCCAGTTGGTAGTGAGCCAGACTTGTAATCGGAAGGTTGCGGGTTCAAAATCCTGGCGCGGGCTTTTACCACTAAATTCTTCTTTTCGGATTTATGTACGGATTTTTAATTATCACTTTCTCAACGGTGAAGTAAAACATCGTGATGAAGCCCGCCCGTCCAACAAAATTCATTTTCGAAAGACGAGCGGTCCACCAACCCGCATTGGGCCATGGCCTAAATCCCCTTCATGTTTTGAATATACTCGTAGGTCCATGCCCCTCGGTGGGGACGTATATGGGCTGGTAAAAAAAATAACGGAGATTTGGAGCAAAATTCATAAATATTTACCTGGGATTTATGGAGTGAAAACAAAGCTCAAACAAGCTTCATTTGTTGTCCGTTTCATTGCCTTATTTTATTGTACCATTATTACACTTGTCGCTTTCGATAAACTAAGTATGTTAAAAATAATTTAATGTTATTCAAATCTTCTTACAAAATTTTGTTAAATTTGGATTTCGTATTAACGAGAAAAATCCAGAAACTTTAGTAAGTATGAAAAAACAGTTTAATATAAAGTACGGAGAACGCCAATTTCATATTAAAAGACCTAATATTAAATACTATCTTTATTATAGCTATTTATCTACTGTAAATAGCTATAATATATATCTTTATTATAGCTATTTATCTACTGTAAACTACTATGAAAAGTATAGTAAAATATTTTTAAAAGAAAAAACAAGTATTAACAATAAAACACTTAATCTAGACAAGGGCACGGACATCAAGTCTGTGGATGCTAATATCTTTATTATTTAAAAAAATTTTTTTTTATTAAATACTAGCATTCCGCCCGCGGCTTCGTTTGTGTGGGAAAAGTAACCATGGCGAATATTCCTCTAATTTATTTCGTCTCAATGGCGGTGGAATGACAAAGGTTCATCCGTTCTGCAGCTCTAGCACGATAACGACAAACTCGCGCTCGGCTCACGCTGAAACTTCACTTTGATTGCGCGAGGGTCTCGCGCAAAGGCTTGCTCGCCCTATGGCGTTGTCAATGTCGACATTTTGACATAGGACCGCGGTATTGTCGCGGCGCTGTCACTATCGTACCTACTCGGCCTGCAGGTGGCCAAATTTAGAACCATCTACACCTCATATAATTGATGACAGCTACCTTGACTGGGGGCGCCATTGTCAACCGAATGTTATGTAAGTAGCTAGGTGTTAGCAACTTTCCTTTTTTTAGACATTTGCTTCATTTTAATTTTCCCATACAATATCCATGCAAATTAACGTATTTTTATGTTTCGGATGACCTAGCTTTAAAATTTTGGTATGAAAGTTATTAAACAATAAACTTTTTAAGAAAAAAAATTAAGCCGACTTCGGTTTTTGAAGTCGGCTTAATTTTTTTTCCTACTGGTCTGTTTGAATTCGGTACGAAGGCGGCCTATCAAGCTTATTTTGCTTGGCACCGACTTCAAACAGATCAGTAGGTGCTACATAGGAGACTAAATGATTTTGTATTTATTTGTCGGTTTTTGAAGTCTGCTTAGTTTTTTTTATTAAAAAAATTATTTATTTTTTCATTTTTAGTGTAAATAATCAAAGAACATGAGAAACATTGTAAGTGCCTATTCAATTCAAGGGTTTCCCTCGATTTCCATGGGATTTCATCATCAGATCCTGACATGGTGACAATGGGACTACCTCTAAAGTATACTCTTTCGAACAAAGAAAAAATTTTCAAAACCGGTCCGCAAATGGCGGAGAAATCGGTGAACATACTTACATTAAAAAAAATATACACACAGTCGAACATACAACCTTCTTCTTTTTTGAAGTTGGTTAAAAAATACGAGTCATCCGTTTTAAATAAAAAAGATTTACAAATACTACAAGCTGATTAATTGGCAGAACAATTTAATCAGGAAGGGTAAATTCGCTGAGTAGCTTAATTAATTCATTTCGGTTGGTTTCCAACCGAATCGAGAAGGCTTAGAATTAAGTTAAACTGTTTCGCTTGCAGTAAAGTTTAGGGCCGCTATTGGTCCTCTAATCAATGACGTTTTAATGACGGTTAAACGACAAATGGCTACAAAAACCCGTGTTTGATTGGGCAAAGTCTGATATATCAGACGTTTAAGTTTCGTGCCCTCGCCGCCAATGTCTGATAATATCAGATTATCAGACAAAAAAAATATTTTTTTTACTTTTAATATCGTTCAGCAAGCGTTAGCCATACGCCACGACATTAATTTTTTTTTTGATGTCGTGGCGTGTGGTGGTCGTTTTTGACGAAAACTCTTGGCGCTAAAAGGGTTAAGTATCATCTAATCAAATCAAAACGTTTATTTGCTCAGAATAGGTCAGTATACAGTTTTAAAATGTTTGTTTCACTATTTAGTCAATGATCACCGGCATTATTCACTTTTAAAGCTAAATATAATCAGTAAAATCAATAATAAAATTAAATAACTAAATATCTTAATGTTGTTGTTATCGAAGTTCCGGCTTCGAGGTTTACTATACAATGAATAATTTTAATTTATTGCTTAGAATAGAAGAGTTTAATGCTCATAATATTTGTTTAAACAAACTTTATTGACACCTAAACGTATACATTTTTGTGGGAATTCCTAAAATGCGTTTCGTTTTCATGCAAAGACAATGTTTGGGTTGCCATTTGTGTAAAAAAAAAACGACTGCGCAATATATTGCTTACGTAATACTTGAATGGTCCCTATAAATAATGGCGACCGTTGCCATTCCACTGAATAATTGTTCTAGAAATATACTTATTGGTTAGCAATAGGTAAATAATAAACCAACCTTAACTTGTGTACACAAAGTTTGAAATAGCTTTGATTGGGATTTTGTTTGGGCTGTTTCCCGGTATTTTGTTCGAGTAAACACTTAATAATTTAAATGAACTAAAGTCATATCTAGTGTCTTTTGACCTAAAGAAGACAGCGAGTAGTGGCTGGATGAAAAAAGCGGAGGATCATGTATAGGTGCGCACCTTGGGGGAGGCCTATGTTCAGCAGTGGACTGCAATAGGCTGATATGATGATGATGATGAAACTCATCTTTAAGACGTATTTTAAACGCGCCGAAGACGCGTGTTTCAGGAACGCGCGTTTTCAGCGCCGTAGATGCCGATTTTTGCTATTGCATAGATTTAAGCGCGTGTAAAACGCGCGTGTGAAGCGTGTTCGAAACTCATTTGAAGCGCGTACAAAGGGTCGGGGGAGGGCGTTTGTATCGCTGTATCTGCGCGTATACGCGCTGTAAACGCGTTTGACGGCCGGTTTGGTCGAGTGGTAGTGACGCTGCCTCTTGATCGGCGGGTCCTGGGTTCGATCCCCAGTCGGGGCAAACATTTGTGTAAAAACCGGCCAAGAGCGTGTCGGGCCACGCGCATTGTAGGGTTCCGTAGCAACATGGTTAAAATATGCAGCTGGCTTCTTAATTCTACGAGCATATTGTCATAGTCGATCTTAAAATCCCAAAATACTATTGTATCAAAAACAAATGTCTTAAAAAAGTTGGTAGTTTAAGAAATAAGTGTAGTTTTGGCCTAAATATAACAGAATGGAAGTATTTAATGCACGAGCGAAGCGAGCGCGAATTTTTTTTTTTGTTGATTTTTTAGGGTTCCGTAGTAATCTACGAACCCTTATAGTTTCGCCATGTCCGTCTGTCCGTCTGTCCGTCTGTCCGCGGGTTTTCTAAGAAACCTTTAGTACTATAGAGCTGAAATTTGGCATGGTTATACATATTAATCACGCCGACAGAACTGTAGAGTAAAACCTTAGAAAAAAAATTTTTTTCGGGTGTCTCCCATAGACGTGAAAGGGCGATGAATTTTTTTTTTCTCGCCAATATCATCGAGTGGGATGTCTAAGAATAGCTTTTTAAAAGACAAAAGGGGTTTATAAAGAACGTTTTTCGATTTAGCACTCCGTTTGCGAATCATAAATTTTTAAAGTGAAAATTTTTGTCAAACACAAGTGTCCCCCCCTCTACCAGCTAAACAGTTGTATCTAAAAATGTGGAAAAATTCACAGAGGTAGAATATACATCAAATTTAAAAGGAAAACTATAAAACATAAGTTGGCCCTTCAAGTTTGCGAGTAATGGTAAACCAAGTGCCAAACATTGTTGGGATTAATAAGAATATATTTACTAATATTAGATCCTTGGTAATACAGAGCTGCAATTTGGCATGTTTATACATATTAATTGCGCCGACAAATAGAAAAAATAAAATTTTGTAAAAAAAATTTTTTCGGGTGTTTCCCATACATGTGAAAGGGCGATGGATTTTTTTTTCCCGCCGATATCATCGAGTGGGATGTCATAGGATAGTTTTTTAAAAGATAGAAGGGCTTTACTACGAACGTTTTTCGATTCAGCAGTCCGTTTGCGAAAAATTAATTTTTAAAATGAAAAAAAATGTTAAATATTTCACGAGCATTTAGCATTTACGACGAAGTTCAACCTAATCCAAAACAACTGCCATACAAAGTTCCACGCTAAAAGTGAGGCAAGGTCGAAAGCCAAGCTGTACCATATTGACATTTCATGTGTCGTTATAGGTTTTTGGGGGTGTTAATTACGAAAATGACATCAAAATTATACACAATCGCCACGCGACCTGCTCTTTAGCACCAGCTCGAAATTATTCCTAACAATAGTTTTGTTGCTAAAAAATAAATTAAAAAATAAAATTTTAAAGTCAAAAAAAATTCGCGCTCGCTTCGCTCGCGGATTAAATACTTCCATTCTGTTGTATTTAGCACTAAACCAAAGTTAGTGTCCCCCCCCCCTCCACCAGCTAAACGGTTGTTTCTAAAAATGAGAAAAAATTCTCGTTGGTAGAATATACAACGAAATTAAAAGAAAAACTATCACACATAAGTTGGCCTTTCAAGTTTGCGAGTAATAGTCGACCAAGTGCCAAACTTTTTTGGAATTAATAAGAATATGTTTACAAGGTTCAATACTAAAAGTGAGGCGAGGTTATTTTATCAGCAGGTCTATATTATTTCTAATAATATTGTCGCAAAAAAAAAAGTTTCGCTCGAAAAAAAAAAAAATTTCTCGAAAAAACTCGAGTCGTTTAAGTTTTTAATCTTTAAATAAACTACTTAGTCTTATTAGTAAAAACTCGAACTTTCAGAGTCAAGTCCTGTAAGGTGGAGGCGAGTCTTTTTAATAAGCCTTAAAAGACAGTCTCTTTCATCTCTAACTACGACCGTAACGATAGTACACCCGTTTTAAATGAATACGTAATCTAAACAATTTTTATACAACCATGCATATACGCGAGGTGGTTATTAAACAGATGATTTTTTTTTTTCATTTTCCTTGTGGCGCTGGAATCTACATTTCTCCTTTAGTTACCTTCTTTCTTAGTGACTTCGTTTTTATTAAACATTATTAACGATTTAAACGTCCATATGCTCGTATAATTAAGAAGCCAGCTGCATATTTGAACCATGCTGCTACGGAACCCTACAATGCGCGTGTCCCGACACGCTCTTGGCCGGTTTTTTTGTATTTTTTTTACGACAATATTATTGTTAGGAATAATAAAATACTATCGAGCTGCTGTTAAAGCAGTTCGCGTGGTGATCGTGTATAATTTTGATGTCATTTTCATAATAAGCATCCCCAAAAACCTATTAAACGACACCTGGAATGTCAATATCAATATCAGCTTGGCTTTCGGCTCGCCTCACTTTTAGCGTGGAACCTTGTATGGTGGCCATTTTGGATTAGGGTACACTTCGTCGTAAATGCTACCCTCGTGAATATTCCAAATTATTTTCATTATAAAAATTAATGTTTCCCAAACGGATTGCTGAATTTTTGAATTGCTGAACCCCTTCTATTTTTATAAAAGCTATCCTAGATAACCCACTCGATGATATCGGCGGGAAAAAAAATTCCATCGCGTGTATGGGATACACCCGAAAAACAATTTTTATCCACCATTTTATTTTTTAGATCTGTCAGCGCAATCAATATGTATGACCATGCCAAATTTTAGCTCTGTAGTACCAAGGATCTAATATTAGTAAATATATTCTTATTAATCCTAACAACGTTTAGCACTTGGTCGACTATTACTCGCAAGCTTGAAGGGCCAACTTATGTGTGATAGTTTCCATTTAATTTCTTTGTACATTCTATCACCGTGAATTTTCCCACATTTCTAAAAACAATCGTTTTGCTGGTAGAGGGGGACACTTGTTTTTAACAATGACCCAGAAAATGCCTATAAGGCACTGGTACTCCTATGCGCCGACGGATTACAGCAAGCTGTTTGGCGTCGGATTTCGTTAGGAGGGTGGGCGCGAACCAGACGGCCCTTCACAGAGCCTACCACATCGCATGAGACCATAGGACGACACCTCAGATTCAGAACAAATTGAGGTGTCGTTGCCTGGGGTGGATTAATGGGAGGCAGGTCTCATTTGTGTTTCCTTAGTCGCCTCTTACGACACCTACGGAAAGAAATAGGGTGGTGTTATTCTCAACCGGTCACCAAATGGCGATGTTAAAATCTCCAAATACTAAAGTATCAAAAACAATTGTATTAAAGAGTTTATAGTTTCAGAAATAACTTTAGTTTTGGGCTAAATACAACAGAACGGAAGTGTTTAATGCGCGAGCGAAGCGAGCGCGAATTTTTTTTTACTTTTTCATTTATTTATTTTTTTAAATTTTTTTGCAACAAAATTATTGTTTGGAATAATATCGAGCTTCTGCTAAAGAGCAGGTCGCGTGGCGATTGTGTATAATTTTGATGTCATTTTCGTAATTAACACCCCGAAAAACCTACACATGAAATGTCAATATGTTACAGCTTGGCTTTCGACCTCGCCTCACTTTTAGAGTGGAACCTTGTATGGCAGTTGTTTTGGATTAGGCTAAACTTCGTCATAAATGCTAAATGCTCGTGAATTATTTCTCATTTTTTTCATTATAAAAATTAAATTTTCGCAAACGGACTGCTGAATCGAAAAACGTTCGTAATAAACCCCTTCTATCTTTAAAAAACTATCCTATGACATCTCACTCGATGATATCGGCGAGGAAAAAAAATCCATCGCCCTTTCACGTGTATGGGAAACACCCGAAAAATGTTTTTTTACAAATTTATTTTTTTCTATCTGTCGGCGAAATTAATATATATGACCATGCCAAATTTCAGCTCTGTAGCACCAAGGATCTAATATTAGTAAATATATTCTTATTAATCCCAACAATGTTTGGCACTTGGTCTACCATTACTCGCAAACTTGAAGGGCTAACTTATGTTTTATAGTTTTCCTTTTAAATTTGATGTATATTCTACCTCTGTGAATTTTTCCACATTTTAAGAAACAACCATTTAGCTGGTAGAGGGGGGGGACACTTGAGTTTGACAAAAATTTTCACTTTAAAAATTTATGATTCGCAAACGGAGTGCTAAATCGAAAAACGTTCTGAATAAACCCCTTCTATCTTTTAAAAATCTATTCTATGACACCCCACTCGATGATATTGGCGAGAAAAAAAAATTCATCGCCCTTTCACGTCTATGGGAGACACCCGAAAAAAAATTTTTTGGTAAGGTTTTTCTCTACAGTTCTGTCGGCGTGATTAATATGTATAACCATGCCAAATTTCATCTCTGTAGTTCCAAGGGTTTCTTAGAAAACCCGCGGACAGACGGACAGACGGACATGGCGAAACTATAAGGGTTCGTAGATTACTACGGAACCTTAAAAAGCAGATGTTTGTTCTCGGGTCATGGATCAACGGAGGAGGCTCTGACGTGTTTGTCTTTATGTGTGTTCCGAGGGACCCACGACACAAGGGAAAACCTTAGTGTGGGCCTTTTAGTGTGTAGCGTTTATAAAATAATAAAATAAAAAAAAGTCGTGCGTTTCACGATCGCCCCGTGTTACAAGGTTGCGTTCCAATCGCGTTTGAAGCGCGTTTCCGCGCGTTTAAAATACGCCATCTGCTAGGGGCCTAAGGTCCGTATTTCAGAACGTGACTCAGACTCTAATCTATGCTTAAGTAGCAGTCGTTTTTGTAATTTTGATAGTGAGAGAAAGAGACAATAAATACTTATGTGTAAATCAAACCACTCGACCAAACCGGCCGTCAATAAATACTTGACGGCCGGTTTGGTCGAGTGGTAGTGACGCTGCCTCTCGATCGGCGGGTCCTGGGTTCGATCCCAGTCGGGGCAAATATTTGTGTAAAAAGCAGATGTTTGTTCTCGGGTCATGGGTGTTTGTGTCTGTCTTTATGTGTTCCAAGGGACCCACGACACAAGGGAAAACCTTAATGTGGGCCTTTGAGTGTGAAGCGTTTAAAAAAAAAAACAAGACTAGACCCTCTTTATGTAATACTATATGGGCCTAAGTCTACATATATGACGGAATCTTCGTAGCATCGGATGTCAGTACCTGCGTCTCTCTCTTGCGCTGTTCAGATGACAGTGACAGGTAGTGACATAAAGTATCCAAAATCGTCATACTCGCCTGCTAGCGGTGCACCCTGTTGATCAACGGAGGAAGCTCTGACATATTTACAACCGGTAAGGGTTTCTTCACTTGATTTATGTATGTATGTAAACTCTTTATTGCAAACTCTTATAGACTAATACAAAAGATACATATACGTGCAAAGGCGGACCTATCCGACTTGATATTAGCGACTTCGCCATTTAAAATTTAAATTTTGATTAAAATACCTACACAGATATTGGCAAAACCACAATTGTAGACGCCATTTTGCAAAAAAAATGAACTGACTTACAGAATACGTGTAAGTCTACGTCACTTAGCACTGTTTTCTGTCTTCTTCTTATATAAATAATAAAGAAACGTTACATACTCAAAGGCCCATATGGAGGTTTTCCCTTGTGTCGTGGGTCCCTCGTAACACACTTAAAGACAAACACAAACACCCATGACCCGAGAACAAACATCTGCTTTTTACACAAATATTTGCCCCGACTGGTAATCGAACGCAGGACCCGTCGATCAAGAGATCAAGAGGCAGCGCCACTACCACTCGATCAAACCGGGCGGGAATGGTAAGACTGCACCTTTGCGAATAGGCGTAGAGTCAGTAGGGTCAATAGAACGAATGCGTATGTATGTATTTAAATCCTTTAATGTTTGTTTGTATGTATTTCATGTAATCTTGACTTGTTTTAAGTGGCATCATGAATTTCCTATAAAATAAAGATTTTTTCTATTCTATTCTATTCTATTCTATTCGATATCCTGTAGGTATACTCAAGAATATGGTTATCTTGACTAACCTTGGTGTCAGAGTTTTCAAACTGCACAATAACCTCTGACGTGGTTTAATAACTGAAGTCAATCTACAATAAGCCATACCGGCAGCTAACGTGCCCTCCGAAGCACGAAAAGCATGTGATAAATTGCCGGTCATCCATGACCTCACTGCTCAGTTCAGATAAGCTAGCGCCACTGGGTTACAACCGCAACAGAGAGAGGTTTCAGTAATACGTACAGGAAAGATGCCCCAGGTTCTGTCCGTATCGCAAATAATTAGTTGCGCTCTCACCGTATCATTATTATTCCAGTCATATATTTTCTCCACAAATTTATATTGGCGGAGTTGTGACAATATATATGATGTCATATACTTACCAAAAATTAAATGGTATACTTGATAATGGTTTTCTATCAGGGAAACTAAATATGAATCTTGGCATGAAGTGAATAAATTATCTTATCTTGTATTTATGTTCGTAATGAGCCAGACTTGTAAATCCTGATGCGGGCCTGTACCACTAAATTCATATTTTTGGATTTATTTACGGATTTATAATTAATTATCATTTGCTCAGCGGAGAAGGAAAAAGTCGCGAAACCCGCACGTCTAATAAAATTCGTTTTCAAAAGACGAGCGGTCCACCAACCCGCATTGGGCCTTGGCCTAAATCCCCTTTGTGTTTCAAAGCGAGGCCCGTGCCCCATGGTGGGGACGCACATGGGGTGGTAAGACGAAGATATTTATCTTATTTTATAAAAGATCAACAGACAAATTTCTAAATGTTTACATATATGCGGTAACTTTAAATTAGCTAGTAAAATAGGGGTTGATTCTCCCCCAAGAAACAAAATAAATTTCCTAAAGAAATTCTTAATTTTTGCAAACTTATTTAACTTATAAGTCACTCAATATAAAAACTCTAAAACCAAGAAAACAAAGTCAGAGGCCATTGTTCGGTTTGAAAACTTTGACAACAGGGTTATCCAAGTTCGCCACACACTTGACTATACCTACCCCATAAGAAGAAGAAGACCCTAACTCTACCTATGTTTCATAACCTCAATAGTGCAATAACAATGGTAAATAGGTACTTATTTACCCTCTTTTCAATACTTTTAAAGAAAAAGAAAAAAGAAACAATCTTTCACTGCCTTCTAAGTTTACGTAATCTGTTTCTTTCCACTCAAAAACCTTATTTTCACGATTCCAGCAAGCAGACACATTAGAAATTCAAATGCGGGCCTGTGACGTCACATCCTATTAAAGCCACGTTGTGTTTATTGTTTTAATTAAGAGGCCAAAACAATTACGCCTTCGGCATTCCAAGAAAATGTTTTTCTTGAGAATTGGGGTAATTTTTTACTGACAAGTGCCCAAATAATGGGTAAGGCTAACGAGTTCGTTGTATCATGTCCCTGTTTTTCTATTTCTTTACACGTTTTTTATGGAATGACTACAGCATATTTGTTTTGTTTGTAGAATGTACGGTATGTAAAGAAGGTACCTAAGTATTTTCTTCATGTGGTAATATTTTGTTTTGGCAACAAGATTAGAATTCATATACTTTATTCCCAATTTTTTTTCCCATAAAAGCACTGTAGAGGGTGTTAGGGACAGCTTGGCCAATAAATTATAAATGCTGGATGCTTTTCTAAACAGCCTTTCAATTAGTATTATAATACCAAGGATAGGTGTTTAAAATTTACTATTAGTTTTAATAATGCACCTGGATGCATTAATTCAGGTGAATTTAGATTAAAGATTCAAAGATTCATAACGTTTATTTGACATACACACTAGAATACAAAATCAACAATGACACAATGAAATAAACAACACAAAATAAAAATAATAACAACAAACTAAAAGAAATTAAAATCAAGAAATTAAGAAAGAAATTAAGTTATCGGCGGGTACCTGTTGCAGCCGCAATTAGATTATAGTTTTAGAATTAGCGACAATTTTAGTTTATTTTTTTTACATATATCAGCGAGGGTAGATTGTATTGATGCGGCCATTTTGCTTGTTGGGCGTTCAGTCGCAACGTCACCCACCATTGTCGGGTACAATGGTGCCTCCGTTCAAAGTGTGCATTATATTTAGTGAAATCTGGACTACTTCGCCTTATGAACGCTTGATTGTCTCCATCGAATGTGTGCCTGGGCATTTCATCCAAAAGAACCTAGTAATTCGCTGGATTGTCGGCACCGACAGAAGATCATCAGGCTGAACGCGCTGAACCTCGTGGTGAGTGGCTTTGGATTAGTATATTTGTACTTTCGCTGATTTTTGTAGTTTCGGTCGTTCCGTTCAAACACCCCAAGTACAGTCTCTAGGCTCGCGGGAGATTGCAGACTACCCATAACTTTTCTTTATAGAAAACTTCAAGTTTTGAAATTTTAGTTTTTTTAACTAGTTTGGTAATACTCAATGTACTGCTAAACCGCGCGCAGGGCGCGGGTCCTAGTGCGCCGCGCCTCTATCAGAATGCGATCTACATTGCTGGGTTTCGTGTTTAACGTTGCTATTATTGTTTTTTTTATTTCTTTATTATTGTGTTTTTAAATAAACATACAAAATAATTGGTTAACTTTCCTGAGAAAAATTCTACCATTGTGTAGAGTTTCAGTAGTTGCTTAGCTGTATTTCTTGCAGTTTTATAATTTACAAGAACATATTACGAAATTGACTGTACTTAAACAAAGTTATAATACTGAGTTCGCTGAAACATCCAATTGTAAAAATAAAAGTGTTGGAAATGCACTAATAGGTTCCAAGTAAAAACTGTTTGGTATGAAAAACATGCAGGCACGAATAAGGCTTATATTAAGTAAGACTTTTTTCACGCTACACACTCAAACGCCCACACTAAGGTGCAGTCCCTCTGAGGGTTATTAGATGGAACATGACTTATATGAAACAATTTAAAATTAACCCAATATATTTTACAAAAAAATGCTAGTTTATTTTATTAATAATTAATTAATCAGGTACGCGGCAACAAAGATATGGAATAATATTCCCCCCCCCTCTCCGATTAAAGGCGTCAGTGTACAGTTTTTAACAAGGTTATAGATCTCACCTTCTGTCGCTCCAAATGCCCGCTTCCTGAAACGCTCAAATTTTAATTATTTAATCAATGGAGTTTTACAAAATTATTACACACATACCAACACGCACCCGCACATACACACACATACAACCCAGACACACTGACACAAACCACACACACACATTCACACACCACACACACACATTCACACACACACACACACACACACACACACACACACACTTACGCACTCATACATACGGTTGTATTATTGCTACACTTTGGTTGTTTGCACGTGTCAGTTGTGATTATCGTTTTGACTTAATTTTGTTTTGTTTTGTTTATTTTGCATGTGTTTTATGTATTTCATGTGTATGGTATTGTATATGTCTAGCTGTCTTGAAATCGCGCTCGACGCAACAACACACTGTGGTACTGACTGAAAATCAGCGCTTTAATCTAGTGCTACAGCACATGCTGAGTCAGCGCCATTTTGACTGCTTTAGATAAGTTTTATGTTGTTCTACTTGTTTGTAGTGTTTGGAAGCAGTTAAATAAAGTTATATCTATCTATCTATCTATCTAATTTATTTTTAATCTGCGGTGTGTTTATAAACAAAAACATTATGGCGGATCTTTGTAAACGTATCTCGGCGTAATATTTGAAGAAAACTTTAAATATCACATTGGTTTTCCTTAGCTTTTGTATTTTAGTTTGTGTTTGAATTTATGTGTTTTAAAGTGCCCTACAATTTACAACTAAAATATTCTTTAGGCTCTAGTTTATTCAGCGCTCTTGTTAATTCATTTTTCAGAAAATGAAGTTACCAAAATATTAAAAATTAGCGACCTTAATAACATTAATTAATCACCTTCATAACATTCTAATTATGTCATATTATGTCAAATTAATTCTAGTCGCGGAATTAACACTTAATTAAAAAGGCCATGACTCAATCTGCAAGGACAAAATTAGACTTAGCCACGTGCGAGTTTTAGGAAAATCTTAATTTGTAATAAAAAATATTTGTTATGAATTTTTAGAACATTTTGAGAAGACAAGTCTTTAATTTTAATTAAATTTTGCATACTGGTAACAGCTTGAATGAATATACGAACAAAACTTACCAATGGTAAGCACATTTTAGCAAATATATATATAGTCAGTGATAGCCCAGTTGATAATGAGCCAAACTTGAAACCGGAAGGTTGCGGGTTCAAATCCTGGTGTGGGCCGTACCACTTAATTCGTCTTTTCGGATTTATATACGGTTTTCTAATTACCACTTGCTCAACGGTGAAGGAAAACATCGTGATGAAACCCGCCCGTCCAAGAAAATTATTTTTCCAAAGACGAGCGGTCCACCAACCCGCGTTGGCCAGCGTGGTGGACTATGGCCTCAATCCCCTCGTGTTTCGAAGAGAGGCCCGTGCCCCTCGGTGGGGACGTATATGGGCTGGAAAAAAAATGGGGTGACTATAAATTGGGGTCATTAGGGGGTCATTTTCCATTATGTTCCCACTAGTCCTTTAGTACTGTCACCCGGGCAAATGGAAATTTTTGTCCCATATCATCCCGGGTGACAAATCTATACGTTTGTCCCCTTTGATAGCATCAGAGGGAACTAGTCGGAATGTAGGATTTTCCCCATGAAACTGCACGACTTTTCCCGAGGAAAGTCATGCAAAAAAAAATTCGACTTCTCATACTAACTCTATTAGCTGATCGCTGAAGGTGTACAAAGAGGTGGTGGTTTGAATACTTCGACTTATGTCCCTTAGGGAAAGTTGTTTACTTTAGTGGGCTGAGTAACATCTTAAACTTTCGTATTTTAAGTCACCTAATATACTTTGTGATTCTGGGCACGTTAAGCTGTCGGTCCCGGCTGTTGTCGATTGACTACAGTCGTTAAAACAAAGTCAGAGGCCATTGTGCGGTTTGAAAACTCTGACACCAGGGTTAGCCAAGTTCGTCACACACTTTACTATACCTAAACGAAAAGAAGAAGAAGAAGAAGATATGACTCTAAATATTTTCAAAGTAAATCAAATAAGTAATAGACATTCAAGTTAAAACAGAAAAACAATAAAGTACATAGCTATTTTCAAAATTATTTTTGAAGTAAACACTTCTTTAGCAGCGTTGTGCACTGTGAAGTATGGGTAAAAAAATTTAAACTCACGTCAGGGTCACGTGTCTGTCATATGATCCTGATCGAAAATCTGTAAGGCGGAGGGGTGTTTGATAAATATACGAAATTAAAGCTGCAAAAGTCAAGATGTCATCCAGTGTCAGCATAGAAAAAAAAAAAAATTATTTCACAACGTTAATGTTCAAGTTTTTACTTCTGCCGGTACTCTCGGAGTGCAACCCGTTGTTTTTTTTTTATTATAGGCGATATATGTACAAATTAATGAATTTATTGCACACCGGAAACAAACATAATTTAAAACAAACAGAATGAATAAAGGCGGCCTTATTGCTAATGTAGTCTCCTAATAATTCGTGTGCATTAAAACAAATAAATTATTACCGATACACAACAAGAAATTAGAATCATAGTACCCATTCAGCCCATTTGTTTACCCTTCCTAACATCCAGGGAGTGATCGTTCAGCTATTTCATCGAAACAAATGACTGTGGGCTATAATAGGACTATAAAAATTGATTTTTCCTAGAAATAGTACAGCTTGTGCTGCATTAGTTCAGAATGCGCCATTACAATGGAAATTGCGCCAATAACAGCAACTAATTGCGATGTAAATTTGTATTCCACCAACGAAACTAAAATGTAATCAGTTTTTTATATAAGTATACCGTAAAATAGATAACGAATGTCTATTTCAAGTTTATAGAAAATTTTATATATAAATTAAATTGAAAACGGTTTTTTAAATCAAATCAATTCGAGTATTTGGTGACTTAAATGACATGTAAGCGTGACATAATTTTGTCATGTCCATGTGGTTACCCCTCCCGTACCGACACTATATGGCTGAACGAGATATATTAAATCAAAATTATAATATAACATTGCTTATGCTAGCAAAGCAGGAATTGGGCATTTGACAACTTTCTTTTTTTATAGATATTGAAGCTTTTTTACTTTATAAATAGCCTAGTTTAAATAGATTTTTAATATCTTTAATAATAAGAAAGATATGAATTTTTATATCTCATGAATTTTGTATAGAATTAAATTTCAGTGAAATATACTGACGTAGTCCGGTATCACGTTAATTAATTCTAAACTTCGTTTTTTAAAAGATACGGACGAAAAAGTTTGATAAGCATTATTATTTTTTTATTAATTTCAAATTTTATTTCAAATTCTTTTGGCATATTACGTATATATATGAATAATAAAACTATATAAAAAATATATATTTTTATTTATTTTAGTCAAATACCCTATTGAAAACAACTGGTACAATCTATGTTTTTAGGATTCCGTACCCGAAGGGTAAAAACGGGACCATATTACTAAGGCTCCGCTGTCCGTCTGTCCGCTTGTCACCGGGCTGTATCTCATGAACCGTGATAGTTAGACAATTGAAATTTTCGCAGATGATGTATTTCTATTGTCCCTATAACAAAAAATACAAAAAAATAAAATGAAACAAAAATATTTAAGGGATTCCCATACAAAAAACGTATTTTTTTATAGAAATGCTGTTTTTATAGAAAAGTCTGTCTGAGGCTGTATCTCATGAACCGTGATAGTTAAACAGTTGAAATTTTCACAGATGATGTATTTTTATTGCCGCTATAACAACAAATACTAAAAAATAGAATTAAATAAATAGTTAAGGTGGCTCTCATACAAAAAACGTGTTTTTATTGCCATTTTTATAGGTATTGGTACGGAACCCTGCGTGCGCGAGTCCGACTCGCACTTGGCTGGTTTTATTTCTGTAGTGTAGACTATTTTCACATCCTCGGCGCCACATTCTAAATTATGTAAGAAATCAGAATAGGTACAAATTACAAGGCGCTGCTTTACCCAATGCTAGCTCGGATTGCATCGAATTACGGGTAAAAGGTAAATTTAAAGCAGCGTTGCAATTTAAAATGAAAATTGCACGATTGCTGCAATGGATCCAGGTTGTATGTAATTTTGTATTCAGTTGCAAAACTTGTGTAAGTATGAATAGGGACGTTTTTAACCACCGACAAAAAAGAGGGGAGTTATAAGTTTGGTGTGTATCGGTATGTCTGTATATCTGTGTGTCTGCTGTGTCATCGTAGGTACTAAATGAATGGACCGATTTCGATGCGTTCTTTCCTCTAGGGCTTTGTTCCGATTTATTTGTCTATAATCAAAAACATTCGGCTAAAGAAAGAATAAAGATATACTTCGTAGCTTCGTAGCGATTGTTTACGGTTGCCCTCGTAGCGTTGCTACGATCGTAGCAAAGCTAAGTTAGTAAATATTCGAAAAGTAACAAAAACTTTATACTAACAAAATAAAACTGCAACTTAGACAATGTTTAAAATTGACCGTAGGTATGGACATAAATTCCTTTGCCTTTCTCGTAAGGGCTAATTTTAACAAAAAAAACCGGCCAAGAGCGTGTCGGGCCACGCGCATTGTAGGGTTCCGTAGCAGCATGGTTCAAATATGCAGCTGGTTTCTTAATTAATAAACGCTAATAATAATAAACGCTACACACTCAAAGGCCCACACTAAGGTTTTCCCTTGTGTTGTGGGTCCCTTGGAACATACAAAGACAGACACATACACCCATGACCCGAGAACAAACATCTGCTTTTTACACAAATGTTTGCCCCGACTGGGGATAGAACCCAGGACCCGCCGATCAAGAGGCAGCGTCACTACCACTCGACCAAACCGGCCGTGAAACATATTGTCATAGTCTACGAGCATATTGTCATAGTCGATGTTAAAATCCCCAAATACTATAGTATCAAAAAGAAATGTATTAAAAATTTGTAGTTTCAGAAATAATTGTAGTTTTGGGATAAATATAACACAATGGAAGTATTTAATGCGCGAGCGAAGCGAGCGCGAATTTTTTTTTAATAGTTTTTTTTTTTGTTTTTGTATTATTATTTTTTTTTGCGATACTATTATTGTTAGAGATAATATAATAATATCGAGCTGCTGCTAAAGCAGGTCGCGTGGTGATCTTGTATAAATTTGATATCATTTTCGTACTTAGCACCCCTAAAAACCTATTAAACGACACCTGAAATGTCAATATATACAGTTTGGCTTTCGGCTTGCCTCACTTTAAGCGTTTTATGGCGGCCATTTTGGATTAGTGTACACTTCGTCGTGAATGCTACTCTCGTAAATTATTCCACATTTTATTTTTATAAAAATTAATGTTTCCCAAACGGATTGCTGAATCGAAAAACGTTCGTAGTAAACCCCCCCATCTATCTTGAAAAAAGCTATCCTATGATAACCCACTCGATGATATCGGCGAGAAAAAAAAATCCCTCGCGCTTTCACGTGTATGGAAAACCAACGAAAAACAATTTTTTTCCACCATTTTATTTTTTAGATCTGACAGCGCAATCAATATTACGACCATGCCAAATTTTAGCTCTGTAGTACCAAGGATCTAATATTAGTAAATATATTCTTATTAATCCCAAAACGTTTGGCACTTGGTCGACTATTACTTACAAGCTTGAAGGGCCAACTTATGTGTGATAGTTTTCCTTTTAATTTTGTTGTATATTCTATCACCGTGAATTTTTCCACATTTTTAGAAACAATCGTTTTGCTTGTAGTGGGGGACACTTGTTTTTATTTTTAATAAAAATTTTCACTTTAAAAATTAATTTTTCGCAAAGGGACTGCTGACTCGAAAGACGTTCTTAGTAAACCTCTTCTATCTTTTAAAAAGCTATCCTATGACATCTCATTCGATGATATCGGCGAGAAAAAAAAATGAAATAAATATAATGAAATGGAAGTATTTAATGCGCGAGCGAAGCGAGCGCGATTTTTTTTTTTTTGTTTTTTTTTTTTGCGATAATATTATTGTTAGGCATAATATAATAATATCGAGCTGCTGCTAAAGCAGGTCGCGTGGTGATCGTGTATAATTTTGATGTCATTTTCGTAATTAGCACCTCCAAAAACCTATTAAACGACACCTGAAATGTCAATATGTTACAGCTTGGCTTTCGGCTCGCCTCACTTTTAGCGTGGAACCTTGTATGGCAGCCATTTTGGATTGGGGTACACTTCGTCGTAAATGCTACCCTCGTGAATTATTCCACATTTTTTTCATTATAAAAATTAATGTTTCTCAAACGGATTGCTGGATCGAAAAACGTTCGTAGTAAACCCCTTCTATCTTTTAAAAAGCTATCCTATGATAACCTACTCGATGATATCGGCGAGAAAAAAAAATCCATCGCCCTTTCACGTGTATGGGAAACACCCGAAAAACAATTTTTTTTTCCACTATTTTATTTTGTAGATCTGTCAGGGCAATCAATATGTATGACCATGCCAAATTTTAGCTCTGTAGTACCAAGGATTTAATATGAGTGAATATATTCTTATTAATCCCAACAACGTTTAGCACTTGGTCGACTATTACTCACAAGCTTGAAGGGCCAACTTATGTGTGATAGTTTTCCTTTTAATTTTGTTGTATATTCTATCACCGTGAATTTTTCCACATTTTAAGAACAATCGTTTTGCTTGTAGTGGGGGACACTTGTTTTTAATAAAAAATTTCACTTTAAAAATTAATTTTTTGCAAAGGGAATGCTGAATCGAAAAACAGTCTTAGTAAACCCCTTCTATCTTTTAAAAAGCTATCCTATGACATATCATTCGATGATATCGGCGAGAAAAAAAAAACCATTGCCCTTTCACGTGTATGGGAAACATCCGAAAAATGTTTTTTTCCAAAATTTTATTTTTTAAATCTGTTGGCGCAATTAATATGTATGACCATGCCAAATTTCAGCTCTGTGGTACCAAGGATCTAATATTAGTAAATATATTCTTATTAATCCCAACTAAGTTTGGCACTTGGTCGACTATTACTCGCAAACTTGAAGAGCCATCTTATGTGTGATAGTTTTCCTTACAATTTCATTGTATACACTACCACTGTGAATTTTTTCACATTTTTAGGATCAACCGTTTAGCTGGTAGAGGGGGGGGACACTTGTGTTTGACAAAAATTTTCACTTTAAAAATTTATATTAGGCAAACAAAGTGCTGAATCGAAAAACGTTTGTAGTAAACCCATTCTGTCTTTTAAAAGGCTATCCTATGACGCCCCATTTAGTCATATTGGCTAGAAAAAAAAAATTCATCGCCCTTTCACGTCTATGGGAGACACCCGAAAAAAATTTTTTTTCTAAGATTTCACTCTACAGTTCTGACGGCGTAGTTAATATTTATGACCATGCCAAATTTCAGCTCTGTAGTACCAAGGGTTTCTTAGGAAACCCGCGGACAGACGGACAGACGGACAGACGGACATGGCGAAACTATAAGGGTTCGTAGATTACTACGGAACCCTAAAAACGGGTTGCACTCCGGGAGTGCTGGCAGAAGTGAAAACTTAAACATAAAATATTACTTCTTTGCGGTCTAAGAAGTTTTCACTTCACCATCCGTCTTACGAATTTTCGATCAGGGTCACGTGACCCTGACGCGAGTTTAACATTTTTTACCCATCCAAAAAGTGCACAACGCTGCCAAAAAAGTTTTCACTTCAAAATTAACAAGCCAGTTTTAGATATTTTTCAAAGCTGTGTTTTGATGTTTTGTGGTAAAGTAGTTATTGCTATAACTCCTAAATGGCAGAAGCAATTTAAATCAAAAACAGCAAATTGCTATTGGCGAAAACATATAATTGACTCTGAATGTACCAATTTCAAATGTTTCTTATTGCTAGTTAATTAGCTGCAAGTTTTTCAAAAAAAAACTACACTGAAATTGACTAATTTGGACACGCAGATGTCGAAATCAGTCAAGTTCAGTGCATCGTAGATCCTTCCTTCGTTTAGTAGCTAGGATGCCACACAGACACACAGATACAAACTTATGACACCCATCTTTTGACATTGGAAATGTCTTTTCATTCGCTCCAGTATAGGATCTGATTTCACGAAAAAGTGCGTTCCCCTTATATCTCGGAGAGTTGTGAAGATATGATAAGCAAAAATAGCTCAAAAGACGCGTATTCACGAGAGCTGTAAAAATTAAAAAAGTTATGGCCGAAATAGTGAACCAATATTATTATTTTTTTTTGTTTTTGGTGCTCGATATTTTGTTTTTGGTTCTCGATGATATCAAAAATTTGTCAAAAATTCCTCTGAATAATTTAGTCAGCTACAGTTTGAGCCTGAAACAAAGATGATCAGGTTAAAGATTTGCCCCTTTTTGAAAAAAAGGCAAAACGACATTTTTTCGAATTCCGTAGATTCATTTCTAATGTCGTGTGAGGCACAAAATATGTGAATTTTTTGTCGGGGGTTAAAAAATATTGTTGCCACGATAATTTTTCAGGTGGAAAGCTAGGCAGGTCAAGAACCATTTTCTCAAGTACTTTAACGGTTTAATCATACAAAATACGCCCCATCACCCCACATAATCTCCCTAATGTGAGAGAACACAAGTAACCGCTATCAATGATTGATTGCGTGTAATGGAACGTAACAGGTTTAAACATTAATCAATAACGGAACGTTATGTTACAATGGAAGCGATGAAATGGAAGGCGCGGAAGAATTTTCATAAAAAAACTTTATTCTATTATTTTAATTTATAGTAAGCGTAAATTATGAAAGTGAATCAGCCAAATGAACCGAAACAATTTTCCATTAAAACCTACGAGCACTCAACCCTATATAGAGACGTAATACATGCGAATTTGAAAGAAAACGATTTTGTCAACTAGGTGCGAAGTAATCCGAAGAGATTCCGAACACGATCGCTAGGGCGTGCGTTATGTGTTATGTTATGTGCGTTATGTGTTGTTTGTCAACAAGGTCTTTACCAATGAAATTGCCGATTTTTTCTCAAGCTTTATTTTATTCATAATTTATTTGATTGAACAGCTATTACTAAAATTGTTTTTTATTTAAACCTTGGCCATAAAACGGAGATATTGAGGTAAATTAATACATATTTACTTTAGATTTATTCGCTGAAAAAGAAGCTCAAATATAGCTCGTTTCATCCGTTGCCCGTTTCATTGCTTATTTTTGCTGTACCTTTGTTACAGTTACAACCTTCAGTAAAGTAAGTAAGATGAAAATTAACTAAATGTTGTCCAAAATTTCCCACAAAATTTTTCTAAATTTGGATTTCGCATTCCCGAGAAAAATCCAAAAACGTTAGTATGGAAAATTTAGTTTTCAAAAAATATTGTATGAAAAACGGCAATTTCATAGGTAAAGACCTATTATATCAGTGACTAGCCACTGACGAGTTGACAGGTTCGGGTCGCCTTGTATGACGTCTCTATATAGGGTTGAGTGCTCGTAGATTAAAATATAACTTTGCTTATGGCTCAGCTGAAAACGGCGTCTATTCCTTGCCTATTCCACGAATCTATGGCGTCACAATGGCGGTTGAACGACAATGGTGATCATTAACCTCCGACAAAAAAGGGTTGTTATAAGTTTGCCGTGTATATCTGGGTATCTGTATGTCAGGATACCAGGATAGCAGGGACGAACTGGATGCGAAAGACTCAAGATTGAAGAGAGTGGAGAACAATGGAAGAGACCTACACTCAGCATTGGGTGGCCATAGGTTGAAGAAGAGAAAAGATGTCTGTGTATCTGTGTGTCTGTTTGTGAAATTGTAGTTCCTAAATGAATGGACCGATTTCTATGCAAGTTATTTTGTTTGAAAGCTGACATAATCGATATGGTTCTTAGCTTTATCTGATAAAAATTTGTTTAGCCGTTTAAGAGTAACAAGCGATGAAATATCGGGGGTGGTACAACATTTTTAATTTTTGAGTTATCAATGGGTTCTCCGGGATATAAGGAAATTTATAGTCCTTACAATTTGATGTTTGTATAAAACCAGGACTATCTCAATAAAAACCTCTCCTAGCTAGTAAATGTTTCTAAATAGATGCTCGTCTGCCGAAGTTATTTCAACCGTACAACGTAATAGGCTTACCCGATCCAATCCTTGTACTAGCTCACGCAGTATTCAAAATTACAATGAGTAAGGGCTGTTTCTTTATTATTATTTTGAAACTAATACTGTTTCACTGACTCTGAAGGAGGGGGTGGCAGAAAAAACCACGGCAAGGTCAGCAACAATTGGCCAGGTTTCTAGGGCGATTCTGAAAGAAATCGGCGAACTATCCTGGAATTATCGAGCAGGACTGCTTTCTGCATCTTGTTTATCACTGACTTCCCAGTAATACCGAGCCTCCGAAGACATAAGGTGAGGCTTTTTGGGACCAAATCATTAGTATTTTTGTAAGAAGGGTTAAAGATTGACCTTAATCTTGATAATGTTAATGTTTGTCAACAATTTTATGTTTGTTTAAACTTATCGATGAGCTTAGGGTTATAAAACCACCATAAATTGCAGCGCCCTCACAGCACCCATATTCTACACCATTGATTCGAAACCGACACACAGAAACACTCAGTACATCCCTCTCTTGCGGTATCTAGATGACAGTGACAGGTATAGTCTTGTAGAATATTGGATTCGAGTCGAATATTTTATTTATTTATTTTATTTCCAAAACTTACAAACTATCTTTACAGGATATTCCCCAATGCGACAGTACAGCAATACCAGGGTGTCCAGGAAATGAAGGACAACCTTTCACCAGCTGATAGGTGAAATCATGTCCCATTATATGTTAAAATTTCACACACTCCAGCTCCCACCATTTCCAAGAAATTGTAGAATACGGGTGCAGGGTGTCACACATGACCCACATTTATTGGAACAACTTTAGTGTATTATTTCGTTTACCTCTTTCTCCTTTGATACCTTCGTCTACACTTTGCCCGCTGCTGGGACTATTTGTGACCGGTCAAGCCTCTTAGAACCACTGAAAGGTTCCACGGGTTTCAGAAATTCCCATCGCAAACCGCAATACGATTGTGCTGTATTGCCCAGTGATGTATCTCGTACATACAATGTTCATGTTACCCAGGGTGATTTAAAAAAGCAAAGACAGTAGTAGTAGTAATTTTTTTATCCATCCGGATAGGCAAAGGTCGGAGCCATACAGCCAAATCTTTCTTTAATTTCTTCAATTCATGTTGTAACAGAGACGATAACGAGGAAAAGGCGTAGCGTTGTTTTTTAATTTATGCCTTTCGGGAAAGGCTAAAGAATCTTAGTCCAAACAGCCATGTCTTTAATATTTCTTCTGAATTAACTCCTCCTATTCGCCTCCTATTCCAACTAACAGTAGGAGAAGTAGATAGAAGAATAAAAAAAGCCTGGCAGACTTATTGGTCATTAAGAGAAGTATTTAAATCAAACATCTCAGTTCGTCTCAAAAAGAAAGCCATGGACCATTAACCAGAGAAATAATAAATAAACTTCAAGTATTCCAAAGAGCATTAGAAAGAAGTATGATGGGTTTTAAATTAATAGAAAAAAGAAGAAACAGTGACATAAGAAAAATAACAAAAGAAATTGACGCTGCAGAATTAGTGTGCAAACTTAAATGGAAATGGGCTGGCCACGTCGCTAGAGCAAAAGACAATCGGTGGAGTGAGAGAATCCTCCACTGGTACCCACCCGCACGATGCCACACGACCCCGAGGGAGATCCCGACGCAGATGGCAGGATGACATTGTGGCCGTCGCCGGCAACACCTGGATCAGACTCGCACAGGATAGGACTTCGTGGAACGAGATGGAGGAGGCCTTCACCCGACACTGGGTTCCCAAAATTTGTAAAAATATACAAGAGTAACTGCATCCAGGACTATTTCAAAATTATCAAGCCTATAATTTAATTTGCTGTGACTAAAAATGTAAAAATATTACAATATTTAATTGTTTATTTAATAATTAATTAATTATGTTATGAATGAATTAAATTTTTACATTTACTTTGAGAGTGAAAAATGATTGAGTTCTGAATGAAACAGAGCTATTTAAATTTACAAATACTAGTGCAACTATTTTTACTACTTACATTGGTTTTATATTATAAATATTTGTGTAATTAGATTAATTAGAAATTTTTTTATGAAAATATTTAAGTATTTATTGTAGAATAATTATTTTTTATTATTTTTTAGTTTTTTTTTAATTGTATGCTTATGAAAGTTTATCAATTTTATATGTAAAATTGCATGTAACAAGCTTTATGTATTTTGAGAATAAACGCTTTATTATTATTCGCCATAAACTGATAATGTTTGGTTTCTAGAGAAATAAGGCGGCGAGAAGCACTGCTCGATCTTTGTAGGAACCAAACGGAGCGGATACACTGTATCACTTGAATCCTTTTATCATCCCAATGTTTTAAATTAGTTTACTGCACAATGCACTATTTAACAACTATTAATGTAAAAGACACTACTGTAATACATTTTACAACTATTTAATGTAGAAAGCATAAACCAGAGTGGTTGCTGTGTAGACTGATGACAACCACGACAAAGTATTGTCACCCTTAACTCACCCACTTACCTTCTTCGCTAATTCACATTAAACTCATACGACAGCAATCCCAAACTCGCTTTATAAATATTAAAATGGCCTGGCAAAATAATTTTCTCTTCCGTGGAGAGAGTTAAAATTAATTGCACCTAACGATCTGTGAAGAGACACATTAATGATATACGGAATTTATGAGAGCGTACAGGGCCCCGATTCTGTAACTTCAGTTGTGTGTCGATGGAATGGTCGCCATTTTATCCATTCAGCAGGGCTATGATGATCGCCATAATATTTATCTCACGCGCTATCTCATGGTCACGTGACTGTTTCGACCAATGAGATTACGAGAAAGCGTCACGTGACCATGAGATAGCGCGTGAGATAATATGTCAAGGCGATCATCATAGCCCAGCAGGTGGCGAAATTGAGAACTATCATTTCATACATCTAAGGACGGCTGCTTTGACTGGTGGCGCCACCGCCAATGAATTTTCAGTTGCTGGGTAGGTTGCAACTTTACATTCGGTTGGCGGTGGCGCTGCTGGTCGGGGTGATTGTCAGCAAGTATATGAAAATTCAATAGTTCTCAATTTCGCTACCTGAACCGATAATATGGCCTCCATTCCATCGACACACAACACAACTGAAGTTACGGAGTCGGAGCCCAGGGCAGCTTTAAGTTAGTTCACCATACAACTTGTGCAATCGATCTTACAATATGAGAAACCGAAAATTCGTTTTTAATTCTAATTCTATTCGGTTGACTTTAAATTAGCAATTGAAAGGGGGTAAGTCTCTCCATAAAACTAAACAATTCCCCAAGGAACCTATACAAGCTTCGAGTTTCACTCCGGGAGTGCCTTCAGAAGTGAAAACTTGAACATTAACGTTGTGCATTAATATTTAATTTAATTTTTTCTATGCTGACACCGGATGACATTTTGACTTTCGCAGTTTTAATTTCCTATATTTATCAAACACTGGTGTCAGCATAGAAAAAAATAAATTAAATATTAATGCACAACGTTAATGTTCAAGTTTTCACTTCTGAAGGCACTCCCGGAGTGCAACCCATTGTTTTTTTTCTTTTTTCAAACTTTTCCTGGGACAAGTAGTTTGGTTTCGTGGACTGATTTACATCCTTAATGACTATTAATTTAAAATGACCTAATATAGTATTACGTCATGAAGGTTGTTTAGTGTAGTAAGGAGAATCACTTCAATCCCAGCAGCTCGAGCACGATGGCGACAAACTCGCGGGGCATGCCACTCGGCTGACGCTGAAACTTCACTTTGATTGCGAGAGGGCCCCGCGCAAAGGCTTGCTCGCCCTCTGGCGTTGTCAATGTTGACATTTTGACATAGGACCGCAGCGCATTACGCGCGCTATCGCCATCGTACTAGAGCTGCAGCAATTCCTATAAGCAGGTGAGCACAAACCGAAATGTTTTCTAGATAATTTTAACGTGTATGTTTTTTATTGTTTTTGTTGATTTTTTCAAAAAGCGCTAAATTAATTTGAATAAAGCTTCTACGGGACTACCTCTAAAATATTATCTGCCATCCAAAAAAATATATAATCAAAATCAATTTAGAATTTACGGAATAATCACGTACCTAACAAACATACAAAGAAAAATCGGTTAAAATTGAACAATTATAATGTTTCTATTGACCACTGGATTTTATTGTGTTGCTCAAAATTACTTCCAAACACGTCATGTTGTACAGTGCTGTAGAAAAGTGAACGCATGTGTTAAGAATAAGGGATCCTACTACTGAGACAGGTTTTTCCACAGGGACTGTAATTGCAACAGTTATAGTAAACTAGCTTTCCGCCCGCGGCTCCACCCAACTGTGGGATAAAATATAGCCTATTTCCTTTCCCAAATATCTATCTCTGTACCAAATTTCATAAAAATCGGTTCAGTAGTTCAGGCGTGGAAGACGGACAGACAGACAGACAGAGTTACTTTCACATTTATAATATTATAAATATATATAAATAATAAATAAGTAAAGTATATAAGTATGGATTATTCAGAAGTCTCCTGTTGAGATGCCTTTAAATAAGTTAGCGAAACTTTAGGAACTAATTCTACGCATGAAACTGATAATAAGTTTCACCGAGAAATCTACATAAAATTCTCAAAAAAATATTCTACTTCTCATACAAAATCTCATTTATTTGATCGCGCAAATTGTATAGAGAAAGAAAATCAATTTTTCATATTTCGACCTGTGTTTCTGTGTTTCTTGGGAAGATTCATTTGTGATTTCGTGTATTTCCGGGATCATATAACCCGAGTCACTTTAAAGTTCGAGTGAATACGCATCTTCTGGGTGAGCTTGCTACATCCTTGACCACATCTTCGCCCCTGGGCTAGATTGTGGTCAGGAGCAAACCCATTCATTATAAAAAATAAAAAGAGTTCACATTCTTAATTAAGGGGTAATACTACACGTGAAAATTAACTAGTTTCCCTGTGAGTCGAGACATTCAAAAAAATTGGCCTTCCATACAACTTGAGCGATAAGCTAATTCCCTTGTTTGAGAAGTCCAATTTCCTTGGGGAAATTTGTTCAGCTGCATGGGAAAAATAACCCCATATACCAGTCTTCAGACCAATACCTCGTTGTGTTCTCGCTGACAGTTCTCATTGCAACATATAATTGTCGAAATTATTTCGAGCCACAATGAGGCATACTTGAAATATTAAATGTTTAAAAAAAAAAAAAAAAAGCCAATTTGATTGGTGCTCATGTTATAGCCGAAACTGATTAAATACCAAATGAAATTCATTTAAAACTAAGTATATAATTAATGTGATGGAATTTAAACTGAATTCTGAATTCTAGGGACATAATTACTCTTTTTGTTACCACAGAATTAATTTTTAATTGTTTTGCTGTTGGTTTTGAAATCGTTGTTATAATATTAATAAGTTTATTAAACGGGTATTTAGTTGTTGAAGGAAATAGCGTTCTTGATTTTAATTGAAATACATATTTTAATTGTGCGTTGTTATTTGAAAATGATTAAGTAAAATCGTGCGGGTCGGCGCAGACTTAGACAGCAAATCCGCCAGTCAATGGCTTTCCAATAGCAATGGAGTGAATTTTACCCGTTCAGGTGGTGAAATTGAGAACTGACGATACATTGGGCCTTTTTATAATTCAAACGGCACGGTACGGCACTTCAAAATTTGAATTACCATTGCCTCCTATGTTCTTAGCTTCCAGTATTAGGTGTCTTTAAATTAACTAGCGATAACTAAGGATGTGAATCGCGAAACTGAACAACTTTTCCCTAAAAAAATGCTTACCTCCCCATACAACTTAAGCGGTTGCCATTATTATTATTAATAAGAGAGGTTGCAATTATTATTTTTGAGATTGTTTTTTGTATTCCTTTGGGTAAGTTGTTCAGTTTCACGGGGAAAAGCACCGTCTAAAGTTTCGCTAACTATTTTTAAGTCGCCCCATGTTTCTTCTTACTATACAACATGTTTTAAAAATTCCCAATAAAAAGAAATTCCAAAAATTTTAAAAGTGAAATTGTCGCAACTCTAGTACTTAATCAGTTGCACGGTTTGACATCTTTCAAAATAAAAGTTTCATATAGTTAATATGACATGCTTGTCATATTTGTAATAGAGCTGCGCAATAAGTTAAATTTTAATTAATCTTGAATTAACTTTTTTTTTGGGTTTTTTTGAAGCACGTTGTATATGTTAAGTTGGTATTAACACTTATGTAACCACCTTTCCTTAGGTGCAGTTATAAAATGCGACCTGATTAAGGAATGCTACATGAATTTTATTACTACGTTTTACAATTACAACCGTAGCATGGTTTTCATTATTCTTTTACATACTAGCGTATGCAGGAAAATTTGTTTTACAGTGCTTTGAAAATACCCAATAAGAAAAAAATTTCAAATTCAAATTCGAAACAGCTTTATTTCATAGAGCATTCAGGTTGTTACATTAAATACATACAAACGTATTGGTTCATTCAGGGTGTTACATTAAAGGATTTGAATCCATACTTCCATACTAATATTATATTTTATATGTGAAGAAAAATGAACATTTGTTTAAGAAAAATAGCGATAGGCACAATGTTAATACAAGGACCAAGCATAAACTGGATGTACTAGACAGTCGTCTCCACAAGGTCACGAACTCTTTTATGGGTCAATGTATACGTTTCTATAATAAGATTCCCATGTGTATTCAAAATTTACCTTTGGATAAATTTAAGACAGTGGTTAAACAAAAACTTTGCAAAAAGGGCTATTACAAAATTTCTGATTATCTATCAGACAGGCAGCCATGGGAATGAACTGCTCAGCTCTAGAGTTATTCCAGATTTAGTTAAAATTAGTAAATAAGAAAATTTGTAATGCGATTTAAAAGAGCAACCTCAGAGTTTCTTGCCTGTTCTTCTCTGAGGAAGACTGCACCTTTGCGAATAGGCGTAGAGTCAGTACGATCAGAGGTACGAATGCGTATGTATGTATTTAAATCGTTTAATGTATGTTTGTATGCATTTCATTGTAATCTTGACTTGTTTTAAGTGACATCCTGAATGTCCTATAAAATAAAGATTTTTCTATTCTATTCTAATGCGAAAGTAACTCTTTCTGTCTGTCTGTCTGTCCGTCTTTCACGCCTAAACTACTGAACCCATTTTAATGAAATTTGGTGCAGAGATAGATTAGAGCTTGGGAAAGGACATAGGCTACATTTTATCCCACAGTTAGGCACGATATAACCTGTAGTCCACGCGGATGGAGCCGCGGGCGGAAAGCTAGTACTTTAATAAATACATAGGTATTCGTTTTTTTGACTCTACTGACTCTACACCTGGGCCCCGATTCCGTAACTTCAGTTGTGTGTTGATAGAATGGAGGCCATTTTCAACCGACTTCAAAAAAGGAGGAGGTTCTCAATTCGACTGTTTTTTTTTTTTGTATATTTGTTACGCGATTACTCCGGCAACTGTTGTCCGATTTTCAAAATTCTTTATTTGTTCGAAAGAGTATACTCCTGAAGAGGTCCCATATAAATTTTATCGAAAATGATTCAGCGCTTTTAAAAAAAATCAACAAAAACAAAATATACTACAAACTAGAACATCATCTAAATAAATGAATGACATTTCTGTTTGTAGTTATTTGCTAATAGGCATTGTAGTCCGCAAAAAACTAGATATCTACTTTGTGCGAACTGTTGTTGGGATTGAAGTCGGTGACTCATACGTTTTTAACGTGGAAAATTATATCTGTTCAGGTGGCGAAATTACGTACTATTAATTTTCATATACATACTTGCTGACAGCCACCCCAACTAGCAGCGCCACCGCCAACCGAATGTAAAGGTGCAAACTACCTAGCAACTGAAAATTCAGTTGGCGGCGGCGCCACCAGTCCAAGCAGCCGTCATTAGATGTATGAAATTTGGATAGTTCTCAATTTCGCCACCTGAACTGATAAAATGGCAAAACACAACTGAAGTTACAGAATCGGGGCCCTGGTTCTGAAGTAACTCCTAAAATAATCCTACTGACACCATGTTTATTTAATGAATTTTAATAAGAATATTATACACAGCTCTATTTCAAGTATGGTAATTGTGACACGTTTTCTAATGTCATGTACTTATATGACTTTGTAACTTTGACTTTGAAAGATGACTATTTAACCGCGCAACTGATTACTAGAGTTGCGACCATTCTGGATTTTCTTTTCATTTTGTTATTTTGTTACTTTGGTAGTAAAAGTTATACAGTACCTATTGCTTTTTTTTTTGCATGAAAAAGAATCACAATAGGAAATAAAGTATGGAAAAGAGCATCCGTAGATTTTAACGGTTAAGTGGATTTGATTCGTGAAGCGAAAAGCATTTAGTTCTATCCCGAGAGATAGCTTATTCTTCTTTCGTTTCAATAGCAATTTCAAACACGATTAGTTCATACAGGGTTACTTTTTAATCAGTATCCAAATTTTTCTTACGGTGTCAGTAACGTTGATAAAACGTAAATAAATTTTCAGATTTTGATACCCCTTTTTAACGTCTTAGAGGATGAATTTTGTAAAACGCAGAAACACGGGTGTCACAAATTGTGTTGAAGAGTACTGTTACCAAGTTTCAAGTCAATTGGACGAAGTTATTTTTTTTCCATACAAAAAAATGATTTATTTTCATGCTTCAGACGATCTAGCTTGAATTTTTTATATGAAACAATATAAAACAAAAAAATACGGGTCTGTTAAATTTTCATTAAGTTTACGTACAATAAATTTGGATACTGATAAAAAAATCACCCTGTATAAGCCATATTCATATGTTATTGTATAAAAATATTTAAAATATTCACAAATAATTTTATCTTCCTCATTTGGACTAAGTACCTAGGCGAACCTAGGGCACGCTCTTCCGACACTTTCAACTACATTCGCCCTGTATATTTCTTTCGGCTATCTTCTTTCCCTCGTTTTTATAAGAAGACATATTTATTTCTGAAACTGTTATTATTTTTTTGCCGTGTGGTGATCGGTTGATAATAAAACCACCCCATCTCTTTCCGTGGGTGTCGTAAGAGGCGACTAAATAAACACAAATGAGACCTGCCTCCTGAGTGATCCTAGGCAACGACACTTCATTATTTCTGAATCTGAGGTGTCGTCCTATGGTCTCATGCAGTTCGCGACAACAGTTTGCTGTGTTCCGTCGGTGCCTAGGAGTACCAGTGCCTTAATAGGCATTTTCGGGGTTAACTTACTCCATCGTCGACCTCATCTATGACCTTGGTCAAGATTGAGGTCAAGAGTTAACCCATCTTTTATTTAAAAAAAGGAAAATAGTTACAGTGCGGTTTTCCCTCCGTAAAATTTAAAATGTCATGCTCAAAAAGACTAAAGTGTAAATCTAAAGTGTTATTTTGAGCGTATCGTAGTAGATGAGAGCAAAGTTTCTTTGCATACTGTTTTATCAGTTAACTCAATCTAACCTTTCAAGCGCCTTGTCACTGACAAATGATTGTCTCGAAACAAAATTCCGTGTCAGCCTTCGAGCCTTTGTCATTCATGGAAATAGAAAGTTTAACTTCCTCAGTCGATAATTTGATTTGGCGATACGAAGTTCTTCGTTGCAGGCTGAAAAAGAGTAATATGGTTGAATGAAAATCTAAATATATAAAAGTAGAAACTGACTGACTGACTGACTGATATATCAACGCACAGTCCAAAGCGCTGGGTCTAGAGATTTAAAATTTGGCACGTAGTAGGTTACTAATGAGGTCTAGGGGAGCACTAAGAAAGGATTTTTCGAAACTCACCCTCTATATAAGGGGGTGAAACGGGGGTTCAAAGTTTATATGGAAAAAACATTTTTTTTTTTGACTCCAAACTACGTCAAGAGGTTCAAGGCATACCTTGAACCAAATAAATGGACACGTGTTTCACGATTTTTCGAAAATAGAAGACTTAGAGAATGAAATGCGTGACAAAATAGATCTTTGCGCGAGCGAAGCGAAGCCGCGGAAAAAAGCAAGTGTCTCATAAAGGTGCTTTTTCTGCAAAAGGAGCAGTGTATCCTAAATAAATAAAAAAATAGCCAAGCGTGAGTAGTGATTGCGCTGTGAAGGTTTTATACCTACGAGGAGTTTCTTGCGTATTCTTCTCGGGAGAAGACTGCACCTTTGCAAATGGGTATAAAATTCAAAGAACTGACGTAATTCATTACTTTAACTTATTTTAAACTAGTTTTCCGACCGGGACTTCGTTCCAGTGGGAATTTGGAAAAATTATATTTATCTAAGTGTATGTATTAATCCAGGATGTCAGCTACCTCCACACCATATTTTATTAAAATTGGTCTAGCCATTTGAGCGTGAAAGTGTAACATCCATACACTTAACATCCATACATACAATCATTAGCGTTTATAATATTAGTAAGGATAATATCTTAAATATTCTGTGAAATCAAGCTATTTTGACTTTGTCTTTGGCTCCTTGAGATCAAGCAAAGCTTTAGATAACTAGTTAATTGCAGTTTCATGTAACACACCTGAAAAAGTACTTCCATGTTCATTAAGAGGATTGAGTTAGCAACAGTGTTTAGCATTCAACGCGTGCTCCGCTCGCCTTCCCGCATTAAAATTACATAGGCAAGCAAGCAATGCAACCCGTACTATAATAACTCATTGAGCATGAATTTTGAAAGTAATTAAATTTTGAGTATCTACAAACTTATTAAATATATAACGCAAAGGTTTTAAATCCACGGTAGTCAAAATGTTATAGTTATTTATATCCTTAATATTTTAAACGCGAAAGTTTGTATGTATGGATGATTGTCACGCTCAAACGGCTGGACTGATTTTGATGAAAAATAGGCTACATAACTCTGGATTAACACATAGGCCACATAATTTTCCCAAATTCCCACGGAAACGAAGTTCTAAAAAGGCGGAAAGCCAGTGAAAAATAAAGTTGAAGATATTATTTGAATAATCACATTTTTTTCTTATAAAGGTTAGAAATATTTTGTAACTAAAATTAGGCATATCTTACCAACTACCGATGGTAGATATTGCATAACATGTACTTACAGCAAACGGAAAACAAACAATTCTTTTAAGGGCCTCGTTTTCCTCATTTTGGTAAGAATCCCTAAAAACTAAACGGAGTCTGAAGGATTGATGGGCAAGCAAATAACAACCTTAGGAGACGGCCCTTCCTGAGCAGAAGCCAGGAGAATTATCTGGCCATTATAGAACGGGAGGAAATAGATGCCATTAATATTATGGTGGCACTACAACGCAGCCAATGGCCTTGAAATGTTTGGTCGGCGGTGAGGAAGGTAGTTTGAGACACAAGGGTAGAACGGAACGTGATTTATCTTCAACTGTTTTGCCAGGAGTTTCTTAATCCTTTAGTTAGAGACTAACTTTCCGCCCGGGACTTCGTTCCCGTGGGAATTTGGGAAAATCATGTAGCCTATGATCATCAGGTATAATGTAGGATTCTAAGAGTAAAATAATTTTTCGAATCAGTAGTTTCGGAGCCTGTTCAATGCAAACAAACAATCAAATCTTTCCTCTTTATAATATTTGTGTAGAATCATATAGGGTGTAGGTAAGGGTCAACTTGGAAAAAGCGGAGACTCTGATTTCAATCCATCTTCCTGAATTATTTTCCCTGGGGAAATTACCTTCTGAACACTTTTATCGGACGCTTACAAAAGTCCTTTGACGCTCTCATTTAGAAAAGGGGTTAAATCTAAACTTATACGTTATCTACCTCTGTAATTGTTATATTCTGATTTTAAAGCTATATTAGTGCAAAGTTATTTTGCCGTGTGGTGATCGGTTCAGAATAACACCACCCTATCTCTTTCCGTGGGTGTCGTAAGAGGCGACAAAGGAAACACAAGTGAGACCTGCCTCCTAGTAATCCATCCCAGGCAACGACACTTCATTTTTTTCTGAATCTGTGGTGTCGTCCTATGGTCTCATGCGGTGTGGTAGGCTCTGTGAAGGGCCGTCTGGTTCGCGACCACCCTCCTACCGAAGTCCGTCGCCAAACAGCTTGCTGTATTCCATCGGTGCGTAGGAGTACCAGTGCCTTATAGGCATTTTCTGGGTTAACTCGCTCCATCATCGACCTCATCTATGACCTTGGATTTTAATAAAAAAAAAATATTAAAATCCGTCAAGAAAAAATAATTAAAGATTGTTGTGCAGTTCAAGTACGTCATAATAATTATAAGAAACTTTCATTTTGAAAGATGTCAAACCGTGCAAATGGTTACTAGAACTGCCGACCATTTGACTTTTGATTTTTCTGAATTTTTTTTATTGGGAATTTTTAAAACACGTTGTATAGTAAGAAGTAGGTCAACGAATGGGCCTTTTTACCCGACTGCGCGACGCAAAGGAGGGTAATGTGTTTATCAGCCTATGTATGTATGTAAGTATGTATGTATGTATGTATGTGGGTTACCTTTGTAGCACTATTTAGACCAAACGCGTGGGCCGATTTTGATAAATGATACGTTGTTGGATTCGTCATTTTAATACGAAAACGGAACGGCAAAATTGTACTATCATTGCCTCTTATGTATTAGTGATAATAGAAGCTGGGAGCATAGGAGGCAATGCTAAAACAAATTCTAGTGCCATGCCGTGCCATTCGAATTAAAAAAAGGCCCACTTGCTGAACAAACTGAAAGGTACAGTGTGTCTCAAAAACATTAAGGCTAGGGTCAGCTCGGACGGTCGTGGTTGTCACTGATAAACGAGGGAGGAGACAATGAGACGCGTCATACGAACTGACAACCGCCGGCCACCAACTGACGGTTTTTGTTAGTTCCAGTTAGAACCATGAATAGATTCATAGCCATATTTTCCTAGTTCTTACTTTAGTTCCGAATTTTCAGGATGGTGGGATTTTAATGATTTTAACTCCGTTGGTTAGTGCTTAAGGCGACTACAGCACCCGATAAAGGCAGCGCACATAGGAATAGTGCCATCTCCGTCTCTCAACAGGCCTGGGCCGGCAGTGCGAACAGTGTCGATACACGAAGTTTACGGACTATGAAAGCGTGCGTGTGTAAAAACATGTTCGAAAGTTATAAAAAAGAGATTTATGGAAAGGTAACAGCTTAAATCGAAAAATGCGTAAACTACTTATCGAGAGTGTTCAATCGAGAACATTTTGATATCAAATTCAAGTTCCTGTGTGCATTTTACTATCGTTTTTACAGCTTGAAAGATACATAATATTGGGTATTTAGAGGTGACTTTGTGAGCTTTTTCTATCGAACCAAAAGTGCTGAATCATGTTTTCAGTAAACTACTTATCTAGTTTATGTCCTGAATATTACCGTAGTATTTTTTTTCTTCGATTTGATGCAGTGCGTCATGCTTATCTATGCATCATAAAATCGTAATTTAGGTGCTGTAGTCGCCTTAACGGTTATCCTGGAGTCGTGGTTTCAATTCCCGCCCACGCCGAAATATTTTGTTTCCCAAAATTTATTTTTTGGTTAAAATCTTACTGAAAATAGCCTATAATGACAGACAGTGAAATTAAAAAGGCACAGACCCAAAAACAGATAAGTATATGTCAGACAGGCTGAGTAACCATCACAGCCTCGTCACCACACGAGTAATCTAAACAGACTTTAGATTAGCTAGGGGGAAAAAAGCGTGATTCAGCAATATAAATGTTTATTGAAATGAAGTTTTATGCATTAATATGAAGTATCAGTAGGAGTATAACATATGTTTAAGTGCATTTTTAGTTTTGTTATCATGCCTACAATTATCTGCTCATTCATGTTTAAAATTTCCTATTCTTGGGTTTGCTGGAAGAAATTAAATAGATAAATGCGAAAGTAACTCTGTCTGTCTGTCTGTCCGTCTTTCACGCCTAAACTACTAAACCGATTTTGATGAAATTTGCTACAGAGATAGATTAGACCATGGGAAAGGACATAGGCTACATTTTATCCCACAGCTGGGCACGATATAACCTGTAGTCTACGCAGGCAGAAAGCTAGTTGTTAAATAAAATGAAATAAATAAGAAATTTAACAATATTCCCTAAGGAACACAAGTTGTTTTTTTTTTTAATTTCATGTGGAATCCTTAGGGAAAGTTGTTCAGTTTCATGGGAAGAATGTAAAGTTTAGCTCACTAATTTAAAGTACCCCCCTCCACTCCATATTTCATTTTTTCTAAAGTAGAATGTAAAAGTAAAAACTTCTCCATATATTCATTCAAACATATTTGAAGAACATTCTTCGAAAAAGCAATAGAAATTCATTCAATGCAATATCTTAATATGAACGTCACTGGAATTTATTCCTTTGTCGTAGTTCACATTCAAAAAGCTTGTGCTAGACTTCTCAATATGTCAATATAGACTCTACCATGCGACCTATTACTTTCTCTTAAGTCTTTTATAGCCTTCTCTTCAGCAGAAATATTTATTTTAGCACTGGAATATTGTTCCGTATAAAAGCACATATTTCGCACTGCACGGCACGGCACTTCGAAATTTGAATCACCATTCTCAGCTTCTAGTATTACTATTACATAGGAGGCAATGGTAATAAAACTTTGCCGTGCCGTTTTCGAATTATAAAAAGGCCCATCGGGGCACGCAGTGACCACGGATTACTACTTGGTACGATCCAACAACACCTCTTCCTTTGAATTATATTACGTCAAAATCAAAATTTCGAATCCTATCCTACTAATATACACATCAACGCGGTCTAGGGATATTGCACGATTTTTCATACAAAAGAGGCCTGTTTGAGAAGCTATAAAAGCATACTCGAGATACATGGAGGGCTATAATTTTCAAACCAGCAAGTGCTAAACTTTAATTTTCAATTTTAGTCAAAAAAAATTGTTTTACTTGAAATTTGTGAAAACGTGAAGGAAACGAAAACGAAAATGCTCTTTTTGCCTGCTTTTTGTATGAAAATTGACAAATTTACGCAATTTTTTTTTCATTTTCGTCACGTTTTCACAAATTTAAAGTAAAACAAAATTTATTGACTAGAATTGAAAATTAAAGTTTAGCATTTGCTCGTCTGAAAATTATAGCCCTGCATGTTTTATATTATAAGATGGGTTAACTCTTGACCTCAATCTTGACCATAAGGTCAAAGATGAGGTCGACGATGGAGCGAGTTAACCCAGAAGAAAATGCCTATAAAGGCACTGGTACTCCCACGCACCGACGGAACACAGCAAGCTGTTTGGCGTCGGACTTCGGTAGGAGGGTGGTCGCGAACCAGACGGCCCTTTACAGAGCCTACCACACCGCATAAGACCATAGGGCGACACCTCAGATTCAGAAAAAAATGAAGTGTCGTTGCCTGGGATGGATTACTAGGAGGCAGGTCTCATTTGAGTTTCCTTAGTCGCCTCTTACGACACCCACGGAAAGAGATGGGGTGGTGTTATTCTCAACCGATCACCACACGGTTAAAACGCATGTATGTGTCCCGTGCGAAAAGCTAGTTAATAAAACTTAGAACTACAAAAATAACACCTTACGGATTAGTCAAATATATTGCCGCTCCAGAACCTTCCCGATGCAAAACTACCCATTACGCTGACTGGAAATTGATTGTAGATTGAATTTAGTAGATTGTAGTTAGGAAACATCTTCAGAGAACGTTCAGATACACAACCCTGAAACTTTTAGAACTACATAAAGTAATTATTTTTTGACGCGGACAATAATTGTATTATTCCTTTTTATAATTCGAAAATGGCACGGAAAAATTGTACCACCATTGCCTCCTATGTTATAGTAATATGAGAAGCTGAGAATATAGTGACCAATGGTAATTCAAATTTTGTAGTGCCATGCCGTGACGTTTGAATTATAAAAAGGCCCATGGCTGACATTTATTAATCTTGTAAGTTACCTAAGCGTCGTACAACTGAATAGAATGCAGATGTTTTTTTTTTTCAGTTTTTTTTATTTTATTAAAAAATGTTATTAATAGCATCCACATACTTTGTCTTTTATTTTCAGGTTATGTTTGTCTTTGTACGTGTTCTAAAGATCCACGATAAAAAGGAATCCAAATTGTGGTTATTTGAGTGAGCGGATTTCTTTGAAAAATATGTTCTCTGACAGGTATTTCGAATGTATACGATATTATAATAAAGCCAGTCTTACAGTTTTATCGCCTTTCCTTCGAGGCACATTCTATAGAATTTGTGAGCTTGTACATTTTTAACAATGAAACCTTTTTTCCATATCCATTCTTGAGGAACGTGACTATAGCCATCCGGGGCAGGCTTAGCACGACAAACAAGAGGAGACTGAAGAATACGGGGCGGTAATTCTGATTAACAATTTGATAGCGCTTCAACATGGATTGACGGCGATGATAACTTTAGCCGTTTATGTGGCGAAATTGAGTACTACCGAAATTTCGTACATTTAATTACAGATACCGTAACTAGCTGCGCTAGAAGATCATAACATTCAGTTTGCGGTGGCACTCAAGGGAAACAAAACGCGGCCAAATATCAAAAAAGTGTAGAAATTACAACGCCAGAGCCTGTGGAAGTGTGAAATGACATGCCTTTGTGCAGTGCCATTGCTCAATCAAAGTGAAGTTGTCATCGGAGTGAATTGACGCGCAAGTTTGTTGCCGGCCGTGCTAGTTGTGCAGCTGTCATCAAAACGCATGAAACGATTTCAATCAATCAATTTCAATCAATTTCGCCACCTGAACGGATAAACCAATCAGCATTGTCACTCAATTGCCATAGAAACACCATTGATTAGCAGAATAGCTACCCTGGCATAAAACATAAAGCAACGTGAATGGGGTACCAATAGGCTCTTTCACTTTGTCAAGAAAGTGTGAAGAAAAACAAAAATGTTTTCCTGAAGTTATGAAAAATTGCAAGCGCGGATTTGTAAGACGCTTCTTACAAGATATTACAGTTGTAATATGACTGAGAAAAATTACGTACTTTTTCTGAAATCCATTCTTTTTTTGTGGGCAATTTTAGTATCGACACTTCGTATGGGTTCATCGTATAGGTTAGGTTAGGAAACCTAAAAAAAATAGACTAAGAAAGAAAATAAATTCATTTCACTACAACTGTAAAAAACTTTACTTAAAAATAGGCTTTACAAGGCTTTACCTATGAAATTGTCGATTTTTGCTCAAGCTTTATTTTGTTAATAATTTAATTGATTGAACAGCTATTGTTAAAATGTTTTTTATTTAAAAACGGAGATTTTGAGTAAAATTAATATTTTTTTCCGTTGGATTTATTTACTGAAAACTAAATAAACATAGCTTATTTATTGACGGCCGGTTTGGTCGAGTGGTAGTGACGCTGCCTCTTGATCGGCGGGTCCTGGGTTCGATCCCCAGTCGGGGCAAACATTTTTGTAAAAAGCAGATGTTTGTTCTCGGGTCATGGGTGTTTGTGTTTGTCTTTATGTGTGTTCCAAGGGACCCACGACACAAGGGAAAACCTTAGTGTGGGCCTTTAAGTGTGTAGCGTTTTTTTTTTTTTTTTTTTATCAGCTGCCCGTTTCATTGCATATTTTTGCTCTACTTTTGCTACAATTACAACTTTCAATAAACCACAGAATAAATAATAGTACTAAAATAAACTAAGTACGATAATAATTAACTTAATGTTGTCCAAACCTTCCTAGAGAATTTTATTAAATTTTGATTTCGTATTTCCAGGAAAAATCCAAAAACGTTAGGAAGAAAATATAAGTTTTTCAAAAATGTTGTATGAAAAACGGCATTTCATAGGTAAAGACCTATTTTTATAAATGCGAAAGTAACTCTGTCTGTCTGTTACGCTTTCACGCCTAAACTACTGAACCGATTGATGAAATTGATGAAATTTGGTACAGAGATAGATTAGACGATCGAAAAGGACATAGGCTACATTTTATCCCACATAGCTGGGCACGATATAACCTGTAGTCCCCACGGGCGGACCCACGCGCGTAAAGCTAGTACATAATAATTCTACAACAAGTCTGGAAACGTATTTGTAAATACAGCGTAGTGATATAGGGTGCAACTCAGCGTAGTACCTGCGTTAGTAAAAGCACAGACGCTTCTGTTTTGGCAAAATTCGCAAAATGTTTCTCTCGGATGAATCTATTTGGGTCTTTTATTGTGCGGACATGAGAAACCAAAGTTTTGTTGGGTATTTCAGAATGTGGTGTGTGTAAGTTCGTGTAGTCTGTGTTCTTTAGGGTTACGTACCCAAAGGGAAAAACGGGACCCTATTACTAAGGCTCCGCTGTCCGTCCGTCCGTCACCAGGCTGTGTCTCATGAACCGCGATAGTTAGACAGTTGAAATTTTCGCAGATGAAAATTCTATTGGCTCTATAACAACAAATACTAAAAACCAGAATAAAATAAACATTTAAGGGGGCTCCCATACAAGAAACGAAATTTTGTGCTCGTTTTTATAGAAAGTCTGTCAGAGGCTGTATCTCATGAACCGTGATAGTTAGACAGTTGAAATTTTCACAGATAATGTATTTCAGTTGCTGCTATAACATCAAATACTAAAAAGTAGAATAAATTAAGTATTTAAGGGGGCTCCCATACAACAAACGTGATATTTTTGGCTTTTTTATAGAGATAGCGGTTTTATAGGTAATGGTACGGAATTAAACGGAATAAAACTTGACCTGTTTTATTATAATTCAAACGTCACGGCACGGCACTTCAAAATTTGAATTACCATTAGTCACTTTATTCTCAGCTTCTTATATTACTATAACATAGGAGGCAATGATAGTACAATTTTGCCTACTTATTTTGGTCCTAAAACAACAATTAATAAAATCTAGAATAAAATAAATATTAAGGGGGCTCCCATACAAAAAAAACGTGTTTTTGCTTGTTTTTATAGATAATTCTGTCCGAGGCTGTATCTCATGAACCGTGGTAGTTAGTTGAAATTTTCACAAATGATGTATTTTGGTTGCAGCTATAACAACAAATACTTAAAAGAAGAATAAATTAAATATTTAAGGGGGCTCTCATACAACAAATTAATGCGATTTTTTTGCCGTTTTTATAGAGATGATGGTTTTTTATAGAGTCTGACTCGCACTTGGCCGGTTTTATAGATAATGGTACGGAACCCTTCGTGCGCGAGTACAACTCGCACTTGCCCGTTATTTTATTATTATAGATTATTTACTAGCTTTATCGTGTGTCTACATCAGTAGGCATCAGTAGCCATCAGTCTAAGCTTTACTACCACAAAGTTTTATCAAAATTCATCCAATAGTTTTTTCATGAAAGAGTAACAAACATCCAACTATCTATTCATCCTCGTAAATTTCTCGCATGTGTAACTTTAGCAAGATTTATTTATTTATAAGTTTACTAGTCAAGTTTTGTGTTGATGGAATTTGCTGCCTGAATACAGAAATTTATTTAATTATTCACAAACAACATCTATCTGGTAATTTATATGTTACTCAGGGATAATGTAGCATCCTAACGGTGAAAGAATTTTTCAAATCGGTCCAGTAGTTTCGGAGCCTATTTTTTTTCTTTTTTTGTATTTTTGAAACGAACATACAAAAATACAAATCTTTTCTCTTTATAATATTAGTATAGATATAAATGAACACTCTAGGTATTAAGGTAGTCAGTCTCTCAGTTACAAGGATTTCTCTGCGACATTAATTAATAGTCAACAGTACCTTGCCACATGTGTGTGATGGGCTACTTATGAAGCATGTTTAGATTTACTGGTACACATTTACGAGCAGATGGTGAAATAGTGTATGAACTATTGCAAGATAAATCTAAAGCTAAAAATTGTTTTCACCCTTAATATTAATTGCTTATACCTACACTTAAAAGGTATAATTTTGAACAAACACTTAGAACCTTAGGGTGGCGCAGGACCGATCGAGGTGGAGATCCCTGGGGGAGGCTTATCTCCAGCAGTGGACGTCTGAAATGAAATGAATGAAATGAAATATCTTTATTGCGGGCAAACACGGTAACAAATTATGGTGACAATTAAAAGCAAATGTACAAGCGTGTTGCGCCAGAATGGCACGCAATGCAAATAGAAGGTATTTTAAAATAGAAGGTAATTTAAAAATGACAAAAATAGTTTTATGTCAAAATATCTTCTAAGACATAAATAAAACTTCTAAGACACCATCATCATGTCGTCTTGCGGCTGACATGATGATGATGTCTTAGAACCTTGGCTTAGAAACGTCTCGATTACGTCAGTTTCAAACATGAAAAAACCGTATCTAAATTCGTATCTAGATTCAGCGCTTTTAGAAAAAATCCAACAAAAACAAAAAATACTACAAACCAAAACGTCATCTAAATAAATGAATGACATTTTCGTTTGTGGTTATCAGCTAAAAGGCATTGTAATCCGCCATAAATACTGGATATCTACTTTGTACCAACTTTTGTTGGGATTGAAGTCGGTGACTCATACGTTTTCAACGTAAAAAAATTATTTTGAAGTCATTTAAAAAAAATTACATTGCTCCTAACACCCGTCGTCATCCAATTTGGAAACCACAGTCAAAGTCAAAGTCAAAATAGCTTTATTTCATAGAACATTCAAGATGTTACTCAAAATAAGTCAATGTTTAATTTTTTTTAGCCATTACTGTCCCACTTTTGGGCAAAGGCCTCCCCCGCAGCCCTCCATTTGTCGCAATCCTGTGCAAATTTCACATTAAAAGATTTAAATAGATACATACATATTCGTTCTTTTGACTCTACTGCCTCTACGCCTATTCGCAGTCGTAACTTATCTACGTTCAAATTGACTAACCTTAATAAATAATAATCTAATAATAATTTTCTACTCACATTGTGTACTTTGAAGCCCGCGTGGGTTATGTTAGTACTCATCATAGAGATAATTTAATAACATGGATGGGTTATTAGGAGCAGTTGCGAGTGCGTGCTAATACTATACTAATAAATTTGACGCAAAGATAGGGTGACCACGCTTTAGAAAGAAAGTAAGAAAGAAAATTAAATTTATTCACCATATAACACAGACATCAAATATATCACAAACTAGCTGATGCCCGCAACTTCATCTGCGTGTTGTATGTATTTTTATAATAATAATAATAAAATCATTTATTATCAGGCATCTAAGCCCCATAGATAAATACCTTACAGACTATATATACCTTACAGACTTTATAGACCGAATTTGAACACTGACACAACTACAGATACATGAATTGCCGTTTCGTTCGTTCATATTTTCGTTTATTGATAACTAAGGAACAGCAATTTCTAAAAATATTTTTTACTTGAAAACTTGGCTAACTATGTCATATTAGGTTGATACTTAATACATTACTTTGGGTCTGAAAACAAAGCTCAAACATAGTTGTTTCCTCTATCGCTTATATTTTCTATACCATTGTTACACTTGCTGCTTTTGATAGATTAAGGTCCGTATTACAGAACGCGACTCAGACTCTGATTTATACTTAAGTAGCAGTCGTTTTTGTTATTTTAATAGTGAAAGAGATAGACAATCAACACTAAACTCAACACTTGAGTCTCCTATAGTGGTGCCTCTAAAACTTCTTTAAAAAGTTTTATGTTGTCTTAACAATCTCACAAAAAGTGGTTACTATTGTATTTCGCGTTTCTGTGAAAAACGTAAAGATTTTGTATAGAAAATCAATTTTGATATAATAATAAAAAACCGGCCAAGAGCGTGTCGGGCCACGCGTATTGTAGGGTTCCGTAGCAGCATGGTTCAAATATGCAGCTGGTTCCTTAATTCTACGAGCATATTGTCATAGTCGATGTTAAAATCCCCAAATACTATAGTATCAAAAAGAAATGTATTAAAAATTTGTAGTTTCAGAAATAATTGTAGTTTTGGGCTAAATATAACGCAATGGAAGTATTTAATGCGCGAGCGAAGCGAGCGCGAATTTGTTTTTTTTAATAGTTTTTTTGTGTTTGTATTATTATTTTTTTTGCAATAATATTATTGTTAGAGATAATATAATAATATCGAGCTGCTGCTAAAGCAGGTCGCGTGGTGATCTTGTATAAATTTGATATCATTTTCGTACTTAGCACCCCTAAAAACCTATTAAACGACACCTGAAATGTCAATATGTTACAGCTTGGCTTTCGGCTTGCCTCACTTTAAGCGTGGAACCTTTTATGGCGGCCATTTTGGATTAGTGTACACTTCGTCGTGAATGCTACTCTCGTGAATTATTCCACATTTTATTTTCATAAAAATTAATGTTTCCCAAACGGATTGCTGAATCGAAAAACGTTCGTAGTAAACCCCATCTATCTTAAAAAAAGCTATCCTGTGATAACCCACTCGATGATATCGGCGAGAAAAAAAAATCCCTCGCGCTTTCACGTGTATGGAAAACACACGAAAAACAATTTTTTTCCACCATTTTATTTTTTAGATCTGTCGGCGCAATCAATATTACGACCATGCCAAATTTTAGCTCTGTAGTACCAAGGATCTAATATTAGTAAATATATTCTTATTAATCCCAACAACGTTTGGCACTCGGTCGACTATTACTAACAAGCTTGAAGGGCCAACTTATGTGTGATAGTTTTCCTTTTAATTTTGTTGTATATTCTATCACCGTGAATTTTTCCACATTTTTAGAAACAATCGTTTTGCTTGTAGTGGGGGACACTTGTTTTTATTTTTAATAAAAATTTTCACTTTAAAAATTAATTTTTCGCAAAGGGACTGCTGAATCGAAAGACGTTCTTAGTAAACCTCATCTATCTTTTAAAAGCTATCCTATAATATTTCATTCGATGATATCAGCGAGAAAAAAAAATGAAATAAATATAATGAAATGGAAGTATTTAATGCGCGAGCGAAGCGAGCGCGAATTTTTTTTTTTTTTTTTTGCGATAATATTATTGTTAGGCATAATATAATAATATCGAGCTGCTGCTAAAGCAGGTCGCGTGGTGATCGTGTATAATTTTGATGTCATTTTCGTAATTAGCACCCCCAAAAACCTATTAAACGACACCTGAAATATCAATATGTTACAGCTTGGCTTTCGGCTCGCCTCACTTTTAGCGTGGAACCTTGTATGGCAGCCATTTTGGATTGGGGTACACTTCGTCGTAAATGCTACCCTCGTGAATTATTCCACATTTTTTTCATTATAAAAATTAATGTTTCTCGAACGGATTGCTGAATCGAAAAACGTTCATAGTAAACCCCTTCTATCTTTTAAAAAGCTATCCTATGATAACCTACTCGATGATATCGGCGAGAAAAAAAAATCCATCGCCCTTTCACGTGTATGGGAAACACCCGAAAAACAATTTTTTTTCCACTATTTTATTTTGTAGATCTGTCAGGGCAATCAATATGTATGACCATGCCAAATTTTAGCTCTGTAGTACCAAGGATTTAATATGAGTGAATATATTCTTATTAATCCCAACAACGTTTAGCACTTGGTCGACTATTACTCACAAGCTTGAAGGGCCAACTTATGTGTGATAGTTTTCCTTTTAATTTTGTTGTATATTCTATCACCGTGAATTTTTCCACATTTTAAAAACAATCGTTTTGCTTGTAGTGGGGGACACTTGTTTTTAATAAAAAATTTCACTTTAAAAATTAATTTTTTGCAAAGGGAATGCTGAATCGAAAAACGTTCTTAGTAAACCCCTTCTATCTTTTAAAAAACTATCCTATGACATATCATTCGATGATATCGGCGAGAAAAAAAAAACCATTGCCCTTTCACGTGTATGGGAAACATCCGAAAAATGTTTTTTTTCCAAAATTTTTTTTTTTAATCTGTTGGCGCAATCAATATGTATGACCATGCCAAATTTCAGCTGTGTAGTACCAAGGATCTAATATTAGTAAATATATTCTTATTAATCCCAACTAAGTTTGGCACTTGGTCGACTATTACTCGCAAACTTGAAGAGCCATCTTATGTGTGATAGTTTTCCTTATAATTTCATTATATACACTACCACCATGAATTTTTTCACATTTTTAGAATCAACCGTTTAGCTGGTAGAGGGGGGGGACATTTGTGTTTGACAAAAATTTTCACTTTAAAAATTTATATTAGGCAAACAAAGTGCTGAATCGAAAAACGTTCGAAGTAAACCCCTTCTGTCTTCTAAAAAGCTATCCTATGACGCCCCATTTAATCATATTGGCTAGAAAAAAAAATTCATCGCCCTTTCACGTCTATGGGAGACACCCGAAAAAATTTTTTTTTCTAAGATTTCACTCTACAGTTCTGACGGCGTAGTTAATATTTATGACCATGCCAAATTTCAGCTCTGTAGTACCAAGGGTTTCTTAGGAAACCCGCGGACAGACGGACAGACGGACAGACGGACATGGCGAAACTATAAGGGTTCGTAGATTACTACGGAACCCTAAAAATTAGTGGAGTAAAAAATTTACGAAAATTGTATGTTGAAAGATCTATTACTTGGGTAAGTACAATAAATGACACACGAATTCCTAAGTGCTGATTACGGACTTATTTTTGATTTTCAGTGGAAAAAAAGTTTCTAAAACAGGTCATCTATGTCAGTATTTGAGACAACCCCCGTGCATTTGAGATTTCAGCTAGCACGCTGCTTTTATTGTGCTTTGCGTTAATTGTGTAAAAATGATACTTGATCCAAACTAAGAAACTTATAGAATAGTAATATATTATTATATTTATCCATGGCTTAACTATATACACTATACTACGCTAAAATCAATAAATAGCTCTTATTTCATGTACATTTGGATGTGCGGCCCTTAATCCTAGGATGAAAACTCCGAGAGATTCGTTTAGTGATGGATAAAAGACTTCATATTTGCATATTGAAATCATTTGTGACGCAATATTTCAAGAATTATTGGCAAAAAAGTATGGGCCACACAACCAAATGCCTGCGATTCTCAGTAATGAAAATAAGATGAACCGGTTGACGGAGCCCCAATTTTATCATAACATCTACAGTGACTCATAAAAAAAATCGGTTCTGGCTATAAATCAACCCAAAAAACCTAATACTTTGGAAAATATTTACATTTATTTATGGGCCACAGGATTACGTAGGGCCCACTTCATATCTGGTAAACCAGCAGCCTGAGATAAAAATTAACGACGCTGGCTCTATCACATATAATATGTGACAGCATATAGCGGCAAAAATCTTCTTATGAAACTCTCATCAGAGAGAAAAACATGAATCAAATTCTGAAGCATTTGGATGGGTGGATCACGTTTAAAACCTTCTGCTTCAGCCAATACTGCGTCACATAAGTTGCGAAGGTGTTACAAATGAAGAGAATTTCCGTTACTGAAGGTCATTGTCACCCTGACGAATTTTCCATACTTACAAAAATGAAATCTCGATATCTCCTAAAATACTGAATGTTTTGCATTTTTTTAATACTCACCTTCAGTAACAGAAATTCTCTTCATTTGTAATACCTTCGCAACTTATGTGACGCAGTATTGGCTGAAGCAGAAGGTTTTGAACGTGATCCACCCATCCAAATGCTTCAGAATTTGATTCACGTTTTTCCTCTGATGAGAGTTTCATAAGAAGATTTTTGCCGCTATATGCTGTCACATATTATATGTGATAGAGCCAGCGTCGTTAATTTTTATCTCGGGCTGCTGGTTTACCAGATATGAAGTGGGCCCTACGTAATCCTGTGGCCCATAAATAAATGTAAATATTTTCCAAAGTATTAGGTTTTTTGGGTTGATTTATAACCAGAACCGATTTTGTTATGAGTCAAAATTAGGGCTCCGTCAACTGGTTCATCTTATTTTCATTACTGAGAATCGCAGGCATTTGGTTGTGTGGCCTATACTTTTTTGCCAATTTTTCTTGAACTATTGCGTCACAAATGATTTCAATATGCAAATATGAAGTCTTTTATCCATCACTGAGCGAATCTCTCGGAGTTTTCGTCCTAGGATTAAGGGCCACACATCCAAATGTACATCTTATTTCATGTGATAACATCAAAGCCATAGATCAAACCTATATAGACTATATTCATAGTGGTTTTAATAAAACAAGTGTCAATTGTCAGTTTCTATTAAGTTTCCCGCCTTTAAAAACAAGAAATGCATTGAAAACACCGGCTGTACGGCCATTGATTACTTAGCTTAAAAATAAAAATAAGCCGTTTTATTGTTTTCAAAAAGTTACATCCTGAAGATAGAATAATGTCATTTAGTTTCTCCGACAGGGCCGAATTGAGATTTGAAGACTGAATACTTAATCAATTTTGTTCTTATTAACACTGTATTAAGTACCTATTTAGTTTTGGTTCGTTAAAAAAGTGCAGAACTGGCGAACTATTAATGGGGAAGCTGAAAAAAGTCTCGATATCTTAGATATTATAAGATACCTATCGAGACTTTTTTCAGCTTCCCCATTATAATCCTTGTTGGGGTAAGCAGGATATTAAATGTTTCTACAGTCACATAACTTTACATTTCATGAAAATTTTAAAATTGACATGATGTATATGAGTATTTGTTACGTTGTCTAAATTTTGCAATGTACGGACGGCCCCAACTCAGGTTACTACACGCGTGCACTCTGTGCTGTTGTGATAAGAGCGGTTTTGCAATGAAAATGGAGTAACCTGTTGCGCTGGCCTCTGTACCAAAAATGCAATGTATTTTGTTGGCAGCTGGCACATCCCAAATTTTTTGTTCAGTACCAGTTCAGCATAGAAGTTGTTTTTTGATATTTGTGGGTCAGTTACTATAATTTTAATTTTTTCCGACTCACTTATTGTGATGCCACCTGAAGGGAAAGTACTCTTAATACTGTAGATAGAAAATTGTACTCAAAGAAAACATTCCTTTATTTTTAAAAAGAAAGAAAACTGCATTCAAGGATTTTCGAAAATTCGTTTACCACACCCGAGGTCAATTATAAGAATGAAATTTCTCTGACAAACTTGGTAAATTAAACGAAAGGAAAACTATGAAACCTTAAATTAAACCATTGAATTAGCATGTTGGTATTTACTCATTGAATTTATAAGTTCGGATTTCACAGATTTAATGGTTTTTCTTTAATTTAATTTACCAAATTTGTTAGAAAGATACTTATAATCGACGCAATAAAAGTACAGGGTATTCTTACAGATTTTAGTCTGTTCGATTCCCGGTTGTGGCAAGCGAATTTTCGAAAATCCTTGAATGCAGTTTTCTTTCTTTTCAAAAATAAAGGAATGTTTTCTTTGAGTATAATTTTCTATCTACAGTATTAAGAGTACTTTCCCTTCAGGTGGCATTACAAAATTCTACCCTGTATACAGTCGAACATACCTCCTCCTTTTTGGAAGTTGGCAAAGATCCAGCGGCAGTGCTTCTCGCCGCCATAGTTCTTCGTAAACAAAACACTATCGGCTTACGGAGAATTAGAGGAGTGAAGAAATAAATTGAAGACCTAGCTAAGATATACATATATTGAAGACCTGGCTGTACGGACACAGATTCCTTTGCCTTTCTCGAAAGAGATAAATTTAAAAAACAACATGTCCATGTTTTTAGCTCATGTATGTCAAAAATACGTTGATCTCTATGGTATGAGTAAAATGTACTAAAAACACCTAGCTTTGAATTTTTTTAGGGGTTTTTGTTGTTGGTTTTATATTTACTGACTTAATTTCGAGATTTTATGTAGCCTAAATGTTGACCGGGGATATAAGGTACCACCATGCAAAATTTCTTTTAAATCGGTCCAACAGTTTCGAAGATTAGCCCGTGCAAACAGACAAACAGACAAACAGATAAACAGACAAACAGACAAACAGAGAAACAAAAAAAAAAAAAAAAAATCGGGATTTGTTTTATTTCTCTTCTTACATCCCCCTGACTCGGTTTTTAGCAAATTTTTTTCTATGTACAGAAATTCGACCTCTACAGTTTTATTATATGTATAGATGAATAATGTATTTATAATTATTGTGAGACTGGTATCATTAACCTTGCACACTGGAATCGGAGTGAAAGAAAAACTTACTATGTGCCAACAACCTACTCTTCCCAGGTATACAGTAAAAGTCTGTAAGAGGGATGCGAGGGTTTTGCTGTATAATGGGCGAAAGGCTGACCACCTCTCATCATTATACAACTTGTTCCATCTGATAACCCTCACAATTTGTTTTAAACGTGGTATCTAATGGTTCTAGAACCACTGATGCTCTGCCTACCCCGTTAGGGATTTTAGGCGTGAGCATATGTATGTATCACTAATCGATCCTAGGCAACGACACCTCAATTTGTTTTGAATTTGAGGTATCGTCCTATGGTCTCATGCGGTGTGGAAAACTCTGCAAAGCGCCGTCTGATTCGCGACCATCTTCCTACCGAAGTCCAATGCCAAACAGGGAGTGGCAGTGCCTCAATAGGCATTTTCTGGGTTAACTCGCTTCATCGTCGACCACATTTATGAACTTGGTCAAGATTTAATTTAATACTAAAACGGGTCAAAATTCCCATTTAATTAATGTTTTTTTAACTTTGTTCCCGACGTTGCGTTGGTCAAGATTGAGGTAAAGAGTTAACCCATATCATAATAAAAATAAATAATTTTCCACGTTAAAAAAACGTAAGAGTCACCGACTTCAATCCCAACAACAGTTCGCACAAAGTAGATAACTAGTATTTTTTGCAGACTACAATGCTTATTAGCAGATAACCACAAACGAAAATGTCACTCATTTATTTAGATAATGTTCTGGTTTGTAGTATTTTTTTGTTTGTGTTATTTAAAAGCGCTGAATCATTCTCGATAAAAAATTTATGGGACCACCTCTGGAGTATACTCTTTTTTGAAAATCGGTCCGTAACTGGCGAAGAAATCGGTGAACATGCATAAAAAATAGAATAAAAAATACATACAGTCGAACATAGAACCTCCTCCTTTTTTGAAGTCAGTTAAAAAGTAAATATTTTTTTTTTACTTCTTTGAGAAACTTCGTTTGGACAAAGTTAAATTAAATTTTCATTGAAATGAACTAGTGAACTAGTTCCAATAATTTGCATTCCCCAGAGCTTTTCTTTAATTTGGGCAGGAGGCTCGCACTATTATTATTTACTAAGAGGGGTGCCCGGGACTTCATTCTTGTGGAAATTTCATGAAACCCTCATTCCTTTCTTATGTTATAAAAGGAAATGATCTTTTGTGCCTTTCGACTTTCTAGGCCCAAGGGTTTGGGCTGGGCATTGATAGTCAGTGAGTCATACTTCAATTATATAAAGATACTAGCTTCCCGCGCGGGACTTCGTTCCCGTGGGAATTCGGGAAAATCATGTACCCTATGTTCATCACAGATAATGTAGGATTGTAATGGTGAAAGAATATTTCAAATCGGTCCAGTCATTTCGGAGCCTATTCAATGCAAACAAACAAACAAACAAATAATCAAATCTTTCCACTTTATATATTACTAGCTTCCCGCGCGGGACTTCGTTCCCGTGGCAATTCTGGAAAATCATGTACCCTATGTCCATCCCGAATAATGTAGGATTCTAATGGTGAAAGAATTTTTCAAATCGGTCCAGTAATTTCGGAGCCTATTCGATGCAAACAAACAAAACAAACAATCAAATCTTTCCTCTTTATAATATTAGCATAGAAGAAATCCTACATAACCCCCTGATTTTTATTTTGATCTTGGCTGTAAGTGTGACGTTGGCTATTATAGTAAAAGGATGAATAGAGATTGTGGACACCCTACTGATTTGTACGTCAGTTGCATTTGGCACGAGGTTCCCCATGAGCTGAATGCAGCTTAAAATTACCACCTATTTTCACAAATTTACAGCAATTTGGCAATGGAATATTTCCTGTTTGGTCATATTCATATTCAATGGTTAAATATTATCTTCAAATTATGTAATTTATAGCAACTAATTGCAATTTTCAGTGCGAATTTAAATTATTATTCACGCAGTATTTTTAACCCCCGACTAAAAAGAGGGGTTTGACGTCTGTGTGTCTGTCTGTGGCATGTAGCTCCTAAACAACTGGACCAATTTCGATGCGGTTTTTTTTGTTTGAAAGCTGACGTAATCGAAATAGTTTTTAGCTATATCTTAATATATATATATTTCTTCTGTGCATGTGTATGTCACTGAACTCCTCCTAAACGGCCGGTTTGGTCGAGTGGTAGTGACGCTGCCTCTTGATCGGCAGGTCCTGGGTTCGATCCCCAGTCGGGGCAAACATTTGTGTAAAAAGCAGATGTTTGTTCTCGGGTCATGGGTGTTTGTGTTTGTCTTTGTGTGTTCCAAGGGACCCACAACACAAGGGAAAATCTTAGTGTGGGCCTTTGAGTGTGTAGCGTTTATTTATTTATTATTTAAACGGCTGGACCGATTTTAATAAAAAAAATTGTGTGTGTTCGGGGAGGATCGAGGATGGTTTAGATTCACAAAAAAAAAAGAAAATCCACCGGGAACGAAGTCGCAGGCGGACAGCTATTTTGATATAAATTTGTTAAGCCGTTTTAAAGTTATATGACGGCCGGTTTGGTCGAGTGGTAGTGACGCTGCCTCTTGATCGGCGGGTCCTGGGTTCAATCCCCAGTCGGGGCAAACATTTGTGTAAAAAGCAAATGTTTGTTCTCGGGTCATGGGTGTTTGTGTTTGTCTTTATGTGTTTTCCAGGGAACCCACGACACAAGGGAAAACCTTAGTGTGGGCCTTTGAGTGTGTAGCGTTTTTTTTTTTTATTATGAGCAATCGAATGTCGGGGGTGAACCAACGTTTTTAAATTCAGAGTTATGTTTATTTGACTTTTAATATAAATCTAGTTTTAATCTAAATAGATAGCGTGCAAGACTTTAAATCGGGTTTATTGTATAACCGAATTTAAATCTCACAAAATTGGAATTTAAATAATTTTCCGTATGAGCCACCGACTTCAATCTTAACAACAGTTTGCACAAAGTACAGATATTTAGTGTTTTTTGCGGACTACAATGCCTATTAGCAGATAACTACAAACAGAAATGTCATTCATTTATTTAGATGATGTTCTAGTTTGTAGTATTTTTTTATTTTTGTTGAAATTTTATATGGAACCTCTTCGAGAGTATACTCTTTCGAACTTATAAAGAAATTTTTGAAAATCGGACAACAGTTGGCGGGTTTATCGCGTAATAAACATACAAAAAAATACAGACGAAATGCGAATCTCCTCCTTTTTTGAAGTCGGTTAAAAAAATCTGCAAGCCACTCTTAAAAAACTCTCCCGGAAAGAGTTTGATCGGCTGAACAAATCACATTATCACGCATCACAAAATACTTCAGTGATCAGTATCTGTGCTGTTTTTGATTGGAAACACAAGTACCTCATCTTTTCAAGCTCCAATACCCACCCCTTTTACTTCTCTGAATAATAAATAACGAAGTAGGGGAAAGTTTTCGTGATATTTGTGTGGACATTCTAGCAATTTTCTTTTGTTGATTCCCATGTGATTTCGTTTGCGGGGACGAGAGTCAATTGAATTACTCTGTGCTATTAAAATGTAAATGAAATGTGTAAAGAACATAGATTTTAATTTTATCTAAATATACAAGGCTTTAGGTAAATCACTTTCAACCTCTCGGGTGGTAAATTAGTCCATGAAACTGAACAACTTTCACAAGGAACAAAGGACGAAGTATGAAAACAAAAATTTGACTTCTCATTCAAAATGCGCTATCGGCTGACGCAGTTTGTATGGGAACTAAAAAAATTTTTTTCGTATTCCAACATTTGTTCCTTGGGAAAGTTGTTCAGTTTTATGGACTGATTTACCACCCGAGAGGTTGAAAGTGATTTACCTAAAGCCCTGTATACAATTACAGGTTCTGACTCACTGACACGACGCCCAGCCCAAACCCTCAGCCCTAGAAAGCTGAAATTTGGCCCAACAGTTCCATTTATGACGTAGGCAAAGAAATAATTTTTACGAGATTCCCAAGGGAACAAAGACTCGAGCTTCCTCTAGTAAACAAATGTTCTTAGATAACGCACAACATAAAAATTAACGCGCCTGAGGGCGAGCAAGTTTTTGCAATCAAAGTGAAGTTTCACCGTTATCTCAGTGGCATGTCGCGCGACTTTGTCTCAAGCCGTGCTAGCTATGCTGTTTTAGGTTTGTTTTGATCTTCGTTATCTCGTTCACTTCACTATGTAGAAATTTGATATGACTTTAAATAAGTTAGCGAAAAACAACTTTCCCCAATGAATATACACACATCAACACAGTCTGGGGATATGGCATGATTTTTCATACAAAAGAGGTCTGTTTGAGAAGCTGCAAAGGCATATTCGAGATACATGGAGTGCTATAATTTTCAAACGAGCAAGTGCTAAACTCGAATTTTCGATTCTAGTCAATACATTTTGTTTTACTTGTGATTTGTGAAAACTTGACGGGAACGAAAACGAAAATGCACTTTTTGCCTGCTTTTTGTATGAAAATGGTCGAATTTACGCATTTTTTTTTTTCATTTTCGTCACGTTTTCACAAATTTCAAGTAAAACAAAGTTTTTTGACTAGAATTGAAAATTCAGGTTTAGCACTTGCTCGTCTGAAAATTATAGCCCTCCATGTATTTCGAGTAGGTATGCTTTTGTAGCTTCTCAAACAGACCTCTTTTGTATGAAAAATCGTGCAATATCCTAAGACCGTGTTGATGTGTATATTTGAAATTCTTAACAAAAAATCTCGATTTCCCATACAAAGGCAAATCAGCTGTTTGCACAAGTTGTATGGAGAGCCAAAACTTTTTGAAGTGAAAACTTCTTTAGCGGCGTTGTGCAGTTCGAAGTAGGGGTAGAAAATGTTAAACTCGCGTCAGGACACGTGACCCTGATCGAAAATTCGTAAGACGGAGGGAGAGTGAAAACTTCTTTGTTGTGCACTTTTTGGGATGGGTAAAAAATGTTAAACTCGCGACAGGACACGTGACATGATCGAAAATTCGTAAGACGGAGGCAGAGTAGACCGCAAGTAATATATGTTCAAGTTTTCACTTCTGCCGGCACTCCCGGAGTGCAACTTATTTTTTTTTCACATTTCGACCTACGTTTCTTAGGAAAAGTTTTTCAGTTTCGTGGGCTGATACACAATCAATAGAAATTAATTTCCAAGAAAATAATAAAAGAGCGCACATTAAATATCATACATCACTCTCATACACATTCACACTTCTGGTTTGCAATCGCATTGCTGCACTCGCGCCCGGTACTACCTCGTAGGCGGCAGCTGAAAATCAGTGTTTTGCCACCTACGGTAAAACTTTATACTGAGCTGCAACCTCGTTTCCTGCAGCGCACACTTACTTTGCTTAGTTTTTTTTAAATTATTGTTATTATAATGTGTGTTCTATTTCTTTAAGTTATTACGCTCTATGTTTCTGTGCTTATCTTATCTACTTTCTTTGCTATTTATTGTCTTTTTGTTCCTTATTTCCTTGTTTGTTGTATTGAAAAACTCTATCGTTGCTTTTGTGTTTGTCTCTTTCTGTACTAAATCTTTGTAAGTGTGTACTGTGATGGAAATAAATGTCTTATCTATCTATCTATCTATCTAAATATAAAGATTGGGTTAAATATTCATTGCAGTCAAACCTTCACGGTTGAATAAATTCTCAGTCCAAAATAATGATCTCGACGGAAAAATAACACACACCCACATCATATCTATCGATTCTTTCGCTCAAAATATCTGATTGTAAATTGAAAAGATCCCTTTGGGCGGATCAGAGTGGTCCTTCAAAAATACATATGTCCCAGGTACATTGTATTCGAACAAGCAGAATATCGGAAAATACTCGATTTCCCTTTATTATCGTACGATCCGTGAATGGGACCTTTTTGTAGTGTCCTTTTTTTATTCTATATCGATTGTTTGACTTTATAATAGCATGTTTTTGGTGGAAGAAAACAACATGTGTCCCTTATAACAGCTGCATCGGTTTACCTTTGCTTCAGCAAAGGAAAAACTTTTTGTGGCATGATGAAGATTTAGAAAATAAGTACCAAAGGACAAAAAAGCAATTATCCGTTTGTCTATATTTTTCTGAATGTTTGTTCGAAGTCAAGGCAAAAACTGAACCTGACGGGCCTTTTACAATTCGAAAATGACACGGCAAAATTGTATTACCATTGCCTCCTATGTGATAGAAGCTGATAATAACTAATAACTGGAAGCTGAGAACATAGAGGGTAATGGTAATTTAAATTTCGAAGTGCCGTGCCGTGCCGTTCGAATTATAAAAAGGCCCGACGGGTGACCAAAGTCGTAATTTATCTCGATAGTTTCCGTGCTTCGTAGGGCACGTTAAGCTGTCGGTCCTGGTTGTCGTCGATTGACTACAGTCGTTAAAACCAAGTCAGAGGCCATTGTGCTGTTTGAAAACGTTGACACCTGGCTTAGCCAAGTGACTATACCTACCACGATATGAAGAAGAAGGCTAAAACTGCTGTAATTTTTGTAAATTAAATAACTGAGCATCAAACTTAACATACAGGGTGTAAGGGAAACGCTTCAGAATACTGAAAGTACATGCTCAGTCAATGGTTTTGAGTAACTTTCTCAAAAAAACTTTTCCAGGAAACGAAATAAGTTTTGGACTTCTCCATACAAGCTGTCCGATTAAAATGACTTTTTTGTATGGGGCCGTCTTTTTTTTCGTTTCCTGGAAAAGTTTCTTTGAGAAAGTTACTCAAAACCATTGACTGAGCATGTACTTTCAGTATTCGGAAGTGTTTCCCTTACACCCTGTATAATATAGGTTCCTCAGGGAAAGTTATTCAGTTTCAAGGGGTGAATCGCCCCCTAAAGTTTCGCTACCTACCTTGGTTACCTCATATAATAATGTGTAGATATGCAAAATTGAGTATGTTCTGTGTTTTGTAAAAAAAACCACTGGTTGCACTCCGGGAGTGCTGGCAGAAATGAAAACTTTAACATTAACGTTGTGCATTAATATTTAATTTATTTTTTTCTATGCTGACACCGGATGACATCTTGACTTTTGCTGTTTTAATTTCCTATATTTATTAAACACCCCTCTGCCTTACAGATTTTCGATCAGGGTCACGTGACAGACGCATGACCCTGACGCGAGTTTAACATTTTTTACCCATATTTCACAACGCCGCTTAAGAAGTTTTCACTTCAAAAAAAATGTTCGGAATGCTTTTACTATGAATAATAAATTTATATACCAAAAAATACGTTGAAAGCTTTGGATTTTTCTATGAAACTGCGTATGGAAACAGGAAAAGCTATTACACACAGCCGCAATCAATTCAGTAACGTTCAAAATTAAAACGATTTCGCAACGCGTCGTGGAAAAACATGTTCAGAAATTTCCATTTATTTTTCAGTCTAATCGAATGTCCAAACAAATTACCGTTAGTGGCGGGAATATGTCAAAACATTTCTGAACGGAAGTCTTTTTATAAGTTTACATTCTTTGTTGGCAGTTTCTGAATGGGTTGTGTTTATTAATTGATTTATCTTTGACTAGCTTTCCACCCGGGACTTCGTTCCCGTGGAAATGCTAATAAGAGAGCTTTCTGTTGATATAAATAATTTTTCAAATTGGTTCTATAGTTCTAGGGATTTACAAACAATTTTACAAAAGCCTCGTTATGATATTAGTATTAATTAAAATATGGGGTGACTTATAATAAGTTTGCGAAACTTGTGCGATGTGATTCTACTCATGAAACTGTACAACTTTCCCCAATTTTCTACTTATGAGAATTTTTCCAAAGGTTGAGAGGCAAAAACTGTTTACACCTATGTTCCTTGAGAAAAGAAATTCAGTTTAGTGATCTGATTCACAGCTTTAATTTTCTCTAATTTCAAGTCAACCAATATGATAAATCGTGTGTGATCCTTTGAATGTATGAAAGAGGTACCGTGTGCTTGGATCGTAGTAAGTGGCAACCTGTGGTCTCCACCTACCCCAATGGGACAAAGGCGTGAGCTTATATATGTATGTGTGTGATCCTTTGATATTGTAAGGGGGGCCTCGTGATACACTGGTTTAATTGAAGATAACACTAAAATTAAAAATTTTGAATCACCCCCAACATTCGATTGCTTATAACTTTTAAACAGCTGAACAAATTTTCATGAAACATGGCTAAGAACACTTAGTATAAAATTATCTATGTCACAAAAAAAAACAAAACGAAAATCGGTTCATCCGTTTGGGAGCTACGATACCACAGACAGATACACAGATGCACAGACAGACACGTTAAACTTATAAAACCCCTCTCTTTTTGCGTCGGGGGTTAAAAACCCAGTTTACATATACGCCTATTTATTATAACACAGTTTATACACTGTTGAAGAATATACGAGTACATTTGTATGCTAACGCATCCAACGCACTTAGGCTAGTGTTCACCAAATATTTAACCAACGATTAGCAGCTAACCAGAGATTTGACAATGTCATTTTCATACATTTTTTTTGACATTTTGTCTGATTAGCTTCTAACCGCGGTTTAACCGTTGGTTATATTTTTGCTGAACACGGACCTTAAACGTCCATCAAGGAATGGCGTTGTCAATATTGACATTTTGACATAGGACCGCGGTGTTGTCGCGGCGCTGTCACTTTTGTACTCGGCCTGCTGGCCTCGGAGTGCTCTCTCCGCTTTTCTTTATTTTCCTGAACATCCTAATTCAATTCTGAATTCAAATCGATACTTGATGACAGCACTGCGATTAGTAAAGTATGCGCTACGCAGTCCCATCACGGCAAAGACTGCATATCAAAATACTAATGAGTACACGGTGATCGGTTGAGAATAACACCACCCCATCTCTTTCCGTGGGCGTCGTAAGAGGCGACTAAGGAAACACAAATGAAACCTGCCTCCTATTAATCTACCCCAGGCAACGACACCGCAATTTGTTTTCAATCTGAGGTGGCGTCTTATGGTCTCATGCGGTGTGGTAGGCTCTGTGAAGGGCTGTCTGGTTTGCGACTACTGAAGTCCGACGCCAAACAGCTTGCTGTGTTCCATCGGTGCGTAGGAGTACCAGTGCCTTAATAGGCATTTTCTGGGTTAACTCGCTCCATCGTCGACCTCATCTATAACCTTAGACAAGATTGAGGTCAAGCGTTAACCCATCTTATTATAAAATTTAAAAAAAGAGTACTTACCGTATTTTTCCACAGAGTCCTTTCACAATGAGCACCTGTGCATACAACTTATGGCTCTATACGTAGTTATACCGACAGTTAGGACTTAATAGGGGTTGGTAGGTACTAAAGCGGTACGCAAACAATTTTAACCAAGTTTCCGGGTAGCGTAGAGCATAGAAACGGTTGTGGACCTTTAATGTGTGAATTGGCTCCTAAAGACCTTAATGTACGTTTGAGTACTGGGTAATAGAGGTGCTTGTTCCCTTTTCAGATGTTTTTGTGTGTTTTTTTTTCTATAAAGCTAAGATCTTTTGAGATATAGAGTCATGAGGGTTTATCATCATTAACTAGCTTTTCGCCCGGGACTTTGTAACTGAGAATTTGGGAAAATTAAGTGGCATACGATAACGAATAAACTTAAAAATAATAAACTTAAAATTATTTCACCATTAGGATGCTTGCTACATTATTCCTGAGTAACTTAGGCTACATAATTTTCCCGAACTCCCACGGGAACGAAGTACCGAGCGGAATGCTAGTATGTAAAAATATTTATTGGCATCTTCTGGGTGAACATGCTACATAATTACTCATCCTCATCTTGCCTCTGAGCTGGATTGTGGTCAAGAGCGAACCCATTTTTTATAATAATAAAAAATATATAATTCTATGTTACATAGATTAACAACAGCCTTTGTTTACCTAAGCCAGCGGTGGTTTCTGCCTATTGTCTCCAGTCCAGGCTTTTTATTTATAAGTGCTTTGTTAAGCGTATAATAAGATTTTTAATAACTTTCTTGGGTAGTCTTCTTTGGGGAGATCTTTTAGAACAAACGCACCTACCTTGTTTTAACATTATGTTAAAAGAACTATTATTAAGGGCCAGTTTCACAAAAAATTAACCCTACTGCTTAACCGTGATGTATTGTCAAATCTCTGGTTATCTGCTAACCGACCTTCGGTCTGTTGTATCAGATACCCAAATTTCACAAATAGTTATAATTATTGTACCCTATACCAAACTTTTCCCAAAATGACTGATTTTCTTAATATATTTAGTTACCTACTAGCTTTCCTCCTAGGACTTCGTTCCCGTGGGAATTAAGGGAAATCATTTGTACTCTGTGTTCATCACGAATAATGTAGGATTCTAATGGTGAAAGAATTTTTCAAATCGGTCCAGTAGTTTCGGAGCCTATTCAATGCAAACAAACAAACAATCAAATCTTTCCTCTTTATAATATTAGTATAGACGTCTAAAAAGAAACTACATTGGTTGAATATTTCGAGGACATTGGCGTAACGCATTGTGTAATTCACGGAGTTTTATTTTTCAGTATGTCTCCCAGAAGATTTGCCAAAAAAACTTTATATTAAATCTAAGGTTTAACTGAAAACAAACTGTCCCAAACAAACAACCTAATGAGGGACAAACAGATTTCGTATAAACCTGCTTATTTATGTACAGTCGCGGTTTCGGGATTATACAAGCCTAAAGCATTATATTATGTTACAGTAAATTTACTTACGAGTTCCTTTTGGGGTAAGCAGAGACCACAGATTGCCCCCTGGAGATTTCTCCAATGGGATAAAGGTGTGAATTAATGTATGTTTTACTGATGCATTGGTAAAACCCGTAATATGGTAATTTGACTAAGTAAGATTATAAACTCTCGTAAAGAGAACTGCTTTTTTTATTATGAGAAGGGTTAACTCTTGACCCCAATCTTGACCAAGGTCAAAGATGAGGTCGACGATGGAACAAGTTAATCCAGAAATGCCTATTAAGGCACTGGTACTCCTACGCACCGACGGAACACAGCAAGCTGTTGGGCGTCGGACTTCGGTAGAAGGGTGGTCGCGAACCAGACGGCCCTTTACAGAGCTTACCACACCGCATGAGACCATAGGACTACACCTCAGATTCAGAGCAAATTGAGGTGCCGTTGCCTAGGATGGATTGATAGGAGGCAGGTCTCATTGAGTTCCCTTAGTCGCCTCTTACGACACCCACGGAAAGTGATGGGGTGGTATTATTCTGAACCGATCACGACACGGTGCAAAACTGCCCCATTGACGGACTTTTTTAACCTCTGACAAAAAAAGAGGGTTATTATAACTTTGACTTGTGTATCTGTGTATGTTCGACTGTATCTATATTTTTATGTAGGTATGTTCACCGATTTCTCCGCCATCTATGGGGTTACCTATCTTATGTTCGAAAAAATGTTGACCGATTTTCATTTGACAGAAAACTTTTCGACTTTTTTTGTTTCGTTTTTTTTTAATTCGCTGACATAACGTTTGCCACTGTATCAGTTGACCTATTATTAATTCGATTTTTTTCGTTACTCCATCGTTTTATTTGGCCGAAAAACTTTTTGGCGATTTTATGCTCGGCCACCACTTCATTATACCACCGTTTTATTTGCCATGATTTTTTTTCACATATGTTCATTACACCACCGTTTCCTTTGCCTTATTTTTTTTTCCGAACATTCATTACACCACTGTATTATTTTAGTTAAGCATTCGATAGTAGTTATTACTTATAACAAGCAAGCGCGCAGTGTGCAAGCAATCAGCATGCAAGCAAGCTGCATGCAAGCAAGCAAGCAGCATGCATGCAAGCAAACAGCATGCAAGCAAGCAAGCAGCATGCAAGCAAGCAGCATGCAAGCAAAGCAAACAAGCAGCATGCAACCAAGCAATATGCAAGCAAGTATGTAGCATGCAAGCAAGCAGGGATGCAAACAGGCAAACCTATAGCATGCAAGCAAGCAGGCATGCAGAATCATAACCAACTGATAACCAACTGATATGATACTGTTCGAAAAAATGTTGACCGATTTTCATTTGACAGAAAACTTTTCGACTTTTTTTGTTTCGTTTTTTTAATTCGCCGACATAACGTTTTCCACTGTATCAGTTGACCTATTATTAATTCGATTTTTTTCGTTACTCCATCGTTTTATTTGGCCGAAAAACTTTTTGGCGATTTTATGCTCGGCCACCACTTCATTACACCACCGTTTTATTTGCCATGATTTTTTTTCACATATGTTCATTACACCACCGTTTCCTTTGCCTTATTTTTTTTTCCGAACATTCATTACACCACTGTATTATTTTAGTTAAGCATTCGATAGTAGTTATTACTTATAACAAGCAAGCGCGCAGTGTGCAAGCAATCAGCATGCAAGCAAGCTGCATGCAAGCAAGCAAGCAGCATGCATGCAAGCAAATAGCATGCAAGCAAGCAAGCAGCATGCAAGCAAGCAGCATGCAAGCAAAGCAAACAAGCAGCATGCAACCAAGCAATATGCAAGCAAGTATGTAGCATGCAAGCAAGCAGGGATGCAAACAGGCAAACCTATAGCATGCAAGCAAGCAGGCATGCAGAATCATAACCTAACCTAACCTAACCTAGACCGTCGGTTTGAGTGATGTTTCTTTTATTTTTCTTGCGGGGGGCTTCGCCCCCCGAGCCCCCCCTCGGCAGCTCCGCCCCCGCACCCCCCTGCAAGCGAGCAAGCAACAAACAAGCAGGCATGCAACATGCAAGCATACAGCGTGCAAGCAAGCAGGAATACAAAAACATGTTCTAACCTGTCCCATTTGTTGTTTCGATGAAGCTAAAGAGAGGCAAATGAAAAAAGTTAAAAAGATTTCGGCCGAAAGTAAAAAGTTCAAAAAAAACTTCGGCCAACAGTAAAAAGTTCAAAAGAGAACTCGGTCAATAGTTTAATGCTAAAAAGAAATTTCGACCAACAGTAAAAAGTTATTTTGAAAATTGATGAAACATAATTCGGTAAAATTATACTTTTGTCTAATGGCATTTCGATGATCTGAAAATATGGTATTTGAAGCATATAGCAAAAAAGACGCAGGTTAACCGTTTTCGGTCAAATAAAATTCGGACATACATTCTTCGAAAAGGTGATCGGTTCCCCATCTATGGACTGATTTTCAAAATACTCCAAAAAAGCGAAAAATAATAACGACATATTTTAATGTACTACGCAGTAGCTATTGATCTGTTTGAAGTCGGTGCCAAGCCAAGTAAGTTTGATAGGCTATACGTACATCCGCCTTCGCACCGACTTTAAACAGATCAAAAGGAGGCAGGTAGCACATTAAATGATTTCGTCTTTATACATCCCTTTTTTTAAAGGTCGTTTTAATAGGGAATATGCATGATTTTTTTTATAAAAAAAAATTAATCCTCATTCATGTAATAAACAGTTTAGTAAAACTATTTTTCGAATAACTATGAAATTAAAAAAGATATAAGCCATCGAAGATTTATTTATATCTCTTTCTAGCAAAATGAAATTTAACACGGAGTTTGTACGGAGACGTAGTGACATGTGACGTCACAGTCCATGTTGGATCTCTCTGTCTAATCGGTGCGTAATTAATAATTTTAAATGCGTATATGGGCCGCCGTATTTCTTGGCCGATTTTAATTTTTAATTTTACTTTTTGTCATCTCAACTACAGTATTTTCTTTTGTTTATCAATGCGATAAAAAAAAATCATGCATACTTATTCCCTATTATTGTTGTATTTCACAAAATAAAATAAAACAGAATTAAGCGAGGCTGAGTAAGATGAACAGTTTTCTCTTGCATGTTTTATAGTCAACAACGACGATATATTATCTGTCAGTTATTTCAGTATAGTTATTATTAGAAGGCGAATTTACTCTCTTTACATTATTAATCATACTGTCACGGGCTAGATCTAAACTTAGATTTAGTTAAAATAGACTTCAAACTATTTTAAAATGAAATTATTCCGCGCTGCACTGGCAGAAAAGTATTTTACATTAGATTTCTACCCGCGGCTCCGCTCGTGTTGACTTTAGGTTATACGGTGCCCAGCTGGGATTAAATTGTAGCCTATGACCTTTTTCAAGGTACCAAATTTCATCAAAATCGGTTCAGTCGTTTAGCCGTGAAAGCGTGACAGACAGACAGAGTTACTTTCGCATTTATAATATTTTATTTAGGGATTACCCGAGTATACCTGGGACTTTGTAACCGTGGTAATTTTCCTAATTCCTTGGTTAAATATAATAAATGGAACATTTGGGTTTTTTTTTCATTATTTTGCTTAGGTTCCTCGAAGAAAGTTGTTCAGTTTATTTTTGTATTTTTTTATAATGAACTAGCTATTCACCCAGGACCTCGTTCCCGTGGGAATTCGGGAAAATTGTTTAGCCTATGTTCATCAGGGATAATGTAGCATCCTAATGGTGAAATAATTTTTGAAATAGGTCCAGTAGTTTTTAAGTTTATTCGTTATATTTTTTTATTATAAGATGGGTTAACTCTTGACCTCAATCTTAACAAAGATGAGGTCGACTATGAATCGAGTTAACCCAGAAAATGCCTATAAAGACACTGGTACTCCCACAAACCGACGGAACACAGCAAGCTGTTTGGCGTCGGATTTCGGTAGGAGGGTGGTCGCGAGGGTGGTACGTACAAAAATACAAATCTTTCCTCTTTATAATATTAGTGTAGATGTAGATTGGTTTGCTCTTGACCACGATCTAGCCCAGAAGCGAAGGTTTAGCAGAGGATATACCGAGCTCATCCAAAAGAAGCCTGTTAACTCGAAATTTAAAGAAATTCGGTTTCTAAGAGCTCGGATCAGATTTCGGTGCGCAATAAAAACGATGAAGAGAAGCGCTCAGTATAATTTAAAAAATAACCTCTTGCAAAATCAGATTATACTCATTTTATTTGTATATCAGATACGTTGTCTTTTGTTTATTTTTATGAAGTGAAAACTTCTTTAGTGGCGTTGTGCACTTTGAAGTGTGGGTAAAAAAATTTAAACTCGCGTCAGGACACGTGACCTGATCGAAAATTCGTAAGACGGAGCTACTCTCCAGTAGACCGCAAGAAAGTAATATATGTTTAAGTTTTCATTACTGCCGGCACTCCCGGAGTGTAACCCGTTGTTTTTTTTTAGATGTTTACATTGCATAAATAATCTGGAGGATCCCTACATAAAAAACAGTGCATTTTTTTTAATCCAGAGTCCAAACCGTGTTTTTTTCTATTTTGTGTACATCGTAAAATCCGTAGTTAGGAATAAGATTAAATTACAAGTGTAGATATAAGCATTTGCGTATTTCTGAGGATTTTTATAAATAAATAAGTACGGAACTTAAAAAACCTCATGACGTTCTGCCTACCCCGACCAGGGTTGTAGGCGTGATGTATCAATGAATGAATAACCACAAGACCTCTGAAATATTCAAATTATATTTCAGAGCCTTACGTAGAATGGAATAGAATAGAAAAAATCTTTATTTTATAGGACATTCAAGATGCCACTTAAAACAAGACAAGATTACAATGAAATACATACAAACATACATTAAACGATTTAAATACATACATACGCATTCGTTCTTTTGACCCTACTGACTCTACGCCTATTCGCAAAGGTGCAGTTTTCCTCAGAGAAGAACAGGCAAGAAACTCTGAGGTTGCTCTTTTAAAGGTATTGTAGTATTTTTTCTGCCTATAAACACAGCAATACAATTGTAATCACGGAACGAACTGATTAAATAAATATTTTTTACCATTGTCCCTCGAAAAAGGGTCCGTTATTCTTCAAAAACAGTGAATAAAACGCTGTTTATTTCACTGAGTGAATAAAACATTTGAATTTGGAACATGCGCGAATATACGGATTTTAGTAAGAAAACAAAAGAAAATGTGCAAGGAGGTTGCATACTCTCGCTATAAAAACGTACTAAAACTTGGCTGTATGTAATTTTAAATTTAGAATAAGGAATTCAGCCAATTTTCTATGCAATTTTCATGCAATTAAAAGTTTATGTTAAAAGTTTTTGCCTCAAAATCATAAAATGAGTTCAACATCCAGTGATGAAAGTGAATTCCAGAGTCATTTCGCGTTAAAGCAGCAGCTATTGTTGATAATTTACTGTCACAGAGTGATTATTTTCTTTTTCTCGTAGTCAATGGTAAAAAGTAGAGTACCTAACACGTGAAAAAAAATTCATCTCGGCTCTTGTATCCCTCGATCCGCTCAGGATTCTAATCTAGAATCCCTCGCTACGCTCGGGATTCAACTTTAGAATCCTTCGTTCCTCTCGGGATACAACTCAATGCCTCGAAAAGAATTCACCTTTTTTTCACTTGTTGGGTAATCTACTATTAAGCAACCGCGGCTCATACAAAATACCAGGCGCTCTTTCTTCATTGCAGAGCACAATGCTGAATTACAGCAATTTTCGCTCGAGCATGCTGCGTGACAAACTCGCGCGGCACGCCACTCGGCTGGCGGTGAAACTTCAGTTTGATTGCGCGAGGGCCCCGCGCAAAGGCTTGCTTACCCTCTGGCGTTGTCAATGTTGACATTTTGGCATAGGACCGCGGCGCATTTCGCGCGCGATCACATCGTGCTCGAGCTGCTATGCTACCGTTGTTATAACTTCGAATCTCTTAATTGCCCTCTGTAAAGATAGTGTGTGTGTTAAAGCAGGGTTTCCCACACTTTTGGCTCCACGAACCCCTGTTGAAAGTTTCCAGATGACAGTGAACCCCTTGACTAACCAAAGGTAACAAATACGGTGTCAAAAGAAATATATTTTTAATATTAATGTGATGGGTGTTTCTTTTCGCAAATTAAGTCAATCTTAGGAGTAATTTTGGACAAAGTGCCGTACGTGACCGCCAGTCATCAAGCCGCCGCCATCACGTAAATCTTGCCGCGAACCCCCTACCGACGAATGGCGAACCCCTAGAAACCCTGTGTTAAAGAAACAAAAACAAATGATTTCATTTCATTTATTGATTGATTTAAAATTACAAAATGATACAATTACGGGACTTGGGCCCAAGTCGACAGCATTATTACATTATAAACCTTATATACTACGTATTAATTTCATAATTATAAAATATCAGTATCATATACATCATTATTATTATCATATAATTATACAAAATGTCCCGTCTAAATATAAAATACAGATAACACATGTCAAAATATATAATTAAAATTACGATGCAATAAATTAGTCATTAACAATAATAATAATCAATAAGTAAACAATAATCACTAAACAACATTAAAATTTTAATTTATTATTTTGTCAAGTGGTTTAAGACAGCTTCTGCTAATCCCGCCAATGAGCAATTAAATATGTCGATATCGGTTGAGATTTCGTTAAGAGTACGTAGAGCTATAGTTAGTGGGGCAAATTTTAATATGTTCGTTCTGCATGTAGGGAGAGCGGAAATTTCCTGACGTGGCGCTCTCCTAAGATATGTATTTGGGACCTTCGGATGATGTATATGTCTATGTAATGTAAACGAATACTAAAACATTCACCAAGCGTAGAGTTGCTCAAATATTTTGGGTCCTTGCAGAGCTAACTGACCTTTCGACACTTATCCTAAACAAATATGAACCAAGATGACATAATATTATTACACATATAGAAATCTATATGTACATAAACATAAGTTGATGCCACTTTAAATACCATACTGTCACTTTTTGTCTTGTTGAAGAAAACAAGCTTTAGATTTAAAGAAATGTTTGTGCAACTGCAGCTCTATCACGATAACGACAAAATCGCGCTCGGCTCACGCTGAAACTTCACTTTGATTGCGCGAGGGTCCCGCGCAAAGGCTTGCTCGCCCTATGGCGTTATCAATGATGACATTTTGACATAGGACCGCGGTGTTGTCGCGGCGGCGCTGTCACTATCGTACTGGGCCTGCTGAAGGTTAGACTTACAGAATACTAGCTTGCCGCCCGCGGCTCCGCCCGCGTGGACTACAGGTTATATCGTGCCCAATGTGATATATAGCTTATGTCCTTTTCCAGGCTCTAATCTATCTCTGTACCAAATTTCATCAAAATCGGTTTAATAGTTCGGTCGTAAAAGACGGACAGACAGACAGACAGAGTTACTTTCATATTTATAATAATAGTAAGGAAGTAAGGATACTAGCTTCCCGCCCGAGACTTCATTCCCACGGGAATTTCGGGAATTAATTACACACATTAATAAACCATTAATAAAACCGTATTCGTTCATTAATAAAAACCGTAGAAAATCCGTTCAGTAGTTTTTGAGTTTATAGCATTCAGACAGACAGAATCGGCGAGGGACTTTGTTGACGTGAATAAAATTTATTAAAAATTTCATAATAATCTGATGAATAGTTTAGGAGTGCATATAGCACCAACATACTTACATTTCTTTTTATTTAGATTGATTACAACTCTTATAAAATATTACTTACTAGATGCTTACTAGCATCCCGCTCGGAACTTCGTTCCCGTAGGAATTTGGGAAAAATATGTAGCCTATTTTACTCAGAGATAATGTAGCATCTTAATGGTGAAAGAATTTTTTAAATCGGTCCAATAGTTTTTAAGTTTATTCGTTACATACAAAAATACAAATCTTTCCTCTTTATAATATTAGTATAGATAACTTCATCATTGTTCTCCTAGTTATTGAAGGATATGGTACTAACAAAATTTTACACCGAAACGTTAAAAATAGCATACAGTTAATCTATTCCACGTGGAGTTTATTTCTATCGTTATAACAAATTGGACAAAGGTATAATGTAAGTGAAACTTGACGAAATTACCTCGTAAAATACAAAGTTGCGAAAATTCGCAGAACTTTGTCATCTCTAACAATGTAATGCAAACTTACACAATGGTACATGAAGACATTACAGGAAAAGTTTTCACAAAGGTTTGAAAAATGTATAAAGAAGTTAACTTAAAAAAGGTACAGATATAAGTTTTAAACATACAGGGTGTAAAAGACAGCTTAGCAAAAAGTGAAACCCTGGACTCAGACAATCATTCTGAATGATTTTCCAGTGGAATTTTTCTCCGGATTTTTTTTTGTTTTCTGCTTACATTCTTTATTAAGTAATCGAATACACTCCATTTTGCAATAAAAAACAATCATAACAACGTAAAACACGAAAACCAGCAATGTAGATTGCACTCCAATAGCAACGTGGCGCGGGGGGATCGTGCGCGGGGCGCGGTTTCACGATACGTCGCGTAGTGCCAAAGTTGGTAAATAATAAAAACTCCTTGACATGACGTTTCCGGGAAAAAATAATTATTTATAGCTGATGATACTTATGGGTAGATTCCACCATTTAAGTAAGTATTTTGTCAAGCTGTCCTTTACACTCTGTATAATAATGTTTCTTACCACGGTTTTTGTTTTAAGTGAGTTATAAGTTGTGATAAGACCCTTAACGCTAGTGAAAATAACCGCGAGAATGTTCAACAAAGAATGTTAAACAGATATTTTTCCAAGAAAAACTAGACATAATTACACTAATATTATATTATAAATGTTAAAGTTTGTGAGCGTATGCATGTTTGTTACTTCTTCAGGCTCAAACAACTGGACTTATTACGATAAAATTTGTTCCGAAAAAAAAAGATATTTTCACAATCTATAAAAGTAGGTAAGTAATTAATGTAGCAAGCAATAATCCAGTTACAAATTTAAAGTTATTTATTTCATTTATTTATAATTATCTTATTTATTAATTATATTATATTTATGGGTAAAGGCCTCCTCCAGCTTTTGCCATCTCCCCCGGTCTTAAGCTACGTCCATCCACGCTGTGTACTTGATGTCGTCGACCCATCTCTTGAGTGGGCGGCCTGGCCGGCGCTTTCCGTCACAAGGCCCCTTCCACTCTGTCGCTCTTCTTGTCCAGCGTTTGTCTTCACATCTTGCAATGTGTCCTGCCCATTTCCACTTTAATTTATTATTATAAGTCTGATAAACAAACAAAACTGTACCAAAGAATTACCTAGAAAATCTTTTCAGTTTAAAAATAAAATAAAAATAAGCGACACACTCAAAGGCCCACACTAAGGTTTAACTAGCCAATTGCAAAAAGTCATTTAATTTGAAACCCCCGACAAAAAGAGGGTTGTCTTAAGTTTCACATGTGTATCTGTGTGTCTGTCTGCGGTACCTATCGTAGCTCCTAAACAAATAAACCGATTTCGATGGGGGACCATTTGTTTGAAAGCTGACAAAATAGAGATAGTTTTTACTTAAATTTGATCAAAATTGGTTCAGCTGATTCGAAGTTATAAGCGATGAAAGTCGCAGTCGATACAAACATTTGAATTTTAGAGTTATTCAAATCCTTAAGCGGTGATAGCCCAGTTGGTAATGAGCCGGACTTGTAATCGGAAGGTTGCGGGTTCAAATCCTGGTGCGGGCCTGTACAACTAAATTCGTCTTTTCAGATTTATGTACGGAATTATCACTTGCTCATCGGTGTAGGAAAACATTGTGATGAAACCCAAGAAATTCATTTTCGAAAGACGAGCGGTCCACCAACCCGCATTGGGCCAGCGTGGTGGACTATGGCCTAAATCCCCTTCGTGTTACGAAGGGAGGCCCATACCTCTCGGAGGGAACGTATATATGGGCTGGTAAAAAAAATCCTTAGAAAACTTTTTCTTAACCTTCACAACAAACAAAATAAAATAAAATGTTGTCAATTATTCAGTTGTTTAGTAGAAAACAATAAAGCCTACTAAACGAGTTGCAATCAAATCTAACAATAGATCGAACTTGAGCGATACCTTCTTTGAAAGAGCGTCACCTTACATCGAATGAGATCGTTCCAAATCGTCTATAGTGATGTTAAGATGTCGATTCTTAAAAGTCTTTAATTTAAAGGATTCCCTCTTTCTTTTCGACGAATAAAATGAAACAAAAATAAGGTTTTTAAGGTTGTAGGTTTAAGAGGTTTTATGGTAACCTATACATATCTATATGATTATCTATGTACCTATATGTCTGTAAAATGCTTTATTAACAGTCCATTTTTCAATAGGTGACCATTTAATAATAACAGTGGAAAAAACCCAGCAATGTACATCGCATTGTTCATTGCTTGTTTTTGCGTGAGCCCGGCGCGATGGGCAAAGTTTTGAAGTACATTGCGTAGTGACAAAGAAAGTAGATAAAGAGAACTCTTGAAGTTTCCAAGAAAAAAAAATACTTGTAGCCAATTATAATTATGGTTAGATTCCACCATTTAAGGCGACTACAGCACCTAAATTACGATTTTATGATGCGTAGATAAGCATGACGCACTGCATTAAATCGAAGAAAAAAATACTACGATAATATTCAGGACATAAACTAGATAAGTAGTTTGCTGAAAACATGATTCAGCACTTTTGGTTCGATAGAAAAAGCTCACAAAGTCTCCTCTAAATACCAATATTGTGTATCTTTTAAGCTGTAAAAACGACAGTAAAATGCACACAGGAACTTGAATTTGCTATCAAAATGTTCGTGATTGAACACTCTCGATAAGTAGTTAACGCATTTTTCGATTTAAGCTGTTACCTTTCCATAAATCTCATTTTTCTAACTTTCGAACATGTTTTTACGCACGCACGCTTTCATAGTCCGTAAACTTCGTGTATCGACACTGTTCGCACTGCCGGCCCAGGCCTGTTGAGAGACGGAGATGGCACTATTCCTATGTGTGCTGCCTTTATCAGGTGCTGTAGTCGCCTTAAGTATATTCTACAGCTAATTTCCATTCCATCCTGAATTAAAAAGATTAATTTCCCTACCTAGCCCGGTACGTACCAGTAAGTACTCTCCAATATCGATATCCAATCTTTTTACATTCCTAATCTGAACGGAGATAGCAAAATTGCTTTCCATCTTTCACTACGTCCTAAAATCCGATGGATTAGCTGCCACGAGCCACTTTCATGCCGACAATCCATTCATGGCTTCTGTTCCATCGCAAAATCAATCTTCAGGACTTGTAAAGACGGTACTTAATCGCCTATATTAACTCGCTTGAATTCGAAGATCGCTTGTATTAACTTCCCTGATAAGGAAATGCGAACCAAGGATTTGAATAGGTTGAATGATAGCTCTAAAATTAAAAATGTTGTATCATTTCCGATATGCATCGTCTTAGTGTTTTTTCCCATACAAACGGTGTCAATGGATTCCATCCCCTAAACGGTAACGGATCCCTGTGAAATTTTGGTACAGTATCAGGAACACTAAAAACTAGGTCCGTACGAATCGATAGAGATCAAAAACGTACAATTTCATTAAGTTTTTTGGGTAGGAATTCATTGACGCCTAAACTTTTAATTTTGGAAATAAAACTCTGCATTTCACCGGAAAGCTGCAATTGTCCCATTCGCACAAGTCTGAGGCGGGTGGTCGACATCGAGACAGCATGAAAACAACTAAGACGCTAGTCCAAATTGAGACGCTCCTCTTAAACGGATGATGAACCTATTTTATTCAGATATAATGTAGATATGAAACATCTCAATTACGTCAGCTTTTTAACAAAAGAAAACCGCATCGAAATTGGTCCATTTATTTACGAGCTACGATGCCACAAACAGATACAGAGATACACACGTCAAACTTAAAACACCACTCTTTTTTGTCGGGGGTCAAATAGTAAATGATAATTACTATTTTAAAAAATTAAGAGAAGCTATTGAATTGTACAATTTAGAGCAATAATTTATAATCAAATATAAAAGAAAACCGACTGAAAACGAAAAAGAGAGATGTTATAACTTTAATGTGTGTATCTGTTTGTGGTTAACAATAAACGATTAATCCTGCCTCTCCATACATATTGTGCGATCAGCGAATTTGCTTTTGTATGGGAAACCACCACCCCATCTCTTTCCGTGGGTGTCGTAAGAGGCGACTAAGGAAACACAAATGAGACCTGCCTCCTAGTGATCCATCTTAGGCAACGACACCTCAGTTTATCTAAATCTGAGGTGTCGTCCTATGGTCTCATGCGGTGTGGCAGGCTCTGTAAAGGGCCGCCTGGTTTGCGACCACCCTCCTACCGAAGTCCGACGCCAAACAGCTTGCTGTGTTCCATGGGTGCGTGGGAGTACCAGTGCTTTAATTGGCATTTTCTGGGTTAACTCGCTCCATCGTCGACCTCATCTATGACCTTGGTCAAGATTGGGGTCAAGAGTTAACCCATCTCATATTAAAAAAAAAAAATTGACCGGCAATGATATGCCATCGATTAGTGGAATAGCTGCCCGAACCACTAAGTGGCAAGTTGCCAGTTTCCAAGATTTATCTCCAGTTGAAAGCAGTGATTATTATAAACATGTTTTTTTGTTTTCTGCTTCTCTACAATGACAAATATCTGCTATTTTTCGTGATTGGAGCTGATTTATGGAGAAACATTTACTAAAGTTTTCAGCGTATTGGTAAGTATTTTAAGCTACTTGCCTTTATTCCCGACATGTTATGCACTGTTTCTGATTGAATACGTAACTCTGCTTTATAAATCAATCTTTATTGTTTACAGCTTTTACTCAACAAAATTATTTCAAAGTCAAAATCCAGCTAGGGATTTTTCTACATAAATTTTAAACAAATAGCATTTTTAACCGAATTAAAAAAAGGAGGAGGTTCTCAATTCGGGTCATTTTTTTTTTAATGTTTGTCACTTCAAAACTCCGTCATTTGTAAACCGATTTCATTTTTTTTATAGTACGGAAGCATTTTTAGTACTTCCAGATTGGTCCCATAAATTTTTTATCGAAATCGCTTGAGTGGTTTAGGTCATAAATAAAAAAAACTGAAATTTACGGTCATATATGTGGATGATAATAGGTCATCAATGTAAACGAAGCAAAAACGAAGTAGTTCCCTGAGACTTTTAAGTTGTTTTTTGGGGCTCCTTTGTGGGGATCTACTGTTTAGTGACCGGTAGCGTATATTACCACCACACATCTTCCCTGCTGTCTGGTAATCGGTTGATAATATCACCCACCACCCCATATATTTCATGCCATCTGGCGATCGGTTTGAGAATTGTACTACCCCGTATCTTTCTTGACATCTTGCGACTGGTTATGAATATCACCACCTCATATCTTTCCGTGAGGTGAAAGTAATTGATCACTATATCGCTCTTTAATCTCGAGTGATTTAGCGCTTTATAATAAACTAGCTTTCCGCCCGCGGTTCCGCCCGCGTGGACTACAGGTTATATCGTGACCAACTGTGGGATAATATGTAGCCTATGTCCCATCCCAGGCTCTAATCTATCTCTGTGCCAAATTTCATCAAATCGGTTTAGTAGTTCAGGCGTGAAAGACGGACAGACAGACAAGCAGAGTTACTTTCGCATTTATAATATTAGTATGGATCTACGAGGGAGTTATATGAATGATAAATGATAACCTTTAAAAAGAATAAAAAAAATATTTTTAACAAAAAATTGACCCGCCTTCAAAAGGGGTGAAATAATTTTTTAAAGCTGTGTTCACGAGTAAGTAGTGGTTACGGGTAAAACAGTAAATAGGTGAATTCATAGCGGAATATGGTAAATAGAGAGGAATTTTTTTTGACGTCGGCGCCGGTTTGAACAGGACCTAGTTTAATGAAATAAGTATTCACTCAAGCTTTTTGGCAGTATAAAAACTTAGATAGTTATGCCATGTGAGTAATTGTACGGCGCCGACGTCAAAAAAAAATCCTCTCTATTTACCTATTCCGCTATGAATTCACCTATTTACTGTTTTACCCGTAACCACTACTTACTCGTGAACATAGCTTTAAAAAATTATTTCACCCTTTTTGAAGGCGGGTCAATTTTTTGTTAAAAATATTTTATTTCCTCAATTTTTCTATGTCTAAGTAACTAAATATTTCACTAAATAACTGATCTTAATAGAAACTATTGTATTAAAAACAACAAATTTTAAAAACAACCACCCATTTATCCTACTTCCTACTAATACTATAAATGCGAAAGTTTGTGAGGACGTATGGATGTTTGTTACTCTGCCACGCTCAAACGACTGGACCAATTTTGATATAATTTGGTGTGGAGGTAGCTAACTCCCTGAATTAACATATAGGCTAAATAATTTATCCCAATTCCCACGGGAACGAAATTCCCTAAAATTGCAGGGTCATAACTAACTCACTGATTCATCAACGCGCAGCCCAAACACTTGGACCTAGATATCTGAAATCCATACTAATATTATTTTTATTATTTAATATTACAAATGCGGAAGTAACTCTGTCTGTCTGTCTGTCTGTCCGTCTTTCACGCCTAAACTGGTTCAGTAGGTTTTGATGAAATTTGGTACAGAGATAGATTAGAGCCTGGGAAAGGACATAGGCTACATTTTATCCCACAGTTGGGCACTACATAACCTGTAGTCCACGCTGGTGGAGCCGCGGGCGTAAAGCAGTTCTTTATAAAATAGGCAAGAATTAAGTAAATATTTCACAAAATTTTCACACGAACAACGTCCCGGGCATCCTCTAGTTGATACGTGTAAGAAGCTACAAAAATACAAGCGGAGCGCACTTTTATTTACCTTAACAAAACGACGAATCGCATCATAAGATCACAACCTCTTCAAACACAGCTAATCTTTTATCTTTTATTCGGCAATAAACTCTCACTGGCTCAAAGATACGTATCACGGAATTCTGTGCCATTCCTGTGAGTGCCAGTAAAACTTCCTATTCGTAGTAAGCCAGGGGTACTTAACTGTTGGTGGTTTATTTTAGCCGTTTACCCAGTTTCGGTCTCATAGGTATTTGAGACCCAGTTTCGGTCTCATAGGGATTACTTTAAAATAGTAAGCGAAAGTTTAGGGGCTGATTCTCCCTATAAATTTAAACAACTTTCCTCAAGAAGCCTAGATAAAAATCCCAAAAAAAATGGAGTTAATCGTAATTGTATGGACAGGCAAAATCTCGATATGTCAGATGATCCATTCGTTTAAGAGCTACTTACGACGCCACAGATAGATACACAGATGTATAGATACACACGTCAAACTTATAGCACCCCTCTTTTATGTGGGGGTTTTAATAACACCCCTCTTTTTTTTGTCGTGGTTAAAAATTGTAAGGAATCCTCCACATCCAGGCAGCTGTGCATTTTCCTCGTTACGTCACATTAGCATACTTCCAATTCAAAAAAAATGAAAATTGATCCAATTTTAAAAGAGAAGTTTTAATTTCTCTTGCGTATGAATTCGGACATGCGTATTTTAGCAATTCAAGATCATTAGTCTACGTCAGGGGTTCCCAACCTTTTTTTGTCTACTGCCCACTTTAAGAATAAATTATTTTTTAACGCCCCCCTTTTTAAACATACTTAAAAACCGCTAAGTACTTATAACTGATTATTGAAACGCAACTTTATAGTATTCGGACAGAGTATCTTTTATTGAAAATAAAACAAACATAATCAATTCTTATATAAAAACTAATGTGAAGGTTGAATCTGATGCTGTTCAATAAGTTTGTTGATATCAGGTTCCAATTTACTCAAAAACAGCCGCAAGTCGCCACGTTCGGTAACACGCAAACGATTTCTCTTTTTAGTAAGCAGCGTTGCCACAGCACTAAAACCACGTTCACACAAATATGACGATGGGAATGCTATCAAGAATCGTTGAACAATTGACCACAATCCAGGGTACAATTGCAGGATCGGTTTTTGAAGCCAAAATTCTTGATATCCATTTTTGAACTTGATTTTTATTTCTTCGTTTGTTGTCAATTCTATAAGTTCTTCTTCCAGCTGAGGTGACATTGCTATGTTGACATTTGAAAACGGATCTAACACCCAGTCTGGTATTTCCAAGTTTAAAATGTCCTGGTATCGTTCGGTGAAGTCAATGTGGAGGTTTTCCAAATGTTGGCAGTAGGCAAACAAGTCGTCGTTACTGCAGGATACTGATAAATTCGGAAAATTGTGAAACTCACGTCTGCCCATATTCTTTTTGTGCAGAAGCAGTTTGGCTGCGAAAGCAGCAACGACATTTTTTGTTTTAATTAAATTTAGTTCATCGCCTTGCAGTTGGAGGTTCATGTCGTTGAACAATTTATACAGGTCTGTCATGTAAGCTATATCATTCTTTGATGTTATGAGCTTGTTGCGCAGTTCTGTATCTTTAGTTTCCAAGAACTCTATCACAGAGTCAAACAGGTTGTAAAATCGAATCAGACAATTGCCTCTTGACAGCCAACGAACTTCAGTATGAAGCAATAAACGGTTGAAATCTTCGTCATTAGTAACACAAAGCTGATGAAATAATCTATCATTCAAAGAGCTGCTACGGATTTTATTGACTGCTTTGATGACATATTGCAGTGATTGAAATAGTCGTTCACTTAAGTTTCTAGCAACCAAATGTTGTCTATGAATAACGCAATGTATAGCAAGGACATCTGGAATTTTATTTTTTAAGTACGCTATGAAGCCTTTATGGCGCCCTGTCATAGCCGGAGCGCCATCCGTAGCAACTGATATAATATTTTTCAAAGGAATCTCTTTCTCTTCACAAAACTTTTCCAATGTATTGAATATGGTTTCGCCTTTTGTATCTGTCTCCAAATTTCTGGCAAACAATAGTTCTTCACGTATTTTCTCATCTTTAATAAACCTCACGTAAGATAGCAACAACGCTTCATTAGTTGGTAAAGTGGACTCATCGAGCTGAATTGAGAATTGACTAGTCCTCAGATGATTGCACAATGATTCTTCAATGTTTTCAGCCATTTCATCAATTCGTCTTTGCACAGAATTATTACTCAAAGGAATTTTTCGGATAATATCTGCGGCCGGTTTATGAAGCACAGTAGTTATTACTTCCTTTATTGCTGGCAAAATTAACTCTTCTCCGATGTTGTGTGGTTTGCCTTTTTGAGCAATTAACAAAGAGATATTGTACGAAGCTCGAAGTCCGTCGTCATCTTGCTTAGCAGCCGCCGAAAATAGTTTTGATACACTTGGCTGAGTATTATGCTTCTTCTCTAGGTCTTGAAAATATGCTACATTCTTGTCTTTCTTATCTGGATGCATTTTATTCAAATGATCTTGCAGTCTTGAAGGCTTCATTGCTTCGTTCGAAAATGTTTTTAGACATAGAAGACACAAAGGCGACGACGGGTTTGTGGGATTTTCAATAAATCCGAATTTAATATATTCCGCAGAGTATTGCCGTCTCTTCTTTTTTACTTCCGACATTGTTTTGTTTTGAGAAATACGTAAGTGTTATAATGAAGTACTGCTTATCTATTATGCGCGAAACCGCAAATGAAAATAAAATAAATTTACGTCGTTTATATAGGATTGCATAAGCAGCACGCACCAACAGGAATAAGACAAACGTGCATAAACTCGTTTATCTCATTCGACGCCCAATCGTACTCGACAAGCAAGAACAAGTATTATAGAACCAGCCGATTGATACAGGAATGTACAAATCGGATTATTTAACAAAAACTTGTTAAAACATGATTGCCCGCGGTCTATTATATCGAACCGAGTTTGAGCTATATCTTGATTAATATTAGTTGATGTTCACAAGATGTAGTCGAGAGTCGAGAGCTCAGTCGGTGTCTAAGAGTCTTCCTAGCTAGGTAGATGAAATTATAAATCGACCCCAAAGCCCTACACAACGCCCCCTTTTTTTTCTGGGTGTCTTACCGCCCCCCTTTAGGCCTGCAGCGCCCACAAGGGGGCGTTATCGCCCACGTTGGGAAAGACTGGTCTACGTCAATCGATTGCAAAAGAAATACAAACTTCTAATATTAAATTTAAGGTTGAGTTTTCCTTGGTAATCAATTCTAATGAGAATGAAGTCTTACCGCGTATACTATTGCAGCTGTCGTCAGAGAAAAATACTGAAGACATAAAATGTAATAAAACTAAAGTAGTCAAACATAATATGCAGTCTCGAATGAACAGGCCATCTAACCGAAGCTGATGCTGGTGAACGAATGGAATATTGTCAATTGCTTCATCATAAGGAGACTTTGATTAACGATATGAACCAAACACAGCAATGTACATCATTCCATCCGTTCAATCAGTATCAGCTTCGCTTAGATGGTAGCCCCTAGGCCCCCAAAAAAAAGAAATTCGCCGTCCCTGGATAAGGCTATTCAGTATTTACGATAGCCCTGTCGAAACGTGTCGTAATCGTGATTTTAACGGTAATTGTTATTCACAATACGGATTTTTATTGTTTGAATTGATTTTTCAGGATTTTTTGTTTTCTTTTTAACCGACTTCAAAAAAAAGGAGGAGGTTCTGAATTCGGGTGTTTTTTTTATGTTTGTTACCTCAAAACTCCGTCAGTAGTGGTTACAGGTAAAACAGTAAATATGTGAATTCATAGCGGAATATGATAAATAGAGGGGATTTTTTTTTAACGTCGGCGCCGGTTTGATCAGGACCTAGTTTAATGAAATAAGTATTCGCACAAGTAATTGTTCAGCGCCGACGTCAAAAAAAAATTCCTCTCTATTTACCATATTCCGCTATGAATTCACCTATTTACTGTTTTACCCGTAACCACTACTTACTCGTTAACATAGCTTTAAAAAATTATTTCACCCTTTTTGAAGGCGGGTCAATTTTTTGTTATAAATATTTTGTGTCTATTGTATTAAAAAGAGATAAAGTTTGTAAGTTCGTTTTTGTAGGAAGTAATCTCTGAAACTACTAAAGTTCTTTCACTAATAGAATGCTCTCTTATCAGCGGGTGTCATAGCTACATAATTTTCCGGAATTTTTACATACATACGCTCACACTTAAAATCATCCCTATGAAAAAAAAAAACGAAAAAAAATATATATATATATATAAATAATAAAAAAAAAAGAGTTAGGCGAGGCATGAGTGGTTTTAAAACCACTTGACCTCACGTTTGACATAAATTCAGAGGGTTATAAGATGAAATATGATGTAAGTAAGTGGTGGGAGGTTGTGAGCCTTTCGCCCACCATACAACCCTCGCGACCCACTTATTGACTTTTACAGTATGCCTAGGAAGATAGGCAGCTGGCACATTCTCTGTTTTTCTTTTACTCTCAGTCCAGCATGGAAGATTTTTCCAAAGTTTTTACGGGATCGAAGTTCCTTATTGAAATATTGAACGGCGAAACAGGTGTGACTAATAGGAAAGAGTTATTAGAACTGTTTGGTACCTCAGAGTATACAATTAAGGATCGATCACAGACCATATCACAGAGGCACTGAGATTGTAAAGAGTGACCTCCTTGAAGACTAAAGAAGACTTTGAATTCAATTTTTTTTATTAAGTTCAGTTCCATGGAGTAACAGGGAATACAACGGACGGTCACCGACGACAACATGGTAGACCTCGAGTCCCTACCAAAAAACTGGAAGCAGAAAGGAGAGGCCTAACCCAGTTTTGTGTTCGGCTGTTGCAGTGGAACATAAAACAGACTACTTTAAAATTTGTTTTGTTTTATCAGCCCATAAACGTCCCCTCCGAGGGGCACGGGCCTCCCTTCGAAACACGAAGGGGATTTAGGCCATAGTCCACCACGCTGTCTCAATGCGGGTTGGTGGACCGTTCGTCTTTCGAAAACGAAATTTTCTTAGACGGGCGATGTTTTCCTTTACCCCTGAGCAAGTGATAATTAATTAAAAATCCGTACGTAAATCCAAAAAGACGAATTTAGGTATAGGCTCGCACCAGGATTTGAACCCGCAACCTTTCGGTTACCAATCTGGCCCATTACCAACTCTATCACGCAAAAAAAAGCTTAGTCACTTTTATATTCCAAAGCTAAAAGAACTTCAAGAGGTTTTGCGTTCTGTTAAAGATACATTTTGGCAGATTCTGATGTTTGTTTCTTTCATTACTAAGACCTGTTAATGTTATAATATGTTTATCGGACGTTTCACTTAGACCCAATTTCACCATACTCTGTTAGTTATTTTAACAGACGATTAGCAGCTAACCCGAGATTTGACAATGTCATTTTCATACTTTTTGTTTGACGTTTTGTCTGATTAACTTCTTAATCGTGGATTAACTAACTAACACAGTATGGTGAATTGGACTTTCGATTGGGCCATTAAGCGTGATAATGTTTGGGCTAGCTAATGTCCTCCCAGAAGCACGCAAGACTTGACGTTCATGCATTCCTCTGGTAGAGATCCCAGGTTACATAGGATCTGTGCCCGTTGTGCTACCACGCTGTGGCATTCTATCATAGCATGCGCTAGTTGCTTCTGTCTCCATCATGTCTCCATGCAACCGCGGCATACGTACAACAATTTTCGGAAACCCGTGCTTAGAATAGAATAGAATAGAATAAAAAAATGTTTTATTTTAAGAATCCTGCACCACACAATTATAGAAAACACAAACCACATAAACAAATTAATAAACGCACATATAAAAAAAACAACAAAAATTAAGATTAATAGAACAAAAGTACATACTTACAAAAAACAAAACCAATTACCTACTACTAAAAAGAAATTGTGTGCTGCAGCAATTTAAAAAAGGCCATGACTCAGCGTTAACGTTTTACTTCTTATAAGAAGCAAAACACTGATATTCTGCATTGACCTGTGGATCGTCAAAATGAAGTTATGTAGGTACTCAAAAACTAGACAATTAATAATAAAATAAAGTGGGTAAGTACATAGCTAGCATAAATATTAAAGGCAAAAAAATAAATAAATTTACAGGCTTCGTTTTAAAATGCCACCCATCAAGGTGCACTATCCCATGTACGTTGCTTTACCTCACTGATCGATTCAGTTAGTACCACTGGGTAACCAGAGCTTTACTAAAGTTTAAAGAAATTGCAATTCTATTACTATGTTGAAGTGGTTGTTAAGAAGAATGGTTTAATCTTAGTGCTTTCAGAATTTCAGGTGAATGCTTCTGAAAATTGCTGAAATAATGACGACTATTAATTATCCTGAAAAGAGGGATTACAGCGTAATAGAGTGCTTGAATAATTTATCAGGTTTTCAGGAGTGAATCGACGTTAAAGGGAAAATGAGAATCTTGTGAAGTTAAACCTAAACTAGGTTTATCCCGGCTTTATTGTCGGTGTCTCCTAACGGCTATCATGTCGGACACATAAGTGAGAGGTACCAAGTTCGATCCCTAGTGCTGACATATACCAATGACTCGTTTTCTGAGCTATACACATAAGTTTCACACTAACCGATGCTCTAACGGTAAGGGAAAACATCGTGAGCAGACTTGCACATTCAGGAGACTAAGGCCAGTGTTCACCAAAAATTTTACCAACGATTAGCAGCTAACCAGAGATTTGACAATATCATTTTCATACATTTTTTTTGACATTTTGTCTGATTAGCTTTTAACCACGGTTTAACCATTGGTTAAGTTTTTGGTGAACACTGGCCTAAGGCCCGTGTTCAACAATTATATAACCAACGGTTAAACCGCGGTTAGAAGCTAATCAGACAAAATGTCAAAAAAATATGTAAATGACGTTGTCAAATCTCTGGTTATCTGCCAATCGTTGGTTAAGTTTTTGGTGAACATTGGCCTAAGGTCCGTATTAGAACGCGACTCAGTATCTGTAAGTAGCAGACAGCTTTGTAATTTTTGATAGTGAGAGAAAGAGACAATCAGTGCTTAATTATAGATCAAGACTTGAGTATCCTTCTGTAATACGAGCCTAAATGTGTAACCTATCGTGATCCCCTGTTAACATCAGGGTCCCGGAAGTCAGATCACAGTTGCTCCACTCTAATGACTTGAACTGCTAAACCTTGGATCATGATCAAGCGTACCCCGAATGAGAAGCGGGACTAAGAACTAGGAAGAAGAAGTTGTCGTTATCTCTTCTTCTTCCTACCGCTTTGTCTTATTGATTATTCGGGGTACGCTACTTATGACGTGAGTTCTTATTTTTTTGTATTGTATTGTATTGTAAAATCCTTTATTGCACATCAAACAAAGTAAATACATTAAAAACAAAAGAGATAAATATTAAATAAATTTAAGGTACAAAGGCGGACTTATCCCACAAGGGGATCTCTTCCAGTCAACCTACGAGAGAGCGAGAGGATTCATGATACGTAGGCGTACATGATCGAACTTCCGCAGTCCGAATGCAAAACGTATGCACGTGTTTTGGAGTCTTTCTAATTTGGATGACAACTCCTCAGTTGCATCCAAAAAAACTACATCAGCGTAATCTAGCAGCAGCAGGAGAAGAGAACGAGCTAACATTGCTTTTGTTTCGAGAGGAAGAAAATTTTGCAAACGACGGAGAGAATGAAAAGAAGCATACAGTTTTCTGCTGATATCGTTGATGTGAGGAGCCCATGAAAGAGTTGAATCCATGATGACCCCCAGATTCTTGACGGTAGAGGAGAGAGGAATAGGGGTTCCGTTGAAAAGGATCTGGGGTAGACTCAAACTTTGGAGGCGAGAGATAAAATAGTGACTACCTATTACAATAGCTTGGGATTTTGCCGCGTTGACAAGCAATCCGAAATCACGAGACCATTGAGAAATGCGTTCGAGGTCGGCATTCGGGCGAGGTCGAGGTCGGGTTTTTTTATTTGTGACTTTAATACTAGGTACCATGGTTGTAATTAGGTTAAACTAAAAAGTTAGCAAATGTATGAGGTTCCGACAGTTCTGAATTTTGCCACCTGAACGGATTAAATGGTCACCATATTGTCATTTAACCGTAATTGAGATGTACTTGATTAGTAGAATATAAACCCAGAAATCAGTACCTCAGGTGACATTTTTGCACTACAACAGCCAGTGTAGTTTGATAGGCTGCCATGTGTATAATCATACGCAATTTATCTTGGACAATACAAGTGCGATTTTCTTCTTTACACATACGGATAAAAAACGCTACAAATTCCAAACTGCCGGGCTGGATATGCTCTTGAGTGTACAACATCTCTTTCTTAGCTAATTACTAGGCTATTTTCTCTCAATATACACTTTCCAAATAGCCTTTATAGTCAGAATAGGATGCAGCGAACTTGAATAAGTTGTGCCCACAGACACCCATTTCTCGGCGAGACGTTGGCGTATTTTCTCGGCAGGGTTACCAATAAATAAAAAATGGGTTGCACTCCGGGAGTGTGCCGGCAGATGTGTAAACTTGAACATATATTACTTCCTTGCGGTCTAAGAAGTTTTCACTTCACCCTCCGTCTTAGGAATTTTCGATCAGTGACACGTGACCCTGACGCGAGTTTAAAGTGTGTTACCCATACTTTAAGGCGACTACAGCACCCGATAAAGGGCAGCACACATAGGAGTAGTGCCATCTCCGTCTCTGAACAGGCCTAGGCCGGCAGTGCGAATAGTGTCGATACACGAAGTTTACGGACTACGAAAGCGTGCGTGCGTAAAAACATGTTCGAAAGTTAGAAAAATGAGATTTATGGAAAGGTAACAGCTTAAATCGAAAAATGCGTTAACTACTTATCGAGAGTGTTCAATCACGAACATTTTGATAGCAAATTCAAGTTCCTGTGTGCATTTTACTATCGTTTTTACAGCTTAAAAGATACACAATATTGGTATTTAGAGGTGACTTTGTGAGCTTTTTGTATCGAACCAAAAGTGCTGAATCATGTTTTCAGCAAACTACTTATCTAGTTTATGTCATGAATATTACCGTAGTATTTTTTTTCTGCGATTTAATGCAGTGTGTCATGCTTATCTACGCATCATAAAATCGTAATTTAGGTGCTGTAGTCGCCTTAAAGTGCACAACAACGCCGCTTATGAAGTTTCCCTTCAAAAATCATTTTTATAACCCCCGAAAAAAAAGAAGGATGTTATAAGTTTAACGAGTGTATCTGTCTTTGGCATCGCAGCTCCTAAACAGATGGACCGATCTTGATGCGTTTATTTTGTTTTAAAGCTGACATAACCGTTTATATGTGAGTAATATTTTTGTAATAATTAAATAAATTAAATAACTAAGATGGTTCTCAGTTACTGAGATGGTTCTTAGTTATACAGGAAGATTTTTTTATCACCATCCAAATTTTTTGTACGTAAACTTTATGAAAAATTAACAGACCCGTATTTTTTGTTTCTACGTTTTACATAAATATTTCCGAAGCATGAAAATAAATCAAAATTGTATCGAATAAAAACATTGCTATATGCTGATGAAGATTGTATGGGAACTCAATATTTTTTTTCGTATTTTGACCTATGTTCCTTGGGAAAGTTGTTCAGTTTCATGGACTGATTTACCACTCGAGAGGTTGAAAGAGAGATACCTAAAGCCCTGTATACATTTTAATTGTATATAACCTAGCTAGGGAAAATTTGTTCAGTGGGGAGAATCATCTAAATATATAAAAGGAGAAACTGACTGACATATCAACGCACAGCCTAAACGGCTAAACAACATAGGCACTTGAAATTTGGAAGGGACGTAGCTTAGGTACCGTAGAGGTGCACTAAGAAAGAAATTCCCGAAATTCTCACGGGAACGGGAATTAGCGGGAAAATCCTTTTGTATGAAAAATCTAAACCGCTTAAGTTAGACGCTTGAAATTTGGCATGCAGGTACCTTAGTAAACTTAAATCTTAGTTGCAACAGGATATTGCAAAATTCCCACGGGAACGGGAGTTAGCGGGATAAAACTTTTGTAATCTGTTCAAAAGAAAAAAATAACACGCAAACGAAGTTGCGGGCATCAGCTAGTCCCCTATAGAATTTCACTAACTATTTTAAGTTAACCCCATATACTTAGTTAAATTCGTTTCGTAAGTGTGGTAACCCTATCCATAATTCACTCTTTACAGTGCAGCTCTCAATAAGCAGATTATCACACACCGAGGAATTTAAATTTGAATAGGGGTGTATCGTATAGTATAGAGTAACTAAGAAACGTAGGTCTATAGTCGTCATCAACGTCGCCATCAACCCATATACGTCCCCACCGAGGGGCACGGGCCTCCCTTCGAAACACGAAGGGGATTTAGGCCATAGTGTACCACGCTGGCCCAATGCGGGTTGGTGGACCGCTCGTCATTCGAAAATTAATTTTCTTGGACAGGCGGGTTTCATCACGATGTTTTCCTTCACCGTTAAGAAAATGATAATTAGAAATCCGTACATAAATCCGAAAAGACTAATTTAGTGGTACAGGCCCGCACCAGGATTTGAACCCGCGACCTTCCGATCACAAGTCTGGCTCATGGGCTATCACTGCTTCTAGAGTGATTTATCGTAAATCTGATCTTTTATCACCTGGCGATATTTTATTATTTTTCATATAACATAGGTCTGTTTGACAAGCTGTATAAAAAATGAATATTTGAGACAAGTGGAGGAATTGCATTATCAGTATGAGCCTCAAATTTCAATATATAAAAAAAAATATTCAAATTCAAAATTGCTTTATTTCATCTAATAGAACATACAAAATGTTGCTTGAAAACTTGAATGAAAATCGTGTTCCATTATTTTCGTAGAAAAATCAGGAATAAAAAGTGCAATAAATTAATTCCTACTTCTTTAATATTAAGAACGCGAAAGTTTGTATGTATGAATGTTTGTTACTTTTTTCACGCTCAAACGGCTGGACCAATTTTGATTAAATTTGTATGGAAGGAGCAGGCACACCTGGAAATTCCAACAGGAACGAAGTCCTGGGTATTATATGTTTTTTGTTTTGTTCATTTATTCCGCTTTCATGTTTCAACGACTGAATGGTTGGTGCATGAAATGTGAGTATAGAGAAAAATTAGGCATTGCATTTATTTTATTTTATTTTATTCAAGTGCCTACTACGCTTACAGTAATGCCAAAGCGCGCAGCAGGCTAGTAAATTCCATAAAAGCATATTCGAATACAATTTATATTATAACTATAATACATTTAAAAATGATTTAACATGCTGTATAAAGGCCATGATATATGGCGCTATTTTTCATCATACGTATCTACTTCCAGTAAGTAGGTACGTATCGAATACTTCATCACGTGGCCGAGCTTTTATATCCATGAAACAAAAAAACTGTCCCATTAAAAAATGGCCGACCTTTCATATACTTAGGGCCACTTTCACCAAAAGTGCTAAACGTATTAGGCCAGTGTTCACCAAATATTTAACCAACGATTAGCAGTTAACCAGAGATTTGACAATGTCATTTTCATACATTTTTTTTGACATTTTGTCTGATTAGCTTCTAATCGCGGTTTAACCGTCGGTTATATTTTTGGTGAACACGGGCCTTAACTCAGTTGTCAAAGCAACAAAATCTGTCAAATTAAACAAAATTAGTCCTGCTAAATACGTTTAGCACTTTTGGTGAAAGTGGCCCTTAAGGCAATATTTATTCTTAAATTTTATTCAATTATTTATTTAATTATTTAATTAGCTTTTCTTATAAGGCTTCGAACCTATAAACAATAGAAAACGAAGTAAGGAATATTTTTCATCCAAAAGTTCTATCTTTACTTGATTAAAAGTGTTAAAACTTGGTCCAACGATATATGTTTACGTCCTAGAGAAAAATCGTCCATCAACATTTATCTATGATCGTCTAAATTCCCTGGAATACCCTTTAGTACTTCTTTAAGGAAAGCTCTACACTTTTATCTCTCTTATACAGGATGCAACGTCTTCGCGTTCTACATTCACCTTTTATATCTCCGGAACGTCAATTCACCCATTCGCAGTACACGCGTCTCACGTTTATACAGCCTCTAGCTGTATATATATTTACATATACAACAAGTGACTGTAGTAGTATAATATACAGCTCATAGCTCTTTAAGTAAACACTTTCATGGAGCGAGGGATGAGATAGAATGCGTGTTTAAAAAATCGTGGTACTAGAGTGGTTGACTTTATTGTACCTACAGATTCATTACCTGGTAGTTTGTGTACATAAACACAAACTACCAGGTAATGAATCTCCCAAAGGGACCCCGGTGTATTGTGCCTGGTCATGGTCATCCCTTAGTCAGCAATACCAAGCATCAGAGACATAGTAAAACAAAAGGAGATCACAAATTTTGTATAAGTGGACGCTGAACTAGAACCATGTTGATTTTATGTAAACTATGTTGTTATTTTGTTTTTACTCCCTATTCTGATACCTATAATCGAGCGTGTGTACATCTTTGCTTTTGTTTGCGTCGGCGTCGTTACGTTATGATTTATGCGTGCGTTTGCTTCTTTGTGATTGATATAATTAGCCCTTTGGCACTATCTCTGTTACACTTTGAGTCTGTTGCTAAGGCTGTAGGTGTTACAAATGTTAAATTAAATAAAAAAAATAGACGTGTGGCACTCGGGGACTGCCGCGGTAAAGCTATTGCATAGCATTTTGTATCAACTTATGCAATTATAATTAAAAGTAGCCCTCTACTTTTAATTATAATTGCATAAGTTGATACAAAATGCTATGTAAAAATTTCAAAAAAGTTTACCATTTTTTTTGTTTATTACGGCCGCCATCTTGGATTTTAAAATGGATGCTATTTTCGCAATCAGCACCCCCGAAAACCTATTAAACGACACCCATGACGGTTTTTTACAAAAAATACATGTCCGCCATCTAGGATTTCAAAATGGATGTCATTTTCGGAATCAGAACCCCCGAAAACCTATTAAACGACACCCATGTCGGCATGCCCGAAAATTTCATATCCGCCATCTTGGATTTTTGGTGGAGGGAATCGAGACGCTCCGGGCTTTGCCTACGGCCTCGGCTCGCGCGTTCGGCTCGGTCTGCGACCTTGCCTCACCTTAAAAATCTAAATTTGTATGGCGGCCATCTTTAATTAGGGGGGGACGCTCCGGGCTTCGCCCTACGCGAAGTTCGGCCTTCGGCCTCATCCTATACGCGGCTCGACTCGGCCTTCGGCCTCGCCTCAAGCGTTCGGCTCGGCCTTCGACCTCGCCGTACCTTTAGAATCTAAACTTGTATGGCGGCCATCTTGGATTTGGGCGGGGGGGACGCTCCGGGCTACGCCCTACGCGGAGCTCGGCCTTCGGCCTCGCTTTTTACGCAGCTCGCCTCGCAGCGTGGCGTCGTGGTTCGGCTCGGCCTGCGGCCTCGCCTTACCACTCCTTGTATGGCGGCCATCTTGGAAAATGGTGGAATCGAAAAAGTGACCCGATATTCGGAATCATCGACCCCCAAACCCCCCAGATACCGATTTTCGTCCGGATCGGAGCAACTTCATTTTATTATTATTATTATTTTATTGGAGAAAAACCATTATTATTATTATATTATCATTATTGTTGCACGCACACAAACACCGTGTCGAAGACTGCCGAACTGAAACGACGTTAGACGATGCACGGCCTTCAAGCCACACCTCCTCCGTGCCCGTCGGAGTGGGGGGAGCGTTAGGTTTTTTCGTTACGGAATTTCTGGATTCGGTCCCCGCGCTCAAGGCCCGCGATAGAAGCTATGCAATAGCTTAAAAATTAGATTGTTATTATATCAATATTAATTCAGTTCGCGGAGCAGGTACCTATTTGGAATTCAGATTGCGTAACATAAATTTCAGAAAGGAAAATTCTTAATGTTAAATTCAATTTCGCAAAAGATTTCCTTTACACGACCAACCGAAAATTCGTTAGGGAATTAGCAATTTGGAAACTCAAACAAAAGTGCAAAATAATGCAAGCAGAAAGTTTCCGAGAAAATCTTTCAGCCATTTGAAAATTGAATTTACGGAAATGAAAGACATTTTCGCCTCTATCGTCCAATATTGAAATTGATTCTGCGATTCTATAGAATACTTTATCTTTTGTATCTGGCTGTTTTTCAGTTAACACTTTAACTAACAACAAAAAGTGCGTTATCACTTACATTTGTTTATTACTTCGTCATTTCAAAACTCACTTTACAAAAACAAATCGAAAACAAAAACAGGAAAAATAAAATAAAAAATATTGACGAGTTATTTTTTCATTCCAATGTCAAACAACATGCCAATCTCGTCAAATAACCGGTGTACCAATAACTAGTTTATCCAAGGGTGCAAGTTACAGGCGCATATAGCATTAGGTACTTAAGCATTTATTTCAGGTTATGACTAAAAATCTGTTCTGTAATTTATGTCGCATTCCGAGTGAGCACCGTTTGCTGGATAAGTATAGCTGTGGTACAGCACTGCGTTGGATTTGTAAGCGAGGGGTATCGTATTCGATCTCCGGTGCGACCCACCATGTACCAATGACGCTCTTGAGAAACGGGAAAACATCGTGAGAAAACCTGCACATTCAGGAGACTCGGGCCTGAGTCTTGTTAAAGAATTAAAGAAGGAGACTCAAGTCTTGATCTATACTTAAGTATTTATTGTCTCTTTCTCTCACCATCAAAATGACAAAGACTCGACTATAGATCAGAGTCTGAGTCGCGTTCTATATTACGAACCTGAATGTGTAACAATTCCTGTTAAGTTATATGATCCGTCCTGCCAAATTCTGCAAGATAAATTAATCCCTTGGTTAAATTATGGACAAGAGCGAACCTATTAGTTAAAAAAAAACAACGGGTTGCACTCCGGGAGTGCCGGCAGAAGTGAAAACTTGAACATTAACGATGTGCATTCATATGGAAATAAAACAAAATATAAGTGTATTTTAGTGTAGTCCGTTATTCTCTCAGGATTCGAACCCTCGACTTGTTGCTTACAATCTGGCAACTTTTCCATTCGACCAAACTGTCTACTTTCAATTTAGTAAAATAGTCTATAGGTATTTGCGCACTATGTGCGAATAATCGTTGACACCGTTGACATCTGTCACAGAGATAATTTTACCATAGGGCTGCCATCTGTCCGGGTTTCCACCTATACTTCAAAGTGCACAACAACGCTGCTAAAGAAGTTTTCACTTCAAAAAAGGTGGCAACCCTATCCTACGCATTTTCGATCAGGATCACGTGACATCTGACGCGAGTTCATCGCGAGTTTATCATTTCCCCATACTAAAAGTACTCAACGTAAAGAAGTTTTCACTTCAAAAAAAGGATACCCCGAGTGAGAAACGAGACTAAGCGCTAGCATGAACAGCATTGGTCAGGTAAATACTTCAGAAAAGGTAATTGGCGGCAGCATGTTATGACTGTTCTTAGGACAGATTCTGGTTTGGATAGATTCTTATTTATTTATTTATTTTAACAGTTTATTGTACACAGGAAAAATCACAAATGTTACAGACAAATAGAAAAACGAACACAAAAGGCACAGCTTATTTATTTAAGAAATTTCTTCCAGCAGACCTGGGACAGTGAGAGGCGTAAAATAAATAAAGACAGACGTGCACAATTAACCACTGAAATCTAAATACTAATATAAACTACATAAAAATACAACTACACATACATATAATATATAAATAATTTATATAAATACGCAGACATATATTTTATGCATACATAAACAATACATATAATATTATGTTCATTATACTGAAGGGAAAGCAACAGATACATAATGTTCCTTGTTACGGCAGATAAGATCAATCTGGGAAACTCTCGCTTACAACCTATTTTGCAAAAACGACTATTTAGCAGTGCCAAAAAGCAATTCACCTGCCTTCATTTTAAACCGCAAACTGCGAGCGCGTTCATAATTCGACTAACGCGATTCACTCGGGGGACCAGATGCAAACGAAGCACTGATGTTTGAACTTAATTACTCGATTGCTTATTCGCCGTACGCGTGGTGTTGTTGATTGACTGATTAGCGATAAGTGGGACAGTATGAATAGTTTGCAAGTTCACCACAATATTGCCTACGAGAAATGAAATCATTCTGTACTGTAACCTTTTTTTTAAATTCAGTTCGTACCCCAAATTGGTCGGAATTGGCCGGAAGTAGGAACTTCTGTGATTTAATACAAACAGGTCAAAACGCGTATAAGTTATGGTTTTTACCTTTGTCGAGGACAAACCAAACCTTTTTGATCCGTTTTAGTATTTAACTATGTTATGGCGAATGTTTAAAGTTTTATATTACTACTAGCTGATGCCCGCAACATCGTTTGCGTGTTAAATTTTTTTTGTACAGAGTACACATATTGAAAACATCTATCTTACGTGATTTAGATTTTTACATACAAAAGTTTTTTCCCGCTAACTCCCGTTCCCGTGGGAATTTTGCAATATCCTATTGAAATTAAGCTTTAAGTTTACTAAGGTACCTGCATGCCAAATTTCAAGCGTCTAACTTAAGCGGTTTAGATTTTTAATACAAAAAGATTTTCCCGCTAATTCCCGTTCCCGTGGGAATTTCGGGAATTCTTTTCTTAGTGCACCTCTACGGTACCTAAGCTACGTCTCTTCCAAATTTCAAGTGCCTACGTTTAGCCGTTTAGGCTGTGCGTTGATATGTCAGTCATTCAGTCAGTCAGTCAGTCAGTCAGTCAGTCAGTCAGTCAGTCAGTCAGTCAGTCAGTCAATCAGTTTCTCCTTTCATATATTTAGAAGATAGATAACCGTGACCATTTAAAAAAGAAAACTAAACCTTGTATTTAGGTCACCAAATGGATAATTGCATCGCTTCGACTATCTTTTAGCTCTCATCTCCATAACTGACGGATTACTACAGACGCCACTTACTAAATACGTGAGCGTTAAATGTACACGAGTAAATTGTATTTAGGTATAACGTAGTGGCTACGGCTAATGTTAGAACAGCGGCGAAACCTAGGTTTAGATTAGTTTGGTTCTTACTAAGTTGGCTTTCAGTGCCTTAAGTTTACATTACCTTAACATATCTAGCAAAAGATGGATGCGATCTTCGCATACAAACTGAACAAAATTTTTTCAAAAAACCTAAATTAATCTCCCAAGAATTTTTTTTTTAATTGCTGACTGTTTCCTAGGGAAAGTAGTTTGAATTAGTCAGCTGATAATATCCTCAATTTTCGCCAAGTAACTTAAAATCACTAAAATTTACTGTTAGGTTGAAACGTGTATTAGTGTGTGAGCAAACTAAATATTACGTGCTCAGTTTGATCAATTGACAAAAGCTGTTTAAAACAGACGGTGAGTAGGTACGTACTTTATAGTAAACTTTATAGAATTCATGTACCCTATACATGATTTTCATCATGGATAATGTAGGATCCTTATGGTGAAAGAATTTTTCAAATCGGTCCAGTAGTTTCGGAGCTTATTCAATGCAAACAAACAATCAAATCATTCCCCTTTATAACATTAGTAAGTATTGAAATTACGGCATGTCACATGGAATCTAATACAACTCAACAAAAATATAAGATGTAACCAAGTGAGTTTTGAGCTGTACCTACACTATTAGTCATTCAATAAGTTCCTCCAAGTGGTTACAATTCCAACTATTCGAGAGGAACTATGCTAGTTCCAAATAACTTCTGGTACAGTTGTAACTGATTCTCAGTTCCCCTATACATCAGTTTAAGATCCGAAGTGTCCTAACCACAACAAGATCGTAGAGAACAGTCGGAGACAGATGTAGCCATCGCTCATTGCCTAGAGCTATGGTTCCCAATCTTTAATTCAAATTATTGTACACACAGCAAAACAAAATTTTGGGTGACTTTTAAAGTACCTAGTGAAAAGTAAGAATGTACTTACTTAAATCAGTCCACGTAACTGAAAAACTTTCCACAAGAAACATAGCTTGAAATATGAAAAAAACTTATACGATCAACTGATAAGCCGATTTGCCTTATCCAACCTTTTTTTATAAAAATCAGATAGCTTATTTGGGGAAAGTTGGTCAGTTTCAAGGGAAAAATTGCCTCCTAAAATTAGGCTCACTATTAATGTGGTAAACTCATCTAATAATAAAAAAAGAGAAGAAAAATGGGCATAACTTGCTTTTTTGAGCGTTACGTTTCAGAAAAGCTTAGCCAGAGTACCTAACTTCTCCCGGAACACCTACAGTTTTCATCACGGCGACGCGACGCGACGCAGTTTGGGAACTCTTGGCCAAGAGGTTGAACATGGAACTGTTCCAACTTGGCAAAAAAGGTTAAATATTTTAACTACATGAACAGGGTAAACTGTTGAATTTTTTGGGATACGTATAGGTAATATCTAATATATTTTCTTTAAAAAAAAGTTAAATCAGTTGGGTAGGTAGGTGATGCCAAACTCGGGCCTACCACCGATGATAGTCGATTCCAACTTCTATTAAAAGTACAATGCAGCAGCAATGTAGGTAGGTACTTACTTATGAAAGCAATATGATGTCAACGCGTCACCAAACATTCCTAAAAAGTATTTCATTATTTTGAATATATTTTTAGGTAGGTATATCGGTTAAGTACCTATACATATGTATATATTATCGAACTATAATTGTTTCTACTTTCCAGAAATGTTTTCTAGAAAATCACGTTTAAAGAAATTCATCACCTTATTAAGCGCCTGCCATTAAGTAATAGCAAAGGCAATGTGATTTTTTGTTAATTTGTCAATAGTCACTGTTTGATTTACAGCAGGCGCTAGTATATCCATTAATCTTTCCAGTAAGGACTTTTAAATCCTATTCATCCCACTGATGACCAAGCAGTGGGTTCCACGTTTATTGTTTAATTAGATGAAAAATCAACCTATGAATCCCTATGATTGACTTTATTGTAAGTATTACCGATACACACAAAAAACCGGTACAATAAAACAGTTGATAGACCTAGAAATGGAATTATGGCAACACTAGAGAAAAAAAATGTTGATTGTTGACAGCAGGGCCCTCCATCTCCCGTATTAAAAAGTTAACACAAATCCCGATCTTGTCTCTCTATCGCACTTGTAGAAAATTCCATGAGGAACATTCCATTTCATTCTTACTAAAATGACCGGAAGTTGCGTAGGTCCGCCATATTTGGAGAGATTGTTTTTGTTTTGTTCTGTGACGCCATTATGGAAATGTCAATTTGGGTGTCACTCACTTCACTTGAAAAGTTTTTTCTGGTTGAAAAGTTTTTCGCGCTGCCAAGATCGATCAACTTAAAAAGAAGTAAAGTGCTACCGATTGCCATAAGCTGAGTATTAATTCAAAACAGTGTAATTCAGTGGTATATCCGTGCTTCAGGTGTTAGGTATTTCTAAAAATGGTTTACTGTTGTGTACCCGGATGCCGCAACAAAAGTGTTAAATCAGGTCCTTTACATTTTTATGCTGTTCCTGGAAGTATATCCCGAAGGAAGGTATGGGTGAATCAGTGTCCATCCTGCTTAAGTACTGCTTAAGTAATTTTAATCGCAGAATGCACAAAGATGATTCGCGTCACAAAAGTGCAGAAATGGAAGATTTAATCCGCACCAAAGTCTCTGAGGGCTCTGGCTGTAGATCTTCTAAGAAAAGAAGGCTCAGTAATGAAACTTAAGTTATTCTGAATCATTATGTTTAAGTTATTCACCACCACGCTGGCTAAATGCGGGCTGATGGACCCACAATTGTAAATAGTGTTAGTAAAAATTCTTTAGAGAGTGATTCTGCTCATAAGACTGAACAACAAGATCTCCTAGAAAAGGAGGCTCAGTACGGAAACATAAGTCATTCTGAATTATGATAAGTTATTCACCACCTGTGTTAAGTGCGTGCGTGCTGAAGGACCCGCAATTGTAAATAGTGTAAATAAAAATGAGAAATTGTATTATGTTGTGATTCTACTAATGAGACTAAAAACTTTCCCCAAAGAGCGCTCGGGGGGTGCACCCAAGTGGTGTCTGCGTTAAGGAAAAAAAAATCTACCATATAAAATAAAAATATAATATTATAAAAAACAAGTGTTCTGTAAGTGATACTAATTTTACTGGTTCAGGATTTTGAATATAGCTAAGAGGAGGTTTTTTATCACCCTGTATATACAGGGCTTTAGGTATCTCTCTTTCAACCTCTCGGGTGGTTAATCAGTCCATTAAATTGAACAACTTCCCCGAGGAACATAGGTCAAAATACGAAAAAAATATTTTGATCTCTCATTCAAAATGTGCTATATGCTGATGAAATTTGTATGGGAACTCAAAACTTTGTTTTCGTATTTTGACCCTATGTTCCTTGGGGAAGTTGTTCAGTTTCATGGACTGATTAACCATCCCAGAGGTTTAAAGAGAGATACCTAAAGCCCTGTATTAAGATTAAGTGTATTTGAATAAATAATAATATCTAGTTTTATCATAGAAAATATATGCAATGTATTACTTAATATATTTTCGGGGTGCAATCCATGCATGTTGTTAATGTTAAAGTAAATTAGACAAGTAAACCTTAATTTCTTATTTTGGGTAAAAAAGCTCATTGTTACCTCGTCTCATGTATAATCTCGCCACATCGAAAAACAAAAGTCATCTCGTCACACCCAATTTTTGTTTATCTCGTCACAGTGTCAATTTTTTTTTAAATAAAGCCAATTTCATGTATATTATACAGGGTGTAAAGGACAGCTTAGCAAATACTTAAATGGTGGAATCTACCCATAGCTAGCATCAGCTATAAGTAATTTTTTTTCTGGAAACATCATGTTAAGGAGTTTTTATTATTTACCTACTTTGGCGCTACGCAACGTATCGTGATACCGCGCCCCGCACGCAATCCCCCCGCGCCGCGTTGCTACCGGAGTGCGATGTACATTGCTAGTTTTCGTGTTTTACGTTGTTATGATTGTTTTTTTATTGCAAAATAGAGTGTATTAGATTAAATAATAAAAAATGTAAGCAGAAAATATTAAGAAACATGAAAAAAAAAATTAAAATTTTCCGGAGAAAAATTCCACTGGAAAATCATTCAGAATGATTGTCTGAGTCCAGGGTTTCAGTTTTTGCTAAGCTGTCTTTTACATCCTGTATACATTTTTCTGATCTTTCAATTTAAAGTTCTCCGCCCGTACAAAAGCACCCGTTACCTCAAACCGTGTGCAACCACATACGCCTCACAAGAGCTGCTTTACACCACTTATCGAGGGACTAAGCAATACCATGTCGTCGGCGTAGTGTTTGTTACTAACAAATGTGACGTCAATATGACACCCAACATGCTTAGTCACTCGATAAGTAGGTTGAAAAGCACAGACGAGCTCAAACCACCCATCGCATACTGCATTCAAACCCATACTCATGCGACATCGTCGTACCGGCCCATCTCACCTGATTGATATTAGCCGTTGTTAGCTGAGACGAGCTTTTTTATTTAACTGTGACGACTTGTCACAAAATGTATAGAGTCGAAATGTTATGACGAGATTACACATTGTGACAACAACCCAAAAAAATACTATTTTTAAAACTGATTATATAAACGTTGTGTTAAAATATTTGCTGAGTTTACCCCCTGGATATGAAAATCAGTAAATATTTTTTCAACGGCCGGAATAAATCTTAAGTAGGTACTTAACTGAAATGTCATGTTTGATGTATAGTACCTACTTCATTTGTTTTGTCAGAAAATTACCTATAAATAATTGTTTTATCTATGTATGTACCTAATAATAATTGTGAAATGTTAATAAATAAATACCCCAATATTTTGACTTTTTTTTCTATAAAAAAAACTAAAAAGGTTTTAATGGGCATTTTTATTTTTTAAAGAAAGAGGCAAGAGAATGTTTTGGCTCAATCCAGAGGCCAACCGACAAATTGGCAAAAAGTCTAGATTCCAAGCCAAAAAAGAATATACATGACAGGAAAAAAGAGATGGAATGTTCTTTTTATAGCTGTCCCTTTCTCGCAGTTATTGCTTCACATTTTTTGTTCGAAGTTAACAGTCTTCTTTCGGGTAGTTGTATGTCTATGGTTGACAGTTTAATTTAAAAACTTGAGCCGTTGTTGTTGTTTTTGCTGAAATATTATTAAAATTAATGAAAATGCCCTTAAATAACGTAATAAATAATAAAAAAAACTCGTTATTAGAAAAGAAGAAAATGATCCTCAAAGAAATCAAGTACTACAATCAGAGAATCAAAGAAGCTCGCTGTGAATTAAGTAAACCGCGTTCATTAGAGGATTATGCCAGGTAAAAATAATGATTATGATTGCTAATAGTCTACATAAAAATGAAACGAATATTAATTATTAAACTAAATTATTAAAACGACTGAACTCAGAAGGAAAATTTGTGAAATGTATAATTTTTATGATGATAAAGTACAGACGCCATCGCATCATTTTGCCCTTTTTTATAGCTTTAACGTTCTTATCGTAACAGCACAGTGTTTTCGTATGTACCGAAAAAGACCCACCGTGATTTGATTTGATTTGACCTAAAATCTACCTCCACGGAGAGAAAAGAAATAATAATAATTTATAATTTTACAAGATAAATTGTAACATCACAGTAGATTATAATTTCACCAGTGAAATCGTAACATTACAGCTTTTACAATTTTCCGGTGGCATATACGTTTAATTAATTTTTGCAGTTCAGACTCCGACAACGAATTCCTTGTGCTCAAGCCAAAATGCCCGTCTGCAGCACAACTGACTCATAAGCAGAAGATGCTGACGACTTCTCTGCAGGCTACCGAGGAACTAACGGGGGTTGAAGTGCTGCAAGCTGAGGTCAACGTTATGGTTAATGAACCTGAGTTGGATCTGTAAGAACTATGATCTTTTCTTTAGATTTTTCGTCAGTCTAACTTAGCATGATTTTTTTTCACTGATCTAATTTCATAATTTCAGAAGCAAGACAAAACCATAAATATTTTTCTTGTGTGTATATCTGTGTCTCTATTTGTGGTTTTGTAGCTTCTAAAGGAATGGAGTGATTACAATGTGGTTTTTTGTTTGAAAGCTGATGTAATTGAGACTATTCTTAGTTATATTTGAACAAAATTGTTTAAGAGGTTATACATCATTACGATTCTTTTCTAAACTTTATTTTAAACCTGATCAAATAAACTGGTTGTAAACCTAAATTCGATGCTTAGTTAGTTTAATTAAACCATTGGCTTTTGTGGTATATTCCTGCGTATTTAGCTAATACAGACACATGAGATAATTGTATCTCTCTTTCTAGCACATAGTGTAAGTACGGAACAGGCCGAAAAATATTATGTAAAGAGCATGTTTGGTCGCTGTTGTAGGTATTTGAAAATGTTTTGTGTGAGCCATCCTTTGAGTGTATCTTTTATAATGGCCAGTTTGGTCGAGTGATAGTAGCACTACCTCTTTATTGACGGGTCCTGAGTTCGATTCCCAGTTGGAGCAAATGTTTGTGTAAAAAGCAGATGTTTGTTCGTATTTGTGTATAAGGGAAGCCTTTGAGTGTGTTTATTTATTTTTTTGTATTTTTTTAGCCAATCTCGAATCAATGAGCCAGGAATTTGGCGCGAGGTAGCAGCAGAGTGCCAAATGGATCAGATTAATTTTTCCATCGAATTTTATGCATTTAAGGGAGTAAGTACAATTCCAACTTGCATTTTTACAACAGAAATAGCTTTCTATGACTTCCTATGACTCTCTCTAGGGTTCCAATTATCCCTTTGTATAAAAATCACATACTTTCACATTTTTTGTTATTAGTAAGGAATGTTGTTAATTTTAGAGTGTTGCCACAACATTGGAATCTGGAATGAAATTTTAAATTGAACAAAAATTTAAAACTTTTTTATTTATTTGGGATAACTACAGCTTACAAATTTATCTTAAGTTCAAAACTTAAACACTACACAATACTATTTATAGTTAGTATTGTCTGTCTCTTTCTTACAAAACGTTTAGTATGTACCTAATTTAAATGGCCTTACTGAATTGTGACGTTTTAAAAATTCACTTGAAAAACTATTTATACCAGGCTTGTTTGTAAATGAAAAATGCTTCAATTAAATTAAAAAAACTGTTTCCAGGATAAGAAATTCGCACCAACATTATACCGAGGCCTTCGGTTGACTCCTGCAAAGCTTGCGCAAGAAAAAGAACTCAGCACCTCCGTGCTACCTGTCACTAAGAACCCCAGCGATGCTCTTGAGGTAAATATGAACATTTTATGTTATGTTTGTCGTGCGTTTTCCACACTTAGCCTCTGGATTGGGCCATTGTGCGTGATATTGTTTGGGCTAGTTATTCCAGCTAGCCAATGTCCTCCCAGAAGCACGCAAGATTTCTCACGTTCGCCCTCTTCAATATTTATTTTATTCTGTTTTTTAGTATTTGTTGTTATATCAACAGAAATACATCATCTGTGAAAATTTCAACTGTATCACGGTTAATTTTTTTAAAATAATATTTAACGAGGCTGACCACTCTAGGTGGTTATGCTAGCCTCATGGTGTCACTCTGTACATACATTTCCTATTAGAAGATACAATTTTAAGCCTTATTCTACAATTCAAACACGTTTTTTAAAAGTAATTGTCAGAAAATATCAACAGTCTAATTATGAGATACAGCCTGGTGGCAGACGGACGGACAGCGGAGTCTTAGTAATATGGTCCCGTTTTACCCTTTGGGTAGGAAACCCTAAAAAACACAAGGCTTTTTTGTGTTTTTTTCTGTTTCACGGGAGCGAAGTCACAAGCTGAAATCTATTGTTTGCATAAATGTAGCCTCCATATTGTAGTAATATTGTTATGTTGTTACATGCTGCTGTTGTTTCAGGTACTACGTAATTACTCCGCGGCGTATCGCTCGCGGCGGTTCACGCTCGCTCGGCTCGCGGATAAGTTTGGTCCAGCTCTCTATATGGAACCTTTGGTAAGATATTTAATCTGTACGCCTTCTTTTCGCGTGATCAAAAATAAAGTTTCGTCAGTTTGAGTGCACAAGCATTAATTTGATGTATACTGTGTCGGCAAAAAGGTCCTGAGTCATCATTGATAGATAAATAAATACTGTATTCCCTATTCAAACATACAAAAGTGTGTAATGACGGCCTTATCGCTAAACAGCGAACTCTTCCAGGCAACCTATATGTCGTAGCACAGCTGCCAGAACCTTGACGCCTTCTGATGACCTTCGTTCTGCAGAAAAGGGCTGTTCGCGCGATTTCTCAAATGAGACCTAGAATATCTCTTAGACAAATATTCAAAGAAATAGATATTCTGACTTTTGCATCCCAATATATATATGTGACAATCTTTTATATGTGAAGCGACAGGCACAATGTAAATACTAGGACCAAGTATCCAAGTATACTAGACAGTCGTCTCCACAAGGTCACGAACTCTTTTATGGGTCAATGTATACGTTTCTATAATAAGATTCCCATGTGTATTCAAAATTTACCTTTAGACAAATTTAAGACAGTAATTAAACAAAAACTTTGCAAAAAAGGTTATTACAATATTTCTGATTATCTATCAGACAGGCAGCCATGGGAATGAACTGCTCAGCTCTAGAGTTATTTCAGTTTTAGTTAAAATTAGTAAATAAGAAAATTTGTAATGCGATTTAAAAGAGCAGCTTCAGAGTTTCTTGCCTGTTCTCTGAGGAAGACTGCACCTTTGCGAATAGGTGTAGAGTCAGTAGGGTCAAAAGAACGAATGCGTATGTATGTATTTAAATCGTTTAATGTATGTCTGTATGTATTTCATTGTAATATTAACTTGTTTTAAGTGGCATCCTGAATGTCCTATAAAATAAAGATTTTTTCTATTCTATTCTTTGCATATCGTTATTCCCGCGTGATCAAAATCTAATTTCGTCGAGTATACAAGCATTTAGTCGTTTTTGAGCAAGGTTTTATCGTATTTTGTCAAAGAGGCCGTTTAAAAGATATAAGAGTGTGTCACTGTCCACGCCGGGAATTTATTTCAGCGTGAACCTTCCAGGAATATCACCCAGAAACTGTAATATTGAGCACCTTGATGAAAATGTCCAGACATACAAAAACTCGCGCATTCTACGAAATAATAAATACACGTGGTATCACACGTGGTACCTTGTGATATTTCGTGATTTTTATACGAACCTCTCGCTCCCCCCCTTTCGAGTCTCACGTAATTAATGGACGATCCCTGGAGGCCATATTCGACATTGTATTTAACATGAGTGAGTATAGTGATGTTACACACTCAGAAGCCCACACTAAGGTTTTCCCTTGTGGCGGGGGTCCCTTGAAATCATCGACCATACAGCCTAATAGAAACTTAATGTTTTAATTTCTCGAAACAAATAACTGTGTCAATGCGCTGAGGTAAGTGAGGGGCGGGAGGAAAAGAAAGGAATGCATGCTGATTGGCCGATTCAAGGTCACAATAATCCAAAAAAGGATAAGCAGTACTTATTTGTATTTGATAGAAAAGTATGTACTGATAAACAAATGCTTTCGTTACGGATTCGAACCAGCGTAACTTGAGCTCTGTATAAATTGATTCTTGACAATAATAATCTTGAAATGGGCTTACCTATGAAAAGTTATGCCGTCTTTTTTGAAATTAGATGATGGGCTACATTTTCCACACCATTTTATTGTACAGGGAGCCATGTTTCTCCTCTTTCGTATTTTATTTTGTAATAAACGCATGAGATGTACACGGGTCACGAATGTGGTCGATACTAAAGCAGATTTCGCGATCGGTGTCTTAAGTAAGACGTATAAGTCTAACGTGTTGCAAGAAAGTGTTCTCCTTACATTTATTAGGCTGTATGGTCGATGCTTGGAATATACCTACATTACCTACAAAAGACAGACACGAACTGCCTGCCGTCAAAGTATGCCTGGGAGGAGTTGGCACATTCAAAGTTTTTGACATAACGTCCAGCGTGGAAGAAGATCAATAAAAATGTACATTGCCCTTAGTATCTCAGAATTTTATGTAGGAAGGTTCCTCGGGAAAAGCTGTTCAGTTTTTAGTTATTCCATTTTTCCATAGGCAGAAGGTGGGTACCAGTTAAAATGCGCTAACGTGCTGGAAGTAAGTTGGATGCTTCAGAACAAATGGTCACCCGTCGCGCCGTTTCAGCATAAAATGAAGTTTGACCTCGAGAACTTGGGTACGTAAATTATTTCTTTTCTGTTGCTTGGTCCTGTTTCTCATTCGAGACGAGACACGCCTCGTTCAAGTAATTTATATTTTTATATATTTACAAATAACTATAGGGAAAGAAAAGATTCGGTGCGAATGGGACTTGAACCCGTCGTGGGTTAGATCGATAACCCAGGATTAGATCTCCTTTTATTAATTTACTAACCAAACATTATCTTTGCAGAGGAAAACTACATAAAGCGTATCGCCCAATTATACCGCCAAGTGTCAGACCCAACGGTAGAGACAGATGAACGGACACTTTTGCTCGCCTCTATCATTTCAACATGTTTAGAAGCCAATCCTCCTCAGATCGAGAGCTCTATGGAAGAACCTTCTGACGTGGAAATGGCCAAAAAAGATAGCGAGGTAAAAATATTAAGAGGGGCGTCGCAGTTTGGACTAGCGTCTCAGTTGTTTTTCATACTGTCTCGATGTCGACCACCCGCCTCAGACTGGTGCGAAAGGGACAATTGCAGCTTTCTGGCGAAATGCCGAGTTTTATTTTCAAAATTATGAGTTTAGGCGTCAATGAATTCCTACCCCATAAACTTAATTAAATCGTACGTTTTTGGTCTCTATCGATTTGTAAGCGTATGAACATGGTTCGTGCGTTTTGTTTTTTCCAAAACTGGTCTAAGTTTTTCAACAGTCACCTCTCAAATGTTGAGAATTTTTTGGCGAAAATGCTGAATTTTAGTCTCAATATCTTTTTGTCTACTATAAATATCACAAAAATTAAAACGTACGGACCTAGTTTTTGGTGTTCCTGACACTATACCAAAATGTCACAGGGATCCGTTGACGTTTAGGGGATGGAATCCATTGACGCCGTTTGTATGGGAAAAAACACTGAGACGATCCTCTTAAGTAGCTTTAATTTAAAAAACGCCTAAATGTTAGGCTATTTTCCTATAAGCAATAAAAAATATGTTTTTATTTAAATATAACATTTTTTGTAAGCTTACAGATTATTAATTCCAAAGCGCTAACAAACTTAGTCAAACCATGCCATAAATATTATTGTGCAAAAATTATTTTGTCAATAACATTAAGTAATTGATTGATTGAATAAAAATGACAAAATGTTAATAATGTCAAGTTAGTAATAATTTCAAATACTTAATAGCAATGTCAAATTAATGTTAATTTACAACAGCTAATATAAAAAAAATAGTTATAAGTATTACTTGTTGCTCTATCCCACTGAGCTATCGTATTTTCAAGTCAAGCTGCTAAATTACTTATTGGGGAATAAGTAAGAGTAGCACAATTTGTTTTGCTTGTAGGTTAGCGCCATCTGTGAATATTCCTCGACGCGGGAAGCCTTTAATTTTTTTTTAAGATTTAAAAATAACGTTTAACTAATTTTAGCTAATAGAATCTATTAGCTATTAAATAGCTGGTCTTTCAGATAACGAAGTTGTGCTATCATACCCGTCGCGTATACTATGGACCTAATAATCTTGTTTAAATTGTCAAATGATTAATGAAAAAAATAATCAAATGCTAACTGATGAAAACTTGAAATGTATGACATCTGGAGTTAGAATTTTCATGCAACACGGTGTGAAAATTTTGGTCTACCTACTGTTCAGTAAAGTTTTTTGTCATCATCATTTTCTGTTTATTCATTAAAGTTTCATAAATGTTTGTTATTAGGTAGGCTACAAACAATCTTCTATGCCCTAAAATGCGAGGATTTATTTCGCCTAATTTGTTTGACAAGCCATATCTTATTCTTCATTTCTTTTAGGTGATGGCACCTCCTAAATCTGCACCTAAGAAAACAAAACCGAAAACTAAAGAAAATCCTAAAACAATCATAACCGGTGACCAAGAAGCTGTGAAAAGATCAATAAACGAGGGTGATACTATTAAATCTGCTAAGAAACTGAAAACAAGTGAAGGTAGTCTGGAAAACTGCAACAAAACTTCTCAGAAACAAGTAAATCTCAATGAAAACGAAAATGCTGTAGAACCCACTAAAAAACGTTCCAAAGCTGTAAAAAGGTCTACCAACGATGATAACGCTATTAATAACGCAAAGAAATCAAAGCAAAATGACGTTAGATTAGAAAACAAAGCTACAGAAAAACAAAAAAATGCCATTGAAAGTGAAAATGTTACACAAGAACCAAGAAAAAGTGTAAAAAAATCTGTTAATGATGAAACTAAAAAATCTAAATCAAGCGAAGCTCGACTAGATGTAAATAAGGCTACTCAGAAGCAAAAAAGTCCTATGGAAAAAAACCATGTTACAGAACCGCCTGAAAAACAAACCAAAAATGTTCCTAACACAAACGACAAAGTAAACAAAAATGCTCCCACTGCTAAAAGTAACACTGAAAAGGTTATTAAAACAAATGTTGCATCTAAACCTATTGAAAAGAGTGTAAAAACAAATGAAAAAAGTGATAAAACTAAAGCTAACAAGACAGGAAAAGAAAATAAAATTAATGAAAAAGGAGATTCTAAATCAAATGAAAACGCCGCTGTGAAACCTACCAACGACAAAAAGCCAAAAACTGGTGAAACCGCTAAAACAAATGATAAAAAAAACATTAACAACGCCGGAAAAGCTACTGCTTCTGCTATTACTGCCAAATCACAAGCTACTACAAAAAATATCGCTGATCAACCTAAAGAAGCCAGGAATTCAAAAGTTACTACTGAAAAAGTTGTGACTAGAAGAAGTTTAACGAATTTAAATACAGTTAAAGCCCCAATTAAAACTGTCACTGCTCGAAACAATGAACCTAAAATTGCAGCTACAACATCAAAAGGTAGTTTAAAAGAAGTAAACGTAGTGAAGAAACCGAAAAATATCGAAAATAAAATTGTAACTACTAATCCTGCCAATAAAGTGATCACAACTGTTAAAACCATAACCAACGATAAAGGAGAAGTTATCAAAAAGGTTTTCAAGAAACTGGTTAACCCTAATGAAGGGAATAGTGTTAAATCTGCAGAAAAACCAGCTATTATAAATAAAAATAAAATAAATCAACCTAAATTCGGAGTTAAAAAAAATAATGATCCCACATCTGATAAAAACACGAAGAAAAACGTTAATGGGATAAATAAACCTCTTAAAGAAAACATTGTTAGGAACAATAACGTAAAAACTACTACCGCAAAATCAACAGTCTTTCAAAAGCCGACGACTTCTACTAAATCTACCATTTCACAGAAAACTGGCAATACTGAAAAAGAGAATACAGTGACAAAAATTGGTTCAAAGATTCCTCAGATAAGAACATCAACTCCGAAAAAGTTTTTGAAAAAGGCGCCTCTACGCGTCAGTCCAAGTAAGTAAAAATTTCGTGAAATTTCGTGTTTTTGGCGCTCACTGATCGGAATCAATCAGTGACGTTAAGCAGCACCGGGTCAGCGAAACTGATGGGTAAGGTTTCCATAGCGGCAATTTGTCACGAATGTTTCCGTTCTTAAGAGGGCAAGTTAAGTTGTTGTTCAGTTTTATAAGCTGTTTCACATCCTCAATTTTCGCTAATTAATTTCTTTACTGGGTGATTTCATGATTTGTCACCCAATAGAAATGTACACATCAACACGGTCTAGGGATATTGCACGATTTTTCATACAAAAGAGGTATGTTTGAGAAGCTACAAAAGCATACTCGAGATACATGGAGTGTAAAACGTGACGGAAACTAAAACGAAAATGCACTTTTTGCCTGTTTTTTGTATGAAAATAGTCGAATTTACGCAATTCTTTTTCGCATTTTCGTCACGTTTTCACAAATTTCAAGTAAAACAATATTTATTGACTAGAATTGAAAATTCAGGTTTAGCACTTGCTCTCCTGAAAATTATAGCTCTCCATGTATCTCGAGTATGCTATTGCGGCTTCTCAAACAGACCTCTTTTGTATGAAAAATCGTGCAATATCTCTAGACCGTGTTGATGTGTGTACTTAAACCCTTTGATCAACATTACACCAACTACTTAGATAGCGGGTCAAATACAACCATGGTTGATCCATTTTTTTTTTCAGGAAAACCCATACCCAAGCCTAAATCGCCACTGGTTAGCGGGAAAAAGGTTATTCTGAAACTTGTCACTAATATTCCAAGTGAGTAATATTATTTATCATTATCCATAATATGAAGCATGAAATATGCCTTTATACCATTCCCCCTCTAAAAAGCTTCTTTTTTTCACTGAAAATTGGGGATAAAGAGCTCTTTTAGTCACAGTTTTGATATTTGAATTTAGAACCCTAAAAAGATTATTTTTCTCCCGCAAAACACGTAAAAAAGAGCACTTTTTTGTCAATTTTGGTGTTTAAATTTCGAACACTCCAATGTAAAGTTTGTTCGCTCAATTAGTGTGCATGGGTAGCTGTCAGCTGTCATCTCGAAATGTATGGCGGTACAGGGAGCAAGAAAACTTGAATGGTAATTCATATCTTCTATTTCTTTCTACTAGTTATAATACGAAAATAATAATATTTTGTGGTCTCTGTAAATATTTACATGGATTAGTATAGCTATTTTTTGAAAGAAAAATATTCGTACCTATTTGAAAATAAAATTACTTAACTGTAAATAAATTATTGTATGTGTTCATTGACACTATCGTTAACATTTACAAAATAATAATAACGTATATTTCCAAAAAGAAGTACTTAAGGAAGTTAGTTCTGCTAACTTATAAATTACAAAGGAGGGTTCAGATAATTCGTCCTGTAGGTATTACTTGCATTACAAATACCCAGTTGCAGTAACGGTCATTAGAATAAAAGCTTTTCGGTCATTATGTGATATTCATAGATTAATTTATTTATACATAGATAGATATGAGTTTCGACATTTATTATTTGAATTTCTTTCAAATACTGACATTGGCAAAATCACTATGCGGAGGCCCTATTTAAAAGAATAGGCATAAGTTCAATAATAAATTTTGCTATTTTATTTATTGGAGTTGAGAAAGGGCATTATTAATTATAGTTGAGAATGTTGGAGGAGACTGGCAATGACACTGCGAATAATGACAACAGCGGTGGTACGTCTCAAGACGATAACGCTCCAATTAAAAAAAGGAAGACGCTTTGTAAAAACTGCAAAGAAATAATTTTGAATGTTCATCAATACTGCGTCAACACAATGCCGCCTGATAATGATAAAGAGATGGAATTTAAAAATTATCCAATTATTGGGACAGTTTCGAAAATGGTTAATGTGCATCGAAACACTGTCGCCAAAATTATAAAATCAGGACCAGTTTCTCCCTTAAAGAGAGGAAGTCAGACGAAAAAATTCTCAAAGATAGATGATTTTGAATGCGATTTAGTTCGACGCACAGTATATAGATTCTATACAGATAAGAAACTTCCAACACTCGATATGATATTGCAAGATTTAAAGACAAATACGGACTTCCCATATCAACGTACTACGTTGTATGAGCTTTTACGTAAACTTGGATTCAACTATAAAAAAACCGGCCAAGAGCGTGTCGGGCCACGCGCATTGTAGGGTTCCGTAGCAGCATGGTTCAAATATGCAGCTGGCTTCTTAATTCTACAAGCATATTGTCATAGTTGATGTTAAAATCCCCAAATACTATACTTAGTATCATAAACAAATGTACCTATAAAAAAGTTTGGCCTAAGTATAACAGAATGGAAGTGGGTAATGCGCGAGCGAAGCGAGCGCGAATTTTTTTTTTTTTTTTTGCGACTATTTTATTGTAAGGAATAATAAAATAATAGCACCCACAAAAACCTATTAAACGACACCTGAAATGTCAATATGTTACAGCTTGGCTTTCGGCTCGCCTCACTTTTAGCGTGGAACCTTGTATGTCAATCATTTTGGATTAGGGTACACTTCGTCGTAAATGCTACCCTCGTGAATTATTCCACATTTTTTTTCGTTACAAAAATTAATGTTTCCTAAACGGATTGCTGAATCGAAAAACGTTTGTAGTAAGCCCCTTCTATCTTTTAAAAAGCTATCCTATGATAACGCACTCGATGATATCGGCTAAAAAAAAACCATCGCCCATTCACGTTAATGGGAAACACACGAAAAAAAATTTTTTCCACCATTTTCTTTTTAAGATTTGTCACCACAATCAATAGATATATATGACCATGCCAAATTTTAGCTCTGTACTATTAAGGATCTAATATTAGTAAATATATTCTTATTAATCCCAACTAAGTTTGGCACTTGGTCGACTATTACTCGCAAACTTGAAGGGCCATCTTATGTGTGATAGTTTTTCTTTTAATTTCGTTGTATATACTACCACCGTGAATTGTTTTACATTTTGAGAAACAACCGTTTAGCTGGTAGAGAGGTAGACACTTGTGTTTGACAAAAATTTTTACTTTAAAAATTTATGTTTCGCAAACGGAGTGCTGAATCGTAAAACGTTATTAGAAAACTCCTTCTGTCTTTTAAAAAGCTGTCCTATGACACCTCATTTTATGATATCGGCGAGAAAAAAAAATTCATCACCCACAGATGTGAAAGGTCACATCTATGGGAGACACCCGAAAAAAAATCTACAGTTCTGTCGGCGTAATTTATATGTATGACCTTGCCAAATTTTAGCTCTGTGCTACCAAGGGTTTCTTAGGAAACCTGCGGACAGACGGACATGGCGAAACTATAAGGGTTCGTAGATTACTACGGAACCCTAAAAACAAATGTATTATTAAAGAGTTTGTAATTTCAGAAATAATTTTTGTTTTGGTCCAAATACAACTGAATGTAAGTATAAAATTCGCGAGCGAAGCGAGCGCGAATTTTTTTTTTACGGCAATATTACTGTTAGAAATAATATCAACCTGCTGTTAAAATAATTTTGATGTCATTTTCGTAATTAACACCCCCAAAAAACTATTTAACGACACCTAAAATGTCAATATGTTACAGTTTGGCTTTCGACCTCCCCTCACTTTTAGCGTGGAACCTTGTAAACATATTCTTATTAATCCCAAAAACGTTTGGTCGACTATTACTCGCAAACTTGAAGGGCCAACTTATGTGTGATAGCTTTTCTTTTAATTTCGTTGTATATTCTATAACCGTGAATTTTTTCACATTTTAAAAACAACCGTTTAGCTGGTAGTGTCCCCCCCCCGGAAACTTGTTTTTAACAAAAAATTTCACTTTAAAAATTTATATTTCGCAAACGGAGTGCTGAATCGAAAAACGTTCTTAGTAAACCCCTTCTATATTTTAAAAATCTATCCTATGACATTCAATTCGATGGTATCGGCGAGAAAAAAAATCCATCGCCCTTTCACGTGTATGGGAAACACCCGAAAAAATGTTTTTTCCAAAATTTTATATTTTAGATCTGTCGGCGCAATCAATATCTATGACCATGCCAAATTTCAGCTCTGTAGTACCAAGGATCTTATATTAGTAAATATATTCTTATTAATCTCAACAGTGTTTGGCACTTGGTCGATTATTACTCGCAAACTTGAAGGACCAACTTATGTGTGATAGTTTTCCTTTTAATTTCGTTATATATTCTACCAACGTGAATTTTTCCACATTTTTAGAAACAACCGTTTAGCAGGTACAGGGGGGGGACACTTGAGTTTGACAAAAATTTTCACTTTAAAAATTTATATTTCGCAAACGGAGTGCTGAATCGAAAAACGTTCTTAGTAAACCCCTTCTATCTTTTAATATGCTATCCTATGACACCCCACTCAAAAATATTGGAGAGAAAAAAAAATTCATCGCCCTTTCACGTCTATGGGAGACACCCGAAAAAAATTTTTTTTCTAAGATTTTACTCTACAGTTCTATCGGCGTGATTCATATGTATAATCATGCCAAGTTTCAGCTCTGTATTACCAAGGGTTTCTTAGGAAACCCGCGGACAGACGGACAGACGGACAGACGGACATGGCGAAACTATAAGGGTTCGTAGATTACTACGGAACCCTAAAAAGTGAATAAACGCAGTGTGTTGCTTGAGACGCCGCGATTCCAAGTCTGGCGTTATAAATATATAACAAAGCTCAGAGAAGCACGTCAAGAGGGGCGAAATATAATCTACCTGGACGAAACGTGGTATGACACACATGATACCGTCAAAAAAAGTTGGACTGATTGTAGTTGTCACTGCATTTCAGATTTGCCTTCCACTCGTGGGAAACGCATTATCATATTGCATGCTGGATCCAAAGACGGTTGGGTCGAAAATGGACTGCTTCTATCTGCGAAACAGATTAGCGATGCGAGCGCTGATTACCACTGCGACATGAACTCAGTGCTCTTTGAAAAGTGGTTTCAGGAGCAATTATTGCCAAACATAACACCAAATAGCCTAATAGTAATGGATAACGCTCCTTACCACTCGCGACTATCCGTCAGAATTCCAAACACCACAACCAGAAAAGGGGAGATCCTTGATTTTATGAGACAGTACAAAATTTCCATTCCAGAGCCAACCCCAACCATTCCAGTGCTGCTGGATATTGTGAAAAAGGCGGGCATAGAAAAAAGATATGTCATTGATGAAATAGCAAAAATGAATGGTTGTGAGGTGGTGCGTCTTCCACCATACCACTGCATTTTTAATCCGATAGAACAAGTGTGGTCTAAAATTAAACATGACCTTAGAGCCAACAATTGCGACCCCAAAAACAGCAGTGCCGTATGTTAATTGATCAGGCAGGTCATGTTGAACGTAACATCTGACTTGTGGGGTAAATATATTGCCCACGCAATCAAAGAAGAGAATAAGTACTTTAATGTAGACCAGCATGTTGATGTTAACGGAGACACTTTCATAATAAACACACAAAGTGATACAGATGACTCAGATTCGGAATAGCTAGATAGATTTTTTATACTTATGCTACAAAAATAGCATATATGTTTAAGTTGTAAGATGGCTATTTAATTTTTATTTTTATTAAAAAATTTGCATTTGTGGACGAGTCACATTTAAGTTAAAGAATGGTCCCAATATACCGTGCGCCTGTACTGCACACTAATTGCCCGAACGAACATTATACACATACGACTTCCATCGCAAAGAATATTCGAAATTCAAACTCCTTGCGCAGATAACTCTTCAATATTTGAATGGTCAACATTTTCGACAGATTTAAAACTTTAAAATAAAAATGTGTAGTCTTCGCTTTTCATTAATTATTAATACGTCGACAAGAAATAAATATCTCGTATCTCGTCACAGATTGATCACCCTATCGACAACAACAAGAAAATTACTCTAAACTTTAGTAATTGTTCAAATTTGAATGTACAGAGGGCCGCACATCAGGTTACCACATTGTGCACTCTGTGCCGTTGCGATAAGATGAAAATGGGGTAACCTAATGCGCTGGTCTCGGTACATTTTCATTAATGTAACATTCCTTTTTTCTTGATTAAATGTTTATTTTCCGCTTAAATATTTCTTTTTCTCGAGGGCTATGAATCACTCGCGTCATTCAGGATTCAAACACTTGAATCACTCGCTTAAGCTCGTGATTCAATAATTTAGAATCCTTCATTTGCTCGTGATCCAACTTTGGCCCTCGCTTAAAATCCGTCTTTTATTCCCGAGTTGCACAATATACTATTTTTACTCTTTTTACCATTTACTCGTAGTTTTAACCGACTTCAAAAAAGGACGAGGATCTACGTTAGATTTAAAGATCTTTATTTCTTATTCAAGACATGGCGTCAATTACGTTCGATGGTATAATATGTATTTTTTATTTTTTTATTCTCCATCAGATACTGACTTAGTGACAATGCAATGGGGCAACCTCAGAAGTATACTCTTTTGAACAAAACAAATAATAAAATCACCGTTGTCTCTGCCATTTGTATACCGATTTACAAAATTATTCTGAGGTTGTCCCATCATCACTAAGATAGGATCTGATGATGGAATCCCAAGGAAATCGAGTGCAACCCTCGAATTCAATAAGCAGCGTTATATTTATGTCTAAACCTGTATTAACAAAGGTTTACTTTTTTCAGGGCTATTGAATAAACCAAAACCAAAAGTGAAGTGATGAAGAAATGTTTTGATCATGTTAATGGAAATCTGTTAGTTTTTTTTTTTCATTTTAATTATCTTAGTTTAATGATTGCGAGATTTTAAATGTAATTTTGTCTTAAGATGTACAGTACAGTATTAATCAATTGGATTGTTTTAGCGTACCTATACAGGGCTTTAGGTATCTCTCTTTCAACCTCTCGGGTTAATCAGTCCGTGAAACTGAACAACTTTCCCAAGGAACATAGGTCAAAATACGAAAAAAAAAATTGAGTTCCCATACAAACTTCATCAGCATATAGCGCATTTTGTATGGGAGATCAAATTTTTTTTTTGTAATTTGGCCTTTGTTCCTTGGGGAAGTTGTTCTGTTTCATGGATTGATTAACCACCCGAGAGATTGAAAGAGAGATACCTAAAGCCCTGTATATTTGAAATGGAAATAAAATTGTTATTCAACATGTCATTACATTAATCATGTCATTAATTAAGTGTGAATTTATATACCTAATTAAAATGTATTGTTATTTAGAATTTTCTGATTTTATTCTTTGAACTTCTTTAGACTTGATAGCCAATTTGTTAATGAGCCAGACTTGTAACCGAAAGGTTGCGGGTTCAAATCCTGGTGCGGGCCTGTGGCCTGTATCGTCTTTTCGGATTGATGTCCAGATTTTTCATTAATAAATGACTTGAAAGAAAGAAAGAAAGACAAATTTATTATAACAGACATCACAACACATATATAAGAGGCAAGATTAAACAGTAAAACACGATCACGATACACTACATAAAGACAGTAACAAATACAATAGCAACTAGCTTTAGATCGCTACGTGTTGTAGGGTCCGAGACAAAGGGTCCTCAACTCAGCTATATGTTGCGACTCGGGAATCAGGATACGAGACCGCGAGCCACAACGCTGGTTTTCAGTGAGTCCCATAACCAAGTGATGAACGAACGTCCGTGGACAAGACAGAATTAGACAGAATTGCTATGCGGTGAAGGAAAACATCGTGATGAAACCCGCACGTCTAAGAAAATTCATTTTCGGTTGCCGCGCGGTCCACAACCCGCATTGGGCCCGCGTCGTGGACTATTTAATCCTCTTCGTGTTTCGAAAGGAGGCCCGTACCCCTCGGTGTGGAGACGTAAATGGGCCGATAAAAAATAAAAACAATGGGTTGCACTCCGGCACTCCCGGAGTGCAAACTTGAACATATTATATTACTTCCTTGCGGTCTACTCTCCCTCCGTATTACGAATTTTCGATCAGGTCACGTGTCCTGACGCTAGTTTGACATTTTTTGCCCATCCCAAAAAGTGCTCAACAAAGAAGTTTTCACTCTCCCTCCGTCTTACGAATTTTCGATCAGGGTCACGTGACCCTGACGCGAGCTTAACATTTCTTACCTATCCAAAGTGCACAACGCCGCTAAAGAAGTTTTCACTTCAAAAATATATCTCGTTTTAGGACTCTCATTCTACGGAATAGCGTTAGTACAGATCAGGCAAAACGACGTCGACAAGACGAAGTTATTTCATGAGTCTATGTTAGCAATACTGGACAATCTCTTGAGTAATCTCAATCAATCTCGAGCACGATGTGTTCGCGCGCGGAATGCGCCGCGGTCCTATGTCAAAATCTCAACATTGAAAACGCCAGAGGGAGCAGCAGCAAGCCTTTGCGCGTGGCCCTCGCGCAATCAAAGTGAAGTTTCACCGTCAGCCGAGTGGCGTGTCGCGCATCATGATCGAGCTGCTGATCGTCTCGTCAGTCGATTAAATTCAATTATTAATTATGAGACACTTAACTTCTTAATGACTTAAATTAAGTTCTAAAGTTTGTAATAATTTACTTTTGTTTTAAAAAGCTTTTCAAATTGAATTAAATGTGTATAAAACTTTTGATATCGAAGTTTCGTAATTACCAAAAATTGAGCATAAGTTATACAATAGGCGAAATTTAATTGAATTTTCGAACTTTTTTAATAGGTACCTAAGTAAGTATGTAAAGTTAAAAGTAATGAGTGTATATTTGAACTAAAAACACTATTTTTGTATGTATAGTTTAAATCAGAGGTTCCCAAACTTTTTTTCTCATAGACCACTTTTAAAATCTGGTTCCGGTGGACCCCCTGCAGCTACATTTGTAACATTTTCCCAAAACTCGACAAAAAATGTGAAGATTAGATAACTATGGAAATTTGCGTTGCGGCTTGCAGCTGAATTCCAACCACGAATTAACAGTTATCGGAAAAAAAGTGAGAATTGATTGGTTAACTGATTAATTGATTGTGCTGTAAGTGATACTGGTTCAGGATTTTGAATATAGCTAGGAGGTTTTTTATCACCTTGTAGATACACAGACACACAAATACAAACGTCAAACTTATAAGTAAAACCCCTGCAAATCTGCTCTAAATGGCGCCACTAACACAAATGTTAGCGTAAACCTCGGAAACGTGACAATTTGTGATTGTTGATTCAATTTAAAAGTGAAGATTGAATAGACAATTTCTGTAATACCCCTCTCGTTTATAGGAAGTCTCCCAACTATGAATATAAATTCAAAAGTTTGTAAAAATGAATGTATTTTAGAAAGAAGAAAGAAAGAAAGAAAGAAATAAACTTTATTTAAATGACACAAATAATCTTATTACTAAACATTATGCAGCTATATAATATAATGTCATCTAAATAGGCGCTGACTCAGCGTTCATGCTACAGCAGTAGGCTGTAGCGCTGATATTCTGTCAGTACCTTTTGGCTTAAGCCCCGTCAACGTGACCGCATAAGACGTCTGCGAGTGCATTTCTTCATGTGTGAGGAGTATATGAGTGAGTGTTTGAGTGTGTGTGTGTGTGTTTGAGTGTGTGTGTGTGTGTTTGAGTGTGTGTGTGTATGCATGCGAGTAGGTAAGTATGCCTTGGTAAATTATACATATATTTTTAATAGATTTTTAGTAATGAAATAATTAGATGGAAAAATTGATGGAAAAAATATTATTAGCACATAAAAATATTATCCTAAATTCCGGCTAGTTGAGTCTTGAATAAATTAAATCACTGTTAAGTTTTTGCATCTCCAGTAAGTGTTTCTTAAATTCAATTTTAAATTTAAATTTATTCTTCATATTACGTAATGGTGGTGGAATGTTATTCCAACACTTACTAGCCTGATATTTGAAACTACCCCTAAAAGCAGTAGTTCTATGTTTAGGGACACACAAGGGTTTTTGCGTGCAATAGTTTTAGTAACTATTGCACGCAAAAACCCTAGATATCAGAATAATACATCTTACCAGCCCATATACCTACGTCCCCACCGAGGGGCACGGGCCTCCCTTTGAAACACGAAAGGGATTTGGGCCATAGTCCACCACGCTGGCACAATGCAAGTTGGTGGACCGCTCGCCTTTCGAAAATGAATTTTCTTGGACGGGCGGGTTCTATCACGATGTTTTCCTTCACCGTTGAGCAAGTGATAATTAGAAATCCGTACATAAATCCGAAAAGACGAATTTAGTGGTACAGAATAACACATAGCATACATGATTTTCCCTAAATCTTTTATCTTAATATACCTCGCGTTTCACTGTGCCTTACCTTACCATAATTTTATAAGCAAACGTCAATCAAGATGGACATGAGCTACCGAACGGAAAGCGACTGCTACTTTGATGTTGCGCCCAGATGCATTGATATGCATCGCTCGCTTGCACGTCCGTTTCGATGCAACGATTTGCACAGATACTTGAGCAAAATGTAAATCGGTACCGACAAATATGTGATGCGAGACGACGAGTGTGCATTTCAAACATCTAGCAATTCGCCTGGGACTTCGTTCCCGTGGGAATTCGGGAAAATTGTGTAGCCTATGTTCATCAGGAATAATGTAGGATTCTACCGGTGAAAGAATTTTTCAAATCGGTCCAGTAGTTTCGGAGCCTAAGCCTATCCAATGCAAACAAACAATCAAATCTTTCCCCTTTATAATAATAGGTCTTTATCTATGAAATTGCCGATTTTTTGTCAAGCTTTATTTTATTCATAATTTATTTGATTGAACAGCTATTACTAAAATTGTTTTTTATTTAAATCCTTGGCCATATAACGGAGATATTGAGTCAAATTAATACATATTTACTTTAGATTTATTTGCTGAAAAAGAAGCTCAAATATAGCTCGTTTCATCCGTTGCCCGTTTCATTGCTTATTTTTGCTGTACCGTTGTTACAGTTACTACTTTCAATAAACTAAATATGATGAAAATTAACTTAATGTTGTCCAAACCTTCCCACAAAATTTTGCTAAATTTGGATTTCGCATTCCCGAGAAATATCCAAAAACGTTAGTATGGAAAATTCAGTTTTCCAAAAATATTGTATGAAAAACTGCAATTTCATAGGTAAAGACCTATTATTAGTGTAGATTAGGTATTCTAGTTATCCTTACTGACATTATAAACGCGAAAGTATGTTGGATGTTTTTTACTCTTTCACCTTAAAACGGCTGGACCAATTTTGATAAAATTTGGTATGGAGGTAGCTGACACCCTGGATCAACACACAGGCTACATAATTTTCACAAATTCCCACGGGAACGAATTGCCGGGCGGAAAGCTAGTTAGACTATTAAAAAAAACATTGTATTACTGCCACACTCAGAGACGTCGATTAAGGTTAAGCACTGCTTAACTCTGATGTTGTCACTTTCAGTCTTGTTGGTGTAAAATACAAATATATTTATTTCCTTTTACAAATTTAACCTTAACATACAGTTGCTGGAGCCTCCCTTTAAACATAAAAGGATAGCATGGCACTTAAATACTTCTTAACCTTAATTGACGTTTCTGAGTACGGTAGTTAGTGTCCCAACGGGGTTTTTTTGTAACAGCATTGTAAAATCTCACGATAGAATAAAATAATTGACTTTGACACAGAGCACGCATGGGTAACTTGATATGCAGCCCTCCGTACATTTGCTCAACGAAATTACAAACGACGTAAAGGCGACGTCAAGGTCATCACGTAAAGCCTGAAGTACTGCCGTGTGTACATCCAAACGGTCCAAATGATTGGAGGGACGTAACAGGACTCCTCTCGTTATCCCGACATGACGCGCTTCCGCTGAGGATTAAAGGAATATAAGTGGGGTTGCCACCCGTACTTTACAAGGTGATAAAAAACCTCCTAGCTATATTCAAAATCCTGAACCAGTATCACTCAAAGAACACATTAATGAAACTATTTTTTTTTCCATGGGAATAGTAATTTTTTTTTGCCTAAACGTAGACATTACTCCTACACCAAGCACGCTAGGGGTGCAGGTAGCGCTCGTGGGGTGCACCCGAGTGGTGTCTACGTTTAGGAAAAACAAATCCCCCCTCCCTCAAAATAAAAAAAATTAAATAAAAAGTGTTCTGCAAGTGATACTGGTTCAGGATTTTGAATATAGCTAGGAGGTTTTTTATCACCCTATATAATAAGTAACTTTACTCTATACTTTCTGAGAACAATAAAGTACACGAAAGTACTTTATTTCGCATGATTTCATTTCTTTGGGATTTTGAAAAGTTTAGTCGTGAGTTTTTTTCGTTAAACGAAATTTATCGATTGGTGCTGAATCGATTTCGCCACTCGCCATCGCTACGTCACTTCTAATTTGATACAAACTGCAAAAAGCAATAAAAATACAGATTTAAAAATAATAATAAAGAAAAATAAATTGTAGTAACTAATTTATTTTGATACTATGTACTTTTTTCTAACCTATAATAACCAATGTACTTTACTGCAAGAAAAAAAGGTGGCAACCCTATATATAAGCCAAAAAAAATACGTCAAGTTTTTTATTTTTATATCTAGAATTTTAGTTAAACCCTCGCTCGATTTATGCACATCCGTGTGTGCAGGATTTGCATCGCACGGCGCGTAAACAGTTAGAATAGTTTGTTCCGGGCGACGGAACAAACTATTCTAACTGTGAACCTTAAAACTAAAACCATACTTAGTATAAAAAGGGGAAGTACGTTAATAGTATCTATGCGTCGCCGCACGCACACTCGAACCGAACCTTGTGCGGTACTGGCGCACTGCGAAACACGCCGAGATTTTGTTGAGTGTGCGTGCGGCGACGCATAGATATTATGGCGCACACATACAAGCCACGCAGCGGTGCGTTTGTATGAAGATAACCTACTTCCCCGTTTTTATACTATGCTAGAACTAGCGAAACTTGTTGGGGATTGAAATTATCGGTAGTTTAGGTAAGGTTACAAAAAAAACGAATGTTTTTTTTAATTATAATATGGGTTAACTCTTTACCTCAATCTTGACCATTAGGTCAAAGATGAGGTCGACGATGGAGCGAGTTAACCCAGAAAATGCCTATAAAGGCACAGGTACTCTCGCGCACCGACCGAACACAGCAAGCTGTTTGGCGTCGGACTTCGGTAGGAGGGTGGTCGCGAACCAGACGGCCCTTCACAGAGCCTACCACACCGCATGAGACCATAGGACGACACCTCAGATTCAGAAAAAAATTAAGTGTCGTTGCCTGGGATGGATTACTAGGAGGCAGGTCTCATTTGTGTTTCCTTCGTCGCCTCTTACGACACCCACGGAAAGAGATGGGGTGGTTTCATTCTCAACCGATCACCACACGGTGAAAACAGACTTGAAAAACTATGAAAATATTTCTGAATTTGAAATAACTCTAAAATTAAAACAGTTGTAACACCCGCGACTGAACCAATTTTAATCAAATATTATAGCTAAGTACCATTACAAAAAAACATCGAACAATCCATTCGTTATTATGAAACAGACAAACACATCAAACTTATGACACACCTCTTTTTTTATCGGGAGTTAGAAACGAAACTACCTAACTACCTAATTTCAGATTTTTATGATCTATTCAACTGATTTCTAGCATCTGATTCCATAAATTCTTTATCATCACCTCGTTTCGGCTCTAGACCTTTAGGTAGGTAATAAAATGCTCGCAACATAAAACTGCCATTAAAATCTTTGCAAATGAAGACATTACTTTTGTCAGGAACCCTCCTGACAAAAGTAAGGATGTTAAGGTATAAAGACTTTACAGTACCTACCTACCTAAATAGAGCGAATCTTACTTATGTCGAGTTCCTCGGCTACCTATAAAATTGCTTTTTTTTAAAGCAATTTTATAGGCAAAGGAGGGTACCTATGTGTTTATCAGCCTATGTATGTATGTATGTTTGTACCTTTGTGGCACTATTTAGTCCAAACGCGTGGGCCGATTATGATACGTCGTTGAATTCGTCATGACGGCGCGAGTGTCATATAAAGTATAAAAAAATCAAAATGGCCGACTAGACGCCATAATGAAAAAGAAAAAAATGAAAAACGACGAACTATGTCAAGTGTGGTATCGTTGAATAGGTATTTAAAAATCATTAACAAAAAACCCGACTGCGTAATAAAAACTGAAAAGAAAAAAACAAGTAAGCCCAGTAGTCGAGACTTTTATTATTGAATAACATAACGATTTTAACAATCGGGACCCAATATTTAATTTCAATATTATTTTCATACTTTATTTTTATTTCATAATCCTTTGCTATTGAGATTCATTTTAAGTTGCTTTGATTGCCGCATCGCCGCGTCCCGTCCCTTGTTTTTTCTCAATTCAATTCAATCATTTATTGCTATTCATATACATATACAGAGTATAAAAGGTCTAATCTAAAATATGTGCTTCGATACAGGTTGAAAAAGAACCTCCTAGCTTTATTGAAAATCCTGAACCAGTGTCACTTACTGAACACTTTTTATTTTTATTTGGGGGGGGGAATTTTATTTTTTTCCTAAACGTAGACACCACTCGGGCGCACCCCCCGAGCGCTACCCGCACCCCTCGCGTGCCTGGTGTAGGAGTAATGTCTACGTTTAGGCAAAAAATGAACTATTCCCATTGAAAAAATATTTAAAAAAACTTTTTTTCATGTGTTTTTTGTGTGATACCTACTGTTCAGGATTTTGAATATAGCTAGGAGGTTTTTTTTCACCCAGTAGGTATACATACGAACCCTGTCGGGCATTGCAAAAGTGGAACGGCAGGCAGACTGGCATTTTTGTTTATTTATTTGTAAAATTTATTAATTTATTGAAATTATGTATTTTTCAACAGCGCAGTGAAATAATTTTTAAACAGCGCAAGTCCCTTTATTTATCGAGGTTATAGTCTGAATTCCTGAGTAAAAGTCCCAGTTGCATCTTTCTATTAATGTCACCGTAATATTGTAATACTAGCTTTCCAGGGACTTCGTTCCCGTGAGAATTCGGGAAAATTATGTAGCCTATGTTCATCAGGGCGATAATGTAGTATTCTAATGGTGAAAGAATTTTTCAAACCAGTCGAGTAGTTTCGGAGACTATTCAATTCAATGCAAACAAATAATCAAATCTTTCCTCTTTAATATTAGTATAGATGACCTAGTAAGGTTATATAAACTTTCGGTACTTTGTAAACTGACAATTTTTTTCACATTGACGAACTTTTTTTAATGAGTACTTATTAATGCAACCTAACCTAACTACCGAACCTAAAAAGCCCTTTTTTGTGTTACGTGGAGAAAACCTCCGATACAGGTACCCAGCCCCCGGGGGAAGAACTGGGTTATGTGGGATTTCTACCCACTAAAAAACTCCACGGTGACCACCCTCGATGCTCTTCGGCAGGCTTCGGGATCTCCGAGGAATGCACCGATGCCCGCCTAGCATCTCGCCCGAGGGGCTCCTCCCGGGGCAAGAGGTTAATACCACATGCCCCAACACCACCTTGGTGCGCAGTGACATGGTGTCACCGCCCATCTTGGGGTCGATTTTAAGACGCAGCAGCCCCCCGCTGCTAACGCCCGCGATTCCTGGTCCCCCTTTAGTCACCTTTTACAACAAGCGGGGGTTGACCGTAGCTATATTCTAATCCGTAGCTACACGGTGACACGGTGACCTAAAAAGCCTAACCTAAGGCGACTCCAGCACCCGATAAAGGCAGCACACATGGGAATAGTGCCATCTCCGTCTCTCAACAGGCCTGGGCCGGCAGTGCGAACAGTGTCGATACACGAAGTTAACGGACTATGAAAGCGTGCGTGCGTAAAAACATGTTCGAAAGTTAGAAAAATGAGATTTATGGAAAGGTGACAGCTTAAATCGAAAAATGCGTAAACTACTTATCGAGAGTGTTCAATCACGAACATTTTGATAGCAAATTCAAGTTCCTGTGTGCATTTTACTATGATTTTTACAGCTTAAAAGATACAAATATTAGGTATTCAGAGGTGACTTTGTGAGCTTTTTCTATCGAACCAAAAGTGCTGAATTATGTTTTCAGCAAACTACTTATCTAGTTTATGTCCTGAATATTACCGTTGTATTCTTTTTCTTCGATTTAATGCAGTGCGTCATGCTTATCTACGCATCATGAAATCGTAATTTAGGTGTTGTAGTGCCTATTTTATACAGAGGCGGTCCTTAAAATTTCGTAATTTTATAATTTTACTAGTCAAATTATTATATCGCGGAAGATTATAATTTCACTGGTGAATTTTATATTACGGTTTTCACTGTGCATTCCATATCTTACAAGCGTGTCACAAATGATGGCAATGCTAAATTTACGTCCGTGCCAGCCTGAATACCGTTTGTTTAACGTTATGATGCTAACAGTAAAGCCTTCCCATTTGCAGTAAAAGCATCGTAAATTTATTTCTAGTAGTCTTTGGACCAGGTGAGATGGGTTAAAAAAATTGTGTAACATCGATATTCGTCGCTTAACGGCTGAACTATTAAACCCGATACTGATCGTGATGAAATAAGTGATCGAAATGAAAAAAAAAGTAGGTACAGGGTGCTTTTGAAGAACGATTTCTAAAAAGGAACGGCTAAATGGGACCATGTCAAAATAACCTATGTACAAGTCACTCAATTTTTATTTTTTATTAAGGTTATTTTCTATAAAAAAAACTAATGTTGCTCAAATATAGCTAAGAACCAAAACTCGATTACTCATGTCACAAAAAAAACTCACATCGAAACGTTTTTTCACACAGTCTAAAGAAATCCATGAATTGCTAACAAACAATAAATTAGTAACTGAAACAGTCTAAAAATAAGGCTGAAATTGAAAGCTCTAATCTAAAAACTGAATTAACGAAGTTTTAAGTCCTTTCAAAGATATTTGAAGACCCAATCTCAAATGAATTAGTTTAGTCTCTTATCCCTTGTTTTCGTCTAAAAATTTGACAACTTTCAATAAAAGAATTAAAACTTTTCAGTAATTTGGAAACCTTTTTAAAAATCAATAAGTGTTCGGTTTCGTTTTAAAACACCTTTGAAGTACGTTCTCTATAATCAACACCTTCAGTTTGGTATTTAATTAAGAAAATTACATTACTTCAGTCTAAAGTATTAAAATTTCAAAGGGATGTTTGATTTAGTTAATCACTTCTTGGAGTTTCATAGCTCAGCGGGCCTAGCATATACGCGTGACATTATTTTGTCATCTCGAGGTCATTTTTTCTGTCAATCCAAAGTACGTAATTTTTTTTTACCAGCCCATATACGTCCCCACCGAGGGACACGGGCCTCCCTTTGAAACACGAAAGGGATTTAGGGCCATAGTCCACCACGCTGGCCCAATGCGGGTTGGTGGACCGCTCGTCTTTCGAAAATGAATTTTCTTGGATGGTTTCATCACGATGTTTCCTTCACCGTTAATCAAGTGATAGTTAAAAATCCGTACATAAATCCGAAAAGACGAATTTATTGGTACAGGCCCGCACCAGGATTTGAACCCGCGACCTTCCGATTGCAAAAATGTGAATCAGCTACCGAAGAACAACTTCACCGGAGGAACATAGGTCAATAAAAGGAAAAAAATGTTTGCCTCTCCATAAAACTTGTGATATCTGCTGATTTTCTTTTGTGTGGGCAGAAGTTCCTTGGGAAAAGTTTTTCATTTTCATGGGGACAATCATCCTTTAAAGTTTCGAAAACTACTTAATTTAAAGTAAACCCCATACTAAAGTAAACCCAGACTACACAGAAAAACTATTTTTTTTTAATACGCTACACTACTCAAAGGCCACACTAAGATAGGTTCCAAGTCTAATTTTAAATTCTAAATGTTGCATAAAATTAAATGTAATGTATGTTGTCATTTATGTATGGACTTAAATGTATTAATTTGTGTAATTTCTTACTTATCCAAGTTTTTAGTTCACTTCCCTCTTTGTGACTCAGGTTGGGCTTAAAATCAGCTTGCTGTGCCCACACCCTTTCCACCCTGCCTTTCTAAATGTTTGCTTTATTATGTCTGTGTTTATATTGTGTGTGGAATAAAGGAATTTGTATTTGTATTCTAAGGTTTCCGTTGTGTCGGGGGTTCCTCGGAACACACCATAGAGATCTAGAGAGATGCCAATCAATGCGCTGTGTTCGAAACCCAGTGTCGCCAGCCACCGAGCAGCGGCAGTACCACGCGATTGAATGTATTCTGTTAACTTGAATGTGCTCATTATCCATTGCGGTATCGGTACTCAACGTTCGAATGTCTTTAGTACTACGTAAGCATTCTAGAGAGATGCCAATCAATGCGCTGAGTTCGAAACCCAGTGTGACGAGCAGCGGCTGTACCGCGCGATTGAATGTATTATGTTAGCTTGAATGTGCTAATTATCTATTGCGGTATCGGTACTCTACGTTCGAATAATCTTTAGTACTACGTAAGCATTGTAAACTGTTTACACATATTATCTCCTGCGTGGGATCATTACTATCGCGAGCAATGTGTTCTGTTTTTGCGCATATTGCTGCGACACCGGCCCCGCCCCTTTTTCATATCTCCCTTTAGTTTCTGTGATCTGTAGAACACACATAAATAAAGATACAATATACCCATGACCCGAGAACGAACATCTGCTTTTTACACAAATATTTGCCCTAACTGGTAATCGAACCCAAGGACCCGTTGATCAAGTTGATTTGATCAAGATCATTAAAAATAATTTTTTTTTCGGGTGGGAACTGAACCCACAACCTTCAGAGAGTAGGTAAGGTAATTATCAATTGAGCTATCATTTATAAAAATCCGCTAATCAATAAAAGCTAAGAAGCTAAGAGCAATAAAAAAAAACTAAATAAGTAGTTCCATATTAATGCCCAGGTGAAAAATAAGAATAAATAATCAAATAGGTACTTACTCTTTTCGCTGAATTGTAATGCTGAAGTCCTACAAAATGACCAGAATTCCTAGGCTATAAAATAACATGCTGCATAAATGCATCTTGCAGAAATTCAGATGAGATACTCGCCAAATGCAGCCGTAGTCAGCAAATGTTGCAATTCGTTGCGGGTAGAACATAGACGTAGGATTGGACTTGCTTAGGTATAGACGTGAGTTTGACTTTTCGGATTAATACGTATTTCTCATTAGTTATCACTTGCTCAGCGGTAATAGAGAATATCGTGATGAAACTCGCCCGTCTGTGAAAATTAACTTATAGAAATGCCCCCTTCACTGTTTTGAAGAGAGGACCGTGTCCTATTGATGATACGACGGACTGACAGTTCGAAAACGCGTTACCAATTTCGACGTGAGCGGTGCGAGGGCCACCTCTTCAGAGAGCTTTGAAAATAGGTTTACTTTCCAGTAAAACTATAAAAGTTTTGTGCAAACTGGGATCAGATTTCGTGATAGTCAAATTAGAAAGTTATTGGCTAAAAACTCGGACCCACCGTCCGAAAGGGCCCGAGTTTTTAATAATTTTGAAAATCGGCCCATAATTAGCGGAACAAACATTTAAAAAAAAACACAGATGAATTGAGAACCTCCTCCTTTTGAAATTGTTTAAAAAGTGTCAAATTTGAAATATATGTTTACATTACATCGACTTACCTTACAGAAAAATAACTATGATTTTCATTACACAAACAAATTATTGTGGTGATGGTGCCGTGGGTGGGGTGAGAATAACACCTCCCCATTTCTTTCCGTGGGTGTCGTAAGAGGCGACTAAGGCAGCACGAATGAGACCTGCCTTCTATTAATCCACCCCAGGCAACGACACCTCAATTTGTTCTGAATCTGAGGTGGCGTCCTATGGTCCTATGGTGTCTGGTTCGCGACCACCCTCCTACCGAAGTCCGACGCCATCAAACAGCTTGCCGTGTTCCGTCGGTGAGTACCAGTGCCTTATAGGCATTTTTCTAGGTTAACTCGCTCCATCGTCGACCTCATCTACGACCTTGGTCAAGATTGAGATCAAGAGTTAACCCATCTTATAATAAAAATAAAAACAAATTATTGAAAAATCTCGAACATTTTGCGCCACAATGTTCGTTTTTTTTTTCTATTTTGTTGTAAGTACTTTCTTTAAGAATTTTCTTCTCTCTCGCACACTTTTCTTGTCTGAGACCTAATCCTAACTCTATGGGGTAGAAAATTTCGTAAACCCCTTCCTGTGAAATGTGAGGAATATTTTTCGCTACATTGTTACATTTGAACGCAAGTTTGCACAGATTTAAGTTTTATTTTACTGATGGTTGTAACAAAGTTGAATAAAGTAGAGAAGTGTACGTACAGAGGCCAGCGCATCAGGTTACTCCATCTTCATTGCAATTAAACCGCTCTTATCTCAACAGCATAGAGTGCATGCGTGTGTGATAGCCTGAGATACATTCAAACTTATTCTTCTTACCAGCCCATATACGTCCCCACCGAGGGGCACGGGCCTCCCTTCGAAACACGAAGGGGATTTAGACCATAGTCCACCACGCTAGCCCAATGCGGGTTGGTGGACCGCTCATCTTTCGAAAATGAATTTTCTTGGAATTTTCATCACGATGTTTTCCTTCACCGTTGAGCAAGCGATAATTAGAAATCTGTACATAAATCCGAAAAGACGAATTTAGTGGTACAGGCCCGCACCAGGATTTGAACCCGCGACCTTCATATTACAAGTCCGGTTCATTACCAACTGGGCTATCACCGCCTACATTTAATCGAATGTAATTCAGAAAAGTAACATCTTGTATATTTTAAGAAACAATGCCTTTTTGACGTTGACCCACGGTTTCTTTTCTCATAAATAATTATAATTATTGAAATTTATCCCATAATTAAAGTCAATAAAATTAGGTAGGAAAATAATAAAGAAGTCATTGATTGCCTAGTAAAAAAACAACGGGTTGCACTCCGGGAGTGCCGGCAGAAGTGAAAACTTGAACATACCTGTATGTATTACTTCCTTGCGGAGAAGTTTTCACTTTACCCTCCGTCTTACGAATTTTCGATCAGGGTCACGTGACCCTGACGCGAGTTTAACATTTTTTACCCATCTCCAAAAAGTGCACAACGCCGCTTAGACCCAATTTCACCATACTCTGTTAGTTAGTTAACAGACGATTAGCAGCTAACCCGAGATTTGACAATGTCATTTTCATACTTTTTGTTTGACGTTTCGTCTGATTAACTTCTTAATCGTGGATAAACTAACTAACAGAGTATGGTGAAATTGGACCTAAAGAAGTTTTCACTTCAAAAAACAAGTTTTTTGTTTGAGATTTGGTTTTTTTAAAAAAAAAACGAAAAAATTAACCCGCATAAGTTCGATAACTAATTTAAATTCACCCATATACAGATTTTCTCTGAAAGTGTTTTTCTCTATTGGTCAGATAACCACAAATTATGACCTACTTACCTGCCCCTATGCTACCAGCTGGAAACATCACGATCTCATGATCCGCCGTGCTATCGGCGCGAAGCTGTGCATAATGAGATCGGGAGGTGTGCATGCAAAATGACGTCACACGAGCGCAGTGTGTGCTTAGCTAATACATATTTGAAGGCAGCTTAGATCTTGCTGTTTGCTAGCTTCCTAGATAGTGGAACTTAATAAGTACTTGGTCACAGAATATAATAATAACAGTATCCGTGGTACAATAGGTACTCTTTTGGTCGTGGCCAGTTATCCTTTTTTCAACCGACTTCAAAAAGGAGGAGGTTCTCAATTTGACTGTTTTTTATTGTATGTAAGTATGTTACGCGATATCTCCGCCAACTGTAGGCCGATTTTCAAAATGCTTCTTTTGTTCGAAAGAGTGAAGTGGTCCCATTTAAATTTTATCGAAAACTAGCATTCCGCTCGGGACTTCGTTCCCGTGGGTATTCGGGAAAATCATGTACCCTATGTCCATCCCGGATAATGTAGGATTCTAATGGTGAAAGAATTTTTCAAATCGGCCCAGTAGTTTCGGAGCCTATTCAATGGAAACAAACAATCAAATCTTTTCTCTTTATAATATGTATAGATGATTCACCGCTTTTAAAAAAATAAACAAAAACAAAAAATACTTACAAACCATAACGTCATCTAAATAACTAATGAGGTTTTTGTATGTGCTAGTAGGCATTGTAGTCCGCAAAAAATAAAGAGACTGAGGAAATAAAACCATGAAACTAAAAGTTGCAGGATTATGTAGGGATAGCTCCCCTGAATGTTTTTGGAACTTCATAAATTAATTCCTTTTTTGACACTTAGTTATCTACTTTGTGCGAACTATTGATTGTTGGGATTGAAGTCAGTGACTGATACGTTTTTAACGTGCAAAATTATTTTCTTCTTAATTCGACTTGAGATCTACACTTCTACATCTATACTAATAAAATCTACCCTTATATAATATCACTAACTTTTTCCCGCGGCTTCACTCACGCAAAGAACTTGATCCCTGAGGGGATGATTTTCATAAAATTGCGAAACACGTGTCCGTTTATTTGCTTCAAGGTATATCCTGACGAAGTTTCGAGTCAAAATGTCAAAAAAAAAGTTTTCTCCATACAAACGTTGAACCCCCATTTCACCCCCTTAGGGGTTGAATTTCGAAAAATCCTTTCTTAGTGCTTGCCTACGTCATAAAAGACATCGTTTTGCCAAATTTCAGCTTTGAGGGTTTGGGCTGGGCGTTGATGAGTCAGTGAATCAGGACCTTTTATACAGGGTTTTAGGTTAATCTCTTTCAACCTCTCTGGTGATTAATCAGTCCATGAAACTGAACAACTTTCCCCAAGGAACATAGGTCAAAATACGAAAAAAAAAGTTGATATCCCATACAAACTTCATCAGCGTTTATAGCACATTTTGTATGGGAGATCAAAATTTTTTTTTTCGTATTTTGACCTATATTCCTTGGGAAAAGTTGTTAAGTTTCATGGACTGATTTAGCACCCGAGAGGTTGACAGAGATTTATCTAAAGCCCTGTATACAGGGTGTAAAGGACAGCTTAGCAAATACTTAAATGGTGGAATCTATCCATAACTATGATCAGCTACAAGTAATTATAATTTCCCGGAAATGTCAAGTTCAGGAGTTTTCGTTACTTTACCTACTTTGGCGCTACGCAACGTACCGCGTAACCGTGCCCCGCGCGCCCTCCCCCCGCGCCGTGTGGCTATTGGAAAACGATGTGCCGATGTACCAGTGCCTTAATTGGCATTTTCTGGGTTAACTCGCTCCATCGTCGACCTCATCTATGACCTTCGTCAAGATTGAGGTCAAGAGTTAACCCATCTCATAATAAAAAATAAAAATAAAATTACATTGATGGTTTTCGTTTTTTACGCTGTTATTGTTGTTTTTAATGCAAAATGGATTTTATTCGAATAAGTAAATAATTCGCCAACCCGTCTGCCAAGCGTGGTGAGTATGGCATTTACCCCTCATGTTATTGAGGGAGGCCCGTGCCCCAGCAGTGGGGACGTATATGGGCTGATGAAGATGAAGAAGTAAATAATTTAATTTTGAAGCAGAAAATACTTAAAAACTTGAAAAAAATCCGAAAATTTTCCGGAGGAAAATTCAAATGGAAAATCATTTAGAGTGATGTTCTGAATTCAGAGTTTCAGTTTTTGCTAAGCTGTCCTTTACACCCTGTATAAGATTATAAAGAGGGAAGATTTGCATTTTTAACCTATTTCAAGAAAGGAGGAGGTTCTATGTTCGACTGTATGTATCTTTTTTTATGATTTTTCCGCAATTTGTACAACGATTTTCATATTCTTTTTTTGTTTAAAACTGTATACTTACTCCATCTTGATGTATGTATGTATTTTTCTTTTATTTCTTTTCTTATAGCGAGGTTAAGGAAAACAAAGGTTTCACTTTAAAAATAAATATATATATTACATTATTCGTTCCGTAATTTCTTCATAACCCACGTTTATTAGCGAGGCTCTTTACGAATGTAACATTAAAGGAGGCTTCAAAAGGCTGTGCCGGATGTCAGCGTGAGCGACCGGAAGTACAGCCTGATGCCAGGCAGACTTAACGTTGTACGACGCTGGTACCTTCTTCAAGAATTCTAAGAAGCAACTAAAAATTTCGCTGTGTGGTAATCGGTTGAGAATAACACCACTCCATCTCTTTCCGTGGGTGTCGGTCGTAAGAGGCGACTAAGGAAACAAATGAGACCTGCCTCCTAGTGATCCATCCCAGGCAACGACACTTCATTTTTTTCTGAATCTGAGGTGTCGTCCTATGGTCTCATGCGGTGTGGTAGGCTCTGTAAAGGGCCGTCTGGTTCGCGACCACCCTCCTACCGAAGTCCGACGCCAAACAGCTTGCTGTGTTCCGTCGGTGCGTGGGAGTACCAGTGCCTTTATAGGCATTTTCTGGGTTAACTCGCTCCATCGTTGACCTCAATCTTGACTATAAGGTCAAATAGTTAACCCATCTTATAACAATTAAAAAAACAAACATCATTTAAAAATTCAAATAATTATCTACAGCTGGGAAGTTTAAATATCTATTTACTTACTGTTATATATTATAATACATTACATTACTTACATTGAGTTACTTTTGAGTACACAGCGTGTTAAGCCTGGTTAAAATTAAATATTTTTTTTTTTTTGCCAGCCCATATACGCACATCAACACGGTCTAGGAATATTGCACGATTTTTCATACAAAAGAGGTATGTTTGAGAAGCTATAAAAGCATACTCGAGATACATGTACTTAGGGCTATAATTTTCAGACGAAAATTAAAGCTGAATTTTCAATTCTAGCCAATAAATTTAGTTTTACTTGAAATTTGTGAAAACGTGACGGAAACGAAAACGAAAATGCACTTTTTGTCTGCTTTTTGTATGAAAATGGTCGAATTTACGCAATCTTTTTTTTTTTCATTTTCGTCAAGTTTTCACTTAGTATAAAACAAAATTTATTGATTAGAATTTAAAATTCAGGTTTAGCACTTGCTCGTATCTTGAGTATGCTTTTATAGCTTCTCAAATAGACCTTTTTTTGTATGAAAAATCGTGCAATATCCCTAGACCGTGTTGATGTGTAAACGTCCCAGCCGAGGGGCACGGGCCTCCCTTAGAAACACGAGGGGACTAAGGCCATAGTCCACCACGCCGCTGGCCCAATGCCGTTAAGCAAGTGATAATTATAAATCCGTACATAAATCCCAAAAGACGAATTTAATGGTACAGGCCGCTCATTACTAACTGGGCTATCACCGCTATCGAAATGTACATTTAATTTTAGAGTGCATTTAATTATCGCTACTAGGCCCTGTAAAATAACTATTATAATACCTAAATAAATAAATAAAAAAAAAATGTATTTATTCAGAAAAAAAAGAGACAGTAAATTAAACAGTGCTTCATGGTACCCACACTAGGATTCCCTGTGTCGTGGGTTACCAGGCTCATTCCCTCAGTTCAACATCATTAAAGAAAAATTTAGAACATGTATTAAAAAAAAATAGTTTCACTATCTGTATGCGTGTGTTTGTGTGTGTGTGTCTGTGTGAGTGTGTGTGTGCTTGTGTGTGTGAGTGAGTGTTTGTGTGCGTGTGTGTGAGATTCTTTCTTTAGGGTTCACTGAACAATTTCAAGCTGCTTTTCAGTTCCAAGATAGTCCAAGGTAAGAAGCCATTCTTTAACTCGTTTCCTACAAACAAATTTAGTTACGATTTATTATATTGTAAAGCGTGACGTGCTCTCAAGTATACTAAATGATTTAGCACATTTCATTCACTCAATGTTGAATGAGAAAACCTCAAAGTCATTCAAGTTAAACGCATTATGATTAACGATACCAAAAACGTGGTTAACCTTTCTGCTTTTTAGGCGGGTTTAATTCGCGAAGGCTTTTATGGAAATATCAGGTCAATGTACTTTTAGAAAAAAAGAAATACTTACACAGAAGCACATTTTGAAAACAAGCTTTCATTTCAATGTTGAATTTTTTTTCGTATTTTTTCAGCAAACCTTTTCATTTGATACCCAATCCCATTAATCGTGGGAGTCTTCTTCTTATTATCGTGTAGGTATAGTCAAGTGTGTGGCGAACTTGGCTAACCCTGGTGTCAGAGTTTTCAAACCGCACAATGGCCTCTGACTTGGTTTTAACGACTGTAGTCAATCGACAACAGCCGGGACCGACAGCTTAACGTACCCTCCGAAGCACGGAAACGCTCGTGATAAATTTCCTCTTTGGTCACCCATCAGGTTCCCTGCCTCTGTGTACGTTGCTTAACCTCACTGATCGGTTGGGATCAGCGAGCGCCACTGGGCTACGAGCATGGGAGTGCAAGATAAAATAACAAGTCCGCGCGATGTTGGACGGTCGGCATATTAGATTTAAAATTACGTCAGTTAAAAAAATATATCGTAAAAGCAACAAAAATCGTGTTCTATATGGGACAACCAGATTAAGGCGACTACAGCACCTAAATTACGATTTTGTGATGCGTAGATAAGCATGACGTAATGCATTAAATCGAAGAAAAAAAATACTACGGTAATATTCAGGACATAAACTAGATAGGTAGTTTGCTGAAAACATGATTCAGCACTTTTGGTTCGATAGGAAAAGCTCACAAAGTCACCTCTAAATACCAATATCGTGTATCTTTTAAGCTGTAAAAACGATAGTAAAATGCACACAGGAACTGGAATTTGCTATCAGAATGTTCGTGATTGAACACTCTCGATAAGTAGTTAACGCATTTTTCGATTTAAGCTGTTACCTTTCCATAAATCTCATTTTTCTAACTTTCGAACATGTTTTTACGCACGCACGCTTTCATAGTCCGTAAACTTCGTGTATCGACACTGTTCGCACTGCCGGCCCAGGCCTGTTGAGAGACGGAGATGGCACTATTCCTATGTGTGCTGCCTTTATCGGGTGCTGTAGTCGCCTTAAATTGTAGTGCTTACATTATGTTAACCATTTGTACGTAGCCATTCCTAGAATATTAGTAGGTGCTAAGAAAATTATGGTTTAGGCAACAATTCCTATGATAACAATACGTTCTTGTACTCTTGTAATCCCACTTTTTAACCCCCGACGCAAAAAGAGAGGGGTGTTATAAGTTTAACGTGTCTGTCTGTGTATCTATGTATCTGTCTATGGTATCGTAGCTCCCAAACCATAGACATAGAAAAAATAAGTGTCCCAAACGGATGAACTGATTTTCGCTTAGTTTTTAGGGTTCCGTACCTCAAAAGGAAAAAACGGAACCCTTATAGGATCACTTTGTTGTCCGTCTGTCCGTCCGTCCGTCCGTCTGTCAAGACCCTTTTTCTCAGGAACGCGTGGAGGTATGAATGAATTTATATCAATTACTCAGGTCTACTGTCCCTTGAAGCTGTGAAAAAATCAAACTTTTGAGCCAACGCAATCAAAAGATACAGCCGTTTATGCCGCAAATTTCCGCAAATTTTCGACACTCGCAAAGGAATCAAAACCTACAGGGTACTTCCCGTGAACACAGAATCTTGAAATTTGGTACGAAGCAACGACTTATAGCACAGATAAAGGAAAAATTGCGAAAACCATAAATTTTTAATTACATCATATCATAAAAATATTTTTAATATTTTTAAACTTACTACCCCTTTCCTCATGAACGCGTTGAGGTATTAAATTGAAATTCATATCAAATACTCAGGTCTACAATACCTTTAAGCTAGGTTTGTTCGGAACCCTCGGTGCGCGAGTCCGACTCGCACTTGGCCGGTTTTTTTTGTGTCATAGATAATTTTATCCCGAGTGTTCTTAGCCATGTTTCATGAAAATCTATTCAGCCGCTTAATAAGCAATCGAATGACGGGGGTGATTAATTTTTTTAAATTTTATTATTATTACGAAATGTTGTCATCCAAAAGAAACGAGTTTACAAAATTGCAGATCAATCGCTTGAAGATAACTGCTTTAAAATTCAGTTGCATTTGATCCGAACAACACGGCTAAGAAAATTCCGGTCCACCAACCCTCACTCACTGGGCCAACGTGGTGGACTATAATACCTAAGACCCTTCGTGTTTTTTTTTTTAATTTCACTTAATTTTGCATCCACAGACTTGATGTCCGTGCCCTTGTCTTATTATAATTTATATTTTTAATACTAATTTTAAATTTTCAACAGATTTTATACTCCATTTGAGTTTACAATAAATACATATAAAGAAACTAAAATATACTTAAATACATTTTTATTCTGTTTATTTACCTAAGCCAGTTTCAAAGACCCTTCGTGTTTCAAAGGGAGGCCTATGCCCTTCGGTGGGGTCGTTTCTTATAAACAATATTATAAAAATTATAACAAGAGCCAAAATTAGGCAGATAGATACCCACGTCAAACATAAAACACCCCTCTTTTTCGACAGGGTTTAAAAATAATACGTCTTTGGGTACTGCCAGAGGATTATATTCCTTACACTAGGATTATATATATTTTAAGCCGTATGGTGATCGGTTGAGAATGACACCACCCCATCTCTTTCCGTGGGTGTCGTAAGAGGCGACTAAGGAAACACAAATGAGACCTGCCTCCTAGTAATCCATCCCAGGTAACGACACTTCATTTTTTTCTGAATCTGAGGTGTCGTCTTGTGGTCTCATGCGGTGTGTTAGGCTCTGTAAAGGGCCGTCTGGTTCGCGACCACCCTCCTACCGAAGTCCGACGCCAAACAGCTTGCTGTGTTCCGTTGGTGCGTGGGAGTACCAGTGCCTTTATAGGCATTTTCTGGGTTAACTCGCTGCATCGTCGACCTCATCTTTGACCTTTATGGTCAAGAGTTAACCCATCTTAAAAAAAAAAAAAAAATATATTCGGAAAAAAATAATGTAAGGACGTAACTTTGAAGTCAAAAAATTATTTCAAGTACCTATTCACATTTCTCTAAGGTTTTCATTATGTACTTAAGAGCCACAGACAATTAAAATGAGAATACGCAAATAGAAATAAAACGACCACGCTCAGTTCACACGTAATTACGTTGTCGGCAAAGCTTTTAAGCCGCCGAGTTTCTATTACAGCATATAAAGGACTATGACAAAAAAGGCATTTTTTTTCAAAGAATTGATGTTGGGTACTTTGTTGATTTAATAAAATTTTTTAACAAATTGGGAGGGGTGTGTGGGTTGCTTAAAAAAGGTTTTGAACTTAAAACTTGAAAATTCTTTGTAAGTGGTCGATAAGGGATCAATTATACATTAATAAAACTGCAAGTTGCTTATTCTTCACATACTTTTATTTAAAAAATATATTTATTCTTAGTGTTAAGTTATTTCTTAAAAATGGCACCATTTAATTAGCGTAAAGGAAAAGTCATCAAAACTGAACAACTTTTTCCAAGGTTCATAGCTCGAAAAATGAAAAAAAATCGGGTCCGGCAGAAGTGAAAACTTGAACATAGGACTATTCTCCCTCCGCCTTACGAATTTTAGATCAGGTCACGTGTCCTGACGCGAGTTTAACATTTTTTACCCATCCCAAAAGTTGCACGACGCCGGTAAAGAAGTTTTCACTTCAAAAATTATGTTCGCTCTCCATAAAATTTGATCGATCAATCGATGACCTCACCTACCTTTTTTTTAAATGTAATGTGGTGTCCTTGAAGAAAGTTGTTCAGTTTTTTGGGAAGAAACACCCCATAAAGTTTCGCTAACTGTTTTAAAGTCACACCATATTTATATGAATTCTTTGTTGTTAGTCTTTCAGTTCAGGGAAATGGACATACGCGGGATACGGTGACTAGACATCCGGAGAATGGACGTATGGCGACTAGACATTCGGAGATTCAGACGTCATGGACCAAACGGTTCAGTTTTATAGGCAGTTTGATTTCGTTAGGTTTCACAACTAATTTAAGTTAACCCGATAAAGATATATTTTTTAATTTTCTAATATAGCTTTGATCTTTCGGCCTCTTGGCCATGTTCGAAATTCTAATGCCTCGTTCTCACTACATTTTTTCAACATCTTTTTAACCTTATAACTCTTATAACCAATGTATTCCTTGTACACATTTTCATCAAAAGCTAACCTCATTTTACCTTTTGCGTCAGCTTCTATTACTTTAAGCGATTCGTATAACATTTTACACATCTTTGTCTCGGTATTTATGTAATTCAAATTCAAATAATCAAATTGTTTAATCAAAGTCATATCTCTATTTCCTATTGTTTTGTGAATATGGTCAATGTAATCTAGATATTTCTTTACAGAATTATAAATACCAAAAATTTTAATGTTATAGCATTTATTAAAGTCATCCATACTACTCCTGTCTATTCGATCGCATTTTAGGACGTCGTAAAAATCATTCTTTAAATAATTGTAGAAATTGTCAACTTGGTTATTTGAATATTCTGTTCTCTTGATTGTAAAAGCGGTTGGAAATTTCTTGATTAAAATCAGGTTAAGGAACAAACTTGGTAACGACATCGGCAGGAGTTCACATAAGGGATCGAAATGCGAGTACCTTGACCAGCCAGTGAGGATAAAACCTTTAAATCTGAAGTTTTGATTTTCTCCTCCAAAGCGATAGTCGCGAATAATGTTGATCCAACTCAAATGATTGAGGAATCTTTCAGTCATATTAGGTAAGCCTGCATCCCTTGCATCAGCGCCTTTGAATGCAGATGCTATCCATATATTGTTGAATTTCTTATGGTAGTACCGCAAAATGGAGTGGTTTATAGTAACACCGGAGACATAGTTCCACCACACTGGTTCCACGTTGTTGAAATACCTGACGCGATCCCAAAATTGTGGCTTTATACTCCGTAACATGTCATCCCAAATGAGAACATTAGTAGTGGGACTAAGTAGGCGTACGGCTTCAGAAACCTTCTTGATATGTGTTAAGTATATGCGTCTGCAAAAAGAAGATAAACATCTTTCAATTTACGTTGAGATATTATAATGAATTTCAACAAATGACGTCCAGTGCTGCTCAAAAGCGGACAAAAAGAATATCCATAAAAGACGGAGCATTTTTGTCTGTTTTTAGACTACATAGGATACTTTTATAATTTGAACAGCATAGAACGGAACGGTAAAGTTGTATTACCATTGCTTTCTATGTTCCCAGTGATGCTGTAGAAGCTAGGAACATATAGGGCAATGCCATCGGCAAAGCCATAAAATGGGTGTATAATGTCATAAGGGAAGTAATGGCTGGACAAGATTGGTGATTGTAGAGTACAGGCTAAAGCATTTATTCCGATTCTACATAACAACCTACTTGCACTTGACTGAATCAATCGCATAGAATTTCTCAAAAGTTTCGTATTGGAAATCCTTAAAAGGATTTGGAAATGAAATAAGATGAAATAGTAGAAGAAAATCACACGTTGCAATAATTACAAATAATTAAGGAACGAGTAAGGCGAATGCAATACAATACAATACGCTTTATTGCACACAAAAAACATAACAATAAAACAAACAAAATGTTCATCATCTTGTGTACAATGCGGCGGCCTTATTGCTAAAGAGCAATTTATTCCAGGCAACCGGGTGATGACTGAGTAAAATCCAGCACAGACAAGCAAGCACTGCAACGTTACCCAACCTCTGCTGGTTACCACAGTCAACACGTGTTTCATCCCATCAAAGGGCATCCTAGGGAAGACCGTCACTAAGTTGTTAGCCTATAGAGCGACCAAGTTATTCTCATTAAGCATGGATCGCAAAGTAAAGCCGTTGCTGATGCTGATTTAACGAATGGAATGGTGGTGTTCATTGCTGTGTTAGGTTCATGTCGTTAATCAAGGTCTCCTTATGAAGAAGCAATCGACAACATTCCATTCGTTCACCCAGCATCAGCTTCGCTTAGGTGGTAGCCACCCTGATTCTATTAATAACTTACTGATTGTCCAATTTTCGTTTCCTGCAAAGTGGACAATTAACATTGTTCATGTGATATACTTCATCGCATCCAACATGTATGTGTTCAAGAGGTGCAATTTCTTTATGGAAATTGATAACCTGAAAGAAAAATAATTTTCCACGTTAAAAACGTATGAGTCAACGACTTCAATCCCAACAATAGTGACTAGTGTCAAATAACAATAAAAATAAAAATTTGGAATCACCCGATTGTTTATAACTTTTAAACGGCTGAACAGATTTTCATGAAACATGGCTAAGAACACTCGGGATAAAATTATCTATGACACAAAAAACTAAACGAAAGTCGGTTCATCCGTTTGGGAACTACGATACAGATACACAGACAGACACGTTAAACTTATAACACCCCTCTCTTTTTGCGTCGGGGGTTAAAAAGGAATAAATTCATAAAGTTCCAATAGATTCAGGATTCTGTAGGGGTAAGTCTCCTGAAGAAGTCTTCTAACTACAATATATCTGCCTACTAAATTCAAGCTATGTGCGAAAAATTTAAAAAAAGGAATCCCCGCACCTATAATCGAGAGTACTTCATTAAGGCGACTACAGCACCCGATAAAGGCAGCACATATAGGAATAGTGCCATCTCCTTCTCTCAACAGGCCTGGGCCGGCAGTGCGAACAGTGTCGATACACGAAGTTTACGGACTATGAAAGCGTGCATGCGTAAAAACATGTTCGAAAGTTAGAAAAATGAGATTTATGGAAAGGTAACAGCTTAAATCGAAAAATGCGTTAACTACTTATCGAAAGTGTTCAATCACGAACATTTTGATAGCAAATTCAAGTTCCTGTGTGCATTTTACCATCTTTTTTACAGCTTAAAAGATACACAATATTGGGTATTTAGTGGTGACTTTGTGAGCTTTTTCTATCAAACCAAAAGTTCTGAATCATGTTTTCAGCAAACTACTTATCTAGTTTATGTCCTGAATATTACCGTAGTATTTTTTTCTTCGATTTAATGCAGTGCGTCATGTTTATCTACGCATCATAAAATCGTAATTTAGGTGCTGTAGTTGCCTTAAGTGACATTCAGGGGAGCTACCCCTACATAATCCTGCATCTTTTGAAACTGCATGATTTATTTCCTCAGATTTCCTTTTTTTCGCGCCCTACAATGCCTATATTAGCAAATAACTACAAACGAAAATTTTATTCGTTATTTAGATAATCTTCTTCTTCTTATCGTGTAGGTATAGTCAAGTGTGTGGCGAACCTGACTAATCCTGGTGTCAGAATTTTCAAACTACACAATGGCCTATGATTTAGGTAGATTATGTTTTGATTTGTAAGTATTTTTTTGTTTTGTTGTTTTTTTTAAGAGCTAAATCATTTTCGATAAAATTAATATGGATCCACTTAAGGAGTCACTCTTTTGAAAAAAAATGAATTTTAAAAATCGGCCAACAGTTGGCGGAATTATCGCGTAACAAACTGACAAAAAAAATACAATACAGTGGAATTGAGAACGTCCTCATTTTTTGAAGTCGGTTGAAAAAAATATTTGCAAAATGAAAAAAAAATCGCCTTTACACAACATGAGCGATCAGCTGATATCCTTAATATATTCCTTAGTATAAAAATAAAAATATATTTTTTTAAAGAATTGCAAGGAACCCCCTTGGAGAAACTTGTTCGGTTCGGTTTAATGGGATGGGATAAATCTCTTTTGAAAATAAAAATCATTTTAAAATCACTCCATCTTTTATTAGTATTTTAGCGAATATAATTATTAGGAACTAGCTTTCTGCCCGCGTGGACTATGTGTTATATCGTGCCCAACTGTGGAATAAAATGTAGCCTATGTCCTTTCCCAGGCTCTAATCTATCTCTGTACCGAATAACATCTAAATCAGTTCTGTAGTTTAAGCGTGAAAGACGGACAGACAGACAGATAGACAGAGTTACTTTCGCATTTATTATATTCATAAGGATTCTATTTTCTTAAAAGCATACAAACTTGTAGAGAAACTCAAAAAAAATTTATTGGTGCATAACTAATCCCAATAAGGCTATTGTTTACCTGCTAGGCTGCTACTATACAAGGTGATAAAAAACCTCCTAGCTATATTCAAAATCCTGAACCATTATCACTCAAAGAACACATTTATGACACAAATTTCATTTTGATGTATATTTTTAAATGGGAATAGTTCATTTTTTGCCTAAACGTAGACATTACTCCTACACCAGGCACGCGGGGGGTGCGGGTAGCGCTCGGGTGGTGCACCAGAGTGGTGTCTACGTTTAGGGAAAAAATAAATTTCCTACCGAAACAAAATAAAAAAATAAAACACAAGTGTTCTCTTTCAGGATTTTCAATATAGCTAGAAGGTTTTTTATCACCCTGTGTTTAACCAAAGTTCACTAACCTGTCTCAACATTTCTCGAACAACATCAAAGCCAGCTTCATTTGAGGGACACAGAGAATCAGGGTACAAAGGGTTTTCTCTGAATCTTGCAAAGTCATCGAGTTTCAACACATGCTCCATATGGCCAAACGTTTGAACTAAGGGTATGACTTCAAAACCACTGTTATGCGCGTGCTTTAGAAAATTCTTCAGCTAAAAGAAAAAATAATATATTTTAACTCTTGACCTCAATCTTGACCGAGGTCATAGATGAGGTCGACGATGGAGCGAGTTAACCCAGAAAACGCCAATTAAGGCACTGGTACTCCCACGCACCGACGGAACACAGCAAGCTGTTTGGCGTCGGACTTCGGTAGGAGGGTGGTCGCGAACCAGACAGCCCTTTTCAGAGCCTACCACACCGCATGAGACTATAGGACGCCACCTCAGATTCAAAACAAACTGAGGTGTCGTTGCCTAAGATGGATTACTAGGAGGCAGGTCTCATTTGTGTTTCATTAGACGCCTCTTACGACACCCACGGAAAGAGATGGATTGGTGTTATTCTCAACCGATCACCACACGGCGGAAATATTTTGGGACTACTAGTTCTCGTTCAACAAAAGCCTCTCTCTTCGTCATAATCGGCCATGTAAGTCCTTATGAAGTGTGTGTAACTGGTTTTGACCATGGCAACCACTTTGATTCATTTTCTGTTTAGCGCTCATTTGAATTCTAAACGTACTTCTTTGCGGCTAATTCACGTTTGCAATTAGAGAATTGCATTATTTTTTGAGGTATTTAAGATGAAAATAACAATGATGTTTGGATTGATAGACTATTAGATATAAAACCCTGGAACCCCTTCACAAATTCTTGTAGAATGTTAAGGAAGATCAAGGAGGTGACATTCTGTTTTCCTCTGTCCACACTGAATTGAAATTAGATAAACGATAAAGAAAATGGGAAGAATGTTCTTTACTCACTTCTTTTGCTGGATAATGATATGGCGTACTCAAATTTTGCAGCCAATCAGTATACGGGAACATATCTTCGTATTCAATGAGTAATCCATTCGTCCCCAGTTCTTGAAGTTTCGGCAAAATCGACTTCAAATACTGAAGAGTTGGAGGAGCGCCTTTGAGATCCAAATGAACTACTACGAATGGCAACTCTCCTGGTTCCATTGGTCGTTCTGACGTCATGGCGTTCGAAATTATGAAGAAGTTTACGGAATATAAAAAGAGAACCGTAAAAGTTGCTACAACGCCAACTTTCTTTCTGAACCTCTTGATGAACCTTATAGGTAAAATAATCCACATGCTAGGGTTGTAATACAAATTTCTGATTGTTTCCATGTCTAATTGTGATTCTAATATTTTTCTTCAATGGCTTCGATTATTGTGATTTTAATATTTTTCTTTATGTTTTCGTTTGGTTATCTCAGTTTGCGCGTTTTGCTTCGAGTTTTACTGCAAAATAAAAGTTTTCACTGAGTTTCTTCAACTCATAAATACCTTAAATATAGCCTGTTTTTGGTAGCCTACTTGTTTATATTAACCTAAAGATTTAATTACAGTCAACATTGCATACTTTGCATAGGATATGTAGTGATTTAAATTCTCTTTGTAGGACATGAAGATTTTTTTTAAATCTAAATCGATCAGCTAAGATAGATTCTATGATAGATTTATACCACAAATTAATAATAGTAATGTGTTACACAAATTAATAATATGTAACTTATTTTTTCTATGTCTATGGTCTAGATATAAATATTAGATAAATATGACACAAATGAATCACAAAGGTGCTCATAAAGAATTTAATTCATAGACATAGAAATAAATTAATTATCACATCTGGTGTGTTAAACATGGACGCTAAATTAGTATTTACATTAGTCATGGTGTTAACACATTAAGAACCAATAATCATTGAGTAGTTTATCTGTTATCGCTCGAAAGAAACTCTACTTTTCATTTTCGTTTTTAGATTGACTGTATGGCTCTGTCCTTTGCCATTATGATAGGCAAAGGACAGAGCCAGACTTAGCCTGCCAAAAATAAAAAAATGAGTAAATAAATCGTCTACAAACATAGACAGAAAAAATAAGTTAAATCTACAAAAGTTTCAGGATTGTGTAGAGGAAGGTCCCCTGAACATTGCCTAGTAAAGTCCCATCGATTTTAGGTGCTGCTAGGGGTAGCAGGGAGGAATAAAGGTCCCTTTTTCAGTTTTTTGCACCTAACTTGTAAACGGTCTACTTTAAGGACTACACTTTCAAGTATGAATTAAAGTTCATTAAAATTCTCACAACTTTGTCATACACACAATCTCTGTAAAACGCACACTTTTCATGTGTTTTTGGCTTTGGCGAGGGAACACGAAAAATCAATTAAAAAATATATATAAAAGTGAAAGTTCACTCATTAATTATACACAAAATCTCAAAAACTACTTGACTTATAAAGCTAAAATTTAGTAGGCAGATAGACTGTAAGTAGGAAATATTTACTTAAAAAGGATTTTTTGAAATTCCCAGGGGAAAAAGAAAATCTGAAAAAAATGTATAGTTGAAAGTTCTATAGCTACATGTTTATAATTCTGCACAAGCATTCCTCAAGCAACAAAGGCCTTGAGAAATTCCTGAAACTCCCACGGGAAACCTGAAATTTTTTATAAAACCGGAGCCTCGGGTCGATAAATTCGAAATACTGCAAAAATGATTCTTTGATTAAGCGAACATCGTATCAGAAAGGAATTCCCAAAAAATTCCCACGGCAACGAACAATCTAAAAAGATAGATGAAAGCATAAATTTTATTAACTTTGGCTCCTATGGGAATTTTGGTAGTTTTCTTTTCATTTATCTTACTCGTACTTATAAACTATCATCCTGTAATATTTACGCTAAATTGGTCAAGGTTTTTAAGAAGTTTCATATTAACCTTTAATGATCTTAACACCTCCTAATTCTACCTTGTCGCAAAACCAGTTATCAGGCTTTCGTCTTCTTATTACAAACTACCTACCTGCAAAGTCTCATCTTTACAAGTTCAGTAGTTTTCGTGATATCGCTTTAGGAATGTTAGCTGTTGTTCAGTTTATGTTAATTTCTCTGGTTCCCATGAAAATTTCGCCAAATCTTTTTTAAGCGGACGTCTCCTAACTTATAATCTATCTGCCTGATAAATTTTAGCTTTATAGACCAATTATTTTTTGAAATATCGTGTTTCGTAAGTGAGTGAGTGGTCTTTCGCTTCTATACTTTATATATTTTCTCGTGTTCCCTTGGTAATTTTGGAAAATGCGTTTTTGATAGATATTTCCTAGCTAAGGACTACCTACTTACTAAATTTAATATTTATACGTCAAGTATTTTTAAAGATTTCGTGTTAAACTTTCTTTTTTGTGTAACGCAAATTTTACATATGTTGACAAGGGTAAAAACTATGCAATTCGCAGTTTGAAGTATGACAACGTTGTGGAGAATTTAATGAGCTTTAGTTCATACCTGGGAGTATTGTAGCTAAGGTAAACTGATTTCGAGTTATGAGCAAAAAACTGAACAAAGGACCTTTATTCCTCTCTGCTACCCCTAGCGGCACCTAAAATAGATGGGACTTTACTAGGAAATGTTCAGGGGACCTCCCTCTACACAATCCTGAAACTTGTAACCTCCCTCTACGAAAAATGGACAGGGTGGTTTTTTAACAGCTTGTAATTTTTATGTGTAAGACTTGTAGAAAAAACGTAAAAATATACATATAATGTAAGAAATTATGTCTTTTTTCTATCTTTCTGGCTAAATTGTTATATAAAAAATACATGAATTATTAAAGGCCGGTTTGCGCAGCCTGAATTACACTGATAAGGGCTCCCAAACTTCTTTTTCTGTAATTTTTGTACGGCAAAGTACAACTTGAGCTGATTGTCTGCCTACTCTGCTGGGAATACATATGGTTTGTCGACTAATCGACTTTTAGCCCTCACTACGTTGAGTTCGGTGTACTGCCGCTGCCGCCTACAGCGCCAAAATGGTGAAAATCTATTGGTTACGTTTTTGATTTGACAACAGCCTTGTAACTTATTTTTTCTATGTCTATGATGATGTACCTATATCATAGACATAAAAATAACTTAAATACTTAGGGTGGGTTGTACCATCTTACTTTAACAATAACAAACGCCAAAATTTCAGTTAAAGTATCGGTTAGGCCAAAAATGAGTTGCACCAGTTGACAATTTGTTAAATAACGTCATAACTTTAACCATAACCGTAACTGCTCACATTTCGCTGGTTAGTGTTATAGTTAGTGTTAAGTTATCCGTCAAATTGACAAACGCGTTGAATATAACCTCTAAACATTATGTCCCTGCTCCAAGAAATACTCGTGGAAACCAGTTCTGAAGACGAAACTGATGATCTTGTAAATGTAAATAGAAAAAGAAAAGTATACTTACCTATACTTCGTTTTGTTCGTATTAGAAATTATGTAAACAAAGCAGCAGTGGTAGTAAACATTTTCTTACAAACAGAAAAACTATGATAAAATAAAGAGTTGAAATAAAACTATTGGAAGGTCTAAACTATGCCACCAATAATATATTTTTGTTTTACTCTACAACAATGAATTTGTCATAACGCCGAGTAGTTCTTTGTTCTGTTAAGTACTCTTACTAGGTTGACTGGAAGAAATCCCCACGTGGGATAAGTCCGCCTTTGTAAACTTCCTATTACTGTAAACGTATTATCATTGTACAATCTATCTATATAAATAAAAATGAATTGATGTTCGTTAGTCTGATTAAAACTCGAGAACGGCTGGGCCGATTTGGCTAATTTTAGTCTTGAAATATTCGTGGAAGTCCAGGGAAGGTTTAAAAGGTGAGAAAATATGGAAAAAAGGCGTAACGAAGTTGGCCGGGACAGCTAGTAAAGAATAAATACATACATACATGACTGATAATAATTGCTCTGAATAAGAAACGGAGAGCAAGTTGAAACTATTTTAGATATAGATCTAGGAAACAAAACGAAATAGATTTAATTTAATTTTCAAACTAAAGAAACTTGAGATCCCTGCCTAACTAGCTAGAAAACTTAAATAGACTAGCGCAGGCCCAGGTAAAAAGAAGTAAGAACGATTTCCTAAGTTGGTTTTACTGCACTCTCATATATCACTAGATATTCAAAGTTCCCACCATCTTCGGGGTACTGACGGCAGTAATCTGATAATTAATCGGAATCATCGCGATCGGAGTCCGAATCGCCGCTCTCTGGATATAAAATATCATCATTTTTTTGCGCTTACCTACTTTTAGCGCCCATCACGCAAACTTAAGTTATAATAAAATAATAATCCAAAACTTTTTACAATAGAGAAAAAATGTTCACCAAAGCTGACATCAATGAAATTAAGTGACATGAGGTATTTAACAATTTATTTCTATGTCTATGAGTGACACTATGTCTATGGTTTTTACGATTATGTTTAGTATTGCCATTTAAAATGTCACCCGCATCGAATTTGGGGTAAATCAGGCTTCATTTGACTTGCAACCCCTTTAACTTTAACAAAGCTAACGAATTCGCTGGTGCAACGCATTTTGCTGTAACTGTTAAAGTCAGAGTTAATGTTAGTGTTAAATTTGACACAAACTTTTACTATAACTGCTTCTGTGGTGCAATCCACCCTTATATAGTTAAATGTAGACACATTACTATTATTAATTCGTGGTTAAATATTATATGAAACCACAACCTTATAAGAGAATATACTTAGTGCTCTTGCAAGAAAATTTCACCATATATTCATTACCTGTTTTGCACAAAATTATGATAAAACCAGTTAACAGTGTATTAATTAAAAATTGAAATTGAAAATATCTTCAATCGCGGAATTTTAGTTTGTTTTTTAGTTTTATAGCCCACCTTAGAATTTCACAGAATCGTTCAATTTCTTGTAGATTTCGCTAATGTCCAGTGTCGTCCAAATACACTCTATTTTGCTTGTATGTCCGGTATATAATCTTCAAAATATGTTGTACTAAATTGCGCTAAAACACTTGTATTTTTAAAATTTCAATGAAATTGCCACCGTGAGAGCGTCCGCACTCGTTCGAGTTAAGCAAGTACCTAATGACCCGCCTCCCTCCTACCTTACAATGTCATAGTCATAACATAACATTAGATACAAAATGTTAACCGTACAGCGTGCTCCATTAATTTGCTACATATTTATTTATATTATTTATATTCATATATTTATTCATAAGTCACACGTGGCTATTGCCGTTAAGTTCAGTTGAGTAATGCCGTTAAGTTTATTTTTCTTTTCTCTTAATGTTCATAATAAATAGTCTTGTAACCAGATATTCTTCTCGGTAATTATTGTGCTGTATCCTATATGCATGTTGTTAGCAGTCATCTCAGGTGCTGACTGAAAAATGGCCTGGCTGAGGCAGCACCTTTTCACCACATTGTACATTATTATGTTGTTATGGTATCTGTTTTAAATAGTGAATAAATTTATTTTTCTAACTTTCTATTTTTAACCGATTTTAACCTCGTAGCCCAGTGGCTCTCGCTGATCTCAACCGATCGGTGAGGTTAAGCAACGCACACAGAGGCAGGGAACCTGATGGGTAACTAAAGTGGCAATTTACCACGAGCGTTTCCGTGCTTCGGAGGGCACGTTAAGCTGTCGGTCCCGGCTGTTGTCGATTGACTACAGTCGTTAAAACCAAGTCAGAGGCCATTGTGCGGTTCGAAAACTCTGACAACAGGGTTAGCCAAGTTCGCCACACACTTGACTATACCTACACGATAAGAAGAAGACCGATTTAAATAGAGGAAGAGGTTTTCCATTTAACTGTATGTTTTGTCTGTTAATTTTTGTTCAAAAGATTACTCCTGAAATTATCCCACATACATTTTATAGAAATTTATTTAGTGCTTTTAAAAAATCAATAAAAACACAAACTACTTATAACTTTCATGTTTAGATTTATAAGGCCCATATTACAGAAAAAGACTCAAATATTGATCTATACTTAAGAAACGATTGTCTCTTTCTCTCACTATCAACATGATAAAGACGACTGCTACTCAAGTATAATACTGACCCAAGTCTGAAAATGTAAATTAGTTAAAAATAAATAAATAATTACTTATTTATTTATTTTAAAACAAACTACTAGCATGCCCTTCTCTTCAACACCCTGTATAGAGATACTATGTAATACTTTGTTCTTGTAAGGATTCGGTGTATCGATTTTATGACAATGTTTTAAAACATACTTGTGCGTAAAATAAAACTTACATACTTTTAGTAAAATTAAAAACAAACTATAGTCTTCGTAAAGGTTATAAAACTGCATTCATATCAAATGCAGATTACGTATAATAATACACGTACATACAGGGTGTAAGAGTCAGGTTAGCAAAACCTTGAGGCCTTCACCATACTGAGCATGATGGCAACAAACTCGCGCGGCGCGCCACTCGGCTGACGCTGAAACTTCACTTTGATTGCACGAGGGCTCCGCTCAAAGGCTTGCTCGCCATATAGCGTTTTCAATGTTGACAATTTGACATAGAACCGCGGCGCATTCTGCGTGCTATCACCATCGTACTTGAACTGCCGTTAGATAGTTAATCCACGATAAGAAGTTAATCAGTCAAAACGTCAAAAACTGTATGAAAATGACATTGTCAAATCTCATGTTAGCTACCAATCGTCTGTTAAATAACTAATAATAAATAAATAATAAATGTTGCACACTCAAAGGCCCACACTAAGGTTTTCCCTTGTGTCGTGGGTCCCTTGGAACACACATAAGACAATCACAAACACCCATGACCCGAGAACAAACATCTGCTTTTTACACAAATATTTGCCCCGACTGGGGATCGAACCCAGGACCCGCCGATCAAGAGGCAGCGTCACTACCACTCGACCAAACTGACAGAGTATGGTGAAATTGTGTCTAAGCCTTGAACTCAAACCATTACTCTGAATGATTTTCCAACGAAATTTTCTTTAGGAAAATTTTCAGTTTTTTATCATGTTTTTTAAAATACTTAAATAAATTATTCTACACTTCATTTTCCACTAAAAAACAAGTGTGAAACACGAAAACCAGCAATGTAGGTACATCGCATTTTAACAGGACGCGGCGCGGCGTGGTGGGGGAATCGCGGTACATTGAGCAGCGCCAAAGTAGGGACTTAAATAACGAAGATTCCTTAACTTGATGTTTCAGGGAGATAATCGTAGCTTGTTGTTGATTATACAAGGTGTTTAAAAAAAAAACAAAAAAAATTATTTAAATTTAGCTTATTGCGCAGCTCTATTAGAAATATGACAAGTATGTGATATTAATTATATGAAACTTTCATTTTTAAAGATGTCAAACCGTGCAAATGATGACTAGAGTTGCGACTATTTCACTTTTAAAATTAAATTTAGGATTTTTTTTTGGTTTTTTTGAAACATCTTGTATAGTTATGGGTAGATTTAACCATTTAAGTATTTGCTATGCTGTCCCCTACACCCTGTACAGACAAGCCAAATTAATTTTAACAATGAACAATGACCCTTGTGTTTCAATATTTAAAATTGGATGTCGTTGTTTTATTGAAAAAGTTTACCATTCTTAATGCTATCACTTCAGATGTATAATACTTTCTTCATCGCTTTACTATATTCTATTTTATCTCGTATGTACTATTAACTAGCTGATGCCCGCAACTTCGTTTGCGTGTTAATTTTTTTTTGTACAGAGTACACAGATTGAAAACATCTATCTTACGTGATTTAGATTTTCACATACAAAAGTTTTTTCCCGCTAACTCCCGTTCCCGTGGAAATTTTGCAATATCCTGTTGCAACTAAGCTTTAAGTTTACTAAGGTACCTGCATGCCAAATTTCAAGCGTCTAACTTAAGCGGTTTAGATTTTTCATACAAAAGGATTTTCCCGCTAATTCCCGTTCCCGTGGGAATTTCGGGAATTCCTTTCTTAGTGCACCTCTACGGTACCTAAGCTACGTTCCTTCCAAATTTCAAGTGCCTACGTTTAGCCGTTTAGGCTGTGCGTTGATATGTCAGTCAGTCAGTCAGTCAGTCAGTCAGTCAGTCAATCAGTCAGTCAGTTTCTCCTTTTATATATTTAGATTAACCAGTTTCTAAAAATATAAAAATAATAAATACATAAGGAGAGCGTAGCGTCGGTGGTCTAACGGCTAGCAGGTCGGACTTATAAGCGAGAGGTACCGGGTTCGATTCTCAATGCTACCATGTACCAATGAGTCGTTTTCTGAGTTATGTACACACGGCAGCACATCAGGCTTGTTGAGCTTTACGTCGCGTCGCCCTTATCTCGCTCGTGATAGCACCGAATTTCGTAGTGCAAATGGGTAATCTGACGTGCTGCTGTCTGTACGTTATAAACGCTACACACTCAAAGTCCCACACTAAGGTTTTCCCTTGTGTCGTGGGTCCCTCGGAACACACATTAAGACAAACACAAACACCCATGACCCGAGAACAAACATCTGCTTTTCACACAAATGTTTTCCCCGACTGGGGATCGAACCCAGGACCCGCCGATCAAGAGGCAGCGTCACTACCACTCGACCAAACCGGCCGTCACGTCCGGCCGGACGTTAGTTGCACACTAACCGATACTCATACGATGAGGAAAAACATCGTGATGAAACCTGCACATTTGGGAGACTGAATGTGTAACCATAATCTTATCCGGTCCAGTTCCCCTGTTAACAGTGTCACGGAGGTCAGATGCGAGTTGCTCCACTGTAATGACTTGACCTGCCAAATGTCGTTGCCTAAGATGGATTCTAGGAGGAAGGTATCATTAATACATCTTAGGCAACGACACCTCAGCTTGTTGTCAATCTGAGGTGGCATCTTATGTTCTCATGCGGTGTGGTAGGCTCTATAAAGGACCGTCTGGTTCGCGATTACCCTCCTAACGAAGTCCGACGCCAAACAGCTTGCTGTGTTCCGTCGGTGCGTGGGAGTACCAGTGCCTTTATAGGCATTTTTCTGGGTTAACTCGCTCCATCGTCGATTTCATCTATGACCTTGGTCAAGATTGAGGTCAAGAGTTGACCCATCTCATAATAAAAATAAAACAAAATTGGATCACGCACGGAGAAAAAAATCTCGTCAAATCAACATTAGACACAAAATTTGTAAAAACACAAAATTTTCTTTTATAATGCGGAGTATCTTTTAAGGTATTTGATACAACCTTTAAAGGTACATGAAGATATTAAATCAAAACTAATTCCTCAGAGCAGATCAATTCAAAGGGATTCAAAGTGACCGCCAGCACTTTAACTTGGTTGAATGTATTTTGTAAACTTCGCCATACTCTGTCCAACAAGTTTCGGCACGTGATGGAGCAGAAATCAGTGATGTAGCTAGGGGCGTTAGTGGGAGCGACTACTAGGGGCGATAACCTTAATAAGGGCGACGAACAGGGATATGGCTCTACTCATTCAGAATTTTCCGAAAATTTAACACAATTCGAAGGTAAGAAAAGACACGGTCGCTTTCCGTGTCTTTTCTTACCTCTGTGAGGCCTGAAAATCCTGAAGTCTTGGCCACTTAGGCATGGTCGAGTTTTCTAATTGTGGCGGCAAACAAACGAAATGTTTCATATAGCTGGAGGCCTGAGAGGTAAGGGCGAGATTTGAATCATTGTAAGTGGCTATTTCCCTAGGATTCCATCATCTGATATTTCTGACTTGGCGTCAATGGGTCCTCTTATTCTAGAGCAGGGATGGCAAACCTTTATGGATTGACGTGCCATTTTTAAAAGTAATGTTGAATGAGACCTGCCATCAAATAAAGTAGACTTTTTTGTTGCGTGTCAATGACACGCGTGCCATTGGTTCGCCATCCCTGGTCTAGAGTATACCCTTTCAAACAAAAACAGAATTCCGAAAACCGGTCCACAAATGGTGGAGAAGAATTAAGGCTTATATTTATTTAAATTGGGCTGCTGTATTGGATCTCATCCCAAAATAGATCTGTAGGCCAGGGACATTCATATTACAAAAAAGGTTACCGTTTGTCTTTGTGAAATTATTATAGACTAGCTTTCTGCCCGGGACTTCATTCGGATTCAGATTCATTTATTTGCCTTGAAAATGGTAAAATGGTAAAAATTGCAGTTCTACAGCACATATCACAGTATCACAGTTTATATTACTTAACAGGGGAATTTGGGAAAATTAAGTAGCCTATGTGTTAATCCATTTTATCAAAATTGATCCAGCCGTTTGAGTGTGAAAGAGTAACAAACATCCATCTATCCATACATACAAACTTTCGCGTTTATAATATTAGTAAGGACTTCGCCATTTTATTTACTAAAAGTGAGGTCTTAATGACCGTAACCCGCCGTAATCATATGTAGTGATAAGTTAAAAAATTTAGTTTCGTAATATAAATGTCCCCGGGCTATATATATAATATTCTTTATTGCACAAACATAGTTATTAAATCAATTGGAAAAACCAAGTGTACAAAGGCCAGCTTATCTCTAAAAGAGATCTCTTCCAGCCTACCTAACTAGTGAGAAATAGTATGTAAGTAGAAGGGGTAGAGAGATTTGCGCACAGAGTTTACAGAAGGGAAAATAATAATAATAATACCAAATAAATACAACAATAATAAAACGATACTTATTACAATAAAATAAATACATAAATATATAAAACATACATTATATAATACATATACAGATCTTAAAAGTTTTAAGAGGCGTGAGATTGAAATCTCGCCCTCAGCGCTCACGAACCTAGCTTCGGCTCTGTTAATAACAGCTCGGGATCTAAGTTTGTAACTCCTTGCAATATGGATGGATCGTGTTTATAACGATCAACACCTCGCTAAACTTTTGAGTTCTGCCATGTATTATTAATGGAATTGTACTCTGAGATACCTATCTTCTTCTTCTTATCGTGTAGGTATAGTCAAGTGTGTGGAGAACTTGCTAACCCTGGTGTCAGAGTTTTCAAACCGCACAATGGCCTCTGACTTGGTTTTAACGACTGAAGTCAATCGTCAACAGCCGGGACCGACAGCTTAACGTGCCCTCCGAAGCACGGAAACGCTCGTGATAAATTGCCACTTTGGTCACCCATCAGGTTTAATGCCTCTGTGTACGTTGCTTGACCTCGCTGACCGGTTGAGATCACTGGGCTACGAGCGCTTCGCCTATATATATGTCGCCTATATTTATATGTAGGTATACCTACAAGGTATAACGGACATCTGTGCGAATACTTAAATGGTAGAAAAATTCTACTTCCACGCTGCATGGAATGGATGTGAAATACTTCTACGCTGGACTGGGAGTGGAAGAAAACCTTAAAATGTACCAGCTGCCAACTCTTCCCAGGTATACTGTAACAGTCAGTACGAGGGTTTTGCTGTATTATGAGCGAAAGGCTGACAACCTCGACTAAGTACTTATTTTATTTTAACCTATTTTAATTGGCTGCTGTCCCTAATAATATAGCTCAGTGGACAAACCTTGTAAAATATTTTAATGTGCTGGCTATCTTTTTAGTGTCAAATAAACTTATTATTTATTTATTTTATTTTATTTATTTCATCATGTTTCAACCCTCAGAATTTATGTTAAACGTGGCATCAAGTGGTTATGGAGCCATTGATGCTCTGCCTACCCCAATAAGGATTACAGGCATAAGCGTATGTATGTAAGTATGTATCTATCCACAGCTATGATCAGCTAAAAGTCTACAACACGTTTTTTTCTCCAGAAACAAGGAATACTCCTTAAGTTCCAGGACTTTAATTTTCGGAGTCCCATAAGAGGCTGACATGAGTTCAAGCCCCAAGCCTCGTTAAAATGTTGGCTAAAAAAATGCTGAATAGATTTTCATGAAACTTAACAGTAATACTTACTTTTTAACACATATAGGTGGGTTTTTTTCTGTGGTACCTCCACAGCACAGGAACGGAAAATTATATTAATTTACATCTCTCAGAGAATCTGCTTTTAGAGTTCACTCGGTATTGTGAAAATACTTTTAATTTTTTTAATATTAAAGAGAGAAAGAAAATTAAATTAAATTTTAATTCAAAACTATACCGAACAAGACAGATTCGAATGAAAATAAAAATATAAAGCATCAGAAATCCGTCTGCCGGAGCTAGCTCCAATTTAACAAACCACTAAAAAAACCTTGCTTTAATAAGGCTATATAGGTCACCTTAATAAGAGCTCGCAATAAGCCTGAACATGACAGCAATAGGGATAATTTTAAATAAAAATAGAAAATGCCTAAACGCAGAGGAAACGGTTGATAATTCTGTCGGAATAAATGAATTTTGAGTTTGAAAGAGAAAAACAGAATCTCCGTGTTCTTATGATACTTTGTATTGGGTTAGGCAAAGATTTAGTCGAGTTGTCATACACTCGAACTAAGCATATGTAGTTTATATCCTACTATGTAATATTATAGTTTTTTTTTTATTATTATAAGATGGGTTAATTCTTGACCTCAATCTTGACCATAAGGTCAAAGATGAGGTCGACGATAGAGCGAGTTGACCCAGAAAATGCCTATAAAGGCACTGGTAATCCTACACACCGACGGAACACAGCAAGCTGTTTGGCGTCGGACTTCGGTAGGAGGGTGGTCGCGAACCAGACGGCCCTTTACAGAGCCTATACCATACCGCATGAGACCATAGGACGACACCTCAGATTCAGAAAAAAATGAAGTGTCGTTGCCTGGGATGGATTATTAGGAGGCAGGTCTCATTTGTATTTCCTTAGTCGCCTCTTACGACACCCACGGAAAGAGATGGGGTGGTGTTATTCTCAACCGATCACCACACGGTTAAGAAGAAAGGTAAGGATGTAAATATTTTTGTTACTCTTTAACGCTTAAACGACTGGACCAATTTTGATGAAAATTGGTATGGAAGTAGCTGACACCCTGGATTATCACATGGGCTACATAATTTTCCTAAATTCCCACTGGAACGAAGTCCTGGATAGAAAGCTAGTTAAATATATTGTAACAGGAGAAAACCAGCCTTGGGGCCTCGGCTTCAACAAATGCTGAGCTGTGTCCTTTTTGACATCGCACTACAGCACAATTATACATTGTTTTGTCGTCTCCTGTATGTGTTCTTGTCCTGTGTTTTATATTGTATGTTATTTTATTTTCTTTGTGTTGTAGTGTTTTGTGTCAAATAAATGTCTTGAATCTTGAATCTAATATTATAAAGAGGAAAGATTTGATTTTTGTTTGTTTGTTTGCATTGAATAGTCTCCAAAACTACTGGACCGATTTGAAAAAATTCTTTCACCGTTAGAATCCTACTTTATCTCTGATGAACATAGGCTACATAATTTTCCCGAATTCTCACGGGAACGAAGTCCCGGGCGGAAAGTATGATTTTATATGTATGACTCAGAAAAATAGCAGGCGTAAGCAAATAAAAAATTGGCATTGCACAATACCCGCCGGGACTATTAAACGTATTTTTTTAAACAAATTGTAGTATATACCAAACTGTAAAGGATAAAAGAAAATGCAAAAAAAAACTTGTAAACTTCGTACAATAATTATTTATCAACTGTGGTAAATATGTAGGTTATATGACTCATGGTACTCAAGTTAATCTTACTAGATACGGAACCACCGAAATTTTAACATTCGCTTTTCAAATGAAACTGCTGCAACGGTAGCGAATTTAATTTTTAGAATAACTATGTTTGCTGCAAAATTAAATTAGCTTGGAAATTCGCGTCAAGTATTCGTAGTGTAATTAAATTATGAGTGCGTCGGAGCGCAGAACTTCATTATACTTGTCTAATATTCGGCTTCTAAATCTGTTGTATGGTTTCTACGTGTGCAATGCACAGTTACAGTTTTTTTTTTAACCCGGCGCGCGCTTGTTTTCGGTACGTGCGATATAAATTATGCACACACGGGTGTTCAAGAATCCCGCGAAGGTTTCTAACTTTATTTATTGAAGGTTCTATGGAATGTCACCCTCATTCCACCCGTGAACACCCGTGTGTGCAGGATTTGTATCGTACGTACCGTAAACAAGCGCGCGCCGGGTTAAAAAAAACTGTAATTGTGCGTTGGTGATGTCACCCTCATTCCATAAAACCCCTTAATAAATAAAGTTAGAAACCTTCGCGGGATTCTTGAACACCCGTATGTTCAGGATACTTATATACAATATGTATGTAACTTAACCGTATGGTGATCGATTGAGAATAACACCACCCCATCTCTTTCCGTGGGTGTCGTAAGAGGCGACTAAGGAAACACAAATGAGACCTGCCTCCTAGTAATCCATCCCAGGCAACGACTCTTCATTTTTTTCTGAATCTGAGGTGTCGTCCTATGGTCTCATGCGGTGTGGTAGGCTCTGTAAAGGGCCGTCTGGTTCGCGACCATCCTCCTACCGAAGTCCGACGCCAAACAGCTTGCTGTGTTCCGTCGGTGCGTGGGAGTACCAGTGCCTTTATAGGCATTTTCTGGGTTAACTCGTTCCATCGTCGACCTCATCTTTGACCTTATGGTCTAAGATTGAGGTCAAGAGTTAACCCATCTTATAATAAAAATAAAGTATAGCCTAAAACAGAAATTACTTAATCCCTAAGTATCTTTTAAATATATTTTTTTAAATAAATAGATAAACATCTTGGCCACACCAGATTCTGAAAGGGCCAAGATGCTGTTCACCATGCTGATATGCCAAGCTTCGCCCTCATCGCTTCACTCCGACCACACTCTATTGTATTATGTCTTCATCTATATCAAACAAACTGCAATTTGGAGAAGCTACTTTACGCATCATATAACCAAAACGATTCAATGGAATGTAGCTGAAGCGGAGACGCAGAACAGCAGCTAAATTCTGGCGATCCAACCCACACGGATTAAACCATGGGGATCTTGAAAGATTAGGTTATATATCGTGCTTTTTTTTGTATAAGATGGGTTAACTCTTGACCTCAATCTTGACCATCAAGGTCAAAGATGAGGTCGACGATGGAGCGAGTTAACCCAGAAAAAGCCTATGAAGGCACTGGTACTCCCACGCACCGACGGAACACAGCAAGCTGTTTGGCGTCGGACTTCGGTAGGAGGGTGGTCGCGAACCAGACGGCCCTTTACAGAGCCTACCACACCGCATGAGACCATAGGACGACACCTCAGATTCAGAAAAAAATTAAAAGTGTCGTTGCCTGGGATGGATTACTAGGAGGCGGGTCTCATTTGTGTTATCTTAGTCGCCTCTTACGACACCCACGGAAAGAGATGGGGTGGTGTTATTCTTAACCGATCACCACACGGCAAGATCTAGTCATTCTTTGATCTAGTCAATGCCAAAAGTAGCTTTATTTCATAGAACATTCAGGATGTTCATTATTACTGCTCAGCAAAATTAACATCCAAATCCCAACACGCACACTGAGAAAAAAGGTACTAATATATGTTCCTCTAACTCGCACACAGTACAGACGAAATAGCTTTCTTTCACGTAGCATGGACTCATTTAACCAACTAAATGACGACAGTAGATTTGAATAATTTTCTAGTAGCATATGTGGCATGAAGAATGCGCTCGCAGCCGACTTTAATTTGAATGCTTGTTGATCAATTTGTGAAAGTACTGAGTTGTTCAAATCTGTCTTCTTATTTATTAACCTATAGTAAATCCAGTATTTATTTTCTTTCAATTTGTGGAAGCTTATTATTAGCTCTTAGTTATTTAATTAGTTTCTGTGTTGTAAACGTTGCTGTAAGCTCCCCAAAATTAATAAAATAAAAAATATAATAAAATGTTACTTAAAATAGGTCAAACTAGTGAATTATATTAGCATTTTTCATTTGCGCCTATTCGCAAAGGTGCAGTCTTCCTCAGGAGAAGAATATGCAAGAAACTCCGAGGGTTGCTCTTTTTAACGCAATCGTACAAATTTTCTTATTTCATAATTATAATTTACATACTATACGAATAACTCTGGAGCTGAGCACTTTATTCCCACGGTTGCTTGTCTATATTAATCAGAAATTCTATAATAAGTACAAAGTTAATAAAAAAATATTTAATTTTTTGCTAGAAAACTTTAGAAAGTGAATTTCATCATGAAACTGAATACTTACTTAACTTTCCCCAAAAAATGTATATTGAGAAGTGACCAAGTTTTTCAGTTGTGCCAATTTCATCAACCCAGCATTATTTTCTACTGCTGGTACACTAAAGTTATACAAAACTAATGACATGGTCTTTGTAATAGATTGTAATAGATACATTTTGTGCCAATTTCATCAACCCAGCATTATTTTCTACTGCTGGTACACTAAAGTTATACAAAACTAATGACATGGTCTTTGTAATAGATTGTAATAGATACATTTTGTGACAACTTCATCAACCCAGCATTATTTCACAAAGACATAGACATATACTTTATTGCACACCATAGATAACACAAAAACATTACAATAACAGACAAGGACAGAAAACAGTAATGTACAAGAAGGCGGCCTTATTGCTAAGGTAGCAATCTCTTCCAGGCAACCTTTGGGTAGGAAAATAATGGAAAAATATAAAGCAGAGCGGGTGGTGGCTAATAATAAAAAAAAAGACAAAAATATATTTATATTATATTACGTAAACTACAGCTTTGCTAGTACACTAAAGTTATACAAAACTAATGACATAGTCTTTTTTTCGAAAGAAACTCTAGAGGTCGACCCGCTATCAACAAGTCAGTATTTGATAATGGAATCCCAGGGAAATCGAAGGCAACCCTCGAATTTAATAGGCACTTACAATGTTTCCCGCGTGCTTTCTATTATATTTACACTAAAAATGGAAAGATAAACAAAAATTTTTGAAAAATAAAAGTGAAAAAAATAATTTCTTCAGTGAAAATAAATAAAAGTGAAAAATAAAGACAAGATCACGTAATGTGCTACGTAGTACCTACTGATCTGTTTGAAGTCGGTGCCAAGAGTTTGAAAGACCGCCGTTGCACTGACTTCAAACAGATCAGTGGTGCCACATGTTTTTTTTTTTTTATTTTTTGAAGCTCTGGCTCAGTGAAGGGCCGTCTGATTCGCAATCACCCTCCTCGGTAGGAGGGTGGCCGCGAACCCTCCTACCGAGGAAGTAAGTCCGCTGTGTTCCGTCGGTGCGTGGGAGTACCAGTGCCTTAATTGGCATTTTCAGGGTTAACTCGCTCCATCGACGACCTCATCAATGACCTTGGTCAAGATTGAGGTCAAGAGTTAACCCGTCTTATAATAATAATAAAAAAGTCGGTTTAATTTCTTAATTTTCTAAATTTATTATAGTACTTACTACAAAACAAAAAGAACAAGCAACTGAAACAAATAGTAGGTACATAAACAAGAAAATGTAGATAAACGTAGGAACATTTATCTTAAGCTTTGTCTAATTTGTCTAGCATTTTGTTTTGTATTCGAATAATTGCGTAAATACATCCCTAGCTTTATTAATAAGGCACACCGCTCACCAAAACAAAGAGTCGACGCGGTCTAACCGCTCAAGAAACGCGTGATGAAATTGTATCGCTTTTTTTTAATGGTGTGTTACTAGTCACTTTGGTATTTTTACTGGAACGTGATGGGCCTTTTTATAATTCTAAAACGACACGGCAAAATTGTATTACCATTGCCACCTATGTAATAGTAATACTAGAAGTTGAGAACATAGAGGGCAATAGTAATTCAAATTTTGAAGTACCTACCGTGCCGTGCCGTTCGAATTATAAAAAGGCCCAGTGACTTTCTTACGTGTCATTTTTTAATTATTAATTCATGTCTATTATTATTTACTTAATCGTATGAGATTCCTTCTATATTACCTTGTTAAGTTTAAATATTTTCATTTACTTAAGTATTCTATTTTGTTTACGTGGGGTAGCTTGAAATTAGCTAGCAAAACTTCATGGAGTGATCCTTCTCATAAAACTGAAATTTTCAGCGAAGTCCCGTAAAATAGAACACTCTTATTCACTGTCGGGGATCGCTGCTCGTTCATTCATTCTCATTCAATGGAATCCTGGGGCGAAAACTCCTGGGGCAAAAACGTTTTTGATACTCTATGTGTGTTTCGATGTTTTAATTTAAAAAAAAAACAATGGGTTGCACTCCGGGAGTGCCGGCAGAAGTGAACACTTGAACATTAACGTTGTGCATTAATATTTAATTTTTTTTTTTCTATGCTGACACCGGATGGCATCTTTTCATTTGCAGATTTAATTTCCTATATATTTATCAAACACCCGTCCGTGACATCTTGACTTTTGCAGTTTTAATTTCCTATATTTATTAAACACCACACCGCATTACGGATTTTCGATCAGTACCCATACTTCAAAGTGCACAACGCCGCTAAAGAAGTTTTCACTTCAAAAATGAAATGACTGTTTGCTGCAGGCGCTCATAGAGTCTAAGATTCGAACTATAATAGAAACGACCTTCACCCATCTGTTTAATGGATAAAAAGTACTTTATTGCAAATTTTGTATGTTAAAAAATAGCTAAAAAGTTCCTGGCCAAATTATTATTAATTATAACTTGAAAAATTACTTCTTAGAGTCCCTTTACTTTTGTAATACTTCATGGCAGTTTTTTTTGTTCTTAAATATGTAAGATGTATTGTTGCAGCGATAAAGACTATGTCTCTATCTACACGACGGCCCTTATCCTGCGGGATCCACTGGCATTGCGGTTTAATCCCGGTTTTGTTTCAGCGACGTCCCGTAAAATAGAACACTCTCATTCAGTGTCGCGGAATGCTGCTCGTTCATTCATTCTCATTCAATGGAATCCTGGGGCGAAAACTCCAGGGGTGAAAACATTGTTGAGACTTTGTGTGCGTTTCTAAACTATGTATCACGTGGAATTTAATACACTGTTTGCTGTAAAAAAAACCGTCCAAGTGCTCGGACTCGCGCACTGTGGGTTCAATACAAACCTGCTTAAAGGTATTAAAGACCTGAGTATTTGATATGAATTTCAATTTAAGGGCCCACGCCTGCGGCTCGTGCTCACATACATACGTCAACTCGTTTTCAATGACCTCCTTTACACCCTCGTATCACAATGTACTATTTTAAGTCACAGGGGTAAAACATATGGAAAACGTTACGAACCACTGCCCTTTACTTTATTTATTTTTTTATAAACATGGGCACGTTTCATAGTGCAACTTAACTTTGGCAAATTTAACTAAAGTTTAGTAAAAATTTCCGAACTTTCTGTAATACAGCTAACTGAAAATATACTAGTTCGGGTATTTAACCAAAGTTCTGCTATTATTCCACAACTTTTACCTAAACTAGCTGTTCAGTTATAAAAAGCTAAATTGTTTATGAATATAATAGACCAGCATCCCTCTCGGGACTTCGTTTCCGTGGGAATTCGGGAAAATTATGTAGCCTATGTTACTCAGGGATTATGTAGCATCCTACTGGTGAAATATTTTTTTAAATCGGTCCAGTAGTTTCGGAGCCTATTCGTTACATACAAAAATACAAATCTTTCCTCTTTATAATATAAGTGTAGATAAACTGGAGCTGTTATTACCAAACATGTTTGCCAAAGTACTTCAGATGCTTTGGCCAAATGGTTCATTTGTTTAGCTACTAGATACCGAATAATTACTAAAACTTAAGCTTATTTAGTTAAAGCCCTATTTACTAAACTGCGTTGGTAGCTATAGCTGAATTTCTTTGGGAACTGATTATACACACATCAACGCGGTCTAGGGATATTTCACGATTTTTCATACAAAAGAGGTCTGTTTGAGAAGCTATAATAGCATACTCGAGATAATAAATGGAGCGCTATAATTTTCAGACAAGCAAGTGATAAACCTGAATTTTCAATTCTAATCAATAAATTTTGTTTTACTTGAAATTTGTGAAAACGTGACGAAAATGAAAAAAATTTTTGCATAAATTTGACAATTTTCGTACAAAAAGCAAGTAAAAAGTGCATTTTCGTTTTCGTTTCCGTCTCGTTTTCACAAAGTTTAAGTAAAACAAAATTTATTGATTAGAATTGAAAATTCAAGTTTAGCACTTGCTCGTCTGAAAATTATAGCCCTCCATGTATCTCGAGTATGCTTTTATAGCTTCTCAAACAGGCCTCTATTGTATGAAAAATCGTGGAATATCCCTAGACCGCGTTGATGTGTATACTTACTAATCAGTTCTTTGGGAACTGATTAAGCTAAAAGCCGAATTTAAATTAACTAAACAGTTTAGGCAACTCATTTTTTTCAGTGCAGATCAGCATCTTGGGAAAACCAGACTCTGGAAGAGCCAAGATGCTGTTGGTATAAATTTGAAAATACAGACACAGACAGAGAATTCCATCAGACGGGACAAGTAAACCCTTTTATGGCATCACACGACACGAGTAGTGATCGATCTAGTTGCCTGTTCGACAAATTGCCCAATCAATCGTGTTGACAGGTTATAGAGTACAGGAAGAGACGGTAGTGACGTCACGAGAGATTTGCAGGCTATTTTTTTTAAACCTCGCTATAAGGGTTTGGTTTTGTAAAGCAACGGACGCACCAGGGTGGTGGTCAACGCGACACTGAACTGATACTTATTTAAATTAGCATCTTATTTAAAAAAAAAAAACGTCACCGCCGCGCTTTCCAAAGTTACACCTCGCTATACCCCGCCAGCGCCAACTATGCCGAGTCAGCAGCATGTCAGGTTTACCATTTGTAACATGACGTGACGGCGGAACGTACACGCACAACGTAATGTGCTTAGTAAGGTAATGAGAAATTTCGCCACTTGACGACACGATAGCTCAGTTGGTTAAGAGTAGATCTAATCCTGGGGTCGTGGGCTCAAGTCCTATTCACGCCGAACATTTTTCTTTCCCTAAAACCATTTGTGAATACCTTTTAATTATAAAATAGAGATTTAAATTATGTACCTAATATTCCATGAAACTGAACAACTTCCCCAAGGAACATCAAAATACATCATCATCAAGGTCAAAATACGAAAAAAAAAAGGAAAACCCATACAAACTTCATCAGCATATAGCGCATTTTGTTTGGGAGATCAAAATTTTTTTTATCGTATTTTGACCTATGTTCCTTGGGGAAGTTGTTCAGTTTCATTGACGGATTATTCACCCGAGAGTTTGAAAGAGATTAACCTAAAGCCCTGAGAACCACATCACATTCTGCCTACCCCAAAAGGATTATAGGCGTGACGTGAGTGGATAGATAAAGTGTCGTCGTAAGCATTGTGTTGTTTATTACCTAGGGCAGAAAGGTACTTAACAAACTTTTCAGTAACACTCTGTACCTTGCATGTTTGTGTCTGGCTGAAGTGCGTCTAAAAATAGAAAGTATTATGAAAATGTACTTCACAAATGGTTTAGGGTTGCGTAATTGGGTGTGCAAGTAGCTCCGTTCACCACGCATTAGGTATTTTATCTCTGTCTTATTAAGTAAATGGTTTGCTAAACTGAAACATGAAGTACCCAAGTAAATTTGGATTCAACAGCGTCATGGCTCTTGTTTTTTTTTTACCAGTACGTACCCACCGAGGGGCACGGGCTTCCCTTCGAAACATGAAAGGGATTTATTTTCTTGGGAAATGAATTTTCTTGGACGGGCGGTGTTTTTTCACCGATGTTTTCCTTCACCGTTCACCAAGTGATAATTAGAAATCCGTACATAAATCCGAAAAGACAAACTTAGTGGTACAGGCTCGCACCAGGATTTGAACCCGCAACCTTTCGATTACAAGTCTGGCTCATTACGAACTGGGCTGTCACCGCTTGTGGCATCATGCTGAGCTGCAATCATTTCGGTAATGTTTCTAGCAACTCTTTTAAATCGTAACCTGTACTTAATGTGTTTCGGGGTTCGTGTTGGATACTTATACCTCTAAGACCTTGTAAACCCACGAAGTCAATAAAGAATTTTAATTTTGATTTTGTTTTATCAACTCGTCTAATTTGCAAGTGATCTAAAATATTTGTTTTGTCTATTTTGGAATGGGTCTTAGTTTCTCTTTCTTATAAATAAACTTACCGCCCGGGACTTCATTTCTGTGGGAATTTGGGAAAATTATGTAGTTTATTATGTAACAGGGTGTTAGCTACCTCCATACCAAATTTTATTAAAATTGGTCCAGCCGTTTGAGCGTGAGAGAGTAACAAACATCCATACATACAAAATTTAGCGTTCTTAATATTAGAAAGGATAAAAATGTTATTAAGGGAAAGAGATGAGATAAGTAACTTTTTAACAAAACCTTAACTTTGATATTTTGCCAATTCTCAGAAATTAACTGTCATAGAATTAGCTTACCGCAGATTTAGATAAGGTTCATTCAGTTATCGTCCTCCCAATTCTTATCTTAATAGCCCAAATTCCTTCCAGACTAATTTTGAATCAAACTCAAATCAGCTGAACGACGGTTGGCTTACCTCCAAGAATATTTGCGAAGTCGACACCCTAATGAGGTGACATAACGTTTCTTTGAGGGTAACATTCAAAGAAATCTGCGGATTTGTACAGTTACGGTTTTAGTAGTGGGGCCTTTTTGCTACCGAATATTTTACAAGCTTCTTATTAACTTGCAGTGTATGTTTGCATGTATGTTTCTTCTTCCTATCGCTTAGTATTTCTAATTCAAGGTTTTTTTATTATTATCAGATTGGTAAACTCTTGACCTCAATCTTGACCATAAAGGTCAAAGATGAGGTCGACGATGGAGCGAGTTATCCCAGAAAATGCCTATAAAGGCACTGGTACTCCCACGCACCGACGGAACACAGCAGGCTGTTTGGCGTCGGACTTCGGTAGAAGGGTGGTCGCGAACCAGATGGTCCTTTACAGAGCCTACCACACCGCATGAGACCATAGGACGACACCTCAGATTCAGAAAAAAAATGAAGTGTCGTTGCCTGAGATGGATTACTAGGAGGCATCATTTGTCTCATTTGTGTTTCCTTAGTCGCCTCTTACGACACCCACGGAAAGAGATGGAGTGGTGTTATTCTCAACCGATCACCACACGGCAAGCTTACACATGATTTGGTAGGTCAAGTGATTACAGACGAACGACTGCCATCTGTCCTCCGTGACCTATTAACAGGAGAACCTGACCGGATTGGATCAAGTTTACACATTCTTTCCTCAAATGTTTTCTCTCAGCGTAACAGCATCGGTTAGTGTGCAAGTAATGAACAAAACTCAGAAAACGAGTCGTTTTGGAAAGTCTTGCAAAACCTGTTTCCGAACACAAGTTGATGGGGTTTAATTGGTTGCAAATAATCTGTATCATATCCCCTTTAAAGGAATAGATCGAATTTTCTGTCACCCTGTATGTCAAATGTAGCATCAAGTGGTTCTGAACCACATGATACTTTGTCTACCCCCGATAGGCTTATAGGCAAAGACTGACGAACCCCATGGCGGTTACTTTTATAACAACGTCCAGTTTTTTTATTTGTGTGATTGGATGGATGGTAAGAGTTAATGAAATTACTCCGTTTGACCACTTTTAAAACCTAAGTTTCGAAATCAGTTTCGGGACCAGAATGGCTAAACCACACTATTTCAAACCTTTATAAAAGATTCGGTACGTGAAAAATGACAGCTCCAAGCGCGCAATTGCAGTTTTGTAATAGAATGGGACTGCTGGTGAGTAGTGGTGTTGCCTCTTGATCGACGGGTCCTCGATTCGTCTCCCAGTAGGGGCAAATATTTGTGTAAAAAGCAGATGTTTGGTATCTGTCTTTGTGTATATTTCAAGGGACCCATGATATAAGAGAACAACTTAGTGTGGCCCCTTTGAGTTCTTAAAGGAGGGTCCTTTCGCCCTCTCTTTCCAAAGTACATCTCTGTAGTAATGATAAGTAGGGTGAGCTGCCAACTTATCGCTTATGGATTCTTGTTAGTATTCATATATCTGGCCAAGTTTGGGGCTGGTTATTTTATCCCACTGGTCTAGTTCACTTAAGGTTCTTACAACTTCATAATATCAATTTTCTTCTTCAGGCACACGGTTTTGAAAAACAAGAACTCAAATTATAAGCCTATGGTAGTGTTTGTTTTGAAATATCCCTGAATCACTTGAATTTAGAATTTTCAATGGAAATTCTAAATTCAAGTGATGCATAGAAAGAGAAACAAAATATTGCATGTTATATTATTACATTTAAGTTTCCACAACACTCTATATTTTACTCTTTTATTAGTATTAATAGTGAATTATTTTACATAAACTATCTTTGGCATAAATATAACTATTACATGTTATTTAAAGGTATATTGTAACAAAAACTGGATACCGAGGTTGGATGTAACTAAATTGCTATCAAAACATTAATGTTATAGTTTCGTTTGTCTAAAATATTATTGTTTTTTTGGGGTACGTCTGATCGTTATTCAATATTTTGTAGAATGGGCCTTTCTTCGAAAACGGCACGGCAAAGTTGTATTACCATTGCCTCCTATGTATAGTAGTAATACTAGAAGCTGAGAACAGAGGAGGCAATGGTAATTCAAATTTCGAATTGCCGTGTCGTGCCCCCGGCGCTGGCAACAGCGGGAAGCAAAAAAGTATAAAAACATATGACAAGTTTTTCTACTGACCGGCGCCGGCGCCGGCACCGGCACGGCGCGGCGCGGCGATGACTCCTTTTCATACATTTTTGTTTCCATGGTTACCGGCGCCGGTGCCGTGTCGTTTCCGTGTCGTCAAGTGGAAAACCGCTCATTAGGTTATCAGAGTGAAGTAAGTCGTTTCCAGCGACTACCTTTAATCTTCACCACTCAAGTGTCCGTGGTCGCGTTGGAGGTCAAAAACCAGGGCCCCGATTCTGTAACTTCAAATTGTGTGTCGATGGAATGGTCGCCATTTTATCCGTTCAGGTGGCGAAATTGAAAACTATCTAAATTTCATACAACTAATGACAATAAATAACTAAATAAACGATACACACTCAATGGCCCACACTAAGGTTTTCCCTTGTGTCGTGGGTCCCTTGGAATACACACAAAGACAGACACAAACACCCATGACCCGAGAACAAACATCTTCTTTGATGACGGCCGATTTGACTGGTGGCGCTACCGCTAACTGAATTTTCAGTTGCTAGGTTTTGCAACTTTTTCGGTTGGCGGTGGCGCTGCTGGTCAGGGTGGTTGTTAGATCGTTAGCAAGTATATGAAAATTAAATAGTGCTCAATTTCGCCACCTGAACAGATACAATGGCCTCCATTCTATCGACACACAACTGAAGTTACAGAATCGGGGCCCTGATATATTTTAGCTTCCGTGGCCGCTATAGTGACCAGTTTGCGTGAGGCCAAATTGGGGATATTTTTCATAGAAGTACTAGTTAAAATAGCCTTGTATATGAAGAACTAGCATTCCGCACGCGGACTTAGTTCCCGTGTGAATTCGGGAAAATTATGTAGTCTATGTTACTCAGGGATAATGTAGAATCCTAATGGTGAAAGAATTTTCGAAATCGGTCCAGTAGTTTTTAAGTTTATTCGTTACATACAATAATACATTTTTGCCGTGTGGTGATCGTTTGAGTAACACCACCCCATTTCTTTCCGTAGGTGTCGTAAGAGGCGACTATTAAGGAAACACAAAAGAGACCTGCCTCCTATTAATCCACCCCAGGCAACGACACTCAATAGGCTCTATAAAGGGACGTCTGGTTCGCGACCTCCTTCCTACCGAAGTCCGACGCCAAACAGCTTGCTGTGTTCCGTCGGTGCGTAGGAGTACCAGTGCCTTACAGGCATTTTCTGGGTTAACTCGCTCCATCTTCGACCACATCTATGACCCATCTCATAAAAAAAAAAATACAAATCTTTCCTTTTTATAATATTACTAGCAGCCCGGCCCCGCGTTGCCGTGGCGCCAAAATTATTAAGGCCATGAATCGAAATAAAAACTATCCTATCTCTCAAGTTGGATCAAACTGCACACGGTGTACAAATTTGATTAAAATCAGTTAAGTAGTTTAGGAGTCCATCGCGGACAAACATTGTGACAGGAGATTTATATATATTAAGAAGATATTCGTGTAGATTTCACACCTTGAAATTACCTACATTATACCTGGGACGCATCAGTGGTTAACCTTGCTAAAACGGGAACCTGACTGGATTACATCATAGGAAACTACGCTTTTGGAACGGATCTTACAATCTTTAAACGAAATTTAACTATCTACGCTGTTATTAAAGTCAAATTATAAAGTCGTACCTTAAGTTGCACCCCCTTCGAAATTATAATAAAACATAGGTTATATTATTTTCCAAACGAAGTCCCAGGCGGAAAGCTAGTTTGTAATATAGTCTACTACAAATTATTGTGTTATAAATTACATTAATCCATTTTCATATTGTAATTTGCTCAGCGGTGAAGGAAAACATCGTGTGAACCCGCGTCTAAGATAATATCTTCGAAAAGCTCGCGCCAGCGTGGTGGACTATGGCCTAAATCCCCTTTGTGTTTCGAAGGGAGGCCCGTGCCCCTCGGTAGGGACGTACTTATATAAATTACTAGCTTTCCGCCCGCGGCTCCGCCCGCGTGGACTACAGGTTATATCGATTTTCAGGATTTTCCCGCTTTTCTGTTGAAATTTTTCCTGAATTTTCTTTGCTATAAACCTCACGGAGCCCGAGACCTTTCCAACGAATGCAAAACCGTGGAAACCGGTTCGTGCGTTCTGTAGTTATAGCGTCAGGAAGGAAAACCCGACTTATTTTTATATAGTAGACTAGCTTTCCGCCCGCGGCTCCGCCCGCGTGGACTACAGGTTATATCGATTTTCAAGATTTTTCCGCTTTTCTGTTGAAATTATTCCTGAATTTTCTTTGCTGTAAATCTCACGGAGCCCGAGACCTTTCCAACGAATGCAAAACCGTGGAAATCGGTTCGTGCGTTCTGTAGTTATAGCGTCAGGAAGGAAAACCCGACTTATTTTTATATAGTAGACTAGCATCCCGCTCGGGACTTCGTTCCCGTGGGAATTCGGGAAAATTATGTAGCCTATGTTACTCAGGGATAATGTGGCATCCTAATGGTGAAAGAATTTTTGAAATCGGTCCAGTAGTTTCGGAGCCTATTCGTTACAAACATACAAAAATAGGTACAAATCTTTCCTCTTTATAATATTAGTGTAGATAAAGCCGTATCTTAGTGTCAGGGATTGCTCGTAGGACCCCCTTCGAAATAATAACACATAGGTTATATAATTTTCCAAATGAAGTGTGTTAAAAATTACATTAATCTATTTTCTATAATTATGCTAAGCGGTGAAGGAAAACATCGTGATGAAACCCGCACGTCTAAGAAAATTCGTTCTCGAGGGGCGCTCGGTCCACTAACCGGCATTAGGCTAGCGTGGTGGACTATGGCCTGAATTCCCTTCGTGTTTCGTAGGGAGGCCCGTGCCCATCGGTGGGGACGTATAAGGGCTGATAAAGAAAGTTAAAAATCCATTCCGATGTGTTTTTGTCACTGCAGCATACATCTACTATTGTTGTAACGTCGAAACTCATAATTGCCCTATGTAAGTGTAGTGTGTGTTGAAGAAACAAAAATAAATGTTGTCTATGTATTTCATTTTGTTTTTATATTTCGTAAATTTTCCTCTTTCATACGCCTCGTTTTCTCACTAAACGCTAAAACCCTATGGAAGCATTTAATTCAAACTACCCACAGGATAGACAGGAAAGTAAATAGTACTCGTACTGGCGACAGCGGAAGCCGTCAGCAAACGTTTGCAGAACTGTTTACCTTACTGCACTATTTGCATTAACGAGAAATAACCTGGTATGACAGACATTTGAAACGCGGTGACGCTGTTTGGATAGATAATCTGATAATAAGTTAGAATGTAAGTTTTATACAACTACGAACCCTTAGAGTTTCACCATGTCCTATTATCCGCGTTTAACTCAGAGAATATGTCCGTAGGTATAGTCAAGTGTATGACAAACTAGAATAACCCTGGTGCCACAGTATTCTAACCGCCAAATGGCCTCGATCTGACTTGGTTTAACGACTGTAGTCAATCGACAACAACCGGGATCGACGTCAACCGAGCACGGAAGCGCTCGTGATAAGTTGCCTCTTTTGGTCATCCATCAGGTTCCCTGTCCCTGTTGTACATTGCCTAACCTCACTTATAGGTTCAGATCAGCAACCACCACTGGGCTACAAGCATTTCTTGAGACTAGGTATGATATTGGTTTTTTTTTTAAATTAGTGAGCGTAAATTAAGGATATATATATTTTTTTAATTTTAAAAGATTTCGGAAAGTTATTTAGTTTCATGGGTAAAATTACCCTCTACACTTTCGCTAACTAATTTTAAATCACACTATATTGTTCTTTATAATGATAATATTGACAATACTCTTTATTTTTTTTACATTCTAAGAAGTTAACTCGAAACTTCCTCCACTCAACTTCAGCTAAGGAAATCCTCGAAACGACCTCGAATTTGGTATTCTTAGTTGTCACCTCAAGATTTATTGAACGTGGCATACAGCTACTCGACGATAGATGGCACTAGCTAGCGTAAATCTTTATTCGATATTAATCTTTAACGATATATTATCATAAAGATAATCCACGAAATCTTCAAAATAATTCATTTTTTATATGAAAAAGTAGCATACAACAAGCTCAAGCATCGAATAAAGCGTTAAGAAAATCTTAAGGTAGGTCGCGAGGTACCTTGTAACTTTGACAATTGATTACTCAAATCAGCCTCGACTCCGCTGAGGAAAATTGTAAAGTCGAGGGCGGAAGTGTCAAATAAAAACGTCAAAATCCTTGACAGAGGTTGAGTGGAGTCGAGGAAATCTCGAGTTAACTTCTAAGAATATGGGTGTTAAAATAGAATAGAAAAATCTTTATTTTATAGGACATTCAGGATGCCACTTAAAACGAGTAAAAATTACAATGAAATACATATAAACATACATTAAACGATTTAAATACATACATACGCATTCGTTCTTTTGATCCTACTGACTCTACGCCTATTCGCAAAGGTGCAGTCTTCCTCAGAGAAGAACAGGCAAGAAACTCTGAGGTTGCTCTTTTAAATCGCATCACAAATTTTCTTATTTAGTAATTTTAACTTAATCTGAAATAACTCTAGAGCTGAGCAGTTCATTCCCATGACTGCCTGTCTGATAGATAATCAGAAATTTTGTAATAGCCCTTTTTGCATAGTTTTTGTTTACAATACTTACTTACCTACTCATTCTTATTGATAACATTCTTATAAGTAGGTACAGATTTATTTATCTGATTAAAATGAACAATGAAGACACATACAGATTACAAACAGTACAGATTACACCCGTATGAGCCCGTATTTACAAAGTCCAGTCCATTTGATGTAATGCACAGAATATTGTGATACATGCCAATATTTGCCAGTGTAATTCTGGGAAATGTCCTTTTTTTATTATAAGATGGGTTAACTCTTGACCTCAATCTTGACCATAAGCTCAAAGACGAGGTCGACGATGGAGCGAGTTAACTCAGAAAATGCCTATAAAGGCACTGGTACTCCCACGCACCGACGGAACACAGCAAGCTGTTTGGCGTCGGACTTCGGTAGGAGCCTATCACAGCCTATCACATCGCATGAGACCATAGGACGACACCTCAGATTCAGAAAACAATGAAATGTCGTTGCCTGGGATGGATTACTAGGAAATCAAATAATTATTTGATTTTTTTAATCATTTCCTTTGTGTAAGCCGTCAAGATATTGCAGTGGAGCGACTGCCACTGACTTCCGTGACCTCGGTTACAGGGATTAGTTCATGGTAACCATTGGCGTACCTATGTATTCAAAAGTAACTAAATATAATGTACTGTATACCTCAGTACTGTGTATAATAAGTGGATTTCTCGGCTGTAGATAATTATTTGATTTTTTCATGATTTTTATGATTTTTGTGTTTTTTTTTATTTTTTTATTATAAGATGGGTTAACTCTTGACCTCAATCTTGACCATAAGCTCAAAGATGAGGTCGACGATGGAGCGAGTAAACCCAGAAAATGCCTATAAAAGACCACCTCTGAAGTACTCTTTCGAACAAAAAAGAATTTTGAAATTCGGTCCATAATGGCGGAGAAATCAGTGAACATACATAAAAAAAATACATACAGGTCGAACATAGAACCTCTTCCTTTTTTGAAGTCGGTAAAAAGTCACAGAATCTTTATTTTAGTGAAACCTAACTCTCGCAGTAGAAGACACATTACTATTATTCATCTGTGACCTCTTCTCTCTTCTTTGCCATTTGAGAGAATGTGTCAGAAATACAAATACGCGGAAAAACCTGCGAATCAGTTTGATTATGAAGGAAGAACCAAAAAGTCTTCCCAGAGAGGATACTTTCAGCATTAAGATCTAAAATTCCATGAATAAGACCTTGTGAAGTTATCAGTATTTTCGCGTTCATTATAGAACTTCTAATCAGTAACCAAATATCCTGGAGTGGGCCCTAGACCCCCCTCTATATACGCCTGGTTACACATTCAGTCGCTTGAATGTGCAGGTGTCATCACGGTAAGAGCCTTTCTAACTGAATGCTTTAAAACTGCTTACGTTCAGCATTAAGATAAAAAATTCCATGAATAAGGCCTTAGTTCCCCCTCCCAACAGAGCCTGTGGTCAGTGGTAACTCAAAAGGCTTTAGTGACTTACAGCCACACAGCCTTTGCTAGCCTAGGTTATCTAACTATACTTACTATGACTGAGCAGGAAATAGTGTTGTAGAGGTTTAAGGTTTTAATAAAGACTTTACTTATTAAATTTGAACCCCCGAAATAAAAAGGGGTGTTTTAATTTTGATGTGAGTATTCTGTCTGTGTATTTATGTTTGTCTGTGGCATCGCGGCTCCTAAACGAATGGACAGATTTCGTTGCGGCTTTTTTCTGTTTGAAAGCTCATATATTCGAGATGGTTCTTAGCTATATTCGATCAAAATTGGTTTAACCATTTCTAAGTTATAAGCAATAACTTCTTACCACCGAGGGGCAGGGGCCTCCCTTCGAAACACGAAGGGGATTTAGGCCACAGTCCACCACGCTGGCCCAATGCGGGTTGGTGGACCGCTCGTCTATCGAAAATGAATTTTCTTGGACGGGCGGGTTTCATCACGACATTTTCCTTCACTGTTGAGCAAGTGTAATTAGAAATCCGTACATAAATCCGAAAAGACGAATTTAGTGGTACAGACCCGCACCAGGATTTGAACCCACGACCTTCGGATTACAAGTCTGGCTCATTACCAACTGGGCTATCACCGCTTCTTACCACATATTTTGTATTGTGGTAAGCAATAACTTACCACATATTCTAAAGTTTAACAATAATTTATGTTTTTTGAAGTGAAAGCTTCTTTAGCGGCGTTGTGCACTTTGAGGTATGGGTAAAAAATTGACCCTGATCGAAAATCCGTAAGGCGGAGGGGTGTTTCATAAATATAGGAAATTAAAACTGCAAAAGTCAAGATGTCACGGAGGGGCGTCTGATAAATATAGGAAATTAAATCTACAAAAGTCAAGATGTCATCCGGTGTCAGCATAGAAAAAATTAAATTAAATATTAATGTACAACGTTGTTCAAGTTTTTACTCATGCCGGCACTCCCGGAGTGCAACCCGTTGTTTTCTTTTTGTTTAATCCCTCTACTTACCAAGGCACTGTAGAGTTTGTATGCCTCTACAGTACAAACCTCTCAGGAAAGCTTTTTGGTTCTTCCTTCATAATCAAACTGATTTGCAGGTTTTTTCGCGTATTTGTATTTCTGACACATTCTCTCTAATGGCTTCGGTCACAGATGAGATGAAGAAAAGAGAAGAGGTCACAGATGATAATAGTAATGTGTCTAGCTTCGGCCACGCGAGTTAGGTTTCACTAAAATGAAGATTCTGTGACTTTTTACCGACTTCAAAAAGGGAGGAGGTTCTATGTTCGACTGTATGTATTTTTGTTATGTATGTTCACCGATTTCTCCGCCAATTATGGACCGATTTTCAAAATTCTTTTTTTGTTCAAAAGGGTTCGAAAGAGAATACTCCAGAGGTGGTCTTATATAAATTTTATCGAAAATGATTCAGCGCTTTTAAAAAAATAACAAAAACAAAAATTACTACAAACCAGAACATCATCTAAATAAATGAGTGACATTTTCGTTTGTTGTTTGGATTGAAGTCGGTCACTCATACTCATACGTGCAAAATTATCATAGACTCCGTAAGCTAGATGCCCGGTTGCTCCCTCTTGCTACTTAATATTTTCTTCACAGTGAATCAAGTCTCTGAAATGACGTTATAACTTGGAGTGCAGCACCTATTACCAACACTAACTTGCAAGAAATGCACCTGAAATTGCGGCAAGAGGTAATGCAAGCGAAATTGCAGGAGGACGGAGGACACTCTATGCATAACTAAGTGATGTTCCACTTTAGGTGGACAGAGCTTAAGTAGGTAGGTACGTAGTAAACTTAGGTGTGGATGGTAAGTATTTTATTTTCGTTTTGACCATAAACTATTAGTTAGCGAATGTTTGTGAATAAACCAATTAAACTGAACTACTTTTCCATTCCATGCTGGACTAGGACTGAAAGAAAAACTTAGAATGTGCCAGCTACCTTCTCTTCCCAGGTATACAGTAAAAGTCTGTAAGAGGGATATGATAGTTTTGCTGTATAATGGACTAAAAGCTCACCATCTCTCACCATTATGCAACTTGTTCCCTCTAATAACCATCACTATTAGTGTCAAACGTGGCATCTAGTGGTTCTAGAACCATTGATGCTCTGCCTACCCCGTTAGGGATTATAGGCGTGACCGTGTGTATGTGTGTATGTACTTTTCCCAAGGAACAGCGATTAGCTGATCGGCTTTATATAAGAAGTCAATTTTTTTTAGAATTTTATATTGGTTTCTTAAGGAAAATTGTTCAGTTTCATGAGGACGATGACCTCCTAAAGTTTTGCTAACTTATGTAAAGTCACCCTTAAATCTATGTGAATTTTGAACTGATTTCTGCATTATGAGTTCCACTCGACAGAAGACACGGGTGGAAAGTGCATCTCAGACTGGCTAAGGCAACCCGCCTAGAAAGATCTTGCATAGCTAGGTCGATAGCAAATCGTTTGTGTGACGGCAATCGATCAAGGTTTTGTCGTAAGTGAGTATACTTTCGCCAAAAAATAAATTAAAATGTGGCTCAGCCAGCCACAATTTTCCGATATACAGTACAATACTCTTTATTTTCACAACAGATACATACAATAATACAAACAGTACCTAAGAAAAAACAGAAGAAGCCTAGATTTTTTTAAGATACTAGCATTCCGCCCGGGACTTCGTTCCCGTGGAAATTTGGGAAAATTATGTACCCTATGTCCATCCCGGATAATGTAGGATTCTAATGGTGAAATAAATTTTCAAATCGGTCCAGTAGTTTCGGAGCCTATTCGATGCAAACAAACAAACAAACAATCAAATCTTTCCTGTTTATAATATGTATAGACTAGCTCCCGCGCGGGACTTCGTTCCCGTGGGAATTCGGGAAAATCATGTACTCTGTGTCCATCCCGGATAATGTAGGATTCTAATGGTGAAAGAATTTTTCAAATCGGTCCAGTAGTTTCTGAGCCTATTCGATGCAAACAAACAAACAATCAAATCTTTCCTCTTTATAATATGTAGGTATAGATATAGATTATAAGTATAGATTCAAATTCAAAGTAGCTTTATTTCATAGAATATTCAGGAACTTACTTAAAATATACTTCAGAGAGTGTGCTCAGAAGCTGCATGATCTCATTCCGTCTGCCTGTTCTTCTAACGGATGTCCAGACGCATTGCGGGGTACCACTTCGAGATCCTTCGAATACGTACTGAGCGCTATTCTTCATCTTTTATATTGCACACTACCGAGGAGTGGAATTCTTAAGCGTTTGTATTTCCGAGCTCATACAACCGAATATCTTTAGTTTGTGTGAATAGGCTTCTTCTGGGTGAGCTCGCTACATCCTCGACCGCATCTTTGCCCTTACCTAGATTGTGGTCAAGAACGAACACATTCGAAATTAAAAAATATATATTAAATACCATAGATACTTTACAGTCCATCTCAACAGTAGATCCGCCTGTGGTTTTAGTTAACCAAACTAATCATGCAACGTAATATCCCACATAATTAATTGTTACCTGGGCTGCAAACCGAACCATGTAATTGTACTGCCGCAGTACAACGCAGACTATGGCAGAATATGAAGTGGTCAATCAAAATTATACAACTGATTTATGGTCAAATGCAATAACCATTGATCGGAATAGGCTGAATATATTTACCTAAACTTCGAAAAACAGAGTCAAAAAGTGGAGACTTTTTACAACATTTTTTACGGGACGTCACTTACCAATGGTACATTTATTTGTTCCTAAAGATCGCGTTGAACAAAAGCAAAGGTTAAATTCAATTTATTTTACTGTTATACTAACATTTGTATGTACTTAAGTGATGCCCCGGAAGATGTCCCGTAAAAAAATGTTGTCATAAGGAGTCTCCACTTTTTGACTCTGTTCTTTGAAGTTTAGGCAAATATATTCAGCTTATTCCGATCACTAGCCATAACATAACACATATAAAAAACAGAAATATAGACAATTAACCAGGTAATGTAAATCTATATCGATCTATCTATCTATACAAATTATAAAGAGGAAAGATTTGATTGTTTGTTTGCATTGAATAGGCTCCAAAACTACTGGACCGATTTGAAAAATTCTTTCACCATTAGAATCCTACATTATCCGGGATGGACATTAGGTACATGATTTTCCCGACTTCCCACGGGAACGAAGTTAACTTGACTTTATGGAAAGGTTTTTTTAACCCCATTGTTTTTAAGTTAATTATATAAGTAAATTATTTAAAAGTCATGTAGCATGTAAGCGAACAACTGAGAATACATATTTATGTGATTGTTTTTCTAAAATTCAATAGCCGCGTTCTTGTCGGTGGATTAAGGTCCAATTTCACCATACTCTGTTAGGCCCGTGTTCACCAAAAATATAACCAACGGCTAAACCACGGTTAGAAGCTAATCAGACAAAATGTCAAAAAAATGCATGAAAATGACATAGTCAAATCTCTGGTTAGCTGCTAATCGTTGGTATATTTTTGGTGAACACGGGCCTCAGGTTAAACCGCGGTTAGAAGCTAAACAGACAAAATGTCAAAAAATGTATGAAAATGACATTGTCAAATCTCTGGTTAGTTGCTAATCGTTGGTTAAATATTTGGTGAACACTGGCCTTAGGCCCGTGTTCACCAAAAATATAACCGACGGTTAAACAGCGCTTAGAAGCTAACCAGACAAAATGTCAAAAAAAATGTATGAAAGTGACTTGTCAAACCTCTGGTTAGCTGCTAATCTTTGGTAAAATTTTTGGTGAACACTGGCCTAGTTAGTTAATCCACGATTAAGAAGTTAATCAGACAAAACGTCAAACAAAAAGTATGAAAATGACGTTGTCAAATCTCGGGTTAGCTGCTAATCGTCTGTTAAATAACAAACAGAGTATGGTGAAATTGGGCCTAAGGTCAAATCACTAGTCCTCCGCTAGTGATTTGACCTCTCGATACGACACGACCTCCACCTTCTCTTTTATTTGCTCGAAATAGCTCCGCCTACTTTCCTTCAATCTTTGTGTATTGTGTGATTACAAAATAAAAAATAAAAAACTATTTCTTTAGTAAACTTGTTTTACTATTACACCATCTCGTTAAACTGACCTCAGGAAAATTTTCTGCGCTTCAAGATTTCTGGCCTCGGTCATCAGGATTACCCTAATGATATTCCTAAGCTCAGCTCTAGATGTGTTCGCTATTTATTACTCTGAAGCTTGGCCCTAGACTTGACAGCTATGTAGATCCCAATTAGGACACCTACTTTGTAATTTTACGAACGACGCAGTGGGGTGTATCTAAATATATAAAAGGAGAAACTGACTGACTGACTGACTGACATATCAACGCACAGCCTAAACGGCTAAACGTAGGAACTTGAAATTTGGAAGGGACGTAGCTTAGGTACCGTAGAGGTGCATTAAGAAAGGAATTCCCGAAATTCCCACGGGAACGGGAATTAGCGGGAAAATTCTTTTATATGAAAAATCTAAACTGCTTAAGTTAGACGCTTGAAATTTGGCATGCAGGTACCTTAGTAAACTTAAAGCTTAGTTGCAACAGGATATTGCAAAATTTTCACGGGAACGGGAGTTAGCGGGAAAAAACTTTTGTATGTAAAAATCTAAATCACGTAAGATAGATGTTTTCAATCTGTGTACTCTGTACAAAAAAAATTAACACGCAAACGAAGTTGCGGGCATCAGCTAGTGTGGTTATAAACATCTTGGTGCTCCAAAATCGTCATCCTCACCTGCTAGCAGTGCACCCAGCTGATCAACGGACGACGCTCTGACGTATTACAACCTACAACCCATAAAGGGTTTTTCTACTTGGTATTGGTGACTCGCCTCTATATTATAGTCTTGATTAGATACTCAGACATTGGCAAAATCAAGATAATGTAGACGCCATTTTTAAGAGAAATGATTGATTGTATATTGACTGACCAACACAGTCATCTGTAGAGCGGAAGAAAGGGATTTAGTCAAAATCCCTTGTGCCGTGTGGTGATCGGCTTAGAATAACACCTAGGAAACACAAATGAGACCTGCCTCCTATTGATCCATCTCAGGAAACAACACCTCATTTTTTTATGAATCTGAGGTGCTGTCCTATGGTCTCATGCGGTGTGGTAGGCTCTGTAAAGGGCCGTCTGGTTCGCGACCACCCTCCTACCGAAGTTCGACGCCTAACAGCTTGCTGTGTTCCGTCGGTGCGTGGGAGTACCAGTGCCTTATAGGCGTTTTCTGGGTTAACTCGCTCCATCGTCGACCTCATCTATGACCTTGGTCAAGATTGAGGTCAAGAGTTAACCCATCTTATAATAAAAAAATAAAAAAAAATAAAAAAACCCAGTTCATTGATCATCTTTAAGAAAGAAATAATTTGTAAAACGTGCCGTATGCTGTGACCGGTTTAGAATAATAACACCCTATTTCTTTCTGTAGGTGTCGTAAGAGTCGACTAAGGAAACACTAATGAGACCTGCCTCCTATTTATCTATATTAGGCAACGACATCTCAATTTGTTCTGAATCTATGCCATCACAATAGTCTGTAGGTGTCTGTAGTTAGTAGGTATGTAGGCTAGGTATCAAATAACATAGTTGGTTATGTTAACTTGTGTTTTTAACCCCCGACGCAAAAAGAGGGGTGTTATAAGTTTGACCGCTATGTGTGTGTGTCTGTGTGTCTGTGTGTCTGTGTGTCTGTCTGTGGCACCGTAGCTCTCAAACGGGTGAACCGATTTGGATGCGGTTTTTTTTATTTACAAGCAGGGTTTTTGGCGATGGTTCTTAGATACGTTTTATCAAAATCGGTTCAGCCGTTTCAAGGTCATCAGCTCTTTTGTTAGCTGCGGTAGGGTTCTTAGACTCTTAATGTGTATTTACTTTACTTTCAAACATACATGTGACCTAAAACTTGAAATACTCATGTATGTTTAATAACTATGCAGGGTTATGGAACTCTTGGTCTGATGCTGCAGCCAGGATATCCAGAACACTAGCACACTCTTAAAAAAATAATAGCAGATATGTCGTGTTTGGACTCGTTTTGTTCAGTATTTGATTCTGCATACAATGCAATGGTGGCAACACGGTGAGCTGATGCTGCGGCCAGGATATCCAGAACACTAGCACATCCTTGAAAAAATAATAGCAGATATGTCGTGTTTGGACTCGTTTTGATCAGTATTTGATTCTGCATACAATGCAATGGTGGCAACACTGTGAGCTGATGCTGCGGCCAGGATATCCAGCACACTAGTACACTCTTAATTATTTTGAAAATAAGTTAAAAATTTTGAAATAAAAATTAAATTAAAAATTTAAAAAACCCCCCCCGCAAAAAAGTAAAGCGGACATTCAAAAAGTAAAAAATAATACCTTTCGTTGAGCCATCAAATTCATTTCAGAAATACCTATATATATATTTTAATTATCGAAATCGATGGATGGCACGATAGGGTTTGCTCATTAAAATGGCGCTATAATGTCGCGTCGGGGTACCGCTTTAGTGAATCAGACCCTTCATTTGATTGACTATTCACTGATTCACTAAAGCGGTACCCCGACGCGACATTATAGCGCCATTTTAATGAGCAAACCCTATCGTGCCATCCATCGATTTCGATAATTAAAATATATATATAGGTATTTCTGAAATGAATTTGATGGCTCAACGAAAGGTATTATTTTTTACTTTTTAAATGTCCGCTTTACTTTTTTGCGGGGGGGGTTTTTTAAATTTTTAATTACTTACTACATTCCTAACTAAAGTTACTCTTGATTTTATAAGCAGTGTTATTTTTCTTAATTAATTTCAATAATAATTTTACCTCTAAATCGGCGGCGAGTGTTGACCCTGAGCTCTCGTTGCGAACGCGGCAACGAGTCGGCGCCGGCGGTGCGCAATAGAATAATATAATACTCCACGCCGTGTCCGGCTATGGCGACTCCAGCATGTTTAATTCGGATTGATGTTGTCGCGATGGTACGCTCTACTGTGACTTGCAAATCCAAATTTAGTTTTAAAAGTTCTACCACATGGGATGCAGAAGAGCTGGTCAAAATTGTTATACGTGTAGGTGTACTTTAGCTTAGGGCGAGTCTTTCTTTCTGCGCGTTTAACATCAAGATCTTCGAGACGCTTTGATTCAAAATGTTTGATACCACAACTTACTGTGGAACGCCATTCGGGTCTAAGGCGCGCGAGCTGCTCCCATCGGTCACTGGGTATGCCACAAGCTGACAGATGACGCTTAAGCACGTCTTTGTAGCGTAAATTTTGACCGCCCTGCTTTCGCTTTCCACACGAGAGTTGTGAGTAGAATATGAACGCTAGCGGCCGACTATAAGTTTCAATTTCTCTTGCAAGCTTGTGCCGCTCGCAATAGTAGGCAATTTTTTATGCCTAAAGTTGACTTTTGTTAGGGAGTGAGACTTCTGTACGTTAGTACTATTATTTATTCTGTGCTAAGGTGTTTTCCTACGGTCCCATGCTGTGTGGTAGGCTCTCTAAAGGGCCATTGGTATGTTGTTCTTTGGGGGAAAGTTGTTAAGTTTCGTAGGCTCACATCATTTATTTCTGCTAGCTAATTTAAACTCACCCAAAACTTTTGTGCTGAAACCACTTATGTCTATATTACTAAGTCTGGGAAGCCCTAACACGTCATCTTGGCGAGATTGAGTGGCCAGTGGACTAATAACGCAGCCGAGAGTGAATCTAATCTGCATAGTCTAATAGTGCTGGACTGGGCACTTAGTTTATCCTGTACAATGTATGGTCAAAAAGCAAAGTGCCATCAAGTTCGGTAAAAATTCAAATTTCGCTAAAATTTCGCTAAAGGTTACATTTGAAATAGTCAGTTTGAAATTCGTTACAAACGTGAATATCAGTAGATAACCACAAACCAAAAAAAACAAACAACAAATAAAAAACAACTAATAAATAAATAAACGCTACACACTCAAAGGCCCACACTAAGGTTTTCCCTTGTGTCGTGGGTCCCTCGGAACACACATAAAGACAAACACAAACACCCATGACCCGAGAACAAACATCTGCTTTTCACACAAATGTTTGCCCCGACTGGGGATCGAACCCAGGACTCGCCGATCAAGAGGCAGCGTCATTACCACCATACCAAACCGGCCGTCAAACGTCATCTCGTTTGTTCTCGGGTCATGGGTATTTGTGTTTGTCTTTATGTGTGTTCCAAGGGACCCACGACACAAGGGAAAACCTTAGTGAGGGCCTTTGAGTGTGTAGCGTTAAAAAAATCTAAACAGTATATGATAATTCAAATAAAACCGGCCAAGTGCGAGTTAGACTCTATAAAAATCATTATTTCTATAAAAGCGGCAAAAAATCACGTTTGTTGTATGGGAGCCCCCTTAAATATTTAATTTATTCTACTTTTTAGTATTTTTTGTTATAGCAACAATCAAAATACATCATCTGTGAAAATTTTTACTGTTTAACTACCAATGGTTCATTTCATGATGTAAAGCCTCGGACAGACTTATCTATAAAAACGAGCAAAAAAAATGGTTTTTATAGAATCAATAGAAATAAATCATCTGTGAAAATTTCAACTGTCTAACTATAACGGTTCATGAGATACAGCCTCGGACAGACTTTTTTTTTAAGTTTTTTATTGTCAAAATTAATTAATTTATAAAATAATACATAATTAGCCTTATAAACTAATTAATTAGTCAAATAACCCGCCCCAGACCATTCCAGGCGCAAAGGTACCCATAACGCTAGCCGCATTGCCGCGTTGGATCGCGATGGATAACCTTTGCACCAGAAAGGACCCAGAACGGGGATCATGTCCTCTATCTCACAATCGATACCCCACCTCTCTAATGAAACTTTTGGTTTCATTGCTTCAACAGCCTGTCGTCTCTACTGCAAATAGGACGAACTGGTACTTTTCCACCCCCCCCATATACGCCTATGTTGTCCCCTAAGGGTAATGTCTAAAATACATCCATATGTTCTGTGCCAACTTCTACTGATAAATGTTCATTCAAACGCCATACTTTTCGGGACCTGCCTCAGGATTATGGGTAATCCACGCCATAGTTATCTTTGTTTACTTTCTAAGGTTATTTCTATTCGATTCTAAATCAAAGCCAATCTATATTCAGAATATCTCGAATTCGGATAATCGTTCCGATAGATTGACCGCCCTAATAATAGGAAGCCAGGTAGGTACATATTAAGTTACCAAGACACATGATATGGCATTAATTGTTCAGCGACAGCTGAATACATGTAACTCTGGATTCCAGAACTTAGGTTCATAGCCCAGTGGCGCCTGCTAATCTGAACCGGTCAGATCGATTAAGCAACCTGGTGGGTGACCAAAGTGGCAATTTATTAAGAGGCAATTTATTTTATATGGCAATTTATTTTATATGGTATTGGCCCAAAAAGTGGCCACGGCGACTGCGTTTGACTTGGCCCCATATAAGTCACTCAGGGTGCAAGTGACTGGACAGCTAGAGCAAGATAGTAGGTGCCTCATACTTTGTCGGTCCCGGCTGTTGTCGATTGATTATACAGTCGTTAAAAGCAAGTCAGAGGCCATTTGGCGGTTTGAAAGCTCTAACACCAGGGTTTGCCAAGTTTGCCACGCACTTTACTATACTTACACGATAAGAAGAAGAATTTAGGTATTTAAAAGGGCTTCCATCCCAGTTTTGGTTTTATATTAAGTTACTTTAAATAAGTCAGCGAAAATTTAGGATGTGAATTAGCCCCAGAAACTAAACAATTTACTCTAAAGAACATGGATTGTAATTCCAAAACAAAGTTTATATTTTTCCCTAAAACTTGTGCGATTCAAACTTTGTCAACTTACCATACTAGCTGATCGTTCAAGGGGCATGAAATCACGAAAAGAATGCCTTCACACCGACTTCAAACAGATCAGTAGGACTAGCGGTGATAGCCCAGTTGGTAATAAGCCAGAGTTGTAATCCGAAGGTCGTGGGTTCAAATCCTGGTTCGGGCCTGTACCACTAAATTCGTCTTTTCGGATTTATGTACGGATTTCTAATTATCACTTGCTCAACGGTGAAGGAAAAACATCGTGATTAAACCCGCCCGTCCAAGAAAAATTTTCGAAAGACGAGCAGTGCACCAATCCGCTTGGTTCAGCGTGGTGGACTATGACCTAAATCCCCTTCGTGTTTCGAAGGGAGGCCCGTACCCCTCGGTACGTCATATACGTCATATGGGCTGGTAAAAAAAAGTAGTACTACGTTACGTAGCACATTAAATGATATTGCGTTTATTCTTATCGCTTTTTTAAAGTCTGTTTAATACTCGTATGTTAGGTTGCTTATATTGATTAAATTTACTTATTTAATTTATTTAAAAATGGCAACACCTTTCCATACATTCGGATCGGAAGTTGGTCTTATGACTAACTTCAGGTTGGATGGCTGGAAGGGATGATGAGACGGAAGGGGCCGAGAGGCGGCAATGAATTGATGGCAGTTGAGCTTGAGCAAGCGGAGGAGACGGTTGTCCAGACTAAACTAAGTTGTTTGTGAAAAACTGAGGTTATTTTATGTAGCTAGGTGTTGGTAATAAAGTGAGATTATTCTACGAAGAGAGTTTTAGTACACGTATTTCTCATTTCAACCTATGTTCCTTGGGGATAGTTGTTTAATTGAGTAGGTTGATTCATAACTTTCGGTAACTAATCTAAAGTTACCCAATATAATTTAAATTTTATCTAGCTCTTCGCCTTCCGCCCGCGGCTTCGTCCGAATGTAATACGGCTTTGTCGTGCTCCCGATGGAACTCTTCAAGATTTCAGGATAAAAAACATTATTTCTATTTTTTATTTCTACATCTATATCTATACTAATATTATAAAGAGGAAAGATTTTTATTTTTGTAAGTAACGAATAGGTTCCGAAACTACTGGACCGATTTCAAAAATTTTTTCACCTTTAGGATGCTATACATTTTCCCTGAGTAACATAGGCTACATAATTTTCCCGAATTTCCACGGGAACGAAGTCCCGAACGGAATGCTGGTATTTAATAATGCCCATGACCCGAGAAAAAAACATCTACTTTTTACACAAATATATGCCTTGAATCCAACCCAGGACCCGCCGTCGATCGAGAGGCAGCAACTCGACAAAACCGTCCGGTTTTTTCTAAAGACATAAATTACCTATTTAGTAAGTCTATAAGAAAAAAGTAACTCCAGCAACGGAGATTTATCCCATTCTCTTTACAGTGAAAAAAGATAATTATGTAATAACAGTTCTCTTTTGTAAGCAGCAAAGTGCATACTGTTGAATCTGTTAATAGAAAATGTAAGGCGTTTATCTTAAGACGCGACAGCACTACGAAACCACATTTAGCTTGAAGCTGTTCTGCAGAGCTGCTTCCTAATCCAGCTTATCTTGAGATATTGCTGCAGCTGAATAATTTGAGGAGCTGCGTTTCCGTTCGCCGCTATGAAGAGATTTTGTGTTTTATGGAGATTTTTTGTAGCAGTGTTGCCACATGAAGTAGACGTGAAATCTGTATATTCATTACAAAAATCCGTATAAAATCCGTATTTCTGTTTTTATTGAAATTCCGTATAAATTCCCGTATTTTGGTTAAAATTCCGTATGAATTCCGTATAAAAGTTAAAAGTAACATTCTTGAATCAAGATTTAAATCAAAAGAGGGTGATTTCCGTAAAAGTTGTTTAGTAGTAGCGGGTCCGTTATCGTCGAGGTACATAATTTATTTCTTGGTTTCGTCTTCATTGAAGAAATTTTGCTGTACTGCCTAGTGGATCAATCTCACCAGCGTTGTGACGAAATTGGACAAAATTAGGGAAAGAAGGCTCGAAAACGGGGTCCTTTTGAAGCTAATTCTGTTTTTAGAGTAAATCCGTATAAAAATCCGTAATCTTGATTCATCCGTATTGAACCGTACAAATACGGACAAATCCGTATATATGGCAACACTGTTTTGTAGCAAGAATTTTCAGAATCATACTGGAACCAATGTAAATATTACCTATTTAAATCTTTTTCTTTTTATTAGCCCATATATACGCCCTCATCGAGGGGTACGGACCTCCCGTTGAAACACGAAGGGGATTCAGGCTATAGTCCACCACGCTGGCCCAATGCGGGTTGATAGACCCATCTATCGAAAGTGCAAAAACTACTGCTGATCAGATTTTCCAATAACTTTTTATATAGCTTAAATGTCGGATTAAAACATGGGCTGTATTAAATTGTTCCAAATTCCCACAGGATCGAAGTGGAAAGCAATGTAATAACAATGATTAAACTATTGAATAATTTTAATGGGCTACCGTGTTCTATTAAGTTCCTTTATATACTCATAAAAGGGTAGCAATATTAGATATTCATTCATAAATTTAATATGATCAAAACAATATCCGCCATGTAATAGAGAAATTAAACCTATTCAAGTTACAAGCAATAAGTTATGAAGTATATTTTAATCCCCGACAAAAACAGAGGGGAGTTATAAATTTGACGTGTGTATCAGTATGTCTGTGTCTCTGTATCATCATAGCTCCTAAACGAATGGACCGATTTCGATGCGTTTTTTAGGGTTCCGTAGTAATCTACGAACCCTTATAGTTTCGCCATGTCCGTCTGTCCGTCTGTCCGTCTGTCCGTCTGTCCGTCTGTCCGCGGGTTTCCTAAGAAACCCTTGGTACTACAGAGCTGAAACTTGGCATGATTATACATATGAATTACGCCGACAGAACTGTAGAGTAAAATCTTAGAAAAAAAATTTTTTTCGGGTGTCTCCCATAGACGTGAAAGGGCGATGAATTTTTTTTTCCTCGCCAATATTTTTGAATGGGGTGTCATAGGATAGCATATTAAAAGATAGAAGGGGTTTACTAAGAACGTTTTTCGATTCAGCACTCCGTTTGCGAATCATAAATTTTTAAAGTGAAAATGTTTGTCAAACACAAGTGTCTACCTGCCCTCTACCTGCTAAACGGTTGTTTCTAAAAATGTGGAAAAATTCACTTTGGTAGAATATATAACGAAATTAAAAGGAAAACTATCACACATAACTTGGTCCTTCAAGTTTGCGAGTAATAGTCGACCAAGTGCCAAACACTGTTGGGATTAATAAGAATATATTTACTAATATAAGACCCTTGGTACTACAGAGCTGAAATTTGGCATGGTCATAGATATTAATTGCGCCGACAGATCTAAAAATATAAAATTTTAGAAAAAACATTTTTTCGGGTGTTTCCCATACACGTGAAAGGGCGAAGGATTTTTTTTTCTCGCCGATACCATCGAATTGAATGTCATAGGATAGATTTTTAAAATAAAGAAGGGGTTTACTACGAACGTTTTGCGATTCAGCACTCCGTTCGAGAAAAAAATATTTTTAAAGTGAATTTTTTTGTTAAAAACAAGTTTCCGGGGGGGACACTACCAGCTAAACAGTTGTTTCTAAAAATGTGAAAAAATTCACGGTTATAGAATATACAACGAAATTAAAAGAAAAACTATCACACATAAGTTGGCCCTTCAAGTTTGCGAGTAATAGTCGACCAAACGTTTTTGGGATTAATAAGAATATGTTTACAAGGTTCCACGCTAAAAGTGAGGGGAGGTCGAAAGCCAAACTGTAACATAATGACATTTTAGGTGTCGTTAAATAGTTTTTTGGGGGTGTTAATTACGAAAATGACATCAAAATTATTTTAACAGCAGGTTGATATTATTTCTAACAGTAATATTGCCGTAAAAAAAAAAATTCGCGCTCGCTTCGCTCGCGAATTTTATACTTACATTCGGTTGTATTTAAACCAAAACAAAAATTATTTCCCAAATTACAAACTCTTTAATAATACATTTGTTTTTAGGGTTCCGTAGTAGTCTACGAACCCTTATAGTTTCGCTATGTCTGTCTGTCTGCAGGTTTCCTAAGAAACCCTTGGTAGCACAGAGCTGAAATTTGGCATGATCATACATACCTATTGATTGTGGTGACAAATCTAAAAAATAAAATGGTGGAAAGAAAATGTTTTCGTGTGTTTCCCATTAACGTGAATGGGCGATGTTTTTTTTTTCTAGCTGATATCATCGAGTGCGTTATCATAGGATAGCTTTTTAAAAGATAGAAGGGGTTTACTACAAACGTTTTTCGATTCAGCAATCCGTTTAGGAAACATTAATTTTTATAATGAAAAAAAATGTGGAATAATTCACGAGGGTAGCATTTACGACGAAGTGTACCCTAATCCAAAATGGTTGACATACAAGGTTCCACGCTAAAAGTGAGGCGAGCCGAAAGCCAAGCTGTAACATATTGACATTTCAGGTGTCGTTTAATAGGTTTTTGTGGGTGCTAATTACGAAATCGACATTAAAAATATACACCTGCTTAGCTTGATATTATTATATTATTCCTTACAATAAAATTGTCGCAAAAAAAAAAAAATTCGCGCTCGCTTCGCTCGCGCATTAAACACTTCCATTCTGTTATATTTTGACCAAACTTTTTAATACATTTGTTTATGATACTAAGTATAGTATTTGGGGATTTTAACATCAACTATGACAATATGCTTGTAGAATTAAGAAGCCAGCTGCATATTTGAACCATGCTGCTACGGAACCCTACAATGCGCGTGGCCCGACACGCTCTTGGCCAGTTTTTTTCAAAGCTGATGTGATCGAGATGGTTCTTAGCTTTTTTGGATTAAAATTGGATAAAATTGGCAATCGAATGTCGAGGTGATACAATTTTTTTTTATTTTAGAGTTATTGTTCTATTCTATACATACATACACATGCTCACGCCTACAATCCCTAACGGGGTCGGCAGAACATCAGTGGTTCTAGAACCACTAGATACCACGTTTGACACAAATTTTGAGGGTTATCAGATGGAACAAGTTGCATAATGGTAAGAGGTGGTCAGCCTTTCGCAATTTTGGTGATCACAATGGACATTCAGAAATTCACGAGCACACTTAACACTACCTTCCAGTTAACTCAAATCCTCACCGGACACGGCTACCACAAGTCTTATTTGTATCGTTTTCACATTGTCGATGATGATAAGTGCCCCTGCGGCTCTACAAGTGTCCAAACCCTAGACCACCTACTTGAACAGTGCCCTGCATTTTCTCGCGCACGTTACTCACATGAGATGATATGCAGCCGCTACAGAGTGTCACCTTATAACATAAAGGAAATAATAAAAAAGGAATCGACAGCCGAGTCCTTTAAGAATTTCACAGATATCATTATAAACAGGCTGAAGGAATTCACAACCTAAAATTATTTTTTTATACACAGTCAATAGAATCCCCTATTTAAAAGTTATAAGTATAGATTTTAATTGTATTCCAAATGAGCACTTAATGTAGTTAGTAACAATTAGTATAAGTATATATTGAACAATTTGCGAAATAATTAATAAGTGTGGTGTCAATAATTGTATCATGAGTAATTTGAAGTGACTAGTGACCACGAAAGATAGCAACTGAGGATACCGGGAAAGTATTAATTTGCTTCCCGGTATCTCAGTTCGCATGTTTAAAATTGATGTTTAAATGTAAAACAATATTAAATTAATGTTTATTATATAAAAAGCGAATCAGTAAAGGTAATTAAAAAAAAATAGCACTGTAGATACCCTAACTCCTAGGCTTTCTATAAAATATGCTATATTTAGGTCTCGCTCGCTGTTCACATCAGAATTTTAATCAAAAAGTGATAACACCTACGGAATTCAAATACTCGTACTACGCATACCGCTATAGGAATGCGGTTTATGAGGTGAAATTAAAATACAGGGATAGCTTAGCAAATACTTAAATGGTGGAGTCTACCGGCAACTAAAATCAGTTCGACAAGTAACTTATTATCCTAAAAACCAGCCAAGAGCGTGTCGGGACACGCCCATTGTAGGGTTCCGTAGCAGCACGGTTCAAATATGCAGCTGGCTTCTAAATTCTACGAGCATATGGACGGTTAAATCGCTAATAATGTCTAATAAAAACGAGGTCACAAAGAAAGAAGGTAACTAAAGGAGAAATGTAGATTCCAGCGCCATAAGGAAAATGAAAAAAAAATCATCTGTTTAATAACCACCTCGCGTGGATGCAAATGGTTGTATAAAAATTGTTTACATTACGTATTCATTTAAAACGGGTGTACTATCGTTACGGTCGTAGTTAGAGATGAAAGAGACTGTCTTTTAAGGCTTATTAAAAAGACTCGCCTCCATCTTACAAGGACTTGACTCTAAAATTAAGACTGAAAGTTCGAGTTTTTATTAATAAGACTTAGTAGTTTATTAAAAGATTAAAAACTGAAACGACTCGAGTTGTTTTCAAAATACTAAAAGACTTAAATGACTCAAGTTCTTTTATGTAAAAGGGATCGCACCGCAGTTTGTGTGTGATATTAAATATTTATTTTGTAACCTATCAACCAAAAGGAAAAATTCACGCCTAAACCACTAAATATATTTTGATAACATTTGACAAGGAGATAAAATGAGATATTTACATTCTATCAACACATACCTTACGACTGTCGACTTCCCAGATAATGAGTCGCCAGTCTTTTAAGTCCTTTAAGCTGTTTAAGTAACAGCTCAGTTTTTTTACGTTAAAAGACTTCAACTACAAAAGCTAGTCTTATGACTAAAGGTTGGGAACTAAAAGACTGAATCAGTCGTGAGGCGTCAAAAATAAGGTGAGTCTTTATTAAAAGCCTTAAAAGACTGAGTATCTTCCATCACTAGTCATAGTCGATGTTAAAATCTCCAAATACTATTATAAAAAACAATATATTAAAGAGTTTGTAGTTTCAGAAATAACTTTAGTTTTGGTCTAAACACAACGTAATGAAATTATAAAATTCGCGAGCGAAGCGAGCGAAAAATTTTTTTTTTTGCGACAATATTATTAGAAATAATATAGACCTGCTGATAAAATAATTTTGATGTCATTTTCGTACTTAACACCACCAAAAACCTATTTACATCACCTAAAATGTCAATATGTTACAGCTTAGCTTTCGACCTCGCCTCACTTTTAGTATTGAACTTGTATATTCTTATATATTCTTATTAATTCCAAAAACATTTGGCACTTGGTTTACTATCACTCGCAAACTTGAAAGGCCAACTTATGTGTGATAGTTTTTCTTTTAATTTCGTTGTATATTCTACCAACGAGATTTTTTTCTCATTTTTAGACACAACCGTTTAGCTGGTAGAGAGGTGGGGACACTAACTTTGGTTTTGGGCTAAATACAACAGAATGGAAGTATTTAATCCGCGAGCGAAGCGAGCGCAAATTTGTTTTGACTTTAAAAAATTTTATTTTTTTTAAATGTTTTTTAGCCACAAAAGTATAGTCAGGAATAATTTCGAGCTGGTGCTAAAGAGCAGGTCGCGTGGCGATTGTGTATAATTTTGATGTCATTTTCGTAATTAACACCTCCAAAAACCTATAACGACACATGAAATGTCAATATGTTACAGCTTAGCTTTCGACCTCGCCTCACTTTTAGTATTGAACCTTGTAAATATATTCTTATTAATTCCAAAAACGTTTGGCACTTGGTCGACTATCACTCGCAAACTTGAAAGGCCAACTTATGTGTGATAGTTTTCCTTTTAATTTCGTTGTATATTCTACCAACGAGAATTTTTTCTCATTTTTAGACACAACCATTTAGCTTGTAGAGAGGGGGGGACACTAACTTTGGTTTTGGGCTAAATACAACAGAATGGAAGTATTTAATCCGCGAGCGAAGCGAGCGCGAATTTTTTTTGACTTTAAAACTTTTTTTTAAAATGTTTTTTAGCAACAAAAGTATTGTTAGGAATAATTTCGAGCTGGTGCTAAAGAGCAGGTCGCGTGGCGATTGTGTATAATTTTGATGTCATTTTCGTAATTAACACCCCCAAAAAAAATCCATCGCCCTTTCACATGTATGGGAAACACCCGAAAAATTTTTTTTACAAAATTTTATTTTTTCTATTTGTCGGCGCAATTAATATGTATGAACATGCCAAATTGCAGCTCTGTAGTACCAAGGATCTAATATTAGTAAATATATTCTTATTAATCCCAACAATGTTTGGCACTTGGTCTACCATTACTCGCAAACTTGAAGGGCCAACTTATGTTTTATAGTTTTCCTTTTAAATTTGATGCATATTCTACCTCTGTGAATTTTTCCACATTTTTAAAAACAACCGTTTAGCTGGTAGAGGGGGGGGACACTTGTGTTTGACAAAAATTTTCACTTTAAAAATTTATGATTCGCAAACGGAGTGCTAAATCGAAAAACGTTCTTAGTAAACCCCTTTTATCTTTTAAAAAGCTATTCTATGACACCCCACTTGATGATATTGGCGAGAAAAAAAAAATTCATCGCCCTTTCACGTCTATGGGAGACACCCGAAAAAAAATTTTTTTCTAAGGTTTTACTCTACAATTCTGTCGGCGTGATTAATATGTATAACCATGCCAAATTTCAGCTCTGTAGTACCAAGGGTTTCTTAGAAAACCCGCGGACAGACGGACAGACGGACAGACGGACATGGCGAAACTATAAGGGTTCGTAGATTACTACGGAACCCTAAAAACGTTAGGTTATGATTTAGTATTTTTAAAACTCTTACCCGCGTGAGGGTTGGTAAGAGCACCACAGGAGATCTAATCCTGGGGTCGTGGGTTCAAGTCCCATTCGCGCCGAAAATTTTTTTTCTCTAAATAAATATTTGTAAACGGAAAGTTATGGTTGTGTTTTCATCTAAATACATCGAATAGGCCTTTTTTATAATTCGAACGGCACGGCAAACTTTTAATTACCATTTCCTCCTATGTTCCAGCTTCTAGAATCACTATAGGAACATAGGGGGTAATGGTATGTATGTATTTATTATTTAATGTATTACTGCTTTCTTATATGACACATTATAAGAAAAACAGTACAAAGGCGGACTTATCCCACAAGGGGATTCTTCCAGTCATCCCATTGAGTGTACAATACAGTTTTGCCGTGACATACCTTTCAATAGTTTTCTCATGAAAGAGTTACAAACTTTTGAAGATCCACTAAAACTCTATAATTTGTACATGGTTTCAATATTTATAATACACACATCAACACGGTCTAGGGATATTGCACGATTTTTCATACAAAAGAGGTCTGTTTGAGAAGATATAAAAGCAGACTCGAGATACATGGATGGCTATAGTTTTCAGACGAGCAAATGCTTAACCTGTTTTTTTTTTAAATTCTAGTCAATAAAAAACAAAATTTATTGATTAGAATTGAAAATTCAGGTTTATCACTTGCTCGTCTGAAAATTATAGCGCTCCATGTATCTCGAGTATGCTTTTATACCTTCTCAAACAGACCTATTTTGTATGAAAAATCGTGCAATATCCCTAGACCGGGTTGATGTGTGTACTAGAGAATCAGAGGATGCCCGGGACTTCGTTCCCTTTTTATTCGAGGAAATGATGTTTAAGCTACATTACTGGAAAGTTTGATCAAAATCTGTCCAGCTGTTTTTTCGTGTAAGAATATCAGACATTCATCTAGCTTTTGTCAATATTTATTTATACTATCTTTTGTCTGGGACTTCGTTTCCGTGGGAATTTGAGAAAATTGTTTAGCTTATGTGTTAATCTGACATCTGAGCTATTTTGCTGCTTCCATTAAAATCTGTCTAGTAGTTTTTGCGTGTAAGAGTTACAAACATCCATCCATTTATTTCGAAGTCCACACAGATGAAGTCCCGGCAAGAGGCTATTCGATAACAGATCCCTAGTGGCTCACAAACTAGTTCAAACCAGACAAATGCAGTTATTCCGCTACGACTGCAAATTTTAATTCTCACTGCACGTGGAGTCAACTGCACTCCAGGGCTTACCGTCAAAATATGTTGGAATTAAAGTACTGTTGCGTCGACTGTCTCTTGTTTTCTCAATTGGTCGCTTTTGTATTTTGAAAAGTAGAAAAGGGAAGGTTTTCATCGTGGCATTTGTTTTCTTTATATTTATATAAATGAGGACCTTCTCTTCAACAATTGGTGTTTTTTTCAATGGTAGTAATTCATCATCAGCTGCCTGTGTCTGTCCACTGCTGGACATAGGCCTCTCTTATGGCATGCCACTGAGCTCGGTCTTCAGCTCTCCTCCTCCAACCACTGCCCGCTACCTTACGAATATCGTCCCACCACCTAGTTACAGGGCGCCCTACCAAGTTTGCCGATTCGTGGTTTCCATGGCAGTAAGGCTTACTCTGAATGGACGGTTCCTGGATTTGATTCTCGGTCGGCTAAATAAATTGTGTTAAAAGCAGATCTTAAATCTCTCGTTTTGGTGTTTCTCTTTAGTGGGAATTTCGGAAAATCTTTCCTTAGGAATATGTCCTTCAAACTCGTCTCTACGTCTACGACCAGCGGTTTAGGCTGTGCGTTGATCCATCATTCAGTCAGGACAAGAGTTTTTACTTATAGGTACATATATAGATATATGAAGTCAAAGCAAATCCATAGGTATCTCGCCTTATATGTGGTCTGATATCCAATTTAACCCTAGGAAACAGGTCAACATAATTAATTATGCTAGATATAGACATATTTACGTTATGAGAAGTCTCTTACGATTAATACTAAACTTACAGAAAGGGATTTTTCATCACTAATACAAAGAGACTCAAATCCTACACAGGGCTTTAGGTATCTCTTTTTCAACCTCTCGAGTGGTAAATCAGTCCATGAAACTGAACAACTTTCCCAAGGAACATAGGTCAAAACACGAAAACAAAATTTTGAGTTCCCATACAAACTTCATCAGCATATAGCGCATTTTGTATGGGATATCAATTTTTATTTTTATTTTTTTGACCTATGATCCTTGGGGAAGTTGTTCAGTTTCATGGTCTGATTAACCGCCCGAGAGGTTGAAAGAGAGATACCTAAAGTCCTGTACAAGGTGACTTTAAATTATTTAGTAAGGATGTGACTCAGCCCACTAAAACTGAACAACATTCCCCAAGGAGCATAGACGAAATGTGAAAAAATATTTTCGCCTCCCTGTAGGGTAAAGGCGGGATAGATGCCCCAGTGGGATAGATGCCTCAACTTCAGAAAACCTAACTTCCAAAACCCGCGTCTTAAAAATAATAGTATAACTAAGAGCCGTAGTCACCCTGCACCTCAGTGAGCTGCGGACCATCGTGCGGTAAGGATGCGTGTCGCTCGTGTGTGCGATCAACTCCGCGGCGACCTTCACGAACACGTCGAAAATTTAATGGTTAGTACTTTGCTGTTGTATAACTTTTAAAGTAGTCTGTAATTCAGTTTTATTATTTATTACGCCAATATACTTATTGATTAAGTATGCATCTAGATGAAAATAGTTGCTCATTTGTTTTGTATTTATTTAAAAAATACGAGGGCATCTATCCCTATCAAAAAGGATAGTTGCCCTGATTTTTTTAGGGATAGATGCCCTTAGGGGCATCTATCCCTCCATACACAATGTATACACATATGTAGTTTCAGTGTATGTTTTGAACATATTTTTGTAATTTGTTACATTATTTAGTATAATTAGAATTTTTCCTTATTGTGGCACGATCATGCCACGAAAATATAAAAGAAAAGAATGAGTTAAAGCTCAAGTGGGCACCTGGACTTCAGAAGATTTGCAGGCGGCTTTCGACGAGATGGACAAACATATCATGGGGATAAACTCCAAATGTGGAAAAACAAAGGCACTTAGTGGATCTACGTAAAGAACGATCTCAGTAGGATCAATAAGATTATTTGTTATTTCATTATTGTTTTTAAAAGCCTTTTATAATTATGCATGTTAAAGTTGAATATTAATATTTTATGATAATAATTTAGAATTATAATTTTTGTTGAACAATTTTGAATTTTGCTATGGCAAATTTTTTGATCTCTTATTATTATGATGACAATTAAAATATTTCTAAGACTTACTACGAAATGCGTTTTATTACATAATAGGTCCATGTTTTTTGGTAGATAATTTCTATTTTAGAATTAAATAAAACACTAATTATTGTCCCCATAAGCGCATAAACATTTGGTTGAGTTTTTTGTTTATACCTAAAGTATGAAGGGCATCTGTCCCGCGCCGCAGGCGTCTATCCTTCTGCCTATTTTCATGGTGGGGCACCTATCCATAGGGGTAGGCATCTATCCTCAAAAAAGGAGTTCCACGAAAAGCTAAAATCCGCAAAATCCGTATTTTATAGGTCCAAAAAAACGAATCCTTGCTAAACATAAAGAATTAAACTAATTGAATTTGTAGAAATTACCTAAAAAAATATATTATTGTGGAAATTATGACGACATTTCAAAAAGTGGGGCATCAATCCCGCCTTTACCCTACAACTTTTGCGATCAGCTGATCAGCCTTTCTATGGGGAAGACGAATTTTTTTTTGAGGAGAGCTTTTCATGTTCATGGGATGACTCATCCCCTAAAGTTTCGCTAACTGTAATAGACCGAGCGCTCGTTGCACGAAACCCTACCTCATGAGGGGGCAGCTCAGAACCATGAAATTTCGTTTGTGGTTATCTGATAATAGGCATTGTAGTCAGATATCTACTTTGTGCGAACTGTTGTTGGGATTGAAGTCGGTGACTCATACGTTTTTAACGTGGAAAATTATCTTTTAAGCATTTACGGGCAGAGTAGATCGACGAATGGTGGTCATAGGCTATTTTTATTTAAATTTCCAGATAATGAGACTACTATTTCCCGACTGCTATTGCCCCTGCCTTTATTTATCTAATCAACATCCTTTGTCTAGTAATTTGCCCGCGATGACTTGCAAAAACTTTCTTTTTTAATTATAAGTTGGGTTGCTTTCAACTATTCATTTTCTTCTAACTGCAAAGCTTTTAGAATTGAGGGTCCTTAAAAATGACTTTTCGGAGCTTGAGGGTTCTAATTAGTTTCGGTCATTTACCCCTATTAAAAACTTTTGATAAGTAAAACGAATAGTAACAAGTTTTTTTATAATATTACTAGTTTTCCGCCCGCGGCTTCGCCCGCGTGGACGTTATATGGTGCCCAGCTGTGAGATAAAATGTAACCTATATCCTTTCCCAAGGTCTAATCTTAGTACCAAAATTCATCAAAATCGGTCAGCCGCTGTGTCCCTGCATTTTAAATCTGTAATATCTTCGAAATTATTAATTTAAATAACATGCTGTAAAGGGCAATATTGATCTATATTAAATGCACAATTTATTTAAAGTACTTAATTAGATAAGAATTAATGCTGTATTGCTTAAAATCGCTTCGTAAATAAGTCATTATTTCTCGTAAAAAGTAAAGGATAAAAAATGGTTACTGTGGGTTATCCCTAAGAGATAGACATATACCATCGGGAACTTTTTTGCAAATCTTTTCAAGGTGTAAAATACTGTAGTACATTATTTTGACCTATCTCGTAGGGTTCAGCCAGCGTTTGCAATGTAAGCGCCAAAAAATGTGTTTATTTACGACATCACATTTGAAACTACTAAAATTATCAGTTTTTCTCTACTATATTATGCATGTATTATACATATAAACCTTCCTCTTGAATCACTCTATCTATTAAAAAAACCGAATCAAAATCCGTAGCGTAGTTTTAAAGATCTAAGCATACATAGGGACAGACAGACAGACAGACAGTGGGAAGCGACTTTGTTTTATACTATGTAGTGATATATTATGCATATGCATGTATTATACATATAAACCTTCCTCTTGAATCACTCTATCTATTAAAAAAACCGCATCAAAATCCGTAGCGTAGTTTTAAAGATCTAAGCATACATAGGGACAGACAGACAGACAGACAGTGGGAAGCGACTTTGTTTTATACTATGTAGTGATGGTGTATTTGACTCATGGAGACTGTTTGTATGAACTGTCATACAATCCGGTCTGGTTAGCACAGTCCACTTTAATTGGTAATAACCTAATCCACCAAGTCCAGCAGGCCGATTCTATTAACAAACTGCAGCTACTCTATCCAGGGTATAAGGGACAGCTTCGCAAAAACTGAAACTTTGAATTTAGACCATCATTTAAAATGAGTTTTTTGTAGCCGATCATAGTTACGGTTAATTTCTACTACTTAAGTATTAGCTAAGCTGTCCCTTCTACCACGTATAATGATTTAAAAAAAAACCAAAAGAAACATTTATAGAAATCTTTATTTACACACCTCAACAAACAGTATAAAATTTCAAATCGTAAAACTGTACAAATAATTAAAAAATATCACTGAAGGATTGAATCTAGACACACATTTTTCGGTAGAGAAAGAAAATTAGTTCATAAGAAACTTAAGCGGAAAATATAGGATTTTACGTCGGGGAGGCTACCACCTAAGGGAAGCTGATGCTGGGTGAACGAATGGAACGTTGTCGATTGCTTCTTTATAAGGAGACCTTGATTATCGACATGAACCAAACACAGCAATGTACATCATTCCATTCGTTCATCATTCGTTCAATCAGCATCAGCTTCGCTTAGATGGTAGCCCCCCAGCTCACTAACTTGTACTGAACAAAGGTCAAAAATAATAGAGAAATTCATTCGTTCAATCAGCATCAGCTTCGCTTAGATGGTAGCCCCCCAGCTCACTAACTTGTACTGAACAAAGGTCAAAAATAATAGAGTAATTCGTTTCTCTCCAAACTCCTTACAACATTGTATTTACGAGTACATTGTTTTAATTTTGATAATATATTCAAAGCTGGACTGGGAATGAAAGAAAAAACTTGAAAGTACACGCTGCCAACTCTTCCCAGGCATACTGTAAAAGTCAGTCAGTGAGACTCGAGTGTATTTGCTATATTATGGGCGAAAGGCTGACAACCTCTCAGTATTATACATCATATTTTAACTAATAACCCTGAGAATTTGTGTAAAATGTGGCATCAAGTGGTTCTAGAACCACTGATAGCACTGTCTACCTCGATAGGGATTAGGCGTGAGCGCATGTCGCACCCTCACAACGATAAGGGCTCATCTCTAAAAGTCAACTTTTTGGGAGATTCTAAATATTTTAACTTTGATAGTAATTATTTCACCCGTTTTGCTTAAAATTGCTTTGTGTTGTTAAGATAAGAAAATAGAGTAACCAAATGCGATGACCGTACGTTTGATTTTATATTCATCACATTCGTAGACATGTTTTTAGTCTCTCGGTTGTGTAACTCAGTTTATCAAATTTTTGAGTTAGGCCCCTATCGTTCTGAAGGTGCGATTGTGTGTGTATGTCCTGTGGGGAAAAATTGTCAGTTCCAAGAACTGATTTACAAAAAGTTCGGGTTTTTCTCTAACTATTGACAAAATATTTTAACATGAAATTGTGTAACGAATAATTACATATTCTCTTTGGTATTATAAAACTGTATTTATATTATATTATATATATATATATTGTTTAAGTTTATATATTGCGCCCGCTCTTGATTTCACTATGCGACTTTTCATACCCAAAGGTTACCTGGAAGAAATCGCTTGAAGCGATAAGGTCGCCTATATTGTACATTTTGTAAAATTACTTGTAATTGTCTCATCATTGTATTTCTTTTCAAATTGTGCAATAAAGTATATTGTATTGTATTGTAACAATCAACTTATCGCTCTTTAATGTTTATATGCTAACTAATAAATAAGTTATCCAATTATATAAAATTTATAGAACAAAAGCTTTTTGTAAAATGCGTGTCTAGAATCAACCCTTTACAACCATAACCTGACACATTAGCACCAATTAATTTTACAAAATCATTTATATCAAGCTCAACATTATACTTTTAACTTTTCTTTTTCGAATCAACGTCTTCAGCATCTTTGTCTTCACTTTCCTTTTCTTCTTCTTTATCTTTATCTATCTTTGCTTTATGCACTGGAACTATCTCAGTTGGTGGAGGCGTTATAGGAACCAAGCTACCATCTTCTTCAGCAACCTTCAAACCGATGGTAGCACCCAATTTGGCACTTGCTTGCTTAAACGTATCAGACAATTTAACTTGCACAACGTTAATACACATGGAAGTAAGAGCTAAACCAAACACAAGGTACAACATAGAAGACATCATGAAAATTGGATGGTCAGGGACCAAATCTCCTAAGCCAATGGTAGACATTGAAATAAAGACGAAATAGAAGGCTTCAAAGAAGGTCCAGTCTTCCCAAATATTATACACAGTCGCTCCAATGATGATGTACACTATAAGTATTACTATGGCAACGGAGATTGGTAAATTGAATTCGTCGTCTATTTCAAATAGGGAAGGCGCAGGGGTGTCTGGATCGGTGTCATCTAAATCCTTCACAATGACTTGACCTGGCTTCGGTGGAAGGGGAGGTGGTACGTCACTTGGCTTCCTTCCTAAAGGCGGAGGTCGATCACCTTCCCCGTTCACTCCCATATCTTCTTCATTAAATATTTGCGAAGGTCGACGAACCACGCCATAAACGATGTTGAGTCCCTTCATTACTTCCTGAAATACAATGAAGATGCCATGTCATGCTTTGAAAACAACTAATTATTTCGGGGCCACAAAAGACTTGAAAAAATGAAAGACATACGCCTGAGGGGAGATCATTACTCATTTCTAAATAAAAGGAACAATTCCATTGTTTTCGTTACACAGTTATAATTTGGAACATACATTTGGGGAATACGATTACAATATTTACAACGTTGTTTCTTCAGTTTACTTTTTACTTTCTGAAGAACTTACTAATTTGAAACGAAAAATTTGAATATTATTGTGACATAAAAAGATACTTTGATTCAGAAAAGTAAGATATTATAATTTTTTACAAAATAATTGGACATGAATACTTTTATTATTCTCGTCAAGATATTAATTTGAAAATTCTAAAACATCTTTTATTATTTCAACTTCTTTCTACATCTCATAGACACTTTTGTTATATAACCAACTGTTAAAACATATTTAAAAACTAAATTTCGGCATTTTTAATTCAAGATGGCGGCTTGCGTGGCCTACCCTCATGGTTGAGAACGTGGATTTAGTTAGACCTAAGCGAAACTTGCCAAAACTCAAACTTTTGTGAGGCAAAGATTATTTATAATTTCCACAGAAAGTTCTTTTTTGATCTTTATTTTATTCGGTATGTAAATGAAACGTTTAACATACCTGCATCGGTACAGTGCGCCTAACTTTCTTGCAACTTCGCGTATAGTAGAACCTTCTAATGAAGGCCCAGAAGAACTTGATGATTCTTGTGAACAGCTTGCCAAAGTCAGCCAACACGATAAGGAACAAAGGTATGCCCACTATAGCATACACTATCGTTGCCACTCTTCCATATGTCGTCTTCGGTGCAATGTGACCGTAACCTGAAATTTAATACATAAAGATCAAGTCACTAATACATAAATTAAGATTATTCCAATGAAAAAAAAAGAAAATTTAAAATGCCAATTTCGGGTTTTATTGAAATTTATTTAACAGTTAGTACTACTTTTAAAAGTGCCCTTACCAATAGTGGTAACTAATGTCATACAATAGACAAAAGAATTCATGAAGTTCCAAGATCTTTGGCCGCTGTATGAAGTGACGCCAGCTTCATGGGCAGTGTGTAATTGGTTCTCGAATTCGTAGAGTTTCTTCCTTGCCATGGACTTCCAATCCTCTTCGCGCAAATAACTGCTACCACGCCACAAACTCTCGATAAAATCTCGCTTTACACCCCTCGTTCCGCATTTGTAAGCGTTCTCAAAAGAACCCTCCAAAGACTTGAACATCAGTCCACCTAATCCAAATAGTATTATCATCAACAATACATCACATAAACAGCGATTTCTTAAAGAGATAATACGATTGTATATAACCGAATGCTCTTCCTTAAATTGTTGCCAATTCGCTATAATTTTCCATCTTGATCGTGCTGGTTTCTTTTTTTCTTCAACAACTTTGACTTGTGTAAACTCTTCATTTACTTTCTTCACGCCATTTTTGGTTTCACTTATAGTCCTTTTTCGTAGGCCAGATTTTTGTAATTCTATTATTTTTTCTATATCGACCTCAGGCTCAGTAACTTTGTCATAATTTTTCACTTCTTGACTAAGAAGACGTAACTTGCGAGTAAGTTCTGCAGTTCTTTCGGATAAATCAAATTCGTACTCATTTTCACTTGGTGAAGTTGAGTAACAACTAGAGGTGTACTCTGATTGGCTGGCGTCGAGATAGCCAGAGCTCCTTCGTCTAGGTCTTATAGGTTTATCTGATTCAACTTTTTTAGGAACTGCTTTCTTAGTAATGCCTGATAATATCTCCTTGTCACTTATGATTTGGATAGTTTTTGGACAAGATATTCCTCTACTAGTTCTGGAAACTGGAGTCTTATTTTGGGGTGTCTGTAAAGTTTTACTGTAACGCTTATATTCAGCTGGGAGCCTTGGATCGTCCTTTGGAATAGACAAACTTCTAGCTCTAGTTTGCATTAGTTCTAATATCTCTCGACTTGTTTGCGTCATTTCTATGCCACTCTTATCGATTACCTTAAGTTCTTCTGCTCTAGCAACCGACTGAGATCGATTGGCTCTCGGTGATCTATTCTTCATAAAACGTCGTGGTGTCGGTACAACTTTCCGTTTTGCTCCAGCGGCAAAATTCTGCTGATTCCCTTGATCCTCACTCATCTCACTCTCACTAGTCTTATTCTGTAAATGTCATTAGGGTTATTATTTATTAGTCTCTCTTCTATTACTACGAGGTTATTCAAAACTATATACATCTTGTCACAAATTCATTGAAAATACAGCGCTATCAACAAAGCAATAATAATAACCAAAACTACTTTTATATAAAAACTGACCCCAAATCTTGTTGCAGATTTGCTCCGAGCTGGTTTCACTGGAGGCATCTTGCTTTGCGGTTCCTCTCGAGCTGGTTTTGCTGGTGGCTGTTTTACAAGAACGGGTTTTACATCTGCTGACATTTTTCTACTGGGAGTCCTGACGATTCTCTCCCGAACCTCTACAACAGGTTTATTTTCTTGTGTCAGTTTCTTGCTAGGAGTTCTTTCAACTTGTATTACTTTTGTTACTAGTTCCCCAGAAATGTCAGGGGATTTCGGGGTTACAGTTTTAATGGGCACAGCTGTCGTTTCAGTGGCTTTTGAAACGGTGACTGGCTTAACGGAAGGTGCTGGCGTCTCCGGAGTTTTTGGCGTCACTGGTTTATTAGCTACAGGTTTAGTATCTTTTTCATCAAAAGTGAAAACGTCTTCCTTTGAAATGGGAGTCTGTAGATTTTTAGGTTTATTATTATCAACAGATTTTTCTTTGATTTCATCAGGATAAACTATTTCTTCAAGCTTCTTTGGTGTGCTGGGTAGTGTTAGTGGTGTGTTTACATCTTTTGGCATAGCAGAAGGTGAGGATGGGGTAGGAGGTGATAACGATCCCCTAGATTCCTTCGGGGGATCAATCGTTAAAGAACTACGTCGGTTTGAAAGATCTTCTTCTTTTGGACTTAAAATGTAGTTAGTGCTTAGTAATTTATTTGTTGGGTCAATAAAACTTCCTTTGCGCTCCAGTGAACAGCCTTCTCTCTCAAATTTATCTGGCACTGCAAAAGGGGAAATACTTCTGCGTCGTCTTTCGTTCGCCGCTAGGGCTCGTTGTTCCATTACTTCATCAGTATCTATATCATAAACAGGGTCTTTCACATTCGCTTGTTCTTGAACCAAGCGTCTCATTTCCTCATAGGTATTATCGGCTTCGATTTCTCTGGAACTACGTTGAGGAGCGGATTGGGTTTCTTCATCCTCAGAGGTAGGAGTGTCTTCGTGAATAGGAGTTCTACCGGGTTCGGGAGTTTTTTCTCTCATCCTCGTAGCTTGCCCTCTGTTTTTAGACAAGTTCCTCCGTTTCCTTATGGACAAATGTTGGGCGTCGGATTCCATAATTCCGGGTTGTTTATCAGGGGATTTGGACACTAAAAGACCACAGGTTTGGGTTTCGGACTCGGCTCTTATAATAGGGATTTGAAGGGTAAATCTTTTCTCTTCATTTCCACCCTCACTCATCACCACATAAACACCGCAACTGAAAAATAAAAGAAACCTGGTCAGAAGAACGACCGACAATGAACTAAACGATAACAAGGCATGAAATTCTTTCAACCAGTCGGCTATTAGATATCTTGGCAATGTACGAGCCATTGTTTGCCAATATCATTATGCATTATCACTTCAAGCTACGTAATACCTCATGTTGATACAACGTAAACTTACCTTTGTCAATCCCTTGTCCCGAAACTTTATAACATCGGGGTCGAGGCAGATATCTAATAAAAGAATCTATTTTCGCCCGAGAGAGTCGGACGTAAACAAACGTTGATACAACTGGAAAATAGGATCCATTTTTGTCACAGTGGCTGTCACTATAAAACACTTTGTATACAAATCGATTTTGAAAAGATTTTGTACTGGAAATATCGTGAATTTTCGAAATAGACCCGCGTCAATCGTGGCACGTTGGAACTAAACGTCCGAGCACAAACCGCCGCGCCGGGCACCGTTCCAAATTTAAAACAACCACACCTATATTCAGGAGATTGTATGTTTGTGTGAAACCAGAAATACAATCAGTAAGACCAACGCAGTGTATAGAACTTTAGGTGGGGGTTCTACACCATATTATAGTTGAGACAAAAGTATCACATTAAATACATTTTTAGTAAATACATTTTCGTTGCCTCGTCCTGTATATCGAAGTCTTCGCCAGTTCTATTTTTAGTGCCAAAAACAGAATTTCTAATCAATTGTCTAAGACTAATCGGACAGTCGCATTGTAACGTAATCGAGTGACGATAAATTAATGCGATTGATCATCGATGTGAAGTGACGTCGGTCTGAAATTATCTCGGCTGATCGACGGGCCGCGCCTTCTGATAAATTACTCAATTCTGGCATTGACTTCGTACGAATGAATGCCCATCCGAAATTTCGATTTCGTTGTCATTTTGTGTGGTAGGTATCTTAATTTAACCCAAATTTTTGACTCTACGAAGCTCTAGATTTTCGAGTATAAGCAGTACCTCAACAAAGAACATGAGGCGGTGTATCTTGATAGGTACGTGGCAATTTAATAAGCGTTTCCGTACCACGGAGGGCACGTTAAATCGTCGGTCACCCTACATTACAGTATTTTTTTTTTTTCGTTTTCTGTTTTTTTGTTTTATATCGTATACGAGAATACGAAATGCCCACGGGAATCCTCTAGTTATTTAATAATAATGACATAGCAGTAGGCCTCCTGGACTTTGATGAGTTCAATTAAAACATTAAAATTTTGAAACAAAATGAATTTCCTCCCGACGAAAACTAAAACTAATCGACTGACGAGCGAAACTAAAATTCGCATCTCATCGTAGCACAAAGGAAATAGGAACAATGTTATTTTTTCCGCTACAACGTTCTCCCTTGTTTGTAAACGAACAGAGTTCCTCACAAAAAGATTCTATATGTATGACGTATCCCTCGCTTTACTTTGTCAAACGAAAACAAATAGAAATTGTTTCACAAACAAAGCCTTTGAACGTGTTAAGCCCAAGTGCACTCGAAAGAACGAATAGGGATTTAAAATTCCCGATAAATTATAATTTTCTCCTAGAACATACAACCATATGTCTTGTCTAGGAAGCGCCTGCCAATAGTTTAAAAGCAACAAGTTTTGTTCGTTGAACGTATTTGCTCCCATTAAAGTTGCAGGCGTTTTTGCAATTACGGCGGTTTAAAGTTCGTTCGTTTTAGTTTAATGAGTTGTATTTCTGGTTTTCACGTTTCGTTATTGTAGGTTTGTTGTTAGAACTAGATGGAAACCCATCTGTGAAAAAAACATTTAGGGACATTAACGGAATTAGTTAACAAAATTATGTCACGCGCCTATATGTTTATACGTATTAGCTGTGCCCAAGTTTTTTCATGTTGCCCACCAACATAATTCACTAATTATCCAAAATGCACTCACAAAGTAACATCAGAAACTAAGCGTTAAGCTGTCGGTCCCGGCTGTTGTCGATTGACTACAGTCATTAAAACGAAGTCAGAGGCCATTGTGCGGTTTGAAAACTCTGACACCAGGGTTACCGAGGCCGCGTATAGGGTGAGGCCGTCCGTCCCCCTCCCCCCAATTCAAGATGGCCGCCATACAAGTTTAGATTCTAAAGGTGAGGCGAGGCCGAAGGCCGAGCTCCGCGTAGGGCGAAGCCCGAAGCGTCACCAAGCATATTACCCGCCGACCGCCATCCGGAGGGCTTCGCCCTTCGCGTCACGATTCCCCCAACTAAAATCCAAGATGGCGGATATTAAATTTTTGGAAGGCGCTCGGCGGGTAAGATGCTTGGCGACGCTTCGGGCTTCGCCCTATGCGGAGCTCTGCCTTCGGCCTCGCCCTATACGCAGCTCGCCTCGGCCCTTGAAACTCTGACACCCTTGACAATAACTACACGATAAGAACAAACTTACCTATTGTAGTATAAATAGTTCCAGCATAAAACATGGCATTCCAAAAGCCCCAGGTCTTCTTCTTAGGTTGTTCAGCTTCACAAGACTGCTTCTGGCATTCTGTGTAGTTCTCTTCATAGTTCTTCAGCAATTCTTCTATCACAACCAATCGGAGGGGATATGTGTTGCTCTGGAAAACAAGGATTTTTTTTATAGTACTTAGTGTAGTTTATTACAATAAAAAAAACAACGGGTTGCACTCCGGGAGTGCCGGCAAAAGTGAAAACTTGAACATATATTACGAATTATCGATCAGGTCACGTGTCCTGACATGGTTTAACATTTTTTATCCATCCCGAAAAGCATGCCGCTAAATAATTTTTCACTCTTCCTCCGTCTTACGAATTTTCGATCAGGTCACGTGTCCTGCCGCGAGTTTTACCCATCCCAAAAAGTGCACAACGCCGCTAAAGAAGTTTTCATTTCAAAAATTTTACAATAGGGTCCTGGAGTATCCCATTTTATACGTTACTAGCATTCCGCTTGGGACTTCGTTCCCGTGAGAATTCGGAAAAATGATGTAGCCTATGTCCATCGGGAATAATGTAGCTTTCTAATGGTGAAAGAATTTTTCAAATCGATCCAGTAGTTTCGGAGCTTATTCAATTCAAACAAACAAACAATCAAATCTTTCCTCTTTATAATATGTATAGAAAATTAATAAGATATTATTAACTTTTTGCAAATGAATGGTAGGGTCTTAAAAGTATAATTTCGTTTCAGCACTTTCCAAACGCCGACACGCTTTTGACCGGTTTTTGTTTTTACACAAACGTTTGCCCCGACCGGGAATCGAACCCAGTGCCGTGTGATTCTGTGATTTCATTACCTTTGCAGCTTCTTCTATCTGAGCTGCTATATCTCTTCTTACTTCTGTCATATTTAATTTTGTACTGTTAGTTTCAAGCTTTTCTTCTAGAGGACCTGAAATAAAAAGAAAATACGTCAATTAAATCTTTGTTGTTGTTTTTTGAAGTCTGTAAAAAATCAAGAAGTTTTTATAAATCTACAAAGCCTCCTATGACATGGTTTCTATGACTTATTTAATTTTTATCAGCCTGTAAACGTCCCCACCGGGCCTCGGGCACGGGCCTCCCTTTGAAACAAGAAAAGGATCTAGGCCATAGTCCACCACGCTGGCCCAATGAGGGTTGGTCGACCGCGCGCTTTTTGAAAACTAATTTTTTTAGACGTGCGGGTTTCATCACAATGTTTTTCTTCACCGTTAAGCAAGTGATAATTAATGAAAAATTCATGTTTAAATCCAAGAAGGCGAATTAAGTGATACAGGCTCGCACCTCTGGCTCATTGTAAATTGGCCTATCACCCAGTGGCGTGCATAGACATTTTAGGCAGGGTAGGCAGTGAACTTTTAGTGATGAAAATTATTAAGATTTTAGAATGTTAGTTAAAACAACATAAGGTTACTTATTCAAATCAAAATAACCTATGCTTGTAAACTTTTATGTGTATAACAGTTTGAAAACAAAATGCACGGAACACAAAATAAGCGGTTAGTATGCATACAGCCCGTGAGCCAATTATTGTGAATGTCGTATATTTTAGTATTAAAATGCCGGCCTTTTGCGATAATGTTTACTTTTTCTTGAAAAGGTAAACTTGAAAAATTACGCAGTTTAGGCAAACAAAAAACATCATCACCACACTTTTTACAACTTATTGTACTCATTTTGTTCTAAACAAATGTCTAATAATCACTATAAACTGATAAAACAATAATTTGCAAAAGTTTTCGTTCGTAGTCGCAAAAGAAAAACAATCCAATAAGAAAAAAATGCCGCAAAATTAAAAATCTATAACAGCCCTTCCAAACTTACCAAATATTGACACTTCTCAATTTGGTAGCATCGCTTTATAGGCAGAGCTTTTTTCGCCATACAATCAGTTCGTTAATTTGTCGCGGGGGAGGCGAAACAGCCAATCAGAAGCCAGCATTTTTCAACAAAAAAAGGCATTTCAAACGAGTGCTCATAAGCTTCGCCATCTAGCGGCGGCGGCGAGCGGCACGGCTCTCTCTTCTTACTAGTTCTAATGTTGAACTAGTAACTAGTTTAGATGGCGCTGTTTTGAAAAAGTTTAAATTCGGTAAAAATATAATGTAGATAACGTGATTTAGTAAAACGTTTATATTCGTTTGATTCTGTGATCGTTAGTGTACATTATATATTTAATTTTTGTTTTATTTTCCTTGAATACCCTAGGGTAGGCACTGCTTTTCTGCTTGTATGGAATGCACGCCACTGCATCACCGCTCTGTTTATGACATATCTTTATATTACAACAACTAGCATTCCGCCTGGGACTTCGTTCCCGTGGGAATTCGGGGAAATTATGTAGCCTATGTCCAGGGACAACGGCACATCATGCTATCCAAAACTGTCAAAATTCTTCAATCGATTTTAAATTTTATCGCCAAGCATTAGAATTTACTATTCATTTGGGAAATTTGACAGCTTGTGGTAACCCGATGTGCTGTTGACTGTCCATCGGAAATAATGTAGCTTTCTAATGGTGAAAGAATTTTTCAAATCGGTCCAGTAGTTTCGGAGCTTATTCAATTCAAACAAAAGCCATCGAAGATTTATTTCTATCTCTTTCTAGCAAAACGAAATTTAACACGGAGTTTGTATGGACCAAGTGACATGTGACGTCACAGTCCATGTCGGATCTCTCTGTCTAATCGGTGCGTAATTAATAGTTTTAAATGCGTATATCAGCCGTATTTCTTGGCCGATTTTAATTTCACTTTTTGTCATCTCAACTATACGGTATTTTCATATATGGTTACTCAATGCGATAAAAAAAAATTATGCATATTCCCAGCGTTTCCCTAAAAACAGAAACAATATCACACAGCTAATAAATACAATTCGGGAAATGAAAATATCTTTCTTTACTTTTCCTTTCTTGAGTAAACATCCCTCCGATGTCATTTTGGTAACGAGCAAGTATATGGATGGTACAGTAAAAAGATAATTCAAAGCATTTTTTGACTTTTTAACCGACTTCCAAAAAGGAGGAGGTTCTATGTTCGACTGTATGTATGAATCTTTTTTTATGTGTGTTCATATTTTCTTCGCCATTTGTTTTTTGTTCGAAAGAGTATACTTCAGAGGTGGTCCCATTGTCACCATGTTGGGATCTGATGATGGAATCCCATGGAAATCGAGGGAAACCCTTGAATTAAATAGGCACTTACAATGTTTCTCATGTTCATTGTATTATTTACACTAAAACCGGCCAAGAGCGTGTCGGGCCACGCGCATTGTAGGGTTCCGTAGCAGCATGGTTCAAATATGCAGCTGGTTTCTTAATTCGCATTCGTATCGGAAGGGCATTTAATCAAAACGCCCTAATAGCAGAACGGCCTTAAAGCAAAGCGGCATGTAAGCAGAACGTCCTATTAGCAGCATGACCTAGTAGCAAATGGGCCGAATGTCAAAAGCAAAATGAATCAACAGTACAGTCCTATACAAAATAAATTGAGCCGTGTGGTGATCGGTTGAGAATAACACCACCCCATCTCTTTCCGTGGGTTTCGTAAGAGGCGACTAAGGAAACACAAATGAGACCTACCTCCTATTAATCCATCTTAGGCAACGACACCTCAATTTGTTTTAAATCTGAGGTGGCGTCCTATGGTCTCATGCGGTGTGGTAGGCTCTGTAAAATGTCTGTAAAGGACCGTCTGGTTCGCGACCACCCTCCTACCGAAGTCCGACGCCAAACAGCTTGCTGTGTTCCGTTGGTGCGTGGGAGTACCAGTGTCTTTATAGGCATTTTCTGAGTTAACTCGCTTCATCGTCGACCTTATCTTTGACCTTTCTTAACCCATCTTATAATAAAATAAAAAAATAAGAATAAAAAAATCATACCATATAATGGAATAAGTGAGACTGAGAAAGTAGTTTGTCTTGAATCGAGAGTAGAATCGGTTCCAAAAATTTTAAAGGGTAGGCTACTATTTCGAAAGTAGCCTCATTTCGCGACTTTGGTCCTGGTCCTGGAGACGTTATGGGAATTCGGACCACGCGGCTGGAATCCTAGTGCGGAGAAGTGTGATGTGCACCGGGTAGGATAATTTTTGGAAAAGAAGAATATACTGGCTATCCGTGCGGGTTAGGTGCTCTTCTGTCTCTTACTATCTTGCTTGAATTATTAATAAGTAACATTATTTATTTAATAGGTAATAGGATTATAGGAGAAAATTAAAAATAACTTGTTCTTAGATAACAGCATTTTAATTTGTGTTAATAAGCGTACCAGATCTTTTAGCTAACACGTCCTTCTGACATTCGGCCCATTTGCTACTAGGTCATGTTGCTAATAGGACGTTCTGCTTACATGCCGTTTTGCTTTAAGGCCGTTTTGCTATTAGGGCGTTTTGATTAAATGCCCTTCCGATACGAAAGGCTTAATTCTACGAGCATATTGTCATAGTCGATGTTAAAATCCCCAAATACTATATTATCAAAAAGAATGTACTAAAAAGTTTGTAGTTTCAGAAATAATTGTAGTTTTGGTCTAAATTTAACAGAATGGAAGTATTTAATGCGCGAGCGAAGCGAGCGCGAATTTTTTTTTTTTTAATAGTTTTTTTTTTTTTGGTTTTTGTTTTTTGTTTTTTTTTTTTGCGATAATATTATTGTTAGGGATAATATAATAATATCGAGCTGCTGCTAAAGCAGGTCGCATGGTGGTCTTGTATAAATTTGATATCATTTTCGTACTTAGCACCCCCAAAAACCTATTAAACGACACCTGAAATGTCAATATGTTACAGCTTGGCTTTCGGCTCGCCTCACTTTAAGCGTGGAACCTTGTATGGCGGCCATTTTGGATTAGTGTACACTTCGTCGTGAATGCTACCCTCGTGAATTATTCTACATTTTTTTCATTATAAAAATTAATGTTTCCCAAACGGATTGCTGAATCGAAAAACGTTCGTAGTAAACCCCATCTATCTTGAAAAAACCTATCCTATGATAACCCACTCGATGATATCGGCGAGAAAAAAAATCCCTCGCGCTTTCACGTGTATGGGAAACACCCGAAAAAAAAATTTTTTTTCCACTTGCAGCATAATGCTGAGTCAGCGCCTCTTCACTCCTGTGACACTCAGTGTCGACTGATTCTTACTATTTTTTAATTTTGTTTTTATTTTTTAACTTTTTCTTATTGCTTTGTTTATGTGTTTTGATGTGTGTTATTGGAGTGAATAAAGCTGTTATCTATCTATCTATCTATCTTTCACGTGTATGGAAAACACCCGAAAAACAATTTTTTTTCACCATTTTATTTTTTAGATCTGTCGGCGCAATCAATATTACGACCATGCCAAATTTTAGCTCTGTAGTACCAAGGATCTAATATTAGTAAATATATTCTTATTAATCCCAACAACGTTTGGCACTTGGTCGACTATTACTAACAAGCTTGAAGGGCCAACTTATGTGTGATAGTTTTCCTTTTAATTTTGTTTTATATTCTATCACCGTGAATTTTTCCACATTTTTAGAAACAATCGTTTTGCTTGTAGTGGGGGACACTTGTTTTTAATAAAAAAAATTACTTTAAAAATTAATTTTTCGCAAAGGGACTGCTGAATCGAAAGACGTTCTTAGTAAACCTCTTCTATCTTTTAAAAAACTACTTATCCTATGACATCTCATTCGATGATATCGGCGAGAAAAAAAAATGAAATAAATATATTGAAATGGAAGTATTTAATGCGCGAGCGAAGCGAGCGTGAATTTTTTTTTTTTTGTTTTTTTTTTTGGTTTTTGTATTTTTTTTTGCGATAATATTATTGTTAGGCATAATATAATAATATCGAGCTGCTGCTAAAGCAGGTCTCGTGGTGATCGTGTATAATTTTTAAAACCTATTAAACGACACCTGAAATGTCAATATGTTACAGCTTGGCTTTCGGCTCGCCTCACTTTTAGCGTGGAACCTTGTATGGCAGCCATTTTGGATTGGGGTACACTTCGTCGTAAATGCTACCCTCGTGAATTATTCCACATTTTTTTCATTATAAAAATTAATGTTTCTCAAACGGATTGCTGAATCGAAAAACGTTCATAGTAAACCCCTTCTATCTTTTAAAAAGCTATCCTATGATAACCTACTAGATGATATCGGCGAGAAAAAAAAAATCCATCGCCCTTTCACGTGTATGGGAAACACCCGAAAAAAAAATTTTTTTTCCACTATTTTATTTTGTAGATCTGTCAGGGCAATCAATATGTATGACCATGCTAAATCTTAGCTCTGTAGTACCAAGGGTCTAATATTAGTGAATATATTCTTATTAATCCCAACAACGTTTAGCACTTGGTCGACTATTACTCACAAGCTTGAAGGGCCAACTTATGTGTGATAGTTGTCCTTTTAATTTTGTTGTATATTCTATCACTGTGAATTTTTCCACATTTTAAAAACAATCGTTTTGCTTTTAGTGGGGGACATTTGTTTTTAATAAAAATTTTCACTTTAAAAATTAATTTTTCGCAAAGGGAATGCTGAATCGAAAAACGTTCGTAGTAAACCCCTTCTATCTTTTAAAAAGCTATTCTATGACATCTCATTCGATGATATCGGCGAGAAAAAAAAAACATTGCCCTTTCACGTGTATGGGAAACATCCAAAAAATTGTTTTTTCCAAAATTTTATTTTTTCAATCTGTTGACGCAATCAATATGTATGACCATGCCAAATTTCAGCTCTGTAGTACCAAGGATCTAATATTAGTAAATATATTCTTATTAATCCCAACTAAGTTTGGCACTTGGTCGACTATTGCTCGCAAACTTGAAGAGCCATCTTATGTGTGATAGTTTTCCTTATAATTTCATTGTATACAGTACCACCATGAATTTTTTCACATTTTTAGTATCAACCGTTTAGCTGGTAGAGGGGGGGGGACACTTGTGTTTGACAAAAATTTTCACTTTAAAAATTTATATTAGGCAAACAAAGTGCTGAATCGAAAAACGTTCTTAGTAAACCCCTTCTGTCTTTTAAAAAGCTGTCCTATGACACCCCATTTAATGATATTGGCTAGAAAAAAAAAATCATCGCCCTTTCACGTCTATGGGAGACACCCGAAATTTTTTTTTTTCTAAGATTTCACTCTACAGTTCTGACGGCGTAGTTAATATTTATGACCATGCCAAATTTTAGCTCTGTAGTACCAAGGGTTTCTTAGGAAACCTGCGGACAGACGGACAGACGGACAGACGGACAGACGGACATGGCGAAACTATAAGGGTTCGTAGATTACTACGGAACCCTAAAAATGGAAAAATAAATAAACTTTTTAAGAAAATAAAATAACCCTGACTTTTGATATAAATAATAAAATATTCTTGGATAACTCAAGCAGCGCTATGTGTGCCAGATAACTAGTTATTTGTTTTCTAAATAACGTGTTACACAAAAACACCCACTAGAAAATACAATTTATAAATATTTGTCTTGGGGTCTTGGAATCAAACCCCCAACCTTCAGAAGGCCTAAAGACCAATTGGCGAGGTCATATTAACTACTGAACCATCAGGCTAGCCAGAAGTGTCTTATCTTGCTTGCAAGAGAAACAAAGGTGGAAGCAGTAACCATACTGATGACTGATTGATGCAGTGTTTATTTAGAGAGCCTATGGGCAGGTAAATTAGGTGAAATGCTGTACTTTCTTCTTCTTCTTCTTGGCAAAACTTTAGGAAGTGATTTTTCCCACTAAAACGAAAATTCAAAGATTCAATCGGCTCATCCCTCAAATGGTGTAGAGAGAGACTTTTTTATATTCCGGAATTTTTTGTTAAATTTGGGGCCGTGCGCGGGACACCGCGTCGCCGTTTCGTAGTACATTACTACGAGTAAAGTACATAAATATCAAAAACTCCTTAAGGTGACTACAGCACCCGATAAAGGCAGCACACATAGGAATAGTGCCATCTCCGTCTCTCAACAGGCTTGGGCCGGCAGTGCGAACAGTGTATACACGAAGTTCACGGACTATGAAAGCGTGCGTGCGTAAAAACATGTTCGAAACTTAGAAAAATGAGATTTATGGAAAGGTAACAGCTTAAATCGAAAAATGCGTTAACTACTTATCGAGAGTGTTCAATCACGAACATTTTGATAGCAAATTCAAGTTCCTGAGTGCATTTTACTATCGTTTTTACAGCTTAAAAGATACACAATACTGGGTATTTAGAGGTGACTTTGTGAGCTTTTTCTATCGAACCAAAAGTGCTGAATCATGTTTTTAGCAAACTACTTATCTAGTTTATGTCCTGAATATTACCGTAGTATTTTTTTCTTCGATTTAATGCAGTGCGTCATGCTTATCTACGCATCATATAATCGTAATTTAGGTGCTGTAGTCGCCTTAACTTCACGGGTAAAAACACTAGTAATGGGTAAATTCCACCATTGATGTATTTTGCTAAGCTGTCCGTTACACTCGTTACAGTATCCCTTCTGTATCACTCTATACCCCACTAGAATCACCAAATGAAATAGCATCGAAAATCATTATAATCTTCATAAAACCCGATTGTCAAGTCAACACGGTTATTCCATTTAGCCCCAGGGGTAAATTGCCCCTTTGCGGCCCCTAATGGAGTTATCGAGGCTAGTCCTTCAAATGTATTTTATAACAATGAACTTATCTCGGCCACCATTTTGAATAGAAGTCTTCGTTTTGCTTCCAAAATTCTGATGATTGCGGCGCAGCGGTTGGAAAAGATTTTGTTTCTCAAGTAATTTATTGGGTAACTTTGAATTTATGGTAACTAAACGACGGAAGTATTATGCGTACCACAGACGCATAAAAGAATCAAGCGGTGAACTTGAACTAAGTATGTACAGTCAACGACACATCAGGTTACCACAAACTGTCAAATTTCCCCAATGGATAGTAAACTCTAATGGTTGGAGATAAAATTGAAAATCGATTGATGAAATTTGACAGTTTTGGATAGCATGATGTGCTGTTTTCCCTGTACATGTACATGTACATACATACACACATTCCCGCCAATAATCCCTGTTAGGGTAGAGAGCATCATATGGTTCTAGAACCATTCGACGCCACGTTTGACACATATTCTGAGGGTCATTACATTAGATGGATCATCAGTATAGAGGTGATAAAGGTTGTCAGCCTGCAAAGCCTCGCGTTCCTTTAACTGGTTTCTACAGTATGCTGGGGAAAAGTTAGTAACTAGCACATTCTAAGTTTCATTTCACTTCCAGTCCAGCATGGAAGTATATTAAGTAAAATTTAAAAATAATGTGTTTCGGAGAAATAAAGTAAGTTATATAATTGAGAGATTTTAGAGTAAGGCGCTGGGCCTTTTTATAACTCGAACGGCACGGCACGGCACTTCAAAATTTGAATTACCTATGTTCTCAGCTTCTATTATTACTATTACATAGGAGGCAATGGTAATACAATTTTGCCGTGCCGTTTTCGAATTATAAAAAGGCCCAATAAGTCTACGAAAGAAAATGAACTTTATTAAAATGACATAAACTTAATCTAATTTTAGTCATCATTATAAAAAACTATTTACTTAATTGAAAGTCATTGGGCCTTTTTATAATTAGAACGGCACGGCACGGCACTTCAAAATTTGAATCACCATTGCCCCCTATGTTCTCAGCTTCTAGTATTACTATTACATAATTGAGGCAAGTAATACCATGTTGCCGTGCCGTTTTCCAATTATAAAAAGGCCCATTTAGGGGCCATCCATAAATTACGCCACACGAATTTTATGATTTTTTGACCCCCTCCCCCTCCTTATCACAGCTGGTCACATTTGTAAGACCCCTTCCTAGCGTGACGTCACATATTTTGCATATTTTCCATTTTTTGTAATTTTGTAATAAAAGCAGTACTTAATAGGGTTGTTGTTATTTTTTGGGAACTCAAAACACATTATCCCAACCAAAGTAAAAACGTAAAAAGAGTGCTTGGGACTGAGGAGTTAACACGTTTGATACTTATACCACATTTTGAAATGTGACGTCACGAAACTTATGACCCCCTTGTCACACAATGTCACACTTTGTCGACCCCCTCCCCTCCCCTTAACGTGTGACGTAATTTATGGATGGTCTCTTAAATGGGCGCTGACCTAGCGTTCATGCTACAGTTGTAGACAGTAGCAAGTAACATAATTTTGGCTACGAATAAGTAGAAGTAAAAAAATGTAGCTAATCCGCTGAAGCGAGCTTAGAACTCAAGATATTAAGCACGTAGTAGGTACAGTCAGCTTAATACAAGCACGTATGTATAGTCGGTCCCGGGGTAGTGATTACAAACGTGGCTCGTACTTTTGGTAGCCTAGGAGCTGAACGCTATTTTTGTAGCTTAATTTTTAAGCTACATCTACCATTATTCTCTGACATTTTTGACATCCCATGTAAGTATAAAATTGATAATGATTAAGTAAATGATTTTATCTAATCTAATCATTATTAACGTGTATTTGTGTATATGTATGTCTGTGTATCAGTGTGTTGCTGTGGCATCGTGGCTCCTAAGCGAATGGAACGATTTCTACGTGTTTTTTTGTTTTAAAGCTGACGTAATCGAGATGGTTCTTATTAATCAAAATACACACTTATTTAATCAAAATTGGTTCAGCCATCTAAGAGTTATAAGTAACTAGCTTTCCACCCGGGGCTCCGCCCGCGTCCTAATTTTTTAAAAAGTATCCTATAAACCTCACGGAGCCCGAGACCTTTCCAACGAATGCAAAACCGTGGAAATCGGTTCGTGCGTTCTGGAGTTATAGCGTCAGGAAGGAAAACCCGACTTATTTTTATATAGTAGAAGATAACTGCTTTAACAGAAAACATCAAAACACCACTTAGACACATTGAGATATAAGTACTTCATACTAAAGTAGACACCGCGAATTGCTAATTTGTAGCACGCGTTGTGGTCCATAGACCAGAAGTCTTTTTGGTCTACTTCATAAGCTAGTAATTTTACCTCAACGCTTAGACAATGTCTCTGACTTATGTCATTTTGCGTTCCACGATGAACATAGGCTGAACTATAAATAAAAAAACAAAGGGTTGCACTCCGGGAGTGCCGGCAGAAGTGAAAACTTGAACATTAACGTTGTGCATTAATATATTTTTTATTTTTTTCTATACTGACACCGGATGAAATCTTGACTTTTGCAGTTTTGACGTGACAGACACGTGACCCTGACGCGAGTTTTACATTTTTATCTTACTTCAAAGTGCACAACGCCGCCAAGGAAGTTTTTACTTCAAAAATTACCTACTTCTCCATACAACATGAGCGTATTTATACTCACGTCTTTTCCGTACAGATAAGGAAAAAATCAAGATAAACAAATTGTAACAAGCTCCGGGGCTAACATTCTACGAGTTGAATACAGACGTTTCGAAGAAATTTTGTGGAGGCATTTTCCTTACTCGAGCCTTACCTACACGTTTTTGTGTTGAGCATGAGGGATACCAACTTTTAAAAACAAAAAATACCAAATATCTCTAACATTAAAATTAAAAATTTCGTATCACCTCCGACATTTGACACCGTATTTCAATCAAATTTAGCTAAGAATCATCTCGATCAGGTAAGCTTTCTAAAAAAACAGCATCGAAATCGGTCTATTCGTTTAGACCGAATAGACGGATAGACCGATTACGATGCTGTTTTTTTTTGTTAGAAGGATTACATCGAGGTGGTTAGTCTTGAGTAAATTGGGGTTATCGAGGTGGTTAGTCTTTGAAGTAAAATTGGGGTTATAAGCGATCGAATGTCAGAGGCAATACGACACGCCTGTAATCCCTATCGGGGTAGGCAGAGCATCAGTGGTTCTAGAACCACATAAATTATGATGTATATTGATACTGTCTGTGCCTTTCGCCTATAATACAGCAAAACCCTCGCGTCTCACTTACAAATCTTCAAATAATAACTGATAGAATAGGCATTAAAGTTTGATTAGATACAAATAAATTTGCAAGCTGGCAACACTGCAAGTAAGGTAAAGGTAACATTCGTTATTAGTCAAGCCAAGCCGTGTCCCAGTTTCCTCTCACGTCGACGTCATATTTCGTCTTAAAAATCCGTGCAAATCCACCTCATGAGCACAGATCTTACAGGTAAGAAACTTAAATATTTAGGAAGTATTAACAAGAAAACCTATTCTAGACAAAGGCACGGACATTAAGTCTGTGGATGCTAATAATAGCACATTAAAGAAATTAGGTGACTTCAAAACAGGGCTTGAAAACGGTTAAGGTATAACGGTACGGTATAGGTATAAAATTTCAATACCGTATCAATTGAAAGGTAAAGTCAAAACGGTTAGGAATTACGGTTACGCTACCGTTTTATACCGATACCTTAACCGATATCTTTATAATTTTACAATAATATTATACCTTTATTTTTATCGCTACCGTAACCGAAATTATTTCAGTATACCGAAAAAACGCCAGCGCGATGTTGCCGGCAGCGGTGGGGTGTAAAGAAAACCTTTATTTATTAATTTATGTACCACAAAAAATAACGGTACCGTTACTTAGCGCTACCAAATAATTTCGCTACCGAAATTTTTAGCTACCGGAAAATAACGGTACCGTTATTTACGGGTACCTAAAATTTAAAGGTATGACGTCATATCGCTAACCGTTTTAACCGATATTTTTTCGGTTATTCAAGACCTGCTTCAAAATTTGAAGTTTGCGAAATTTTTTTCTACGCTGGCTGGACTTATTATGTTTCATCTAATAACCCTCGGAATTTATGTCAAATGTGTTCTTAAATTACTGATGCTCTGCCTACCCCGATAGGGATTATAGGTGTGAGCGTATGTATGCATGTAAGTTGTGAAAATAATTTTTGCTTAATTAAAAAAAAACCGAGTACTTATAATGTATAAGTCAGTGCACTAAGTTGTTTCGCGAAAATTTAAAAAAATCATATAGGTAGGTTATTTGGAGAAAGTTATTTAATTTCAAGAGTAGAACCATTCCCTAATATTCCGCTAATTAATTTAAGGTTACCCTATTTAGAAAAACAAGGCAATTGTTATCATTGTCTACCCAATGGGACATAGAGAGCTTCTACAACCAGTTGATGCCACATCCGACATATATTTCTAGGGTTATGAAACATGATGTATAATAGTAAGAGGTTGTCAGCCTTTCGCCCATAATACAGCAAAACCTTCGCGTCCTACTTACTAACTTTTACAGTGTGTCTTAGAAGAGTTGGCAGCTGGTACATTCTAAGTTTTTCTTTTAATCCAAGACGCGCGTGGAAGAAAATTGTATTTTATTCATATAGACCAGGGCCCAGGTTAAGCCACTATGGCTACTAATGTATTATCCGTTAGTAAACCTAATAAATAAAATAAAATAAATAAATATCTTTACTAATATAATAAACGCGGAAGTTTGTAAAAATGGATGTATGGATATTTGTTCCTCTTTCTCGCTCAAACGGCGGGACCATTTTTGATATAATTTGGTATAGAAGTAGCTGACACCCTGGATTAACACAAAAGCTACATAATTTTCCGAAATTCCCACGGAAACAAAGTCCCGGGCGAAAAGCTAGTCTATAGTAGAATCTAATCTGTGTATTCCATTCGAACCGACAAGCTTATGTCTCTCGCAGGTATAAGATAATAAATGAAACAATGCCGGCTGAACGTGAGTGCCTGTGCAGCCGACTTGAGAAATTGACGAAGAAATGTTTAAATAAATTGTTAAGGCGCAGATCCACCGCTGTGCACGGACACGTAGCGCATTCTAGCTACGTGGATTTGATCAACATCTCATTTGAGCCTTAATGTTATACTCACTGAGTAGATAATCACCTGTCGTTTATCGCATTGTCACGTTTGTTGCCACGAACATGCTACGCATGAATATGACATTCAGACTCAAATTAGATGTTGATCTAACGCCGCGTGTCCGTGCACAGCGTGCGCAGCGGTGGTTCTGCGCCTATAAGTTAACACCCCGTTGTAGAAACTCCATGAAAGATAAAGTCTCTTGATAGTTCGAGTGAATAGGGATTTTCTAGGTAAGCTTGCTACATCCTCGACCACATCTCCGCCCTTTGATCTAAATTGTGGTCAAAAGCTAACCCATTCGTTATAAAATAAAATAAAAAAACTAAATATTGTTGACAGAAGCAAGGAAACAATCACTTGCCCAACGGTGAAGGAAACATCGTGATGAAACCCGCCAGACCAAGAAAATTCATTTTCAAAAGACGAGCGCTCCACCAACTTGCATTGGGCCAGCGTGGTGAACTATGGCCTAAATCCCCTTCGTTTTTGAAGGGAGGCCCGTGTCCCTCGGTGGGGACGTATATGGGATGATGACGAAGCAAGGGAAGGCTTTCAAAAAAAAAGCACATTGAAATCGGTCCATTCGTTATGGAGCTACGATACCATAGACAGACACAGATACGTAGACATACAGATATACACATGAAACTTAAACCACTCCTCCTTGTTAAAAATAGCAGCTGGGTTTATCTAATCATCTTTCTTTCTCTCCCGGTCTTTATTTTTCTCTACTTTTTACTTTTTCCCATTGCAACGAATCATTGAGTAGTTGCAATGGGAAAGAATTGAATTACTCTCAGACAAAAATCGAACAAAAATTGTACTCGACGAATGAACGGACGTATTCTATCGAACTTATTCTTCTGTTTTTACAGGGAGGTAATTATACAGGGTATAAAAGACAGCTTAGCAAATGACTTAAATGGAGGAATTTACCGATCTATGAGCGGCTATATTTTTTGCCGGAAATATACTTTCTACCTACAGGGTGAAATTGAAAATATTCGACAAACTTTGATTGATGACTCTTCCCATGATTCTTACCAGCCCAATATACGTCCCCACCGAGGGGCACGGGCCTCCCTTTGAAACACGAAAGGGATTCGGGCCATATAGTCCACCACGCTGGCCCAATGCGGGTTGGTGGACCGCTTGTCTTTCGAAAATGAATTTTCTTGGACGGGCGGGTTTCATCACGATGTTTTCCTTCACCGTTGAGCAAGTGATAATTAGAAATCCGTACATAAATCCGAAAAGACGTACCGATAGTACAGGCCCGTACCAGGATTTGAACCTACGACCTTCGGATTACAAGTCTGGCTTATTACCAACTGGGCTATCACCTCATTACTACCCATGATTACGAACAACTTTTTCTATGGGACCAACTTTCCTACTAAAAAATAAAAATCAGTTGTTCCATACATTTTGGTTGAGTATGTATTGAACTTTTGTATGTGGAACTGCAGTTTTTTTTTAGGGAAAGTTGGTTTAGGAGTTTAGGAAGTTTCGTTGTTTACTGACTTTGATGCTACGCAATGTATCGGGAAACCGCGCTCCACGCGAGCTTATTCAAATAAATTACATTATATTTTCTATTGATGGTTTGAATTCAGGATTTCACTGTTTGCTAAGCTGTCCCTTACATCATGTATTACCCTACATCTGGGTGGGTATCCCTGAACTCAATATCATTGGAGCTTTAATCGCCTGCGGCAACAGTACAATATCGACACGATAAATTTTTTAACCCTCGATAAAAAAGGGGTGTTACAAGTTTGATGTGTGTATCTGTGTGTTGAGTAGCTAGCTGTATGTCTGTGTGTCTGACTGTGTTATGTTATTGTAGCTCCGAAATGAATGAACGAATTTTAATGCGGTTTTTGTTGTTTGAATGCTGTCGTAATCTTAATGGCTTTTAGCCATGCATGTTTAATCGAGATTGGTTCAGCCATATTTAAAAGTTGTATGCAATCGAACTACCCTCTCTGGGTAAAATCACCCTCTACACTTTCGCTAGCTAAAATCGCCCCATAATATGGTTCGTTATAATGATAATATTGACAATACGGTGATAGCCCAGTTGGTTATGAGCCAGACTTGTAAGCCAAAGGTCGTGGGTTCAAATCCTGGTGCGGGCCTGTACCACTAAATTCGTCTTTTCGGATTTATGTACTGATTTCTAATTATCACTTGCTCAACGGTGAAGGAAAACATCGTGATGAAACCCGCCCGTCCAAGAAAATGTTCGAAAGACGAGTGGTCCACCAACCCGCATTGGGCCAGCGTGGTGGACTATGGCCTAAATCCCCTTCGTGTTTCGAAGGGAGGCCCGTGCCGCTCAGTGGGGACGTACCTCGAAAGGGAAAAAAGGAACCCTTATAGGATCACTTTGTTGTCCGTCCGTCTGTCTGTCAAGACCCTTTTTCTCAGGAGCGCGTGGAGGTATCAAGCTGGAATTTATATCAAATACTCAATGTATCTACCTACAATTTTAATTCTATATTTTAAACCATTTCACATGCCGCCACTCGCTCCGTTGTTGAGATTAGGGTTGTCGAAAGTAATGAAAAGGAATTAACCTAAAGTTCGGTTACACCTAGTCTTAGCGGGCTTAAATATAACCTTATGCCTATAATCCCTATCAGGGTAGGCAGAGCATCAGTGATTCTACAACCTGTTGACGCCACATTTGATGTTTTCCTAGGGTTATAAGATGAGACATGTTCCATACTGGAACAGGGTTTTCTTATTTTATTTTTATTTTAAGGGTTTAATATAGACAACAACACATTTAGAAGGTTTTTTGTTTGTCATTTTTCTTGATTGTGCATGTACTGGTTGGCTTTATCATACCATGCCTCAAGAGGTCACATCTGTCAATATAAGATGACAGTTCCAATTTGAATCGCGAACGACACGGTAGCCGCTTGCCAGTGCTCGCCAAAATTCCAAAAGAATTGTATATTTCGTGGTGTGATTCGCGCCTCCCCCTATATGGATAGTTTGTGAAGTGCGAGGTGGACGATTCTTCAACCCTCATCCCTATGTTACAACGCAAGGACTGCAGTTTTACCTATCTACGCCGGGCCCGGCATTAGGAGTTCTGAGTGACACGCCAGGTAAGCTAGCCAGTTAATTGCTGTAACAGACATGATGTAAGTGTGTCTGTTACAGCAACGCCATGACATGACGGCCGGTTTGGTCAAGTGGTAGTGACGCTGCCTCTTGATCGGCGGGTCCTGGGTTCGATCCCCAGTCGGAGCAAACATTTGTGTAAAAAGAAGATGTTTGTTTTCGGGTCATGGGTGTTTGTGTTTGTCTTTATGTGTGTTCCAAGGGACCCACGACACAAGGGAAAACCTTAGTGTGGGCCTTTGAGTGTGTAGCGTTTATTTTATTAGCGTTTATTTATAATAGTGAGATGTTAATTGTCAGCCTTTCGCGCAAATACAGAAAAACCGTTGCGTCCCATTTACTCAATTTTACAGTTTTACAATTTACTCAATTAGAAGCGCTCGTAGCCCAGTGGCTCTTGCTGATCTCAACCGATCAGGGAGGTTAAGCAACGTACACAGAGGCAGGGAACCTGATGGGTGACCAAAGTGGCAATTTATCACGAGCGTTTCCGTGCTTTGAAGGGCACGTACCACCCTTATCTTGTCGATATCCCTCGGATACGTACTGAGCGCTATTCTTCATCTTTTATATTGCGCACTGCCAGGGAGTGGAATTCCCTGCCGGCGTCTGTATTTCCGAGTTCATACAACAAGTACGAGTGAATAGGCTTCTTCTGGGTGAGCTCGCTACATCCTCGACCACATCTTTGCCCTAAGCTAGATTGTGGTCAAGAGCGAACCCATTTTTAATAAATTAAAAAAAAAAACGTTAAGCTGTCGGTCCCGGCTGTTGTCGATTGACTACAGTCGTTAAAACCAAATCAGAGGCCATTGTGCTGTTTGAAAACTCTGACGCCAGGTTTGCCACATACTTGACTGTACCTACACGTTAAGAAGAAGAAGAAGAATTTTACAGTATGCCTGGGAAACATTCTAAGTTTTTCTTTCCCAGTCCAGCGTGGAAGAAAATATATATTTAATTATAGCCCAGGTTTAGGCACTATTTATCACAAGCTTCTAATTTATTACTGACTAGCTTTCCGCCCGTGGCTCCACCCGCGTGGATTACAGGTTATATCGTGCCCAGCTGTGGGATAAAACGTAGCCTATGTCCTTTCCTTCCCGAGATGTCATCTATCTTTGTACCAAATTTTATTTGTACTTTCGCTTTTATAATACAGGTTAAAAAAGACCCTCCTAGCTTTATTAATAACCCTGAACCAGTATCACTTACAGAACACTTTTTTTTTAGTTTTTTTTTTTTTATCGGTGGGAATTTTTATTTCCTAAACGTAGACACTACTCGGGTGCACCCCCCGAGCGCTTCTCGTACCCCTCGAGTGCCTGGTGTAGGAGTAATGTCTACGTTTAGGTAAAAAATGAACTATTCCCATTGAATTTTTTTTATTTTTTATTTTTTATAAATGTGTTCTTTGAGTGATACTGGTTCAGGATTTTGAATATAGCTAGGAAGTTTTTTTTCACCCAGTATTAGTAGGGATTTGGCGAGTTTATTTGTCTAAGTTGTCAGCCCTAAAAGATGCGCATGTTTCCCGGAAAGCCTGCCAGGATGAAGATCCGTTGGGCGCAGGAAACTGCCTCGCCACCTGTAACGTCTCGCATTTGTTCAAAATGGCAGCTCGTGGGCGGGAAAACAGAAATCTTACTCCAAAAATATATTTAAATATCGTGCCCAACTGGTGGGATAAAATGTAGCCTATGTCCTTTTCCAGGCTCTTATCTATCTCTGTATACCAAATTTCATCAAAATCCGTTGAGTAGTTTAGGCGTGAAAAACGGACATACAGACAGACATAATTACTTTCGCATTTATAATATTAGTAAGGATATTATTTTGGCTCGCTACGACTGAGGGTGGATCTTACAACAATATTTAACCCCCGCCAAAAAAGATGGGTGTATCTGTGTATCCCGTAACTCCTAAAGGAATGGACCAGGAATGAACCGATTTCGATGCGGTTTTTTTCCCTCGTTCTTCTTATGACAGATTCTGGTTTGGGCAGATTCAATTAACGACAAATTCTTGTTACAGCAGATTCATTTTACGGCAGAAGTAACATGGCCAACAAAAGTAAAAACAAGCTGATGTCATCCAGACGGTTCTTAGCTATATTTCGTCAAAATTGGTTTAGCCGTTTCAAATATAAAAGCGTTGGAATGTCGAGGGTTTTACAAAACATTTAATTTAAGAGTTGTTCTTTTATAATTAGAGAAAAAACCTAGCATTAAGGGGTCTGGACCGGATGGAACTGTGACTACATATTCCAACCGTTAAGGTTTTATAAAGATACTAGCATCCCGCTCGGGACTTCGTTCCCGTGGGAATTCGGGAAAATTATGTAGCCTATGTTACGCAGGAATAATATAGCATCCTAATGGTGAAAGAATTTTTGAAATCTGTCCAGTAGTTTTTAAGTTTATTCCTAACATACAAAAATACAAATCTTTCCTCTTTATAATATTAGTGTAGATTGTGTACCGTAAAGAAAACTATCCCTCTTTCTATGGCTTTCTCTCAACTATATCTATATCTATACATATTACAAAGAGGAAAGATTTGATTGTTTGTTTGTTTGTTTGCATTGAATAGGCTCCGAAACTACTCGACCGATTTTAAAAATTCTTTCACCGTTAGAATCCTACATTATCCGTGATGGACATAGGGTCAATGCTTTTCCCGAATTCCCACGGGAACGAAGTCCCGAGCGGAAAACTAGTTCTAAATAACTCTAAAATAAAGATTATAAAACTAAAGAATAAAGATTTTATTTATTTATTAAAAAAAAAATGTTGTATCACCCCCGACATTCGATTGCTTATTAAAACTTTTAAACGACAAAATAATTTTAAATCATACGATGCCACAGACAGACATCTTTACAGACATACAAATACACACATCAAACTTACAACACCCCTATTTTTTCGTCGGGGGTTAAAAAAGTAGATTGTTAACCGAGGGTGGAAAGAATCATTTCCCGAGGTTATTTAGGGATCGAACTCGGTGCCTCTCACTTACAATTTTGATATAAGTATGTATAGATAGATAGAAGCAGTTTATTAAATTGGCACTGAAAAAAATAATAAAATAGAAACAGAAGACAATAAGCCAAATAATAATCCAGACTTCCTAACCTTCGTACTTACTTACTTCTTCTTCTTACCAGCCCATATACGTCCCCACCGAGGGGCACGGGCCCCCTTCGAAATACGAAGGGGATTTAGGCCATAGTCCACCACGCTGCACTGGCCCAATGCGGGTTGGTGGACCGCTCGTCTTTCGAAAATGAATTTTCTTGGACGGGCGGGTTTCATCACGATGTTTTCCTTCACCGTTGAGCAAGTGATAATTAGAAATCCGTACATAAATCCGAAAAGACGAATTTAGTGGTACAGGATTTGAACCCGCGACCTTCGGATTACAAGTCTGGCTCATTACCAACCGGGCTATCACCGCTAGCCCTACTTACTTACTATGGTATATTAAACATTTTCCGAGATGCAAAAGGCTTCCATTAAAGTCCATAAGGATAAAGTAATATATAAAAGTAATTCCAAATATATCAAAAAATATTCTATGGTTATTTCATTTCGGATACAGAAATCATCAAAAGGAAATCGTTGCTCGAACAAGTAATTTTTGGAGTCGGAATATAAATTGGATTTGAGACAATTTGTTTTTGATTCCTTTAATTAACATAATTTCCTCTTGATTTGTTAGGTCGTTTCTTCATGTTTTTATTTGATTATTATAAGTTTTTTTTACTGTAAGACTAGCTGCCCGGCCCCGCGTTGCCGTGGCGCCATCTGTTAGAGATTTACGATTAATGACAACGATCAACATTGATAATCAGTTTATTGTTAATTATAAATTATTAAGGCCATGAATTGAAATAAAAACTATCCTATCTCTCAAGTTGGATCAAACTGCACACGGTGTACAAATTTGATTAAAATCAGTTAAGTAGTTTAGGAGTCCATCGCGGACAAACATCGTGACAGGAGATTTATATATATTAAGATGGGTTAACTCTTGACCTCAATCTTGATAACAAGGTCTAAGATGAGGTCGACGATGGAGCGAGTTAACCCAGAAAATGCCTATAAAGGCACTGGTACTCCCACGCACCGACGGAACACAGCAAGCTGTTTGGCGTCGGACTTCGGTAGGAGGGTGGTCGCGAACCAGACGGCCCTTTACAGAGCCTACCACACCGCATGAGACCATAGGACGACACCTCAGATTCAGAAAAAAAATTAAGTATCGTTGCCTGGGATGGATTACTAGGAGGCAGGTCTCATTTGCGTTCCTTAGTCGCCTCTTACGACACCCACGGAAAGAGATGGGGTGGTGTTATTCTAAACCGATCACCACACGGTGATTTCTATCTCTTTCTAGCAAAAAGAAATTTAACACGGCGTTTGAATGGACGTAGTGACATGTGACGTCACAGTCCATGTCGGATCTCTCTGTCTAATCGGTGCGTAATTAATAGTTTTAAATGCGTATATCGGCCGTATTTCTTGGCTGATTTTAATTTTATTTTCACTTTTTGTCATCTCAACTACGGTATTTTCATATTTTGTTAATCAATGCGTTTAAAAAAAATTCATGCATATTCCCTTATATTTTCACTTCCTAGGTACAGCGTTTTAATATCTACCTTTTTGGACCTAGAGAGCTAAAATTTCGTTAAATTTATTTTTATCATAGGCGAGGACTAAGGAATAATTTTACGAATTTCCTACGGGGACGAAGTTCCGGGCAACCACTAGTAAACAATTTTATGTCACCGTAACATTGTCAAACCCATAATATTGCAATTTGCCGTAGTAAGATTATAAACTCTCAGTACTTTGTGAACTGCCCATTTTTTTCACGTTGACGAACTTTTCTATAACGTTAATGCAACCTAAAGTTTCGTTTTTTTTACCAGCTTTTATAGGTACGTCCCCACCGAGGAGCACGGGCCTCCCTTCGAGACACGAAGGGGATTTAGGCCATAGTCCACCACGCTGGCCCAATGCGGGTTGGTGGAGCGCTCTCGTCTTTCAAAAATGAATTTTCTTGGACGGGCGGGTTTCATCACGATGTTTTCCTCACCGTTAAGCAAGTGATAATTAGAAATCTGTACATAAATCCGAAAAGACGAATTTAGTGGTACAGACCCGCACCAGAATTTGAACCCGCGACCTTCCGACTACAAGTCTGGCTCATTACCAACTGGACTATCACCGCTTTCGTAAATTTATAAAGTTTCGTAAATTTATAATTTTACTAGATAAATTGAAATATCGCGGGAGATTATAATTTCACAATTTTCCGATGACATTTACACCGTTTAGAACACCAACAAAATGAAGGGTCTTCATCTCACTGCCCTTTAACAATTCTCAAAGTACGAAGAGAAATAATCGGCTTATTTTAATTAGACGTAAATAATTAAATAGAAAACCAGTCCGCCATTCTGAATTGACAATGTGCTTCATTATATTTACAATAAGATTATGAGGAATAAGTTGTCCTACTATTAATGGGTGTAAAGTACAGCTTTGAAAATACTGAAACCCTGAAAAGCTTCTACTACCACTAGTAATACTATTACATAGGAGGCAGTGATTTAACAATTTTGCCATGCCGTTTTCTGCAAGATTTTCCAGAAGAATTTTCTTTGGGAAAAATTTCAAGATCTTTCCACGTTTTTAAATATTTTCTGCTTTGAAATTAAATTGCTTTTTCGAGTACACTCTATTTCGCAATAACAAAAAACAATCACAACAGCTTAAAACACGAAATCCAGTAAAGTAAATCACATTTTGATAGTGACGCGACGCGGGAATTTTACATTTTCGCGGTACATTGTGTAACGCCAAAGTAGGTAAATAACGAACATTACTCCTAACTGATCTTAGTTATGGATAGATTCCAGCATGTAAGTATTTCCAGTATGCAGTAAGCCTTCCAAAAGGGCCATGATTTCCCGTAGAAGAGATACAACTAATAACGATAATGACAACATTACAACAATGCCGTGATTTAATTTTAATCAAAATTAAAATATAGAATTGCGAAGTAGCCAATATAAAGTACTAAAAAATAGGTAAAAAACTTTTTAAGTTAAACGGTTTTATGTTAAACATACATTGCAATGTTTAAGATAAATGTACTAAAAACCAAAAAATAATAAAATAGATACAGTCGTGGGAATTATAAACATATGCATAGACTAGACTAAAATAAAACCGTGGGGCATGTCAATTGTCTACAAATTATCGACTTAATGTGCCCCACGGTTTTATTTTAGTCTAGTCTATGCATATGTTTATAATTCCCACGACTGTATCTATTTTATTATTTTTTGGTTTTTAGTACATTTATCTTAAACATTGCAATGTATGTTTAACATAAAACCGTTTAACTTAAAAAGTTTTTTTACCTATTTTTATTTTCTAGTTTTTAGTTTTTATTAAAAACATACATTTGGTAGCGGTGGCCATCTTGTATTTCAATTTTTTATAGTATATTGTATTCTGCTTGTTGAGCCCTTTCATTTGATACCCATATTGATGGGATTGATAAAACCTACGTTATCCGCCATTTTGTAGCGGCCGCCATCTTGGATTTCAATTTTTTATAGTATATTGTATTCTGCTTGTTGAGCCCTTTCATTTGATACCCATATTGATGGGATTAATAAAACATAAATTATTCGCCATTTTGTAGCGGCGGCCATCTTGAATTTATAATGATAATGAATAAACATAATTGTATTGTCACCAAAATCCAAAGTGTATACAAAATTTCAGATTAATCGGTTGACAGGAAGAGGGTGAAATTTGAATTACTAAATTTGACCCAAGAATAATAAATAAAACAAACGGGGTGAGCTAAATAAAACCGTTTAATAATAAAAACCCTTTACGGGTTGTATAGTACCTACGTCACAGCCTCGTTTGTTGATGCGCAGGGTGAACTTGAAGTCACTAAGTACCTTACACATCAAGCCCAAATATACACATCAACACGGTCTAGGGATATTTCACGAGTTTTCATACAGAAGAGGCCTGCTTGAGAAGCTATAAACACATACTCGAGATACCAGGAGGGCTATAATTTTCAAACGAGCAAGTGCTAAACTTTTTTTTTTCCTTTTCGTCACGTTTTCACAAATTTCAAGTAAAACAAAATTTATTGACTAGAATTGAAAATTTAGGTTTAGCACTTGCTCGTCTGAAAATTATAGCCCTCCGTGAATCTTGAGTATGCTATTATAGCTTTTCAAACAGATCTCTTTCGTATGAAAAATCGTGCAATATCCCTAGACCGTGTTTATGTGTGTACTACCAAAACGAATATCAATGTCACTTCAGCAGGGTGAACCGCTAGTAGATGAGAATGACGATTTGGAGCACTGATGTTATGATCCCACACACCCCACTTTATTTCTCCCAAGTATACACGGCAGCACATCAGACTAAACTTGTTGACCTTGATAACACCTTTACCTCGCTCTTAATAGCCGGCTTTCGTAGTTCAAATGGGTAACCGCTGACGTGCTGCTGTCTGTACACAATTTTTACAGCTTATTTTGTTCTTGGTAAAAAATATCATTTTCCCTAGTTTCATTACGTTCACAATCTTTTAGCTTGTTACAAACACAGAAGGAGGTAAAAACTTTTGATTTGTGTCCTGAGACAAAGAAAAAGGCGGGAAACTTTGAAGACAACTTTTTTATTTATGACGATGACGACCTGGAAATAATTACTTTTTGCGATGAAACGAAAGTTTTCGCTTTTTCTTGTCGAGTTACCACTCAAAAGCACGAAGTCTTCGTACCGCGCTTTTTTTTTACTGTATTCTTTTTTTATAAATCGTATGTCCTATTTCTATATGTACTCATTGGTGATTACAACCTTACATTGCAGAGGGAAAGTTGTTCAGTTTCATGGACTGATTTAGCACTCAAGAGGATGAAAGAGATTTACCTAAAGCCCTAAGTATTATTTCTTATCACATAATGATATCGTAATTTGTACTATTTTCAACCGACTTCAAAAAAGGAGGAGGTTCTCAATTCGACGGTATTTTTTTTTTTTGTATATTTGTTACGCGATTACTCCGGCAACTGTTGTCCGATTTTAAAAATTCTTTATTTGTTCAAAAGAGTATACTCCTGAAGAGGTCCCATATAAATTTTATCGAAAATGATTCAGCGCTTTTAAAAAAAATCAACAAAAACAAAATATACTACAAACTAGAACATCATCTAAATAAATGAATGACATTTCTGTTTGTAGTTATTTGCTAATAGGCATTGTAGTCCGCAAAAAAATAGATATCTACTTTGTGCGAACTGTTGTTGGGATTGAAGTCGGTGACTCATACGTTTTTAACGTGGAAAATTATTATAATCACAAGTAGTTTTTTGTACTTTTTTTTAAATCACAAATAGTTTATTAATAGTTTATTATTTTTACTAATTTAGCTTTTCTGTGTAGTTTTTTTTGTTTATTATGTTTGATGTATTCCTAAACACACGGCAGCACATCAGGTTAATTAGACAGTTGAAATTTCCGCAGATGATGTATTTCTACGTGCCCTATAACAACAAATACTAAAAACCAGAATAAAATAAATATTTAAGGGGGCTCCCATACAAAAAACGTTATTTTTTTGCTCGTTTTGCGGAACCTGATGTGTGACCAAAGTGGCAATTTATCACGAGCGTATCCGTGCTTCGGAGGGCACGTTAAGCTGTCGGTCCCGGCTGTAGTTGATTGACTACAGTCGTTAAAACCAAGTCAGAAATACATAGAACAGTTAACAACATATGACACATTTAAGTTACTCTGATTATTTTTTAGAAAAAGAAAAATAGTTTTTTTATAATGAAGTTTAAGGATAGGATGCAAGTCAACAATATGCATTTTGTAGTCTATTTTATTATTATTAAACATGATTTTGTTTGGTTGATCTAACTTGAACATTATCCTTGATCTAACTTGAACATTATCCTGGTTGATCTAACTTGATTTTTCGACATTATCCTAACTAAGTCGAAAAGAAAAGAAGGTCGAGGACTGACATTAACCATTGAGTGATCTTAGGGCCTGCCAGTACACCAACTAAAAAAATGACCAAATCCGTCATTAGGGGGCCACTCTTTTTCGCTTAGCCTGCTTGACGCTTTATACAACTTTGATGAGCTAAAGCATGAGAACGGGTAGTCCAAAAAATATGAATCTGGTCTAATCCTACGCAGGATTAAATGCCCTCCAACTTTTATAGGACAGTTTTTGATATTGTAAGTCCTTTACGAGATATAGACGAAAAATTGCAAAAAATATCCCTTTTAGGGTACATTTTACCCCCCACCACTTACGCACACCTCCGCCGAGGGGGAAAACTTAGGATAGTCTTATTTGGCAACAAATGAAGCTATAAAAACAATAAAACCTTTTGTAGGAATTAAATCCGATTTGAATTCTAAGCCGATCGGGCTATTTAATTTTGTGCGAACTGTAGTTGGGATTGAAGTCGGTGACTCATACGTTTTTTTAACGTGGAAAATTATTATATTTCATTAGGTCGGCACGTATACATGTGGGTCGGCAATATGGATTGACAGTAGCGGCATCTGTGTTTTTTACCGATAACATCAATCACAGTTTTGTTTTACCGACGTAGTAAACTAAAATAGAAACAATATGATGTACTTAGCGAGAAAAAAGTGATACACTTCTTGCCCCGGTGATACACCTCACCTTAAATAAAGACAATAAGCCAAATCTAAAAAATTACAGGTTATATCTTGCCCAACTGTGGGATAAAATGTAGCCTATATCTTTCCCAGGCTCTAATCTAACTATGTACAAAATTTCATCAAAATCGATTCTGTATTTTAGGCGTGAAAGACGGACAGACAGACAGACAGAGATACTTTCGCATTTATAATATTAGTAAGGATTACAGAAAACTAAAGAAAAAACAAAACCGGCCAAGAGCGTGTCGGGCCACGCGCATTGCAGGGTTCCGTAGCAGCATGGTTCAAATATGCAGCTGGCTTCTTAATTCTACAAGCATATTGTCTTAGTTGATGTTAAAATCCCCAAATACTATACTTAGTATTATAAACAAATGTACCTATTAAAAAGTTTGGCCTAAATATAACAGAATGGAAGTGTTTAATGCGCGAGCGAAGCGAGCGCGAATTTTTTTTTTTTTGTGACAATTTTATTGTAAGGAATAATATAATAATATCAAGCTAAGCAGGTGCATATTTTTAATGTCGTTTTCGTAATTAGCACCCACAAAAACCTATTAAACGACACCTGAAATGTCAATATGTTACAGCTTGGCTTTCGGCTCGCCTCACTTTTAGCGTGGAGCCTTGTATGTCAACCATTTTGGATTAGGGTACACTTCGTGGTAAATGCTACCCTCGTGAATTATTCCACATTTTTTTCGTTATAAAAATTAATGTTTCCTAAACGGATTGCTGAATCGAAAAACGTTTGTAATAAATCCCTTCTATCTTTTAAAAATCTATCCTACGATAACGCAATCGATGATATCGGCTAGAAAAAAAACCATCGCCCATTCACGTTAATGGGAAACACACGAAAACAATTTTTTTCCTCCATTTTATTTTTTAGATTTGTAACCACAATCAATAGGTATGTATGACCATGCCAAATTTTAGCTCTGTACTATTAAGGATCTAATATTAGTAAATATATTCTTATTATTCTTATTAATCCCAACTAAGTTTGGCACTTGGTCGACTATTACTCGCAAACTTGAAGGGCCATCTTATGTGTGATAGTTTTTCTTTTAATTTCGTTGTATATATTACCACCGTGAATTGTTTTACATTTTTAGAAACAACCGTTTAGCTGGTAGAGAGGTAGACACTTGTGTTTGACAAAAATTTTTACTTTAAAAATGTATGTTTCGCAAACGGAGTGCTGAATCGAAAACGTTGTTAGAAAACTCCTTCTGTCTTTTAAAAAGCTGTCCTATGACACCCCATTTTATGATATAGGCGAGAAAAAAAAATTTCATCACCCTTTCAAATCTATGGGAGACACCCAAAAAAAATCTACAGTTCTGTTGGCGTAATTTATATGTATGACCTTGCCAAATTTCAGCTCTGTGCTACCAAGGGTTTCTTAGGAAACCTGCGGTCAGACGGACATGGTGAAACTATAAGGGTTCGTAGATTACTACGAAACCCTAAAAACAAATGTATTATTAAAGATTTAGTAATTTCTGAAATAATTTTTGTTTTGGTCTAAATACAACCAAATGAAAGTATAAAATTCGCGAGCGAAGCGAGCGCGAATTTTTTTTTGTTTTTTTGTTTTTTTACGGCAATATTACTGTTAGAAATAATATCAACCTGTTGTTAAAATAATTTTGATGTCATTTTCGTAATTAACACCCCCAAAAAACTATTTAACTATTAAACCTAAAATGTCAATATGTTACAGTTTGGCTTTCGACCTCCCCTCACTTTTAGCGTGGAACCTTGTAAACATATTCTTATTAATCCCAAAAACGTTTGGTCGACTATTACTCGCAAACTTGAAGGGCCAACTTATGTGTGATAGTTTTTCTTTTAATTTCGTTGTATATTCTATAACCGTGAATTATTTCACATTTTCAGAAACAACCGTTTAGCTGGTAGTGTCCCCCCCGGAAACTTGTTTTTAACAAAACATTTCACTTTAAAAATATTTTTTCCTGAACGGAGTGCTGAATCGAAAAACGTTCTTAGTAAACCCCTTCTATATTTTAAAAATCTATCCTATGACATTCAATTCGATGGTATCGGCGAGAAAAAAAAAATCCATCGCCCTTTCACGTGTATGGGAAACACCCGAAAAAATGTTTTTTTCCAAAATTTTATATTTTAGATCTGTCGGCGCAATCAATATCTATGACCATGCCAAAGTTCAGCTCTGTAGTACCAAGGATCTTATATTAGTAAATGTATTCTTATTAATCCCAACAGTGTTTGGCACTTGGTCGACTATTACTCGCAAACTTGAAGGACCAACTTATGTGTGATAGTTTTCCTTTTAATTTCGTTATATATTCTACCAACGTGAATTTTTCCACATTTTTAGAAACAACCGTTTAGCAGGTAGAGGGGGGGGACACTTGTGTTTGACAAAAATTTTCACTTTAAAAATTTATATTTCGCAAACGGAGTGCTGAATCGAAAAACGTTCTTAGTAAACCCCTTCTATATTTTAATATGCTATCCTATGACACCCCACTCAAAAATATTGTCGAGAAAAAAAAAATTCATCGCCCTTTCACGTCTATGGGAGACACCCGAAAAAAATTTTTTTTCTAAGATTTTACTCTACAGTTCTGTCGGCGTGATTCATATGTATAATCATGCCAAGTTTCAGCTCTGTAGTACCAAGGGTTTCTTAGGAAACCCGCGGACAGACGGACAGACGGACAGACGGACAGACGGACAGACGGACATGGCGAAACTATAAGGGTTCGTAGATTACTACGGAACCCTAAAAAGGAGACCGAGAAGTTCCAGCAGTCTAGACCAACTCGATCTGGAATTCTAGTGCATCGCGTCTAATTCGAGCCTCGTATCCAGTACCTCGGAATGGGGCTAGATATCCGAGGAATTTGAGCACTTCGGAATTGCTCCTCGTATTGTAAGGAGTAGTGCGATTGCTGCGTTTCCGATACTCTCAATTTGAATCGGTTGGTTGTTGTACGCCTATCAAACAAATCTTACTGATTTCTGTTTTCCTGGTACCTAATACCTACTAGAATTTCGTTTTGCTATCAGGTTCCGTCGGTACGCTGCTGTGAGTTTTTTTATCAGTCCATAAATGCGGCCGTCTGTTTCCTATATTCCCAATATACCAGATTCCTAAAATACCAGATTACCGATATACCAGATTCTTAGTTTACCAGATTTCCTCAATACTAGAAGTATATTAAGAAAAGAGAATTTAAAAAGTTTAACAGTTTATTTTTGATATACTTAATCTTTCTAGACACCAACGGATTCAATTTCAACGGATGTAATATTTTGCTGACAATCTCAAATTAGGGGCCATCCGTAAATTACGTCACACGAATTTTATCATTTTTTGATCCCCTCCTTGTCACAACTGGTCACATTTGTAAGACTCCCCCCTACCTAGTTTGACGTCACATATTTTGCATATTTTCCATTTCTTGTAATTTTTTAATAAAAGCAGTACTTATCTAGAGTTGTTATTTTTCTTGGGAACTCAAAACTCACTGTCTAAACCAAAGTAAAAACGTAAAAAGAGTACTTGGGACTAAGGAGGTTAAGTTTGTCGTAACTAGTTAACACGTTTTGATAGTCATTACACATTTTGAATTGTGACGTCACGAAACTTATGACCCCTCCCACCTCCTTGTCACACAATGTCACACTTTGTCTTCCCCCTTCCCTCCCCTTAACGTGTGACGTAATTTATGGATGGTCCCTTACACCATTAATTTTTGATGCGTTATAGTTCTCACAATAAGTAACAAATTCTTCGATTCTTTAGTTATCCAGTGATGTCAATAAATATAATTATACAGGTTGTATAGTAGCTCTGCAAAATAAAACGGTATACAGCACCGGCGTAGAGGTATTACCTAATCAAGAAAAAAATGGCTCTTTGACACACGCTGTAAGCAGGTGTAATGCGTATTTGCGAATTATTTTTCGGTCTACAGTGACCTACGAGTATATTGTAACTGTTCGTAATATACTCAAATTATAGGAGAAAAAATTTATCAAAGTTGTAAAATTTGGAATATTAAAATTAGTACTCAATCCTTAGAAGGAACTCCGAAAGGAATTAGCTTTTACAGGTAATACCAAGAATAACATAGAGAAAAGATGCCAAATTTTGATAAAGTTTCCGTTATGCTGCGAGCAATGGAATTTGTTCTAATTTTAGGATTTAACGAGTTATAATTAGATACGCTCTGAGAAGAGAACACAATGATTAGTGGTCGTAAATTCCGTTCTACAAGAGACTATCTAATCTGGCGTTGTTATGAGCTAAGTATAAAAACTAGATCTAGGCTGAAGCGGACACCAAGAAAGATGTATGTATGCAGGCGCACACAAAAAGTACAGATCTTTTGGATGATTCACAATCGATCGTAGAGTAAAAAAGAACTTTAAAAAGTTTTAAAGAAACCAAACTTTTCAAAAACAAAATGTAATACGGGATGCCTCGGACTTCGTTCCCGTGTGAGTTTTGTAAAATCCTTTCCTAAAATAGTCTAGACCGTAAATTTTTCAGCTTTCTGGGTGTGCAGACATCGCGCAAGGGTTTAAGGGTTTGGGATAAGTTGTGATGAATCAGTGAGTCAGGACCCTGCCTTTTTAAGTTTCTCGCCTGTGACTTCGTTCACGTAGAAAAGAAAAGAAAAACAAAAACAGAAAAAGTCCCAGAAGTTTTTGAGTATTTGTCACCTGCAGCTCTAGTACGATAACGACAAACTCGCGCACGGCTGACGCTGAAACTTCACTTTAATTGCGCGAGGGTCCCGAGCAAAGGCTTGCTCGCCCTATGGCGTTGTCAATGTTGACATTTTGACATAGGACCGCGGTGTTGTTGCGACGCTATCACTATCGTACTCGGCCTGCTGCTTACACACAAGCGACGTGACGCAAAGGTTTTTTTCCGCCATTTCCTCTTGACCACTCTTTCGCCATACTGATTTAGCTACGAGGAATTTCATTTCCTTGTGGCCAAACTCGTTTCAAAATAGGCAAAAATACAATTAGCTACCGAAGTCCGACGCCAAACAGCTTACTGTGTTCCGTCGGTTCGAGGGAGCACCAGTGCCTTTATAGGCATTTTCTGGGTTAACTCGCTCCATCGTCGACCTCATCTTTGACCTTATGGTCAAGATTGAGGTCAAGAGTTAACCCATCTTATAATAAAAAATAATGAAAACAAAGAAGTCAATTTTATTAAGTTTTATTCGCACCAAACGGATAAAGAATTAAAAAAAGTTAATTATTATCTGAGTTTTTCTAAAAAATGTCCGAGGCTAATTTGTAGAAGCTGCAATTGACAGTTATGAATGAATTCATCTTTTTCAATGTATTCCTTTACCCGTAGTGACGAAACCGTTATATCCTCTTCCATTTCACAAATATCCAACAATTTTAATAATGTCAAGGGCCGCCTTTTCTTCGTTTCTTTATTGAGCAAACTGTATCAGTATGGCGAAAGAGATTGGCCATGAGGAAACGGAGTTTTTTCCTACGTCGCCGTGTTTTCACGCAACGGATGTCTCTTCGTGCTTCTATTTTCGGCCAAAAAACCTTTGCTCCGTAACCATTAAGATTAATTTACAATTGGCAGAGTTATCGCGTAATAAACATAAAATAAACTTACATTTAAACTGAGAACCTCCTTTTTTGAAGTCGGTTACAAATTAAAATTAAAGTATACATACTTCGATGTTACTTCGATGCGTGATTTTTGTAACAATTGACGTAGGATGAAATGATAGTAAGTGAATAGAACTTTCCACGCTAGTAAAGTCCCGAACGGAAAGCTATAGAACATTAAATAAAACGGGCAAGTGCGAGTCGGACTCGCGCACGGAGGGTTCCGTAAAACCCCTACAAAACCGAGCGCGAGTTTGTCGTTATCGTGCTAGAGCTGCAGCGCCTTAGATATTATTTTTCGTGTTATTCAACGATTTATTGTTATTCGTTATTCAAGACATATTTTCTTGAAAATATATCCAACTTATATTTTCAAGTTATATGGCAGTTACTTTGGCACAGACATGATGAATGTGAAAACTTTTTCTAATAAAAGTTAGCTTTATTCCTATTGATCACAAAAATATTCCATAGGTGATTTTACCGTTCGAAAGTTTTATAGACGAATCATGTTTTTGTAATAAAAAGACACCAAAATCCCGTTAAACCAAACACTTGGAGAAATTTTCATCAAATGACGAACGTTTAAAAAATTAAAAAATGTTTGTTTAATTTTTTTAACGTAGTGAACACAACTTTTATATTAAACACAACTACACATTACACACTATTTCATTTTCACATAAGAAAGTATGCACATAGACACACTTACCCATACTCACACACACACACACAAACTCACAATTATTTATTATTTTTCATATTATTTGTTTCCCTAATGTCTGGTACCGCTTGGACGCGGTCGCTCACGGGTGCTGACGGAAGAACAGCGCTGTCCAGTGGCAGCACACGCTGAGTCAGCACCCTTTTATATACAGTGTTTCTTTGTTTTGTCCTAATTATTAGTTATAAGTTGTATTTAGTTTTGTTTTTTTGTTATTAGTTTGTCCATTTAACTGTGTATAAATAAAGATTTTATCTATCTATCTATCTATCTGAAAAAGCCAATAATCTGCAATATAAAAACATGACTCTACAAAAATGTCAGCCTAGAAGACATGGTTTAGGTAGACGCCAGCAGATCAGATTACTCCAATAAATTGAAAAACCCTCTTATCGCAACAGCACAGAGTGCATGCATGTGTGACATGATATGCGACCCTCTGTACCCAGATAGATCACTAAAATTATTTTTTTTAACATGTCGTGTGTACTAATTTAGCGGTAGCTTGGTGAAGCGCTTGTAGCCCAGTGATGCTTGTTGATCTCAACCTATCAGCAAGGTTAAGCAATGTACATAGAGGCATGGAACCTGATGGGTGACTTAACAAGTTTGCCCAAGAATCCTATAAGAAATATTTAAAAAAATCTTGTATGGGGCGGAATTAATTTTTCATATATATATATCTACATGTAATTATTTTACCATAAGTAAGAATAGGAGATCGATATTTATTTCCAGACAAACAAAGGAAGATCTTACAATTTGTGGGCTGATAATTAAAAGCGGTGATAGCCCAGTTGGTAATGAGCCAGACTTGTAATCCAAAGGTCGCGGGTTCAAATCCTGGTGCGGGCCTGTTGCACTAAATTCGTCTTTTCGGATTTATGTACGGATTTCTAATAATCACTTGCTCAACGGTGAAGGAAAGCATCGTGATGAAACGCGCCCGTCCAAGAAAATTCGTTTTCGAAAGACGAGCGGTCCACCAACCCGCATGCAGCGTGGTGGACTATGGCCTAAATCCCCTTCGTGTTTCGAAGGGAGACCCGTGCCCCTCGGTGGGGACGTATATGGGCTGATAAGAAGAAATAAAAGTCACCCAATACCAGTCTGTATTAGTATTAAATAAATCATTCTTATTTATAAAACAAGTCGAAATAGGTATTATATTTTCCAATTATTTTAAGCGTAAAATTATAAGCGGTGTCTACACCCATTTCCAATCCCGCGATGCTCGCGTTGTATGTCTGTGTAAATATTTATATCCTCTGAATAAACCCCGCAATCTGCCGCCTGAATAACGAAAATAAACCTCAAACAAATATTTAATATACAGGGTGTAAAAGACAGCTTAGCAAATACTTAAATGGTGGAATCTACCCATAACTATCATCAGCTATAACTAATTACTTTTTCTCGGAAATGTCATGTTAAGGAGTTTTCATTATTTACCTACTTTGGCGCTACAACGTTGCGTATTAAATAAATCGTAATTAAATAATAATAACGATACGTTTATGGTGTTACAGTGCCCCGCGCGCGATCCCCCCGCGCCGCGATGCTAACGGAGTGCGATGTACATTGCTGGTTTTCGTGTTTTACGTTGTTATGATTGTTTTTTATTGCAAAATGGAGTGTATTCGATTGAAAAATAAAAAAATTAAGCAAAAAATACTAAAAAACATGAAAAAAAAATGAAAATTTTCCGGAAAAAAATTCCATTGGAAAATCATTTACTGCCGCACTCAGAGACGTCAATTAAAGTTAAGTACTGGTAAACTCTGATGTTGTCTCTTTCACTCTTGTTGATATAAACAAGGATAGTATGACATTTAATTACTTCTTAACTTTAATTGACGTCTCTGAGTACGGCAGTTAGAATGATTGTCTGAGTCCAGAGTTTCAGTTTTTGCTAAGCTGTCTTTTACACCCTGTATATAAAATATACAATTTTACAGTCAACGAATTTTGAAGGATAAAAATAAGGTTACTGTTGATTTGGGAGACTATATTTGCTCAAGTATAATTAACTTACACTTGGGACCTTTAATTTTTGTAAAAAGTGTTATAATTTCTTAAATTACTGTACGTAAGTGGGACGCGAGGGTTTTGCTGTATTGTGGGCGAAAGGCTGACAACAACCTCTCACTACTTACATCATCTTAAAACCCTCTTAAAACCCCTTAAAACATGTTTCATCTTAAAACCCTCTGAATTTATGTCAAACGTGGCCTCAGGTGGTTTTAAAACCACTGATGCTCTGCCTACCCCGATAGGGATTATAGGCGTGAGCTTATCTTTATATATATAATTCTTCTATACGTGTGTTGACAGTGAACTCCTCCTAAACGGCTGGACCGATTTTAATTATTTTTTTGTATGTGTTCAAGTGGATTCGAGGATGGTTTAGATTCACAAAAAAAAAGGAAATCCACCGGTAACGAAGTCGCGGACGGACAGCTAGTGTATATGTATAATTTCGAAATAAATCATTACGGTAATAGTGTCTGATATATTTTTTTCTATAGCCCGCCAAAACTAGAAAAATTAGGAAATAAATATTCCAAAATTTTCAGGATTGGGTAGAGGGAGGTCATCTGAACATTGTCTAGTAAAGTCCCATCGATTTTAAGTGCCGCTAGGGGTAGCAGGGAGGAATAAAGGTCCCTTTTTTACAGTTTTTTGCTCATAACTTGAAAACGGTCTACTTTAGGGTCTACACTTCCAGGTATGAATGCAACATGTTCCATCTGATAACCCTCACAATGTGTGTCAAACGTGGCATCTAGTGGTTCTGAAACCACTGATGCTCTGCCTACCCTGTTAGGGATTATGGGCGTGAGCGTATGTATATGTATGTATGTAAAAATCTAAATTCAAGTAAAAAGTCTTTATGCAACCAACCTACTATTATGTACTTTTTATGTACTTAAATATTAGAGCTGTAGTTTATGTAATAATATATAAATATATTTTATTATTTTATTTTACTTTTAATTGTTAGCCACCACCCGCTCCTGCTTTATATTTTTATCCATTATTTTCCTACCCAAAGGTTGCCTGGAAGAGATTGCTACCTTAGCAATAAGGCCGCCTTTTTGTACATTTCTGTTTTCTGTCCTTGTCCTGTTATTGTAATGTTTTTGTGTTATCTATGGTGTGCAATAAAGTATATGTCTATGTCTGTCTAAGATAACTGTTTATGTAAAACCCCCTACATACATTTTAAATCTTAATTTCTGTCTTTTGTTGTAGATATTTGGAACGACTTCCCACAGCGTTCCAATAAACATCTATTGTAAGCGCTATTTTGGATTAAATTCAAAAAGTTTGGATTCTATTCACACTGAGTTATGAGACCGTATTGAAAACAAGATCTAAATTGAATGAAAACAAATTTTCAATACGGCGGTACAAGAAAATGGAAATTTCAATAGAAAAATATGGATATTAAATCACCTTTCAGAGATTGGTTCAGATTTTTCATTAATTTACTTTTATTGTGAGTCGCAAATGCCAATATTGGTAAAAAAGGAAACTGCAAGATAATACAAAAAAATATATTTTTTTGAAATATTTCGTTTTAAATTTGGTACATAATGAAATTTCCGTTTTCTTCTTGTAAATTTGAAAACGACAAATAAGTTTCTGGGTATGAACGCACTCTATGAAACTGAATAATCAAGGAATCTATAGAGATTCAGATTCTTCACGATATTTTTCACTGAAAATTTAAACTCTTAAGTAGCGGGCCATACTAGCATACAGTTTTACTGTTTTGTTAATTTGATCAATGAAAACCATTGATTGACGTCCGGTTTGACGCTGCTTGACTTTAAGGCACGATAGGTCAGTTGGCTAGGCACTAGGTGATCTAATCCTGGGGTCGTAGGTTCAAGTTCCATTCACGCCAAATATTGTTCTTTACCTTAATTAATTAATTATAATTATAAGATGGGTTAACTCTTGACCTCAATCTTGACCATAAAGGTCAAAGATGAGGTCGACGATGGAGCGAGTTAACCCAGAAAATGCCTATAAAGGCACTGGTACTCCCACGCACCGACGGAACACAGCAAGCTGTTTGGCGTCGGACTTCGGTAGGAGGGTGGTCGTGAACCAGATGGCTCTTTACAGAGCCTACCATACCGCATGAGACCATAGGACGACACCTCAGATTCAGAAAAAAATGAAGTGTCGTTGCCTGGAATGGATTACTAGGAGGCAGGTCTAATTTGTGTTTCCTTAGTCGCCTGTTACGACACCCACGGAAAGGGATGGGGTGGTGTTATTCTCAACAGACCACCATACGGCTTAAAATCACATAATATTATTATAAACATCCCTCTCGCGGGTAAGCGTATAACAATACTAAATCAAGAGGGAAAACGAATACCGTGGGAAGTATTTCTGAAAGAGGGAGGAATCTCCCAAATAAACAAATCAATAGCTCTGCCAATGTCGTAAAGTTCAGGGTCAAGTCGACCATTCATCATGACGTAACGAAACAAACACATTCTTCATCCTTTTGTAGGCGAAGTCAAAGAATGGAGGAAAATGCAGCAAAAGTTATTTATCACTTCAAGGTTAATGTCTTCATTGGTTCGTTCATTTCAGAAATTCCAAAACATTACGTAACGTTTTGGAATTTCTGAAATGGCAAGAAGCTACTATTTCTGAAATGGATTAGTAGCTTCTTGCCATTTCTGAAATGGAAAGCTAGTAAGAAAAGTTACGTAATAACTCTTAAATTAAAATTTTTGTATAATCCGCAACATTCATCTATACCAGAGGTGGCCAACCGGTCGATCGCGACTGTTAGTCCAGTCGATCTTGGCAAGGCAAAAAAATAGAAAAACATTTCACATTTAAATAGAAAACATTTCTAACAAGGCAAAAAAATAGAAAAACATTTCAATTTTTCACATTTCTTAATATAATTTAAAAAAAACTACATAATTGTGTACTGAACTATGCTGTTTCATTTAAGATTTCAAGAAGTATGTAATTGGTAGATCGCACAGGGTTTCGTTAGTAAACAGGAGATCTTGGGTATAATCAAGTTGGCCTCCCCTGATCTATATTATTATTATAAAGAGGAAAGATTTGATTGTTTGTTTGTTTGTTTGCATTGAATAGGCTCCGAAACTACTGGACCGATTCGAAAAATTCTTTCACCATTAGAAAGCTACATTATCCCCGATGGAAATAGGCTACATAATTTTCCCGAATTCTCACGGGAACGAAGTCCCGGGCGGAATGCTAGTAATATTATAAAGAGGAAAGATTTAATTGTTTGTTTGTTTGTATGTTTGTTTGTTTGTTTGCATTGAATAAGCTCCGAAACTACTGGACCGATTTGAAAAATTCTTTCACTATTAGGTAGAATCGTACCATTATCCATGATGAACATAGGGAACATGATATTCCCGAATTCCCACGGGAACGAAGTCCCGGGCGGAAAGCTAGTACAAAATACAGATAATTTGGTAGAAGATTCTGTAGAACCGTGAAACGAGCTCCATTTTTACGCGCGGTTATGGCGACGCCATCTTTTGTTGATGTGGCCGAACTAATTCATTATTTTGAATGAATTTTTGTTTTTATGGAAATAAAAGTACTTATGATACTTTTATCTCCAAAAACACATACGTACGATACGACTACTTTATAATAAAACTAGCATTCCACTCGGGACTTCGTTCCCGTGGGAATTAAGAAAAATCATGTACCCTTTGTCCGTCCCGGATAATGTAGGATTCTAATGGTGAAAGAATTTTTAAATCGGTCCAGTAGTTTCGGAACCTATTCAATACAAACAAACAATCTAATCTTTCCTCTTTATAATATGTATAGACAACAAAGAGGGAAATATTTATGGAAAGAGAGGCAGGGGTAGATCTAGGCGAAGCTATTTCAAACAAATAAAGGTTGAGAGAGTGTCGTATCGTGCGGTCAAATAACTACTAATAATACTATAAAGAGGAAAGATTTGATTGTTTGTTTGTATTGAATAGGCTCCGAAACTACTGTACCGATTTGAAAAATTCTTTCACCATTAGAATCCTACATTATCCGTGATGGATATAGGGTAGATGATTTTCCCGAATTCCCACGGGAACGAAGTCCCGAGCGGAAAGCTAGCGTATAATAAAAGTGTCTGGCGGATTGAGATGTATGTAAAGCGCAGTGTTATATATTCCTTGGGTGTATGGCGTTAACTCCACTGACAAAAACGCAGCTACAAGATAATAAATAGAATTTATGACAAAAAAAACTCCTAGAACCGTTATAGCAAAGTCGGTAGAGTCGTTTCTGAAAACCCGAAATTAGCTTCGTTTACTAGACAGTCTGTATAGTGATGAAGTTGTTTTTTAAAATCAAAGAAAAAGATTCTTAATGTAAGTAAACGAATGTATTATAAAAAAAAAATATAGAATTGGCCAACATCAAAAAAAAACGCAGGCAAACACTTGGCAGGCCAACATAACACCAGCGCCTATCATTATATTAAGAAACACTGAGGTATGAGCGCGCAATAGTTATATAATAAGTCTACTCCAGCATTTAGTAAAATTACGTAACCAATTTATAATCTATTTTGATCAAATATAGTTAAGAACCATGTTGATGACGTCAGCTTTAAAAAAATCAGAGAAAAATATTCTTTTTGCAACGAATATACTTTTTATAAAAATATATTTACTTATATTTTTCATAAAAATATATTTATATTTTTCATTAAAATATTAAAGAATTGGCCAACAGCACAAAAAAACACAGGCAAACACTTGGCAGACCAACATAACACAAGCGCCTATCATTAAGAAACACTGAGGTATAAGCGCGCAACAGTAATATAATAAGTCTACTCCAGCATTTTGTAGGTGCTTTCTGAGGCCATAGGAGCTTCTGGCAGTCTTTAGTAGTTTTCGACTCATACATTCTATTTCTGGAAAAAGAACAAAAAATAAAAATGACTCCAAAGTTTTAAAAAAATTGTTTGACCGGCATTGTAATGACCTAATGACATAAATCTGTTTTATACACCACTTGCATCTGGAGCACGTATTATACGTCAAGTATTCTATATTTAAAAGTAAGCCATTAAAGCTAAAATTAAAGGAAATAAAATTGTATGGAACTTCCCTTGGGCATTAATGACATTTAAATATGGAACGCCAAAATTTCAACAAAAACTTCTAACAAAAATAGGTAATTTTGAAAAAAAAAAACAAAGCTATTGAAGGCTTAACTTCCTTGGTCCAAGGAGATTTTAACTATAAAATTTGACACATCAAACAGATTTTACTTTTATGAAAAATATTTAGTATAAAAACTTGGCTGTATGTCTTAGCTATTGACTTTCCTTTGCCTACGGAACTAAATATTATAAGAAAACGTCGTCGGTGATTTTGGATCTGTGATTTTTACCGCGAATTACTAAATTGTTTGGTAAGCTTTTATAATAAATCTTTAAAAAAAGTCCAGTATGTAGGTAATTCCAGCGACTCTGACATAGAAACGGAGGCTCAAAACATTATTGATGGGATGAATTTATGATTTCTTTTTTATTTAACCTCACAGTAGGTGTATAAAGTAGAGTAAGCTCCTCGGGGATAAAAGTGTCTTAGTCTTGGGCAGACTTGAATCCTTCGCTTCATTCAGGATTCTAAACATAATTCCCTCGCTCCGCTCGGGAATGAACAACAGAATCCTTCATTTCGCTCAGGATTCAATATGCTGCCCGTGACATAATACACTGTTTTATCCCCTTGTTGCTTAATCTACTATTAGGCGTTGTCTAAGGTCCGTATTACAGAACGCGACTCAGGCCCGTAATCCAGAAGGAGACTTAAGTCCTGATCTATACTTAAGTATTGATTGTCTCTTTCTCTCGCTATAAAAATGACAAAGATGACTGCTACTCAAGTATAGATCAGAGTCTGAGTCGCGTACTGTTATACGGGCCTCAGACTCTGATTTATACTTTAGTAGCAATTATCTTTGTCATTTTAAAAGCGACAGAAAGAGACAATCAATACTTAAGTATAGATCAAGACTCGAGTCTCCGATTAAGTCAGCTTTCAAACAAAAAAAAACATATCTAAATCGGTCCCTTCCTTTAGGGGCTACGATGCCACAGACAGACAAACAGACACACAAATACACAGATACACACGTCAACCTTATAACACCCTCTTTTTTGTCGTGGCTTAATAAAGATCGTCAAGAAGATCTTCTTCTTAAAGCTTAGTCCCGTTTCTCATTCGAGGTATGCTTGACCATGATTCAAGATTTATTAAATAAAGTCGATCATGTTGCACACTAACCGATGCTCTTACGGTGAAGGATAACACCGTGAGGAAACCTGCACATTCAGAAGACTGAATGTGTAACCTTATCTGATCCGGTCAGGTTCTGAACAGGGTCATGGAGGTCAGGGCCAGCTCCAACTCCCTTCTGAACATGCTAGCAGAGAGAGTGGACTGCCCATATACAGGGCTTTAGGTATCTCTCTTTCAACCTCTCGGGTGGTTAATCAGTCCATGAAACTGAACAACTTTCCCAAGGAACATAGGTCAAAATACGAAAAAAAATATTTGAGTTCCCATACAAACTTTATCAGCATATAGCGGTTGAAGAGGTTAAAAGGGAGATACTTAAAGCCCTGTATACAAAGCTGCTGTAAGCTACATATGGACTATGTAACCTAATATGTCCATCGGGGATAATGTAGCTTTCTAATGGTGAAAGAAGTTTTCAAATCGGTCCAGTAGTGTTGGAGCCTATTTAATGTAAACAAACAAACAAACAATCAAATCTTTCCTCTTTATAATATTAAAAATATGGCAGTTGCTCCACTGTATTGGCTTGACCTGCCAAATCCTGGATCATGGTGAAACGTATCCCGAATGACAAACGAGACTAAGCGCTAAGAAAAAGTCTGATTCCGTGCTATAAAATTAGTAAAAAACCATCTTGGTTCAGAGGGTCATGTTAGTGTTCCTTACTCTACATTTGAAATTTTACTATAAAAATTTTCCTGACTTTTATTGAATTTTCTATAACGCTTTTTTATTTTTCTCGACTTCTCACACTAGGTCCGGATTACAGTACGCGACTCGGACTCTGATCTATATTTAAGTAGCAGTCATCTTTGTCATTTTGATAGTGAGTGAAAAAGACAATCAATACATAAGTATAGATCAAAACTTGTGTCTCCTTCTGTAATACGGGCTACGTTTAACAACTCATGTTTAACACGCGGTAAATAGCAATCGGACAAAATGTCCAAAAAAATTATGAAACGGACATTGCAAAATTTTGGGTAACAAATCGTAGGTTAAAATATTGGTGAAGATTGGACAACTAGATGATCGTTTCAGTTGTATGGAAAAAGCAAAGAATAACATATCCAAAATATACGTATATTCATAAAAACATTTTTTTAAACAATACATCACACACATCGACCACATCAGTAACATGTTAAAAAATCCTCAGGAGGCCAAAGTTTTGAATGCCATGCTTTTCAAATCTTGTGATGCGATATCTAACAATTTGGGAGATGACAATTTAGGAAATATATCATAGTAGGCGATTTAAAAATAATTATTGAAAATTAAGGATGTGAGTTAGCCCTGAACTGAACAACGTTCTTCAAGGAACATGAATCGAAAAATCAAAAAAAATTTCGCCTCTCCTACAACTTAAAAATCAGCTGATTGCATTTGTAAAAGAAGGCGAAAATATCTGGGTTCCTTGGTATAAGTTGTTCAGTTTCATAGGAAAAATCACCCTTAAAGTTTTTTTAAAGTTTCCTATATACAAATGCAACACCCTCGAGGGCATGTCGCTTCGCGTTAATATTAAACTTATTCAGAAAACCAACAACAAAATGACCTATGAGTTTTTCCGTTTTTTTTTTTTCAATAGAAACTCTGTTTGCGCGTGTTTGGAAGGCATGACTTTCAAAAATTGAAGCGATACATGATTTAGTGATAATATTAATTCCCACTTTTTCATACCCAACAGACGCACAAACAATGAAATATTTGCCAGACTGTAACTACTAGGACCATAGCAATGTAGAAGAAATGTGGAATGACTTCTAGGACACAAATTAGACTGGAAACCAAGCATCCCGTCAAACGTTCCCAAATGGAAATCTTCGTGGCAAAAGGTGAACAATTCATTTTCATGATTTCTGGAAAAGGTAAGTAATAGGTGGGTTTGTTAATTTAATACTGTATTGATACTGAGTTCTTGATTACTCTTTTATGTAAGTATTGGTATGGAGGGTCTGAGTGGTATGAGTTCCCTCCTGACCACAATCTAGATAAGATGTGGTCGAGAATGTAAGTAGCCAGCTCACCCTAAGAATGGCCTATATGAGCCGGTTTATACGAGCTAGAAAATGCAGACACAAGCAGATTATTAAATTATTTGGCTCCCATATTAAAGATGTGAATTCTATAAAGATGAAAAACCATTTTATGACTTACAATTAAGTCAGAGGGCCATGTTAGGGGAGGTTTTTGGGAGAAAGGTGACGTATTAGTAAAGCTGACAATATATATATACTTCGAGCAGACGGGTCGAGCGGAAGTCCTGAAATTTCCTGGTAAGGTCTACGACTAAGGGTATAGACTCGACCTTAAAGATCCATACTAATAGGTATTTTAAACGCGAAAGTTTGTATGGATGTATGTTACTCTTTCACACTCAAAGGGTTAGACGAATTTTGATAAAATTTTGCATGGAGGTAGCTGACATCCTGGATTAACATACAAGCTACATAATTTTCCCGAATTCCCACGGGAACAAAGTCTCGAGCGGAAAGCTAGTCTTTGAACTTGGAAACACAAACGCAGGCAGAGGCCTAACATGACCCTCTGACTGAGAAATCTATTCCTTGAAGCCATTAAAGCATGTCCAATGGCAAAACGACAAAATTCACAACTACATGTAGACAGAATATATGAGCTTCTAAGGTAGTATCCCACTCATCACGTGACTTAAATCGCGTCTTCATCTGGACAAGCTCTGAGCAGTGCCCAAAACGAAAGATGATGGAAATCGAGCGGAGATAAAAAGACAAATCAGACTTACTTTGTTCAAAACTTTTCTTTTTCCCCATTTTGATTACTAAAAATAATATGACTCACTTATAAAATTAGAATTAAATGGTTTTCGAAGTATGTGGTATTTTATAGATTTTTATTTTTTTTACGATTTTTATTTCATGCTGGCGTCATGAACAAGTCATGAAGTGAAACACAGAAGTGAAATACGTTAGTATCATCTATTGTACCTAGTCTGTGGAAGTGAAAGATCTTGATGTTGTTCCTTTGAGTATGTAGTATTTGTTTATATGTTGTTCACTTATTTTTCTAATAGAAAACTCAAGATTTGGCTTTCTTTAGCCTTCATTTAAATTAAGACTTTGAGTAGAAGAAATTAGAAGAAAGTAGAGAAAGATTTGGCTGTATGGCTCCGACCTTTGCCTATCCGGATGGATGAAAAAAATTACTACTACTACTGTCTATGTGTTGTTCTTGTTTCGTTTATCCCTTTCGGGAAAGGCAAAGGAATCTATGTCCATACAGCCATTGTTTTAAGACAGTGTTTTTCTCCTCCCGTTGACCGTAAACCATAGACATAGAAAAAATAAGTGAAATACCACCATAAACCGATAGTTTTTGTTTACGGAAAACTTTGGCGAAGCACTGCCGCGGAGATCTTTGTCGGAACCGAACCGTACTTTATACAGGTTGAAAAAGAACCTCCTAGCTTTATTGAAAATCCTGAACCAGTATCACTCACTGAACACATTTTTTTGAAGTTATACTTCTTTAGGCGCGTTATGAAAAAATGATGAGAGTGAAATTTTAAGATGCGCGCGCATCTGTGACACAAAATTAACAGTATGAAGCTAGGCGCGTTATGAAAAAATGATGAGAGTGAAATTTTAAGATGCGCGCGCATCTGTGACACAAAATTAACACTATGAAGCTGTCTGCTTAACCGCTCAAAGAAGTATAACTTCTCACGCGCGTACATAAGTACACGCACCCATTTTTTTTTTTTGGGGGGGGGATTTTTTTTCCTTAACGTAGACACCACTCGAGCGCACCCCCCGAGCGCTACCCGCAGCACCCCTCGCTTGCCTGGTGTAGGAGTAATGTCTACGTTTAGGCAAAAAATGAATTATTCCCTTTGAAAAAAAAATTAAATAATTTTTTTTTTCATAAATGTATTCTTTGAGTGATACTGCTTCAGGATATTGAATATAGCTAGGAGATTCTTTTTCACCCAGTATATAAGGTCCTAATTTATTAGTCACTTTCCTTTTAACACGTTATTGTGTACGTCAAAATATATCATTTGAGTCAAAAAACAAAAGCATAATATTAAATTTAAAAGGTCTTGAAAAATTTTGTTATGATATTTTTTCATTACTATGTTGAATAAACCCATCCATTCAAACGTAAATAATAATGGCAGTAGTAGAGCGGGCGAGCGGGGAGTGGACGGCTATAATCGAAAGAGAACCATTCCATTATCTTTAAATTGAATTTTTTTTTTTTTTTTACAAAATTTTATTTTCAGATAATTAATTTTTGTTGTTTTTTTGGAATACTATCAACCTATACAATAACGCCTTAGAAGGTAAGTGACTAATAAATTAGGACCTTATATACATACGCTCAGGCCTATAATCCCTAACGGGGTAGACAGAGCATCAGTGGTTCTGGCGAACTACTTGATGCCACGTTTGACACAAATCGTGAGGGTCATCTGATGGAACAAGTTGAATAATGGTATGAGAGTCATGGTCAGCCTTTCGTCCATTAATCAACAAAATCCTCGTATCCCACTTACAGATTTTTACTGTGTATCTGTGTATCTGTATCTTTTCATGTTGCAAATTGTTTTCCTGCGACTGTTTTATTTTTCTTTACGGTATAATATTAGGTACTATGTTCTTGGTATAATGTTACTTAAAATTTTTTGAATGCGGTTGTCACCTATAATTGGGTTACCATTAAGCCTTTTTTTGCAAATTTGTGCCATTTTAATTAAGAGTTGGTGTGTAACTTGTTGGTGATCTATTAAATAAATAAAATAAAATAAATAAAATAAGAGTAGGCCAGCTGGCACATTCTAAGTTTTTCTTTTGCTCCTAGTCTAGCTATAAATATCATTCACCCAGTCCAGCATCCTATTTTATAGCACACAAATAAAACGTAAAATGAGGTCTTAAACTTTAGGGAGTAATTCTCCCTTTAAAACTGAGAAACTTTCCTTTAGGAACCCAATTGAAATCCGCAAAAAAATTTGAGCTCGCATATCAGAAAACAAACACTAAGGCAATCAGAAATCGCTCAAATTGTATGAAGGTGACTAGGCGACATTTTTTTTTCATTTTTCCACCGTTCCCAGAGGAATCCAACACAAAACACTTAGTTGAACGTCAATAAGTATATTCAAAGTTGTAAAAAAGTGTTTTTGAAAATAAATATTTTTGTATTTGTAAAGTTGTTTGCTTTAGTTTAGAGGACTGATTCACATATTTGATTTTCACTAACTCATTTAAAATTAAATTACATACATACGCTCACGCCATAATCCCTAACGGGGTAGACAGAGCATCAGTGATTCTAGACTTGAAAACCATCATCATCATGTCAGCCGCAAGACGTCCACTGCTAGACATAGGCCTCCCCCAGGGATCTCCACCTCGATCGGTCCTGCGCCACCCGCATCCAGCGGCTGCCCGCAATCTTTGCCAGATCGTCGGTCCACCTTGTGGGAGGCTTTCCTACGCTGGACCTTCCGGTACCACTAGATGTCTAAATTAAATTAGATAGCGAAATACCCACATTGGGCCAACGTGGTGGACTATGGCCGAAATCCCCTTTGTCTTTCGAAGGAAGGCCCGTGCCCCTCGGTGGGGACCATGGGGACGTACATCATTATGACTGATAAAAAAATATATTTAAAGTCACCCACTATTATAAGATACTAGCTTTCCGCCCGGGACTTCGTTCCCGTGGCACTTTTTTAGTTTTTTCTTTCATAAGAACCTTCTCCTGGCAATAAGGAACACAACAAAAAAAGAATCATCCAAATCGGTCCAGCCGTTCTCGAGTTTTGCGCTTACCAACAGATTTAGTGATTCATTTTTATATATAAGATTTTATTTCATAAAAACTTAAGCCTAAATACAAAAATGTATAATGAACAAATTTTTAAATTATCAACTTAATTAAGTAGTCCAAATGCTTATTAAATAATGCTACATACTAAATTTTTATTAGAAAATGGTTAGTAGGTCAGGTATGCTATATTATGATACCTCAACTAAGTAAAATGTTTACTTGTAGGTATCTTAGGTATCATGGGTAAGTAATATTAAAATTAGTGCTTTAATTATCAATATTTCTTATAGAACAACAATAAATAATAACAACTTAGAATTAGAACTTTAGTGTAGGTATTATTAGTTTTACTGGCTACATCTATTTATTTATAACTAAGATATGCTTGTAACTATAACTAAAAGCAGTTTCTCTGTATCTGCGTATGGCTAGCCCATATGCCAATTCTGTAGAGCCTTTTTACATTCAGTTTTGTTTTTTATGTAAATATTTAGTTGGTAGTTTATTTTATTGAACAGAAAACTACACAGAAAGCAATAAAATCTATGCGAGTGTGCTGTTCGGAGAGATTCAGAGGTACATACAATATCTGCTCGCCTTTTGTTGTTTTTGAATGCTGGATTATAAAGATAAACACTGTCGAACAGAGAGAACACGGCATTCAGTTAGGAGGGCGGTGGAAGGTAGCGGAAGGACCCTACCACCACAAATGTTCTTAGCTATAAAGGACGGGGGCCCTATTCCAAAAGAAATAGTTGATTAATATTAATCTCGAATTCGTCATGCGTTGCCGGTACTCTATTACCTATATACCGTCTTGATTTTGCTACATTCCGTTTTGTTTCACCGTGAAAAAAATATAAATGTAAATTACGTACCTAATACAAGCAGGTTTTAATGACTGTTTGGGGGCAGAGGCAGAGGAACAGTATATCAAATATTATGGCTACTTTTACTGGGCTACAAAATGTTAGTACTTCGCTTAATGTGGAAATAAAAATGTGTTTTACTTTCACGATTACAAACAGCTATTTAGGGTTTTATAACAGACTTAAAAAGGACTACAAGCTCCATGAAAATACTTTGAATTATCTAGCGAAAATTAAAGATGCGAATCACCCCACTAAACTGAACAGTTCCCAAGGAAAAAAGGTTGAGGTGACAAAAAATGAAATGTATTTCACTCTCCACTTTATACACCTTAAGCGATAGTCTTAGTACCAAAAAAAAGTCATTTTTTTTCCAAATATTAACGTTATACAGGGCTTTAGGTAAATCTCTTTCAACCTCTCGGGTGGTTAATCAGACCATGAAACTGAACAACTTTCTCCCAATAATAGCTCAAAATAGGAAAAAAAAATTTGATCTCTCATACAAAATTCCTTCACAGATATTATTATTTAGTAATCAATATTAAGAATTGTCTTGGAAATACCACCGAAGTAACAGTACACTTCAAATCAATCGAACCTATGAAAGTTGCTAGAACCCTTTATATGAGCTGATGATCTTCAAACCCCTGAAAAAATCTACGTAAACTATCGCTAAGAAACATCTCGATTACGTCAGCTTTCAAACCAAAAAACCGCATCAGTACCAAAAAACCGAGCTACGATGCCACAAACAGACAGATACACAGACATAAGGATACACGCGTCATACCTACTTATAGATAACATCCCTCTTTCTCGTCAGGGTTAAAAAATAACATAAAACAAACACACTAAACCTCTATCTGATAATAAAAACCCTTTTCCATTGTTTTATTATTGAATTTTATATGGCCACAAAAAATTTTGCGTCGCTTATTTTATGACAAAATTTTAAAAAAAGTGGTGCATATGGTACCGATACCGATAGAAAGGTCATAAACTAGAAAAGTTTTAAGAGAACTGATAGAACTGTAATACCCTAAGTTTTTTTTAATGCTCTTCAAAATTGAAATGAAGATCTGTGTTCTTCTCTTCTTAAGACTATGATGGCTCACTAAAGTTGTAATTCACATTATTCAAAACAAATATCAATGTAAGAACAACAGGCGTACATCACAGATAATAATGTCTACCGCAACACCAATAAAAAAAGTTATGATAATAAACACCGCAATTTTTTTGAAATAAAATAAAAAATCTTAAAAAAAAATAGGCAAAAAGGGATATGATTGGCCAGAACATATAGCCAATGAATCTAGCTACTCGACCTAATCGTTTGGCACACGCTCTTCCTAACACCCTGTATTATGATGTGAATTAAATCGAAATTAGTATAAAAATCGGTGCATAATATCACGCCCACGTCTAGTTCGAAAGAGTATACTCCTGAAGTGGTTTCATATAAATTTTATTGAAATTGAATTAGCGCTTTTTAAAAATTCATCAAAAACAAAAAACACGTGCAAACCAGAACAGCATATACAGGGCTTTAGGTAGGTCAAAAGACGAAAAAAAATTTTGATCTCCCATACAAAATGCGCTATATGCTGATGAAGTTTGTATGGGAACTCAAAAAATTTTTTTCGTATTTTGTCCATGGTAAGTTGTTCAGTTTCATGGACTATTAACCCGAGAGGTTGAAAGAGAGATACCTAAAGCCCTGTATTGTATACAGTAGCTTCAGATATCCCTGCAGTTGCTGCTGTCTTAGAGACTGTATTGGGGAAGTTATCACTTTTAAAATAAATTTTTTTTTTTTTTTTTTGTTTTTTTTTGAAACACCTTGTATATCCAAACAAAAATAATTCCAAAACCAATGTATTATTTAATTAAGTATATATGCAATTTATTATTAATTTAATTTATGTAAGTAACCAATTTATGTATGCCGCCGAAAGAACTTGAAGTTCTCTCGATTTTAGGTGCTCATAGCTCGATTTACATTTTTTAATCATAGCTTGAATTAAGCAGGCAGATAGATTGAGTTAGAAAACTTCTTCAGAGGACTTACCCCTACACAATACTGAAACTATTGGATAAATTAATTCCTTTTTGACACTAGTTATCTACTTTGTGCGAACTATTGTTGGGATTGAAGTCGGTGACTCGTACGTTTTTAACGTGGAATTTTTTTTTATACGACCGTAATTTTTGAATATTATAAAAATGATATTTTAGAACACTACACATTTATTTTATTACTAAAAAGGCTGGGTACATTTCCGCAAATAATAAAACGACTTTTATTTAACTTCCCATAGCAATACCAACTTGGCTTGAACTATGAATGATAAGATTGAAGCCCAGTGTGGCTATAAATAAATGGTTTCCTTTCCTAATTTTCTTTTTTACTTTTTAATTACTTTTCCTCTCTTGTTTTCCGTATTCCTTTTACCTACTTAGTTGTTTTTTTCCTGTTTCCATCTCCTCTTTAACTATGTGTGTGTGTGTGTCTTATGTATCGAATAATTACATATAAAACTGTATTTATATTAAACTGTATTATCTTATATATATGTTTTTATATTATATATATGTTTATATTTTGTTTAATATATATTGTTTAGGTTTATATATTACGCCCGCTCTTGATTTCACTATGCGACTTTTCATACCCAAAGGTTACCTGGAAGAATCGCTTGAAGCGATAAGGTCACCTATATTGTACCTTTTGTAAAGTTACTTGTAATTGTCTCATCATTGTATTTCTTTTCAAATTGTGCAATAAAGTATATTGTATTGTATTGTAAGATAAGGCTTTTAACAAATTATCTCATGGGTTGCTATAATTAGTTAGCAAAAAAGCTAAGGGGTGATTCTTTCCATGAAAATGAAAAAAAAACCTCCCCACAGAACATATAGGTCAAAACAACTGTAGAAATCAGATGGCTGTCTCAGGACAAGAAGTAATTTTTTTAAATTGCTTTCTTCTCCAAAGTTGTTCAGTTTCAGATAGAGATTCACCTAAAGTTTCGTTAGCTAATTTGAAGTCACCCTATACGAATTCGTTGACGCCTTTAGTACTTATCCATGTGGTTCTAGGAACATAGAGTTTTTTTTTAAGTGAAAACTTGCTTAGCGGCGTTGTGCACTTTGTTTGAAGTATGGGTAAAAACGTCAGGACACGTGACCGTCACGTGACCGTGATCGAAAATCCGTAACGCGGAGGGGTGTTCAATAAATATAGGAAATTAAAACTGCAAAAGTCAAGATGTCACGGAGGGGTGTTTGATAAATATTGGAAATTAAAACTGCAAAAGTCAAGATGTCATCCGGTGTCAGCATAGAAAAAATTAAAGTAAATATTAATGCACAACGTTAATGTTCAAGTTTTCACTTCTGCCGGCACTCCCGGAGTGCAACTCATCGTTTTTTTTACCAGCCCTTAGACGTCCCCACCGAGGGGCCCGGGCCTCCCTTCGAGGAACACAATAGGTCCACAATATCTTGAGTTACAATTGACCCGTTGGAAATATCTTTGCACCTCACTGGAATCATTTACTCTCACATACCTAATATATAGGTAGATATTTAAAAAATCTTGTTTAAAAAAACCCACTAGCATCTTAGAGGCTTAGTTTATTCAAGCTATTCTTGATATATTTAATCTCTTTAATGCTTTATGACGTCATTTAGTCACATACCTGTATACCTGTCACCGTCATATACCTGTATATGTAACTGACTATACCTGTATATGTAACCTGTATATCCTTAATTTTTGCTAATAAAGTCACTCCATATATACAGGGCTTTAGGGAAATCTCTTTCAACCTCTCGGGTGGTTAATCAGTCCATGAAACTGAACATGTTCCCCCCAATAATAGGTCAAAATACGAAAAACAAAATTTTGAGTTCCCATACAAACTTCATCAGCATATAGCGCATTTTGTATGGGAGATCAATTTTTTTTTCGTATTTTGACCTATTTTTCTTGGGAAAAGTTGTTCAGTTTCATGGAAAATACCTAAGTCTGAACATGAAACAAAATGTTGCCTTTCCATACGACTTATGCAATCGGTTTTGTATGGCAAGACGACATTTTTATTTGGGAATTTGTGATATCCTTGGAAAAAGATGTTCAGTTTCATGGGGAAAACGTAGCCAGATTGAGTCACTTGTACAACAAATACTGTTATTTAATTGATTTGCACCACATTTCCTTAGGGATCGTTCAACAATTACGTGATCATTTTTGGCCCCTATGTTTAACCCCCCCCCCCTCGCCTTGATTACGTAATCCGTCCGTGTTTAAAATTTTTGCTGTATTAGCAACTGCTTGGAAAAGTCGATAAAATATGCCGAAAAAGTTAAAAAAACTGATTCTGGTCACACTGTTCCACAGTTTGTCTATAGCAGGGAAAATACCGTTAACCTATAATAGTGTTACCAGTAATATACTTCAAAATTGGACGTAAATATTTAAATATAATTTATTTATTCATTTCGCTATACGTTAATTAAAGTTATAAAATGAAGACGTAATCATGGCTTCTTCCCCCCCCCCCCCCCCCAAATAATCCGATGTATTTACAAGCACCCGACCCCCCCCCTTCCGGTGATCACGTAATTGTTGATCACGTGATCCCTTAGCTAAAACTAAGCACTTTATCATTTCGGCACAATAATTTTAAAATTATTCAATATTTCTTTTAGTTTTGCTTTTGTTGTTCATTATCTTAAATAAAGTTAAATTATACATTTAACTCTCTACATTAGTGCATATGGAACTAGCCTGTTATAAATTGTGCACTTAGTAAGTAAGTTGCATGACCCTAAAACATAAGTAACAGTGTAACAATTGTTGGCTGGTCAAATCTTCTCTTCTTCCTAGCGCTTGGTCCTGTTTCTCATTCGGGGTACGCTTGACCATGATCCAGGATTTGGCAGGTCAAGTCATTACAGTGGAGCGACTGCCATCTGACCTCCGTGACCCTGTTAACAGGGGAACCTGACCGGATTGGACTATGGTTACATATTCAGTCTCCTGAATGTGCAGGTTTCCTCACGATGTTTTCCCTCACCGTAAGAGCGTTGGCTGGTCAAATAAATAAATTTTAAAAAAAACCCCTATCATCGATGAGATCAGCTGGCTTGCCTTTGCATGGGAAGCAAATTTTTTTCAAGAATTTCTTAAATAAGTTTCTTGGTGAAAGTCGTTCAGCTTCATAGGGAGATTCATCTCCTAAAGTTTCGCAAACTAATCAAAAATTACCCCAAATACTTGGACTGAAAAATTTAGTTTTACCAACATTTTTGCCGTAAAGCTCTACATTGGGAGAGCTCCTTGAAAAATGGCCAAAGTAACCGTCAAAAACTCGTAAACAATTTGACGACTGGAGGTTACAGAAAGCAAATAAAAGTATTAAACAGATACTTTTTAATGCCTTTTCAAATGACTGCCGCAGTATAAGACTTATGTTTTTTAGTGTTTCATATGGTCGAACGGCGAGCAGTAATGGAGAGATAATTTTGGGAAAGAAAAATGTTCAGAGCGAATGGGACTTGAACCCACGACCCCATGATTAGATCTCCTGATGCTCTAAGAGCATCTAATCCTGGGGTCGTGGGTTCAAGTCCCAGTTTTTCTTTCCCTGAAATTATTTGTGGATATCCTTCACGTGGGTGAACGTTTTATAAAATACTAGCATCCCGCTCAGGACTTCGTTCCCGTGGGCATTCGGGAAAATTATGTAGCCTATGTTACTCAGGGATAATGTAGCATCCTAATGGTGAAAGAATTTTTGAAATCGGTCCAGTAGTTTTTAAGTTTATTCGTTACATACAAAAATACAAATCTTTCCTATTTTATAATATTAGTAGGTATAGACTATTTCATAAGAGTAGGCTTAAGAACACGCCCTTGCCTACTGATTATAAGGTTGCAGGTTAGATTCCCGCCCAACACAAAAACATTTTAAAGTCTGGTCGTTTATTTACCTATCTTTTTTATTTATTTACTAGCTTTCCGCCCGGGACTTCGTTCCCGTGCGAATTTGGGAAAATCATGTACCCTATATTAGTCACAAATAATGTAGGATTCTAATGGTGAAAGAATTTTTCAAATCGGTCCTAGTTTTGGAGCCTATTCAATGCAAACAAAAATTCTTTCCTCTTCATAATATTAAATAGACAAAAAAGTGTAGATGGCTCTCTTTTTTTAGATGGCGCTCATAATTAATGATTTTTTTAAAATGAAATAACCTATTATTTTTTGGCGACGGAAATCTGGGTTAAATTAAACAAAAATAGCCACCCATCCATTTCCGCACTAATGATTGCTTTCAGTTTCGTCTTTCGTGGGCCAAACAACCTTGTAAAGTACACTCGGCCTCGCTATAAATGTGTCACATGTATTTCTGTGTCCTCCAGAGTAGTTCGAATTCCATCTCTTGTAATGAAGGTGAGCCAAAGAGAGTTTGTAGCCATATCATTGTTTTTTTTATCTAAAATTTGGTTGAGTATCTATGTCAACCTTATAGGAAGACACAAAAAACCTAAAATAATGGAGAAACCCTTCAGCCCCATCGATTGATGGGGCTGAAGGGATTTTTGTCTGAAGACAGATTTGTCTTGCGCTCATTATAAAAACGCATGACAAAACGATAAAGCTGAAGAGCTTCGGGGGCCAGCGTATCACTTAGCCAGAGATTGATTTCCCCATTGAGGAAATTACCAAAACCCAATAAAAAACTTTTTGTAAGGCTGGTGCTGTTTTTAAGGAAAACTGGTGTAATTTCTATACTGTCGTCAGAGTGTTATAGTAGAGTCTTGCGAATTTTGTAGAACCCTCCATACAACTTCCGAACCCTATATTATCTCTTGTTTTCTCATATTCTATCATTGTTTTTAAGACCAGAATTGATAATAATATGGGGTGGCTAAAATTTGTCAACGGAACTTTTGGGGGTGGTTCTCTCCATAAAACTAAACAACTAAGAAACCCATATGAAATTCTGGAAAAAAAAATTGAGCTTTGGTCGAGAGGTTTTTTATTTTATTTATTTTATACGTTTACCTTGATACCACCTAATACCTCGCTTATTACAGGGAAAGTTTTCTTAGCACTATAATTTGCTCATCTATTTAGATAATATTTAAACCCTTTTTACCCCTTTAAACCAGATAGTTATAAACCAGATGGGCTCCTTTTATTTAAACGCTCACATTAGGTTCTGGGAAAAATCTCCCGGCCCTAATAGCGAGCCCTTCGCCAGCCCAAATTGTATCACGCACAATGGCCCACTTACGAGGATAAGCGGAGAAAATGTCCAACAGACAATACAATAATTTAACACACACTCATACAATAAGCGACAATGATTATACGGTCTATATAAACGTAAGGTTGTGAAAAATTGAGGGGATGACACAAAAAATTGCGATTTCCTCGAAAATTTGACTTATTGTTGCGTGAATCATTTATAAAATACGCACATAAGCACGTATGTACATAAGCTTTTTACTAGTTTAAAAAATCAACAGATTTTAAAACAGCAATCACTGCCTATTACGCATAACTAACAGCATCACTGCCTATGCTCATACGTGGCTGAGTTACGGTTTGATATTGTGGGGTAGTGGACCAGATACTCACCAACTTTTTATATTACAGAAAAGATGTGTAAGGATTTTGGTGAATATCACTGAAAGGGAGAGTTGCAGACCTCATTTTAAAGAACAAAATATACTTACGATAACTTTTATGTACATTTTTGAATTTGCCTTTTTGTCAAGAAACATATGCACTTATACCCACAAGCAAAAGATTTCCATAAAAGACAATTTAATTTACGTCATAAAGATAAACTAGTTGCTCCGCTTACAAGATTAGAATTAGTCAACTCTAGTGCATACTACATGTCAATTAAAATATTTATCAAAATTCCCTCTAGTATAGTAAATCTGGATAATGTTCCAATTTTTCATAAAATTTTAAAACAATTTTTAATTGAGAAATGTTTTTACGACCTTACTGAATTTTTACAGTTTGGAAACTCTGACACCAGGGTTAGCCAAGTTCGCTACATATCTACTTGACTATACCTACACGATGAGAAGAAGAAGAATTCAAAGCTCGTGTTAACCCTCCCACATATCTTAAAATAAACAGGAATTAGGTGTCATGTCGTTATTGAATTACTAACGTTAGTAAACTCACTAAATTTATTTATAACGAAACGCGTCTATTTATAAAAGGTCTGACTCAAGCTATGCGAAGCGAACATAAAAATACTTTCGTACAATATTGTGGAGATTTTACTACGGTTTTCCAATATCTTTTCGGTACGATCCTTCCATAAATCAAGCCTATACTTATTGGCCTAGATAAACTCCTAGGTAAATCATTATTTACAACAGTAACAAATCTGTATTTAGACATTTTTTTTACCCCCGGATAAGAAGGATGTTGTTAGTTTATCGTGTTATTTGTGTGTCTGTGTATATGTCGAAAGAGGGGGGGGGGATTTTTTTTACAGTTACATTTGGGTGACTAATAGACAAATCATTTGAATACTTCCTCTATCCTTATTGTAATTTTTTTTGTAGATATAAAAAAAACCAGTTATAGCCCAGTTGGTAATGAGCCAGACTTGTTACCGGTAGGTCGCGAGTTCAAATCCTGGTGCGGGTCTCAACCACTAAATTCGTTTTTCTGATCTATGTACGGATTTCTAAGGAAAACATCGTGATGAAACCCGCTTGTCCAAAAAAATTCATTTTCGAAAGACGAGCGGTCCACCAACCCGCATTGCGCCAGCGTGGTGGACTATAGCTTAAATCTCCTTCGTGTTTCGAAGGGAGACCCGGCCCGTGCCCCTCGGTGGGGACGTATATGGGCTGGTAAAAAAATAATTGTAGATAAATTTATTGTTAAATTCAAATAAAAAAACTATATTTGTCAATAATTTAATTAATTATGGTCTCAAACCCTCGCGCGATTCTTGCACACCCGTGTGTGCAGGATTTGTATCGTATATACGCGCCGTAAAAATAAATTCGCTTATTGCACATTCTATTAATGTAAATGGGTAACAAGTTTTAACTCACCCTATATTATACTGATCTTTTCAATATTTACATTATTTACTCTGTCGTTATTGTAAGTGGGTATCGCGACCTTGAATGAATTTTAATTTTGTGCTCTATCTGTAAATTGTTTACTTTACAGTCTCTGGAAGTTGTCGCAAAACTCAACGACGCGACGTCGTCGGGTTTCCAGCTCGTATTTTTTTTTATTATGGAAAACTTACAGCATAATATATTACATATAAATTTTATACACATTAAGTAACACGTAAGCCAAAAACAGTTTTCACTGACAATTTATCACATTCTCATTGAATCATAATATAAAACATTTAAACAATTTTCTTTTACTCTCAGTCCAGGACTTGTAGCATCCTAAAGGTATATCTATATTATATTATAAATAGGAAAGCTCTGTTTGTATTGAATAGGCTGCGAAAATATTGGACCGATTTGAATTTTGGCAGCTTCTTCTTCTTATCGTGTAGGTATAGTCAAGTGTGTGGCGAACTTGGCTAACCCTGGTGTCGGAGTTCTTAAATCGCACAATGGCCTTTGATTTGGTTTTAACGACTGTAGTCAATCGACAACAGCCGGGACCGACAGCTCAACGTGCCCTTCGAAGCACGGAAACGCTCGCTTACAAATTGCCCCTTAGGCACCCATCAGGTTCGTTGCCTTTATGTACGTTGCTTAACCTACGAACGCTTAGTAACCATCACTTGCCAGTTAGAGAACGTGGCTTTTTAAAAGCTGCCCATTTTCGAACTCACGAAAAATAAAAATTAAAGGAGTTCGTATTTCAATTCAAGGACCACATGAATTCTTCAAAAAAATTATAAAATTTTGGATTTTCAAAATATAAAAAGTTCGGGTAAAAACAAATTTACCTAATGCAGAGATGACCGTACTGGAGATCGAACTCGGCACTTCATTTACTTTACGGCACTGACGACTCTCATTAAAAATAAAGAGCTAAAGAACTAAAAGCCTTTTTCTATGTAACATATTTTAAATTAGGGTGACTTTAAACTAACTAAACTTTAGGGGGATGATTTTTTTATTTATTTATTATAAGATGGGTTAACTCTTGACCTCAATCTTGACCATAAGGTCAAAGATTAGGTCTATGATGGTGCGAGTTAACCCAGAAAATTCCTATAAAGGCACTGGTACTCCCACGCACCGACGGAACACAGCAAGCTGTTTGGCGTCGGACTTCGGTAGGAGGGTGGTCGCGAACCAGGCGGCCCTTTACAGAGCCTACCACACCGCATGAGACCATAGGACGACACCTCAGATTCAGAAAAAAATGAAGTGTAGCCTGAGATGGATTACTAGGAGGCAGACCTCATTTGTGTTTCCTTAGTCGCCTCTTACGACACTCACGGAAAGAGATGGGGTGGAGTTATTCTCAACCGATCACCACACGGTTGATTCTTCCCCAAGGAACATGTTTAAAATATTTGCCACTCCACACAACTTGTGTAATCAGCTGATTTGCTTTTGTATGAGAAGTAGAATATTTTTTGAGAATTCCGCCCCGATTCACGGTACCGGTACATACCCGGCCGCTTCTCTTCACAAACGTATGTCCGACTCCCCTCTCTCAGTAACGCCCTAAGCCGAGGTTCGAGCCCCACAGGGGGCGCCCTTAGGCCTGTTACTTAAAATTGTTGGGCTGAGAGCCATCTGCGCTCGCCATTTGCTCGGTGAAACTGTCAAGGCCATCAGCGGTAGTCATTTAGAAAATTTATTTTTTTGAGATTTTCATGTATGACTTTTGCAGAAAGTTATTTAGTTAAATGTGTAGAATCACCTCCTAAAGTTTCCCTTACTAATTTAAAGTCGCCCTTTAAATAGGAACTGTTATTCACCACAGTGTCTGCAACGTGTTTCAAAAAACCAAAAAAAAGATAATTCAAAATTAATCAAAATTTAGCTTATTGCGCAGCTCTATTACAAATATGACAAGTCATTTTGAAAGATGTCAAACCGTGCACTGATTACTAGAGTTGCGACTATTTCACTTTTAAAAATAAATTTTGGATTTTTTTTTTGTTTTTTTTAAACACTTTGTATGAGTTCCTATCTTTCTTTCTTATCAAGCGTGTGGTGCACTTGATTTACCCTGGTGTTAGAGTTTTCAAACCGCCAAATGGCCTCTGACTTGGCTTTAACGACTGTAGTCAATCGACAGCAGCCGTGCCCGCCGGCTTCAAATGCCTTCCGAAGCAAGGAAACGCTTGCCTCTATGGTCATCCATCAGGTTCCCAGGCCCCGCCACCCATGTATCTGTTCTAATATTATAAAGAGGAAAGATTTGTATTTTTGTATGTAACAAATAAACTTAAAAACTACTGGACCGATTTCAAAAATTCTTTCACCATTAGGAAGCTACATTATCTCTGAGTAACATAGGCTACATAATATTCCCAAATTCCCATGGGAACGAAGTCCCGAGTGGGATGCTAGTGTATGATAAAATGATTTATTAAACTGTCCGAATAGTATACAACATAGTTTAACTCAGATAACCACACTGGGCCAGGCCATCTTTACGTGATATCTTTATGTATCTAAATACTTTACAGCTCGAAAACAGTATAATAACATAGTAAACTAGCTTTCCACCCGCGGCTCCGCCCGCGTGGACTACAGGTTATATCGTGCCCAACTATGGGATAAAATGTAGCCTCTGTCTTTTACCAGGCTCTAATCTATCTCTGTGCCTTTCATCAAAATAGGTCCAGTTAGTTTAGGCGTGGAAGACAGACAGACAGACAGATAGAGTAAAGTTACTTTCGCAAGTATAATATTAGTAAGGATAAGGATTTAAAAGGTAATGTAATAGCAACAGCAAAGGCGGACTTATCCCTCTTCCAGTCTACCTTAGAGTACTTGAGAGTGGAATAATAATAAATAATTAAAATTATTGTTGCTTTACCTCACTGATCGCTTCAGATGAGAGAGCACTACTAAACTACAATCGCTAACCTCTTTACTCTTAGATTTAGCGTATTATTTTGTTTTCCCATGGCCTTCCCCTTAATTCCCATCATATAACCGCCATGTCTACCGAGCGGGAATGTATCACATTCCGTGCGGTTTTCGGGAAGCCGCACTAACCCGATTTTACGACTGGGATACGAATCTGTGTGTGACTGTGTTCAAAAGAACTTGTTTGTTCTAAAAACTATTTTTTTAAGACTGGAGTTTTTTACGGGTCGGATTGCATATGACTGACTTTTAATTACTTGGTAAACGAAATCTTTAGTGTTTTTAAACTCCGACAAAAAAGTGAGTGGTGTTATAAGTTTGACGTTTGTATTCTGTGTATCTGTATGGCTTTCTGTGGCATCGTAGCTCCTAAACGAATGGACCGATTTCAATGCGGTTTTTCAACGTAATCGAGATGATTCTTAGCTATATTTGTTCAAAATTGGTCCAGCCGTTAAAAAGCTATAAGAAATCGAATGTCGCGGGTGCTACAACATTTTTAATTTTAGAGTTGAAATAATATTTGAAATCAAATTACCTATAGATCTGATATATCATCATCAATACAGGGTGTTAAGTAATTCGATCTTATCCTCTCAGGTGGTGAATCAGCCCATGAAACTGAACAACTTTCCCTAAGAACAAATGCCGAAATACGAAAAAAAATTTTTTGACTTCCCATACAAAATGATTTATCAGCTGATGCAATTTGTATGGGAAGTTAAAAATTTTTTTCATAGGTATTTCGGCATTTGTTCTTAGGGAAAGTTGTTCAGTTTCATGGGCTGATTCATCACCCGAGACGATAAGATCTAATTACTTAACACCCTGTATAGATATTAAATAACTAAATATAACTTATGCTATTGAAAAAATCGGTTATGTTTCGTTCTAAATACATAATCACAAGTAAATTAAAACTTAGTATTTCTTTAGTTTTATAAGCAGTCAATTAAACTTTTTTTTGACTCATTGGAATCGGTGGAAATTATTTTTTAGAGTAAACGGAAACAACTCAGAGGCAAGGAGAGGTTTTTCTTCATAAAGATAATTATTTACCTATCATTAATTTAATAAATAGTCACCCATACAACCATTCGCGTACCCTAGTTACCAATTTTATTGTATTTTGGTTTTATTCATTTTTGTCAATAAGGGATCGTTCAACCATTACGTTTTATAACCCCCCCCCCCCTCTCCCCTATGTGATCACAGCGTAATCTTTTATTTTTAACCCTCCCCCCTCGCCTTGATTACGTAATCTTCGTTCGTGCTTAAAATGTTTGCTGTTTATTAGCACTGACACGTATGTCATGTTTCTATGGGTCTTAAATGACCTTTTGGGAAGAGAGTGTGTCATTTGTCTAAATGCAAAAGGTAAGAACTAATTAAAAGTATTTCTAGCTTCTACAACACCTTTTTCATTTTTTAGAAAATTTCTTTAGCTAACAAGTTATAAAATGATGACGTAATCATCGATTCTCCCCCCCCCCAAATAATCCAGATGTATATACAAGCACCCGACCCCCCCCCCCTTCCGGTGATCACGTAATTGTTGAATGATCCCTAAACGTAAAACCTGCATTTATTTTGTGAATTATCCTTACTAATATTATAAACGCGAAAGTTTGTGTGGATGTATGTTTAAATGTTTGTTGATAATATGAAGGTAGCTGACACATAGACTACATAATTTTCCCAAATTCCCCCGGGAACGAAGTTTTTTTTTTTTTTTTATTAATGAAGGGTTCGCTCTTGACCACAATCTAGCCCAAGGGCAAAGATGCGGTCGAGGATGTAGCAAGCTCACCCAGAAGAAGCCTATTCACTCGACCTTTAAAGAGATTCGGGTTATATGAACTCGGAAATACAGACGCAGGCAGTGAATTCCATTCCCTAGCAGTGCGCAATACGAAAGATCCGTGGGATATCAACAAGATAGGGATGGTACCCCGCGGTGCGTCTGGACGTCCGATAGAAGAATGGGGCAGGCGGAATGAGCTCATGCAGCTCCTGAGCACACTCCCCGAAGTACTCTCTTCTCTTACCAGCCCATATACGTCCCCGAAAAGACGAATTTAGTGGTACAGGCCCGCACCAGGATTTGAACCCACGACCTTCGGATTACAAGTCTGGCTCATTACCAACTGGGCTATCACAATGCGAACACATCTTATAAAAAATACTAGGCAAGCTACTTTGCGGAAAGCTAATAAAGTGATAAAATCACACACACACACACAAACATATACAGACTCATACCTGCCAGAGTAGACAGAGCATCATGTAGTTATTAAAACATATGACGTCACGTAACGTTCAACTTACATGCTGACGATCATTTAGATCACTGATTCCCAAAGTGGTCCAGGTGGACCCCCAGGGGTCCGCGGGCGACGCGATGGGGGTCTATGTTGGCATGATAAAAAAATGGACGTTTACGTTGGCGTGACAAAAAAATGGGGGTTCACAATTCGTAAGCGGGGTCCACGAAAATTTTTCTGGTTTCGATAGTGAAGAACTAAAATATTGGCTTGACTTCACCAATGAAGTCAAGCCTTAAGGCAGATAAATAATTGATGGAGGTGCTGTGAGTAGATGTCAAAAAAGTACAGTTGGATGGAATTTTACTTGACATCCACTCACAGCAGAATCAATTAATTAACAAACCAATCAATTCTCACTTTTTTATCGAAAACTCTTAATTCGTGATTGAAAGTAGTTGGAACTCAGGCGCAACGCAAATTTCCATAGTTAGATCTAATCTTAATTTTTTTGTCGATTTATGGGAATATTGTAGAAATGTAGCTGCAGGGGGTCCACCGGAACCAGCAAAATCTTGAAAGTGGTCTATGAGATAAAAAGTTTGGGAACCTCTGATTTAGATGGAACATAAGTAAATCGGTGATAAGTAATTTTAAATTTTTCTTTCCGTTAAGCCGGTGGTCCAGGCTGTTGTCGATTGAGTACAGTCGTTAAGTCAAAGGCCATTTGGCGGTTTGAAAACTCTGACACCAGGGATAGCCAAGCTCGCCACAAACTTGACTGTACCTACACAATAAGAAGTCCAGCGTGAAAGAAATAATAAAATGAAATCGCAGAAATTAGAGAAATAATGTTTTTACCATTGCCCCTCGAAAAAGGGTCCGTTATTCTTCAAAAACAGTGAATAAAACGCTGTTTATTTCACTGAATGAATAAAACATTTTGAATTTGGAACATGTGCGAATATAAGGATTTTAGTAAGAAAACAAAAGAAAATGTGCAAGGAGGTTGCATACTATCGCTATAAAAACCTACTAAACCTTGGCTGTATGTAATAACTGGCTGTATGGAATATGGCTCGGTTAAAAATTTTAAATTTAGTATACTTAAGGAATTCAGCCAATTTTCTGTGCAATTTTCATGCAATTAAAAGTTTCTGTTAAAAGTTTTTGTCTCAAAATCTTAAAATGAGTTCGACATGCAGTGATGAAAGTGAACCTCTCGTTCCAGAGTCATTTCGCGTTGAAGCAGCTGCTATTGTTGATAATTTACTGTTACAGAGTAATTATTTTCTTTTTCTCGTAGTCAAAGGTAAAAAGTAGAGTACCTAACACGTGAAAAAAAAATTCATCTCGGCTTTTGTATCACTCGATCCGCTCAGGATTCTAATCTAGAATTCCTCGCTACGCTCGGGATTCAACTTTAGAATCCTTCGCTCCTCTCGGGATACAACTCAATGCCTCGAAAAGAATTCACCTTTTTTTCACTTGTTAGGTAATCTACTATTTTCAGGAACGCAAGAATCCCGCACCGCGCGGCAATGTTCCAGTGAGCCAAAACCGGATAGGTAATGACCTATCCGAAGGAAATTGGACGTATTCTTTAGTGTCGTCGGTGTATTGTTAGATAACAGTGTAAGGTAACCTTTATAAATAGATAAGATGGCCTTAAAACGTCCGAATGATTGAAAGAAACACTTACAACTAACAAATGATGTGAGGTAAGAAAATGTATAAGAATAACATAAGATTGGAAACTCAGGAAATGAGTTTTCGTAGCAATATTTTCAGAAGTTTTAATAGCGGTTCAGCCTGAGTTTTTTTTTAAATACCTTATTCTAACAAACTTAACTTATTTACTTATATTAATCTTCGCCAAACTGTTAAACTGTTTATTGGCGATAGCGCTCATCTTCTTCCTTTCTCTGCTAGCATTACATCTTTTACATATTTTTGGTATTAAATATTTTCTAGTTCGTTTCCCATAGTAATTTTTAACCCCTATCTGTTTTAGTTTTCCTTGTTTCTTAGATCTCGTACAATAGCTATAACTGCTTTTCTCTTTAAAATCTTCACTATAATATTTTTTTAGTCCTAATAAATAATCTAGTTTTTTATCCACGGGTAAAATTTTACAAAATATAAAAAGTTTATTGTAGTCCTCTTTATTTTTCTCTTTGATGGTTTTACTCATCAGCTTCTTATTAAATCTAGTGCCGGCATGTTTAAGGGGAAGCTAATGTGGAAGTTCTGTACCTCCCACGTTAACTGTCTACTTAGAATGCCTTTTGCTAAAGATTCTGTAATCAAAATCATTATCAGCTTTTGGCGCGGAAATACGTATGTGACGCATTCTCTTCCGTGACTTCGGCCGCGCAAGTCAGGGTTCTCTATAATGCTTTTCCTTGTCTCCATAAGTTGTTCCCGATACCAGCTCCCTACACTACCTAGTGATCCTGCCCTTGACGGTTCTTGAGAAGTGGGAGTCACTGTCCAATGAAAACAAGGCAATTTGGCGGACACAAAACTAGTTCTGCATATATTTTTACATTGATTTGCAGTGAACGAACAGCAAAAACAAGTTGGTTTGACAAACATATTGTTGCAGTTAATATGAATAGTTTTCTATGGAAAGAAGAAGGTAAGCAAGCTTTTACAACTGCATTGTTGGTTTGTAATCATAGGAGAGTTGGTTTGGAATGTATTATATCAATGTGACAGTTTTATTAGAGAAGCATGTTCTTTGGACATTTCATAAAATACCGACCAGTGGCGTAGCTACCGGAGAGCTAGGCGGGGCAGTGCCCCAGGGCCCCCAAGCTCAGGGGGCCCCTCGGACTCTGACTTACAAACTATAAATTGAAGTAGTGAAAATTTCTCCCACATTCGGAAAATAAATAAACCAATTTCAGGAACGCGACTTTAATAATGTCAACTTATTTTTTTAAATACAGGGGAATTCCCAACAAGACTCGAACATCTTTGTGTATTACGACAAATCTGGAGTACGACAAATATGGATTACGTCTTATTCTGAACACGACGAATACGGAACGAACGATTTTAAATAGTTTAGTTGGGGCCCTAATTTATTTTTTGCCCCAGGGCCTTCGGTTACCTAGCTACGCCACCATCCACTGATACCGACTATGACCCTAAATAGGTATGATGTTAAATCGTCAACATATAAGCTCAACTCATTTTTCAAATCACTTTTCCTTTGATGTATTTTCTTCCTAGGCGTCTATTCCACTAATCAAATCAATGATGGTTGAATGACAATGGTAACTATTTTATCTGTTCAGAAGGCGAAATTCAGAACTATCGAAGTTTCATACATGAGATGGTAACCGGCCCAACCAGCAGCGCCACCGTCATACATACATACACACATCAACGCGGTCTAGGGCTGTAATTTTCAGGCGAGCAAGTGCTAAACCTGAATTTTCAATTCTAGTCAATAAATTTTGTTTTACTTGAAATTTGTGAAAACGTGACGGAAACGAAAACGAAAATGCACTTTTTGCCTGCTTTTTGTATGAAAATGGTCAAATTTACGCAATTTTTTTTTTCATTTTCGTCACGTTTTCACAAATTTCAAGTAAAATAAATTTTATTGACTAGAATTGAAAATTAAAGTTTAGCACTTGCTGGTTTTAAAATTATACCCCTCCATGTGTCTCGAGTATGCTTTTATAGCTTTTCAAACAGGCCTCTTTTCTATGAAAAATCGTGCAATATCCCTAGACCGCGTTGATGTGTATATATACGTACGCTCACGCCTATATCCCTATTGGGGTAGGCAGGGCATCAGAACCACTTGATGCCACCGCTAACTGTACGTCAAGTTGAAAACTATACCTAGCAGCTTAACATTCAGTAGTCAATCATCAAATGTATAAGATATAGAAATGGATAGTCTACATTTTTCCACCTGAACGATTGAATTGGTCACATTATCATTCCAACGTCTTTGATACGCCATTGGTTAGTGCAATAGCTGACCTGAACTCTGCAGTCTTCCTTAAACAACCTGTAAATATATACACATCAACACTGTCTAGGGATATTGCTCGATTTTTCATACAAAGAGGTCTGTTTGAGAAGCTACAAAAACATACTCGAGATACAAGGAGCGCTATAATTTTCAGACGAGCAAGTGCTGAACCTGAACTTACCATTCTAATCAATAAATATTGTTTTGCTTTAAATTTGTGAAATCGTGACGGAATTAAAAATAAATGCATACATTCGACTATTTTCATACAAAAAGCAGGTAAAAAGTACATTTTCGTTTTCGTTTCCGTCACGTTTTCCCCAATTTCAAGTAAAACAAAATTTATTGACTAGAATTGAAAATTCAGGCTTAGCACTTGCTCGTCTGAAAATTATAGCCCTTCATGTATCTCGAGTATGTTTTAAAGCTTCTCAAACAGACCTCTTTTGTACGAAAAATCGTGCAATATCCCTAGACCGTGTTGATGTGTGTATTTTTTCATCCCAAGACACCGAACCTGGCTTAGAAAAAATAGTGTCACCTCGCATTCATGACAGAAATAAGAACTCTCGTGGAAATCTTATCATCTTATCCATCTTATAATAAACAAATAAAAATTAAGGATTAAACTTACCTTCTAACGTCATGAAAATTGCAGCACCCATTACACTGTATAGCACCAAGCACAAAGTCAAAAACAAATGCGTAAACCACTTCTTAGAGAGTGTCCTCAGTTTGTTATAGAACCAAAAAGCTGACTTCTCACCAGCACTTAGTCCACTTTTCGCGGTATTCATAGTAAAGTCCTTAAAACCTTCAAACTGCTTGAACATAAAATCCGAAGCTTTATTGTGATACATGTGCATGAACGGGTTGTAGACATGAGGGTCCGAGATGTGAGACCCTGGGGTAGTTGGCGGTTGCCCATGGTATCTCGCAGGTCCCCAGTACACCTGACCAGGCCCACCTCTTGGAGTCATAGGAAGTCGAGCAGTATGAATCCTTGGACCCACAGGTTGGAAAGCGTCAGGAATTGATAACGTTATCTTCGGACGACTTAGACGCTTAGGAGGCGGCGGTGGCGGCCGGCTTGGTGGCTCATCAGGATCTTCAATCTTTATCGTCGTATTTTCTTCCATTTTCGAATTCAAAATTTAAAACTTTAAAAATACGAAGCCAACTTTGAAAACAAATGACGCGCGTTAGAAATTCCCGCTAAAATTGAAATGAATGTTGGCGCGTCGAAGCGCCGGCGTCGCGACACTTTTTGTAAATGACAACAATATTCGTTTATTATAAATAGTAGAGACGTCCGCGATGGACTGAACGGATTGGACACTGATTTTATAAATAAGTCCCGAGTTAGTTCCCGTGTCATCTCTCACTATCACCGCGTGAAACACTACGCTTTTGCTTCGTTTACCTATCCCAATTTCCGAGCGATTCACTAATAAACAGTACTATATTGAGTGCGCTATTTTTGAACTACTTGTACTAATTCCATACTATCTACAAACAGTATATCGAAAAACGTATATGTTGACACAGATATATGTACATTTCTAACACATTTTAATCATCCACGGACTAAAGCAAAATTATATTAAATTACAGGAAATAAAATCAAATATTAATATAAATGGATATAAAATTAAATTGATTTATATTCACACTAAGTACATAACACTATAAAAACAGCTCCACCCTATGATATTGAATAAAAAACTACAAGCAATCAAAAAATGAGAATGCAGGAAGTGTTAATAGATTTCCATTGGACCATCTCGGTTGCATATTGATTGACAATGATTATGTGCAATTGTTTCTTATCGTGCTCGTAAATTTTCACATTTCCTTGAATAGGTCCTCACAATGAGGTAATTTCAAAGTTTACTACCTCCTAATAAGTAACAACTATAAATTAAAAACTTTGTATTACCCCCAACGTTAATCTCTACTAATTATAGAAATGCAAAAGTAACTCTGTCTGTTTGTAACGCTTCCAAGCCTAAACTACTGAACCGATTTTAATAAAATTTGGCACAGAGATCGATTAGACCTTACGAAAGGACATAGGCTACATTTTATCCCACCGCTGGGCACGACATAACCTGCAGTCCACGTGGACAAAGCCGTGAGTGGAGAGCTAGTAGCTTATAATGTAAACGGCTGAACCAATTTTGACTAAGTGTAATCAAACGCCATCTCGATCACATCAACTTTCAAACAAAAAACTGCATAAAAATCGGTACATTCGTTAGCTACGATGCCACAGACAAGACACAGAGATACACTTACACGTCACTTATAACACTACTGTTTTTGTGTCGGGGGTTAAAAACGTAACACAAGTATACTTGAAAGGATAATGGTTTGTTGGTCCTTCCTTCCTAATCAAGTACGAAAATAGCTCGTGGTAAATAGCCCGGTTACCTATCATGTTCTCTGCCCCTGTATGCGTCCCGATTCTGCAACTTCAGTTGAGTGTCGATGGAATGGTCGCCATTTTATCCGTTCAGGTGGCGAAATTGAGAACTATCCAAATTTCATACATAATGACGGCTGCTTTGACTGGTGGCGCCACCGCCAACTGAATTTTCAGTTGCTTGGTAGTTTGCAGCTTCACATTCGATTGGCCCTGGCGCTGCTGGTCGGGGTGGCTGTCAATAAGTATATGAAAATTAAATAGTTCTCAATTTCGCTACCTGAACTGATTAAATGACCTCCATTCTATCGACAAACAACTGAAGTTACAGAATAGGGGCCTAGGTGTGTAACTTATTTTCAACAAAAACGGTGACTAAAGAGATTTATGGGTAGTATTCACTATAGTCTAGTCTTGGTTTATTTTAAAAGTTTACGGCAGACTTACCAGCCCATATACGTCCCCACCGAGGGGCATGGGCCTCCCTTCGAAACACGAAGGAGATTTAGGCCATTAGTCCACCACGCTGGCCCAATGCGGGTTGGTGGACCGCTCGTCTTTCGAAAATCAATTTTCTTGGACGGACGGGTTTCATTACGATGTTTTCCTTCACCGTTGAGCAAGTGATAATTAGAAATCCGTACATAAATCCGAAAAGACGAATTTAGTGGTGCAAGCCCGCACCAGGATTTGAACCCTTGACCTTCGGATTACAAGTCTGGCTCATTACCAACTGGACTAACACCGGTGTGTAACTTATTTTCAACAAAAAAGGTGACTAAAGAGATTTATGGGTAGTATTCACTAAAGTCTAGTCTTGGTTTATTTTAAAAGTTTACGGCAGACTATTCTAAGAAAAATAATGACGAATATTGGCCGTCTGAAAACGAAATGTCTGAGAAAATCATACGGCTCGTTTCCTTGAACAGAGCTCAGTTAGCTTGTTCGCCAAGAGTTTATAATAAGGGCGACGACTCAATGGTTTATTCCTGTTACTCCCACTGTCTCCATTCCACTTCGTTGGTAGAGAATTTATAGAATTTTCTTGTTTGTCTGGCAATGTCTGCGGAGGAGGCTGTAATTGTGGCATGCTCTAACAGTTTTTATAGTTTGTACATTAGAAAAAACAACTTGTTTTGTATTTGATTTAATTTAAATAAATGTTGGATATCATGAAAAGTTCATACAAAATAATTATTATAAAACATATTTACTGACGATGATAAAAAGAAACAATACATAAGAATTTTATCAATAAAGTAATTATTATTATTACAATTCCTTTAGGATGCCACTGCTGGGAAAAGTATACCTTAAGTGTAAGTTAAAATAATAGTTTTTCACCGAATTAAAAATCCGCTGCTTTATTTTCAATATTTTTTATTAAACAATGCTCGCAAATCGTAAAATTTATAAAAAATAATTGACTACAGGTCCGCGTTGACTACAGGTTATAATATGCCCAGCTATAGGATAAAATGTAGCCTATGTCATTCCTCAAGGTCTAATCTATCTCTATACCAAATTTAATCAAAATCGGTTTAGTAGTTTAGTCGTGAAAGCGTAACAAACAAACTTTCATTCACATTAGTTTATAAATTTTATAATATTGTAGGGAAGGATGGTGGGACCTTTTGATTAATATATCTAATAGGAATAACCCACTCCAATGTACCCCTATTACTCTCAATACGGGATTCGTCAGCACACAGACAGTCAGAAATAAGTTTTCCATTTTATATTTTGTGAAGAAAACTGTTATTAAGAGGATGAGTCAGTCTGATTTCAATTTAAAGTTCTGATGTTGGATTTACAGGAATGACTACAATTATCCTCGTACAAGCACACTAATTCCATCTGAGAATTAATTCTGGTGTATTATTCTGACTGCATCAAAAACAACTTACACAAATATAAGGAGTTTGCGGGCACATATCCATCTTTGTGCCTCTATCAATATTTTATCTCAAAAAAATAATAGTACTCGAAATGCCAATGTTTTTCTGCCCTTAGGCACTATGCTGAATTTCTGCAGGCCATTTGTAACCCATTTTTTGCATGTCCGCATATTTTGGGCATTTCTGACGTGACATTGATCTTTTTTTAAAGACTTCGAATAATGTGGTTTCGCCATTTATCTTAGATATCGTCGACCTCATCTATGACCTTGGTCAAGATTGAGGTCAAGAGTTAACCCATCTTATAATAATAAAAAATAATAATAATAAAAATATCAAATTGTTGGTCCTGATTCACTGATTAATCAACGCCCAGCACAAACTATTAGACTCGGAGAGCCGAAATATGGTGAAAAGGTGTCTTTTGTGAGGTAGGCAAGCATTAAGAAAGGATTTTTCGAAATTGTGAAATGGAGGTTCAAAGTTTGTATGGAGAAAACTATTTTTTTTGACATTTTGACTCGAAACTTCGTTAAGATATAGTTTCGCGATTTTTCAAAAATCATCCCCTAAGGAGTCAAGAATGAAATGGGTGAATTAAAAAGTTCTTTGCGCAAGTGAAGCCGTGGGAAAAGCTAGTTCTTTATAAAACTAGATTATTCAGCAGGCCGAGTATGATAGTGACAGCGCCGCGACAACACCGCGGTCCTATGTCAAAATGTCAACATTGACAACAGCACAGGGCGAGCAAGCCTTTGCGCGGGACCCACGCGCAATCAAGGTGAAGTTTCAGCGTGAGCCGAGCGCGAGTTTGTCGTTGTCGTGCTAGAGCTGCAGAGCCATAACAAATTAATAGTAACGATATGACACGTCATGTCGTGTTGCAGTGCAAAAGCAGTTTTTTTTTATAGAATGGCCCCGCAACCTGCAGATCTACCTAGAAATTTTTTTTTCTCTTTTCTATGGCTCTGTTGATAAACTACGTTCTGAGTCAGAACTTTGCCACCAAATCGCTATTTTGAAGAAAATGAAACATCTGGTGTACTATCATCGTGAACTGTGACTTGGTGATGATATGTGATATGATTATGACATTACAATACTTAACACATCTTAAAATACAAAGATCTCATTAGGAATACATTTTATTTTATAATAATGTCACTCATAAACATAAAGGAGTATCAGTAAATTAGATAAAGTAGTAGATATTTTCATAATTTTGAAATAAGTTTCGCTTCTGAGTAGGACATTTTGGCTTGCTGCCAAATGGTGTCAGACTTTTGATTACGTTTTTCTAGATTTATAGTGTTTATAGTTCCAAACACACACAGAACTTAATTCAAGATTACTGGCTGATGGGATGGGAAGTTCTTAAATTAGTTCACGTATATATCTTTGTTTCATAATGTGTCAGAAAGAAAAAGATGTTGGAAAATAAGCAATGTTTGCATTAAAAAAACTTGCACGTAGATTAAACATGACATACACTACATACACTCACGTCTGTAATGCCATACGGGGTGGGCAGAGCGTCGGTGGTTCAGAACCACTTGTCGTCACGTTTGACATAAGTTCTGAGGGTTATTAAATGGAACATGATGTATAGTGGCGAGAGGTTGTCAGCCTTTCGCCCGCAATACAGCAAAACCCTCGCATCTCTATTACTGACTTTTACGTATGCCTGGGTTATTTGACCTCCAGTCTTGCGAGATTAAGAAGAAAACTACTAACATAGCTTTTTATAGAGCAAAGTTTATCTTCTCTTTTATTGTTTTACTAATTGTTCAGCAACATATGTGATATGGGCTCCCATTTTCCGCATATAGGCTCTTAAGTGGCCCATTATGCGTGTGGGTCAGTGGTTATTCCAGCCACTTCAGCTCCGTCCAGAAGCTCAGAATCCTATAATGTCTCCAAGGATTTTTGCCCGGTGTTCTGCCACTCCCATGCAGTCCAGGATTAAATGGGCGACTGTTTCATCAGCCACTAGGCAGCCCCTACAGAGGGGACTGTCGGTGACGTTTAGTACGAATAAATGCAGCAACATAAAAAATATTAAAATATTGCACGTAGACATAAAATATACTCATGACGACCAAATGGGCGGAAATCTTTGATTCATTGTATAGAATATGGGGTGACCTAATTAGCTAGCAAAACTTTATGATGTTCTCCATGAAACTGAACGACTTTTCCAAAGAGTCTTATTTATATGAAATTCTTTAAAACATATATCGACTTTTGATAGAAAGGTAAAAAAGCTGATCGCACATGTTTTATGGAGAGGCATAATTTTTTAAATCATATTTCATGAACCTATGTTCTTTGGTAAAGTTGTTTAGTTTCGTGGGCTGAATCAACAATTTAATACTTAATTACAATATCCAAGAATGCGGTGATAGCCCAGTTGGTAATGGGCCAAACTTGTGACCGGAAGCTTGCGGGTTCAAATCCTGTTGCAGGCCTGTACCACTAAATTCGTCATTTCGGATTTATTTACGGATTTCTCATCTTTAAATATTTAAAAGAAGAAACTGACTGACTGACTGACTGACATATCAACGCACAGCCTAAACGGCTAAACATAGGCACTTGAAATTTGGAAGGGACGTAGCTTAGGTACCGTAGAGGTGCACTAAGAAAGTAATTCCCGAAATTCCCACGGGAATTAGCGGGAAAATCCTTTTGTATGAAAAATCTAAACAGCTTAAGTTAGACGCTTGAAATTTGGCATGCAGGTACCTTAGTAAACTTAAAGCTTAGTTGCAACAGAATATTGCAAAATTCCCACGGGAACGGGAGTTAGCGGGAAAATCCTTTTGTATGAAAATTCTAAACCGCTTCAGTTAGACGCTTGAAATTTGGCATGCAGGTACCTTAGTAAACTTAAAGCTTAGTTGCAACAGGATATTGCAAAATTTCTACGGGAACGGGAGTTAGCGGGAAAAAACTTCACGCGGTTCCCAAAGTTCACGCGGGCGTAGCCGCGGGCGGAAAGCTAGTTAATTATAATTATCACTTGCTCAGCGGCAGAGGAAAGCATTGTAATGAACGTCTTCTAAGAAAATTCGTTTTCGGGCAGCGAGCGGTTCACCAACCCGCATTGGGCCAGCGTGGTGGATTATGGCCTAAATCCCCTTCGTTTTTCAACGGAGGCTCTTCGTGTTTCGAAGGGAGGCTCGTATCCCTCGGATATGGGCTGATATAAAAATAAAAATCATCGTAATAAAAATATCCAACATTATAAAATTGATTACGCATCTCTGCAATACATAGACATCATTACTTCATACTAATCATCGTCATCTTTTCTCAAATGTGGCGTCAGGCGGATTATATGCGTTGCCTCTCTACATGTTCATACTGTTTTTTTTACCAGCCCATATATACGTCCCCACCGAGAGGCACGGGCCTCCCTTTGAAACACGAAGGGGATTTAGGCCATAGTCCACCACGCTGGCCCAATGCGGGTTGGTGGACCGGTCGTCTTTCGAAAATAAATTTTCTTGGACGGGCGGGTTTCATCACAATGTTTTCCTTCACCGTTGAGCAAGTGATAATTAGAAATCCGTACATAGATCCAAAAAGACGAATTTAGTGGTACAGGCTCGCACCAGGATTTGAACCCGCCATTACCAACTGGGCTATCACCGCTTTTCATACTGTTACTGTGACAATAGGTAATAGTTACCTGTCACAATATACATATCTACCTCACGACATACGCATGACTAATTATTTCCTAGGAAATTCCTGCTTCAAAGTTTGACGTCGAACATCGAATAGAATTGAACTTGTAAGAGGTCCCTTGTCGACGGTTGAGCAGTGCAAATTGTTAACTCAACTCAATACAACTGGGGCAACTTGCCCCATAACTTAGTTGTAACATGGTATAGAATTGTTCATTTCGAACTTGAACCAGATTCGGTCTTCTTCGGAGCAATTACCATACTGCCCGAAGGACTTGTTCATTTATTTATTGATACAAAGGTAATCAACAGCATAATGTTAAAAGTATAGAATGTAACGTCTTAGATAGTATACATAGCCAATTATAGATTACCCTGGATTAGCTAATGGGCGTTGACGTGAAAAGGGACCATCCATAAATTACGTCACACTTTAAGGGGTGGGGAGGGGGGCGACAAAATGTGACATTGTGTGACAAGGGGGTGGGAGGGGTCATAAGTTTCGTGACGTCACATTTCAAAATGTGTTATGAGTATCAAAACGCGTTAACTATTAACAACAAACTTAACCTCCTCAGTCCCAAGCACTCTTTTTACGTTTTTACTTTGGTTGAGGCAATGAGTTTTTATGTTCCAAAAAAAATAACAACTCTTTTAAGTACTGCTTTTATTAGAAAATTACAAAAAATGGACAATATGCAAAATATGTGACGTCACGCTAGGGAGCGGGGAGTCTTACAAATGTGACCAGCTGTGACAAGGGGTCAAAAAAATATGAAAATCGTGTGACGTTATTTATGGATGGCCCCAAAGATAGACAATGTATTAATTTAAACTAAATTGTACACTTAAGAGCAGATCAAGCTGGGCAGTAGAAATGAAATGAGATGAATATTATTTGTCACAAGTACGAATGAATAATGTTAGTAACACATTTGTCCAAAGTGTCAGGCCTGATGTGATCTCAGTTGTTTACAAAATACTATTGCAACATACATTAAGTAAATCAAAGGAAAGAATCAAGTGGCGAAAATAAAAATAATTTCTTTAAAAAAGTTAAACATATACACATACGTTCACGTTTATAATCTTTATCGGGGAAGGCAGAGCATCAGTTGTTTTAAAACCAGTTGATGTCACGTTTGATATAAATAGTTAGAGGTTTAGTTTGATATAAATAGTTAGAGGTTAGAGGTTTTAAGATGAAAATGTGATGTAAGTGGTGACAGGTTGACAGCATTTCGCCAACAGTACATTAAAACCCTCGCGTCCCACTAACTGACTTTTGCAGTAGGCCTGGGAAGAGTAGACAGCTGGCACATTATATAGTTTATAATTAAAATTTCATTTTTTTTATAAGGTTCTGTACCCAAAGGGTAAAAACGGGACCTAAGACTCCGCTATCCGTCCGTCGATCCGTCTATCTGTCACCAGGCTGTATCTCCTAAACCGTGATAGTTAGACAGTTACAATTTTCACAGACAGATATGTTAACCATCTGATGATGCTATAACAATAAATACAACAAAAAAAACAGAATAAAATACTTAAATATTTAAGGGGGCTCGCTCCCATATAACAAACGTGATTTTTTTGCTTGGTTTTATAGATAATGTTACAGAAACTTTGTGCGCGAGTCCGACTCGCACTTGGCTGGTTTTTTATAATAATAACAAAGGCTACTTATTAACCATTTACAGTAAAGTTTTAATGAAATAAGTTTATTTTACTTAAATAAGTGACAAAACAAGCATCCATTCATTTAATCGTCCCCCCAAATTCGCGTCATTTAATGTTTAATATTACTTACAATGATTTATCACCGAAAATTAACTTTGTAAAGAAAATTTATTGAATTAAATGAGAATCAAAACTCGTTTTAGAGTTTTCTTTGGTGGATAGAAGGACGACAGAGGGCCTTCGGCATGACAGAATTTGTATTACCATAACCATTGCCTTCTATGTTCCCAGCTTCTAGTCTATGTTCCAGCTAGTGCATAGGAGGCAATGGTAATACAATTTTGCCGTGCCGCCTTTTTAGGCCCAATAGTTTATTTTGTTTATAAGTATTTATTTAGTTCTGTTTACAACACATATCTAGATTATCTAGCAAACTATGCATTGGTAAAACTACGATACTATACTTTGGATTGCTAGAGACTACACAATGGCAATTAAAGTACATAATGGCTTAACACCTATCTATCGAAAAGCCCTTTTGCTACACCTGAAATACGGCCCTGACCGAAGGGCTGAATAGTAGATGCTCACTTATTACTTACTTCCAAACATAAATTAGACGAAACTATTGCCGGTGGTCTGAACTTAGAGTTTAACAAATTAATTCAGACTTTACATAAATATTTTCTCAGGTTTTTTGCTGTGAATTAGTCATACATTACTTTTACTTTAAATGATTTCCATAAGAGATTCTTTATTTTATTTATTTATTTATTTTAGAACATATACAGTCATAATATTTCAAACATAAACATAAATCTATTTAAATATTAACAGACCTGGAGGTTCACAATTTAACATACATACCTACTTATATTTATAAATTACACAAAATCGAGCAGTATCGGTCGATGGAAAAGTAAGTAGGGAATGTTAACAAACAAAAATACCTAGTGGTTATCTATCTTAGTTCCTGAGAAATGTTAATGCAAAATTGGAATGGGTCAATGTCACTAAACATATTATTTAATTATTTAGGGACACGTCTGAAAAAAGTGTGCAATGAATAATTCGTACGAGCAAAACTAATGTGAAATAAGCCACGCTTACGAAGAGAACGATGCGGAGCATAAAAACCAATATTGTGGGCATCTTATCACATTTTTTAATATTTTAAAGAAAAATATAATGTTTAGATAAAGTCTTCTTTTATTGAGAGTAGGTACTCTGAAGTGTTTAGCTGCTGCAGCAGAATTATCAAAATAAGTATGAGTTCGGTAACTAAGATATTTTAAGAAAATATTTTGTACTCTTTTTAGCCTATTAATATGAATCTGATATTGGGGGGGTCCATACTATACTACCAAACTCAAGTACCTATACTTCTAACATATGAATTATATAGAAATAAGTACAAGGACGCTTGAAAGGCTTACCTACCTACTGGTAAAATCATCCCAAGGTTTTTGTAAGCTCTTTTACAGATATTGTCTAGGTATGTGTAAATTAAAATTAAATTGAGAATCCAGTGTTAAATCTAGATTTATGAAGAAACATGAGTCAAACGTTAGGCCATCAATGGCCATCATAGTAACCTTTGTCGATAACATTCACGCATAATAGGTCCATGCATCCCTCTTATACTGGTTTCTACAGTATTCCTGTGAAAAGTTAGTCACTGCCACTGTCTAAGTTTTTCTTTCATCCATCCATCTATCCATCCATCTTTACAAACTTTCGCATTTAGTAGGATAACGGCGTGGTGGTGGAATCTTGACGACTAATAGCACACTCATAATGTTTAGGTACAACAAGCATCTGCGATTGATGTGAACGATCTCTATTTATGACCTGTTTATTACACTATTAGTATGACACGACATTATGCGGAATAATGTGGACTATTATTCCTATAAGATAAAACTTAGTGTGTTTTGGCACAGCTGCGGATAATCTGTTGCAACAAAAATACTTACTTATTGTAAACTAGTAATATGACAAATAACTTGCCGATTAAAATATATTTTCTATTCTATTCTATACGAGAACAATTTTTGACATTCATTTTACCCCTACCAACAATCGAACCCAGGAACCGACGATTTATTGGCCAAAACCTTTTTCAGGAAAATAAAGTTTTCACACTTTTCGCGAAATAGATTTTCTTCGTTGGTTTGCTACAACTAGCGCCATCTAGTAGCTCTGAATAGGACTAGGACGAAAATGAAAATGTAACTGTCAATGTCAAATGTGCATCGACGGGCTTAGTTCCCTTTGCCTTTGCCTTTCCCGTATGTTATGGGATAAATAAAAAAAAGAAGATGTGCATCCGGCATGTTTGGCAATGTTGCACTCTTGCATTTTATTGATTGCATGTTATTGATTTTTGCCAGCTAAAAGTAAGCCAGTTTTAGAACTGAGCTTTTGCTTAAAAATGAAGCGAGTGTACGTTTATCGAGACAGAACTGAAGATGTTGGCAAACTTATGGCCTTGGACAGATCCAAGGAGGACTTTTTATCTCAAGTAAGTTCGCTTTTCTCAATACCCAAAGAAAGCATTCGTCTGTTCACTGAAAATGGGTGTGAGATTCTCGACTTACGTCTCCTAAGGGAGGGCGATAAGATCTACCTTGCCCCTGGGAAGAACACAGATGCAATAAGCAAAGAGAAGTTGGAGGAAGTTTTGGCAAACTTGAAAATCTCCGCCGGCGCTTCTTCGTCGAACAAAGGTGTTTCTGAGTGGGTCAAATTAAATGTTGGTGGCAAACATTTTACCACCTCTCGCTCTACTCTGATAGCTAAGGAACCACTGTCCATGTTGGCCCGTATGTTCACTGATGATAATAACAGTTACGCGATGAATCCTAGTGCTACAGATGAGACGGGTGCGTACCTCATAGATCGCAGTCCGATGTATTTTGAGCCTATACTGAACTATTTGAGGCACGGACGGGTGGTCCTTGATACAAATGTCAATCCTAAAGGAGTGTTGGAAGAAGCAGTGTTTTATGGTAAGCTTATTTATTTTTCTTTTCACAGAATATTTAAGTTTATTGTTATTATCCTATTGTTTACTTAATATTTATTTATTTCTTCTACCTTGTGCCAGGGTTCGCTCTCTGGATTATTTTCCTCCTCTTGCATAGTCTAAAGCAGGGGTTCCCAACCTTTTTTTGTCTACTGCCCACTTTAAGAATAAATTATTTTTTAACGCCCCCCTTTTTAAACATACTTAAAAACCGCTAAGTACTTATAACTGATTATTGAAACGCAACTTTATAGTATTCGGACAGAGTATCTTTTATTGAAAATAAAACAAACATAATCAATTCTTATATAAAAACTAATGTGAAGGTTGAATCTGATGCTGTTCAATAATTTTGTTGATATCAGGTTCCAATTTACTCAAAAACAGCCGCAAGTCGCCACGTTCGGTAACACGCAAACGATTTCTCTTTTTAGTAAGCAGCGTTGCCACAGCACTAAATCCACGTTCACACAAATATGACGATGGGAATGCTATCAAGAATCGTTGAACAATTGACCACAATCTAGGGTACAATTGCAGGATCGGTTTTTGTAGCCAAAATTCTTGATATCCATTTTTGAACTTGATTTTTATTTCTTCGTTTGTTGTCAATTCTATAAGTTCTTCTTCCAGCTGAGGTGACATTGCTATGTTGACATTTGAAAACGGATCCAACACCCAGTCTGGTATTTCCAAGTTTAAAATGTCCTGGTATCGTTCGGTGAAGTCAATGTGGAGGTTTTCCAAATGTTGGCAGTAGGCAAACAAGTCGTCGTTACTGCAGGATACTGATAAATTCGGAAAATTGTGAAACTCACGTCTGCCCATATTCTTTTTGTGCAGAAGCAGTTTGGCTGCGAAAGCAGCAACGACATTTTTTGTTTTAATTAAATTTAGTTCATCGCCTTGCAGTTGGAGGTTCATGTCGTTGAACAATTTATACAGGTCTGTCATGTAAGCTATATCATTCTTTGATGTTATGAGCTTGTTGCGCAGTTCTGTATCTTTAGTTTCCAAGAACTCTATCACAGAGTCAAACAGGTTATAAAATCGAATCAGACAATTGCCTCTTGACAGCCAACGAACTTCAGTATGAAGCAACAAACGGTTGAAATCTTCGTCATTAGTAACACAAAGCTGATGAAATAATCTATCATTCAAAGAGCTGCTACGGATTTTATTGACTGCTTTGATGACATATTGCAGTGATTGAAATAGTCGTTCACTTAAGTTTCTAGCAACCAAATGTTGTCTATGAATAACGCAATGTATAGCAAGGACATCTGGAATTTTATTTTTTAGGTACGCTATGAAGCCTTTATGGCGCCCTGTCATAGCCGGAGCGCCATCCGTAGCAAATTATATAATATTTTTCAAAGGAATCTCTTTCTCTTCACAAAACTTTTCCAATGTATTGAATATGGTTTCGCCTTTTGTATCTGTCTCCAAATTTCTGGCAAACAATAGTTCTTCACGTATTTTCTCATCTTTAATAAACCTCACGTAAGATAGCAACAACGCTTCATTAGTTGGTAAAGTGGACTCATCGAGCTGAATTGAGAATTGACTAGTCCTCAGATGATTGCACAATGATTCTTCAATGTTTTCAGCCATTTCATCAATTCGTCTTTGCACAGAATTATTACTCAAAGGAATTTTTTGGATAATATCTGCGGCCGGTTTATGAAGCACAGTAGTTATTACTTCCTTTATTGCTGGCAAAATTAACTCTTCTCCGATGTTGTGTGGTTTGCCTTTTTGAGCAATTAACAAAGGGATATTGTACGAAGCTCGAAGTCCGTCGTCATCTTGCTTAGCAGCCGCCGAAAATAGTTTTGATACACTTGGCTGAGTATTATGCTTCTTCTCTAGGTCTTGAAAATATGCTACATTCTTGTCTTTCTTATCTGGATGCATTTTATTCAAATGATCTTGCAGTCTTGAAGGCTTCATTGCTTCGTTCGAAAATGTTTTTAGACATAGAAGACACAAAGGCGACGACGGGTTTGTGGGATTTTCAATAAATCCGAATTTAATATATTCCGCAGAGTATTGCCGTCTCTTCTTTTTTACTTCCGACATTGTTTTGTTTTGAGAAATACGTAAGTGTTATAATGAAGTACTGCTTATCTATTATGCGCGAAACCGCAAATGAAAATAAAATAAATTTACGTCGTTTATATAGGATTGCATAAGCAGCACGCACCAACAGGAATAAGACAAACGTGCATAAACTCGTTTATCTCATTCGACGCCCAATCGTACTCGACAAGCAAGAACAAGTATTATAGAACCAGCCGATTGATACAGGAATGTACAAATCGGATTATTTAACAAAAACTTGTTAAAACATGATTGCCCGCGGTCTATTATATCGAACCGAGTTTGAGCTATATCTTAATTAATATTAGTTGATGTTCACAAGATGTAGTCGAGAGTCGAGAGCTCAGTCGGTGTCTAAGAGTCTTCCTAGCTAGGTAGATGAAATTATAAATCGACCCCAAAGCCCTACACAACGCCCCCTTTTTTTTCTGGGTCTCTTACCGCCCCCCTTTAGGCCTGCAGCGCCCACAAGGGGGCGTTATCGCCCACGTTGGGAAAGACTGGTCTAAAGCATCCTCCTTTCATGAATAATTCTCCCTTGAATCACATCCAGCCAGGGCCGTCTTTAAGCTATAGGAGGCCATGCGCATAATACGATAATGGGGCCTCTGTGATTGTGACAGAAAATTGCAATAGTACACTGAATATTAATTTTTAAATCAGTGTAGGACAATTTAAACGTATAAAAAGCCTGGTTTTCAGGCATACCCTCAGCACTGCCCTTATTGCGCTGATTTTGTGCTTAATGCTTGCAAAAGCTAATAAGTATTAAGTACTTTGGTCAGTACTTAATTGTAATTATCTACTGAGGACAAGGGAGCCCCCATCGATCGCGGGGCCACATTGCCCAGTGGGTAAGAGGGGCGTGCATCCAGCCAGTACTTTCTGTGCCTATCATGGAATCTTGGCCATTCTAAGTATAATGAAGTTCAGGCATCTATTCCGAGATAATATTAATTTATTTGAATGTTGTTTGCTGGACTTCCAATCAAACTTTTTTTTGCACAGAGATAGTTGATGGTGCCTGAAAGTTACATTAGGCTATAGAAGTAATGGGCATTGCTATATTAAATTTGTTAAAAGACAGATAAGTGATAACAATATTTAATGTAATAAGACAAGAGTACGGACATCAAGTCTGTGTATGCACAATTAACAAAATTATAAAAAATATTAAAAAAAATAACTTTTAAAAAATCATTTACATAGGCACTTTATTAACTTTAGGTTGGTACTTATACTATAGAACTGTGGTTACTACACTCAGCGGCAGAAAAAGCGGCCCACGCACAAAATTTGTCCCAAAGTTATTATTATGAAAAAAACTGACATTTTATTTTATTTTAATAAACTGCTTATCCATTATTGAGCTGATTTTAGTCAAAAGTTACCCTAAATTAACTGTCATTTAGTTTAAAGAAAAAAAAAACAATAAAAAACGGTTTTTTGCCAATATTAATTTATTTGTAAAAAAATTTAAAAAAAAAGAAAAAAGAAAAAAAAATTAAAATGAATGCCGCGTTTGCCGCCCCTGGCTGTAATGACTGCTTGTATACGTTCTGGCATGCTTTGCAGTATGTTTTTTTATCTCTTCTTGAAGAATTTGTTCCCAAACTGCCGCGAGAGCAGATTTTAAGTCACGGAGGGACTTACGGAGGTTTAGTAGGGCTCGGACGCGCCTCTTAAGCATGCCCCAGACATGTTCAATTGGATTCATATCTGGGCTGCGAGCAGGTCATTGCAACCGTCGAATGCTGACAGCATCCAAGTACGATTCAACGCTTCTCGCGACGTGGGCTATTGCATTTCATGCTTTAGCAAGAAATCCTCTTGACTAATAAAGCCCACGAATGGCACAACATGATTTTTTAGGATTTCTCTAATGTACCTGGCTGCTGTTAGGCGGTGATTAACATAACTTAACTCTATGCGCGCTTTCTCCTCCTTTGACGTTTACGTACCCACCCTGGTAAGTCACAGTTTGATGTCGTGATGGGGAAGGAATCGTTCTCCTCGTCGCCGATACACTCTCTCACGTCTATCTGGTGCTCGTAAGGCCACTCTGCACTCATCTGTGAGCAACACCTTGTCCCACTGTTCAGCAGTCCAATTCACATGTTCACGTGCAAACCTTAATCTTGCAACTCTGTGATGTCTCTCGAATTCTCGCCCTCGTGCTGGTCTCTGCGCACGTAAATCCTGCTCTGCCATCCTTCTTCTTATTGTTCGTTCACTAACAGCGGTCTCCTGTGCTCTCTGCAGCCGCTGCCTGATCTTGACAGCAGTAAGAAATCGATTTTTCAATACAGTCAAAATGTTGAATCGATCTTCACGGGCGGAGGTGCACGTAACTCGAGCAATTCCATTTGAACATGTCTGGGGCATGCTTAAGAGGCTCGTCTGAGCACCACCGGACTCCCTTAAGACCCTCTGTGACTTAAAATCTGCTCTCGCGGCAGTTTGGGAACAAATTCCTCAAGAAGAGATAAAAAAACATACTGCAAAGCATGCCAGAACGTATACAAGCAGTCATTACAGCCAGGGGCGGCAATACGCGGTACTCTTTTTAATTTTTATTTATTTTATTTTTTACGAATAGATTAATATTTGCAAAAAACCGTTTTTTATTGTTTTTTTTAAACTAAATGACAGTTATATTAGGGTAACTTTTGACTAAAATCAGCTCAATAATGGATAAGCAGTTTATTAAAATAAAAAAAATGACAGTTTTTGTCATAATAATAACTTTGGGACAAATTTTGCCCGTGGGCCGCTTTTTCTGCCGCTGAGTGTATTTCAGAATGTTATAACATTTTTTATACCAAATATACTAATTATTTATTTATTAGAAATGTGTATTATGAAACTGAAGAGGCAAATTGTCTTTCCTATAAGCTTTTCAAATTATGTTCTTTGGTGTTGGCTCAGTTTAATGGACTAATTCATGGATTTAATATTTGGGTCATCACAACACAGAACAGAACAAGAATAAAAAAATATAAATTGGTAATATTTATGGCATATTGTAATTGGTAATATTTATATATTTGCATGCCAGAACTGGCTAATATTTGTAACCACATTTTATGTGAATAAATATATCTTGTAAATATTTTTTTAGGCATTGAGTCAATGATACCTCAACTAAATGTTCTGGTAGAAGAAGCGAACAACAGGATTGGAGGACCCCAGCCATTGACTCGTATGGACGTAGTGCGATCAATAGTAACTACACCGACTGCCTCTGAACTGCGGTTCCAAGGGGTTAATTTGGCTGGTGCTGACTTAAGCCGCTTGGATCTGAGGAACATAAACTTCAAAGTATACAAAAATTTTTTTTACAAAGTATTTTGTTTAAATACATTTGTTCCATAGAGCTAGGGGGGCTACAAAGCTCATATGTTTGTCCCGTAGGGTTACCATCGATATCGATATGGTGCAGGGACATTGCAAAATGAGTAAAATTATAATTTCACTAGTCATTTCATTTCAATGATATTCTCATCCCACTATACTTAATGATATGCAAGATAGTAATATTTTGACAATTTCACTGTATTAGTAAGGTCTTCAAATTGCAAATCAGTCAGGGATTGGTCCGTTTTCATTAAGCACTCTTGCAAATTCAATTCAATATTTCATTTGCGTAAAGAATTACAAATTCTATGCAAAACGATGGCGGCTGTAGAGTTGACCAATTAAACAGCACAAAGGCTCCCACTACAAACTTGACTCGTAACATAATGTACCTAGGGTTATAAAATCACTACAACTTTCCCGTAGTTAGTTCTACCAAAGTGTTAAGCTAAGTTTATATCATCATTGCAGTAACTAAATGGAATAAGCATCATATTGTAGGCCGAAGTCTGGGGTTCAAGTATGGTTCTTGCCAAAAAAATTACCCTACCAATTTTATATTTAACCCACCAATTTACCTCACCAACATCATAATTACCCCACCAACGTCATATTTACCTCATCAAAATCATATTTACTCCACCAATGTCATATTTACCCCACCATACGTATTAAACGTTTTTAAAACATTTTTTTAGTATGCCTGCCTTGCTCGCTGCAACCTAAGTGGTGCCAACTTATCTCTGTGCTGCCTTGAGCGTGCAGACCTATCCAATGCCAATCTGGAAGGTGCCCAGCTGCTAGGGGTCAAAGCACTATGTGCTAATTTTGAAGGTACGTACAAATTATCTGCTGAAACTAGCATCAAAATAGAATCTATGTAATAGCATGTTTTTTTTTTTTCAAATTTTTGTTGAGGCTTCAGTCACCCTTAGTGACTATGCCAGCCTCATAAGATTGTTCTATTTCTTAATAAAATGATCGGTCGAGGAATCTGTACAGTGCAACTGCTCTCTCCGACAGTGGGTTGGACAGCCAACAGTTGAAATAGCATGATAGATTGTGAAAAATAGTCTTATTCTAAAGTAATCCCACAAATATTATAAACTAGCTGTTCGCCCGGGACTTTGTTCCTGTGGGTATTGTTTCGTCAATTTTCCAATGTTTTTAATAGTTATTCTGCTATTTGGGACGGAGACAAATACATCAAATCGAAAACCATGAAAATCTGTCCAGCCATTCTCGAGTTATAATTACATATAAGTGTTCGAACAAACCCGACTTTATTTTATATGTATGGATGTTTGTTACTCTTTCACGCTCAAACGACTGGACCAATTTTGATAATATTTAGAATAGAGGTAGCTGACACCCTGGATTAACATATAGGCTACATAATTTTTCCAAATTCCCACGGGAACGAAATCCCGGGCGGGAAGCTACTATGGTATAAAAGAAGATACAGTGATAATTTATAAGGAATTATTAATTAACTCCATATTATTATTAATTTATAAGTTTAAATGGTTTTACTCACACTTGTTAAAATCAGCGTCAGGCTGACAGTTTCGATCCTATACGAGGGGCTTCATCAGGGAGTGCGGGAGGTTATAATTTAAATTATGTGTAAAATTCATGAATCGTTTATTTGTAAAACGCGATATATAAAATAATGATTAAATATTTACATTTTTAGGGGCAAATCTAAAACAATGTAACATGGAAGACCCAGCTGGCGCAAGGGCCGTTTTGGAAGGAGTCAATTTGAAAGGTAAGAAAGTTCATCATCTATTTTTTTTAAATCTATTTTTTTATCACATATAACTTACCGTAATGCGATCGCTAGCAGTAAAATCTAATATACAGGGCTTTAGGTATCTCTCTTTCAACCTCTCGGGTTAATCAGTCCATGAAACTGAACAAGTTCCCCAAAGAACATAGGTCAAAATAAGAAAATTTTAATCTCCCATACAAAATGCGCTATATGCTGATGAAGTTTGTATGGGAACTCAATTTTTTTTTCGTTTTTTGACCTATGTTCCTTGGGGAAGTCGTTCAGTTTCATGGACTGATTAACCACCCGAGAGGTTGAAAGAGAGATACCTAAAGCCCTGTAGATAAAAACAAAAAACAAATAAAAAAATAAGTTTGTTGATTCAAGAAAAAATTCAACTATTCGTTTCTTGTTTTTACAGCAAACTCGCTTCTCAGCTTTATGCGGTTAAGAAAGCCAAAGGAGTTTGTTCCTTTAATTACAGGTTCAAACCTAGAAGGCAGTAATATGGCTGGAGTGAACCTTAGAGTTGCGACATTAAAGAACGCCAACCTGAAGAACTGTGACCTAAGAGGGGCTGTGCTAGCGGGGGCTAATTTGGAGGTACATATTTGTAAAATTCATATTATACGCTAGTTTTTCTCCCGAGACCTAGATTAGTGGCCTATATTCTTGTCCAATATTCTATGCATCTTTATACCAAATAATAATATACTCCGAGACGACAGACTTAATAAAAAAATATATATATTTCAGGCACATAAAATTATAACATTTGTAGTCTCATAAAAATGGTAATAATGTAATAATTAATTATTCAAATAAATTAAATTCAATTCAATTCAATTCAATTCACATAATTAACATAAAAACTAAAACAAAAACAGTAAATGTTTATTATTTTCTTAATTTAATCCGCCAAACCACATTAAGCATTGTAACTTATTGCGCAGTTCCATAACGATAGAAATAGATGTCAATGTTCTGGATTTTATTAGATACATAAATTATCTTAGTTTCGCTCATTCTTACAATTTCCTTGACAACCAGCGCCATCTAGGTAAAATAGTTGAAACTAAATCCTGAATGACTTTCCTTTGTTAGTTTTAAAACTATCCTGTGATGGCGCTGTAAGTGAAGATAATTGAAGTAATCAGCTCAAAATGCAACGCCATCTAGTTTTCTATACTAATATTATAAAGCGGAGAAGATTTGTATTTTTGTATGTACTTAACGAATAAACTTAAAAACTACTGGACCGATTTCAAAAATTCTTTCACCATTAAGATGCTACATTATCCCTGAGTAACATAAGCTATATAACTTTCCCGAATTCCCACGGGAACGAAGTCCCGAGCGGGATGCTAGAAGTCTATAATTTGGTAGCTATTATCTCTAGTATGGTAATCGTCGGTCCTCTTGACAGTAGGTGCTCTATACCACACATACACTTATGGCTATAAGCCCTTTCAGGGTAGGTAGAGCGCCATGTGGTTCTAAAGCCACATGACGCCACATTTGATATACTGGGTGAAAAAGAACCTCCTAGCTATATTCAAAATCCTGGACCATCAAAGAACACATTTATGAAAAAAAAATTAAAATATTTTTTCAATGGGAATTATTCATTTTTTGCCAAAAGGTAGACTAGTCATTACTCCTACACCAGGCACGCGAGGGGTGCGGGTAGCGCTCGGGGGGTGCGCCCGAGTGGTGTCTACGTTAAGGAAAAAAAAATCCCCCCCCCCAAAAAAAAGTGTTCAGTAAGTGATACTGGTTCAGGATTTTCAATAAAGCTAGGAGGTTCTTTTTCAACCTGTATATTCCTAGGGTCATAAGATAGAACATCAGTATAGTGGTGAGAGGTTGTCAGCCTATCGCCCGCGATACAGCAAAACCCTCATGTCCCACTTATTTTTTTCTACAGTATTCCTGAGATGAGTTGGCAACATGGAAGTATACTAAAATAGCTTTCCGCCCGCGGCTCCGTCCGCGTGGACTATGTATTATATCGTGCCCAACTGTGGGATACAATGTAGCCTATGTCCTTTCCCAGGCTCTAATCTATCTCTGTGCCAAAAATCATCAAAATCGGTTCAGTAGTTTAGGCGTGAAAGACAGACAGACAGAGTTACTTTCGCATTTATAATATTAGTAAGGATTCATCAAAATTATTTGTTTGAGTAAAATATTAAATGAGTTACTTTCGCATTTATAATGTTAAGTTAGTAACATAAGAACAGAGGTGAGTAAGATTTGATACAGAGCACGATATGTAGTATGGCGGTTTTCTATAGATTTATTATTCCATTGACACCACTGCAAAACCTATTTAACAAGCTTTATTTGGCCGGCTTGGTCGAGTGGTAGTGGTGCTGCCTCTTGATCGACAGGTTCTGAGTTCAAATCCCAGTCGGGGCAAATATTTGTGTAGAAGCAGATGTTTGTTCTCGGGTCATGGGTGTTTTTGTCTATCTTTATGTATGTTCACAAGGGGAAACCTTAGTTTGGGCCTTTGAGTGTGCCAGTGTTTTATTTTTTTTATTTTTTATATCATTCCAGTGCTGCGACCTATCAGGTAGTGATCTTCATGAGGCCAACCTCCGTGGAGCCAATCTCAAGGATGCGGCGTTCGAACTCATGCTTACTCCCTTACATATGTCGCAAACAGTGAGGTAGCTAGCGCCGACTCAAAACTCCACTAATTCGAAGTGGTTACGCGGGGTGTGCATATTTTTAGTTCTCCTTATATTAACGTTATTGCCCTTACCAACTCTTTTTACTGTAAAAGTTGGGGAGCTCGACGAGAACGATTACAATAAAGGCATGATATGGTTTACTTTTAGAGGAGTTTAGTCTAGTGTTGTAAGGAACTCGAGTTTTGGAGTCTTATTTAATGAAACTCGAGCTATTTTTGAAGACTCTAGTCTTATAAATAAGACTTAGAGCTCAAGTCCTTCAGTATTTTGAGTCTTTTGTAAAAAGACTTGAGTCCTGCCAAAAAGAACTCAAAGACTGAGTCTTTTTACAGAAATCGTTTATCGTTTATTTCTCCAGATTACAGTTTGTGCATTTAAAATTATTACAGGTAGAAAGGGAGGAGACTGGAGCCTGCGCTAGGTCAAAACCTGTATTGCAGGTCTCCAGGGACCCCCGCGTAGCTTAAATTAACTAGATAACTACTGAAGTTGGGAAAAATAATCCTTACCTAAAATAAGAATTAGGAAGGATATAAAATTTAAATTGTCGTAACAACACTTTTAAACCTACAACTAAAATAATTTTAAGTGTGTGTGTGTGTGTGTAAGTGAATGTGTGAGATTTGAGAATGGTATGTGATGTGTGTGTGTGTGTCTGTGTGTGTGTGTGTGTAGTGTGTGTGTGGGTGTGTGTGTTTGAGATTTGTTAAACTCAGGACAGGAGTGAGTGAGTATGCGGTTGCAATTTAGAACACAAAACTAGTTTAGTTGCTCTTTTTGATTATTTTACAGGCTTCAGAAGGTTCTCGGTCTCGTGATAGTTACATTTTTGCAGCCAGTCGGTAACTTTTTTCTTACATTCGAATTTACTTAACAGGGATATATTGGTTTCATTATTAATCTTATTGTATAAAAATATACCAAGAAAGACGAAAAATCTTTGGGCAAAACATGTGGATACGGCTTTAACGGGACATACATTTCTACGTTTTGAGATATTAACAACAGCATTATAAGGCAGGTAGGAGTGTTGCTTGATTATCGTAAACAATATAAAAAGTTGTCTTACTGTCAAGACCTTGCAATTTTCAAAAACTGAGACAGTGGGAGTTCTAAAGGGTAGGAAGTGGATTACTTTAAGGATCGCTCTCTGAGCTCGTTCCAATTTGATCAGATTAGTTTTGTGCGCGCCACCCCAGGAGGTTATACAATATATTATAAGAGATTGGCAAAGAGAAATATATATTGATTTCAGAACTTTGGGATCAGTAATTATATAACGAAGAGTTTTGAAAACAAAAATTAGTTTGCGAATTCTTCCAGAAAGAAGATCAATGTAGGGTAGAAAGGTGAGCTTTGAATTTATAAGAATTCCAAGGTATTTATATGTAAGAGTCTTTTCAAGTTTGGGACAGGAACAATTATTTATATGGGGGTACAAACAGTTATGGGCAATTATAGAGTTGGAAGTAGTCAATTGATTTGAATTTTTTAATGTGAATGCAATATATTTAGATTTGGTAGGGCTGAGGGAAAGTTTATTTTGAGATATCCATTCTGTGATAGTGTTTAGACCGATTTGAGCATTATAATATACATTCTGCCAGGATTTTGCACTAAAAAGAAGGGCGGTGTCGTCTGCGAATGCTATTATTCTACCATTTAATAGTTGGAGTTGACAAAGGCTATTGACGTAAATGAGAAATAGAGTGGGACCCAGAATGCTTCCCTGTGGCACTCTGTAACAGATAGGGAGATCATTACTGATTTTATCATTTATTTTGACACATTGGGTGCGGTCCGTCAAGTATTCGCGAAAAAGTTTAAGTTGTAACCCTCTAATGCCCAGGTTTTCCAATTTGTCTAAGAGCAAGGGTACAGACACGGTGTCAAAGGCTTTGGTAAGGTCTAAAAATATGGCTATTGTTTTATTTTTATTGTCTAGGTTGTGGACTATGTAGTTTGTGAGCTCATGGACTGCATCGGATGTGGATTTACCAACTTGAAAACCATATTGATTTGGAGAAAGAAGATTGTTCTTTTGTAAGTAGTTAGTTAGTCTAGTGTTAATAAGCCGTTCAAGAATTTTCGATAAAGCAGGTAATACAGCTACGGGTCTATAGTTATTTACATTAGATTTATCGCCACTTTTAAAAATAGGATGAATTATTGACTTTTTGAGAAGCTTAGGAAAGGTACCATTGATAAATGATAGATTACATATATGGGTAATGGGAGGAACTAAAACATTTATATTATCTACAATCAGGTTGGATGAAATATTGTCCCAGCCGATAGCACAGTCACGTTTGAGGTTAAAGATTAACATTTCAATCTCTTTATGGTCGGTAGAAGTCATGACCATTGACCTACTAACAGACGTGGAAGAAAAAGGAGAGGGATCTTTAGTATGACTCCCAATGATTTTTTCTGCCAAGGATTTTCCAATATTTGCAAAGAAATGGTTAACATCATTTATAGATTGGGTAGGACTAATGAGTTCTATTGCAGATTTTTTAGGTTTGCATCGATTAGTAACACGGTTTATTACCTGCCACATTTTTTTATTGTTGGAACCCGCTTTCCTAAATTCATTTTTTTCATATTCCTGCTTTATACTTCTGAGTAACTGGTTACAATAATTCCTATATCTGGTATAGGTAGTTTTTAGAGTGAGGTTTTCCGGTGACTGTTTGGTTTTCTTGTGCAGATTGTCCCTATTTTTCATGCATCGTAAGAGACCTGGAGTGATCCAGGGCTTAATTATTCTTTTGCGCTTGGAAGTGATTAAGGTTAAGGTATTAGACTCCTCTAAATCCATAGCTGTAGTTTGAATAAAATAAAATAATAGCGCTATTAAAATAGCGTGCCCTTCAATTAACCTTTTGTCCACATTCATTTGATATGAAGATATAGTATTATAAATGGATGATGATATAAAATCACCCAGTATTACCTATTAATACACTAAATGACTCAGAACAGACTCAGACGACTCAGTCTAGCTCAAAGAACTTAAAAGACTCGAAGAGGACTCAGAAGACTCAAAGGACTCGGACTCATAAGACTCAAAGGACTCGGACTCATGTGACTAACGAGTCCTAGTCTTGAAAATCGACTCAAGTCTCCAAATGAAGACTAAAAGACTTGAATTTTTTACAACACTATTTTAGTCTCTTTGAAGCTCAATGCATCTAGAATTTTTAGGGAAAGAAAATCATTGGGGGCCAACGGGACTTGAACCTATGACACCAGGATCATTAGATCTCTTGGTGCTCTAAACCAACTGAACCATCATGAATTTATATAATTCCCTTACTTAGCACAATTCGCGTGTAGGTTAGCGCCATCTGTGTTTCGTATGAAGAACTACAGACTTATATCAGTTATTCGATTTTCTTCCTTAAAAATTATTTGTTATTATCCCTCTACGCGGATAAGCGTTTTAAAAATAAAATGACGTTAATTAAGACGTTTATCGTCAAACCAGCAGCTCTGGCACGATAACGACAAACTCGCGCTTGGCTCACGCTGAAACTTCACTTTGATTGCGCGAGAGCCCCGTGGAAAGGCTTGCTCGCCCTATGGCGTTGTCAATGTTGACATTTTGACATAGGACCGCGGTGTTGTCGCGGCGCTGGCACTATCGTACTTGGCCTGCTGTTGCTCTCTCGACCTCTTGCTTATGATAATTATCTACAGTCATGTCATTGTTTAGTTTTTTTCTGTACTAAAAATGTATTTTGCCCCGTTGACTTTTTTAAATGCATATTTCAGACAAACTTATTTGTTTTTAGTAATGTAAAATAAAAACGTACATTTTGTTTTAAGTTTGAGTTAAGTGTAGAATCCAATCAAGTATTTATATTTATTTCGTTGAGCATTTGTTACTTAATAGGTGTTTATATAAGTCTACTTACTTAATCAATGCAATTTTTTAGAATACATTTTCATATTAATCGATTTGTAGACTTCGTAGTACAGTTACCGAGTAGTGACGTGCATGTAAAACCATAGAATACTTGCATGTCTATCCTGTTTATGTCTGTCTAAGACTGGTTCAGGATTTTCAATAAAGCTCGGAGGTTCTTTTTCAACCTGTATAAAAGGTATCGAAAAGAAATTTTGGGTGTAGTATGAAAGGCTGATAGGTCCCTACTATTATAATGCTAAGTTTATTATACATTTTGTAACACTATACAAATTGACTTTAAATTTTTGTATAGTACCTAGTCGTGGTATGACGTGATGGTATAATGTGCGTTCGAGAAACTTTAGATTGTGTACAATGTAATAGCGCTCTTCCAATGTTTTAATTAATATTTATAGTAGGAGGTAGTTGTAGTAAGTACTTAGAAATGTGATTTTCTGTGATTTACGTTTAGGTATTAAGAATTACTTTTTTTAGATATTGAATAAGTATTTATAAATCGCTGGACAGTACTGTACCTAGGTACCTAAGTATCAATCTCGCTCAAAATCTAGACACAGGTATTATCCTTCGATTTTTTAAATGTTTTCATGCGTTTTACACAGTATAATTATTAAAAAGTAGCTTAATGTAATATGAACGCGTGGGCATTATATCCGGCATTAATAGACCTCTTAAATCTGGATGTAAAACTAAAAAATAATAAAATTATTAATATATTAGGAACATCATTATAACAAAACATTAAATCCATATGAATTAAATTTTCATTGAATTATAAAGAGGAAAGATTTGATTGTTTGTTTGTTTGCATCGAACAGGCTCCGAAACTACTGGACCGATTTGAAAAATTATTTCACCATTAGAAAGATACCTTATCCCCGATGGACCTATGTCCATGCTATAATCTTCCCGCCTATGCTATATAATTTTCCCGAATTCCCACGGGATCGAAGTCCCGGGCGGAATGCTAGTTGAAGATAAAACTAAAGTTACGTGTCGTAACAGAACCTATCCTCTCTTTAATAACGCTTTTTGATAAAATAGGTGTGCCGGATTTTAATGTTTGCGAGTGCATTACATACTCTATTTATAATTAATCCTTTTTAAAATAAAATCAATAATCATATAATATTTAGCCATCAAATAATCATTATTGTTAAGATTTAAACTACATATGTACTTACTAAATGTTATATCAACTGGTAATTACAATATATTAATTTACATTTAACAATTCTATTGCACAAAATTTTATTTTTTTGTTATAATATGTGTAACCATAACCATTAAGTTATCATTAAAATTAAAACTACTCATGTAATTATAAAAAAATACTGGTAATATTACATAAGCGATATCAATTCTTTTGCACAAAATTATAATTTGATTTCATGCTTGTACTTTTATATATTAAGTACCTGTCCGTTACCTCAAAAGGAGTACCTAAATAATAACATACTTACCTGCACTTGTGCCTTACATCCCTGAGGTGTGGGCAGAGCATCATGTGTTTCTTAAACCACTTGACATACGTTTGATATATATTCTGAGGGTTATTAGACGGAAAATTAGTATATAAAGGTTGTCAGCCTTTCGCTCACAATTCATCTCATCCCAACCCAATTACTGACTCTTACAACACGCCAGTAAGTCAATTAAGTCAACAATATATTGGTAAGTACATTTATTAAAATATATATTAATAAATCTGCACTGAAAATATGGTGCAACAGATTTGATAGATATACTACTATTTGTCTACCATATCTATCAATTTATAAGTAATTTATATACTAATTATTGGACTTTATTGACAACATAGGAAGTAGTTGCCTGTTTATATAAAGTACATACCTAGGTACTTATTTACTCATCAATAAATACGTATCAATTATGTGGAAACTGAAGTTTTATTTTATCTTTCCTTAATTATGTGCAAAGATGTTATTCAGGTGGTTGGGGAAAAAGAATATTAAAAATGGCATATGTTCACAGTTATGGGTAGTTTAAATAAAAGTATAATTAAAATGAAATAGCAATAAAGGTAGACAACTTTTGTCAGTTTTCCAGTTAAGGATCAAAACTTTTCATAGTAGGTACCTCGAAAGCTATACTAAGTACTAAGTAAGGACTAAGTAATTACTTACCTTTTTTTAGTGTTCCGTACCCAAAGGATAAAAACGGGACCCTATATTACTAAGACTCCGCTGACCGTCCATCTGTCTGTCACCAGGCTGTGTCTCATGAACTGTGATAGTTGAAATTTTTACAGATGATACTGCTGCTATAACAACATTTCTGTTGCTGCTATAACAACAAATACTAAAAAACAATAAAATAAATATTTAAGGGGCTCCCATAAAATTAACATGATTTTTTGCCGTTTTTATAGATAATGGTACGGAACCCTTCGTGCGCGAGTCCGACTCGCACTTGGCCGGTTTTTTTTTATAATTTTAGTTGTAGCTTTCCTAAAGTAGGAAGGTAGTTTTACATTAGACGCTGACGAGTAAATACAAAATATGTACCTCTTTGGAAGCTACTTGGGCACAATAAAAAGCAAGATATTAGAGTCTGGCCATCGAAAGCTGTCCACTAGAAACGGCGGCAGATAGGACAATTAATATTAGTAGACAATTCTTAGGGAAAAGCACAGGGAATAGGAGAGAATCTAGTGTAAGAAATAATGCACCCACTTATTTTTTCTATGTCTATGAATGCACCGCAATTTTGACATATTTTTTCTATGTCTATGACCGCAATGTTTTTCTAATTCAATTTTTTATTAGGTCAGTGCTCGTATAATTTAAATTATTGCGCTCTTTTTATAAATACTTTCTTTAACGGCCTGGTAGGAAGGACTTTGTTTTATTAAAATTTAAACAAGTTTTTCATCTCGTTTTCTTCTTCAAGCTAAATAACTACCAAAACTGGTACTAACAGGTGTTATATTGTATATTTTTAACAATGGTAAGTGATAAAAATGGTAAGATGAAAAATACAAAAACCGGTAATTAGCAAAATTGTATTTGAGAACACACTTAATTCGTGACGCTAGGTTGCCTGCAGTGGTTTTGGCGCCGTGAAGTTGGTGGCATTTGTTTTTTAATCGCGTTCTATTTTTGTGTGTGACGGTTCCGTCCGGCGGAGAAGATTTTATTTCCGAATTAAATTGATGATTTTCGTTTAAAACATCGAAATATCTCTTGAATTCCTCCCGATTGCAGATAATCTTCAAGATGCAGAACGGAGACGATGTGTCGGCGGCCACAGAAACCAGTAAGTAGCGAATTTGTCGTTGAAAATAGTCGAATAACAATCATTATTCCACTGTTTTCTTCTGTATTTTCTGGCAAATATTGCGTTGCCTTCGCATGAAGCCCAAATCCGGAAGTTCTATCTATTATACCTCGTGTTTTTATTTCTACCCTCATTTAATGGGTGGTTTAGAAATCGGTGGAATTCTTCCAGGAATGTTTCAATAATTCTGATGCGCTTTGATAATTTCACTTGCATTCGATCGTTTCGTGCATGGATTACTTGTATTTGGGTTGATTTTAATCAAAAAAACTGTGGGTTGAGACCAATTAGAGTGTGAAACGTGAGTCATTACATTACGAAGCACTGCCCTCATGATGCAAAATGTAATTGATTTGTTAGCCTGCTCAACCACTTCTGTTGTTTTATGTTCTCCTAATTGAAATCTTATAAGATTTCTTGTTAGTATGTACTTACCAAAGCTCAGTTTTTTTTTTCTAATTCTACCTTCATTTTAAAATGTTAGTTCTAGATCATTCCAAGATTTTTGTCATCAAAAAGTAACAACTGGCTCAGGTGTGGACCTCTTAGTAGTCTCTGTAATCATAATTTTATCACAATTAACCTTATGTACACATAAGAACTAGTAACAATTCTACAATGTAGGTACTAGGTACTTTAGGGACAGTCGATAAGAGTGTTTAACAAAGCCATCATCTTCAATCTTATTGACTAGGTACCCCCTGAGGTGCTTTTAACCAGACAGCCAATTGCAGAAACGTTAATTAAGGTTAAAACAACTTTAAAATCATACTCTCTTACTTTCCGTCCTCATATATTTAAAGAAGCTTTAACTTTAATTAATATTTCTGCAACTAAGCGACATTGTCCCTTTTACTTTGAAATTATCAATAAATGAATACTTTGATAGAAAATGTCATTAAATGCAATTCGAGGGTACTTGCAAGACAATTCAGTTTCACCTGTTGGTTGAGTGGCATGCGTATATACTAAAATCTTCCATATTTCCATATTTGTGAGTATTTTTTATGCAAATTTTTCACTTAAATAGGAATGGTTCCCTTTATTTTAAAGCTATCAATAAAAAAAGTGGGTACTTTTAAAGCAAATCTTTGTCTAAATCGATAAAGTATTTTTTGTAACAAATGAATGAAACCTGGGTATCATAACTAAAAATCTTGAAGTTGCAACAAAAGTTTTCAATGATAGAGTGAAAATATAAAATCTATTGTTGTGAAATGGTACTGATAAAAGGATTAGAGGATATTATGGGAAGATAAGTATGTAGGTAAACAAAATTCTTTGTTAATGGATGTGTGTACCCTAAAAACTGTCTTAACAGCCTCTTCTTGATCGTCTTGGACATAGGCCTTCTCCAAGTTCTTTAATTTTTCTCTACTTTTCACAACTTTCGTCCAAAATGTTTTAGTAACTTTATGAAAAGGATACCTCCCCATCTCTTTTACCTATAGGGCCTATTTTTTTATATATTTCTCACGGCATCCATTATGTTGTTGGTTGTCCATTATATTATATTGCGTTTTCACTGGCCATACGACCTACCCATTTCCATTGTACTACATAGTGATCAAATATCTATCATTTCTCTTGTATCTAATCAGTGTTTGGACCTTTTAGTGTGTCATATTCGTTAATTCATGATTCCATTTATTCCAGTTTAAGAGAAAACAGCAGCCAGATCTTACAGTTAGATGTTTTTTTTTTGCATTTTTTAAATTGCATTCAAAACAGTTGGTTTAATATGCCAGTTACACTTAAATTTGTTTAGTTTGTAGTGGAAATATGGTGATATATAGATGACTAGACAAATAATAAAAATAATTATTAACACAGTGAGTAAATAGCGACTATACATTATCATGCTATGTATATTCAGGTGTTATGTTACTTACAATATGTAGGGCGACCTTGAAACTGTAGATTGTAAAATATATAAACTGCTTTATATATTTTTTAAATTCACTTCGACCTATCGTAACTTTCTACGTTTAATTGTCTTTATTTGTAAACATTTTAGCAGTTGCTTATCAATTCATAAAATAAAAACATATTCTTTTTTGTTTTGATTTTAAGACGCCGTTATTTGCAGTTTTCGAATACATATAATACAGTAAATTAGGGTAATTTTACTTAGATTGTTTTCATATCTACAACTGGTTAAACTTAGTGGTAACCTGTGCTGTAAGGAAACATCAATTTTGAGACAGTTCCCGGGTTCAATTCTTGATTAGAGGAAATTAATGTTTGTTAATAAAAATAATTATGTTAAAAATAACCTTTATTTAATAGTTTATTTTCCAATCCTTCTCAGCAAACCCTATCATTTGATACCCATATTATGAGAGTGCAGAATAAAATAACTAGTCCGCTTTCTTGGGCTATAATATTGAATTGAAAATGACATCACTTGGCTAACTATGCATATGCAAATTTCAGCTCAATCTGGTGAGTGAGGGTAACTAAAACTCAGTTGCAAGCTTTAACCCGAACAAATATACTAACATCCATTTGCACAAAAATATGTTTATTCCCAATTCCCTTTGTTTGTGTGTCTTTGTCTCCCAAATTACCCATTAGGGAATAAACGCTACACACTTAAAGGCCCACACTAAGGTTTTCCCTTGTGTCGTGGGTCCGTTGGAAAATACATAAAGACTTACACAAACACCCATGACCCGAGAACAAACATCTGCTAGAATGGCCGTCTGATTGTGTAGCATTTGACTCTAACTTGATTCCTGTTACAGCCAAGAAAATAGTGCCGGAAGAGGTGACGAAGCAGTCATTCCGGCAGAAAGTATGGCGTCACTTGGAGACCAACGGCCTGGCTATGTTCCCAAGGCCGGTCTACAACAGGATCCCCAACTTCAAGGGAGCTCCGGAGGCAGCGGCCAAGCTGGCTGAGTTGGACATCTTCAAAAACGCTAATACTGTGAAAGTTAACCCTGATAAGCCACAGGAACCTGTCAGGTTAGTAATATGTAGATCAGTAAGGTTAAGCAGTATACACCAATCAGTTCGGCACCTGATGGGTGAGAATAGAAGCAATTTATCACGAGCGTTTCTGTGCTTCTGAAGGCACGTTAAGGTGTTGTACAGGATTTCTGACTTCAAGGAAGCTCTGGAGCTGAGTAAGACATGTTTAAGGAAGTTAATACTGTTAAGCCACAGGAATCGATCAGGTTAGTACTTGAGAGAGGTAAGAAGAAGATAATAGCACACTATAACATTCAAAGGTTATAGCTATAACCCAACTCTCAACCCATACACTCTTACCAGTCCATATACGTCCCCACCGAGGGTCACGGGCCTCCCTTCGAAACACGAAGGGGATTTAGGCCATAGTCTACCACGCTGGCCTAATGCGGGTTTGTGGACTCGTCTTTCGAAAATGAATTTTCTTATACAGACAGGTTTCATCACGATGTTTTCCTTCACCGTTGAGCTAGTGATAATTAGAAATCCGTACATAAATCCGAAAAGACGAATTTAGTGGTACAGGCGCGCACCAGGATTTGAACCCGCGACCTTCGGATTACAAGGGCTCATTACTAACTGGGCTATCACCGCTTACACTCACGATAATATTGGTATGACGTGCTTTAGGGTATTTGTAGAATCAACCACCCAATCTGGCTTAGGACCCAATGCCCCAAGTTAAACGGCTAAGTTCATTCTGATTTGAACCTTATCGACAGCAGTCAAGAAACTTTGTTGGATACCAAGTGGTGAATTTTTTTACGAAGTTTGTATGAAAGTGATATTGGCAGGTAACATAATAAACGTCAGGTGATCTCCCTTTTAATACAGTCTAGTAACTGTTAATGTATGTTTAGAAAACTCTATAATTAAAAATGTTGTATCCCCCGACATTAATCTCTTAAACGGGTCAACAATTTTGATATAATATACACACATCAACGCGGTCTAGGGATATTGCACGATTTTTCATAAAAAAGAGGTCTGTTTGAGAAGCTATAAAAGCATACTCGAGATAACTGGAGGGATATATTTTTCACACGAGCAAGTGCTAAACCTGAATTTTAAATTCTAGTCAATAAATGTTGTTTTACTTGAAATTTGTGAAAAAGTGAGGAAAATGAAGAAAAAAATTGCGTAAATTCGACCATTTTCATACAAAAAGCATGCAAAAAGAGCATTTTTGTTTGCGTTTCCGTCACGTTTTCACAAATTTCAAGTAAAACAAATTTTATTGACTGGAATTGAAAATTCAAGTTTAGCACTTGCTCGTCTGAAAATTATAGCTTCATGTATCTCGTATAGCTTCTCAAACAGGCCATTTTTGTATCAAAAATCGTGCAATATCCCTAGACCGTGTTGATGTGTATAGTTTAAAACCATCTCGATTACGTCAGCTTTCAAACAAAAAAACCGAATAGAAATGGGTCCATTTACGATGCCACAGACAGACAACAGGTAACACACGTCAAACTTATACCTAAAATCTTAAAACTACCTAAAACCTAAGCCTAAAACCTTTCTTTTTTAATGAACTGCCGAATTTAAGTTATTATTTCTGCCCTAGTCCCTCATTTAGATTCACCAAACCTGTCAATAAAAAAAAAAACAGCGCTACTCTTTTATCTTTTATATCGCGCACCGCTAAGGAATGGAATTCTTAGCCTGCGTATTTCCGGGCTCATATAACTCAAATATCTTTAAAGTTCGAGTGAACAGGCATCTTCTGGGTGAGCTTGTTACATTCTCGACTACATCTTCGCCCCTGGGCTAGATTTTGGTCAAGAGAACACCCATCGTCCTACTAATATTTTAAATGCAAAAGTTTCTGAGGATGTATGGATGTTTTTTTATTTTTTTATTATAAGATGGGTTAACTCTTGACCTCAATCTTGACCACTGTCTTGTTACTCTGTCACGCTCAAACGGCTGGACCAATTTTGATAAAATTTGGTGTTGAGGTAGCTGAGACTCTGGATTAACACAAGGCTACATAATTTTCCCAAATTCCCTCGGGAACGAAGTCCCAGGCGGAAAGCTAGTATTATAAATGTATGGATGGATGTTTTCTACTCTTTCACGCTCAAACGGCTGGACCAGTTTTGATAAAATTTGGTATGAAGGTAGCTGACACCCTGGATTAACACATAGGCTACATAATTTTCCCAAATTCCCACGGGAACGAAGTCCCGGGCGGGAAGCTAGATCTCTATAAAGAAAAACTGATACATCAAATTAGACAGGAGTTTGATTTGGTATATAGTACATTGCACTTATGCAGGCGTGACCGATATCTTACCTAATGCATTCCTACCGTCCGTAACTCAGTACATTATATGTATTATGTAAATACGCGTTTTTCGCTAAAATGCAAAGAAAAACAAAGCTAAAACTCGCGTGTGTTTTTGCTAGATTTTGTACAGTGCATTCTAGTTCTAAGTTTACTTGACAGTGTGAAGCAATGGTCCAATACGGGACGGACTCGTAAACGAGAGGTACTTAGTTTGTCCGCCCGGTGCTGCCATGGACAGAGGCCATGCTGCTATGGACAGAGGCCAGCGTTACCCCTTTTTTTCCGTTGCCCCTTTTTTTCGGTTCCCCTTTTTTCCCAAAACCGTTCTTATCGCAATAGCACAGAGTGCATGCAAGTGGTACCTAATATGATGTGCGGCCCTCCTTGTCAATTGCTTTTAGTTGCATACTAACCGATGCTTTTTTTTATTTTATTTTTTATTATAAGATGGGTTAACTCTTGGCCTCAATCTTGACCATAAAGGTCAAAGATGAGGTCGATGATGGAGCGAGTTAACCCAGAAAATGCCTGTAAAGGTACTGGTACTCCCACACACCGACGGAACACAGCAAGCTGTTTGGCGTCGGACTTCGGCAGGAGGGTGGTCGCGAACCAGACGGCCCTTTACAGAGCCTACCACACCGCATGAAACCATAGGACGACACCTCAGATTCAGAAAAAAATGAAGTGTCGTTGCCTGGGATGGATTACTAGGAGGCAGGTCTCATTTGTGTTTCCTTAGTCGCCTCTTACGACACCCACGGAAAGAGATCATAGGGTGAGGGAAAACAACGTCTGAATCATGGAGGTCAAATGGCATACATTCTATACATTCTTTTCTATACATTCTTTTAAAAATAGAATCAAAGAATACTACCTGTCACAACTATAATGAGCAAATATATTATCTTCTTAATATATATAAATCTCCTGTCACGATGTTTGTCCGCGATGGACTCCTAAACTACTTAACTGATTTTAATCAAATTTGTACACCGTGTGCAGTTTGATCCAACTTGAGAGATAGGATAGTTTTTATTTCGATTCATGGCCTTAATAATTTATAATTAACAATAAACTGATTATCAATGTTGATCGTTGTCATTAATCGTAAATCTCTAACAGATGGCGCCACGGCAACGCGGGGCCGGGCTGCTAGTTTATTATATGTATTAATTATGTATGTAACCATCTCTTAGTTTGTATTTTCTTTCTGTTGTGCGCAATTCTTTTAAATTCGTTTTTGTAGATTTTTTAAAAAGCGCTGAATTAATTTCGAAAAAAATAATATGGGACCACCTCAGGAGTATACTCTGTTGAACTAAAAAGTTTTGAAAATCAAGCGACAGTTGGCGGAGTTATCGCGTAATTAACGTACAAAATAAAATAATTAACATACAGTCGAGTTGAGAACCTCCTCCCTTTTTTTGAGTCGGTTGAAAAGCCCGCAAAGGTTTAAAATAATTTAAAAAACATGAAAGTGTCAAACTTTCACATTTTTACGGAATTAAGTACTAACTAATTTACCATAAAACATTAAAACACCACTTGGACAATGTCTGAAACTGATTTAAGGCGATTAGAGTCGTCAATGACCTTGACGTTTGAGCCCTCTGCCCCGCGCGCCACAACCCGCACCCCGCAAGAAAACACCGGTCAAAGAATACACAGGCTTAGAATGTACAGAAGCGCACTCCATCCATTACTGCCTATCACTTGAGTTTGTATTGATGAATCTAACTAGGTACTTCTAATAACAAAAGATGTCGGTGTATGTAAGTAATTATACTTAATCTAAGTTGAATTATTTTGATTGCCGCAATCGACGTAATGCTATTATTCGACAATTCTGGCATTCTCACCGGTCTCATATATACAGGCTGGAATTTTTTAACGTCTCCTGGAGGGAAAGTACTCTAAATAAATATAATAAATATATATAAATCTTAATAAATAAATATTTGTGATATATTTTTAGTGCATAAATAGTCAACTTATTTATAATTATTATTTAATTAATATTTGCGCCTTTCCCGCATTTCAATCTATAACTCCTATACCATAAGGTTGCCTGGAAGAAATTGCTGTTAAGCAATAAGGCCGCCTATTTGTATACATTATTTCAAATTCGCTGTATAAACATATTCTGTAATCCTATGTGTGCAATAAAGAATATTGTATTGTATTGTGTATTGTAAATACTATAGATAGAAAATTTTACTCAAAGGAAACATTCCTTTATTTTTAATAATAGAACGGGACCCAAGGAGAATAAAGTTCATTTCCGTGGGACTTACCTCCGCCATACGAACTACTGGTATGTACTTATTCGGCATATTTTCCTGAACACAAAAAGTGCGGTAGTCACTTTCTAAGAGTATGGAGCGGGTAGCTATGACGTGACGTATTTTATTCACGCTATATTTAGATAACTACTAGACAGATTTACTTAAATAGGGTCTCAAATGAAAGATAATTTAATGAACATTGTTTTATTCTAAAGATTCATTAGTGTAAACCTAGTAACAACATAAATATTTTCAAAAAACGACATTATGTAAAATTAAACTTTTTTTACTGTGTGAAAAGAACAGAAACCGTTAGGATTATGGTAATTTAGCTCATTATAAAAAAATAGCTACACTTATCAGCATTCTAATGAACCTAAAAACGTTTAAGTCGAGCTATAAACAACGGAACTGCAGTCGTCTAAGTGAGCGTGGGTAGCGCCGAACTGACTACGGTACTTAGATTTTGGTACGAATAATCTTGAAAATAACGTGACAAAACGGGTAGAATCACAGCAAAATGAAAAAGTATTATGAACAGGCATCATTTTTTTTAACAGGCATCATTTTTTTGTCAAAAAATTTTCTTCATTTTGTTACGAACTATTTCCAAAAATTCTCGTAACCAAAATAACGCTTATTATTTTTTATTCGTATCGAAATAAAACTCTTCATACTTGCACGTACTTGCGTTATATTTCAAAACAAATGACTCAATGGTACTGGTCTGTACTGATGGACATGAGAGTGTAAACATACGCACTCGGGGCAGAAGTAGGTCGCTGACGTGCGAGAGTGGACAGCCGCCATTATATTTTTTACATCGGCAACACTGAGATTCATTCAGAGGAATCCCTGCACCGTGCTGCGCCGTGAATTTTGGCACTTGTCGCTTCATTCATTTGAAATCATTTGGTCAGGCCTATGACACTGTTAGTAACAATAGCTGCGAAATGGCGCTGCTATCGCCTTTAATTCGCCATCTTGTGACGTCATGCTGTATGTCAAGATAACCTCAAACTGTCATGATGGCGTCTTGTCACTGAGTTAAGTGCACGCTAGGGTTACCAACTTTTTTTCATGAAATAAAGTATATTAAGGTGGGAGAAGGTAAAAAAAAGGTATTAGATAAAATAAAACAGCATTCGTTATTGTTTTACTTAAATACATGTTTTTTTGAACTTTTTGCATATTTTATTAACTTGTTGTCTTTTTAAATCTTTTATCTGCCTCGATACAGTCAAAATTATAATTGAACATATTAAGAGTTAATTTTTAATTAAATGTAACATGGCTTTGTTTCTGTCGTCTCTCCATTTAGTCTTAATGACTGAAAAAACTCTTTCGGAGAAAGCTGAAGTAGCAGGGATAGAATATAGGAATGAGATTTTTTTTTATTTACAAATTCTTGGTCAGTGTTTGTGTTTGACAATGATAACAAATGGCACCAATTTTGGTCGCTTCTCATTTCTATAAAATATTTTTCTTATAAAACTTTTTCAATTAATTTGAAGTTAAATTAATTTGAAGTTAATTAATTTATGAATATAATGCATTCATATCAATAGTAAGTCTATGCAAATTTTTAAGTTGGGTCAAATGTGACCAAAGATTTTAATGACAAACAGCTTCTTAAACACAGCCAGTTGGTGTCTTTAAATCAAACCATTTGTGTAAAAAGCAGATGTTTGTTCTCGGGTCATGGGTGTTTGTCTCTGTGTGTATTCCAAGGGACCCACGACACAAGAGAAAACCTTAGTGTGGGCCTTTGAGTGTGTAGCGTAGCGTTTATTTTGACAAAACCCAATTCGATAAAGAAGGCAAGAGAATTCGCTTTTCTTACCCATGTCTTTTCACTGAATACGGAATTGCTATGGGCGAACCACTGAGTAAAGTATCTGTTACGCATTATTCTTAATTGGACACACTGTACCTATTATTTAAATTTTCAAATTCAAAACTTTCCACCACAAAGAGCAGAGAGAGTAATGTGTAACCGTGTAATGACATTGGGGTTACCAAAAAAGATAACAATTCAATAATTATAGGAGTCTTTCAAGTTGTCTGACAGCCCCCGCCAAAAGGGTCAGACGTTGATAGCTATCAAATTTTTTCAATGATTATAGTCATTGAAAAAATTTATTTATTATTTTACTTTTCCATTGGTTATCATTGAACCATTTTGAAAACATGAGAGTGTTAAAAGTGTCACCTGGGTGTAACTCAAAAAAGTTATTATCCACATTTTTTTCACAAAATGGCTGATTACCATTTATTATAAAGTAAAGTGTTCTGCGCTACATGATATTGACGGAATTGTGGCAACACATAAGGGTCTATATTTGAGAATCTATCTATTCACTTTTATTTACTAGTTCTGGAAATTGGTTAAGCCTTTAGCGAAGTACCTATTCACTTGTAAAACAACTCAACTATAAGTACCATAACCTTACCTCTCGTGAACTGACTAGATATCTTACCACTGCAATACAGGTTTATTCCTAGTGCAGGGGGAGTCGGCTGACAGTCTGTCCCATGAAGAAACCCAATAGGCATATTTATTACCCACTGTACTTTAAAACTGTACCTACTGCTTTTAAATGAATAAAATGTTACTTATTACTACCTAGCAGCATGTCAGAGATTTATTTTTATTAATGTTCTGGTTTATTTAGTTATATCTAGATAATACCACAAACAACATAACAAAATATTCCCTACGATTTGATATGTATCTATTATCTTATTTTATTATTTAATGAAACTATGTATTTAACAAATCAATCAGGGTCAAAAACATTTGATTCGTGTAATGTAACTTTAACCATAGCATGTCATATTACATAATCTAGTTATCTGAAAAGGAGATGCTTAAAACAATTGCATTAGAATTTTTAACTATGTCTGTTTAATGTGCAATCATCCTCCAAGAACAGGCAAAAAATTAAACTTAGAGGGTACCAAACTAATAGCTGTTACGTAGCAACAACATAAAAGCAATAGTTACTCAAGAGTCTGTTTCGATTCATGTATGATTTATTAAAATGGGCCAAAGATTCAAATAAAAAAAGCTTTATAATGCTTTTAAACTAGCAAAATTTAGGGCTCCTCATGAAGCTAAAGAACTTTTTTAAAGGAACCCATATCAAACATCAACTATTTTTTTTAGTTTTAAAAGGCGATAGCAGCGCAATTTCGCAGCTATTGGTACTAACAGTGTCATAGGCCTGACCAAATGATTTCAAATGAATGAAGCGAAAAGTGCCAAAGTTCACGTCGCAGCACGGTGCAGGGATTCCTCCGAATGAATCTAAGTGTTGCCGATGTAAAAAATATAATGGCGGCTGTACACTCTCGCACGCCAGCGACCTGCCTCTGCCTCGAGTGCGTACGTTTACACTCTCATACCCATCAGTACAGACCAGTACCATTGAGTCCTTTGTTATAAATATAACGCAAGTACGTGCAAGTGTGAAGAGTTTTATTTCGATACGAATAAAAAATAATAAGCGTTATTTTGGTAACGAGAATTTTTGAAAATAGTTCGTATCAAAATGAAGAAAATTTTTTGACAAAAAAATGATGCCTGTTAAAAAAAATGATGCCTGTTCATAATACTTTTTCATTTTGCTGTGATTCTACCCGTTTTGTCACGTTATTTTCAAGATTATTCGTACCAAATCTAAGTACCGTAGTCAGTTCGGCGCTACTCACGCTCACTTAGACGACTGCAGTTCCGTTGTTTATAGCTCGACTTAAACGTTTTTAGGTTCATTAGAATGCTGATAAGTGTAGCTATTTTTTTATAATGAGCTAAATTACCGTAATCCTAACGGTGTCTGTTCTTTTCACACAGTAAAAAAAGTTTAATTTTACATAATGTCGTTTTTTGAAAATATTTATTTTGTTACTAGGTTTACACTAATGAATCTTTGGAATAAAACAATGTTCATTAAATTATCTTTCATTTGAGACCCTATTTAAGTAAATCTGTCCAGTAGTTATCTAAATATAGCGTAAATAAAATACGTCACGTCATAGCTCATGGAGGGGGTCCTCCATACCCTTAGAAAGTGACTACCGCACTTTTTGTGTTCAGGAAAATATGCCGAATAAGTACATACCAGTAGTTCGTATGGCGGAGGTAAGTCCCACGAAAATCGTTATTTGAAGACTTTTTTACGAATAGGTCCCGCTCTATAAGAAACAAAACAGCATTCAAGGATTTTCGAAATTTCGCTTGCCACACCCGGGAATCGAACCGGCTTAAATTCAAAAAAATAACAACCTGTACTTTTATGGTATCGATCGATAGGGTCAATCGTAAAGATCAAATGTCTCTTACAAACATGGTAAATTAGATGAAAAGAGAACCATTAAACTACATAAAACCTAACGATGGGATGGGACCCTTAAGTAAAAGTGCTTTAACACGTCCCATCAAATTTGTAAGCTTAGATTTAATGGTCTTCCTTTCACTTAATTTACTATGTTTGTTAGGGAGATTTATCCTTACGATTGACCCTATCGATCAATACTATTAAAGTACAGGGTGCTTTTTTTGGATTTTAGCTGGTTCGATTCCGGGTGTGGCAAGCGAATTTTCGAAAATTGTTCAGTGTCATGGGCTGATTCACCACCTGAGAGGATAAGATCGAATTACTTAACACCCTATACATATTATATATATTCAATCATATAGATTTAGATCCGCATAAGTACTTAATACAATTAAATTTCGTCAAATGTCTATAAGCGCAAAATAATCAAACATACAATTAGCGTCCACGCGCGAGCTATACCGTAACACAATAATATCGTCTGACTGCACTACTCTCTAAGCACACTAATACATAAATATACTGTGTCAACGCACACAGGCAAACAGAAAATACGCTTTATCGCTCGTAAAAGTTTGGATACGAGTGACACAGCCGTCCCGTCGGAATGCCAGCGGCGGACTGCCGCCCGCGCCCGCGCAGACCACCCTCTGCAACTAAACGTTCGGATTTCCGTTTTTCGTAACTTTTGAATGAAAATATTGTTCGATTTACAAAATTTAAACGTTGTGTTTCAAGAAAAAGGGATTCTTAATTAATTAGTATAAGAATATTTCCATATATCATAGCCGTTTAGGAGCAGTAAGGAATTTAAGTCAAAAATCGATGTCTCGTGGTATTTTTTTAAAAATGCAATACAAAGACGTAAAAAAATAAACTGACGTTCCACATGTAGTCCTTGAACAGATGTTTCACATATTTTTTTTTCAACTTTCCCTGGCCAGTCATAAATGAGAAGTAAGCTTTACAAAATGCTCAATATTCGGAAATTGAGGGATCTAATCGCCTTAAGGCGACTACAGCACCTAAATTACGATTTTATGATGCGTAGATAAGCATGACGCACTGCATTAAATCGAATAAAAAAATACTACGGTAATATTCAGGACATAAACTAGATAAGTAGTTTGCTGAAAACAAGATTAAGCACTTTTGGTTCGATAGAAAAAGCTCACAAAGTCACCTCTAAATATCAATACTGTGTATCTTTTAAGCTGTAAAAACGATAGTAAAATGCACACAGGAACTTGAATTTGCTATCAAAATGTTCGTGATTGAACACTCTCGATAAGTAGTTAAGGCAATTTTCGATTTAAGCTGTTACCTTTCCATAAATCTCATTTTTCTAACTTTCGAACACGTTTTAACGCACGCACGCTTTCATAGTCCGTAAACTTCGTGTATCGACACTATCGACACTGTCCGCACTGCCGGCCCAGGCCTGTTGAGAGACGGAGATGGCACTATTCCTATGTGTGCTGCCTTTATCGGGTGCTGAAGTCGCCTTAAGTCATTGTTTTCATACAAAAACTGCAATGTTGTTTTATTTATGTTACTCTCAAAACTATTCTCAAAATGCTTTCAAAACTAAAACAAACTCAGTTTTATGTGTTCTTGACCCAGATAGCGCACACATTAGCGATAACCCAGTCTTCGGGAGTTAGTTAATAACAAACAAAAATGTTTGATAACAAATCAGAATTTCCATTTTATCAAGTTACGTTACGTAATCAGCTTCCTTTTAACTGATGTTGATAGCAGAGTTGCGGCTCAGTAGCGCTCGGTGTTTCGAGTCGGTAGGTCAAGCGATTCTTGCGTTGCAAACGAAGTGGCAATTTATCACGAGCGTTTCCGTGCGGCTGTCGGTCCCGGCTGTTGTCGATTGACTACAGTCGTTAAAACCAAGTCAGAGGCCATTGTGCGGTTTGAAAACTCTGACACCAGGGTTAGCCAAGTTCGGCACACACTTGACTATACCTACACGATAAGAGGAACGAAATCGATAGATGACTATAAATTACTAGCTTTTCGCCCGGGACTTCGCTCCCGTAGGAATTTTGGGAATTATGTAGCCTATGTATTAATCCAGGGTGTCAGCTGTCTACCAAATTTTGGATTTTTCTTTAATTATATCGTTTGCACATTCGTGATGAAACTATGAATTAAAATTCGTTTTCGAAAAGGCGTGCGGTCCACCAACCAATCAGCATTGATTGGGATAGCGTGGTAGACTATGGCCTAAGTAAATCCGCTTCGTGTTTCGAAGGGAGCTCATGCCCCGCGGTGGGGACGGAAGTTTAGTTAAACGTTTAACGCATAATTTGTTTTGTTAGTTTTTCTCAAAAATTAAGTTTTTTAAAACAGCGAGACCCTTATTTCAAAACACATCCCTTAAGACGTTAAAAAGAGGTAACAAAATATTGGAAACAAAAAAACCCATTTTTTTCTTATTTATATTCTAGCAATAATACTAATGACGTAAGAAAATTATGGTCAGCGATAAAGATAGACTATACTTAAACGTGGTTTCAATTTCGCGAAGATAGATGATACTGCTCGTGATCTCGCAAGCGTCAAACGAAAATTCATCTAAGGGACCATCCATAAATTACGTCACACGTTAAGGGGAGGGGAGGGGGTCGACAAAGTGTGACATTGTATGACAAGGGGGTGGGAGGGGTCATAAGTTTCGTGACGTCACATTTCAAAATGTGTTATGAGTATCAAAACGCGTTAACTTTTAACGACAAACTTAACTTCCTCAGTCCCAAGCACTCTTTTTCCGTTTTTACTTTGGTTGAGACAATGAGTTTTGAGTTCCCAAAAAATAACAACACTATTAAGTACTGCTTTTATTAAAAAAATACAAAAAATGGAAAATATGCAAAATATGTGACGTCACGCTAGGGAGGGGGGAATATTACAAATGTGACCAGTTGTGACAAGGAAGGGAGGGGTCAAAAAATCATGGAATTGGTGTGACGTAATTTATGGATGGTCCCTAATTGAAAAAGCAATAAGTGTTGAATAAAGAAATGTCTACTTGTCATTTACCGTAGTAGATGTGAAATCATGAAAGCGAGACCCGACTCGCTCATTCAAGTGATTCTTAGCACTTTTTTATGACTATCAAGACGCACTAACGATTAAATATTGGGCTTTTCATGTTTTTTTAAAGAGTAGTTCCTGTGGCATTTTTTAAAATCCTACGTTTTAAAATCTTTTGCCCAAATTTAATTTTTCTAGGTCCAAGTTTCTAAATTTTTCACCGTCCACAGTCATGAAAAAGTGGTAATTTTGGTAATTTAGTCATTTTGTGGTGGTGATAGCCCAGTTGGTAATGAGCCAGACTTGTAATCCAAAGGTCGCGGGTTCAAATCCTGGTGCGGGCCTGTACCACTAAATTTGTCTTTTCGGATTTATGTACGGATTCCTAATTATCACTAGCTCAACGGTGAAGGAAAACATCGTGATGAAACCCGTCCGTCTAAGAAAATTCATTTTCGAAAGACGAGTCCACCAACCCGCATTAGGCCAGCGTGGTAGACTATGGCCTAAATCCCCTTCGTGTTTCGAAGGGAGGCCCGTGCCCCTCAGTGGGGACGTATATGGGCTGGTAAGAAGAAAAAGTCATTTTGTGAAATAGTGGTACCTAGTCATCATGAAAAAGTAATCATGTTGGTGAAGTGGACTTTAATACCTAAACGTTTTTATTTTACTCGTGTAAAAAATACGATAGATTTTAAGATAAATGTCTTTTCGGCTAAAACTAAAACCAGGACGGAAGGTAGGTTTTCGGTTTCGGTTGAAAAAACATGTTTCGGTAGGATACTAGTAATAACCATTCCTATAAAAAAAGTTAAAAAAACAACCTTCCACGCTAGACTGGGAGTAAAAGAAAACCTTAGAATGTGCCAGCTGCCTACTCTTCCCAGGCATACTGTAAAAATCAGTAAGTGGGACGTGAGGGTCTTGCTGTATCATGGGCGAAAGGCTGACCACCTCTCACCATTACACAACATGTTCCATCTAATAACCCTCACCATTTGTGTCAAACGTGGCATTAAGTGGTCTTCTAGAAACACTGATGCTCTGCCTACCCCGTTAGGGATTACAGGCGTGAGCGTATGTATGTATGTATGTATAAAAAAACAAAAACAAAAACCTCACAAAGGATTAAAGAAACATGTTGAAATCTTCTGATCTACCAGTTTCAAAAAAAACCTTCAATTTCCAGGGTTCTTTGCCTAGAGCAGCACAAGACGCTTTACGTGCCAGTCCCTCGTCTGCAGAACGGCTTCCTCAGCCGCCTTGAATTGCCAGAAGGTGAAGAAGGCGAGACCGGGCCCAATGCCATCCGTAAGGCTGTGTCGCGCAACGGCATGGAAACTTTCGGCAAGCCTATTGGTGAGTATTTATTTTTAAAAAAGTATTTCACTTCAAAATATTAAGTCACTTATTTTAATGGGGTAGATCAGAGGTTCCCAAACTTTTTTTCTCATAGACCACTTTCAAGATTTTGCTGGTTCCGGTGGACCCCCTGCAGCTACATTTCTACAATATTCCCATAACTCGACAAAAAAAATTAAGATTAGATCTAACTATCGAAATTTGGGTTGCGGCTGAGTTCCGATTCCAACTAAGTACTTCCAATCACGAATTAAGAGTTTTCGATAAAAAAGTGAGAATTGATTGGTTTGTTAATTAATTGATTCTGCTGTGAGTGGATGTCAAGTAAAATTCCATCCAACTTCATAGGTGAAGTCAAGCCAATATTTTAGTTCTTCACTATCGAAACCAGATTAATTTTCGTGGACCCCGCTTACGAATTGTGAACTCCCATTTTTTTGTCACGCCAACATAGACCCCCATCGAGTCGCCTGCGGACCCCTGGGGGTCCACCTGGACCACTTTGGGAATCAGTGGGTAGATGATTTTTTATTTTAAATTGAAGCTTCGTAAACTGGTGGTGGCTTACACCAGGTAAACTGGTGTAAGTCGTTTTTTTTAATATCTTTAGAATTAGAAATAAGAAAGATATGAACGTTTAAATATCTCAATTAGACAGGGAAATACTAAACAATGACATCACAGTTAAGTACTGCCATATAAATTCAATACAAAATTTCGTTTATGAAAGAGATATAGACAAAAATGTTTGATAGGCTTTTTTTTTCGACCATTTCAAATAATTCTGTTATCATATTATTTTATTTTATTTATTCAAGTTTAGGAAGACCAACAGCTAGGAAACAACTTAAATACTTATAGTCGGATTTTTAATCAGACGGAGTAAACTGACAGATCGAAATGTTCTAGTTCCCCTTATTAGGTAGCAAAAACACACATTAGACAGATATTTTGGATTTTAGATCACTGAACTGAAATGATTAAATTGAGTAAATCATTTAAGCACAACATTCATTGCATTTTGTAAAAAAGCAGCAACATTCGATCTGTCAGTTTACTCCGTCTGATTAAAAATCCGACTATACTAACATAAGTAACAATAATTTTCCACGTTATAAAAACGTATTTTTCCACGTTACAATATTTGTAATACTGTGCAAATGTCACTCATTTATTTAGATGATGTTCTATTTTTGTTGATTTTTTAAAAGCGCTGAATCATTTTCGATAAAATTTATATGGAACCACCTCTGGAGTATACTCTTTCGAACAAAAAAAGAATTTTGAAAATCGGTCCATCATTGGCCGAGACATCGGTGAACATATATAAAAAAACAAAAAAATACATACAGTCGAACATAGAACCTCCTCCTTTTTTGAAGTCGGTAAAAAGCCAATTACAGGTCCTCGCCGATAAGTAACAGTATAACAGAGTTGCGGCAAACGCACAGTAGCGCTTACAGTAACCACATGTAATCATAGGTTTTTACCAATGTATTATACAGGATGTAAATGACAGCTTAGCAAATACTTAAATGGTGAAATCTACCCATAACTATCATCAGCTATAAGTAATATTTTTTTCCCGGAAACGTCACGTTAAGGAGTTTTCGTAATTTACCTACTTTGGCGCTACGCAATGTATCGCGAAACCGCGCCCCGCGCGCCATCCCCCCGCGCTGCGCTGCTATCGGAGTGCGATGTACATTGCTGGTTTTCGTGTTTTACGTTGTTATTATTGTTTTTTTATAGCAAAATGGAGTGTATTCGATTAAATAATAAACATGATGACAGAAAATATTTAAAAAAACTTGAAAATTTTCCGGAGAAAAAATCCACTGGAAAATCATTCAGAATGATGGTCTGAGACCAAGGTTTCAGGTTTTTCTTAGCTGTCTTTTACACCCTGTATTATCTTAATAAATAAATTCAACATCAGTCATCTACCCAATTGTATTCATTTACGACCTTACTAATAATACTGACACATTGCTTAGAATGTATAAGCTTCTAACGACCTATCAAAAACTGTGTTTGCGCATGGTACACGCAGTGTATGATTTATTATTAGTATTATTATATATATTCACTTTGAATTAGTCAGATAAACTTTAGGAGGTGATCTTCTCCACGAAACAGTTTTGACTTCCCATACGAAGGTAAATCATCTGATTGCATGAAGAAACGGTTTTTTTTTTCATATTTTGACCTATTTTTTTTTTCTTTTTTTTTGGGTAAATTGTTCAGTTTCTCATCCTTAATTTTTTCGTGTTTTACGTTGTAATTATTGTTTTTTTATAGCAAAATGGAGTGTATTCGATTATATAATAAACATGATGGCAGAAAAACTTGAAAATTTTCCGGAGAAAAAATCCACTGGAAAATCATTCAGAATGATGATCTGAGACCAAGGTTTCAGGTTTTTCTTAGCTGTCTTTTACACCCTGTATTATCTTAATGAATAAATTCAACATCAGTCATCTACCCAATTGTATTCATTTACGACCTTACTAATAATACTGACACATTGCTTAGAATGTATAAGCTTATAACGACCTATCAAAAACTGTGTTTGCGCATGGTACACGCAGTGTATGATTTATTATTAGTATTATTATATTCACTTTGAATTAGTCAGATAAACTTTAGGAGGTGATCCTCTCCACGAACAGAGGTAAATTGACTTCCCATACGAAGGTAAATCATCTGATTGCATGAAGAAACGATTTTTTTTTCATATTTTGACCTATTTTTTTTTCTTTTTTTTTGGGTAAATTGTTCAGTTTCTCATCCTTAATTTTCTCTAATTTAAAGTAAAATATTAATATACGTTTATTTCTTCAAGACAGCTCACACATGCATTTAAAAAGAAGTTCAAAATTATATTCTTATGCTATTACATTAGTTTTATGCTTGCATAAATTTGCTGCAGTGAGGCATAAAGGCCTGGGCTCAGCGATTCATGTCAGACTGATTAGCAGGCTGGCAAAACTGATTTTCAGCACACTCCTAAGTGTGAGATGCGAGGGACAGAATTATATTACTATCTTCTTCTTAGCGAATCGATGGCAAGTAGTCGTTATAATGTTGTGGCCCAGAACGTAGCCACCTGGACGGCGGATGGAGTAGCGTCCATTAGATCTTTTTGAGTGCAGGTGGCAGGGCACGCACTGCATGATGTTAGGTGGGCCATAGTTTGCACCTCTCCACACATACAACCTAAGCCCGCGTCTCCGGTAAATCCCCACCGGAACATGCTGTCCTTGCTACAGCCAGTCTGTGTCCGAAGTCTATTTAATGATTTCCAGACCGGCCATGACAACCTGTGTCCAGGCGGGAGACTTTCAATGGGCGGAACAAAGGGGATTGGGAGGGCAGCCCGTTCTCGCCAAAGGCGGTGCCTAGCCTGTGACGGCTCGGTGGTCAGTGGTTTGACGCACTTCACAAAACTTTTTCGGCTCTTAAGCCTTTGTGGCACCAGTGTATGGTCACTCAGTGGGTGTCGTGCGTCGTCATCCATTTTTAACCTTTCATGGGAGCTGGCCACAGCTCTACGGACATCTGGGGGCGCTATACCGGCCAGTGGTAACAGCAACTTGACCGGTGTCGGCTTCAAACAACCAGTGATGATCCGGCAAGTTTCATTTAGGGCTATGTCCGCAAGCTTTGCATGCGCAGAGCGGTCCCATACCGGGCATGCAAATTCGCCAGCCGAAAAGGCGAGAGATAAGCCAGTTGTCCGTAAAACTTGTGGTGAAGCTCCCCATTTTGTAGACGTGAGTCGCCGCACAAGGTTATTTCTTGTGTGCACCTTCCTTTTCACACTCTCACAGTTCTTTTGATATGTGAGTGACCTATCTAGTACCACGCCAAGGTAATTAGGTTGGTTACTATGAGCAATGGGCACTCCGCACCACGCGATGTTCAGCTTCGGACCCGCTTGCGCGTTACGAACGTGGAATGCACAAGACTCAGTTTTAGATGGGTTTGGCTTAAGGGAGTTATTACTATATCTTAAGACTACAAATCATCCAATATAGTGGTATGTTTCGTATACTTTACACCTAATTTTTTGTTCTCAGGCATAGAAGATTCCGTATCCCTTGACCTGGTCGTGATGGGATCGGTCGCTGTCTCCAAGGAAGGTTATCGCATCGGCAAAGGAAGAGGTAAGTTTATTCCTTCCTATCGTGTAGGTATAGTCAAGTGTTTGGCGAACTTGGCTAAGCCTGGTGTCAGAGGTTTTCAAACCGCACAATGGCCTCTGACTTGGTTTTAACGACTGTAGCCAATTGACAACAGCCGGGGCCGACAGCTTAACGTGCCCTCCGAAGCACGGAAACGCTTGTGATTAATTTCGACTTTGGTAAGTCTATGATGGTGCTTTTCTATTGATTTTCAGCAAAATTATAACTTTTATATCTTCTCAAGCAGACCTCTTTTGTATAGAAAATCGTGCAATATCCCTAGACAGTGTTGATGTTGTGTGTATTTAAGTGGCAACTAGCTTTCCGCCCGGGACTTTGTTCCCGTGGAAAGGGAAAATTATGCAGCCTATGTGTTAATCCAGGGTGTCAGTTACCTCCATACCAAATTTTATTAAAATTGGTCCAGCCGTTTGAGCGTGAAAGAGTAACAAACATCCATACATCCAAACTTTCGCTTTTATAATATTAGGTAATAAGGAAGCAAGTATTAAAGTGTTTAATTTTCATTATTTTACAAAGGTGCTGTTATGTTATTCGAGGTATTCCCGGTCAGAGTAAACATTGTAAAAACGGTGTTTGTTTGTTCTTGACCGTGCTTGTATCCCAAGACTAACCTTAGAGTGGGCCTTTCAGTGTGTGTAAAAAATACAACCCGTGTTTCCGCAGCAAGAATTTTTTTTTTTACAAATAGCAATTTTTTGTAAACTCGTAACATTTGTAAACTGACGAACTGACTTTTTGTTACACGGCCGGTTTGGTTGAATGATAGTGGCGTTGCCTCATGATCGACGGGTCCTGGGTTCGATTCCCGGCTGAAGCAAATATTTGTGTAAGAAGCAGATGTTTGTTCTCGGGTCATGGGTGTTCGTGTCTGTCATCATTGTGTATTCCAAGGGACCCACGACGCAAGGGAAAATCTTAGTGTGGACCTTTTGAGTGTGTAGCATTTTTTTTCATAAATAAAATAAGCCTTTATTCAAAATTTTATATTATTCAGAGTATACTTTTATTTTTTACCTATATTTATCTGATTGTCCTTCGGCAAAGGCCTCTCCTACCATTCTCCAAAGGAGAATGGGTAACAGCGTGCCCAAATACAAAGTTGATTGTAGCATTATGACCTATATTGGTAATCATTGCTCTTGTGGAGTAGTTTAATTTATTCTAAGGCGGCACATCTAAATTCCATTGGAGAAAAAAGTATTGTTGGCAAACAAAATTTTTTCTCCAATAATAATTAAGTATAATAAATAATAATTATTATTGTAAATATATTCTTTTGCTATCACTTTCAGTAATCATAATTATTTTTATTTCTAAAATCAATATTCAATGATTAACAGCCAATATAATGATAAAATAACGCGCTATGTACCCTAGATAAAATAATTTGTATTTTTTTTCTCCAATGGAATTCAAACCTGCTTCTTAGAATAATTAAACTACTACACTAGGGCAATAAAAAACAACACGGACCATTATGCTACAGTCAAATTTTTGTTTTTGGGTCCAGTGTCCATACAAAATTACCCATTCTGCTTTCCTTGTCCTGTGCTTTCCTGCTCCATGTTGCTCCTGCAACTACTTTTATTTCGTGTTAATAATTACACTGAAATTCCTCAGGCTACGGAGACTTGGAGTTTGGGCTGATGATGCACATGAAGGCGATTAAGCCCAACACACTCGTTGCTACCACTGTCCATGACTGTCAGGTAAGAATCTAGAAAACGATGCATTTGTTAGTCTTCTAATTGAAAATTCCGAAGATTTTGGGACTTCCATTTATAGTAGATATCCAGATGACTTTGAAAAGTGCAATATTCTAAAGTTGCATTTTCATTCAGTATCTTTGTCATTAAATCAAGTAAAGCGAATTTATCACGTTAAAAATACAGTCAACATAACCGTGCACCCTGACCGATGGGCGAACGTAATAACCCGAATGGTTACCAGACGGCCACTGACGTGGTAGGTCCCGTAAGAGATGGCTTGACAACTTGGACGCATTCCGAAGGGACTGACTGTTCAGATAAAAGAATAACTTTAAAAAAATAAGGGAGACCTCTGCCCAGTTATGGGACGAAGTAGGTTAAATAAAGAGTCCGTTTTATTTTATAGAGTCCGACTCGGCCAAGTGCGAGTCGGACTCTATAAAAACCATTATTTCTATAAAAGCGGCAAAAAGATCACGTTTGTTGTATGGGAGTCCCCTTAAATATTTAATTTATTATACTTTTTAGTATTTGTTGTTATAGCAGCAACTGAAATACATCATCTGTGAAAATTTCAACTGTCTAACTAGCACGGTTCATGAGATACAGCCTCGGACAGACTTTCTATAAAAACGAGCAAAAAAAATCACGGTATTTGTATGGGAGCTCCCTTAAATATTTATTTTATTCTGGTTTTTAGTATTTGTTTTATAGGGCCAATAGAAATACGTCATTCTACGAAAATTTCAAGTGTCTTAACTATCACGGTTCATGAGATACAGCCTGGTGACGGACAAACGGACAGCGGAGCCTTAGTAATAGGGTCCCGTTTTTTCCCTTTGGTTACGGAACCCTAAAAATGTTCATTATTTTCGCAAATCTCCTTCATAAGTTTTCATGGCAACTTTCCAGCCTTTTTAGACTTTAGAAATCCACTAAGCAGTGTGTATAAAAATGTTGATCTAGATTATCTTGACTCTGTTAAAAAAAATCTAATCTCGACTCTATTAAAAAGCGGAATGAGCTCGTGAAACTCATGAGAATGTTAAAAAGTGCTTATCAGCTACTCAAGATTCAAGACGTTTATTTGACATACACACTACAACAAAACAACAACAACGTTACATAAGGAATCATCATCAGCCCATATACGTCCCCACTGCTGGGGCACGGGCCTCCCTCGATAACATGAGGGGTAAATGCCATACTCACCACGCTTGGCAGACGGGTTGGCGAGGGTTTTGATATAATTGCAGAGTTTTCCTTCTCTGTGTGCAGATGAACTTGCTTGCATATTTACCTTAGTCGCCTTGTACGACACCTCGGTAAGAAAGAGGGAGGTCCTATTCTACTCTGCCGGCGACTCACATCAGGAATAACAACACAGAATAAAAAAAAAAAAAAAAAAACAAGCCCAAGCTCATTTCGCCTGCCCCTTTCTTCTACCGGACATCCAGACGCATCGCAGTTCACCACCCTTACCTTGTCAACCTACCGTAGTGAGCGCTTCTCTTCATCTAATATTGTTCACCGCTAAGGAATGGAATTCACTGCCTGCGACTGTATTTCCGGGTTCATATGACCAGAATCTGTAAATTTTAGTGAATAGGCATCTTCTGGATGAGCTTGCTACATCCTCGACCACCTTCGCCTTTGAGCTAGAAAAGCAAACCCATTCGTTATAAAGAAAGAAAGATTAAACTCTGGAAACCGATTTGTTTCTCACCAGATTATAATTTACAGGTATTTGATACACTGCCAGCTGAGCTGTTTGGGCCTCACGATGTTCCCATTGACATAATTGTCACGCCAACTCAGGTAAGTCTCTTACTCCTAGCGTTTTGTTCCATTCGGGGTAGATAGATAGATAGATGATATCTAATATTTATCTATCTATCCTGACATTTTGTTTCATTCGATAATATCTATCTGTCTATCCTAGCATGTTCCATTAGATCATTGATTCCCAAATTGGTCCAGGTGGACCCCCAGGGGTCCAAGAGAGACGCGACGGGGGTCGGTCTACGTTGGCATGACAAAAAAATGGGGGTTCATAATTTGTACGGGGGGGGGTTATAATTTTTTTCACGTTTATCTGGTTTCGATAGTGAAGAACTTAATGTTGGTCTGATTAAACTAAGAATTAATTGGTTCCTTGTGCTGCGAGTAGATGTCAAAAAATTGGATGGTATCACCTTTTTGATTGCCCAACTTTACTTTTTTGAGATCCACTCACAGCACAATCAATTAATTAGTTCACTAATCAATTCTCACTTTTTTCCGAAAACTGTTAATTCGTGGTTGGAATTCAGCCGCAAGCCGAAACGCAAAATTCCATCTTCACAGTTTTTGTCGAGTTTTGGGAAAATATTACGAATGTAGCTGCAGGGGGTCCACCGGAACAAGCAAAATTTTTAAAGTGGTCTATGAAAAAAAAAGTTTGGGAACCGCTGCATTAGATAATATCTATCTATCCATCCTAGCATTTTGTTCCTTTCGGTGTAGATAGATACAGATAGATAGATAGTGTTTTGTTCCATTCAGGGTACGCTTGAACATGATCCTGGATTTTACAGATTAGGTTGTTATAGTAGAGCAACTGCCATTTGGGCTCCCCGATCCTGCTAACACGGGAAGTCAAGTGGCGAAATTTTTCATTCCGTTACTAAGCACATTATTTTGGCTTCGCGCCAAAAAAATTCTTTCCCTAAAAATATTTCTTATTAATAATAATAATACTTACACATTGCGTAGTACACTCAAGAGCACGTCAAGCTTGACACTTTGGATTATGGACCGGCCCTGGATTGTATGGCGCGCAGTATAAATCAGAGCTCAGCTTAAACTGGTAGTGTAAAGCGTGACCTGCTCTTGACTGTACAAGTTTATAACATCCAAAAACCTATAAAAAAGTGTGTTTGTGCATGTTATACGCAGTGTAATAATTTATTATTATTAAGACCGTTAGTCTGTAGTCAAGTCGGAGCCTGTCTCAAATGCTTTTTAATACCTTTATTACTAGTTTAATTTATCACGAGCGTTTCCGTGCTTCGGAGGGCACGTTAAGCTGTCGGTTCCGGCTATTGACGATTTGACTACCAAGTCGAGGCTATTTGGCGGTTTGAAAACTCTGACACCAGGGTTAGCCAAGTTCTCCGCACACTTGACTATACCTGCACTATAAGAAGAAGACTGGTTTCATAATTCAAAAATGATTTTTTTAACAGGTGATCGAGACGCAACGTATGTCCCAAAGACCAGCCGGCATCTTGTGGCACTTGCTGTCCAATCGACGCGTCCAACTCATGCCCGTTTTGGGGCAGCTTAGGGAGGTTGAAATGCTGTAAGTACTTACATATTTGGGTATATTACTGATATTCAATATTTATTTAAACAATATGTTAATATCAATGGTGTGCATAGAAATTTTAGGCAGGGTAGGCAGTGAACTTGTCTAGTTTTAATTGACTGCTCAAACTCGTTTCATGCTTTTTAATCACTGTATTATGGTTATTTAAATTAAAATAACCCTGCGCCGTTCCATACGTTTTTATAACAGTTTAAAAACAAAATGCACGGAAAACAAAATACTTAAGCGGTTAGTGTGCACACAATCCGTGAACCAATTATGAATATTGTAAATTTTAGTATTGCACTCATTTTGTTCTAAACAAATATCTAACAATCGCTATAAACTGAAACAATAATTTGCAAAAGTTTTCGTACCTACGTACTTAGTTGCAAAACAAAAACTAACCAATATGGCTGAATGCATCCAATAAGACAAAAAGGCCGCAAAATGAAAAATCTATAACAGCCCTTTCAAACTTACCGAATATTGACATTTCTCAATTTGGTAGAATCGCTTTATAGGTAGAGCTTTTTTCTCCATACAATCAGTTTGTTAATTTTTGGCGGGGGGGGGCGAAACAGCCAATCAGAAGCCCCCATTGCAACACAAAATATCAACAAAAAAGGCATTTCAAACGAGTGCTTTTAACGAATAATTAATCTGCGCTCCTACGAGGGCTCTTACTATAGACGGAGATCCCAGGGCCGCCAGACCTTACTTATTTTCTCATAAACCAAATGTGTGGGAAATAGTAGTGCTAGTACGTACTAGTAACGTATGAATACCAGCTAACCTGGGCCGGCGGCCAATTTTCAGCTATCAGGTTCTGAAGGTACTTCCAAAAATTACTCACTTGTCTTGAAGTCTGGCTGCTGATGTCTTATAGAATATAATTAATTAAATATAAAAATTAATGTTCAACACCACCAGACACTCTCCGTCGGCTGTAATTTCTGCCGGACACTTTACAGTTCGCAAGTAAATTATGCGATTATACCTACAATCTGAGCCGTGATTTTTGTATATGGTGTTCAGGGAACTATAACAATACTTTTTATAGCACCCGGACTTCAAGACAAGTGAGCAGTTTTTGGAAGTACCTTCAGAACCTGGTAGCTGAAAATTGGCCTTCGGCCCAGGTTAGCTGGTATACTAGCACTACTGTTTCCCACACATTTGGTTTATGAGAAAATAAGTGAGGTCTGGTGGCCCTGGAATCTTGGTCTACTAGTTCAGTATTAGAAGTTTAGATGGCGCTGTTTTGAAAAGTTAAAGGTCGGTAAAGAAATGTAGATGGCGTCATTTCGGAAAACGTTTATTCGTTTCACAAAGATCTGATTGTTGGTGTACATTAATATTTAATTTTTGTTTTTTTTTACCTTGAAAACTCTAGGGTAGGCACTGTTTTTCTGCTTGTATGGAATGCACGCCACTGGTTAATATATTTAATACGAAAACGGAATTGGAATAAAGATTTAAATTGGTAAACTTTCCGGAATACCAATTGCATGCAATTTTTGTTTTGTAAGAAAGAGATAGACAAAAAAGTTTGATAGGCTATACAGGGCTTTAGGTGAATCTCTTTCAACCTCTCGGGTGGTTAATTAGTCCATGAAACTGAACAACTTTCCCCAAGGAACATAGGTCAAAATACGTAAAAAAAAATTTATCTCTCATACAAAATGCGCTATATGCTGATGAAGTTCCTCCTCTCCACTCCTTCAGATTGGTTGCCATCTTGGCTGTAAATTTTATCTTACCACTCCCTACTCCTTTAGATTGGTTGCCATCTTGCTTGTCTCATTTCTCTTAGCACTCTCCACTCCTCTAGATTGGTTGCCATCTTGGCTGTAAATTTTCTCTTACCACTCCCTACTCCTTTAGATTGGTTGCCATCTTGCTTGTCTCATTTCTCTTAGCACTCTCCACTCCTTTAGATTGGTTGCCATCTTGGCTGTAAATTTTCTCTTACCACTCCCTACTCCTTTAGATTGGTTGCAATCTTGCTTGTCTCATTTCTCTTAGCACTCTCCACTCCTTTAGATTGGTTGCCATCTTGGCTGTAAATTTTCTCTTACCACTCCCTACTCCTTTAGATTGGTTGCCATCTTGCTTGTCTCATTTCTCTTAGCACTCTCCACTCCTTTAGATTGGTTGCCATCTTGGCTGTAAATTTTCTCTTACCACTCCCTACTCCTTTAGATTGGTTGCCATCTTGCTTGTCTCATTTCTCTTAGCACTCTCCACTCCTTTAGATTGGTTGCCATCTTGGCTGTAAATTTTCTCTTACCACTCCCTACTCCTTTAGATTGGTTGCCATCTTGCTTGTCTCATTTCTCTTAGCACTCTCCACTCCTTTAGATTGGTTGCCATCTTGGCTGTAAATTTTCTCTTACCACTCCCTACTCCTTTAGATTGGTTGCCATCTTGCTTGTCTCATTTCTCTTAGCACTCTCCACTCCTTTAGATTGGTTGCCATCTTGGCTGTAAATTTTCTCTTACCACTCCCTACTCCTTTAGATTGGTTGCCATCTTGCTTGTCTCATTTCTCTTAGCACTCTCCACTCCTTTAGATTGGTTGCCATCTTGGCTGTAAATTTTCTCTTACCACTCCCTACTCCTTTAGATTGGTTGCCATCTTGCTTGTCTCATTTCTCTTAGCACTCTCCACTCCTTTAGATTGGTTGCCATCTTGGCTTGTTCCCTGTAGTAGTAGCCGTATGATCTAAAATGAATAAATTCTGACGTGCTAAATTATTGAGGTAATATTACTAGCGCTGGGAGTATCTCTTTGAAAAATTCTTTAACCATTAGAATCCTACATTATCCCCGATGAACATAGGCTACGTAATTTTCCAGAATTCCCGGGCGGAAAGCTAGTATGCATTAAAATATTTATCTATCTATCTAAGTACTCATATCTCAATGTGTTAAATGATATTCCAGCGCGGGTCGATCCTGCACGCTGGCCGAGGTGGACACGGACGTGGAGGAGCGCGCGGCGCAGCGCCCGCGGCGGCCGCGCCGGCGCACGCGCAGCCACAAGAGCCACAGCGAGGGGGAGGTAACTGTACATACTACACTCACACACTAGTACTATCAGACTTACACTATTACAGTGATACTCAATTTCGAAATACAGACGCAGACTTACTTTGCCTGGTAAACTCAACCTTGTTACCCTTACAGGGCAACACGACAGAAGGCGAGGAAGGCGCCAAGACTCCAGGCAAGCCGCGCCGCGCCGCGCGACACCGCAACCGAAACAAGTCAGCCGGCAAGGACGAGACCAAACGCGAGCCCAAACCGCGCCGCACCAAGCGGCCCAGGCCTGACATCGACTTCTCCGTCAAGGTAAAAAGAAAAAAAATCAATGTTATTTATTTACCATAAAAAAAATATATATTTTTCACTACTCATGCTCGGAAAGTGCTTGTTTGTGCAGCTTATAGGCTGCACAAAATCGATTTTTGTATTCTAGAGCACAAAACGATCTACTATAGCAGGGGTGGCCAACTTGATTATATCCAAGATCACCTATTTACTAACGAAACCCTGCGCGATCTACCATTACATACTTCTTGAAATCTTAAATAAAACAGCATAGTTTAGTACACAATTATGTAGTTTTTTTTAAATTATATTAAGGGAAAAAACTTAAATGTGAAATGTTTTTTTATTTTTTTGCCTTGTCACGATCGACTGGACTAACAGTCGCGATCGACCGGTTGATCGCGATCGACCGGTTGACCAGCCCTGTACTATAGGCTGCACAAAATCGCATTTTGTGCTCTAGTGCACAAAGTCTACTCATAATGAGTCTATAGTAAGGCATAGAAAACTCGATACAGCCAAAATAATCAGAAGTTTAAAGATAAAATTTGTTATTATATGTTATTTTATTATTTCCTCGCAATCGAAGTGAAAAGCAGAGTTTATAACTCGTCCACAAAACCATTTTTATCCGAGACTTATAGCAGCCCGAGCCGAAGGCGACTCGTTTTGTGCACTTGTTGTAAAATCTACTATATTTGAGTTTTTTTTTAAGCAAAAGTTTTTGATCGAGGATGTATCAAACCCGTCCAGAGGGTGCCTATTCATTCGAACTTTAAAGAGAAGATCCCACAATGTTGACGCCTAAATTACAGTATACACAGTATACAGGGCTTTAGGTAAATCTCTTTCAACCTCTCGGGTGGTTAATCAGTCCATGAAACTGAACAACTTTCCCAAGGAACATAGGTCAAAATACGAAAAAAAAATTTTGAGTTCCCATACAAACTTCATCAGCATATAGCGCATTTTGAATGGGAGATCAAAATTTTTTTTTCGTATTTTGGCCTATGTTCCTTGGGGAAGTTATTCAGTTTCATGGACTGATTTAGCACCTGAGAGGTTGAAAGAGATTTGTAGAGGCAGCGCTACTATCACCTGATCGACGGGTCCTGGGTTCGATTTCCAGTCGGGGAAAATATTTGTTTAAAAAGGAATGTTTATTATCGGGTCAAGGGTGTTCGTGTCTATCTTTATGTGTGTTCCAAGGGATCCACGTCACAAGGGAAAACCTTAGTGTGGGCCTTTTAGTATGTATATAATAATAAGTCTTTTCTCAGACAGTAACACGTTATTTCTTAGTTGCTCGTTATTCCTTTTCACTGTATGTCTGAATGCCAATGGGCTATGTGCAAGATTTTTAAAATAATTTGATTTTTTTATTTTAAGCAGGTTTAAGGTCCCATATTCAAATAAAAAATATATCAAATAATTTTGATCATAGATATAAAAATAATTAATTTTTAAAATTTTGGTTACGATTTGTTGCTTATTACAGCATTCTACAGATTAACTCCTTTGCCAAAGTGAAAAAAAAAGATTGACAGTTGGTTGACATATAACCTATACCGTTGCGTTTTTGAGTTAAGTTCAACATTCAAGTTTCAATCACAGACTAACTAGAGATACGTTTCAATGTACTTACGTTTAAATGATCCTCACAGCAAAAAAGTGGACGTTTGGGACAATTCCTGTCAAACATTTTACACCAACTTTCTTTCAATTCCTTTGAAATGGTAACAAACGTCAAATCTGGTGAGTTAATGTCGGTGTTTGAACAAAGAGGTATAAAAAATTTTTTGGTTCTCTCCACCGCTGTAACTCGTCAGATGCCATGTTGAGTAGCAAAGCCTGCTGCGCTGTCGTTATTAGTGTTATTCCACAAATCCGAAGAGTATTAATCACTATCGTTGAAGCAGTTCTCGGAGTCCGGTATGAATAAGGTGTAGTCGTGAGAAAATCAGTCAAAATCTAGCACTACAAGTCCGTGCAAAGTTAAATCGTAATCCAGTATGCGGTAGTAGTAAAAGACTTCAGAAAAAATTAACCAAAAGCAAAAATAAAACTCAAAAATAAACAACCAAATACAAAATGAAATAGGTTATGTTTTTTTTTTATTGACATGACAGCTTGGCAAAGACACGATTGTATAATGCCGTATTTATGATTAGTTTACCCTACTGAGAAACTTTTAATTATTATATTTTTATTTCAAAAGATAGATTTTTTATATATATTTTTTTAGGAAACGGGACCTTATTCCTTTATGTTAAATAAAAAATTAAACGAAATTAAAAATATTTTTAAAATGTCGTACATAGCCCATTGGCAAAGACCTCCTCCAACCTTTTCCACTCCTTTCTGTCTCTTGCCACTCTGTACCAGGTTGTACCTGCTATAACTCTTACATCGTCTTCCCATCTTTTAAACTGTCTACCTCTCTTCCTATTACCCCACCTTGGGTACCTCTCTTGCTACATTTTTCTTTCTTTTCTCGTATCATGTGGTCAGCCCACTGCCATTTCAATTTTTTAATCTTCACAGCCACATCTTGTATCTTTGTTCTTTTTCTTATATTTCGGTTGTTGATCTTGTCTAGCCTTTTAATACCCAGCATGCTCCTTTCCATGGCTCGTTGGCATATTGTTAGTTTATATAACGTGTTTTTTGTTAGGGCCCAGGTTTGGCTGCCATACATTAGGTTGGGAAGGATGCATGTGTTTAACAATTTTGATTTTGTTGCAATATGCAGCTGTTTGTCGTTCATAATTTATTTCATGCCCCAGTACCTTTTCCACCCATTGGCTATTCTTCTATCTACTTCCTTATTTATTGTTTCCGTCGGTGAAATGATCTGTCCTAGATAAACATATTCCTCGACATAATCAATCTCGCTCTGGTCCACGTTTATTAAATCCGGAGGGATATGAAATCGGAGCAGACTATTTTCTTTTACTTGAAGAATATGAAAACATTGTTTTTATTGTTTTTATTAAAAATAGCATCTGGCGGAATTGATTGTCCTGATCTTTTATCTTCTATTAATCTGAGAGTACCATCCACTATTTTAAGACATAACACACCAATTGATCTTTTCTCTACTTCCACGTATTATCGATAGAGCACGTTTATGTGGCGAGCATGCAGGCAATTAAACGAACTGTCTAAAGAGTACGATATCGATCTGTTTAACTCTAGTTTGGTGACTGTTCGTCGTCAGCTGAGTAACAGGTTTTTTGAAGACTAGCTTGCGGTTCACTGTTTTCGAAAGCATTTGAGAACTAATGTACTAATGTAATTTTGTATTAATTATAGATATCAGTTATGTTTCCTAATTGGGTATGCGTTGCGGTCTATGCGAGCACCTATTATGTGTTTTTTTTAAATTATAATCTGGTTCTATTGGCGAAGACCTGTAATTGGCCCTCTGGCGCTATTTTTGTTATAATACCTCTGTATCCAAGGCTGTTGGTTTTCCAAATATTAAATAAATAACATTTTTTATATTCAAAAAAATTAAATCTTTTGTATTTATTCTTAATTAATTATACTTACATACAATGATACTAAAGAGGATAACAAGTTTATCTTAAAAGATGATTTATTTGCAGAACATTAGTAAACAATAAAAGACTATGATTTGCGTTTAATGTTATTCATTATTTAAAAACAGTGGTAAATTAATTACATTAAATTATCAATCAAAAGCAAACATCAAAAATTAAATCAAAATACAACTCACTCGTAAGTCGTATGAATTTGTTGACTACTCACCGCCGCTAGATGTCGCTACTTGTATTCTAAAACGCGGTATCGAAGTGTCACGCGAATTCCTTAGGTCTTGCTACGTACTTTATAACATTTATCATCATTATCAGCCTACTAAGTGTAGTCCACTGCTGGGCATAGGCCTATAATTATTTTTTGAGCAGCTACGGCGGATAGTTTGTTGCTGCTTATAATTATTCCATGTCTCCGTTTTCTGAACATTTTATTAATGTTCAGAAAACATTTCATTACTAAAATTATTGGGAGACTTAAGGCCCGTGTTCACCAAAAATATAACCAACGGTTAAACCGCGGTTAGAAGCTAATCAGACAAAATGTCAAAAAAAATTGTCAAATCTCTAGTTAGCTACTAATCATTGGTTAAATTTTTGATGAACACTAGCCTTGAAAGTTCAGTAACTACTAGTTTTTCGCCCGGGACTTATGTTTTTAATTTTTAAATAATAGAGTTATTCTGCTATTCGGGATGGAGACAAATACAACAAATCAAAAACCATGAAAAGCGGTCCAGCCGTTCTCGAGTTATGTGTTCGAACAAACCCGACTTTGTTTTATATCATGCCCAACTGTGGGATAAAATGTAGCCTATGTCCTTTCCCAGGCTCTAATCTATCTCTGTACCAAATTTCATCAAAATTGGTTCAGTAGTTTAGGCGTGAAAGACAGACAGAGTTACTTTGGCATTTATAATATTAGTAAGGATTAAGGAGGTGAATCACCCCATTAAACTGAACAACTCCCCCCAAGGATTAGGTCGAAATACAAGAAAATATTTTCATCTCTCCATATTACTTGAAAGAATGGCCGATTGCATACTAGTTTTTGAGACTTTTAAATGGGTTCCTTGGGAAAGTTGTTCAGTTTCATGGCGAGAATTACGCCCGAAAGTTTCGCTTGTTTACGCCGCGTGCGATACAAATCTCGTATAACATGCATTGGCGTATCTAGGGTTATTTGCGGGCCTGGCGCAAAATTAAATGTAGAATAAAAATTAATTAATTAATTAATTAAATTAAATGTAGAGTACAGTCAACGGCACATCAGGTTACCACAAACTGTCAAATTTCCCCAATGGATAGTAAACTCTATTGCTTGTAGATGAAATATATATTCAATTGAAGAAATTTGACAGTTTTGGATAGCATGATGTGCTGTTGTCCCTGTACATTTAAATTAAATGCTTAATACCTACGCTGTGTATTCAAAAGTAACTAATACTGTATTATACACGTACACATACACTTTGCATGCCTAAATTGTTCTAGCATAAGAATTGTATCTAAGAGAAGAGCGGGGCCCCCTGGCACAGGCATTCTCATGCCTAAAAGGAGACCCCTGCTTAGTTATACGAAGAATATGTGAGACATAAATAAATTATTTTTGATTTTTTTTTGATTTTTTTTTTTTGATTATACTTAGTATGTAATAATAAGTAAGTGTGTAGATTTCTCAGCTGTAGATATTTTTTTAAATGATTTTTGTGTGAAGTTATCAGTATTTTGGTATCGATTATAGAATTTCGAATTGGTAGCCCAATATTCTGGGGTGGGCCCTAGACCATACTAGGGTGGCCCACCCGCCCCCCCCCCCCCTATATATGCCTATGATAACATGTGCTCAAAAAGCACGCGTACGGTGATATGTAGTCCCGTCTTTATCATAACGTTCACGAAATGAACCTCTGTCTGAACTATGCCGCAAGTCTCACTGCGTCGTCTTGGTGTCCAAGAAACTTATCGAGACGAAACTCAAACTCGACCACCATGCTATTACAAAAATAGAAATCTTTCCTGTTTATAATATTAGTATAGATTAACCAAAAGTTTGGGAAAAAGTAGTGCTAGTACGCCTTCCGGCCGCGATCGCAACCGCGGTTCGTAACCAGTTGCGAATCCGGAATACGTACAGTAACGTATAAATAGGTACCAGCTAACCTGGGCCGACGGCCAATTTTTAGCTACCAGGTTTTGAAGGTACTTACAAAAATTACTCACTTGTCTTGAAGTCTGGGTGCTGATGTCTTGTAGAATACTAGCTTTCCGCCCGCGGCTCCGCCCGCGTGGACTACACGTTATATTGTGCCCAATTGTGGGATAAAATATAGCCTATGTCCTTTCCCAGGCTTTAATCTACTCTGTACCAAATTTCATCAAAATCAGTTCAGTAGTTTAGGCGTGATGGACAGACAGACAAACAGACAGAGTTACTTTCGTATTTATAATATTAGTAAGGATAATTAATGTTAAATAAAATAATAATAATGAATATGTCAAGCAGTAATCCTAATGTCAAAATAATTATTGGATATGTAAAAATACTTAGTATACTATTGAATGTTACAGATCTCAAACATCGGGCCGACTACTCGAGTCCGCGATTTGAAACAAGCTCTGTACGAACGCGGAGTCAAACCCCAGATCATGGTGTGGAAGGGGTTCCGTGGATTCTGCTATCTGCACTTCTTTAAGCCTGGCCCGCAGAAGGTATGTTTTCATTTCATACTTTTTATTTTTTTTCGTGTAGGTACACACGGCAGCACATCAGGCTATACTATGTTGACCTTGACGTCGCCCTTATCTCGCATTTAACGGTGGCTTTCGTAGTGAAAATGAATCCTGACGTGCTTCTCTATGTAGCCTGCTGTTTGAAGGCGTGCATGGAACACGTTGCACGCCTTCCGTCTCAAGGCCTTTATTGGTGACGGTCGCCCCTGCGGCCGTCACCAGGCCTCTTCTATGGAGGCATCAGACGGGCCTCGGCTCGTCTTCTGCGTCCAGGCCTTCTGCGGCGGATAGCGGGAGCACTAGCGTCCGCCTCCTCTTTCTCTCTCCGCCGCCTCCTTCTGGAAAATTATGTCTTCACAGAAGGAGAGGACACTGTTCCATGACGTCTCGTTCTCGACCATAGTTCGCACGACAGTCGCCAACGAGAGGTCCGGGCCAGCTGTTCGCAGTTCTAACCTAACCTAACCTAACCTAACCGACCCTTAACGGATTAGTTAGGCTAAGCTACTAACAAACCTAACCTACAGTTTCTGCTCCGATATAATCTCCGCGGGGGGAGCTATCGAGCTATAGTTTTAACTATAGCTCGATGTGACAACTAGTTTTATCTGAAAATCAAATATGTCAGTGGTAAATTCTAGTCTTAACTGATTATTTCTAGTTTTAACAAAGGCACCAAGTAAAAACTAGTTCTAACTAGGAAAAACGCGTTCTAACTACTAACTAGTTTTAACTGTAACATATACAATCATCAAGTCCATATATGGCGAACTTTACTAACCCTGGTGACAGAATTTTGAAGCCACCAAATAGCCTCTTGGTTTAACGACTAGTCAATCGACTACAACCAGAACCGACCGCTTAACGTGCCCTCCGAAGCACGGAAACGCTCGTGATAAATTGCCATTATGGTCACCCATCAGGTTCTGCCTATGTGTGCGTTGTTTAACCTCACTGATCAGTTGAGATCAGAGAGCGTTACTGGGCTACGAGCACATCGTTATAATTTCATACTAAATTTTCATTTATGATTTTTGTTTTTAAAAATAGCCTAGGTTACTCCAACGTCAATTGAAAATTGGAGTTGTTCTTGAGCCTGAGTCGTATAGGCGTAGAATGCTAAAAGCGACAAACGGCAAACGGGAAAAATCGTCCAGACTCAAAATGACGAGTAAAATGTCTAAATTGCAAAATGCCAAAAAATTAAATTTAATTTTGGTCATTTTGCGCTTTAGACATTTTACGAGTCATATGGTAAACTGTCTAGGTAATTTTTTTTTCAGTTGTCATGGGTTTAAAAATATCATTTGCGCCGAACACTTTCATTCCCTAAAATTATTTGTCGAGGTATAATTTTATTTTGTATCATACCTGCTGGCACGACCGAATAATCCAGAAAGAGTTTTTAAAAACTGTACCGGATAGCGCCAAGAGCACAGCTCTTAAATTTAAAAAAAAATAATAGAATAGCCTTAATTTTGTGCTATTATATGGAGAGCTTAAAAATCATATTATTATTCTTACATTTTAAGACTTCATAAAATACCTTTGACCTTTTATTTATTTTTTCTTGTAGCTTGACAAGGTATAGTTCCAAGAAAACATAAACAATAATATTATTAAATGTAATTTCCGATGGGGAAGCAGCGAGTTTCTTTAACTATTGAATTTAAAGCTTCTTTAAATGTAACGCCGCCCTTATTCACGCCAATAAGGTGGAAAGCGACCGTATGAGTAGCATTAACTTAAATTCTTCTGCAACTTGTGATTAAAAGACGAAACGCCATATACAGGTTGAAGGCGCCTGCACTCCAACAGTATCAATGGAGAGCGTACTAGCCGCTCTTAATTTTTAGTTTGATATATCTATAGGTATACTTTCGCTCAGCTCCTTTAAATGGAACGCCAACAAGGCGGAAAGGACAGTATAATATTTAAAGTAGCATTAACTTAAATTCTTCTGCAACTTGTGATTAGAAGGCGACTGCACTCCAACAGTATCAATGGAGAGCGTACTAGCCGCTCTTAATTTTTAGTTTGATATATCTATAGGTATACTTTCGCTCAGCTCCTTTAAATGGAACGCCAACAAGGCGGAAAGGACAGTATAATATTTAAAGTAGCATTAACTTAAATGGACTGTTCTGCAACTGGGTGATTAAGGTCCGTACAGTACCCGACTCAGACTCTGATCTATACTTTAGTAGCAGTCGCCTTTGTCATTTTGATGGTGAAAGAAAGTAAGAATCAAAACTTAAGTCTCCTTCTGTAATACGGGCCTAAAAGTCTTGGTCTATACTTAAGTATTGACTGTCTTTTTCTCTCATCAAAATGATAAAGAGGACTGCTACTTAAGTATAGATCATAGTCTGAGTCGCGTTCGGTAATACGGACCGTAGTCTGATAACATATGGAAATTAACAATATTTAGTTTAATATTGGCTTACGCTCAGTTGCTGACATGTTTATTAAAGATAAAGCTCCTTAAAAATGTAACGTCGTCCTTGTTTACGCTAACAAGATGGAAAATAACAGTCACTTTATAGTTTATATTCTACTAGCTTTCCGCCCGCGGCTCCGCCCGCGTGGACTACAGGTTATATCGTGCCCAACTGTGGGATAAAACGTAGCCTATGTCCTTTCCCAGGCTCTAATCTATCTGTGTTCCAAATTTTATCAAAATCCGTTTCAGTAGTTTAGGCGTGAAAGACGGACATACAGACAGACAGACAGAGTTACTTTTGCATTTGTAATATTAGTATGGAAGTATGGATTGTATTTAAAGTAGCATAAAAACTTCAATGGATTTAACGTGTTTGAGAGACATAGATCTATATAAAGGCTAATCATCTACTTTTGCGCTACTCCTGGTTTTCTTATGTTTTGCTTTCGCTGTAGAAGAGATCGCTGTTTAGCGATAAGGCCGCCCCTGCAAACTTTAGGTTGTAAGTTTGTATTGTTTTGTCTTATCTTTTTAAGTATGCAATAAACTAAAAGTATCTACAGGGCTTTAGGTATCTCTCTTTCAACCTCTCGGGTGGTTAATCAGTCCATGAAACTGAACAACTTTCCCGAGAAACATAGGTCAAAATACGAAAAAAAAAAATTAGTTCCTATACAGACTTATTAGCATATAGCGCATTTTGTATGGGAGATCAAAATTTTTTTTTCGTATTTTGACCTATGTTCCTCGGGAAAGTTGTTCAGTTTCATGGACTGATTTAGCACCCGAGAGGTTGAGATTTACCTAAAGCCCTGTATGTGACTGTGAAAATGGAAAGGTACAACTTTCGTGATAGTAGTTAAGGTTCACTATTAGTGTGATGATCTATTATAAATAGTTCTTATTGACTACCCCGAAAGTTGTACCTTTTACTAAACACAGACATATATCTACGTATAGGGTGAAGGCGACAGCACCCCAACAGTATCAATGGAGAGCGTGCTAGCCGCTCTGACCGAGATGTCACTGGGAGGGAGCGGCGCAGGGGGCGCGGGGCAAACGGCGGGGGGCGCGGGCGCGGGGGGCGAGGAGCCGCGCGACGACAAGCCGCGGCTGCTGCACGTGGAGCCCGCGCCGCCGCGGCACGCCGCGCATGCGCAGCCGCAGCCGCAGGAGGTATGTACTCCAGTGTAAGGAGACACACGATTTATACCGATTACTACATACGACGAATAGATAGATATAGTAGACCACTTAACGAAGGAAAAATACGGGAAATAAATCGTGTATCAGCGATTTTTGGCATAGTTGTTGGGAATGGTGTTTGAGGCAACATACTGAAAGTACTGATGGAAGGGGGTGGAGCTAACGTAGGGGGCGGTTTAAAGGTCCCTTTTTTAAGTTTTTCTTAAACAACTCGTAAACGGTGGCCCATAGCAAAAACAAATCTTTTACTCAAGTAATCTACATAAAATTCTCTACAAAAAGGTTTTGTTCACTTTTCGCTAAGATCAATATTTAAAGAGATATGAAGGAAAGAAGTTTATAAGGTGTAATTAGGTTTTGACCTAGACATTGATAATTATTACCGAGCAGCTCCTTTTGGAATGAGTTCGGACACCTTCCAGAATGACACTCGGGAAAGTCCCTACACCTCCTAGGTGGGGTTGCTGAGATATCCTGGAAAAACTGCAATTTCTAGGAAATTCTTCTTTCCTTCATATCTCATTAAACATTGATCCCAGCGGAAAAATGTGCAGAACCTTTTTGTAGAGAATTTTATGTAGATTACTTGAGTAAAATATTTTTTTTGCTATGAGCCACCGTTTACAAGTTGTTTGAGAAAAACTAAAAAAAAGGACCTTTAAACCGCCCCCTACACGTTAGCTCCACCCCCATCCATCTGTACTTTCAGTATGTAGCTTTAGACACCATTCCCTACAACTTTGCCAAAAATCGCTTATACACGAATTATTTACCCTATTTGGCAGTTTTTGGTTTTCGTTGATTGGATCATAGTACGTTACAGCAGTGGCGAGCAAAAGAGGCATTGCTGGACGAACTTCGCCATGGCCCACATACGTAAGTCCAGCAATGCCTAGTTGTGGCCAAGGCTTGTATAATACTTTTCTCAAACAATGCGCGGAAACAAATGATTCATGAGTTTCCCATCGTGGCCCTTACTCATCTCATGCATCGTTCGAAAATGTCTATTTCTAGAAATGACCCATTTCCAAAAGGTCACCTGGTCTTTAAACGTCCATTTTCCATCTCACTGTCAAAATGTCCTCCTTTTTACACTTCTAATACCCATGTATTCGTTATCTCATGCAACGTTATTTCGTTCTAGGTTCACTGATTACCCGGCCGCCCGATGTTACGTTCCCTTCGACATACGTTAAACGACTTTATTATTTCTTCATCACGCATAAAAATGCTTTACTGCACCACGGACTGCGGGCCTCCTCATTCCGACACTAATTGTTTTAGCATTAAGGTTGATTTTTCTTGGCGCCGACCCACGAATTAAGCATTTTCGCCTCTATTGCGTATTTTAGTTTGTTTTTAGCCGAAATAAGGCAATTAGACAGATCAAATGTGTTTAGAGATCATGCACGACTTTTCTTGCAACATTATTTAAAAAAAAAAACTATGAAGATTACTTTAAAATATGTGAGGATTTAATTACTTTTTACAAAAGTTTTTTTCGATTGCATTTTTGGAAATGAGACGAAATAAACAAAATGCATTTATGCTTAAAATAATGATTTGTCCTATTTCAATAATTAAATTCACTTATTTCTAACAGAAGTCGCTTTTAAGAGTAGCACTTGCTTATGCCTAAGATTACATGTTGCGGGTGATTGTTGAATATATATTTCCCCTCTTTTTTCTCTTATAAAGAACTCTTGTTGTATAAAAATCTTGCATGACCCCAAAACACCGTGTAGTAAGTATGCGATAGAGGCATTTTTAACCGGAGAAGCGATGGGTTTTAGTTTACGTCGATATAGTCCGGACGTGTGTTCGCTCTATGGTTTTTTGTTTTTGTCTTTGCCTTCGGGCCGGCGCGGCGTTGAACGAGTGAGCTATATTTAAAACGCGTCTTTGCGAATGTTTAGTTGTTCTCTAGTCTAAAAACCTAGCGTATATTATTTTAAAGAACAGCACACTTTGTTTACGTGTTTACGAATTCAATGCATACTTATAAGCATTCTTCCATATTAATACTACGATAAAAGAAGCTATATTTTAGTATAAAATAGTATAGAACAGAAATATATGAAAATAAATATTTTTAATATATTGTAAGGTGCTTTAGAACGGAGTCCCAAAAAGTTGTAGACATTAGTTTGAAAAGGATTTGATTAGTTTTAAGAGTATTTATTTAAAATTAAAGTTTGGGTCTCCGTTCGATCTTGTTGTATTGTGCCAACTATATCTCTTTTTTTTCTCATACCCGCGGTTTCAAATAGAAACGATAAGATTTTTTGGTAAAAATTACGATGCATCTTAGCTTTATTTTTATATGCATTAAAAATAAGAGAAGTCAAATTGCAATATGTAATAAATATCCAAATTTAATATTTACCTTTGAGTAAATAACACCGTAGCTCTTATTGGTAATTTAATGTGTCTTCGAACTAATTAACATATCGATAATAGTGAGTTGGTATGATAATCTAAAATGATCCCTATAAGATTAGTATCAGAGTTACTTTTTCAGTATTAGGTTAACTGTAATTTAAGACTCTAAAAGTAATATATTCTTGACATAATAAGATAATTTAGTGACTTTCTGTGGAAAAAGGTATTTTATGGCCGATACCTGAATAAAAAGATAAACAGTCTTTCAAATGAAAGCCTAACATTATGACAAAAATATATATATATATTATAATTGGCATTTGGCTAGTTTAAAAATAAATATTTTCGCAACATTTTCAAGTAACATATCTAGCGAAAAGTAAAACCGTCCATAAAGTACCTTTCCTGAAGGGCTGTCACGTATATTTTATAGTTGTGAGAATCCTCGCACGATATTGGTCTCTTTTAGATTAAATAAAAGTATTTACGTATTTTTAAAGATTAAAGGAGATGGGTGTCAGGCGTATTTTTTTTACTAAATTTTAGTTTTGGCAGCATAATAAAATAGCTTCAACGTTTTTATTGATATGGTATTTATAAGCATTGTATTACATTAGTTACAGATTGTGAAGTTGAGTTTCGTACTAAGATTAGTCTTGCAAATGAGTAGGTACTGGTAACTTTACTATTCTTTATTCGTTTCAGTCAGGTAAACAGTGTGCTAAAATGTAGAATAATATAATTAGAAATGAAATCTCATTTATACACAAATACAGAACATAACAAATTAATAGTAACATATAATGATTATATCTGGGCAAAAAGTTTTGATTTATCAAATTCTAAAAATGCTTGATCGTAAATAAAATTAATTCTCGAAATGGAATTGTAAAAAAACGTCTTGCAATGTGATTAGTGATTACTACTGTTGTCCTTGTATATCATAGAAATAAAACATTTTATATTACTTTGCTATCAAATCACTGCATTGACCTAATTAGTACGAAACTTATACCTTTTGTAAACGTTAGCCTATGCTACGTATAATGTTGAATTCTCAGTTATAAAATATATATTTATGTATATACATTGTTAACGCACTATTTACTAGTTTATTTTGTAATCTTATAAACTTATAACGTTGGGATAGCAAGCGTGGATGGAGAGTTTTTGTTTTGTATTTTTTTTTAATAAATCTCTATTAAACTTATTTTTGGTTTTTATTTTTTGTTTAGTTTTTGATATTTATTTATGTTCAAAATGTGTCTTTTCAAATGTCTTGAGCAAAAAAACTTAATGACTTTTCGGGAAGATTACCATTTCGGTAAAGGGACATTTTGGAAAACTGACATTTTGAATATATTTTTTATTATTATTAAAGATGGGTTCGCTATAATATTAACATTTACTTGCTTCTTCTTGTGGTACATTTGGTTACTACACTATTATAACTAGTTAATATCTAGTATTATCTTAACATTATCGTGAAAAATAATTGCAACTTAATGTGATGTGATTGTGACATTTTTGCGTAGAGGTTGAATGCCGAATTAAATTCTATTTTTCTAGCGAGTTACATTTGGCTTTCATTTTAGATATTAGAGATTTCCTAAGTTCCCACTGCAACATGACGTTTTTTGCAGCATCTATCTGAACCTCACATTAAAAACAAATATGGCACTGTACATTTTGTTCTATTTTAAAATGGTTTATAGAGTAGTACATTTTTCTGTTGAAAGGAAGATTGCTCTACAATAAATAAACTACGGAACAAATTAACGCTAACAAAGGTGATAACATCTCTACTGTGATATATTCGCAAACAGACAAATCAGATTCCTATCTATAATGACACAGTACTTAATATTACAATATGCTACTAATATCTGATGTTACATGCGATCGTTCCTTTAAAATGGATGTCAAAAAGGTTTCTGCTCATTTGGAAGAATAGTGTCCATACGTAAGATGTTAGTTAATTTTTTTTTGTTTTTGTTTTTTTATTCTGTGGGCGTCGAGGGTCAAGGAGCTGCCGGTGGACCTGGCGGAGGACCTGAGGTAAGTTTTGTATATTTTTTTTAAAGAGAGGAATTTTTTTTGACGTCGACGCCGGTATAAAAAGGACTTAATTAAATGAAATAGGTATTCGCACAAGCTTTTTTTAGCAGTATGAAAACTAAGATAGTTTTAATAGCCAATAGATAGTCTAATAATAATTGTTCGGCGCCGCCGTAAAAAAAATCCTCTATTTACCATATTCCGCTATGAATTCACCAATTTACTGTTTTACCCGTAACCACTACTTACCTACTCGTGAATATAACTTTAAACAAATGATTTTACCCTTTTTGAAGGCGGGTCTAATTCTTTATTTGCCTAAAACATGGTAAACATGGTTTTATTTAAATAATATTTTACAAAATAAATAATTTTACTTATAACTTTAAATTTTATTTGCTCAAATGTAGTTTCTTAATGTGTAACTTAAAGTTAAAAAAATTAAAGTTTAACAGCTAGAGGTGCCTGTGTACACCCATATATAAAGAAAAAAGTAAGTACTCACCTCTCTTTCACTTGAATTATCAATACCTGAAGTCGAATGGCAGCCATGAATCTAGCTATGTCCTAAGGCATCACTTCCTGATATACAATAATACAATACAATATACTTTATTGCACTCCAACACATATAAGGTAGGTACAGTTACATTTTATACAAAAAAGTTATGTCAGGGTACAAAAGGCGGCCCCATTGCTAAGAAGCAATATCTTATCGGCAACCTTTGGGTGTGGAGAAGAAGTAACAAACCGTTTAGATGTGGGTGCAAATATAATACATGCTACTTACATAGAACAAATTACACATATAGAACAATAAAACATATCTACCTAACCTAACATACATACAAAACATTTAATACATATATGATATATATATATATATATATATACCTATATAAATATATACCAAATTATACAATGAAATTCATTGAACATAACATTACAGAGAGAAAAAAAAATTGAAAGAAGACCAAAACACAGCCATAAATAAACTAATAATTGCATATTGAATCAAAGTGCCTCCTCAGCATTGTTTTGAAAGTGAGCAAGGTTTGCGCGGATCGTATACTACTGGGCAAGGAATTCCAAAGGCGTGCGCCGTGCACTGTGAAGGATTTAGTGTAGTAATTGGTCTCATGAACAGGCAGGTCGATGAGGTATCTTGTGTTACTGCGCGGTTCCCGCCCGCGGCCATCCGAGCAAAACGCAAAGCGTTCCCTGAGATAAGCCGGAGCATGTGGATCACGCAGTGTTTTAAAAAGTAAGCACAGAATATGAGTGTCACGGCGCAGCCGAATGGGTAACCATTTGAGTTTCCTCCTAAATTCGGGTGACTTCAAATTAGTTAGCAAAAATTAAGGGCGCAGCAGGCCGAGTACGATAGTGACAGCGCCGCGACAACACCGCGGTCCTATTTCAAAATGTCAACTTTGACAACGGCATAGGGCGAGCAAGCCTTTGCGCGGGACCCTCGCGCAATCTAAGTGAAGTTTCAGCGTGAGCTGAGCGCGAGTCTGTCGCTATCGTGCTAGAGCTGCAGAATGCTAAAAGCGTAAAATGACAAGACGCCATAAAAACGTCCAAAGAACAAAATGACAAAAGCGCAAAATGTCAAAAACTAAGTGTATGCAGTAAATGCCTGGACTCAGATTAATGAAATCCATTCTGATTTCATTAATCTGAGTGCCTGGATATCATTTTAAAGGTTAAACGACGGCTTGAACAAGATCGCTGAATAAAATATTTTGATTGAATAAAATATGTGACTTTGCCTTTAAGTACGAGAAGTCGGAAACGGTAGGTTCCGTGGGGAAAGTTGTTCAGTTTCATGGGTATTTATCACCTCCTAAAGTTTTGCTAAGTAATTTAAAGTCGCATTGTACAGACAGCTGCACGTCGGGCTACCCATTTTTTCTACGAAAGCCGGCACGGCACTATGGCAAGCGAGATAAGGGCGAAGTCAAGGTCAACATGTATAGACTGATGTGCTGCCGTGTGTACCTAATCTGTAAAGAAACGTGTTTTCAAGAGAGGTTTCCTCCTTCATGAATCAAATAATCATGTTTTTTTTCATAGCGGTTATAGCCCAGTTGGTAATGAGCCGGACTTGTAATCGGAAGGTTGCGGGTTCAGATCCTGGTGCGGGCCTGTACCACTAAATTCGTCTTTTCGGATTTATATGTATACGGATTTCTAATTATCATTTGCTCAACGGTGAAGGACATCGTGATGAAACCCGCCCGTCTAAGAAAATCCATTTTCGAAAGACGAGCGGTCCACAACCCGCATTGGGCCAGCGTGGTGGACTATGACCTAAATCCCTTTCGGGTTTCGAAGGGAGGTCCATGCCCCTCGGTGGGGACGTACAGGTTGAAAAAGAACCTCCTAGCTTTATTGAAAATCCTGAATCAGTATCACTTATAGAACACTTTTTTTTTAGTTTTTTTTTTAAATTATCGGTGGGAATTTTCTTTTTCCCTAAACGTAGACACTACTCGGGTGCACCCCCCGAGCGCTTCCTGTACCCCTCGCGTGCCTGGTGTAGGAGTAATGTCTACGTTTAAGGCAAAAAATGAACTATTCCCATTGAAAAAAAAAATATATTTTTTAATTTATTTATTAAATGTGACCCTTGAGTGATACTGGTTCAGGATTTTGAATATAGCTAAGAGAGTTTTTTGTTTTCACCCAGTATATGGGCTGGTAAAAAAAATGATTTTTTTACACAGGGTGCAGATTTTTGCCTAGTGATTGTGTCTTCTATGTATGTGTGTCCTGATGAAGTAAGCCAGAGCTTCGCGTCCACGGACAAGATATTACTGAATCGTATAAACGAGTCCCACTCTTACATAAAAGGCAACATGGTTTTTCTGAAGAGTTTCCCTCGAAATGCTATGGTACTTACATGAATTGTTTTTTTTTCGCACTGCGTCTTTTTTAAACTAGATACACAGGGCTTTAGAAAAATCACTTTCAACCTCTCGGGTGGTAAATCAGTCCATGAAACTGAACAACTTTCCCAAGGAATAAAGGTCGGAATACGAAAAAAATTTTTTTAGTTCCCATACAAACTGCGTCAGCTGATAGCGCATTTTGTATGGAAAGTCAAAACTTTTTTTTGATATTTCGACCTTTGTTCCTTGGGAAAGTTGTTCAGTTTCATGAACTGATTTACCACCCGAGAAATTGAAAGTGATTTACCTAAAGCCCTGTATACGGGCGGTTTAGTCGAGTGGTAGCGGCGCTGCCTCTTGATCGACGGGTCCTGGGTTCGATTCCCATTCGGGGCAAATATTTGTGTAAAAAGCAGATGTTTGTTCTCGGGTCATGGGTGTTTGTGTCTGTCTTTGTGTGTTCCGAGGCACCCACGACACAAGGGAAAACCTTAGTCTGGGCCTTTGAGTGTGTAGCGTTTATTATTATTATTTAATACTTTGGTGTTTTAATGCTATTATTATTGTTTTTTATTCGAAAATGGAGTGTATTCGAATAAGTGATTTAATTTTAATGCAAAATTCTAAAAAAGGTGAAAGAAATTAGTTTTTTTTACGGCGGAGAATTCCACGAGAAATTCATCCTGAATTATCTTGAGTTCACGGTTTCAATTTTTGCTAAGCAGTCCCTTATACACCCTGGAATGAACTGCTCATGCAGCCATGGGAATGAACTGCTCAGCTCTAGAGTTATTTCAGATTTAGTTAAAATTAGTAAATAAGAAAATTTGCTATGCGATTTAAAAGAGCAACCTCAGAATTTCTTGCCTGTTCTTCTCTGAGGAAGACTGCACCTTTGCGAATAGGCGTAGAGTCAGTAGGGTCAAAAGAACGAATGCGTATGTATGTATTTAAATCGTTTAATGTATGTTTGTATGTATTTCATTGTAATCTTGTCTTGTTTTAAGTGACATCCTGAATGTCCTATAAAATAAAGATTATTCTATTCTATTCTGTACGTGCTCGGTTGCGTGCGCATGTTACGGTACGTGTTTAGGTTTCGACAGAACGCAACTCAACTCTGATGTATACTTGACCAGCAGTCGTCAATGTCATTTTTAACCGGCTCAGTCCTTAAAGGAGGTTCTCAGTTTAACCTGTATGTATGTATGTATGTTTGCATGTATGTATGTATGTTTGTCCGCAATTATCTCATCAGCCATCTCGCGTTTGGCTGAACCGATTTTGATGCGGTTTTCAGAAAAGTATTTGTTACATTTAGGAGAAGGTTTTAATATTTTAACCGACTTCAAAAAAAGGGGGGTTCTCAGTTTAAACTGTATGTATGTAAAATGAAAATCAAAAATTTAAACTTTTCAAAGCTAACACTTCGTTTTATTAACCGACTTCAAAAATGAAGAGGTTATAATTTTCACTAAAAATGGAAAAATAAAAACTTAAAAAAAAAATTGAACTAACTTCAAAAAAGCGAAAAACAAATACAATATCATTTGATGTGCTATGTAGACCTACCTACTGAGCTGTTTGAAGTCGGTGCCAAGAAAATTAAATTTGTTAGGCCACCTTCGCACCGACTTCAAACAGCTCAGTAAGTAGGTAGGTACTACATAGCACATCAAATGATATTGTTTTAATTTTTCGCTTTTTTGAAGTTGGTTCTATTTTTTAATAAGTTTTTTGATAGTGAGAGAAAGAGACAATCAATACTTAAGTATAGATCAAGACATGAGTCTCCTTCTGTAATACGATCCTTAGTTTCGCATAAGTACCTACCTACCTCTACTTACCTCAATCATTCAAAGTTGTAACTATTTTTCAGGCAGAAATAGTGCTAGATAAATCTGCAAATGGCCGAGCAGAAATGGTGATGTCATACGAAATAGAAAACATTTGCGACGAGAAAAAGAACCCTGACAGTATGTTCCTCAGTTACTTGGACTGCTTGGGATTTCCAGACGAATGCCCTTTTGATGCTGTAAGTAAAAACCCAACATATTTTTTTAATAAAGAACTAGCATCCCGCTCGGGACTTCGTTCCCGTGGGAATTCGGGAAAATTATGTAGCCTATGTTACTCAGGGATAATGTGGCATCCTAATGGTGAAAGAATTTTTGAAATCGGTCCAGTAGTTTCGGAGCCTATTCGTTACAAACATACAAACATACAAAAATAGGTACAAATCTTTCCTCTTTATAATATTAGTGTAGACTACAGGTGCGTGCGTGTTTCTCACGATATTTTCCCTCACATGTTTAATTTACTATATTATTTGTATATTAATATATTATATTGTACTATTTTTGTACATTTAATGCTCCTTCCTCTCAAACACTCAATGGGCTGACTGGAAGAAATCCCCTTGTGGGATAAGTCCGCCTTTGTACTGTTTTTTTTTCTTATAATGTGTTTTGTGTAACTTATGCTCATGTACAATAAAGAATAAATACATACATACATACATACAGGTCATATCGTGCCCAGCTGTGGGATCTAATGTAGCTTATGTCTATCTACACCAAATTACATCAAAATCGGTTTAGTAGCTTAGGAGTGAAAGCGTAACAAACAAACAAACAAACTTACATTCACCTTCATAATGTTAGTAAGGACTAGCTTTCCGCCCGGGACTTCGTTCCCGTGAGAATTTGAGTAAATTATGTATCCTATGTGTTAATCCAGGGTGTCAGTAGCTCCATACCAAATTTTATCAAAATTGGTCCAGCCGTTTGAGCGTAAACGAGTAACAAACATCCATACTTACAATACAAACTTTTACAATTATACTATATTAATAAGGATGGATTCGCTCTCGACCACAATCTAGCTTAGGGCAAAAATGCGGTCGAGGATGAAGCCAGTTCACCGAAGAAGCCTATTCACTATAACTTCAAATATATCTGGGCTTTTGAGCTCAGAAATGAAGACACAGGCAGATAATTTTATTCCATGGCAGTGCGCAATAGGTTAAGTACATTAGTACTATCATTTATTCTGTGTTTTATAGACGAAGAGTAGCGATCAGTACCTATATAACGTCATACACCAAGTCATACACTTAAATGTTGAATATATTTTTATTTATATCGAGCGTCCTTTACGATACATACAGGTGATAAAACACCTCCTAGCTATATTCAAAATCCTGAACCAGTATCACTCAACAAACACATTTATGAAAAAAAAATTTTTTTTTAATATTTTTTCAATGGGAATACTTCATTTACTCCTACACCAGGCACGCGAGGGTTGCACGTAGCGCTCGGGGGGTGCACCGGAGTGGTGTCTACTTTTAGGAAAAAAAAATCCACAAAAAAAAATAAAAAAAACAAAATATAAAAAAACAAAAACAAAAGTGTTCTGTAAGTGATACTGGTTTAGGATCCAACTTTGAACTGCTTCGCAATTGGAATGTTTTTTAAAATGGTACCATGATGGCGCTACTTTTGAACTGCTCGGTTGTCTATGGTCCATTTTAAATGTCTACATAAATTGTCGCTGGTCTGCCTTTGAATCGCAACAGCGCCAAAATTGAATCGCTTATAAGCCATCATGGTACGAATAAGCGTTGCAGACTTGTTTAGGTCCTAAACTGGATCGCGCTAAGCGATCATGGTAAACCTCCTGGACCGGTTTATAGATATCCTCAAATAAGGTTAAGAAATACGTGGATATGAAGACATCTTCCACCAGATTTTTTGCATCTGGTGCTTTGCTTTTCCCTGTTTTACATTTTACACTGAGGACCATGATCCAGGCTTTGGCGGATTAAATGCTAACAATGTTCTGGAGCATGTATCCACAAACAAACATGCTGAATGTGCGTGTTTCTCACGATATTTTCCCTCACTGTTAGATGTAGGTACTGTGGTATGCAGACCTTCGTGGAGGGTACTATTATTTATTCTGTGGTGGAGGATCTGGCATAACCACAGAATAAATAATAGTACTAACATTATTCGAATATCATTTTAAAAGGTTTGAAATGGTATTCGATGTCAGCATTCGAAATGATTGAAGATCTGGTCTTCCGCCATTCATTGTAGAGAGCTCGCGAAGTAATTTCATGTATGCGATCATAGGCGTGCAAATAGCACTTTCCCAAGCGTTGTAAAGTGATAATTAACCGTTTTCTACGATTGTAATAAAGAAAAAGTGTAAGAGAAGTGCCTGTTGTTATTCGCATAATATACACCTCGCAGAAGAGCTACATGTTTTATTCCTTGCCACCGGAAGAGGTGTTATAGTACCTAATACCGTCGGTTAGATAAAGATAAAGTAATAGGGATGTTGACTACATTTTTTTTATTGCTTATCTTAAAAATGACCTGAATCCAAAATCCAAAACCGAAATAATTTTTGAAATTTTTTTAGAAATAAAAAAGTTACAAGCTATTAAATTTTAATAGAGGGGGAAACTGTCAAACAACGAAAAAGAGATGCACTGACAGACATGTGACGTCACCGCCATTTGTTTGCGTAGGTAAAAACGAGATGGCTAGCTCTCCCCACAAAACGAGATAGCTAGTCCTTACGATAATATAAATGCTAATAACTTGTTCATTTATAAACCAATATTAATGCTGTATTTCTGGCATTATTTTTTTGTTTCACATACAATAATTCATAAAATCAAACACCGTCAACATCCCTATTGGTAGAGTAGAGACGTCATCCTTACAAACACTTCAGGCGTAGGTTCTGGAACCGCTACGTCACATTTGACACAGCTTATGAACAAGAGTATTGTGGTGATAGGTTGGTAGCCCTTTCACCCTTTGGTCATGATACAGCGAAACCCTCACACTCAACTTACTGACTTTACAGTATAACTAGCAGATGGTACATTCTTAGTTTTCCTTGCATTGGAAGTCCAGCGTGAAGTCATTTTCAATTATTTTTTTATTATTACTATAAGATGGGTTAACTCTTGACCTCAATCTTGACCATAAAGGTCAAAGATGAGGTCGACGATGGAGCGAGTTAACCCAGAAAATGCCTATAAAGGCACTGGTACTCCGACGCACCGACGGAACACAGCAAGCTGTTTGGCGTCGGACTTCGGTAGGAGGGTGGTCGCGAACCAGACGGCCCTTTACAGAGCCTACCACACAGCATGAGACCATAGGACGACACTTCAGATTCAGGAAAAAATGAAGTGTCGTTGCCTGGGATGGATTACTAGGAGGCAGGTCTCATTTGTGTTTTCTTAGTCGCCTCTTACGACACCAACGGAAAGAGATGTCATCTATCTCAAACTCCAAAATTTTCAGGGCGAGTACCCAGTCCACGATCTAACAGTGGACACAGATGAATTGCCAGTGAACAGCGCCAACGCTGGAGAATACCAGGCTACCATCAACCTATACAATTGCTTAGATCCCGAAGACTGCAAGAATAACAAAGAGTTCATTGCTTGTATGAAACTGGACTGCCTTATTGAACCTTGTTAAGTAGAAGAGATGTAAAACGGAGGGCGCAAAAGCAATGACGAAGCAAGTACACACTAACACGGTAGGGATTATATTAAATTTTCCATAGGTAGGCATGTAATTACACAAGAATTCTTAACAGCATCAAATAAAAGGTAATATTTTTCATATACTTAGACATTTCGTGCTTAGAATCACTTTAAATTGTTGCAAATCAATTTAGTTTCGCGTTGACTTTGTAAAAACGTTTTAATTTAATAACATAACCTATACCTATGCTGTTTTACCACAATATAGTGCAAAATAAATTGAGATGTTCAGTTCCAGTAGATCTTCCAAGGTGCTCTGTATATTTGATGACTTGAAAATGTAGACCCTAATTTTCTAATACCTATTTTTTTAGGTGAAGTTTCCATTAAACGAAAAAGAACACGAGTTTTCTCTTTTCATTCTTAATAACTTCCTACCATTCACTGAGATATACACTATCATCCTTAAGACGTCTTCGATTCCTTCCTTCTTGTCGTTTCTGCAACTACGGCTACAGAATCACCTTTCTCGCTTGCACGTATGCGTTGTCCGTTTGTGACCCAAACAATAGGCTAAACTGGTAAGTTATCATATAATATTAAATTTTCATTATTTTACTGGCATGTTTGAGCTATAGTATTCAGTTCCTACTAATCTCCTGCTTACTTTACTTCTTAGAGTACCAATTTTTCCGAAGCAACCTGTAAGCCTCAGTGGTAATGGCAACACTTTGGCAATGTCAAAAGAGATTGATTGCAATCGCTCTAGAGGGACCTTAGACGTCGGCGAATGATTTTGTTCATAATGACAACCAAACAATATAAAAGCCCAAACCTTAGTAAGTATGATTGTACGGTTTACTCAACCTACATGTATTTGTATAGCTGTAATATACTTACTTACATTACACAATATAATTAGCATATATCGCATTATTGCAATTTTCATACATTATCGCCGAGTACGTCACCGACCGTCCAACGTGACACACACGAATAAGAAAGAGTCGCCAAACTATTTACGGAATTTATACTTCTAAACTTTTACTAATATACCAGTGTTTTTACATCTAACTACTACTGAATTAACATCCTGTACGGTTACCAACTTATGGAACCCTACAATGATGATTTATAACTAGCAGAATTGAAAGAAATAAAATATTTTTAACAAAAAATTGACCCGCCTTCAAAAAGAGTGAAATAACTTTTTAAAGCTATGTTCACGAGTAAGTAGTGGTTACGGGTAAAACAGTAAATAGGTGAATTCATAGCGGAATATGGTAAATAAAGAGCAATTTTTTTTACGTCGGCGCCGAACAATTTCTCGCATGGCATAACTATCTTAGTTTTTATACTACCAAAAAGCTTGTGCGAATACCTACTTATTTAATTAAACTAGGTCCTGTTCAAACCGGCGCCGACGTCAAAAAAAAATTCCTCTCTATTTACCATATTCCGCTATGAATTCACCTATTTACTGTTTTACCCATAACCACTACTTACTCGTGAACATAGCCTTAAACAATTTTTAACCCTTTTTGAAGGCGGGTCAATTTTTTTGTTAAAAATATTTTATTTTATTCTTTTTAAAGGTTATTATTTATCATTTATATAACTCCCTTGTAGATCCAAACTAATATTATAAATGCGAAAGTAACTCTGTCTGTCTGTCTGTCTGTCCGTCTTTCACGCCTAAACTACTGAACCGATTTTGATGAAATTTGGTACAGAGATAGATTTGGGCCTGGGAAAGGCCATAGGCTACATTTTATCCCACAGTTGGGCACGATATAACCTATAGTCCACGCGGGTGGAGCACCGGGCGGAAAGCTAGTTTATTATAAAGCACTAAATCACTCGAGATTAAAGAGCGATATAGTGATCAATTACTTTCACCTCACGGAAAGATATGAGGTGGTGATATTCATAACCAGTCGCAAAATGGCAAGAAAGATACGGGTAAGTACAATTCTCAAACCGATCGCCAGATGGCATGAAATATATAGGGTGGTGGGTGATATTATCAACCGATTACCAGACAGCAGGGAAGATGTGTGGTGGTAATATACGCTACCGGTCACTAAACGGTAGATCCCCACAAAGGAGCCCCAAAAAGCAACTTAAAAGTCTCAAGGAACTACTTCGTTTTTGCTTCGTTTACATTGATGACCTATTATCATCCACATATATGACCGTAAATTTCTGTTTTTTTTTATTTTTGACCTGAACTACTCAAGCGATTTCGATAAAAAAATTATGGGACCAATCTGGAAGTAGATGCTTCCGAACTAAAAAAAAAAATTGAAATCGGTTTACAAATGACGGAGTTTTGAGGTAACAAACATTTAAAAAAAATCTCCCGAATTGAGAGCCTCCTCCTTTTTTTGAAGTCGGTTAATAAGATATATATAAGTACTAAGATATGATGAACACTCTGGCGTGCCCCAAGGTTCAGTCTTAGGATCGCTACTTTATTGTATAGTTTGTTTCCGTGTATTGATGATATCATAGCATTTTGTCAATTTTAGTAAACGCCTTCGTATGGTTTGAAAATTCATTAGAATATGAGTTATATAATATTCAACCGACTTCAAAAAAGGAGGAGGTTCTCAATTAGACGGTATTTTTTTTTTATTTTTTTTTGTATATTTGTTACGCGATTACTCCGGCAACTGTTGTCCGATTTTCAAAATTCTTTATTTGTTCGAAAGAGTATACTCCTGAAGAGGTCCCATATAAATTTTATCGAAAATGATTCAACGCTTTTAAAAAAAATCAACAAAAACAAAATATACTACAAACTAGAACATCATCTAAATAAATGAATGACATTTCTGTTTGTAGTTATTTGCTAATAGGCATTGTAGTCCGCAAAAAACTAGATATCTACTTTGTGCGAACTGTTGTTGGGATTGAAGTCGGTGACTCATACGTTTTTAACGTGGAAAATTATTTAATTACAGGAATACTGTGATTACAGCTTTCAGGTAAATTGCAAAAACAATTTATAATTAGCCTTTAATATGAGATTTCTGACTAGGGATTTCTTCCTAAGGACTTGTGGCATATGCACTTGTACGACTGCACTTGCTATAAAGCTTAATCAAAGTAATCTCAATAATCAAAATAATTCATAAATTCTCGCTAACGAACGTAGATAGGATAAAACCTTGCGTAACTTTGATATACGCCCACGAGATGCAATATTCATAGTGAATACAAATCTGATATGGAATGTAGATAAAAAATTATTAGACCAAGGATCATAGATCTCGTATTATAAGAAAAAAGTTGTCATTTATCGTCCCATCTGCAATTCATGCACCACTTTGTAATTTCAAGTTATCGAAAAATGTATAAAGAAATGTATGCGTACTTACCAGGGTATTTAAGAGCAGAACAGAGAAAACACTATTTCACTTGAATTCTTTCATAGTTGCGTACCGTATAATACACTATTTAATTTATACCTACCTACATTAAAGTAAAAGCAGAAAACAAAGTATTTAATTGTCATTCAACGCCCGCGAAAATAATCGCCAAAGATGAATACAACACCAATGAAAAAATTAAAATTACTTTATTTTATAATATATATTGCATGTTATTCGTCTTCTGTTGGATCGTTGACAGCGTCGTCTCGGCTGGACTCATATACTACTTCTTTTTCTTCTTCCTTACGACTTCGTCCAATACCCCTTTTAGACTTTTTACTTTTCTTCTTGCTATTATTTGAGCTTCTGTTATGGCTCTTTCTTTTGATTTTATGCGTCGTCGCAGACTCAGCTGTATCGCTATCCGCACTCTCCTTTGAAGATTTTCCTATACTATCAACATCATGTCTTCTGCGTGTCTTTGCTTTCTGTCGCACCACAGCTGCCTTTGCTTCCGTTCTAGGAATTAAAATGATTCAGATCAAGTGAACACAAACCTATCTGGTGCCAGATTATTGTAACTTATTTTTTCTTTCTTACGTCATCCGCTATAATCAGTTGTAATGAAAACTAAGAGACATATTTGTATTGCATATATCAAAATGATTTTATTATACTACAAGCTATATTCGAGGTATATCTAATAGTTACTCTTTTCGCGTTACAGCTGGTTTAGCTTCTGCAGCTTCAGCTAATTCTTCTTTTTCTGTTTGGGTTCTGTAAAGAACGGAGAAGTAGAATGTTGAATTTTTGAAACGGCTATCACTGAAGTAGCTTCTGTAATCTGATGGGTAGAGTATTTGTGTTTCGTATTTTCGAGTTCGAGTAAATATTGACATAGAAGTTTGGTTGGCAACTGCAGAATGATTCATCTGATAGGTAGAAAATATATTCCTTCTACTTTAAAACTCTGACGCTTTTTATCTTTATCAGTTCAGTTGCAGAACTGTCCAGTTTTTTTCCCTGATTCGAATGTACGGATGCAAAGTTTTTGCTAGTTTATTTTATAGTATACCTAATGCTCTAAAATAAAATGTGCTTTAAAAGTTTCTACTTCTTATCGAGTCGAGCTATTGCTTAAAAAATGGCTAAATCTATTGGACTGGACTTAACTCTTCTGTTACTTTTGTTACGGTATCTTCTACAAATGGCTTTTGCCAACAATATACGAATAGAAGCTGCAGACTATAATACTATACTGTTTAGGTTCTTAAATATTAAACAAAATATTCGTGTCTGAGATATATTTGTATTGAACTAAATATACATATCTTAAGAGAACCTGAAATAATTCGATCATGACGACACATTCAGTCGCCTGATTATGTATAGGTTTTCTCACTAAGTTTTCCTTTACCTCTAGAATATCAGTTTGTATCAATAAGTCTGAAAAAGTCATTGATACATCGCGTAATACAGTGGTTTGAACTTGATGCCTTTCGGTGACGAGTCCATCCCGCCATTAAGTCACTGACGACGCTCTTATAAAGTATTGGTATTGAACAAATAAATCAGTTTGTGTCAATAAGTCTGAAAAAGTCATTGATACATCGCATAACACAGTGGTTTGAACTTGATGCCTTTCGGTGACGAGTCCATCCCGCCATTAAGTCACTGACGACGCTCTTATAAAGTATTGGTATTGAACAAATCAAACATTTCTAATGTAGGTACTACAAGCTACGTTGGAGGTATATCAAATAGTTACTCTTTTGCAGTTCGTTTAATCTCCACTTCAGCTTCGGGATCTTCTTTCTTGTCTGATCCTAATCTGTAAATAATGGAAAAGGTTTGATTTTTTACGACACATCTCTTTTTTTACTGCAGATCAGTGCTGGATTGATTTGTCGTCATTTAGGGTGCGTCATATTTAAGAGGGCACTTCGGCTTTAGTAGAACCAGGAGAAAATACGATGCGCCTATAGCTATTGCCAGGGGGAACTTATTGCATTCGCGCATTATGTCGCATGTACTGTTTCTTGTGTTTTTCGCCAACGATCATGTTAAAAGAAGCCTATGGCATAAGAATAAATAATAACTTATGTAGAATGGAAACTCCCGCTCCAGACGCACTCAAGGTCACGATATTAGCCTACCGTCTGGGGGATCGCTAAGACATACCACTCAGTCGGGCTGTCACGCACGCGCGTTTGCTTGTCTGTTGTTCCGAATGCAAATTTACAATGAAGTCCAAACCACGTTATTGTAGTGCGTTTGGATGTACACATAATTCAAATTCGATGCCACACTGCGGGTGAAACTGCAGGGCAGAAAGCTAGTATCTTATATTTTGAAAAATTTGAAAGAAAAACTTATATTTTAGCGATATCATCTTTAGGCGTAAGCAATAATTTAACAGCAAACAACCCTAGCAATACGGCTTGACGACAGCGGGGCGTCGCGAGGCGAAGGGGGAAGTAGGTATATAATTGGCGGCTTTTGGGACTCGGTCAAAGGAGTTTCCATCCTACGTAAGTTATTATTTATTCTTATGCCTTTATGCGTCGATTCCCATGACTTGTCCAACGATATCTGAGCAAAAAATCAATTTAATCCGTTGCTCCGTTTCAACATGAAGGAAGGATAATCAAACACACATAAGAAATATAGAAACATGTAAATTCATATTAAGATAGGCAAGTTGCTACTTACCCGCCTTCTCTGAAAAAACAAATCAGTAGGTAATGTCATGATGAGTCGCTTACAATATTGTAAATATAGTTAGTCGAGAATAATACTCGCAAGCACTTAAAAATTTATAACATAAGAACAACTTAATCATTTTTTTGTTTTCTATAGTCCCCATTAAATATTTGGTATTATGTGGCATATGTAACACTTTTGAAATTATAACTAGAATATTTTTTATATAATTATATATTACAACATGTATCATCATCGTCAGATCTCATATTAGGAAGGTGCACGAGCCTTCCTTCAAACAACAATATGGGCTTTGATCTCTGAAAATCTTAAGTAATTTTATGCCTATTAAATAAAGAATAAGTAAATCTACATACTCGTCAACGTAGTCATCCCAGCTGACGTCCCATTCTTCATGTGTTATGCCGGTACGGAACACTCTTCTGCAGTTGTCTCTGTGAGCGAAAAGATAAACTCTGTTAGCTTTTGAATTAAGTATTTATTTTGAATAACATTGAAATATCAGCCAGTAGAGCTACTCTGTACTATCTACGATTGAGACATGTCAAAAGTTACATGTCTCGCACTCTTAATAGATTCAACATGAAGAAATAGCTATTGTTTTCTATCTTACTAACTTCATCTACATGTCTGTGAATACGTCTTATAAATTTATATTTTTAAATGTTCCTGCATCTTAACAAGATTTACTTCCGAATATAAGTCTCAAGTCAAAATAATGCTTTAAACTGCTCTTCTTTCGCCATGAGTAGCGATTAGAAATCTTTCTGCCTAACATTTTCTATATAAGTACGAGTATGTGAGAGTCGGTTTTCTTTCTCAATTATTTCTCAAAAGTTAATTCAACAAAGGGTTTACACAAAGGAATTGTATGCATACATAAAACACAGTTCGTAATTAAAAAATCCAGATGAATTCCTTACTCTGTGTCCTTGTTGATGGCGCACGAGATAAACTGTCGATTCTTGAAAACGGAAGTGTATAAGAACGGTCCATGACAGCTGTGGGTTTTCGGATCAATCTTGCATGCTGAGATGACCCCAATTACACGCTCCTTTCCTTGATATTTAACTATCAGTGGTCCACCGTGGTCATTCTAGAAGAAATAAAACAATTTTAAGTATGCATTTGAAACTTTTGCGCGCTTCTTGAACACCCGTTTGTTCAAAATTTTTATCGTACGCGCCGTAAACAAGCGCGAGACCCATCAAAAAGTTGTAATTTGGTCCATGTGAACTTTTGTCTAATATCAAAACAGGCATACAATTTCTGTCAAACCAGAATTAAACTACTCTGGATGTTGCCCAAAGTACAGTAATTAAATAGGACCTGTTGATGATAATAGCTGGAATCAGGAAGTGTGATTTTAAAGACTATGCGATTTAAACCTTCGCGTGCTTTTTGAACACATGGTGTACGAGATTTGTATCGCACGCGGCGTAAACAAGCACGCGACGGGTCAAAGCTTAATTCCAAAGAGCCGATCTTAAATCGTATTGATGGAACTATCTATACACAAAACATATTTTTATACAGGCTACAATTAATGTCGGGAAACATGTGCGAAGCTGTTCTTCGTTCCCAAAAACCTGCTCATAAGAAGCTTGTTTTATACGAAGTTAAGAACGTTGCTACTTCTTGGTCTAGCTACCTTTTCCATTATAAGAGGAGTTACAAAAAAGACGAAGAGCTGTACCTCACAGAAACCTCCAGTAAGAGAAGATCTTCTAGCGGTGTAGTCATTAGGGTCACGGAGATGACGACCAAGGTCTATGTTAAACACTTTTTGTCCGGCTGGTAGTTGTTCTGGGCTTGGCAATCTTCTCGTCTCCACATCCGTACAGTTGGCATATTTTTTCTGCGAAGTTAGTTTTGGTCAAAAACTTACACAAGATGTTAATTAAATAATAGAAATCCTACTATGTCTGTTACTATGGTGGCTAGGTAGTGCAGGTTACTTTTCTTACTACATATATTCGACGGAAAGGCAAGCTTGGATAAATGTTTATCAATTGCTTGTACCGTTGTAGCCAATAAAAAATGTAATACAAATAGTGAACCACTAAACGTGGTCAACATGTGGTCAGGCCAAATGCAAAAGGCCAGGACATCTCGATGCCATGAGAGGTAATTGAAATATTATTTATACCTCGCAGAGCTCACTCAGCCTCTTCATAACGTCCTTAGTGCAGATCATGTATTGAGTGATGATACTTCTGAATTTCTGCGCCCATTTCTTGGCACACTGTTCATTGTCCATAATGCAGACTTTGGCTTCTTGAAGGCATTTGGCATTCTGAGGAATGTGGACTTCTTTCTGTCTTCGGTAGACTCCCTAGAAATATTGTTTTGTTTGTCAAAAATACTAATAGACAAGTAGTTATAGCATGTGTATTAATATCATCGAAGAGTTTGATTACATGTCTAAAGCTAACTTGAAACATCCACGCTTTGTTGTCGTATACTCTGTTGCAGAACCGTCCATTAAAGTTAAAGCTTCCTTAAATGTATTGCCATCCTTGTTTACGTCAACATGACGAAAGGTGACAGTATGGTATTTACAGTTACTTTAACTTTTATCGACGGTTCTAAAACTGGGTGTATGTAACGGAAATAGACTGAAAAGGGACACAAAAGTTAAACCCAAGCGTAACAAAAATTATTTTGAATATTCTGAAAGATTACTAATAGCACCTGTACAAAGCATAAAACCTAACCTCTCTGAAGTTGCTTCCGCTACCCCATCCAGCAATGAAAGCCTTAGTTCCTGGTTTCTCCAATTCACGGCTGATGTTATTGTAGCAAATGAGTTGTGCAGCGAAATCGCAACCCTTCTCTTTCACGTTAAGTTTGAAAGGTCTGTCCGTTTTGACGATAGCAATGTCGTTGGATGACCATTTTATACTGTCTTGGAAGTCGAACTTGTAGTCTATAAAAAGCAATTGGATTAAAGAATTGAAATATGACATGAAAACAACTTTGAAAATCATTTTGAGCACACTTATTCCAAATTTTAAAAGATGAGGAAGCATTTTTGTGTGTACAGCGAAGATTCTCGCACGGAGACGATGCTATTTACAGCCCAGAAAATTTGACTGAATAGTTACACTGCCATGTTATTTTTATCTTCTTTTTATCGCATGTTTTAATCGCTAAGTTGTTTAGAAGCTTTAATTCTTCCTAAAATTACATAAATAAATATCGGTTCTGTTGCCAGAGCCTGATTAATTGATAAAAAGGGTGCAAGTAAGACTAGCGTTTGAGGCTCAAAGATAGATGTTTATCCCCTTGTGATACCCCGATAAAGTCAAAAACTTACTCTTAGGTATACATTTCCAGACTACTTTCCGTCTATTCTTGCAAACACAGTCGTTCGACTTATAGTCGAAACTGTCGACGAATTTAATAGTACCACTGACAATATAGAACCTGTCTGCGTCTTCCACACAAGCAGCAGATGTCAATACATAGTTTTTGTCAACGATAACTCCGCCACAAAGCCACCCTCTGTACTTGTGAGCTTTGGCCGATTCTTTTGTTAATTGAAGATACACCTGTGAAAATAATCATTGAATTTTCACATAATTGAATCATCTCTTCACAATGTTTCAGTGATTCTATGGAAATCTTGTAGTTGCATCTTTGACAAAAGATGATTCAAAACTTAACATAACTTATTCATAACCAATAATTTACAGTTCCCATACACCATCGGCTTATCAACTAAGTACACCTATTAAACGAACTCTATTACGTAAGATAAATTTGTTCATTTGATTTGACGACTTACCATGTAAGGTCTCGCTCCTGGTTTGACACTTTTGCTGTACAAAATCCTTCTAGTATCAACATACGTACTATTTTCGTATTCCCAACCGTCATTTTTAATTTCATCATTGTCATCAACCTCGTTTAATTTAGTGTCGTTTTCAACACCAGGCTTTAGTAGCTCGGGTGTCGTTGCATTTAACGAAGCTTGTAATGTGGTCTCAGTTGCGTTTTGTTGCTTTGGAGCTTCCGTTGTACTTTTTACCGGTGCAACCGAGGCCGTAACTGTTGTATCAATTATATTTTCGTTTGCTCTTGGGTTTATGTTTTCATTAGTTGCATTTTCAGATTTTTTCTCTGGTGCTGCTTCTGATGCAGTAATTGCAGCTTTTGTTGACTGCGCTTCAACTGGCTTATCGGTGGTTTTTAAACTTGCGTGCTCTGTTGTTGTGTTATCTGCAGCTGTGCTTAAAGGTATATGTGTTGATAGAGTTGATTCTGTTTCTTTCTCTGGATTACTTACAGTCGTGCCTGTTATATAATAAAGTTTCTTAATTATTTATCAAATTCTTACTATGTTTATTAGGTAAGTACTTAAGAAGTTTATCTTGCTCTGAAACTCTTAACGATATTTTGTCTATTATACAGCAAAAATTTTTTGTTAGATTTCGCGCCTCTATGAAAATGTCAGTTTTAACTGAAAATGTTGAAGTTGTTATTGTAACTAAAGTTTTGAACAGTCATCAAAAAATCTTACCTATAACTAATGAAACAGCAACCAGGAAAACGCAAAAATTCGTCATTTTGGGTCAAAAAGCGGTCCTGGAAGGAACGCTTTGTTTGATTATTCAATCACGCAATCCGATAATAATATCAATTATTTTGCCAATCAAAACCACCGTTTTGCTTGAAATCATTCAATTATAGCATTTCCTGCGATGAAATTTGAAATATATAAAAAGTATGTGCTGTAATTAACTTTAAAGTTGCCGGAAACAAATTAAGAATACTATCAATTTCACGTTATTCTTTTCTTCTGTTTAGCGTATGTGTGATACTAAATTTATGCCGTCACTTCTATCAACTATCTTGTACCTATGTGTCGTAAAATATTGTACCTATGTGTAGATAATATAATATGTGTCTATCTGTGTGGTTTACATGTGAGGATGAATGAGAAACACGAACTATTCGCTCTCGAGGTTACAAATGGATTTACATGACGCATGCTCAAACAATAATTAAATTTTCCTTGCAGATTATTTTGAAGTATCAGGGGTATGTTTACACTTGTAGACAAGCAAATAGGTGAGGTATTGGTGCACTAAACTAAAGACTGCACCTTTGCGAATAGGCGTAGAGTCAGTAAGGTCAATAGAACAAGTGTTTTACAAACTGTGGGTCGCGACCCCTAGGGGGGCGTGAAGCCTTACTCGGGGGGTCGCAGGTAAAAGAAAAAGACAATAATTTGTAAATCTTACACTAAAATAAGACAATTTCAGTGAAAAGGCTGTGCCTGTATAATGATGCCTCCCCCGTCGCCTTCCGCGTCTACCCTGCGGCAACCTATTTTATTTTAAAATCTCCGAAGTAGTACATAGATTTAGCCTAAAAGGGTCTTAGAGACGGGGTCGCCAGAACTTTATATAATCTAAAGGGGTCGCGAATTCAAAAAGATTGAAAAACACTGCTGTAATGTATGTTTGTATGTATTTCATGTAATCTTGACTTGTTTTAAGTGGCATCCTGAACGTCCTATAAAATAAATACTTTTTCTATTCTATTCTAAACTGAACAATATTTCCGAAGGAATATGTAGATCAAACTACGAAAATAACCTCGCTTCATCGTGAGACTTGTGCATATGTGGAGTCAGCTGATTTTAAGTTAGGAAACTTGAAAAAATCCTTTTCGAAATTTAGAATGCCAGAAGAATCCAATTTTAGCGTCTAGCTCGATTTAGTTTTCAAACCATTAAACCGTCACCAGCTTGATTTAAAAACTGTAGTCAATCAACAATCGCCGCGACCGATTGATTTAACGTGCCCTCAGAAATACGGTAATGCGCACATTCGTGATAAATTTTTGTTTACTAAAGACGGTCCTACAAAACTGTTTTTGAAGAGTTATTAGCACTCTCCTTCTTAAATAAACATGTGTAGTATGCTAATTTGCTCCTTTTAGTCGAAGATCACCAACTGTTCTGTTAAGTAGGAGACTTATAGCCTAGCTACTCGTAGATGATTCATGGCCTTGCGGTTGCTGGTGGAGTAGAATAGGACTAATTTAATAGTAACACGTGTCAAAATTCGGGTATACATTATGTTTTTACCTCTGATCTCGACGTTTCTGCGTGGCTTTATGCGCCGTGGTCACGAGTAGGCCCGGGTTTTGACCCATTTTAGTATTAAACTTATGTGTTAAAATCGCGAAAGTTAAAAATAAGGCTACCCTCATTCTTATCAAGTCATCCATCGCGGTTCCGAGCAAAAATTAAGCACGTCGGTTCTCTTCAAAAATTGTATAAAATCGAAAACAGTTTTTTTTATAACCAATTTTAATTTAATAATAACATAATTTTAGACAAAAATAGTAAATTGTTAACCAAGGGTTGTATGACATCAATTGCATACGAGGTTTTTGGACCCCTATAAAATTGGCTAGCCCAAATTGAAAAAATCAACTAAAAATTTTTTGTGAATTAGGGGCTTTTTAGGTGCTATTTAGGTGCGCAAATCAAAAATTAGGTGCACTTATATTTTTTTGGAAATTCAAAAAATAAAAAAGGTCTGCTAGGTTTTTATAAATTGGCAGTCCCTATTCAATTAAAGATGATATTGTTCTTTCTTTTACATTAGATTTAAGTGCTTATTAAGTGCAAGATATTTCCGTCAACAAAAATTTAAAATTCAACTTTTAACCTTCAAAAATTCCTTGAATGACTTTTGTTTCGATGAGCTTTTTAAAAGTAGTGGATCTTGATAAGACTGCTCCATGTCCCAAGGTGAAATCTCGTTCAAAATTGATTTAATTTTTACTTTCCCAAATGTCCCTAAACTTAAGGTTTGGTCTGCTAAGTTTTGATATCTCGGCGAGCACTTTCTTATCTAATATTCTTAGCAGAAATTGTCTTAAACAGGATTTAAGTGCTCATTAAGTGCAAGCGATTATCGACATAGAGAATCCTGCTTTCATCTTTTTACTATCCCCGATTAAAAATATTTATTGAGAACAATGGAAACAGGATTGAAAATATATGGATTTATGGTAAAATGAATTACTTTCAATTCTGATTCCATTGTTCTCAATTTACGAATATTTTCGTTTAGGGATCAGTTAGTTACATAAAACTTCTTGTATCGAAGATTTTTATACCCCCAACCTTTCGCATCTCGGTAGCAATCAGCTAAATCTTATCTTTAAGTTTATTACAGGATACTGGACTATTACTATTTATTAAAAAAATATGGATCTCGTGAATAATGATACATGTAGTAGAAACAAAGCAGAGGCTTATTTGTTTCTGCATCTGCTTAACAGATGTGTAACACGACGATAAAGGTCGCAATAACAAGTGAGACAAGATTTTTAAAAAAAAAATCGATTTCCGATCAAGTAAATTTTCTTGTCTCATAAACATTCGTAGTCTTGGTTCAAGATTTTTATCGGGTGGAAGTAAAATTTTAATTTTAAAGAAATATCATTTTGTGGGCATCCAAAGATCTGGAAATTAATTTATAAGAATCACAACTATAAAAAAATGTTGACTTCTCGTGGGGTTGAACCCACGACCATCTCAGTATGAATCAAAGTCGCGAACCACTGCGATGAGTTGCCAATGCCCTAGAATAAGATTTTGTCATCTACATAAGTTCAAACTTGCTCCATACTTTCACTGTTGGAGTTTGGAGAAAGTCAAAGATTTTTGAAAATTGGTAAGTTACTGGTTTTACCCCGTTTTTCAAAAATCTGGCCTTCGATATCACATTCAGGCGGGTTAACCTATGGATGAATACAGTGAACTTGTAATTAGCCAAACATAAAACTGAGGCAGTGCTTATCACCAGCAGAAAGACGGTAGAAACGATCAAGCTGAAAGTCGGTGAGCAAGAAATCACATCGCAACCATTTATCCGATATCTGGGAGTGATGCTTGATGCTTGACTCAACTTTAAACAACAAGTGGACCACGTGACTGCCAAAGCGTCAGTAGTGAGAGCTAGTCTGGCACGACTGCACGGAGAGAAAAATTTTGTCAAAATGACTATCTAAAGTATTCTTAAACAACGTATTGTGAGAATAACGATTCGGTTTCTCACTATAACAAAACGTTCATTTGTTTCAAACATACGATGAACAGCTCTTCTAAGCATACGCAGTTTTATTAATATAAGCAACTGTTTTGTCAACGTGAGGATCTGTATAGCCAAATCAGCTATACGGTTGATCGTCATCGACAACTGAAAATCGACAGTGAATAAACTCAGTATAGCTAAATTGGCTATACGGCGTATCGCTAAGACATATCACTATACTCCGTTTAGCTAAAATAGCAAGACGTATCTTTATTCTGACAAAATTTTTCTCTCCGTGTGATGCCTAACGTCGGAGGCCAAAAGCAAAGCAGAAGAAAACTGCTATCATCAGTTGTCACATCAGTGCTCACGTACGGAATATCCATCTGGGCAGACGCGTTAGAGATACAGGAATCATGGAGAAAGGCTGGACCAGTATATCGTCTCAGCACTTTAAGAGTAGCCAGCGCCTTCCGCACTATATGTGAGGAAGCAGTGTGTGTTATTTCCGGAACTCTACCTCTCAGAATTCTAGCCAAGGAAAGACGAACTCTATACCAACGGAAGGAGTCAACCACACTGAGCCCTGAGGAACTCAGGATAGAAGAACGATCGCACAGCATTGCACGATGGCAATCGCAGTGGGCTTCCTAGCACCTCAGAACGTTGACATCTGATGGAAACTCAATTTTTGAAAAACGGGGTAAAACCAAACGGGGCAATAACTTCCTAATTTTTGAAAATCTTTGATTTTCTTAGCGGGAAGTTAAAAAATTTTTTTGCGATTAAATATGATTGTAATACAAGTAGATTTTTTTAATTTCTAAAAGCAGGTAAAGTTATTGAATAGTTTATTAATGAAATTTTGGTATGTGGAGTTGCGATCCTGCGAAAATACAATAGAAAAGAATCAAGATCTCCTAGACAGATAAATGGTATCGAACCTCCTTAATGCAGATTTTCAAACATCAGGGCTAAGAAATTTAGAAGATTGTTGACTATTCGAGCTGGTTAGTAGTTGAATTAAAAAAATATTTTTGCAAACCTTAAGTTTAGGAAGTAAATAGAAATTAAATCAATTTTGAATAAGATTTGACCTCGGAACATAGAGCAGTCTTATCAAGATTCACTATTCATAAAATGCTGTTTAGAACAAAAATCTTGAAGAAATTTTTGAAAGTTTGAAGTTAAATATAGATTCATTATTAGAAATCGCTTGCACTTAATGAGCACTTAAATCCTGTTTAAGACAATTTCTGCTAAGAAGATTAGATAAGAAAGTGCTCGCCGAGATATCAAAACTTAGCAGACCAAACCTTAAGTTTAGGGACATTTGGGAAAGTAAAAATTAAATCAATTTTGAACGAGATTTCACCTTGGGACATGGAGCAGTCTTATCAAGATCCACTACTTTTAAAAAGCTCATCGAAACAAAAGTCATTCAAGGAATTTTTGAAGGTTAAAAGTTGAATTTTAAATTTTTGTTGACGGAAATATCTTGCACTTAATAAGCACTTAAATCTAATGTAAAAGAAAAGAAACAATATCATCTTTAATTGAATAGGGACTGCCAATTTATAAAAACCTAGCAGACCTTTTTTATTTTTTGAATTTCAAAAAAAATATAAGTGCACCTAATTTTTGATTTGCGCACCTAAATAGCACCTAAAAAGCCCCTAATTCACAAAAAAATTTTAGTTGATTTTTTCAATTTGGGCTAGCCAATTTTATAGGGGTGGTTTTTGGCGCCCGAGCGCAGCGAGGGCGCTAATTAGCCCGAGTATGCAATTGATGCTTACACCCGAGATAAACACTCTGCTTTACATATCGATTGTGAGGTAAGTAAAAAAACAAGAAAGCAGGTTTCTATGAACATTTATTAAAGGGAAACATGTGTATTTAATTAAATTTCGCGCCTAGCTAGTCGACTGCCTTTTTTACTCTTCACGATTTTATGGCACGCAAGCGCGTCAAATCGTACTGGCCAGTTTGATTTTTAAATCGATTTCAACTAACATACGATGTGACTGCGAAACAAATAGTTCGATATTTAAAATAAAATCTTCATAAATTCTTATATAAATTGTCTTGATTCCGATTCGAGTAAATAATCGATACCGAGAAAAAAAAGTAACTTTTTAAAAATATTCTTCTTGCAGTATTGAGTATGACAGTTCTTTTTTCAAATTCCAAAACCTATGCTGTAATGTTAACATTACATGGTAGGTTTTGAAACCTATGCTGTAATGATATCCATACACCCCGGCATTCAGGGAAGTAAGTGACTACTTACAGAGCAAGAGATATGTAAAAATATATATCCGACGAGATCGGCGTTGGGTTGGGTTGCCAACGCCGATTGCTATTGAGCAGACGAAAAATAAGGAAAAGAAAACTCAGTATATCTAAAAACCCTCGCTTAGTCGTTCTGCTAAGTGTAGTATGGCAAATGGTAATCTACCCCTCATATCATAGAGAGAGTTTTATATCCAGTGGTGCACAATTCTAGGATAAATAGGTAATTTTCTAGAAAATAAACATTTAAAAATATGCAAAATAAATTTTATTTGTACAACAGAACTATAAAATAGATGATACCTAAAAAATAACGGGATGTATACTACTATCATTTGTTATTGTCCTTAGGGTGCCAAAACTGGCTTTTTAACAGCGATGAACTCAATTTTCGCGCTTTTAACGGTAGTTAGTCCAATATTGGCTGTTTTACCGGTAGTTCCTGAAATATCCTCTCTTTTACCGGTGGTTCCTCCAATATCCGCTCTTTTACCGGTGGTTCCTCCAATATCCGCACTTTTACCGGTGGTTCCTCCAATATCTGCTCTTTTACCGGTGATTCCTCCAATATCCGCTCTTTTGACGGTGGTTTCTCCAATATTTGCTTCTTTAACGGTGGTTTCTGTAAGATAGCTTATCTTGGCGATTGTTCCTCCAACGTTAGCTCTTTTAGCTACACTTCCAATATTGTCTATATCCATGATGGTGTCTAAAACTCCAGCGTCGTCTCTCGTTCGCAAGACCTTGTTTTTAGGGGCCAACAAATTACTCGCAACCACTGGGACGTAAGGGCTTTTTGGATGATCTGCCGCCTCAACCTTTACTGCAACAATAAAATAGTTTTGAAAATGATATCAACGTTACAAATTCTTATTACTCCCAGTCTTGACACTGTCGCACCTCAATCAGATCACTCTAATGTCATAAAAAAATAAAATAAAATGCCATTCACTCAAAGGCCCACACTAAGGTTTTCCGTTGTGTCGTGGGTGCCTCGGAACACACATAAAGACAGACACAAATACCCATCACCCGGGAACAAACATCTGCTTTTTACACAAAAATTGACCAAACCGGCCGTTTACGCCGGTTATAAACGCGAAAGTGTGGTTTGTTTGTTTCATTAAATTTTAAAATTTACTTAGCAAAATTTACATAAATAACAACTTATAACATTAACACCCGAAACATTGTGGAAGCGCTTGTAGTCCAGTGGCTTTCGTTGATCTGAACCGATTTATTGAAGTTAATTCAATTCAAATCATTTATTTCGGTATAATTATAAAATTCCATATATAGGGCTTTAGGTAAATCTATTTCAACCTCTGGGGTGCTAAATCAGTCCATGAAACTGAACAACTTCCCCAAGGAACATAGGTCAAAATATGAAAAAAAATGTGGATCTCCCATACAAAATGCGCTATATGCTGATGAAGTTTGTATGGGAACTCAACATTTTTATTTTTCGTATTTTGATCTATTATTGGGGGAAAGTTGTTCAGTTTCATGGACTGATTAACCACCCGAGAGGTTGAAAGAAATTTACCTAAAGCCCTATAAATAGAGTAGCAGGTACGTCTTAAACTATGTTAGTAGTTATAACGAGTGAGCTACCGGCTTGTATGCAGGCCGACCCAGTGCGTCATGAAGGGAGAGTTCCATTGGTCAGATATTACGTTCAGAATGCTGGCACCAACGCGCTCTAGGGCTGATGCAACGTACATAGAGGCAGGGCACCTGATGGTTCACTAAAGTGGCAATTTATTACGAGCGTTTCAGTGCTTCGGCGAGTGCACATTAAGGCGACTACAGCACGCGATAAAGGCAGCACACATAGGAATAGTGCCATCTCCGTCTCTCAACAGGCCTGGGCCGACAACGGCAGTGCAAACAGTGTCGATACATGAAATTTACGGACTATGAAAGCGTGCGTGCGTAAAACATGTTCGAAAGTTAGAAAAATGAGATTTATGGAAAGGTAACAGCTTAAATCGAAAAATGCGTTAACTACTTATCGAGGGTGTTCAATCACGAACATTTTGATAGCAAATACAAGTTCCTGTGTGCATTTTACTATCGTTTTTACAGCTTAAAATATACACAATATTGGTATTTAGAGGTGACTTTGTGAGCTTTTTCTATCGAACCAAAAGTGCTGAATCATGTTTTCAGCAAACTACTTTTCTAGTTTATGTCCTGAATATTACCGTAGTATTTTTTTCTTCGATTTAATGCAGTGCGTCATGCTTATCTACGCATCATAAAATCGTAATTTAGGTGCTGTAGTCGCCTTAAGCCGGCGGCGGCGCGGCGGGCGGTCCGGCTGTTCTCGATTGAATACAGTCGTTAAAACCAAGTCAGAGGCCATTTGGCGGTCTGAAAGTTTTGACACCAGGGTTAGTCAAGTTCGCCATACACTTGTCTATAACTACACGATAAAAAGAAGAAGACTGACTACATACTCATGCTATTAAAATATATACATATAACTAGCTGTCCGCCCGCGACTTCGTTCCCGGTGGATTTTCTTTTTTTTGTGAATCTAAACCATCCTCGAATCCACTTGAACACACACAAAAAATTTCATTAAAATCGGTCCAGCCGTTTAGGAGTTCAGTGACATACACACGCATAGAAGAAATATATACAGGGTGAAAAAAAACCTCTTAGCTATATTAAAATATTAAAACTCAAAGAACACATTTATGAAAAAAAAAAATTTTTCAATTGGAATAGTTAATTTTTTGCCTGAACATAGACATTACTCCCCTCCCACACCAGGCACACGAGGGGTGCGGGAAGCGCTTGGGGGGTGCACCCGCGTAGTGTCTATGTTTAGGAAAAAAAAAACTAAAAAAGTGTTCTGTAAGTGTTAACTGGTTCAGGATTTTCAATAAAGCTAGGAGGTTCTTTTTCAACCTTTATATTAAGATTACTTTATATTATAACATGTCTATATTTGGAACAACGAATCGGGACGAAGAATTGGACACGTGGTGGAGACTACCGCTCTGATGCTTTCCTGATGTAGGGTCTGTCCAATGTTGCCATATTTTGCGTCAGGAAGGTGCCGGAGCGGACCAAATTAAACTAAACCGCAATCTGTTCTTCTTTTTATCGTGTTGGTATAATCAAGTGGTGGCGAACTGGACTAATCCTGGTGTCCGAATGTTCAAACCGCCAAATAGCCTCTGACTTGGTTTTAAACAACAGACGGGACCGACAGCTTAACGTGCCCTCCGAAGCACTGAGACGCTCGTGATAAATTACCTCTTTGATCACCCATCAGGTTCCTTGCCTCTGTGTACGTTGCTTGACCTCACTAATCGGTTCAGATCAGCGAGCGCCACTGGGCTACTAACTACTATAGTTAGTAGAGTAGTTTTTATTATAGTTGTATCTACATAAATCATGTAATTCACCTTGCTCTTGAAGACGCTGTACTGGAGCTAAAGGAATTTGTGGTGCTGCCAAGATTTGTGCCACAGCTGATGGTTTCAGATGAGGTACTTCGTTCTTAGATGGCCTGTAAAATAGAAATCAAAATTGTCAATACCCTAGCGCAGTGTCTTTCAATATTTTTGAAAAAGTTCTGGGGTCCCATAAGACCATAAGGTTAAATGTACAGACTGCAGCACGTCAGGAGACGTAATTTTGAAAGGAAAGGATAGAATTCCAATTCGCATACGAATTGACAAGATTCACATGAGAATCGCTTGCAAATCTTGTCAATTCGTATGCGAATTGGAATTCTATTGTTTCAAAAATACGTGGTTACCCACTTGCACTAGGAAAGCCGGCGCTATTACGAGCGAGATATGAGCGATGTCAAGGTGAACATGTATAGCCTGATGTGCTGCTGGGTGTACGACCTACGTCGGAGATTTTAAAACGTATTTTTGAAGTGAAAACTTCTTAAGCGGCGTTGTGCACTTTGAAGTATGGGTAAAAAAATTAAACTCGCGTCAGGGTCACGTGTCTGGCACGACACCATGATCGAAAATCCGTAAGGCTTTTTCCGTAAGGCCGTAGGTGTTTAATAAATATAGGAAATTTAAACTGCAAAAGTCAAGATGTCACGGAGGGGTGTTTGATAAGAATATAGAAAATTAAAACTGCTAAAGTCATCCGGTGTCAACGTAGAAAAAATTAAATTAAATATTAATGCACAACGTTAATGTTCAAGTTTTCACTTCTGCCGGCACTCCCGGAGTGCAACCTTTTGTTTTTTATTTATTATGAGAACGGTTAACTCTTGACCTCGAATCTTGATCAAAGTCATAAATGAGGTCTGTCGCTCCGTCTTCAGGTGGCAATGTCTCTTCGCGCTTCTATTTTCGGCAAAAAAACCTTTACTACGTAGCTATTAAGATTCATTTTACGTTGCTTCTGCTTGTGTATAAACAGCGCTTAAGATCACGAAAATCTTCTTTTCCGAAACTTGTAGTCAAGGACGTATATAAGGATGGGGGGGTCCCTTAGGGCCAAGAGGTGTAATAAATAAATAAATGGTAAAAAAATAACGAAGCCTTCATGTCTATTGCGTCAGTCTGTCAAAATTTAATTCACCTCTAGCAACACTTTCGTCGTTCGTCATGGGGGTATTCAAAAAATATTGCAGATTTTAGCGACGCTCCCGGTGTCTACGGCGACCGCTGAGAGAAGTTCCTCAAACGATTGAAGACCTACATAAGAAATAAAATGGGAGACGAGGGACTTAGTGGTCTTGCTCTCATGAGCGTACACCGGGAGCTCGCTGTAAAGACAGATCCTAACGATATAGTAAGTAAGTTAATTTCGAAATGCAAGAGGCTTAATATAAAAAATTAAAATATATCGTATCAAAATCAAGATTATGCTAGTTTCAAGTTCGAATTTACCTAAATTGTACTTACTATTTTTAAAATAAATGACTTACATACATATAAATTTTCTTTAGTATAACCTCTCGACCCTACCTAAGATGGGACCCCCCCTCATCTGAAAGCTATAGCTACGTCCTTGCTTGTAGTGTGAAAATGGACAAGAATTCGATAAAAGTGTAAAAGTTGTAGAACACTTTATTGGCTTTGCGTAGAAGATATTTTTTTCGCACCCTTTTGAAGATATTATCAGAAAAGTTAAATTAAAAGTGAGAACTTTCAACCCCCCCAAACTACTGGACCGATTTGAAAAAATCTTTCACCATTATCCTACATTATCCGGGATGGACATAGGATACATGATTTTCCCAAATTCGCACGGGAACGAAGTCCCGAGCGGAAAGCTAGTAATATATAAATATATTTTTTTATTATAGCTATTTATCAATTGTAAACTACTATGAAAAGTATAGTAAAATATTTTTTAAAGAAAAAGCAAGTATTAACAAGAAAACACTAAATCTAGACAAGGGCACGGATATCAAGTCTGTGGATGCTAATTTCATCATAAAAAACTCCCCCCCCCCACTCCGGGGCACCTCCTAAGCACCCTGAACAGCTTTCTAAAGAAATCACGCACTCTACACTCTTTTTTGGGTCATTCGTTGAGGAGAGTTTCGTTTGTATAACAATTTGTAATCGTAGGTATCTTTGTTTTTGTGTGTGTAAAGTGTCTTCTGTGTATCTTAAGTGATGTCTGTGTTGTACTATTCTATTCTATAAATAAAAATCATTTAAGTACCCATCTTCATGATTCGTCCAAGAAATAGTTTTTTCTGTATGTGTCTGTCCTGCTCTGAATTGGCGCCGGCATTTCGGTCTGTAAAAAAAGATTGGGTTCATTTTAATCCACTTAGCAAAAAATCGTCTCTTATAGAATAAAACTAGTTGTTCGCCCGTCTTCTTTCACATAGAAAAGTAACCACCCCTACATAAAAAATCAATTCGATATCTGTGTCTCCATTACAATGGGACAAAGTTTGAATTAATTAATAGTAAGGGTAGAATATATTTCTGTATATCTTAACCTTTGGTTTGGTATTTTATGAGCTAAAATATAATTTTAATCATCAAATTAATCTTAAAATCATTTTAATGTGTGACTTCTCTAGAACTCTATTTTTTACCACCCCTGATACTCATAGCTTATAACTTTTAAACGGCTGAACCAATTTTGATTAAACATAGCCAAGAACTAAGAGGTATCTCGATCACATCAGCTTTCGAATAAAATATCGCAGCAAAATCGAACTACATATTTGGCTGCCATACACAGCCAGTGGCGTGCATTCCATACAAGCAGAAAAGCAGTGCCTACCCTAGGGTATTCAACGAAAATAAAACAAAAATTAAATATATAATGTACACTAACGATCACAGAATCAAAATTTGTGAAACGATTTACCGAATTTAAACTTTTTCAAAACAGCGCCATCTAAACTAGTTACTAGTGCCGCTCGCCGACGCCGCTAGATGGCGAAGCTTATAAGCACTCGTTTGAAATGCCTTTTTTGTTGAAAAATGCTGGCTTCTGATTGGCTGTTTCGCCTCCCCCGCGAAAAATTTACGAACTGATTGTATGGCGAAAAAAGCTCTGCCTATAAAGCGATGCTACCAAATTGAGAAGTGTCAATATTTGGTAAGTTTGGAAGGGCTGTTATAGATTTTTAATTTTGCGGCATTTTTTTTCTTATTGGATTGTTTTTCTTTTGCAACTACGAACGAAAACTTTCGCAAATTATTGTTTTATTAGTTTACTAGCTTTCCGCCCGCGGCTCCGCCCGCGTGGACTACAGGTTATATCGTGCCCAACTGTGGGATAAAATGTAGCCTATGTCCTTTCCCAGGCTCTAATCTATCTCTGTACCAAAATTCATCAAAATCGGTTCAGCGGTTTAGGCGTGAAAAGGTAACAGACAGACAGACAGACAGACAGAGTTACTTTCGCATTTATAATATTATAGTAGGGATAGTGATTATTCGACATTTGTTTAGAACAAAATGAGTACAATAAGTTGTGAAAAGTGTGGTGATGATGTTTGTTTGCCGAAACTGCGTAATTTTTCAAGTTTACCTTTTCAAGAAAAAGTAAACATTATCGCTGAAGGCCGATGCGTGCGTTGACGCAAAAAAAGGTACCGCTGCTTACATTTCAATACTAAAATATACGACATTCATAATTGGCTCACGGGCTGTGTGCATACTAACCGCTTATTTTGTGTTCCGTGCATTTTGTTTTCAAACTGTTATATAAAAGTTTGGAAGCACAGGTTATTTTGATTTGAATAACCTAAAGTTGTTTTAACTAACATTCTAAAATTAATAATTTTCATCACTAAAAGTTCACTGCCTACCCTGCCTAAAATGTCTATGCACGCCACTGTACACAGCCCATTTGGTGTATTGAAAACTTACAACATGATGTATTGTGCCACTTGCTCGGTGAAGCTGTCAAGGCCATCAGCGGCCAACAGTGTAGTCATTTAGAAAAAAAAAAGAAAAAAAAGGATGTACCTATTATTGTACCTAAGCGAAAGGCTGACCACTATCATCGCTATGCTCATGTTCTATCTAATAACCCTCAAAATAAATGTGAAACGTGTCGTCAAGTGCGTGAGCACAGATTAATAGCGTCAGTGTATTGGGTGACTTTGAATTAGTTAGTGAACCCTTAGGGGGTGATCTTCCCCATGAAACTGAATAACATTCCCCAAGGAACATGGGTCGAAAGATAAAGAAAAAAAAACGGGTTGCACTCCGGGTGTGCCGGCAGAAATGAAAACTTGAACATATATTACTTCCTTGCAGTCTAAGAAGTTTTCACTTCACCCTCCGTCTTACGAATTTTCGATCAGCGTCACGTGACCCTGACGCGAGTTTGACATTTTTTACCCATACTTCAAAGTGCACAACGCCGCTAATGTTCACTTCAAAAATTCGCCTCCATATAACTTGTGCGATCAGCTGATTGTATAGTATGGAAAATCGAAAAAAAAATTGTAATTTTAAAAGGGTTTTGCTCTCACCCCCTAAGGTTTCCCTCACTGATTTAAAACCGAGGTGGCTTTTTTTGGTGTTTTATTCTACACGGGGTCACTATTTAGACCAAACGCGTGGGCCGATTTTTTAAAATGTTTTCTCTGTTATATTATCCATGATGTTCATTGTATAATTCTATTGGTATATATTTATATAGTTATATATATATATATATATATATATATATATATATATATGTATTATATTTTGTATGTATGTTAGGTAGATATGTTTTATTGTTATATATGTGTAATTTATTCTATGTAAGTATGCATGTACATATTATATTTGCACCCACATCCACACGATATGTTACTTTTAAAAAGGGATATAGTAAATACTTACTCAACATCTTTAAAGATAGAGCAGGATATGAACTGCCGATTCTTGAAGACACTGGTGTAAAGAAAAGGACCGAAGCATTTATTAGTCCTTTCTTTTACTAGGCAGGCTGATATGACCCCAATGACTATTGAGTTTACCCCTGCTCCGTAGATTAGGGGACCGCCATGATCGTTCTAAGGGAAAGTGATCAAAATTAAAACATAAAAGGTCTCTGGTTCGTCCTGTCCGGGGAAGAGGCTACTGTTATCATCATCAGGGACCATCCATAAATTACGTCACACGAATTTCATTATTTTTTGACCCCTCCCCCCTCCTTGCTGGTGACATTTGTAAGACTCCCCCCTCCCTAGCGTGACGTCAGATATTTTTAATTTTTTTGTAATTTTTTAATAAAAGCAGTACTTAATAGTGTTGTTATTTTTTTGGGAACTCAAAACTCAGTGTCTCAACCAAAGTAAAAACGTAAAAAGAGTGCTTGGGACTGAGGAGGTTAAGTTTGTCGTTAATATAACGCGTTTTGATATTCATAACACATTTTGAAATGTGACGTCACGAAACTTATGACCCCTCCCACCCCCTTGTCACACAATGCCACACTTTGTCGACCCCCTCCCCTCCCCTTAACGTGTGACGTAATTATTGGATGGTCCCTCATGTCAGCCGCAAGACGTCCACTGCTGGACATAGGCCTCCACCAAGGATCTCCACCTCGATCTGTCCTGCGCCACCCGCATCCAGCGGCTTCCCGCAATCTTTACCAGATCGTCGGTCCACCTTGTGGGAGGCCTTCCTACGCTGCGCCTTCCGGTACGTGGTCGCCACTCGAGGACTTTTCTGCCCCAGCGGCCATCAGGCTACCTACTGCAATTCATTAATTTGACTTGTTTTAAGTAACTTAATCTAGGCAAATGCACGGACATAAAGTCTGTCGATGCTAATAATAACACAACTAAAAAAACATTATGTATGTTCTCTATATACTAATATTATAAAGAGGATTGTTTGCATTGAATAGGCTCCGAAACTACTGGACCGATTTGAAAAATTGTTTCACCATTAGAATCCTACATTATCCATGATGGACATAGGGTGCATGATTTTTCCAAATTCCCACGGGTACAAAGTCCCGGGCGGAATGTTAGTCTGAAATAAAGCTATTTTTTACTTTGACTTCGTGTATCAATCAAAAATCTTATTGGAACTTGGTTGATTTATTGTACTTATATGTATTACTTGTAAAAAATGCAACGCTCAAATAAGAGTGTTTATCATATCATCATGTCAGCCGCAAGAAGTCCATTGCTGGACATAGAATCTCCTCATCGAAAGAGGTGTGTTGCCATAGTAAAAACCGTGGACCTCTTGTGTTGTGCGTAGGGATGGCTCCTATATCTTGCATTGATTAATTATTTTTATTTTTTGTCGGAAAGAGAATTATTTTTTTTTAATTATTTTTTTACTATAAAATGGGTTAGGTAACTCTTGACCCCAACCTTGACCAAGGTCATCAACTTACGATTCTTATTAATTTCCGGCGACACATGTCAAGGCACTGGTACTCCTACGCATCGACGAAACACAGCAAGTTGTTTGGCGTCGGACTTCGGTAGGAGGGTAGTCGCGAACTAGACGGCCCTTTACAAAGCCTACCACACCGCATGAGACCAAGGACGCCAACTCAGATTCAGAACAAATTGAGGTGTCGTTGCCTGGGTTGGATTAATAGGAGGCAGGTCTCATTTGTGTTTCCTTAGTCGCCTCTTACGACACCCACGGAAAGAAATAGGGTGGTGTTATTCTCAACCGATCACCACACGGCTTAAGACAAATTACAAGTTCTTGAAAGCAATACCAAATCCACTTTTTACTATTATTTAAATCTTCCATTCTGTAAACCTTCGACCGAAACTTCGTATCGACGGATGTTAGTACATCTCTAGCTCTGTACAGATGACAGTGACAGGTGGTGACTATTTTTTAAATTATTTTTAATTATAACACTCAAAGGCCCATTTTTTTTCATAAATGTGTTCTTTGAGTGATACTGGTTCAGGATTTTGAATATAGCTAGGAGGTTTTTTATCACCCAGTATATGTATGTCACCGTTACATTGTTAAGATTAGAAACTCTCGGTCCCTTGTGGATTGCCCCATTTTTTTTCACATTGACGGACATTTTTGTAATATTAATGGAACCTAACCGAACCTAAAAAAGCTAAACCTTATCCAACCTAACTTATCCAGTTTTTATGCAGGCGGCCCTTATAGTTTCGTAAATTTAAAATTTTACAAGGCAAATTGTAATATTGCGGGAGATTATAATTTGACTAGTGAAATTGTAATCGGTTTTTATAATTTTTCGGTAACATATACAGGGTGTAAGGGACAGCTTAGTAAATACTTAAATGGTGGAATTTCCCTATAACTATGATCGACTAAAAGTTTTTTTTTCCCCGGAAACGTCCAGAAAAGGAGTTTGCACCGCCGCGCCGCCGCGTGGCTATTAGAATGCGATTTACATTGTTGGTTTTCGTGTTATACGCTGTTATGATTGTTTTTTATGTTAAAAGGTGTGTATTCGTATAAATAATTTCATTTTAAACAAACATTTAAAAAAAAGAAATTTTCCTGAAGAAAATTCCAGTGGGAAATCATTTTTTGCTAATCTGTCCCTAACATTTATCATATGAAAAAAATAATTGTAAATCTTACTTCACAAAAACCACCATCCAGTTTCACGCGTTTCCTTCTGGTCTCGTTATGGTGTGCCGAGTGCATGTACAGATTGATCGGTACTTTTATTGTTTTCATTACTTTTATTTCTCTTCTCGTGTCTTCATCGTCGTTTGAGTAGTTAATGTCTTGACAGTCTACGAATTTTTCCTGTTGAGTTTAATTGTTTTAGGATTTGTCCCTCTCTGTATGCGATAAACTCAAAATCTACCGAATGGGCTTTCATAAGGATTTCCAATGCAACGAGTGGTTTAGAAGACAGGTTAGGTGTATGAATCAAAAATGCCTATTAAGGCACTGGTACTCTTACGCACCGACGGAATACAGCAAGCTGTTTGGCGTCGGACTTCGGTGGGAAGGTGGTCGCGAACCAGGCGGCCATTTACAGAGACCATAGGACGACACCTCAGATTCAGTACAAAATGCGGTGTCGTTGCCTGGGATGGGCTAATAGGAGGCAGGTCTCATCTGTGTTTCCTTAGTCGCCTCTTACGACACCACGGAAGGAATGGGGTGGTGTTATCCTCAACCGACGCCACTGCCAAGTTTACATTAATCATTACGCAAATTTTTCTTATGGTGTTTTTTTTTTTTTTTTTTAATTTTCAGATTTTTATACCCCTTTTTAACGTCTTAGTTAGAGGATGAATTTTGTAAAACGTAGAAACATCGGTGTCATAAATTGTGTTAAAGGGTACTATTACCAAGTTTTTTTTTCCAAACAAAAATATATTTTTTCATGCTTCAGACAATCTAGCTTGAAATTTTTATATGAAACGATATATGATGGGCAAATTAGTATGGAACTTGGTACCGGCACCAATTGAAATAAATGATACATCGTTAAAAAGGTAATTTTCTGTAGAATAAGAATAAGTGAGGCGATAGTCCTGATTCATTGTCCAATTAGAGTAATCCTGCCTTGAAAGTTAATTATTTTTCATCATTTATTCATTTTTTCTGCGATATTATTCTTCATTTTGGCATAGTATTTTTTATTTATTTATTATATTAGTGTTTATTAGCATAAAATACTGTGCCAAAATGAAGAATAATGTCGCAGAAAAAATGAATGAATGATGAAAAATAAATAACTTTTAAGGCAGGATTACTCTAGTTGGACAATGAATCAGGACTAGCGCTTCAGTTATTCTTATTCTACAGAAAATTACCTTTTTAACGATGTATAATTTATTTCAATTGGTGCCGGTACCAAGTTCCATACTAATATCGATACCAAAATGCCCATCATCCTTTTCAGAAAGATTACGTATAAAAAAGCGGCGTACTGTTTGAAAAATAACATGGTATCTTCTTCTTTTTCTTATCGTGTAGGTATAGTCAAGTGTGTGGCGAACTTGGCTAGCCCCGGTGTCAGAGTTTTCAAACCGCACAATGGCCTCTGATTGGATTTTAGCGACTGTAGTCAATCGACAACAACCGGGACCGACAGCTTAACGTGCCTTCCGAAGCACGGAAACTTTCGTGATAAATTTCCACTTTGGTCACCCATCAGGTTCCCTGCCTCTGTGTACGTTGCTTAACCTCACTGATCGGTTGAGATCAGCAACCGCCACTGGGTTACGAGCGCTTCAAACGTGGCATAGTTCCACTGAATGGATGAATGAAGTGATCACATTAATATTCCATCGCTATTAAAAAAAACTGTTTATTTCAATTTACACAAAAAAAAAGAAATTCCTTAAAAAGATTGTGAGGTTATTGAGTTGACACACTTAAAGTTAATTTTAATAATTTTAATTTGTGTGACAGGAGGGCCGGGAGGCCCCTTCCCCGGTCTTTTTTATCTATAATGAAATATTTTTTCAAAATGTTTTTAATATTTTTAGGATGGTTGTTACAGATTTTCTGAGTGAGTTACTTTGGCAGACTATTTACCCGAGGAAGGTAGTAGGTAAGTACTTCCAGACCCTTCTGCCATACTCATGATTTTTAGGTAGTTGGTACATCGGTAACTGAGCTAATTCACGAAGATTGCTTTTTCTTTTATTCAATATTAGATTCTCGGTTAGTTTACTATTCTCACTTATAAAAGCGAATCTTGTTTTGTCAAAAATATTTATAACTTTACAATACTGGAATAGAGCGGAGTAATTGCCTTTTTGAGACGCCATCGGAATTTTCCTTTATTTCAACCAATGTACACAAAACATCAATTAATAAAACATACACCTAAACCTACCTCTATGAGACATGATGTATAGTTGTGAGAGGTTGTCAGCCTTTCTCCCACAATACAGCAAAACCCTTGCAACCCTATTACTGACCTTTATAGTAAGCAGTGGGCTGAAATTCAATGTTGCCAGTCTGAAATACAGACTGACAAAAATCACTAAACCCAGGCCTTTTTACTCACTGCAGCATCCATACGCAAATTCATCTGTTATATTGTTTGTATTTTTGTTCATTTTAAATGTGTGTTTTTTTATGTCATTTGTGATCGTCTAAATGTTTGTATGTGTGTGCTGCATAGTAAAATAAACGTTTATTTTTATTATAATAGCCCAGTTGGTAATGAGCCAGACCACTTAATTCGTCTTTTCGGATTTATGTACGGATTTCTAAATATCAATCGCCCAACGGTGAAAGAAAACATCGTGATGAAACCCGCCCGTCAAAAAAATTCATTTTCGAAAGACGAGCGCTCCACCAAGCCGCATTGGATCAGCGTGGTGGACTATGGCCTAAATCCCCTTCGTGTTTCGAAGGGAGGCCCGTGCCCCTCGGTGGGGACGTATATGGGCTGGTAAGAACTTAAGAAAACAGTATGTCTGGTACATTCTAATTTCCAAGCTGGACTGAGAGTGAAATCTTAAAAGACTTACTTGACAAATCTCCGTCATAGTTTGCCCAATGTCCTTTGTACATATCATGTAATTATCAATAACGTTCATATATCTTGAACCCCACCGCCTTTTACATCTGGCCTTTGTAATTATTTCAACGGTAGCTGTTAGAAGATTTTGTGCATTTTCAACGTTTTTTCTGCTAATCCACTAAAATAAATGTATTTATCACTAAAAGTATTCGTTGTCAGCAAGTAACGACAAATATTACTCTAAAATTTTAAAAAAAATAACGGGTTGCACTCCGGGAGACCTTCGCAATCCCACGGACATCTTGACTGAACGAAAATAATTCGTCAACTAATAAAACAAATACGTAAAAACGGCCACTTCGATACGATAACTCCGATGCGCCAAAGTACGCAAGTACTGAAATGTTTCAATTTTTACTTTGTTTCTTTGTTTACTTTGTTTTACTTTGTTTCTAGGTACATGGAATTGTATTTACAAGTGTTTTGAGATTATTGTAACATAATTAGAGGGTATGCGTTGAAAAAAAATTACTTTGATTTTTTTGGGACGCCCGCCCTAATAAATTATTGTATTTTTATATATTGGATGTATTTAGATCACTTACGCTAGTAAGAGCTACTTACAAATCTTCGCTTTGAGGCATAGTTACCAAAAGAAGGTTAAATTAAGTAAGAAAACTTACGAAATTACTCAAAATCAAAAAGAAGCAAAAGAAGGTGGTTACACAGTACAGATTAATAGAGCTCAACCAGCAGTCAGTTTCATTAATTTATAGATGTGTGTGGTCGAGGGTGTAGTAAATTCACCCAGAAGAAGACTATTCACTTGAAATTTAAAGAGATTCGGGTTTAATGAGCTCGGAAATGCAGACGTAGGCAGAGAATTCCATTCCATAGCAGTGCGCTACATGAAAAATAAAAAAAAAGTGCTCAGTTCGAATCTTCGGGATCTGGGATATTTTGGCAAATAAATGACCTATTGATTGCTAGTGCCAGGTATTGTGTAAGTTTTAATTTTATTATAAGATGGGTTTACTCTTGACCAAGGTCATAGATGAGGTCGACGATAGAGCGAGTTAACCCAGAAAATGTCTATAAAGCACTGGTACTCCTATGCGCCGACGGAACACAGCAAGCTGTTTGGCGTCGAATTTCGGTAGGAGGGTGGGCGCGAACCAGACGGCCCTTCACAGAGCCTACCACACCGCATGAGACCATACGACTACACCTCAGATTCAGAATAAATTGAGGTGTCGTTGCCCGGGGTGTATTAATGGAGGCAGGTCTCATTTGTGTTCACGGAAAGAAATAGGGTGGTGTTATTCTCAACCGATCACCAAACGGCGATGTTAAAATCTCCAAATACTATAGTATCAAAAACAAATGTATTAATTAAAGAGTTTGTAGTTTCAGAAATAACTTAAGTGTTGGGCTAAATGCAACAGAATGGAAGTATTTAATGCGCGAGCGAAGCGAGCGTGAAAGTTTTTTAAAATTTTTTTTTATATATATTTTAAATTTTTTTTTAGCTACAAAATTATTGTTAGGAATAACATCGAGCTGCTGCTAAAAAGCAGGTCGCGTGGCGATTGTGTATAATTTTGATGTCATTTTCGTAATTAACACCCCCAAAAACCTATTAAACGACACATGAAATGTCAATATGTTACAGCTTGGCTTTCGACCTCGCCTCACTTTGAGCATAGAACCTTGTATGGCAGCCATTTTGGATTAGGGTAAACTTCGTCGTAAATGCTCGTGAATTATTCCACTTTTTCACGTAAATTATAAACCTGCCAATCACAAAATATTTTTCATGCTTGGTATCACCATTGTTTACATTTAGTCCGTGGGAATACAAATTTTAGTATAGCAAAACATGTTTGTACTGACAAATCATTGTTAAAATCTTTTTGTACCATGTTTTAAGCGAAATAAGGGACCATCCATAAATTACGTCACACGTTAAGGGGAGGGGAGGGGGTCGACAAAGTGTGACATTGTGTGACAAGGGGGTGGGAGGGGTAGATAGATAGATAGATAGATAACAGCTTTATTCACTCCAATAACACACATCAAAACACATAAACAAAGCAATAAGAAAAAGTTAAAAAAATTAAAACAAAATTAAAAATACTAAGAATCAGTCGACACTGAGTGTCAGGAGTGAAGAGGCGCTGACTCAGCATAAGCTTCAGGGTCATAAGCTTCGTGACGTCACATTTCAAAATATGTTATGAGTATAAACTATTAACGACAAACTTAACCTCCTTACGTTTTTACTTTGGTTGAGACAATGAGTTTTGAGTTCCAAAAAAAATAACAACTCGTACGAGTATCAAGTCTTTTATTAGAAAATTACAAAAAATGCTAAATATGTGACGTCACACTAGGGAGGGGGGAGTCTTACAAATGTGACCAGCTGTGACAAGGAGGGGGAGGGGGTTAAAAAAATCATGAAATTCGTGTGACGTAATTTATGGATGGCCCCTAAATGATTTGATTTGAGAATTTTAAATAATAGATCACTTACGTCATTATATCGTTCCGTGGTACCCCAGCCAGCGATTGACCCAAGTGTACCAGGGCTTTCTAAAGCAGAAGTCTCATTGTTATAGCAGACCGGCTTCGGGGTGAACTCACACCCTCTCACTTTTCTTGTAAAGTCGAAGCTATCTTCCACCCTGACTACTGCAATGTCATTGTTCATCCATCTGATATTATCATTTTCGTGGCCGTCGAATACGTAGTCTGAAATAATTATCAGAGTTGTAAAACCAGTATAAGTCTTATTAAGTCAAAGGGACTCACTGCTTGACGAAAAGACGATAGGCGTAACGTCATCGCGCTTAGATCAGCTGACCTTTTTTTTGCCGAGTGGTGATTGGTTGAGAATGACACTACCCAATCTCTTTCCGTGGATGTCTTAAGAGGCGACTAAGGAAACACAAATGAGACCTGTCTCCCTAATAATCCATCTCAGGCAACGACACCTCATTTTTTTCTGAATCTGAGATGTCGTCCAATGGGCTCATGCGGTGTGGTAGGCTCTGTAAAGGGCCGTCAGGTTCGCGACCCCTCCTACCGAAGTCCGACGCCAAACAGCTTGCTGTGTTCCGGCCTATAAAGGCACTGGTACATGCGTGGGTGTACCAGTGCCTTTATAGGCATTTTCTGGGCATTTTATGATCAAGATTGAGGTATAGAGTTAACCCATCTTATAATAATAATAAAAAACCTAACATAAATAGCACATCACGCCTCTTGCTGCCACCGAGCAGCAGTGGTAAATTAGATTGGTGCTGGTAGGTTTTTCAAACAACGTGTGTACTAAGTATTAGCTTCTTCTTCTTCTTATCGTGTAGGTATAGTTAAGTATGTGGCGAACTTGGCTAACCCTGGTGTCAGAGTTTTCAAACCGCACAATGGCCTCTGACTTGGTTTTAACGACTGTAGTCAATCGACAACAGCCGGGACCGACAGCTTAACGTGCCCTCCGAAGCACGGAAACGCTCTTGATAAATTGCCACTTTGGTCACCCATCAGGTTCCCTGCCACTGTGAGCGTTGCTTAACCTCACTGATCGGTTGAGATCAGCGAGCGCCACTGGTCTACGAGCGCTTATTAGCTGATTGTCTAAGAATATTAGGTTACCACAAACTGTCAAATTTCCCCAATGGATAGTAAACTATAATGCTTGGAGATAAAATTGAAAATCGATTAAAGAAATTTGACAGTTTTGGATAGCATGATGTGCCGTTGTCCCTGTACTTCTCAAAAATAATTATTGAGAGACGAAATTTTTTGTTGTTTTTTTTCCTTGTGGAAAGTAGATCAGTTTCATGGACTGATTCACATCGTTAATTTTCGGTCACTAATTTAAAGTCACTATACAGGGCTTTAGGTAAATACGAAAACAAAAATTTGATCTCCCATACAAAATGCGCTAATGCTGATGAAGTTTGTATGGGAACTCAAAATTTTTTTTTCTTATTTTGACCTATGTTCCTTGGGAAAGTTGTTCAGTTTCATGGACTGATTAACCACCCGAGAGGTTGAAAGTGAGATACCTAAAGCCCTGTATATCGACACTTGACTTGAGCTTACTTAATTTAAAACTAAAATTGGTCAAACGACTTTTCGGCGCGGTTGCGCGAAATTTGACCCGTTTTAGTAGGAATTGAATTATGTATTCCAACCGCGAAAGTCTAGTCTTTTTAAGTTTAAAAGTCTAATCTTACTTTTAGGTACGCAAATCCAGATGGCTTTCTTTGCCCCATTTCTAATACATGGATTGGTAAACCTGTCGTCGTCATCGCTGTATCTAAAAAACAAATTGGAATGTAGATACAGATAATTTTCCACGTTAACAACGTATGAGTCACCGACTTCAATCCCAACAACAACAGTTCGCACAAAGTAGATAACTAGTATTTTCTGCAAATTACAATGCCTTTTAGCAGATAACCACAAACGAAAATTACACTCATTTATTTAGATGATGTTCTGGTTTGTAGTATTTTTTTTGTTTTTGTTGATTTTTTTAAAAGCGCTAAATTATTTTCGATAATATTTGTATGGGACCACCTCTGGAGTATAATCTTTCGAACAAAAAAAATTATTCTGAAAATCGGTCCATAATTGGGGGAGAAATCGGTGAACATACAAAAAAAAATACATACAGTTGAACATAGAACCTCCTCCTTTTTTGAAGTCGATTAAAAACCATCATAATGGAGTAAAACACAAAAATCAGCAATCTACATCGCATTCTGCAAGCGGCGCGGCACGGGCGGTGTACCGCGCGCGAGACGCTGTACATTGCGTAGCGCCAAAGTAGGTAAATAACGAAAACTCCTATATTTGACGTTTCCGGGAAAACATAATAACATACAGATGATCACAGTTATGTGTAAATTCAACCATTTAAGTATTTTCTAAGCTGTCCTTTACACTATGATGTTACTTCATCATCATCATATCAGCCTATTGCAGTCCACTGCTGAACATAGGCCTCCCCCAAGGTGCGCCACTTTGCACGATCCTCCGCTGTTTTCATCCAGCCACTACCCGCTATCTTCTTTAGGTCATCTGACCATCTGGCTGGGGGGCGTCCTACACTACGTTTGCCAAGACGTGGTCTCCATTCGAGAAACTGTAGAGAGGATGTTACTTTAAAATAAGTCAAAGTGGTGAAGTACATTACACTATAGTTCTTTTAACACTACACCTATTCGCAAAGGTGCAGTTTTCCTGAGGGTAGAATAGGCAAGAAACTCCGAGGAGTGCTCTTTTTAAAAATCTCACTACAAAATTTCCTTTTTTTAACTAGCTTTCCGCTCGGGACTTTGTTTCCGTGGTGGGAATTCGGGAAAATCATGTACCCTATGTCCATCACGGATAATGTAGGATTCTAATGGTGAAAGAATTTTTCAAATCGGTCCAGTAGTTTCGGAGCCTATTCAATGCAAACAAACAAACAATCAAATCTTTCCTCTTTATAATATGTATAGATATAGATTTTAACTAAATCTGAATTAAATGAAACTAAGCAGTTTATTCCCATGCATGGTTGCTTGTCTGATAGATACCTAATCAGAAATTCTGTAACAGCTCTTTTTGCAAAGTTTTTGTTTATTAACTGTCTTAAATTTGTCCGATTGTCCAAAGGTAAATTTTAAAAACACATGCATTGACCCATAAAAGAGTTAATGACTTTGTGAAGACGACTGTCTAGAATCTAGTACATCTACAGGGTAAAATTGAAAACATTCGACAAACTCTGAGGGATGAATCCACCCATAATTACAAACTAATTTGATTCAGCCGTGTGGTGATCGGTTAAGAATAACACCACCCCATCTCTTTCCGTGGGTGTCGTAAGAGGCGACTAAGGAAACACAAATAAGACCTGCCTCCTAGTAATCCATCCCAGGCAACGACACTTCATTTTTTTTCTGAATCTGAGATGATCGTCATATGGTCTCATGCGGTGTGGTAGGCTCTGTAAAGGGCCGTCTGGTTCGCGACCACCCTCCCATCGAAGTCCAACGCCAAACAGTTTGCTGTGTTTCGTCGGTGCGTGGGAGTACCAGTGCCTTTATATGCATTTTCTGGGTTAACTCGCTCCATCGTCGACCTCATCTTTGACCTTATGGTCAAGATTGAGGTCAAGAGTTAACCCATCTTATAATAAAAAATAATAAAAAACTACTTTTTCTATGGGACCGACTTTCCTTCTAAAAAATAAAAATCAGTTGTCCCATACATTTTGGTTAAGTATGTATTGAACTTTTACAGCAGACTTTTCTTTTTTAGTAGGAAAGTTGGTCGTAATCATGGATAATTCATCCCTCAAAGTATGTCGAATGTTTTCAATTTCACCCTGTAGATGTACCTGATTCTAGACAGTCGTCTTCACAAAGTCATGAACTCTGTTATGGGTCAATGTATGTGTTTCTCCCTCAAAGTTTGTCGAATGTTTTCAATTTCACCCTGTAGTTTTATGCTTACTTACTTGTACGTGCCAGAAACGACATAGAAATGTTCAACATCTTCAATACATGCCGCTGATGTCAATATATACTCTTCGTGGATAATTGTTCCACCACATAACCACTTTCTGTAAGTTTTTGTCTTTGCGTTGCTTTTCGGTAGCTTCAGATATACCTGTGAAAGTTTTTTAAAGGTTTTAATACACAAATTCACAAAATTCTCCATAGAACAACAGAATGACTGTGAACGATTTCGACTGGGTGATAAAAGGCCCAGCTAACAGATTCCTTTTGTTTACGTTCGAGGCCTTAGTTGCTTGACGTCATTATTATCAAGTAGGTATGTGGCAAACTTGTCAGTGGCCAAATACGAATGAACATTTTGCTGTTTTGACAGATTTTTTTAAATGTTGCGGCCATGTCATTGTATGCAGTTACTTGAGTTCCCATTTCAATTTTAAAATAATCCTATCTCTGTGTCCACCTCCATTACCTAATTAACGCTCACGGAATAGTAAATAAATAAACGTTACACACTCAAAGGCCCACATTAAGGTTTTCCCTTGTGTCGTGGGTCCCTTGGAACACACATAAAGACAAACACAAACACCCATGACCCGAGAACAAACATCTGCTTTTTACACAAATAGGTATTTGCCCCAACTGGGAATCGAACCCCAGGTCCCGTCGATCAAGAGGCAGCGCCACTACCACTCGACCAAACCGGTCGTCAATATGCTTATAGACCTATTTTTTTTCCCTTTTATTTATAATCAAATAAGAAACATTAGTCACAGACAAAGCACATGATGAACAATGTTTGATTGATCAATAGGTAAGTCAATTGTTTATTTTATTAGGAAGATTTACAGCCAATATAAGCAATGCATAGGATTTTAAGTTATACAGAGCTGCTTACAAATCTTCACTTTGAGGCATAGTTACCAAAAGAAGGTTAGGTAAGAAAACTTACGAAATTACTCAAAATCAAAAAGAAGCAAAAGAATTACACAGTACAGATTAATAGAGCTCAACCAGCAGTCAGTTTCATTAATTTATAGATGTGTGTGGTCGAGAGTGTAGTAAATTCACCCAGAAGAAGTCTATTCACTTGTTATTTAAAGAGATTCGGGTTAAATGAGCTCGGAAATGTAGACGTAGGCAGAGAATTCCATTCCTTAGCAGTGCGCAATATGAAAGATGAAAAAAGTGCTCAGTTCGAATCTTCGGGATCTGGGATATTTTAGTGCCAGGTATTGTGTAAGTTTTTATTATTATTATGAGATTGGTTAACTCTTGACCCCAATCTTGACCAAGGTCATAGATGAGGTCGACGATGGAGCGAGTTAACCCAGAAAATGCATATAAAGGCTCTGGTACTCCCACGCACCGACGGAACACAGCAAGCTGTTTGGCGTCGGACTTCGGTAGGAGGGTGTAAGTCAATTAAATCTATGACTGTCAGTTTTACAGCTTTTCAGCCAGAATACAAAAATGTTCTTTATATGTACAAGAGGAGTCCTAATAATCTTATACTTTTTTCCTGTTATTAATAGAATAAAAGTCAAAGATACACTTGAATCTTTATACTACGATCCCTGTGTTTTTTTATGTTTTTGACGAAAGCGTAAATGAAAGATGTCAGCCTCTTGTCAGCTTCGAGTGAAGGAGTTTCTGTTACCTGTTTCCTATAACAATATCACACAACTATTAACAATGTTTATAATAATTGTACTTACCATATAAGGTCTACTATCGGCAACTGATTCCCCATTAAGTATTCTTCTTGAACTTTTAAATAATTTCTCCAAATGTTTTGGCAAATGGTTTGAATACTCTATAGCTCGGACATCTACAATCATGTCATCAACATAAGTAACAAAAAACGCATTTAACAAATAAATTGAATTTATTCTTATACTTACCTAACAAGAGGTGAAAAAAACTCCCGAAAATCCAAAAAAGAAGTTTCATCTTGTTATTACGCATATTTGATGAAAGGGATGCATTGGTACCGAAGGAAAACGGAATAAGTAAAAGTCAATTTCACGCGGCTGCAATCAATTAATTTTACCTCTCTACTTGAGTTATGGTTGCTAAAATAGACGTTGTTTATTAAAATACATAAACGATAGCAGCCAAACAATGTCAGATACAAGTTTTATTTCGTTTATTCTTTTTTAGCAAGATTTATTACTTAAAGAAGATTGATAAAACTCGTATACAATATGTTGATACGTAACATATAAAATGTAGACTTTGTTAGATAATTTCTTTTTGGATAAGTACTCAACTATTAGAAGTGTGTGTTAATACGTAAAGAAATGTGATTTGTACAATTTATAGATCCTGAAAGTTGAACAGACGTAAAAATAAATGAACAAGTACTTTACTTTTGATTATTTTTCTTATGTAACTGTAGAATGTTTCATAGGATATAGTTGTTATATCATTTTCAGCCCACAATAGTTTATTGTTATTACAATATTAGCTTATTGTTATAAAGGAGATTATTACAAATCCGTAGGTTTAATACTGTCAAAAGTTTGCACTAACTTTCAAATCTTTGCATTCTATTAGACGATTTTTTAATATTGTAAAATTATAAAAATTTTACATTATATGTTTAGATAGATAGAAAGATAAGACATTTATTTCCATCATATAATACATAAAGTAAAAAAAAGTAAAAAAAAAACATAAAAGTCATTACCTTGTATAATGTAAAAAACATTATAAAAATCATCAGCGTTTCCAAAAATATGTGGTTCTTATGAAACCAAATTGTTCTTCACTATTTTACGAAATGAAACACAATAAGAAATTTTATAAGAAAACTTAATATTACAATCAAATTAGATAACAGTTGCATTATCGGCACTTACACTTGCACTTGTTGCACTTTGAGTTTTATTAAAAGCTAATGTGACTTCTGGTACTTCAGTTCTATTGATAACCTTTTCGCTTTTTGCTCCTCTTGTGACATGTCTTACAATTGTAGCTTTATTATCACTTATCTTAATAGTTTTAGGTGTAGTCGTCTGAGTGACTTTTGAATGTTCTGGAAGTTTAGCAGTTTCTGTCATATCGTTAGCATCTTTTATAGCTTTCGCTTCCTTAGCGTGTTCAAGTTTTTCTTTGAATGTTTCTTTAACATCGGCTTCGGGTTCCGATCTAACGATAAGTCCATCATGTTCTAAGGGTCGATCAGGCCTAACTTTCATCTTGTGGGTAACAAACGGCTTGGTTACATTGGTTGGTGAATAAGCATTGGCCATTGCTGCTAGTTTCTGTTCTTCTTCTTTTCTTCTCATAGCTTTAATTTCACTTTTGGAGGGTCTGTAAAATATTAATTTAATTACATTTAATATTTTTAAAGACGATAATTATTCAGAGTGTAAGGGACAGCTTAGAAAATACTTACATGATGGAATCTACCCAAAACTACGATCGGCTAAAAATATTTTTACCCAGAAACTTTTTTACCTGCCTTAGTGTTTTACGCTGCTGTTATAGTTTTTGTAAAATGGTGTGTATTCGGATACATAATTTAATTTCAAAGAAAAAAATATTGTTTTTTTTTTAAATTCTTACCCATCAGGATGATCTGCCCAGTTCATTGCCACTTCATCATGTGTTACACTAGCTCTGAATATCTTACTGCAATCATGTCTGCAAAAATATGTGATGACAAATAAATAATTAGTAAAAATACAAAAAACAGCAGAAATTTTAATTCGCTAGATTAGGATTCCCTGAATCTAAGAACTGGAATAAGCGATCCTTCCTCTCTACATCCATCTTGGCGTCGTAGTGAAAAACGATCGTATGGAACTACCCAATCAGGAGAACACATTTTTTTCGCTGGCCGGCACTTTGGATTTGTGGACTCAAAATTTACGTAATTTTTACTTGTCTAATGAAATCTATCTACCCTGTCCCGGCGTAGATTGCTTAACTGACTCAAATCACTGAGCGATAATTGTCCAATACATATTTTGCTATTTGTTAGTTTAAACAAATATATATTTTATGGATCAAATAATTGTTACATTAAGAATAATAAAAAAAACTATAAATCCCATGCAATGAAAATAGTTTAAAAAACTCCTTTAGGCTGTAGCTTTTTTTTAAAATAGAAGGAAGATCTTTACGAAGTAGGGTCCCGGGCATAAGATGCTAATGAGACGTCAGCTCACGAGAGGACAGACTTCCAATTTCCACTCAAGACAAATACCCTATACAGGCTGTTGATTTGCTCGACAACCCCCGACTCAAGGATAGTAATATACACGACACTGATGCAAAAAAAAAACTTTGATAAAAAACTTAACCATTTATGTCCTAAAAATGTTGGTTGTGCAAACCCCTGCCCCCGAACAACCAACCTTGCGCGAGTAGGCACATGCGACCCGTCTCGGCCGTACGTATTAGGCGCAACGATACTTTGGCTACGCAAAATGTTGTTTGTCCCTAAATTATGAAATTAATGGACTATCCATGGAAATTTAAGGAATTTTTTAAAATATTTTTTTGACATCAGTATCATGTATACTACCCCTAAATTTTCTCTAACTAATTTTAATTCATCTAATACAAGGTGTTTCAAAAAAACCCAAAAAAAAAGAAATTCCAAAATTTAATTTTAAAAGTGAAATAGTTTAATTTTAAAAGTGAATAGATTTGACGGCCGGTTTGGTCGAGTGGTAGTGGCCCTGCCTCTCGATCGACGGGTCCTGGGTTCGAATCCCAGTCGGGGCAAATATTTGTGTAAAAAGCAGATGTTTGTTCTCGGGTCATGGGTGTTTGTGTCTGTCTTTATGTGTGTTCCGAAAGACCCACGACACAAGTGAAAACCTTAATGTGGGCCTTTGAGTGTATGGCGTTTTTTTTTTTTAATAGTCGCAACTCTAGTAAATCAGTTGCACGGTTTGGCATCTTTCAAAATTAAAGTTTCATATAATAAATATGACATACTTGTCATATTTGTAACAGAGCTGCGCAATAAGCTAAATTTTAATTAATTTTAAATTATGTTTTTGTTGGGTTTTTTGAAACACCTTGTATAAAAACAAAAACATAGACTTATTTCTTTTGCATTTGAATAAGGACATTTTTTTAACAATTCAAAATAATTTGATAATGTCAATCCAATACCTGAAATGCAAACTTCTACTGATACAAAGGATATGTTTTCCTTGGCAATCAGTTCTAATGAGAGTGAAGTCTAAGAGTGAAATACAGGGCTTTAGGTACCTCTCTTGGAACCTCTCGGGTGGTAAATCAGTCCATGAAACTGAACAACTTTCCCAAGGAACATAGGTCAAAATACGAAAAAAAAATTTAACCTCCCATACAAAATGCGCTATAAACTGATGAAGTTTGTTTGTGTATGCGTCTCATCATTGTTTTATTTTTATTTTTCAAATTGTGCAATAAAGTATATTGTATTGTATGGGAACTCAATTTTTTTTTCGTGTTTTGACCTATGTTCCTTGAGGAAAGTTATTCAGTTTCATGGACTGATTTACCACCCGAGAAGTTGCAAGAGAAATACCTAAAGCCCTGTTTAAGAAAAATGTTACTTATGAGTTTTACTTTACCCCACATCCTTGTTAATAGCACAATTTATAAGGATCCGGTTCTTGAAAACGCTGGTGTAGAGGAATGGACCGTAACACATATTAGTTTTCTCCTTGACGAGGCAGGCAGAGATGACTCCTACAATATTCAAATTGATACTCGTTTCCCCGACGACGAGAGGACCACCGTGGTCGTTCTAAAATCAGCAGATATTAGTCTGTAGAGTACCTATCAGTATCGCACATAAGTTTTTATAACGAATGGGTTCACTATCGACCATAATTTAGCTAGAAGATGTGGTCGAGGATGTAGCAAGCTCACCCAAATGACGCCTTTTCACTCGAACAGAGAATTCACTTTCTTAGCGGTGCGCAATAAAGAGAAGCGCCCCGTGTTAACACCACCCCATCTCTTTCCGTGGGTGTCGTAAGAGGCGACTAAGGAAACACAAATGAGACCTGCCTCCTAGTAAGCCATCCCAGGCAATGACACTTCATTTCTTTCTGAATCTGAGGTGTCGTCCTATGATCTCATGCGGTGTGGTAGGCTCTGTAAAGGGCCGTCTGGTTCGCGACCATCCTCCTACCGAAGTCCGACGCCAAACAGCTAGCTGTGTTCCGTCGGTGCGTAGGAGTACCAGTGCCTTTATAAGCATTTTCTGGGTTAACTCGCTCCATCGTCGACCTCATCTTTGACCTTATGGTCAAGATTTATTGGTCAAGATTCGAGGAAGGTAAAGGGTGGGTGCCCTGTGGTACGTCTGGATGTTCGGTTACATACATAAAACTGAAGTTGTTTGTATGGAGGGGCTAAAATACTTTTTTACACCTAGCTAAGTGTGTTCCTTGAGGAAATATGTTCAGTTTAGTGGATTGCTGACATCCTTAACTTGATTCAAAAAGTCGATTTATCTATTGTCTCGCCAAGAAAAGCGCGTGCCAGCCGTGAGCAAAGGACTAAAGTCAGTCATTATAACGTGTTCTACAAGAGTGAAGGAAAAGTAACTGAGTATCCGTTCACTCCATGATTTTGATGTAAAGCAAGTACAAACGAACAAACGCATTGACACGAGAGCAAGAAAGTAAAAACTAAAGATTTTGCGGCAAAAGTATGTAGTAAGTATACAAGTTTAAGGACAGCTTAGTAAATACTTAAATAGTGGAATCTATCCCTAACTACGATCGACTACCTACAAGTAATATATTTTTAAGAAAAACATCATGTTAAGGAGTTTTCGTTATTACCTACTTTGGCGTTACGCAATACACCACGAAACCGCGCTCCGCGCTACTTTCATGAGATACATTGCTGGTTTTCGTGTTTTACGACGTTATAATTTTTTGAAACTTCAAAAAATTTAATATTTTTCTGAGGAAATTATAAAATTATTTGGAATGGTGATCTGAGTTCAGGGTTTCAGTTTTTGCTAAGTTGTTCCTTACACCCTCTATACAGACAAAAGAACGCTACAGTAGAGCCGAATCCTAAAGTTACGTATGACGAGCATTTCAAATGATATTAATATTAGGAAACAATTTTTTTAGTCTAGAGTTATGATAATATACATCTTTAGATATGGTATTATTGGATTTTGTTTGAAAAGATAACGACGTAACAAGGTTATAACGACCTGTGGCTGTCATACGTAACTTTAGGATTCGGCTCTACTGTAGGGTATTCAAATTCTAATAAGTAAAGTTGTAATCCAAATATAAAAAAATATATATATAAATATATATATATACATATATATAATGAACGCACCTCACAAAACCCTCCATCTCTTATTTGATCTTGCTGCCTCCTAGAATTATTTCGAGGTAGCGGTTGATGCGCGGTCTTCCAATCGAACATTCTTCTTAGAGCTATTCCAGTATCATCCACTTCATCAGAATCCTTGGATACGTCTTGACAGTCTACGTATTTTTCCTGTAGTCAAATTATTGCTATTACTAGCTTTTGCCTGCGACTTCGTCCGCGCGGAATATGTTCTTTGGGCAGCATTATTATTTTTTTATGATATGTATTATCTATTATATCCCCAAAAAGGTCGAAATTTCAAAAACGCTACAGCAAATATTTATTCAATTCTTATTAAGTGCTTAAATACAAGGTGACATGGTTTTATCTTCGTCAAAGACCAACTTTCCATACAAACTTTATTATTATTATTATTATTTAACTCTTTATTTGCACACACATAAATATAACACAGACAGAAACAAACAAAACAAGAAAGTGTACAGAAGGGTGGCCTTATTGCTAAAAAGCAATCTCTTCCAGGCAACTTTCTCCCCTACTTCGACCCCTTCAAGCCTTTTATCGCATTAAAAGTAAGTATATGTCCTTTTCCAGGCTTTAGGTCTGTCTCTTTACCAAATTTCATCAAACTCAGTTCAATAGCTTAGGCGTGAAAGCGTAACAGACAGAGTTACTTTCGCATTTATTAATATTAGTAGGCGAAATATGAATTAATATTCATTTACGTTGACGTCGCCCCTTTCGCGGGCTTGCAGCCAAACTACAGAAGGATTTGTGTGTTATCCAATAGCACTGCAGTCAAATATCGAGATATTAATTTTCTTGTCACGGCAGTATTAACGAATGTATGAAATTTCGTTACTTCTTAATTACACCATCTGGGTACCTACCACGATTGTTTAAAAGCATTTCTGTTTAGGATCCAACTTTGAACTGCTTCGCAATTGGAATATTTTTTTAAATGGTACCATGATGGCGCTGCTTTTGAACTGCTCGGTTGTCTATGGTCCATTTTAATGTCTACATAAATTGTCGCTGGTCTGCCTTTGAATCGCAACAGCGCCAAAATTGAATCGCTTATAAGCCATCATGGTACGAATAAGCGTTGCAGACTTGTTTAGGTCCTAAATTGGATCGCGCTAAGCGATCATGGTAAACCTCCTGAACGGATAAAATCACCATCCTCATTCAACTGCCACTAAAATACCAAAGTCGCTCAGGCAGACTTATAAATCCTTCTAAATATAAGAAAGAAAAAAAAAATTAACCTTACCATACAAATCTCAGAGATGTAGTTGGAAGTGTCATAGGTGCAAACCATATAGTTGTCAATGATGTTGTAGTATCGCTTTCCCCAGCGGCGCTTGCACATGTGCTTCCCCATAATCGTGACTTTGGCCTCCAGCAAATCTTGTTCTGCCATCATACTGTCGGACTTCCGTGCATTTACCCACTACGGAAACAAAATTAATGTAACGAGAATAAAAAAAAAAGCAAGTCACAGGTGACTTGCAATAATTTATAAGCTCGGGTTCTCGTACGGATTACCGTGGCGTCATCTCTTGTCCTTCCACCTGTTTCTTAAATTACAAATTTACTTATAATAACCGACTTAAATATTTTTATAAAGGCAGTCTCTTAATATTCTTCTCATCATGTAAGTATAGCCAAGTGTTTAGCAAACTTGACTAACCCCTAGTATTAGAGATTACAAACCGTCAAATGGCCTCTGACTTGTATTTTTTTTAAATTATTCGATGGGTTAACTCTTGACCTCAATCTTGACCATAAGATCAAAGATGAGGTCGACGATGGAGCAAGTTAACCCAGAAAATGCATATAAAGGCACTGGTACTCCAACGCACCGACGGAACACAGCAAGCTGTTTGGCGTCGGACTTCGGTAGGAGGGTGGTCACGAACCAGACGGCCCTTTACAGAGCCGTCTGGTACTACCACATCGCATGAGATCATAGGACGACACCTCAGATTCAGAAAAAAATGAAGTGTCGTTGCCTGGGATGGATTACTAGGAGGCAGGTCACATTTGTGTTTTCTCATTTGGTTTTAACGACTGCAGTCAATCGACAACAGACCGACAACTTAACGTGCCCTCCGAAGCACAGAAACGCTTGTGATAAATTGCCACTTGTGTCACCCATCAGTATCTGTGCTTCTGTGTACGTTGCCTAACCTCACTGATTGGCTGAGATCAGCGAGCGCCACTGGGCTATGGCTATGAGCACTTAAGGTAGGCGAATAACGATGATACTAACTTCATTATATTTGTCAACATTGCCCCATCCAGCGATAGAGCCCGGAGTGCCTGGGTCTTCGAGTTTTTCAGATTGGTTGTTATAGCAGATTGGTTTGGGAGCATAGTCACACCCTCTGACACGTCTCGTGAAATCGAGCTCGTCTTCAAGCTTCACAACTGCTATGTCATTGTTCATCCATCTTATGTTGTCATTCTCATGCCCGTCGAATATGTAATCTGAAAGAAATGGTTCGTTTAATATTACACGTGGTGCGCTGCTCGCCACAGTTTCGTTGAACTTGGCTTGCCGCGCTTTCGTGCGCGTGTCTTGATACGTTTATGGATTCTTCTTCTTCTGTCGAGTCGATGGCTCATCGCGACTAAATTTTGCTTGCCCAGTACCTGGCCATAGAGATAGCACTGTCCGAGGCGTTCATTAAGTCCTCAGGTGTGTAATCAAGAACTTTAACGAAATTTCATACATTTGTTAATACTTTATGGGTTAAATTTAATTTAGTTAAAGAAACTTTGGAGACTGATTCTCCACATGAAACTGAACAACCTACCCCAAAGAAACCATATGGAATTATAAAAAAATGAATTAAACCTCTTTTATTAAGACAATCATACTGATCGCTTAAGTTAAATGAAAAGGTTAGACATTGTTTTTAGGGTTCCGTACCTCGAAAGGAAAAAATGGAACCCTTATAGGATCACTCCATCCGTCTGTTTGGCTGTCAAGACCCTTTTTCTCAGGAACGCGTGGAGGTATCAAGCTGGAATTTATATCAAGTACTAAGGTCTACTGTCCCTTAAAACTGTGAAAAAATAAAACTTCTAAGCCAACGCAATCAAAAGATACAGCCGTTTAAGCCGCAAATTTCCGCAAATTTTCGATACTCACAAGGGAGTCAAATCCTACAGGGTACTTCCCGTGAACTCAAAGTCTTGAAACTTGGTACGAAGCAACGTCTTATAGCACAGATAAAGGAAAAATTGCAAAAACGTTACATCACATAATAAAAATATTGAATAATTTTAAACTTACTACCCCTTTCCTCATGAACGCGTAGAGGTATTAAATTGACATTTTTCTTATATACCTACAGGTTTTTACGGAACCTTCGGTGCGCGAGTCTGACTCGCACTTGGCCGGTTTTTTTCAGATTTGGATCCATGTTTCTTGGGAAAAATTGTTCAGTTTATTAATCTGATTCACATTCTTAAAGTCTTGGAAACAAGAAATGCTCCTTGATTTCCGGGACTTTTTTCAAATCTATTATTTTTATGAGGCTGACCTATGTCTTGCTAAAACTCCATCTAGGTCCTGACGAAAGATAAGCGCTGTAGACTTTTATTTGCAGCATAATGCTGGGTCAGCGCCTCTTCACTCCTGTGACACTCAGAGTAAGTGTTGACTGATTGTAAATATTATTTAAATGTATCACTGTTTCATATGGCTTTGTTTATGTGCTTTGTTGTGTATTATTGGAGTGAATAAAGCTGTTATCTATCTATCTATATATCTATGCGTAAACTGGCCTTTCAACGTCAACATACTGAGTTTAAAAAAAGGTTGAGTTTTAAACTTTATACCGTAGGTAGCTTCATATCCGTCGATTTTTGTAACCACCAAGATTGGTAACAGCTACGAAAAAAAATTCACTGTTTTGTAACTGGTCTTGGAAACTTTTTGTGACCAGATACGAAACAACTTTTTATTCTTTCTTCGTAACTGCTCCATCGCGTACATGTAACAATCCCTTAAAACTTAATGATATGTCTTTATTTATGAAATTGGCTATTTCTTCACATACTTACTTTATTTTATTCATGATTTATTTAATTGAACAGATAGTACAAAAATTGTTTTTTCATTAAACATTTTCCCATATAATATAGATTTTAAGTAGAATTTATAAATTTTTACTTTGGATTTATTTGCTGAAAACGAATCTCAAATATAACTCGTTTCATCTGTTCCCCGTTGCATTGCTGACTTTTGCTGTGCTTTGTTATAATGTTATAACTACAACCTTCAATATTCGTTTAATGAAGATTGTAATTAGATATAAAGAATTATTAAAGTTAACTTAATGTTTTCCATTGTCCAAACCTTCACACAATTTGGATTTAGCGTTATCGAGGAAAATCCAAGAACGTAAGTATGAAAAAATCAATTTCCAAAAAATATTGTATGGAAAACATCAATTCCATAGGTAATAATAATAAAAACTTACTTCTAGGTATACACTTCCAGACAGCTTTCTTTGCGCCATTTTTGAGGCAAGGATTATTATAACGATCTGAGTCGAAGGAAAATCTGGGTGAGGAAAATGAATGATTTACTTTAAATCTAGAATAATATTAGTAATATTTAAATGAGCACATAAATAATTAAGCAAGATAGTTATGTTATTGGAGGACCGCATTGGGCCAGCGTGGTGGACTATGGCTTAAATCCCCTTCGTGTTTCGAAGAGAGGCCCGTGCCCCTCGGTGGGGACGTATATGGGCTGATAAAAAGTTATTTTATTAAATCAAATACGACTAAAATGCATAATTAGTATCAAACCGATCGTTCTCCATTATGTCCGCCGCGACACAAGCTTTGCTTTTATTAACGACTAGCTGACCCGACAGACGTTGTCCTGTTTTCTTTTTTTTTTCAACTTTCTTAATTTTTTCTTTCATAAGATCCTTCTCCTGATAATAACGAACAGAACAAAAAAAGAATTAGCGAAATCGGTCCAGCCGTTCAGGCGTGATGCCGTGACCAAGGGAAATAGGGATTCATTTATAAATATATAGATATAAGTGTCATAAGTAATGTATTACGTGAACCCATTTGAAACACGAGTGAAGCGAGTATTATAATTAAAATCCTTATAGGGTTTTTCTCTATATTAATTTCTATAAAAATACTCTGAAATTGGAAAAATCACAATTGTGGGTGGACGCCATTTGTTCGAGAATTGAATTCAAACATTTGAATGTTGGTGATTGGGTAAAGCTGCACTATTTTTAACCCCCGACGCAAAAAGAAAGGGGCGTTATAAGTTTAACGCGTCTGTCTGTGTATCTGTGTATCTGTCTGTGGTATTGTAGCTCCCAAACGGATGAACCGATTTTCGTTTAGTTTTTTTTATCACAGATAATTTTATCCCTGTTCAGTCGTGTAAAAGTTATCCCATCAAAAACAATACTTGTCAAAAAAACCAAGTCTCGCAACTCAGTTGTTCTGCGGTAAAAAGTTGTGAGATCCATGTAATACCAAGTCGGTTATTAATTTATTTAGTCTCTACTTAAGCGACTTTCTGTCTTAATACGTCCAGTCTCTAAGACCACGATCGTGGTCCATAACAATTGAAAATCAATTGTGTCTGGAATCTCCGTACTCGAAGCATTAAGTTGTTACGTAATAATTAACAGCATCTTATAGTGACGCATATCAATATTAAAATTCTTTAATGTTTTATATAAATATATCGAGACTTGGCCATCGCACTAAATAATTGAATTTTCATGTGTTTTCAGGCGATTGAATTTACACGTGTTTTCAGGCGATGGCCAAGTCTCAATATATTTATATAAAACATTAAAGAATTTTAATATTGACATGCGTCACTATAAGATGCTGTTAATTATTACGTAACAACTTAATGCTTCGAGTACGGAGATTCCAGACACAATTGATTTTCAATTGTTATGGACCACGATCGTGGTCTTAGAGACTGGACGTATTAAGACAGAAAGTCGCTTAAGTAGAGACTAAATAAATTAATAACCGACTTGGTATTACATGGATCTCACAACTTTTTACCGCAGAACAACTGAGTTGCGAGACTTGGTTTTTTTGACAAGTATTGTTTTTGATGGGATCTCATTTCTTTTTGTATTTTGTAGACAGTTCTACTTTTTTCCTTTTCGGTACCTTCTACTTATTGTATATATGTATATCTACCAGCAACGAATTTTCTTAAAGCCCTCTCTCTGACTTATGAACTTTTCTTATTTTTGTAGGTAGCCTTCCGTTTTCTCTTTTCCGGTACTACTTCTTGAGCTTCAGCTACAGTTTTTCTAAGAGCCCACTCCCTGTCTCTATGCGTTTTTCTGGGATCCGAACAGCATTGGGTCGCTCGCGCGTATGAGCGCGGCTGCTGCTCGCTCGGCGACATTCACCTTTCCACGCGCCCCACCACTGTCCCCGCCCCGCGCCCTCGCGCTAGCACCGCGCAGCGCGTAGTAACGGCCCGCGCTCACTCGCTAGCATCGCAGCGCGTGGTATAATAATTCATTTACAACCTTACGCACTCGTAATAAGTACGAATACGCACGTAGGTACGTTTTTTGCATTAAATAATTTAATTTACACGTGTTTTCATGACGGGAATACCCATTTTTTGCTCGATTTGGCAGGGGCACTACCATGCGCCTATATTTATATGGGACTAGCTTAAAGCCGCGGCTTCGCACGCAATAATAATAACTGCCGTAAAACATCGTTACGAATAAAGCCAATATTGAAAAATTTAACTGAAGACTTTGCTGTATGGGCTTAATTTTCTTTGCGGTCTTTTCTAGATTTTTTAGTTTTTCCTTGATTCATACACCAAATACTACTTATATTCCAAATTTGAAGCTTCTAGGTCTGCTAGAAGTGCCTTAGAATTTTGATGATCGGTGAGTCAGTGAGTGACAAAATTAAGAAATTTGACCCGTTATAATTCTTAAAATGCTGCTTCAAATTGAATGAAATTTGAAATATACCGTGTCTTTACAATGCCTGCATGGTTACTGAAAATTTCAGTCTTCTAGTTTTATCCACAACGAAGTTACAGGGGGCCGAAAATGGTCTGAATTGCTTCGAGAAAAGGATGGTACGGCCGTGACGCTTTTTTGCTCGACTTGGTGGGGGCACTGCCGTGCCCCCAGATAAGCAATCGAATGGGGTGATTCAACATTTTTAATTTTAGTGTTATTCTAACTGCGAAGGGTTTCATTTTATGGTTCCTCCACTTAGTAAGTAATCAATACGGGTTCCCCATAGTTATTTAAAACTATTTGAACATACTATATTTTTCACCAGTAGTGAAATGTATACTTAAGTTTTTTTTCACTAGTAAAATGTTTAATAGCGATGACAAGTTGTCGCCTTTCACTCACGTCACGTTTCAGCTGGCGTCTTACTGGCTTTAACAGTATACGCGGGAAGATTTTGCAGCTTACATGTACAGGATGTAAGAGACAGCTTAGCAAATTCTTAAATAGGGGAATCTACCCATCATTAAAATTGGCTACAAGTAATAATGTTTTCCTGGAAACGTTTAAATTTGGGAGTTTTCGTTATTTACCTATTCTGGTGGAACGCATTAACGTGATACCGCGCCTCGCACGCGGTTACCCCGCGTGCAAAATTTCTAATTTTCGTGTTTTACTCTGTTATTATTGTTTTTTATTGCAAAATGGAGTGTTTTCAAATTGTTCATTTAATTTATAAGCAGAAAAAATATTTTTCCTGAGGAAAATTCCACTGGAAAGCCATTTAAAATTATGGTCTGAATTCAGTGTTCCAGTTTTTACCCGACTGCGCGACGCAAAGGAGGGTAATATGTTTATCAGCCTATGTATGTATGTATTTATGTTTGTACCTTTGTGGCACTATTTAGACCAAACGTGTGGGCCGATTTTGATAAATGATACGTCGTTGGATTTGTTACGATGGCACAAATGTCATAGAAAGTATAAAAAATTTGAAAAATTAAAATGGCTGATTTTGGACGCCATAATGTGAAAAAGAAAATAATGAAAATCGACGAACTATGTCAAGTAGGATATCGTTGAATGGGTATTTGAAAATCATTGTTAGGTTTCTCATATCGTTTTTTAATCTGAATTAGGTACCGTTTAGGATCTATAACGATTTAAAGTTGACTTGTAACGATTTTCACTTAAATATAGGCTTTTAATTCGGAAATTGTTCAATTTTTGTGCAAGTGAGATGTATACACACCTAATGAGAAAATCAATAAAAATATATAAATATATTACTTACCCTAACTAAAAAGTGTGAAATAAAATAAATTGATTTGAAAAATAAAAAACCCGACTGCGTAATAAAAACTAAAAAGAAAAAAACAAGTAAGTCCAGTAGTCGAGACTTTAGTTATTGAATATTATTGAATAACATAACGATTTTAACAATCGGGACCCATTATTAGGAAGCCTGATTTTTCGTGAGTTATTTTTTGCTAAGCTGTCCCTGTATTTATGTCTTTCTTTTACTCCCAGTCCAACGTGTAAGTATCTCTTGTTCATGTAATTCGTTTTTAATTCTTCTTATCAGCCCATATACGTCCCCACCGAGGGGCATGGGCCTCCCTTCGAGACCCGAAGGGGGTTTAGTTAGGCCATAGTTCACCACGCTGCCCCAGTGCGGGTTGGTGGACCGCTCGTCTTTCGAAAACAAATTTTCTTAGACGTGCGGCTTTCATCACGATGTTTTACTTCACCGCTGAGCAAGTGATAATTAATTAGAAATCCGTACATAAATCCGAAAAGACGAATTTAGTGGTACAGGCCCATACCAGGATTTGAACCTGGAACCTTCCGGTTACAGGTCTGGCTCATTACCAACTGGGATATCTTAATACTTAAAAATCAAAATTACTTGTAAGTCCCGGACACGACGTAGAAATGCTTGACGTCTTCAATGCAAGCTGCTGACGTCAGGATATACTCCTCATGTATGATAGCTCCTCCACACAACCAGCGCCTGTACTCCTGGAATTTTGAGGCACTTGCCGGCAGTTTCAAATAGACCTAGAAAGATTTTTTATTTTTTATTAAATGGGCCCAATGCGTGGTGGACTATGGCCTAAATCCCCTTCGTGTTTCGAAGATTTTTACAATTCAAAATAGGCACGGCAAAATTTTATTTCCATTGCCTCCTATGTACTAGTGATACTAGAAGCTGGGAATATAGGGGGCAATGGTAACAAACATTCATTTTGCAGTGCCGTGCTGCTCGAATTATAAAAAGCAAAAAAGGCTCATCTTCTTAATTTTGTTCATAATTTATTTGATTTAACAGCTATTAAATACTAAAGTTGTTTTTTCATCCAAAAACTTTGCTATGAAACGGAAATTTTGAGTGAAATTAATAAATGTTTACTTTGGGTTTCGTTACTGAAAACGAAGCTCAAATAAAGCTTGTTTCATTTTCATTATACTTTTAAAATTTTGGTTGTCACAAATTCTAATTTACAATTTTAATTGATATTAATTATTGATTTATTGATTCTAGTTAGACCTTCAGGTAAATCGAACAAAATATTACGCCTATTTCTCAAAGATTTAAGTACGTAGCCATAGCCATAGGCAACCCATAGGTAAAAATGTGGCAAATTAAGTACGTAGCCATAAACATAGGTACCCTATAGGTAAAAATGTAGCGAATTCTCTGAGAAATCAGAAAAAACAACGTAACTCAAAAACTACAAAAATCGTACCACATATGGGAATGTTTCAGGTGCCTCTAGGGATGGCTCTACCTTGAGCCTTCTGCCTATCTCTGCTTTTTGGAACCTGATTTTGATGCGTTTTTTTTTTGTTTAAAAGCTGACGTAATCGCGATGATTCTTAGCTGTACAGCTTAACAAATACTGCAACTCTGAATTCAGACCACCATTTTAAATGATTTTCCTCCTGTTTTCTTTCCAATTATTTATTTTTTTCTGCTTAAATAATTTTCAATTTAATTAAAAATTAAATAATTTATTCGAATAGAACCCATTTTGCATTAAAAATACAACAATAACAGCGTAAAACACGAAAACCACCAATGTACATCGCATTCCGCGGTTTGACGGCCGGTTTGGTCGAGTGGTAGTGACGCTGCCTCTTGATCGGCGGGTAATGGGTTCGATCCCCAGTCGGGGCAAACATTTGTTTGAAAAGCTGATGTTTGTTCTCGGGTCATGGGTGTTTGTGTTTGTCTTTATGTGTGTTCCGAGGGACCCACGACACAAGGGAAAACCTTAGTGTGGGCCTTTGAGTGTGTAGCGTTTATTTATTTATATGTTGCGTAACGTCAAAGTAAGTAAATAACGAAAACTCCTTAAATTGACATTTCCGGAAAAAAATAATTTTACTTGTAGCTAATAATAGTTATGGGTAGATTCTACTATTAAAGTATTTGCTAAGCTGTCCCTTACATCCTGTATTTCATCAAAATTGGTTTAGCCGTTCTTGAGTCATTTGTGACAATTCTTTTTTATTTTTTTTAGTTTTTCGCTGTGCATGTGCAGAACACATTTGTATAAAAACGATAATTTTCTTTTAAATTCTGTTTCTCTACTGCACAGGCCATTATTAAGGTTAAATTTTTAGGTAATTATAAAAATAATTGTTAATATTTTTGGGCAGCTTTGTGAAGATCTGAATCTGAAGTGACGTCCCTTGGGTCCCATACCCCCAAGAGTCGGTCAGACAGGCCTCTCTCTCCGCTTGCCTCCATTTGCCAGTTGGAGTGGACCCCAACAGGGGCCGCAGGACTTTCGCCTCTGACTTGCCTTCACTGGCCGGTCAGAGTGGGGTGTCAGAGCTATATCCTCGCAGGGTGGAAGTGAAATATGCATAAGTCGCGAGTTGGTGAGGAGAGCTGGCCGGCCACCGAGCAGAAAGCGGTGCACACCTCTCGACACCCTGCGCCTCTCACACGATGTCGCCCCATTGCTCGGGCTCATCTTTAGTGATTTGACGAGTCACCACCCGCCCATTTGGTCGTGTTTTTCAACATAGATAGGGCAGGTGCCATAGTCCTACCCATAGGCTGTTACCCAGTCCACTAGCCTCTTAACCCACTAGCCCAGTTTCCTTTTTTTCCATTCTTTTCAACCGGGATTGTCTTTGGGTGTATTTCTATAGTTTGTACAGAGATAACTGCCGGTTGGTGTCACATTACTAAATGAAATTATCTAACGGACCTCTTCCTGCTGGCTTCGGCCCCACGCATGCCTTCCAAAGGTCCGGCATATAATAGTCCGTAATTCAAGGAATTGTTAGTTAAATACTTGTTCCCTAATGATTAAAAGAAATACTTACCATATAAGGACGATTTTCTGTTCTATACCCTAAGATGATTCTTCTTGAGTTATATAACATATTCTTCATTTCAGTTCCATTTACTTGCTTTAGTTTTTCATACAATGTCCGTGGAAGCTTTATATGACTTACTGTTGCTATGGCGAGGGCCCCTAAAAACAACTTTATTATTATATTAAAAACTAGCTTTACCCGCGCGACTTCGTTCCTATAGGAATTTTCCCGGAGATGTCTCAAAAAAAATGATTTCGACTAACTAAATCGGTCAAGCAGTTTTCGAGTTTCACCGAGATTAACAAACAGCAATTGATTTTTATATACGTGCTTATAAGAATGTATAATTTTTTTGAGTTTTGAGTCTTTAATTGGTAAAGCACTTCAAACAAACAAAAAATGCAACAATGCAATTAAAAAAAAACAAAAAAGCGCAAGTCGAGCTTGCTTACCAAAAGGGCTCTACTCTGCCTAGTCCAAAATTGTAAGAAAGGAACAGTAAGAATATCTTGATCGCTTAATTATTATACTTATATACCAAGTAAACAGTATCATAATATTATCTCGGTAAAATGGTTTTTCAAGTTGCCGATTGCAAACCTACGTATATTTGATGTTTTCTTATGTCTACTTACTGCATAGCATCAAACGAGTATTTAATCATTAATTAACTGTCTCTTTTAGGAGTTAAAATATTGATTTCATTGCTTAATACTAAAACAGGTTCAAATTCGCGTAAGCACATGTAAGTACATGAATTCCAATTCGCATACGAATTGACAAGATTCGCATGAGAATCTCATACAAATCTTGACAATTCGTATGCGAATTGGAATTCTATCGTTTCAAAAATATGTCTCCTGAGCGGTTGACACGTTACGGCGCGTTTTAAAAGCGAAGAAACGTCACTGGTTTAGATAAATACGCAATGTATTATATAAATATATACATCTATCTATTATAGTTAGTTATAAACTGTAAAATACTATGGAAAGTATTTATTATTATTGTAAAAAAGCAAGTATTAACAAGAAATCTTAAATCAAATCAATCGTTTATTTGTTAGAATGTCATTTACAATTAGGATGATGTCAAATTGTTATAATGGTTAGGTCACAATATATTCTACCGAAGAATTCGGTGTACAAATTTTACATAATTCTAATCAATTTGGTCAAAGTATAGTACATTTTGTCAATTATATTTAAACTATTATTAATAATGTCAATATCAGGTATCGTAATATATTCTAATGTTATCTTTGGATCTAGTGTTGAGCTGCAAATAACTATTAACCGTATAGAAACACTAGTTAATCTAGACATGGGCACGGCATTGCATCGCCATGCTAGTTTCAAAGCATTGTGGTGCGGTTCCCGATGTTCATGCTGGAGACAGTCATTCCGCCGTTTCCGAGGGAGATTCTCGGTTGCAAACACCCCCGGAAAAACACCCGGGAAATAGTGTTAATAAGTTTTATTTTAATTAAATTATATTTCATATCTATGTTAGTCTGTAAGGTATTTATCTATGGGCCTAGATGCCTGATAATAAATGATTTTATTATTATTATTAAAAAGGCTGTGGATGCTATTAATAACACAAAAAAACTTATATACGAGAATTTGGACCTGTTTTGGTATTATATTATGTCTTTAAATCGCAAAAGTCTAAAGTAATTTCATTGTATTTTTAGGTTTAGGTTATCGTACTTACTTAAAATACAGCTTGATAATCCAAGAAGAGATATAAACAAAATTTTTCTGTAAAATGAAGTAAACATGATAGAAGCATCTGGATGGAGTTGCCTTCAGTAAAAATACAAATTTTAAATTAAACATGCAAGTATATAATTTCGCGGTTGAGTTAGAAACTGATTAATCAAATATATGAACTTCGTTATCGTTACAAGAACTCCTGTATTCATACTTAATACTCCGAGTTTTATTAGTCTTCCGACTTTTATTGTTTTTTAGTGCAGTCGTTCTAGATTACAGTATAACAGTAAAATTGAACAAATAAGCCTTAGAACTTAGGGTTTGATATACTATCTTTCCGTCTGGGACTTCGTTCCCGTAGGAATTCGGGAAAATTATGCAGCTGACGTGTTAATCCAGGGTGCCAGCTACCTCCAAACCTAATTTTATCAAAAATTGGTTCAGCCGTTTGATCGTGAAGAAGTCACAAACATACACACACACTTACAAATGTTCGCCTTCATATTATTAGTGTGATTTGGAAGCAGCAAGCGGTGATAGCTAAGTTGGTAATAAGCTAGACTTGTAACCGGAAGAATACGGGTTCAAATCCTGGTGCAGACTTGTACCACTAAAATCGTTTTTAGGATTTATGAACGGATTTTTCATTAATTTATCACTTGCTTGGCAGTGAAGGAAAAAATCTTGATGAAACCCGCACGTTTATTCGTTTTCAAAAGGCGCGAAATCCTCCAACCCGCATTGAGCCAGCGTGATGGACTATACTACTATAGCCTAAATCCCCTTAATATTTTAAAGGATGCCCCTTTGTGACGCTGATGAAAAAAAACACGTAGAAAAATAGTTTAAGAGTCAGTTTTTTAAACTTTTAATCCTAATTAAGGAACCTGGGTCTTTGAAGTAAGGTGATATCGACCTCTATCCCTTTGTCATACATTCCTTTTGCGCTGAATGATTTTAACATAACATGTATACTGAATACAGCAATGTACGATCAATTGAAACTGTTGACTCAAAATCGGTATCAGAGAAGGCTATTTTGTAGGCTATTTTACTCAATGCATCTTCGAAGCACTTTTAGGTTCAGGCAAACTTCAAAATTGGGAAATGAATCTACGTCTAAACGATACGCTGGCCTCCTTTTCAGCTTCATTGCTTTGTCATGTTTTCTTATACTAAAGAGCTCAGGAGAGATTGACGGGGCTGAAGAGTTTCTTCACTATTAGGGTTCCGTACCTCGAAAGGAAGAAACGGAACACTTAACGGTCCGTCCGTCCGTCTGTCTGTCTGTCAAGACCCTTTTTCTCAGGAACGCGTAGAGGTATCAAGCTGGAATTTATATCAAATATTTAAGTCTATTGTCCCTTGGAGCTGTGAAAAAATCAAACTTCTGAGCCAACGCAATCAAAAGATACAGCCGTTTATGCCGCAAATTTCCACAAATTTTCGACACTTGCAAGGGAATAAAAACCTACAGGGTACTTCCCGTGAACTCAGAATATTGAAATTTGGTACGTCTTATAGCACAAATGTAGAAAAAATTGCAAAAACCGTAAAATTTTACTTACATCATATAATTTTTTTTTTTTTGTAATTTTAAACCTACAGGTTTGTACGGAGCCCTCGGTGCGCGAGTTTACGTAGGGTGATCCAATGCCACATTTTCTAAAATATGAAATTAATAATTTCCTACCAACATTTTTGGAAAACTTATTTTTTTAATTGTTAGGCAATCTGGTCAAGGGAGTTGGCAAGGGGGGGCAGGGAGGGGCAGCTGCCCCCCCTAGGGATTAAAAATTGTAATATGAAACTGCAAAGTAAACCAAAGTCTTAAAACCGTGAAATTGACTTACTTTGCCGATAAATCCCGCACGTCAAAACTCGAATAACTTCACTAGGTATTTATTATAAGTATAGTACATTACGACTTCCAAGTACAAATTTGGATCATTTACACATTGAATGACCGTTCTTTTTACAATCGCCAATTCGCCATAGAAGCAAACACTCGCGCTACAAGTGTAAAGCTTCATGCTCTCAACTGTACCTCTTTCCGTGGGTGTCGTAAGAGGCGACTAAGGAAACACAAATGAGACCTGCCTCCTAGTAATCCATCCCAGGCAACGACACTTCATTTTTTTTTAAATCTGAGGAGTCGTCCTATCGTCCTATGCGGTGTGGTAGGCTCTGTAAAGGGCCGTCTGGTTCGCGACCACCCTCCTACCGAAGTCCGACGCCAAACAGCTTGCTGTGTTCCGTCAGTGCGTAGGAGTACAAGTGCCTTTATAGGCATTTTCTGGGTTAACTCGCTCCATCGTCGACCTCATCTTTGACCCATCTTATAATAAAAAAAAAACCTACAATTTATACTTTTCTCATCCTCCAGCCCCCACCTGGGCCAAGGACTGGCGACGCCCTTGTATCTGCTGATAGGCATTGGAATCAATTTATTGTAACGTTTTTTTACATAGCCAATTAAAAGTGTTCTACAATGTTTTTCAGCGAGATAATTTTTGATCAAGTGTCTCAAGATCAGTTAAATATATTGTAACGCACATCACAGTAAACTAAGCTTTTCATAAGTCTTGCAATTTAAGGTTTGCAATTTCTAAATAGCTAACTTCTCTATAAGAACTAATGGACACAGTGACGTAGGTTTACCACGTAAAACGCGTAAATTCTTATCAATGAAATGGTATTGGCTTTGAAATAGAAATGACTCAAGTACCTATGTCGTTGTTATCAGCAGAGTTAGGTTTGAAAGGGATAAGTTTGCTTATCTATAGATGATATTTTTTTATGGTTATGTACGTCATTATTTTTGTAGTCTGCAGAAACATATGGACTTTGCGCAAGAGTGTAAAGATAATAACTCTAATTAAAGGGGATCCCATTTCCTTTCCCTTCCCGCTCCCTAGCTAGGCTCTTGATTCATTGTCTTTGCTTCTATCCACTTTACCAAGCTTGTTTTGTCCCTTACATTTGCTGCTCGTATGTATATATAGATATATTTTTATATAATTATATATATGTATACTTATATATTGGTTTATTGGTATTATTTATATATATTTAATTTTATGCACCACCAACTACTTCTTACCTTACTGCTGTCTTACCCTAAGGTTGCCTGGAAGAAATTGCTACCAAGCAATAAGGCCGCCTTGTTGTACACTATGTTTCATGTTCTGTTAATTGTATTGTATGTCTTTGTCTGCAAATAAAGTATATTGTTTTGTATTGTAAAGGGGATCCTGATGAACCGATGAGTTCACTGGGGTCCCCTGGGGGATCGAACTAGGGGATACTGGTGGCCCTTTCCAAAATTAAAAATCTTGTATCACCCTTGAAATTTGATTGCTTATAACTTTTAGTCGATTGAAAAAATTTTGACCAATAAAGCTAAGAACCGTCTCAATAACGTCAGCTTTCAAACCCAAAATCCGCATCAAAATCAAACTATCCGTTTAGGAGCTACGATGTCACAGACAGACACACAGATACCCAGTCATGGTATAGGCCCGCACTAGGACTGGAACCAGTAACCTTACGAATACAAGTCTGGCTCATTACCAACTGGGCTACACACATAAATATATATATATATGGAAAATCACTGAAACTAATGGCCCTAGATTTCATCGTTCAATTTCTATTACTCCAGGAACTTTAGCATTTGACTTCGGAAAAATTCCAACTAAGCTGAAAATTTGTGTACATGTACCTTTTAGCTTCCTGAATAACCTCTGAAAAGTCCCATGAGTCCAGGGGTGTGCATAACTTTTGATAGCTAAAAAACGGTGAGAAAAATGATACTTTTTGCTAATATCTTCGTTCCTGTTGATCTTACCATTATGCGGTGTACTAATGGTACCCGAGCTGAGAACAGTTTTACATGACCAATTTCCTCTCGGGTGATAACTTGTAAAATGCTTCAGATAAATTTCAGAACGTCTGCCGCGGCTCGGTGGGTGGGTTAAACAACAATAGCCTCCCAATCACGTTGAAAAAAAATATTTTATCTGTTCAGGTGGTGATATTGAGAACTATTCAATTTTCATATACTTGCTGAAAACCACTTCGACCAGCAGCGCCACCACCAACCGAACGTGAAGTTGCAAACTAAGTAGCAACTGGAAATTCAGTTTAAAAAAGTATGAGTCACCGACTTCAATCAAAAGTCAAGTCAAAGTCCAACAACAGCTCGCACAAAGTAGATGACTAGTATTTTTTGCAGACTACAATGCAAAAAAACAAATAAATAATCTAGGTACCCGTCGCCGCCGTCGACGTTGTGGTTGTCATCGTTGCACATCCAGCGTCACGGTCAACCCAAGGACCGGCCCAACGTCATGGGCTGCTATTGAAACCACAAGTGGTTCCCCCGTGCGCCGCTCAGCGCACGAGAAGAAGGTTCTGCCTGACTACAATGTCTAATGGGCGTTTCCCGACTGGCCGGCACGGCGACGGCGACGGCGACGGCGAGAGTGACAGAGCTATACTAGGAAGCAAGTATCTCTGTCACTCTACTACCTACCGACTACCGATTTCTTGCTTCCTAGTATAGCTCTGTCACTCTCGTCGTCGCCGTCGCCGTCGCCGGTGCCGGCCAGTCGGGAAACGCCCATTAGCTGATAACCAAATGTCATCACTCATCCCTACTAATATTATAAATGCGAAAGTAACTCTGTCTGTCTGTCTGTCTGTCTGTTACCTTTTCACGCCTAAACCGCTGAACCGATTTTGATGAATTTTGGTACAGAGATAGATTAGAGCCTGGGAAAGGACATAGGCTACATTTTATCCCACAGTTGGGCACGATATAACCTGTTGTCCACGCGGGCGGAGCCGCGGGCGGAAAGCTAGTTTATTTATATGATGTTCTGATTTGTATTATTTTTTTGTGCTTTTCAGCGCTTTTAAAAAAATATAATTTTCGACAAAATTTATATGGGACCACCCCCGGAGTACTCTTTCGAACAAAAAAAGATCCTTTATAGGCATTTCTGGCATTTCTTTATAGGCATTTTCTGGGTTAACTCGCTCCATCGTCGACCTCATCTTTGACCTTTATGGTCAAGATTGAGGTCAAGAGTTAACCCATCTTATAATATTTTTTTTTTTTTAAATCTGTCGATAATTGGCGGAGAAATCGGTGAACATACATAAAAAAATACACACAGTCGAACATAGAACGTCCTCCTTTTTAGTGGGGCAGCAAAATGAATGTTTTCGTTAAAATTGTTCTCATTGTGATAAAAGCGTCATTTTTTACCATGCTTAGGGGATACCATAGCAATTATTTTAAGATGTGGAGGCAAGCTGCATTTGACCCCTATCGCATTTTAGAGGTCAAATTGTAATTTCGATGACGTTTTACTCCTTTTTAGGGTACCGTAGTAATCTACGAACCCTTATAGTTTCGCCATGTCCGTCTGTCCGCGGGTTTTCTAAGAAACCCTAGGTACTACAAAGCTGAAATTTGGCATGGTTATACATATTAATCACGCCGACAGAACTGTAGAGTAAAACCTTAGAAAAAAAATTTTTTTCGGGTGTCTCCCATAGACGTGAAAGGGCGATGAAATTTTTTTTTCTCGCCAATATCATGGAGTGGGGTGTCATAGAATAGTTTTTTAAAAGATAGAAGGGGTTTACTAAGAACGTTTTTCGATTTAGCACTCCGTTTGCGAATCATAAATTTTTAAAGTGAAAATTTTTGTCAAACACAAGTGTCCCCCCCCCCTCTACCAGCTAAACGGTTGTTTCTAAAAATGTGAAAAAATTCACAGAGGTAGAATATGCATCAAATTTAAAAGGAAAACTATAAAACATAAGTTGGCTCTTCAAGTTTGCGAGTAATGGTAGACCAAGTGCCAAACATTGTTGGGATTATTAAGAATATATTTACTAATATTAGATCCTTGGTACTACAGAGCTGCAATTTGGCATGTTCATACTTATTAATTGCGCCGACAAATAGAAAAAATAAAATTTTGTAAAAAAAATTTTTTCGGGTGTTTCCCATACATGTGAAAGGGCGATGGATTTTTTTTTCTCGCCGATATCATCGAGTGGGATATCATAGGATAGTTTTTTAAAAGATAGAAGGGGTTTACTACAAACTTTTTCGATTCAGCAGTCCGTTTGCGAAAAATTAATTTTTAAAATGAAAAAAAATGTTAAATATTTCACGAGCATTTAGCATTTACGACGAAGTTCAGCCTAATCCAAAACTGCCATACAAAGTTCCACGCTAAAAGTGAGGCAAGGTCGAAAGCCAAGCTGTAACATATTGACATTTCATGTGTCGTTATAGGTTTTTGGGGGTGTTAATTACGAAAATGACATCAAAATTATACACAATCGCCACGCGACCTGCTTTTTAGCACCAGCTCGAAATTATTCCTAACAATACTTTGGTTGCTAAAAAAATTAAAAAAAAATTTTTTTAAAGTAAAAAAAAAAGTTCGCGCTCGCTTCGCTTGCGGATTACATACTTCCCTTCTGTTGTATTTAGCCCAAAACCAAAGTTTGTGTCCCCCCCCTCTACCAGCTAAACGGTTGTGTCTAAAAATGAGAAAAAATTCTCGTTGGTAGAATATACAACGAAATTAAAAGAAAAACTATCACACATAAGTTGGCCTTTCAAGTTTGCGAGTGATAGTCGACCAAGTGCCAAACGATTTTGGAATTAATAAGAATATATTAACAAGGTTCAATACTAAAAGTGAGGCGAGGTCGAAAGCCAAGCTGTAACATATTGACATTTTAGGTGTCGTTAAATAGGTTTTTGGTGGTGTTAATTACGAAAATGACATCAAAATTATTTTATCAGCAGGTCTATATTATTTCTAATAATATTGTCGCAAAAAAAAAAAAAACTTTTTCGCTCGCTTCGCTCGCGAATGTTATAATTTCTTTATGTTGTGTTTGGAACAATACTAAAGTTATTTCTGAAACTACAAACTCTGTAATACATTTGTTTTTTATAATATAGTATTTGGAGATTTTAACATCGACTATTGACTAGTGATGGAAGATACTTTTTTTTTATTAATGAAGGGTTCGCTCTTGACCAATCATACTCAGTCTTTTAAGGCTTTTAATAAAGACTCACCTTATTTTTGACGCCTCACGACTGATTCAGTCTTTTAGTTCCCAACCTTTAGTCATAAGACTAGCTTTTGTAGTTGAAGTCTTTTAACGTAAAAAACTGAGCTGTTACTTAAACAGCTTAAAGGACTTAAAAGACTGGCGACTCATTATCTGGGAAGTCAACAGTCGTAAGGTATGTGTTGATAGAATGTAAATATCTCATTTTATCTCCATGTTAAATGTTATCAAAATGTATTTAGTGGTTTAGGCGTGAATTATTCCTTTTGGTTGATAGGTTACAAAAGAAATATTGAATATCACACACAAACTGCGGTGCGATCCCTTTTACATAAAAGAACTTGAGTCGTTTAAGTCCTTTAGTATTTTGAAAACAACTCGATTCGTTTCAGTTTTTAATCTTTTAATAAACTACTAAGTCTTATTAATAAAAACTCGAACTTTCAGTCTTAATTTTAGAGTCAAGTCCTGTAAGATGGAGGCGAGTCTTTTTAATAAGCCTTAAAAGACAGTCTTTTTCATCTCTAACTACGACCGTAACGATAGTACACCCGTTTTAAATGAATACGTAATGTGAACAATTTTTATACAACCATTTGCATCCACGCGAGGTGGTTATTAAACAGATTTGTTTTTTCATTTTCCTTGTGGCGCTGGAATCTACATTTCTCCTTTAATTACCTTCTTTCTTTGTGACCTCGTTTTTATTAGACATTAACCATCCATATGCTCGTAGAATTAAGAAGCCAGCTGCATATTTGAACCATGCTGCTACGGAACCCTACAATGCGCGTGTCCCGACACGCTCTTGGCCGGTTTTTTATGTATTTTTATGAATCCATTTTGGAGGGGTATTAGACATTTACATAAGACACTTGAATCATCAAAATCGGTTGAGTAGTTTAGGCAGGAGCTATTCCCAAAATAATAGAATTTTTATTAGAGTAGTAATTATATCCATTCTCGTATGAAGTCGTATGGGAACCCATATTTTTGGGATAGAAAGATAAGCCTGGCTACACTTATACCTTAGGTGGATTAGTGTGGTAAACGCTCAGGAGATTGCCTCTATCACCGGAGAACGTTTCCATACAAAAAAGTCGTCGATTGACTACCAGATAGGCCATTTGGCAGTTTGAAAATTCTGACACTAGGGTTAGTCAAAGTTCGCCACACTCTTGATTATATCTACATAATAAAAGCTGATCAATCAGTGGTTTCTAACCTTTTTAATATTGTTACCCTTGTAACCTATGAGGAAAACTGATTTTACCCCCCTTTAAAATGTTATCATATCAAACAATACAAACAACGTTTTATCTTTTATTTTAGAGAAAAACTCTTTTTCTCTTTGTGTTCTCTGTTTGGTATTCTGTGTGATTAATAAGATAATTAAATTTTGCACCAATTTCATTGCATAGAACTTTGACGATTCTTGAGTTTGTAGCACGAAATGGTTCACAATTAATATTTTTTTACGATTCTAATAAATAGGTTCTTCGTTACCCCCGTAAAATAACAGATTTACCCCCGCAGGGGTAATTACCCCCAGGTTAAGAACCGAGGTGATAAATTAAACAAAGTGATATCCTATAAAAACATTTATTCGGGTTGTTTCGCTATAGATTTTTCATGTTTCTTCTTACTGCTTTTTGTACTTGATTCATTATCTAAGTGGGATTTTGTGGAGCTGAAAAAAAAATTACGATTTTAATATTCATTTGTCATCTGTATCATCTTTGTGGGGTAGGTAGAGCATTATGTGGTACAAGCTCCTATTTTCTTATGGTCTCTCAGCAATTCTAGTAGTTTAACGAAAGAACATTATTTTAGGACGTAATTATAAATTTAAATAATTAGTGTAGACAATAAATCGAATAATTTTTATAACCATGAAAATTATACCAAAACAATAATAAAATACGTATATTTTTAGTTCTGCAATAGATTTGATTTGAACTAGGAAAAAAAGAGTGACAAAATGACGGCAACGCCAGATTGCGAGCAAGCCTTTGCGCGGTGCCCTCGCGCAATCAAAGTGAAGTTTCACTGTCAGCGGAGTGGCACCGGTGACGCGCGAGTCTGTCACAGGCCGTGCCAGGTATGCTAAATTCAAGTTATGGTAGGCGATATAGAAATAACGAAGCTGTTAGAAAGGGCATTAAACCCGCACGCTTGCCAAACGTGCGGGCTTCTGACTGTAAAAGGGGCTCATAAACTACTGGAAATAACACTAAAATTAAAAAAAATTGTGTTATTCCAGTAGTTTATCCCGATTGCTTATAACTTTTAACCTTTTAGCGCCAAGAGTTTTCGTCAAAAACGACCACCACTCGCCACGACATAAAAAAAAATTTGTTAATGTCGTGGCGTATGGCGAACGCTTGGTGAACGATATTAAAGTTAAAAAAAAAACATTTTTTTTGTCCGATATATCAGACTTTGGTGGCGAGGGCACGAGACTTAAACGTCTGATATATCAGACTTTGGCGGTGAAAAGGTTAAACGGCTGAACAGATTTTCATGAAACATGGCTAAGAATTATCCATGATACAAAAACATGGCTAAAAATTATCCATGATACAAAAAAAAAAAACTAAACAAAAATCGGTTCATCCGTTTGGGAGCTACGATACCACAGACAGATACACAGACACTTTAAACTTATAACACCCCTCTCTTTTTGCGCCGGGGCTTCAAAAAATTTTTTTAAACGCTCCCGCATGGTTTTCAACTTAATTTTAAATTACGTTTATGAATAAGGGGGTTAGTGTTTATGCTTAATATTACAATGTGTCAATCATTAAGGTGTGTGGAATAAAGGTTTCTGTATTTCTGTACAGATAGAGACATAGAGACATATTTTTTACCCTTCAGCATTTGATCTCCAGTTAAAGTGAGTCTCTACCATCATTGATCTGGATGCTCTTAAAACACTTCTACATCTTTCCCTGTTAACAAAAACGTATAAGTTATTAGGATTTTATAGACAGCAGCTATTGTTAAGCCTTCTTTACCTTTTGGTAATCGGTTAAGAACAACACCACTCCATCTCTTTCCGTGGGTGTAGTAAGAGGTGACTAAGGAAACACAAATTTATGAGACCTGCCTTTCTATCAATTCATCCTAGGCAACGAAAACTCAATTGTTTTGAATCTGAGGTGGCGTCTTATGGTCTCATGCGGTGTTATGCTCAGTAAAGGGCCGTCTGGTTTGCGACCACCCTCCTACCGAAGTCTGACGCCAAACAGCTTGCTGTGTTCCGTCGGTGCGTGGGAGTACCAGTGCCTTAATAGGCATTTTCTCGGTAAACTCGCTCCATTGTGATCTCATCTATGACCATTGAGGCCAAGAGTTATGAAGTTTTTAAAAGGCTTTTTCAAGCCTATGGGAAGAATAGACAAGAAACTCGAGTGTTGCTCTTTTTTGAATTTTTTTTATTACAAACTCCTGAGAAATCTGAAATTTTGCACAAAAGTTCATTTAAAAAATTCGCACTTGAACGAAGTCGCGGGCATCCATTGTAAACTATGTGATTACAGATTATATCACGTCCATCTGTGGGATAAAATATGGCCTAAATCCTTTCCCAACGTCTAATCTATTTCCGTACCAAATTCCATCAAAATCGGTTCAGTAGTTTAGGCGGGAAAGCGTAACAGACAGACAGAGTTACTTTCGCATTTGTAATATTTCGTTCCACGCTGGACTGGGAGTGAAAGAAAAACTTAGAATGTACCAGCTGCTAACTCTACCCAGGCATACTATAAAAGTCAGTAACAGGGACGCGAGGGTTTTGCTGTATTGTGGGCGAAAGGATGACAACCTCTCACCACTATACATCACTCGATGCCACGTTTGACATACACTCACACAAGCACGCACATGCACTCGCACACACACGCTCACACAAACACGCGCACACACGCACACACACATACACACGCATACGCACGAGCGGACGCACACGCATTATACACACGCACATGTGCATTACTTTTATTAAGTTTTTTTTTTATAATTTCTTTTATATCTTATATTTTATTTAATTAATTTTGTTCAAATTCTGTCGAAATAGATTGTTTACATAAATAACATAATGTATAATAGAAGAGCGGGGCTTCTAACACAAGTAAAATTTTTACTTAAAAGAAGCCTCAACACTGTTTTTTGTAAAATTGTTCTCTAGGAAATAAACAATTTTTTTTTTTTTTGAATGTATGTCAAACGTGGCACCAAGTGGTTCTGAAACACTGATACTCTGCCTACGCCATTAAATTACGGGCGTGAGCGTATTTATGAATGTATATTAGTAAGGATTCATATCAGCCCATTGCAGTCCACTGCTGAACATAGGCTTCCCCCAAAGTGCGCCACTTTGCACGATCCTCCGCTGTTTTCATCCAGCCACTGCCCGCTATCTTCTTTAGGTCATCTAACCATCTGGCTGGCAGGCGTCCTACACTACGTTTGCCAAGACGTGGTCTCCATTCGAGAACCTGTCCACTCCTGTCTGTAAGGATTACAATACATAATTCGACACTTACGCTAAATTCTTATCGAGTGCACAAGCTATTAGGTTTCGGTTATTAAATACACTAGTGTACAGGAAGGGTCCGTAGCACTGCTGTGATCCTTCCCTGGTCTGTGTAGCTGATATAACACCAATTATCATGGAGGTTTTACCGTGCCCGACTATCAAAGGACCACCGTGATCGTTCTGGAATAACAAAAATGTAAATAAAATAATTTTTCGTTTCAGTAGCGGCTGAATCAACCAGGGCCTCGATTCTGTAACTTCTGTTATGTGTTGATGGAATGTTCGCCATTCTGGTTGCGAAATTGACAAGTATTTCAATTTTATACATCTAATGACGGCTGCTATGACTAGTGGCACCACCGGTAGTTGCTAGGTAGTTTGCAATTTTACATTCGGTTGGCGGTGACGCTGGTCGGGGTGGTTGTCAGCAAGCATATGAATATTCTTTGTAATGTCCTCAATTTCGCCACCTGAACAGATAAAATGGCCTCCATTCCATCGACATGCAACTGAAGTTACAGAATCGGGGCCGTGGTGCTGGGCCTCTGAGGCAATCGATTTTTTTAGGGAAATCGGCCTTCGATTGTGGGAAAAAGGTAGCGACCCTCGCTCCGAGTCATTTCTGCTGCAAACGCTATCCATCGCTATCCAGCGCGGTAATGCTGCAAGTGTGATGGGTACCTTTGTACCGGGGATGACTCGGGACGATTTTTAACTTGACAATTTCGTATTTTTACGCGAAATAATAATTTAAAAATGTATTTGACAATTGAATGTAAAACGATGTACCTACTATGACGTATAAACGTTACTATAAATAATGTGTGGTTATGGTTGGTGAAACCCGCACGTCTAAAAAATAAATTGAAAGGCGATAGAAATATACAGGGTTAACGGGAACTCGACGTATTCCTGGCAGGACGTGATAGGGCAGCCAAAATGCAACAAATTTAACCCACCTTATGTATAGGTGAAAGTTAATAGTTTTCGAGATTACGATAAATTAAGATTTTTTACGAAAATACCCAGATTTTATAATTGAGGATGGAAGAGTAAAATGTAAACTATTACTTCAAGTAAAAGAAGTTTGGAAGCTATATACCATCTACACCTACACTAATATTATAAACAAGAAAGATTTATATTTTTGTATGTAACAAATAAACTAAAAAATTTAAAAATTCCTTCACCATTAGGATGGTACATTATTCCTGAGTAACATAGGCTAAATAATTTTCCCAAAATCCCACGGGAACGAAATCCCGAGCGGAATGCTAGTTTATAAATAAAGCACCTCGCAAAATCCACTGGAAACAGGCTTGGCTCGTCGTGTTTCGATCTCAGTTCGGTCTATTCGGCGGCCTTCCGGAACTTCTTCCTCATCCGATTCAGAGGAAATCAATTCTTTGCAGTTCACCACATCCTGAACGAAACAAATATAATGTTTTTTTCTATATATAAAATCAAGAATGGCTTCAACCGGCACTATGTATCTAGACACACGGTAGCGTCTCAAAGCCAAGTTCAAAAATCTGACGAGCCACTTTTGGCCACCTCATAACTCAAAAACTATTACACATAAACATGTCAAATTTGGTTTATATATTGGGACTTGCAAGGTAAATATGTGCTCCAAATTTCATAAATATATCTCAAACGGTTATTTAGATATTAACATCCAAAAATTGTTATTTTTATCACTGACCTATCAAAACTATAACCTAGTTTCAGATGACCTAGAAAGTTCAAATTTGGCATGCAGATAGGTAGTTGGGTGAATACAAAGGAATAAATCAGAAACTAGTACATTTTAATCATTTCATTATCATTTTTCAATTAATTGATTCTATTTAGGAACACTTACTTAAAGTGCCTGTGATGTAAGAATCAGCAATCAAAATTGATGACAGCTGGGCATAATTTTATTATGAACAAGTAACTCTACTAATAATTTCTGTACAAAAAGGAATGATATCCCATAAAAAACAGAGATGTGAAATGAGAGCCAAGTTCAATATTATGATATATGCCTTGGTTGTTGACTTCAACGACAAAAGAGGTGATATCTAAACGGGTGCCAAGTTTAATGGTCAGTCCTGTTTATTTATAACAACATAAAATATTTTATAACAACTTAAATTTTATTTCTTCGTATAACTTCTTCTTCTTCTTATCACAAAAATCAGAAAACAATTTAGCCTCTATACAACTAAAGAGATCAGCGGATCTGCCTATCTACAGGTGTTCATTTTTTTTGAGAATTTTCATACATATATGGTTCATATTATGTTATGTTAGTTGCCTAGGGAAATTTGTTCAAGTTCATGGGGAGATTCACCCCGTCAGTTTCGCTTACTAATATTTAAAGACAAACTCTAAAAAATCTTAAGCGGTGATAGCTCAGTTGCTCAATAAGCCAGACTGGTAATCGGAAGGTTACGGATTCAAATGCTAGTGTGGGCCAGTAAATTCGTCTTTTCGGATTTATGTACGGATTTCTAATTATCACTTGCTCAACGCGGTGGTGGTCTATGGCCTAAATAACCTTCGTGTTTCGAAGGAAGGCCCGTGCCCCTCGGTGGAGACCTATATGTGCTGGTAAAAAAACTGTAAATCATTCAATTTAGAGGTCTAACTTTGAACGACACCACGCTAAATGATAAGAAAATAAAACATTTTTAACAAAAAATTGACCCGCCTTCAAAAAGGGTGAAATAATTTTTTAAAGCTGTGTTCACGAGTAAGTAGTGGTTACGGGTAAAACAGCAAATAGGTGAATTCATAGCGGAATATGGTAAATAGAGAGGATTTTTTTTTGACGTCGGCGCCGAACAATTACGCGCATGGCACAACTATCTTAGTTTTTATACTGCCAAAAAGCTTGTGCGAATACTTATTTCATTTAACTAGGAGACGTATTTTTGAAACAATAGAATTCCAATTCGCATACGAATTGACAAGATTTGTATGCGATTCTCATGCGAATCTTGTCAATTCGCATGCGAATTGGAATTCTATCGTTTCAAAAATACGTCTCCTGGTCCTGTTCAAACCGGCGCCGACGTCAAAAAAAAATCCTCTCTATTTACCATATTCCGCTATGAATTCACCTATTTACTGTTTTACCCGTAACCACTACTTACTCGTGAACACAGCTTTAAAAAATTATTTCACCCTTTTTGAAGGCGGGTCAATTTTTTGTAAAAAATGTTTTATTTTATTCTTTTTAAAGGTTATCATTTATCACTCTAATATTATAAATGCGAAAGTAACTCTGTCTGTCTGTCTGTCTGTTCGTCTTTCACGCCTAAACTACTGAACCGATTTTGATGAAATTTGGTACAGAGATATATAAGGGTCTGGGAAAGGACATAGGCTACATTTTATCCCACAGTTGGGCACGATATAACCTATAGTCCACGCGGGCGGAGCACCGGGCGGAAAGCTAGTTTATTATAAAGCACTAAATCACTCGAGATTAAAGAGCGATACAGAGATCAATTACTTTCACCCCACGGAAAGATATGAGGTGGTGATATTCATAACCAGTCGCAAGATGGCAAGAAAGATACGGGGTAGTACAATTCTCAAACCGATCGCCAAATGGCATGAAATGTATGGGGTGGTGGGTGATATTATCAACCGATTACCAGACAGCAGGGAAGATGTGTGGTGGTAATATACGCTACCGGTCACTAAACGGGAGATCCCCACAAAAAAAAAAACAACTTAAAATTCTCAGGGAACTACTTCGTTTTTGCTTCGTTTACATTGATGACCTATTATCATCCACATATATGACCGTTAATTTAAGTTTTTTTATTTATGACCTGAACTACTGAAGCGATTTCGAAAAAAATGTTATGGGACCAATCTGGAAGTAGATGCTTCCGAACTATTTTTGAAAAATTTTTGAAATCGGTTTACAAATGACGGAGTTTTGAGGTAACAAACATAAAAAAAATAAAATAAAAATAAATAAATTTCACCCGAATTGATAACCTCCTCCTTTTTTTTGAAGTCGGTTAAAAAATTCAAACCAGCTGTCCAACGATTACATAGCAATAACACTGTTGAAAAAACTTCTTAGCCATCTTCTTTCCGTAGAAAATCATTCATATTAACTGCAATATAAGTTTTTTTAAATTCATATTACGACCTATGTTCCTCAGGAAAAGTTGTTCAGTTTCGTGGGCTGATTCACGTGAATAATTTTCACTTTTTTTTACTCTTCACCTCAATCTTTACCAAGGTCATAAATGAGGTCGACGATGGAGCGAGTTAACCCAGAAAATGCCAATTAAGGCACTGGTACTCCCACGCACCGACGGAACACAGCAAGCTGTTTGGCGTCGGACTTCGGTAGGAGGGTGGTCGCGAACCAGACGGCCCTTTACAGAGCCTACGACACCACATGAGACCATAGTATCATACCTTAGATTCAAAACAAACTGAGGTGTCGTTGCCTAAGATGGATTAATAGAAGGCAGGTCTCATTTGTGTTTCCTTAGTCGCCTCTTACGACACCCACGGAAAGGGATGGGTAGTGTTATTCTCAACCGATCACCACATGGCCAAATTACCCAATAGATAGTAACTTTAAATAGATACGTACCGTACAAGCTTTGCTCATTAAAGCGGTATCCAAGCCATCTTTGCCACAGATCATGTGTTTATCTATGATGTGGTGATATCGCTCTGGCCATCGTTTTTTGCAGGTCTTCTTAGAGAGTATTATTGTATCGGCTTCCAGTAATACCGCTGAATTGCCAGAATAATTTACTGCAATTTCCATCTCCGTTTCATTAACTTGCCGAGCAATTCCAGGGATTTGAGCTATCACCTGTTACAAAATAAAAAGTGTTAAATTAAATTAAATGACCTTAAAAATCTTAATTTTGGGAGTTTTATCATTACACAAAATAATGACAATATCACTCCGTAAGTATCAAAGGATCTTCTACTAAGACAAGATCTTCTTTTTAAACCTATAAGTACTAATAGCTAAAGCTCTTCCGACATCGGAAATTCTAAGGCACTGTTTAAAACAATTTAGATAGATAAGAAATGTATTTCCATCACAGAACACACTTACAAAGAGACAGTACAGAAAGAGACAAATACAAAAGCAACAATAGAGTTTCACAGTACAACAAACAAGAAAATAAGGAACAAATAAAAGACAAAAAGAAAAGAAAATAACAGATAAGATAAGCACAGAGACAGAGCGTAATAACATAGAGAAATAGAACATACATAATAAAAAAACAAAGAAAAGTAAGTGTGTGCTGCAGGAAACCAGCATTGAGCCCGGGACTTCGCTCCCGTGGGAATTTGGAAAAATTATGTAGCCTATGTTACTCAGGGATAATGTAGTATTCTAATGGTGAAAGAATTTTTCAAATCGGTCCAGTAGTTTCGGAGCCTATTCAATGCAAACAAACAAACTTTAACATCCGATGTTGCTGTTGCTGCAGAGTGTGAAAGATTTATCACTGACATGCCCATCTCCACTACTCAGTCACTACACTCATATCCTGCTCTCGCTGAACCATTGCTCAAACAGAATGTAGACGAAAGTAAGGTTTCTTTTTAGTTTTTCATATGTAAGAATTTTCGACATTCTTAAAACTTTTAAGATGTTAAATATACGTAAATAAAGACTGTGGACCTTTACGGTCTTTCAGTAAAAGGTAATAAATTCCATAATATATTGTATTGCTCCAAATCTAGCGTTTATTTTTAATAATTGTGTTGATGATGGTGTGTTTCCTGATTTGATGAAACATAGTAAAGTAATTTCTCTATTGAAAGCTGGTAGCGTACAATACTACCAGCCCTTAGCAAGATATTTGAAAAAAATATCCTCAATCCAATAACAACACATTTCTACGCTAACAACCTTATGAATTTTAATCAATTTGGATTCACGCGGGGTCGCTCAACAACCGATGCTGGTGTTGAGCTCATTCGTCAAATTTCCGCGGCGTAGGAGGACCCGCAGGATGCTGTTGGAGTCTTCTGTGATTTGTCCAAGGCTTTCGATTGTGTTCACTATGAGATTTTGATCAGAAAAATACATTATTATGGCATAAGAGGATACGCACTTAGTCTTCTGGAATCTTATTTGAGTAATAGGATCCAGAAGGTTGAGGTTGCGGGCACTAGGTCACCTGGGTCCACAGTCTGTATGGGCGTCCCACAGGGTTCAATCCTAGGACCATTCTTGTTTTTCATGTATATAAATGACTTGCCTTTTCTTGTTAAAGGCGCCCATAATATCGTATTATTTGCAGATGACACATCACCCATATTTAAAGTGAAGAGGTACGACTCTGACTAACGACGTGAATACTGCCATCTCTAAGGTAGTTGAAAAGTGTAAACCTTCTTTTGAACGAGAAAAAACCAAATGTGTTAAATTTACCTTGCCCAATGTTAAACAGGTTAATACCAACATACATGTTAAGAATGAAAGACTGGACATTGTGGAATTTACTGTATTCTTAGGAATTACTCTTGATGCAAAGCTTCAATGGGGTCCTCATATTAATAAGTCAGCGAGCAGACTACGCAGTTAAAAAATCCGTCAACTGTCGGACGTTGGAACCGCGAGAACCGCATATTTCAGTTACTTCCCAGCCTTATGTCATATGGCATTTTGCTGTGGGGTAATGCTGCCGATATCAATAAGATCTTTGTTCTGCAGAAAAGGGCTGTTCGCGCGATTTATGAAATGAGACCTAGAATGTCTCTTAGATAAATATTTAAATAAATAGATACTTATTCTGACTTTTTCGTCACAATTTTATATCTGACAATCTTTTATATGTGAAGAAAAATAAACATTTGTTTAAGAAAAATAGTGATAGGCACAATGTAAAAGTAAATACTAGGACCAAGCATAAACTGGATGTACTAGACAGTCGCTTCCACAAGGTCACGAACTCTTTTATGGGTCAATGTATACGTTTCTATAATGAGATTCCCATGTGCATTCAAAATTTAACTTTGGACAAATTCAAGACAGTAATTAAACAAAAAATTTGCAAAAAGGGCTATTACAGATTTTCTGATTATTTAACAGACAAGCAGCCATAGGAATGAGCTGCTCAGCTATAGAGTAATTTTAGATTTAGTTAAAATAAGAGAAATTTTAATTCGTTTAAAAAGAACACCCTCAGAGTTTCTTGCCCATTCTTTTCTGGGGAAGACTGCGACTTTGTGAATAGGCGTAGAGTCAGTAGGGTCAAAAGAAGGAATGTGTATGTATGTATTTAACTTAATCCTCTAATGTGTGTTTGTATGTATTTAAATGGCATCCTGAATGTCCTATGAAAAAATCAACAAATAATCAAATCTTTCCTCTTTATAATATTAGTATAGATGTAGATGTGGCTAGCAGTTAGAGCCTGTCAGGCTCAGCCTGAAATCTTTGTTCCATACAGATTATGTCATAATATGTGTCACGTTCTCTATAGTTTTTCAAGTTAAAAACGTATGAGTCACCAACTACAATCCCAAAAATAGTTCGCTTAAAGTAAATAACTAGTGTCAAAAAAGGAATTAATTTATGAAGATCCAAAAACATTCAGGGAAGCTACCCCAACATAATCCTCCAACTTCTGAAACGAAATTTATTTCCTAAATTTTCTTTTTTTTTTGCGGACTACAATGCTTATTAGCAGATAACCACAAACGAAAAAACAATTTAACTCCTTTGACGTTTTGATTTGTTTTTTTTTTTGTTTTTTTTGTTTTTTTTTAAAAGCGCTGAATTATTTTCGATAAAATTAATATGGGACCACCTCAGGAGATACTATGTCGAACTAAAAACGAATTTTGAAAATCGGTCCGTAAATGGCGGAGAAATCGTTGAACATACATAAAGAAGAAAAAAATTACACACAGTCGAACATATAACCTCCTCCTTTTTGGAAGTCGGTTAAAAACATCACATTCAAACCAGTTTGGAGTATATTTACTTTACCCAGTGGATCGTACCAGGTTGCAATATATGTATGTATGTTAGTTATGTAATTTGGAAATAAATGTACCTATTAAAAGCACACTAATTTACATCTTTGTGGATGCGTTTACAGACTGGTTGGTTTCTGTGTATGGTTTCTTCTTTTTCCTACCGCTTAGTCCCGTTTCTCATTCGGGGTACGCTTGATCATGATCCAGGGTTTGGCAGTCAAGTCATTACAGTGAAGCGACTGCCATCGGCCTGGTTTGATCGAGTGGTAGTGACGCTGCCTCTTGATCGGCGGGTCCTGGGTTCGATCCCCAGTCGGAGCAAACATTTGTGTAAAAAGCAGATGTTTGTTCTCGGGTCATGGGTGTTTGTGTTTGTCTTTATGTGTGTTCCGAGGGACCCACGACACAAGGGAAAACCTTAGTGTGGGCCTTTGAGTGTGTAGCGTTTATTTATTATTTATTATTTATATCTGACCTCCGTGACCTTGCTAACGGGGAGCCTGACCGGATTAGATTATGGTTACACTTTCAGTCTCCTGAATGTGCAGGTTTCCTCACGATGTTTTCCCTCACTGTAAGAGCATCGGTTAGTGTGCAACTAATGTACATAACTCAGAAAACGAGTCATTGGCACATGGCGGCACTGGGGATCGAACTGCCCATTAGACCACCGTATTGCTTACTTCTGTGTATCGCTTAAAAATGCTTACACTTTGAAAAGCTCTCTTGGAACCCCATCCAGCAATGGACGCTAAGGTCTTCGCCTTCTCGTAATCTTGACTTTTATTGTTATAATCGACTTTTTGCGGCACAAAATCACAACCTCGCACCCGCTTAACGAAGTTAAAGTTGTCTTCTACTTTTACAACAGCTATGTCTTCTGCCATCCAGCGGATGTTGTCAAATTCATTGCCGTCGTAGTAGAAATCTGAAACAAATTAATCAGTTTCATCTTTGGTTCTAGATGAAACTATAGAACCACTTATGCTCTGCCTACCCCGAAAGGAATTATAGGCGTGAGTGTATGTATGTGTAAAAGTCTGATGAGCCACAACACAAGAAAATAATTGTCAAAAATAATTGTCAGTTTAGACACCCTTAATTGGTAACTAATTTTGATAGAAAAGAAGTTCTTTTCAGTTTTTTTTTGAAAATAATTTGAGTTAACATTTCCATTGTTGCTTGCTAACACAAACTTGGGTACTTATTCATAATATCCTCAAAATATTTATTTTGGCGAATATAGCGAGGCATTTAGTTATTTAGCCATTAATTCTTTGAAAACATTGGCATAGGTACTTACTTTTGGGAACGCACTTCCAAACCGCTTTCTTTGCACCATTAATAATACAAGCATTAGAAGTGTCATCATGTGCAACCCATCTGTAAAATACCCAATTTATAATAAATTGCTACGGACAGGAGTAGGTAAATCCGGAGAAAACAAGGTATCCCCCTTATCTTGTCAAGATCCCTTGGATACGTACTGAGCGCTACTCTTCATCTTTTATATTGCGTTCTGCCAAGGAGTGGAATTCTGTGCTGGCGTCTGTATTTCTTTAAAGTGCCGAATATCTTGAAAGTACGAGTGAATAGGCTTCTTCTGGGTGAGCTTGCTACATCCTCGACGGCATCTTTGCCCTGAGCTAGATTGTGGTCAAGAGCAAACCCATTCTTAACAAAAAAAAACGCAAAAATGGGGGTTTTCCAGCGGCAGCGAAAGTATCTGCGTGGAGCTACGTAAACCATGGGGACTTTACAGTCTCATCCCAATTGCTCTTCTTTATGTACACTCAGGGCCCTACACGAGTCCAACCAGAATGCAGTTCCTGTGTTCATTTTTTGGGACGAAACCATTTAACTATTTATCCATAGACACAATATTTATCATTAAAATTCTCATCAGAAGGTTTATTTTAAGATGAATTGCAGGTGAATCTTCTCCCCCCAAATATCAAACTTCGAGAAAGTCATACGTACATCAAAGAACCCATTTCTTGATTTTTGATTCACCCAAGACTATTTTGAAAAAAATATCGTGCTTACTTCGTTCTTACTATTCTTCTTTTGAAGATATTTAAGAGCATCGATGATACATTCATCGCTCATTTTTAAAGAAAAATAACCAATTTACCCTTACACCTAATCGGCCTCTGAAAATCTCTAGAAGCGTTTAGTCTAAGCTGCTTTGGTCAAATTCACTAATGCACGTTGGTCCATTTTTCGAGTGGTGAAAATTGAGTTTGGTCCAAGTAACCCTCAATCTACCAGAATCCTCTGAAATACTTCCACCATGGTACATTTTAATCTTCACCCATAGTCTTTCGCTGTCTACGGCCATTAAAGTTAATACTTGACGAGGCCCTGACGTTCTACAACCCGTAATGGGATTTCTCCTCTCGAAATTGACAATTCGCTTTATTATTTTGCAAAACTATTTTCTTTAGACATTGGCAGCAAATGGTCGACCCAGAAGCGATCGATTGCCATCATTTCTATGAAGAATTAAAGAAAGTTGAATTCAAAAACTCACGAGGCAGTCCCTGAGACTACGTAGAACCTCTCAACATCTTCAATACAAGCAGCGGATGTAAGGATGAAACGTTCATGAATGATAGCGCCCCCACAGAGCCAGTTCGGGTTAGGAAGAGTCTCATTGGTGGCGGGACGCAGGTATACCTAAAGAAATCTTTATTTAACTATCACCCACCGCATCCCTACAACTGTGAAAGGAGTTTAGGTCATTTTCCACCGCGCTGGCCCAATGTTTAAATTAAATTAAGAAATAATATCAACAGAATTTTAAAATTGTAAAGGGGCACGGACTTCACTGTATCTATCACTAACCTTTATTTTTCACCAGGATTTTTAGACTTGTAATATTAAATATTAAATTATGGTATGTTACAGTCATAGGAGATTTCGAAAATTATTAATGTTAAAAAAGTCTGTAATTTTAGAAATAATTTTTTCATTGAAACAGAGTTTTGTCAATTCTTCTCTGGGAAAGACTGCACCTTTTCTAATAGGCGAAGAGTCAGTGGAGTGAAAAGAACGAATATGTAGTATTTAAAGCCTTCAATGTAACATCTTGAATCAACAAATATGTCTGTATGTATTTAAATCCATTATTGTAACTTTATTTTATGTAAAATCCTGAATGTTCTATGAAATAAAGCTTTTTTGACTTTGACTATTAATAAATCCTTACCATATATGGTCTGGTTTCACCCACTTCCTCGCCTTTGAGGATGCGTCTTGTATTTTGCATTACAACAGACTGCTTTCTCAGATGGCTTACAGTATCATTACTCATTTCATTTGTTGTTACGGCTATCCGGTTCAGCTCTAGAAAGAAAAAAGATAATAAGTATTATCCTCGTTACTCTTTCACAGTATAGCTTCGTATTTGATTATTCTTACTATATTAAAAACGCGAAAGTTTGTATAGATGTATGGATGTTTGTTACTCTTTCACGCTCAAACGGCTGGTCCCATTTTGATAAAAATTGGTATGGAGGTAGCTGACACCCTGGATGAACACATATGCGACATAATTTTCTCTAATTCTTACGGGAACAAAGTTCCGGACGGCAAGCTAGTAGTATAATTTTGATCAGAATGCAGGTTTACGTTTGAAATTGACGATTTTTTTCTCGAGTCTTATTGTGTTCATAATTTCTTTTATTCAATTGACATTTCAAAAATTCTTTTTTTTATAAACTTAGACGTATTATGATTATTTTCAATATAATTTATATATTTTTACTTTGGATTTGTTTACTGATATCGAAGCTCAAACACAACTTGTTTGATCTGATGTTCGTTTTATTGCTTCCTTTTGCTCTACAATTTTGTAAATCGCTGCTTTAATTATACTGTAATAAGTTTGGCTAATGTAATTTAAACCTTCTACTGTTTTTTGGATATCACATTTTAAAAAATGCATAAACAAATCTATTTTCCAAAAAAAAAATTATAAAAGGAGGCAATTTCATATTTCAAGACCTGATAAATAATATCGACTTACCTGACCTTGCCAAATGGAAACAGATAAATAAATAATTGAACACAAGCATCCTTACTAGTTGTTCATTGAGCAAGAAAAATAAAAGTAATTGCAAAGTAAAATTAGTTGAAGTCTAATTTCATACATGAATGAAATTCATTGCAATAAGCTATCGTTGTAAGTTGTGTTTCAGTTTAACGACCGCACTCCGAGTTCAGATTTAATTTTCCGAGTTTTTATGAGTCTTCCGACTTTATACGCTCGTTTTAATTGTAGTAAAGTTTGATTGAATTATTAGAATGTAGTATAAAATGGTTCATATGAAAATTGCGTGAAGAAACGTTATTTAGATCGCGTCTGTGCATTGTTTTGTGAGTGTGCTCATTTTTCACTCTCATCGAGTTATTAGAAATGTTTTTTGTATGAGTTACGATATTTTAAGATGCCTCAAAATTCATTTGACTTAATAAAAATATCACAATTCGATACTCAGATACTTTCTAGAGTTTCCATCTCTGCTTGTACTGAAATACATCGAGTTGCTATCATGTTATATTGATATAAGTAAATAAATAAATACTTAGGTAAGTGATTTGTATTGTGTTATCTAAATGTAGCGTTCACCTGTTTGAAGTGCCCTAGTAGGGTGTGTACAGGCACGTTTAACTGTTTAACTTTAAGTTATGCCTTAAGAATTCTGTACAATTGCAGAAAATAAAGTTTAATATTAATAGTTTAATAGTAAAATGTCAGTTTTTATTTTATTAGGATGTTTTGATGTGTATCTAATTAACAGTCGCTTGAAAATTATGTAGTCTATGTGTTTATCCAAGGTGACAGCTACCTCCACACCAAATTTTATCAAAATTGGCCCTGCCGTTGCAAACATCCATACATATATCTATACAAACTTTCGCGTTTATAATATTACTAGCTTTCCGCTCGGGACTTCGTTCCGGTGGGAATTCGGGAAGATCATGTACCCTATGTTCATCACGGATAATGTAGGATGCTAATGGTGAAAGCATTTTTCAAATCGGTCCAGTAGTTTCGGAGCCTATTCAATGCAAACAAACAAACAATCAAATCTTTTCTCTTTATAATATGTATGGATAGGTAAATAGTACCTAAGGATAATGATGGGTAACCTATCCCAGAGACTTGCGGTAGTAGCTCTCTTTGTGAGGGATTCTGAAGGTTTTCTTAGTTCCGCTACTTCTCAACAGATGGCACTACTATCTGCAAGCTCCAATATTGCTCTAGTTTCATCCAAGAACTTGAAATGTAATTGAAGTACGAATTTTAGTAGGTGCTATGTCTAACTTCATCTAAAATTAAAATCCCTACGAAGATAGGTCAAAATTAAAAAAAAAATCTCTCCATAACTCCTTATTGTTAGCAAAATAAATGAAGTTTCTCTCACCATTACAAATATTTTCCTTTTCGGGTGATAAAATACCAACAGATAATTTTATTTAATAATTCCTCGCTCCAGGCTCCAATATTTATTTAATATTTTACATTTTGTCTGTATCCAAACCCTTAACTCTACTAAAATAATTTACAACTCGACACTAGATGTCGCTGTCAGTGATAGGTAACAATAAGAAAATGTAGAGTGGATATAGACAAATTTTGTGGGCTTAAAGCTATAGACACCATTACATTACCAATGATAGACATGACTTTTGCACTAGTTTTTATAACGACCAGTTACGATTACACCTAGTTGTGGTTGAGTTGTGGTACGAGGCCAAATTAAATTAATTAAAAACAACACTTTTATCTCTAAAAAAAGTCGAGAACAAATCGCTTCGATCGTGTGCTTCACGTATTATGTTGACTTTCATTGAACATTATAGATTGTTGTGGGTTCATTGCTGCATTGGTTTTTACCCATAGTAGAAAATGACTTTGTGCCGCCGCAATGTATAACGAATTTGATAGTGATTACAATCAATCGTGATTGGCTTCACCATTCGTGGTAGCCTCAGATTTTCTTAACATCTAGCTAGGTACCAATCGAGATGACTAAAAAGATTTTCGCTCAGTTAAAGAAACGTTTTTTTTTTATATAAGATGGGTTCACTCTTGACCTCAATGTCCAAGGTCATAGATGAGGTTGAGGATGGAGCGAGTTAACCCAGAAAATGCCTATAAGGCACTGGTACTCCTACGCACCGACGGAACACAGCAAGCTGTTTGGCGTCGGACTTCGGTAGGAGGGTGGTCGCGAACCAGACGGCCCTTTATAGAGCCTAACACACCACATGAGACCATAGGACGACACCTCAGATTTAGAACAAATTGAGGTGTCGTTGCCTGGGGTGGATTAATAGGAGGCAGGTGGCATTTGTGTTTCCTTAGTCGCCTCTTACGACACTCACGGAAAGAAATGGGGTGGTGTTATTCTCAACCGATCACCACACGGCTCACTAAAGTTAAAGCCTCTTTAAATGTAATACCATCTTTGTGTACGCAAACTAGACGGAAATAGCAGTAGGATATTTACCCTCGCGCGATTCTTGCTCACCCGTGTGAGCAGGATTTGTATCGCACGCGGCGTAAACAAGCGCGCGACGGGATTAAAGTAGCATTAACTTTAATGGACGTTTCTGTAACTGTGTCGGTGTAAGTAGTACCCATAAGTACCACATTCGTAGTACTACTTAGTTACTTCGGCGACAGAACCTTGAAATAATTAATTCCTAGTCTGCTCATTAGTTTGCCTAAGGCCATTCGCCTCGAGCCCAACAAAAATATATTTAAAAGGTAACTAAAGCTTTATTTTCTGAAATAAAAATTCAATGATAAATGTAAAATCGCTGTTTTTGTAAAAAAAATACGAGATCACCCACGAAAAAGATGGTACTACGAACTTGTCTCTTTCACGCGGAACTGGCAGAAGATAGCGCAAGACCGGACTGTGTGGACAAAGAATAGGAAAGCCTTTGACCAGATGGAATCCAGAAAGTGAATTAAAAAAAATCTTATATATTTTTTTCATGAAGTATTTCGAGACTAGATCCTGCAAATAAACCGTTTAAATCGTTTCATTGGAGTAGGTACCTATGTTATAATATAAATTATGAATTTTTAGACTTCTTCTTATCATTTAGGTAAAGTCAAGTGTCTGGTGAACTTGTCTAACCCTGGTGTCAGAGTTTCCGAACCGCTAAAATGGTCTCTGACTTTGTTTTAACGACGTAGACAATCGGCAACAGCCGGGACCGACAGCTTAACGTGCCCTCCGAAGCACTATAAATAATATTTTTAGACTACAAATAATAGTTGAATAAATTAGCAATATTTCTGCCTTTTAGATGTCAGCTGCTGGACGTAGGCTTCCACCAAGGATCTCCACCTCGATCAGTCCTGCGCCACTTTCCGCAATCTTAACCAATCGTCGGTCCATCTATTGCTCTGCCTGCCTACCCTGCGTCTTCCAGTCCGCGATTGCCACTCGATGACTTTTCTGCCCCAATGGCCATCAGTCCTACGAGCAATCTGCCCTACCCACTACCATTTAAGGTTAGCAATTCCTTCAATGCCAAACTGGGAGTGGAAGAAAAACTTAGAATGTGCCTAGCTAATACCTACTCTTCCTAGGTAAGTCTGTAAGGGGGGGTTTTATTGTATAATGGGCGAAAGGCTACCTCTCGCCGTTATACAGGGTTATTTTTTAATCAGTACACAAATTTTTTGTACGTAAACTTAATGAAAATTTAACAAACCCGTATTTTTTTGTTTTATATCGTTTCATATAAAAATTTCAAGCTAGATCGTCTGAAGCATAAAAATAAATCAATTTTTTTGTATGGAAAAAAAATAACTTCGTCCAATTGACTTGAAACTTGGTAATAGTACTCTTCAACACAATTTGTGACACCCGTGTTTCTGCGTTTTACAAAATTCATCCTATAAGACGTTAAAAAGTGGTATCAAAATCTGAAAATTATGAAAAAAAAATTTTTTTTCCGTCTTATTTACGTTCTATCAACGTTACTGACACCGGAAGAAAAATTTGTGTACTGATTAAAAAGTAACCCTGTAGAATAGAATAGAAATTCTCTTTATTGAACACAAAAACATAATATTAAAACATTCCATTGAACAGTTTTGGTTATATGATGCAGAAGTTAGCCTCTTCTAATTGTAGTTTGTGTGATAGGATAGTGTGGAGGATCTATATCATGTTTTAATGGAGTGTGGCCGGAGTGAAGTAATGAGGGTGCAGCTTGGCTTACGTTGCCCCAATATTGGCATCGTAAACAGCATCTTGGCCTTCCCAGAGTCTGCTAAGGCCAAGATGCTTATTTGTTTGATAAAAAATATGTGAAGGACAGGGATTAGGTTTTGTTTTGGTTATGTATGGTATTTTTGTGTCTTTTTTTTGGATTTCTATTTGTAAGTGCCATGATGAGGGTGGCATGTCTCAAAACCCTCTATAATAAATAGAGATTTAAAAAAAAAAACATTAAAACAAAAACAAATGTTCATCAGACCTGCCTCCTAGTAATCTATCCCAGGCAACGACACTTCATTTTTTTCTGAATCTGAGATGTCGTCCTATGGTCTCATGCGGTGTGGTAGGCTCTGTAAAGGGCCGTCTGGTTCGCGACCACCCTCCTACCGAAGTCCGACGCCAAACAGCTTGCTGTGTTCCGTCGGTGCGTGGGAGTACCAGTGCCTTTATAGGCATTTTCTGGGTTAACTCGATCCATCGTCGACCTCATTTTTGACCTTTATGGTCAATATCGAGGTCAAGAGTTAAGCCATCTTATAATAAATAAATAAATATAAATAATGTAGTGGTATAATGCGGCGGTCAATGCGGTTATACAACTTGTTACATCTGATAATCCTCACAATTTGTGTCAAACGTGGCATCAAGTTGTTTGTTAGAACGCTGCCTACCCCGTTAGGGATAATAGGCGTGAGCGTATGTATGTAATTTTTTGAGTTATGTCGGTGTCTTTGATTCTCATGCGGTTCTGCTCATTTCTGATTCGATCGCGCAGAGAAAAAGGTATAGAACCGACTTCAAAAAAATGGAGGAGGTTCTCAATTCGGGTGATTTTTAAATTTTTTATGTTCTCAATTCGGGTGAATTTTTATTTTTTACTAGCTTTCCGCCCGCAGCTCCGCCCGCGTCCTAATTTTTTTAAAAATAAAAAGTATCCTATAAACCTCACGGAGCCCGAGACCTTTCCAACGAATGCAAAACTGTGGAAATCGGTTCATGCGTTCTGGAGTTATAGCGTCAGGAAGGAAAACCCGACTTATTTTTATATAGGTAGTAGAAGATGTTTGGTTACCACAAAACTCCGTCAATTGTAGACCGATTTCAACACTATCTACACTAATATTATAAAGAGGAAAGATTTATATTTTTGCATTTTTGTATTTGTAACGAAAAAACTTAAAAACTACTGGACCGATTTCAAAAAGTCTTTCACCGAGCGGAATGCTAGTACTCGTAATATTTTACAGAGGAAAGATTTGTATTTTTGTATGTAACGAATAAACTTAAAAACTACTGGACCGATTTCAAAAATTCTTTCACCATTAGGATGCTACATTATCCCACATAGGCTACATAATTTTCCCGAATTCCCACGGGAACGAAGTCTCGAGCGGGATTAGGTACAATAATTTGAATTCAGAAATACGTACTTTATTGTTATTTGTTTTAATTATCATATCAATTTCTAATTAGATTTATCGTCTTAGATAATTTTAAATTTAAAATTACGTGTTGGCTTTTTATAATTATAATTTCAGAAACACGAAGTTTGCCCAGGCAATAAGAAAAGGAGATAGGAGCACTAAATTGCCATCGAGATGGCTAAAAAGATCGTGTCCGGGGTGATCATTCTGCCGGTGATCTAAAAGACAACGCGTTGCTCAAAACGCATAGTGCTGCAGTGCAGGAGCAGTTTTTTGTATACCGGATGTAAAGGACAGCTCAGCAAATACTTAAATGGTGGAATCTACCCATAACTATTATCAGCTATAGGTAAGTAATTATTTTTTCCCGGAAACGTAACGTTATGGAGTTTTCATTATTTACCTACTTTGGCACTACGCAACGTATCGCAAAACCGCGTCCCGCGCGCAATCTCCCCACGCCGCGCTGCTATCGAAGTGCGATGTCCATTGCTGGTTTTCGTGTTTACGTTGTTATGATTGTTTTTTTATTGCAAAGTGGAGTGTATTTGATTAAAAAATAAAAAATGTAAGCAAAACATATGAATAAACATGAAAAAAAATTGGAAATTTTCCGGAGAAAAATTCCACTGGAAAATCATTCAGAATGATTGTCTGAGTCCAGGTTGTATTATACAGGGTGTAAAGGATAATTAAAACCCTGAATTAAGACTATCTTTCTGAATGATTTTACAGTGGAATTTTCGTCAGGAAAATATTTAATTTTTCTTGAAATGAGATGAAATGAAATCATGTTTATTGATAAAGTTAATATGATTTTCTTTAAAATTTACTTACCTTTTTATTCTAATACACTCCATTTTCCAATAAAAAATAATAGTAACATCATAAAACACGACAACTCGCAATAAACATCGCATTCTGACAGCGGCTCTCTCGCATACATTGGATAGCACCAAAGTAGGTAAATATCTAAAACTTCATAATTTGACGTTTCCGGGAAACAATGATTGTTTTTAGGCGATCGTAGTTATGGGTAGATTCCACCGTTTAATTATTTGCTAAGATGTCTTTAACACCCTGTATATTTGGCCTGCTGAGCTGTTTTTATGATTCTAGTCTTAATCATAGTCTATCACGGAAAGACTGCTTTCCCCTCTGGGTAAATTTTAGATTTTTATTACTTACCTACCAATATTAAATGTTACCTTTGGTTTTTATTTATATATTGGGTGACTTCAATTTTGTCAGTAAAGCTTGGATGTGGGCTTCACTGGACTGAACAACTTTCTTCAAGAATATGGGGTCAAAATACGTAGGAGATTTCTTTTGTATATGAAAAAAAAAAATGAAAATTTATTTATTTCTAGAAGTAATTTTTACATTTTCACTTGAGGCCAGCCCAGTAAGCATTAATTTGCTTGTGTTGGGTGTGCCTCGCACAATCTCAGCTTAAATAACAAAATTTCTTAAACAAAACACAAATATATCTAAATTTACTTAAATCAAAGTGTGTGCAGATGTGTATATGTGTACGTGCATGCGTGTGGGTGTGTGTGTATGTGCGCCGGTGTATATGTATGTGTGCGTGCGTTAGCCCTACGATGTGATATCTTGGGATCGGAAGTTGTGCCAACGACAACTTCCACTAACGAATGTGTAAGATAAATATATAGATAGAAATAAAACTACATGTAAAGTTATCGCCGATAGGAGAAAGTGTGGAGACTATTCCATTCGTTTCAAAAGGTTCACAACAAAAACCAAATATTTTCCTATTAAGAGTTTTATTTTCCTATTATTAGGCTATAAAAACTTTAAGAATTTTTGTTTAAATAATTTATTTAATGAGTACCTATATAAAATTGCAAATCCTGACTCACTGACTCAAACCCCGGACCTAGAAAGCCGAAATTTGAAATGATTTTATGAAATTCCCACGAGACCGCGAACGAAGACCCGTGTATCTAATATACCCCAAGGCTCGATTTTAGGCCTTAACTTTGTGATTCTAATATTTATTATTTTTACCCATTTAGGTGTTGGTTTACGATGCTTATCTATATAAACCCTCAAGGGAGAGTCATGCTCATACAGTTTGCTATCTAAATAAAGTATACAATCTTTCTTATCCACTGGAGATAAGGTCCAAATTGGTATGAACTTTGGTCTTTGACTTAGAACACTGGGTTTAGCAGTTAGTAAAATTTAGATAAAATTAAATTCCAGTAACATTTTCCTTAAAAATTAAATCGCTGTTTCTGTCAAAACTTATCAATTTAATATTCATAAGTACTTAAACATAAACGTTCCGATTTCAAGCCATTATTATAAGTACATTATTCATTCCAAGCTAGTTATCTTAGAAAACCATATTCCAACACCCTTTGCCACTCTGCTTGTCTATTCCAATACCATAAAGAAGCTATCTCACCAATACATTATACCCACTTATCTAGAACCATAACACAAAACACCACATCTATTTTATTATAAAATGCATTGTCTATAGAAGCTTGGTAGACCGAACGTAAATAATTTAACTGTCTTAAAAGATTCAAAAATAGTTTCCTAACATTGCCCCCCTTAATATGTACACCATTTGTCAGACCATAACTGGATTTAAACGACGCGTTACAGGAGAAAAGGTCACGCCTCCTACCAAACATATACTCATCTCTTTCTTTCTTTTTACAGTCTGGTTTAAATGGACGTAGAGTTGTCTCGTTCTCATAAATTCTGTTATTCATGTTTACCTTGTTACAGAGCCGATAACAATGACGTAGGCGGTGGTCGATGTGATGCAAATTTCGATTCTATCTACTCAAAGTAAGGTTGATCTTAGATTGCAGATAAACGCAAGGGGGGTTACAACCGAAGCGAGACAATCCACGAAAGGGACGGAGCAATGCTTCAGTTAAGTTAGTGAGTCCAAACGAGTTTTTATGTTTGGAAATCGTATTAAAGCTTTTGTTGGAAACTGTTCCACTCAACGGGCAATAGTTGAGCCGTTTGTGCGGTCAAACTATCACGTTCGTAATTCGAAAAGTAGTGGGGGCGAAGCTGATTGGCCCGTATTGTTTGTGACGATTCGGTCGCGGACGGTCGGCCGTGGCGCGCGAATCGAATAGCTTTTGAAATTACAAATCGAACGTTTTTATTTCAATTGCGCCAATCAGAGACTTTAGTGTTTAAAAATGATTAACAGCAAACACCTCATTAGGTGAAATCGTGTCAGTGTTACAATTAAAAATACCGTCAGCAGAGATGTCGTCAGTGCATTCGGATGATGACCAAGAGGAGATTAATGTGGATTCTGACAGTAGACTATCAGGTCACTGTGACAGGAGCATTGCATCAGAAGATAGAGACTCAGAGCATAGTTATCACGATAGATACCACGACTCTCCTAATGAGCATATGACTGAGACTCAACCAAGAGTGAATCTACCATTCAGCATATCTCGGTTATTAGGGAAACAGTTCGAGGATATAGAAAAGCGTCGGAATTCAGGAGAGAGTGACGATAGGAGTGACCAGGACACTGAATCTGAGAGTGCTAAAGACGATAATAAAGACAGTTCTTTGCCGTTGAACTTTTCTCATACTCCAGGATTATATCACAATTCTGGACTGTTGCTAAGACCTGGCTTAGGTTTGGGAGGTGGTTATGGGTTCGGGGGCAATCCAGGGGTTGTGAGAGTGCCTGCTCATAGGGCGTTGGGGGCTCTAGGGGCATGGGGCGTAGCCCTAGACCCGATGAGGCAAGCTGCTGCGGCTGCGTTTGCTCATCAAGTCGTTAAGGATAGATTAAATGGTAAGTACTTTGTCATATAGAAATATTTGATTGTGTTTTGTTCATGTAAGTGTTCTTATATCAAAATCAATTAGAGGTACTTTAGAATAAATTGAGGGAAAAGATTTTAGCAGAATGTCATCGTTGCCGCAGCTTTGACCACAATTCTATGCTGAGTCAGGGCCGTTGTAACTTATTACAACACGTCAAAACAATGAATATTATTTTTACCATTGCCCCTCGAAAAAGGGTCCGTTATTCTTCAAAAACAGTGAATAAAACGCTGTTTATTTCACTGAGCGAATAAAATATTTTGAATTTGGAACATGCGCGAATATACTGATTTTAGTAAGAAAACGAAAGAAAATGTGCAAGGAGGTTGCATACTCTCGCTATAAAAACGTACTAAAACTTGGCTGTATGTAATAAATGGCTGTATGGAATATGGCTCGGTTAAAAATTTTAAATTTAGAATAAGGAATTCAGCCAATTTTCTGTGCAATTTTCATGCAATTAAAAGTTTCTGATACCTAAAAGTTTTTGTCTCAAAATCATAAAATGAGTTCGACGTCCAGCGATGAAAGTGAACCTCTCGTTCCCGAGTCATTTCGCGTTAAAGCAGCAGCTATTGTTGATAATTTACTGTCACAGAGTAATTATTTTCTTTTTCTCGTAGTCAATGGTAAAAAGTAGAGTACCTAACACGTGAAAAAAAAAAATCATCTCGGCTCTTGTATCCCTCGACCCGCTCAGGATTCTAATCTAGAATCCTTCGCTACGCTCGGGATTCAACTTTAGAATCCTTCGCTCCTCTCGGGATACAACTCAATGCCTCGAAAAGAATTCACCTTTTTTTCACTTGTTGGGTAATCTACTATTATTTTATTATTTCGTATTTTTAGTAATTTCGTATCTGTATGAGTGATTTTTTTTTCTTTATTTTATGTTGTATTTTTTTTGCTATGCCTTTTGGTAATTATTGATGTGAATTAAAATAATATATTGTCCTAAGAACGAATATACCTAATTTTTGTATACCACATGATTTCATTAGGTAGGTTTTTTTCCACTACAATTCCTGCTCTTTTTTAAAACATTAATTGGTAAAGCTTATCAATTTTATTTTATGGTAAACTCTACCATCTTAAAATTGTAAAAATAAATTGCGTTACCTATGTAATTAATTTAATTTCTTTGCGGGGTAATCACGGTCACACGGTAGGTACATGTGTAGGTATCATAATAATAGGTCTTTACCTATGAAATTGCCGTTTTTCATACAATATTTTTGGAAAACTGAATTTTCCATACTAACATTTTTGGATTTTTCTCGGGAATGCGAAATCCAAATTTTGCAAAATTTTGTGGGAAGGTTTGGACAATATTAAGTTAATTTAAATCATACTCACTTTATTGAAAGTTGTAACTGTAACAACGGTACAGCAAAAATAAGCAATGAAACGGGCAACGGATGAAACGAGCTATATTTGAGCTTCTTTTTCAGCAAATAAATCTAAAGTAAATATGTATTAATTTGACTCAATATCTCCGTTATATGGGCAAGGTTTTAAATAAAAAATAATTTTAGTAATAGCTGTTCAATCAAATAAATTATGAATAAAATAAAGCTTGAGAAAAAATCGTCAATTTCATAGGTAAAGACCTATTATCAAATACGCGTGATTTTTTAAATATTACATACATAAGCGAAGACAGTGCCTACTAATAAGAGCCAGAAGTTATAAGATAAGATAATATTCTTATTGGATTAATCCTTACTAATATTATAAACTAGCTTTCTGCCCGGGACTTTGTTCCCGTGGGAATTTGGGAAAATTATGTAGCCTATGTGTTAATCCAGAGTGTCAGCTACCTCCATACCAAATTGTATCAAAATTGGTCCAGCCGTTTGAGTGTGAAAGAGTAACAAACATCCATACATCCATACTTACAAACTTTCGCGTTTATAATATTAGTAAGGATGTGAATGTAAGTTTGCTGTTTCTTACGCTAAACTACTGAACCGATTTTGATGAAATTTGATATAGAGATAGATTAGATCTTAAAGAATAACAAAGGCTACATTTTATCCCACAGCTGGGCACGATGTAACCTGAAAGCTAGTTATCAATAATTATTTACGCTAACAAGAGAATTAGTTAATTTTTTTTGCAAAAATGTTGCCAACGCAATTTTTGTGCACAAACAAAACATTCAGGAAGAAAAAAAACAAAAGTAAAGACCATTCTTGGCGTGAGATGTCGCCAATGACACACCTAGTAAACATTTCTTTTTTGTGTAGGGTTCCGTTGTTTAAACGTAAACTAACACATACTAACGCATAATGAGCCCCTGTAGCTTAAATAAATAAATTAATTAATTAAAGATCATCAGTCATCACAAATCATTATGTTTTGTTAATTTTAAAATATTTATTTTAAATAGTTAAACAATAGATCTCCTATCAATAAATGGTGTAGAAAAAATGAAGTAGGAATAATTCGGGAGCGGTTGATTACAGGTAAGTAATTATTATCGTCAAAGTTTATCCGCTAACTATTTCTAAACCACGCTACGGATACTATTTATGGATTATTGACAAGTATAAAATCCATTGCACTTGTGCAATTTAAATAATTTAAAACAATTGCCATTTTAAACAACTGCATTATTTTTTGGTATAGGTACTTAAACAAAGGCTAAGTACTTTAAATGTGTGAGAGTGGCTTTATATACCTGGTAACAAGGCTCCATGCCTCTCTTTCTCAACCTTCTCTATCATTCCCAGTTTTCTTCCTCTTGTTTAGATTTCTATTTTAAATTCAAAAATAGTATAAATTCTGCATTTTACTCTTTATTCTAAAACGCATTCAGCTTTTTAACCGCGCCTGAGTCAGGCTCTTTAAAATCTATTTTATTGTTAAACTAGCTTTCCGCCCGCGGCTCTGCCCGCGTGGACTACAGGTTATATCAATTTTCAAGATCTTCCCGCTTTTCTGTTGAAATTTTTCCTGAATTTTCTTTTCTATAAACCTCACGGAGCCCGAGACCTTTCCGACGAATGCAAAACCGTGGAAATCGGTTCGTGCGTTCTGGAGTTATAGCGTCAGGAAGGAAAACCCAACTTATTTTTATATAGTAGATTAGTTATAATCAGTAATTACAAATAAATCAGCCACTACCGTCAACTTTGTTTTATTGAAAAACTGTATTGACCGACCAAGTCACCCATGGCATACGGAACCTCATTCGATTAAATCAGATTCAATCCTGTCCAGTCGTACCATCCATCCTTCCGTCGGAGGGTGTGATTGCAGGCGCCTGTCTTTGTAATTTGTCGTCCGACGGTCAAACGGAGTGTTTTTTTGTTTGTCCTTAGTGACACGGGTTCCGTACGAAATTGGGTTTCGACTCTCGGAAATCGTTTTGTGGATTTAGCGTAATTTTATCGAGTTTGGTAACTACCAACTGCTGACTTGCATTTGAAGTGTAGTTTTTAACATACAGTTTTATTTTAAAAAAAACTGCGGTCCGTAAAACAATCACAACACAATGCATAACACACGTTTAATGAATGTATGTATGAATGTACCGAAAAAATAATTTATTAAATTAGATAGATAGATAGATAAATATACACATCAACACGGTCTAGGGATATTGCACTATTTTTCATACAAAAGAGGCCTGTTTGAGAAGCTATACCTAATAGCATACTCGAGATACACGGAGGGCTATAATTTTCAGATGAGCAAGTGCTAAACTTGAATTTTCAATTCTAGTCAATAAATTTTATTTTACTTGAAATTTGTGAAAACGTGACGGAAACGAAAACGAAAATGCACTTTTTGCCTACTTTTTGTATGAAAATGGTCGAATTTACGCAATTTTTTTTTTCATTTTCGTCACGTTTTCACAAATTTCAAGTAAAACAAAATTTATTGACTAGAATTAAAATTCAGGTTTAGCACTTGCTCGTCTGAAAATAATAGCCCTCCATGTATCTCAAGTATGCTTTTATAGCTTCTCAAACAGAACTCTATTGTTTGAAAAATCTTGCAATATCCCTAGACCGTGTTGATGTGTGTACTTTATTGCATACTTCACTCGTTTAAATTACGTGCAGTACAAAACATTTTCAATAGTGTTAAATTTTTTGAAATATCTACTGCTGTTAGAATGCTCAACATTGTAAATTATCATTATCATACAAAAAGTGAAATTAAACACACACTTAAACATACTCGTAAAAGAAGCTCATAGCGTGAGTCAAAAGAAAAGGACTATTAAAAAAAAACAGACGCGCGTAACTTTTTTTTTGCGACCACCATCATAGTCATGGAAGCGGGGACATTCAGCCTATAATTGAGACAAGTTCCTACAAGCGACCGGAAACACAAGGATAGTGACATAAAAACACCTACAATTTGGCGCCAATAATTTGACAGGTCGTTTTTGCGGCTTATTTGATCTGTGGACATGATGTTCGAATAAATTGTCTTGTTCTTTAATAATGAGGGTAAAAAACAGTGATATCCTTTTAAAAGAGTTGGTGTTATTATATGTAGACAGGATACGGTTAAGAAAATCTGAGTTAAGTGAATTAGTATGACCTTGGTTTTTCTGGTATCTCTGACTAACTTTAGTTTGAAATGTGTCATGCAAACACAACAATAGGGAATATTATCGCATTGATTAACAAAATAGGAAAATGCCGTAGTTGAGATGACAAAAAGTGAAATTAAAATTAAAATCGGCCAAGAAATACGGCCGATATACCTACGCATTTAAAACTATTAATTACGCACCGATTAGACAGAGAGATGGACCGATTAGACATGGACTGTGACGTCACATGTCACTACGTCCATACAAACTCCGTGTTAAATTTCGTTTTGCTAGAAAGAGATAGAAATAAATATTCGAAAAATAGTTTTACTTAACTGTTTATTACATGAATGAGGATTAATTTTTTAAATAAAAAAAAATCATGCATATTCCATATTGTGACGGGGTTCTATTCTTTACTATCTTCGATCGACGGCCGTCCGATAACTGTCACTACCTGTCACTGTCATCTGTAAAGCACAAGACAGAGATGTACTGACATTCGACGCTTCGAAATTTCGGTCGTAGGTAGTACATAGTAGGGCTTCAGTGTAGCACCAATGTTTCGGACTTCTAGACAAGGAGACGTATTTTTAAATGATAGAATTCCAATTCGCATACGAATTAACAAGATTTGCATGAGAATCTCATACAAATCTTGTCAATTCGTATGCGAATTGGAATTCTATTGTTTAAAAACTACGTTTCAATGTACATACTAACATCTAGGTAACATCTAGGAAATTTACATTTATGGGATAGACAGATTTTGTGCCGTGTGGTGATCGGTTGAGAATAACACCACCCTATCTCTTTCCGTGGGTGTCGTAGGAGGCGACTAAGGAAACATAAATGAGACCTGCCTCCTAGTAATCCATCCCAGGCAACAACACCTCATTTTTTTTTCTGAATCTGAGGTGTCGTCCTATGGTCTCATGCGGTGTGGTAGGCTCTGTAAAGAGCCGTCTGGTTCGCGACCACCCTCCTGCCGAAGTCCGACGCCAAACAGCTTGCTGTGTTCCGTCGGTGCGTGGGAGTACCAGTGCCTTTACAGGCATTTTCTGGGTTAACTCGCTCCATCGTTGACCTCATCTTTGACCTTTATGGTCAAGATTGAGGTCAAGAGTTAACCCATCTTTAATAAAAAATAAATTTAAAAAAACATGTCAGTCCGTGTTAATCCCATAAATTTCAGAACTATCGATCTTACTTAGTAACAGAAAATTGACTCAGTTTAGACCCAGATGTATAGACCTCTTCTTATGATGGGACACAATTTTAACTAGATACTACTTACTTGTTAAAAAAATTGAAAAAACTAAGAACAGTCTTATAAGGTTTGCTTCTATTCAAAAGGTTAACTCTACCTGCAAACTATTCCCTTTGAAAATGAACATATAGTTTTCAGAGAAAATTCTGCCTACAAGACTGTGGAAGTTCTCTGTAAAATAATTCAGCTTTTAACATAAACCCGATCAAAAGACGGTCGTATATTTCACAATATTTATTTAACAATTATTATTCAAAAACATTGAAAATCTTTTGCCCAAAATAAGGCAAATCCTCTATTTCGTTGTTTCTCCAGAATGCAGTGATTGATGTTTTTTAATTTTAAAACCTTATCCTAAAATTTGCAGCTCTAGCTTAAAAAACTTTATTTTTGCCGACGGCAAAAACCATAACGGCGCAGCGCCGCTACGTGTAATTTCATATATTTAGTCAATTTCGTTTAGATATTGGGCCTTTTTATAATTCTAATGGCACGGCACGGTACGGCAGAATTTGTATTACCATTGCCTTTTATGTTCCAGCTTCTAGTATCACTAGTACATAGGAGGCAATGATTATACAATTTTGCCGTGCCGTTTTCGAATTATAAAAAGGCCCATTCGTTTAAATTACAATGTTATCCTACAACTGGTACTTGTGTCTGTGTGTGGGAAATTGGTATGATGTTTTGAATTTAAATTAAAGATTTATATTTTTGTGACAAACTCAAAAACCACTGCAGCGATTTCAAAAATTATTTCATGCTACATTATTTCTGAGTAACGTAGGCAACACAATTTTTCCGAATACCCACAGAACCTTTCTAGACGGAAATCTAGTAAGCAATAAAGTTTGTAAAAAAAAATACTATGGCCACCTTGATGATAAAGTCGAAGACCACCACCGACGTGGAAAGCAAACTGAAAATTCACGCTCCAAATCCTTTAGTTACAAAACAAAGCAAAGCTAGAATACTGTATAATTTGATACTTTTATTTCCACTTATTTTTCTTAGTTAAGGAGTTACACAATTTTCTTACATGACTTTGTATTGTAGTACATTGTATGCTTTGGTAATCTTGTTTTTGATAATTTTATATTTTTGACTCATCTTTGGCAATTTTGCTTTTGGTATGTCAGTGTTTGGTTCTTCTACGAGTATCTAGTCTCAAATCAATCCAAAAAATTTCGTTCTCTACAAGGAGCACAGTTCGAAAACTTAATTTTCTGACACAGGTCGGTTGATATTTGTCATGGTATTGATGATATTTCATGATATTTGTCCTCATCGCTGAGCAAGTGACATAATTCATGCGATATCCATTGGTAGTATAGCGACAGGGGTATTCGGGAGGCTAGTAAGAAGGGTTAGCCAAACTCGCCTCTTGACTATACCTACACGAGAAGAAGAAGTAAGAAGGGAACGTATCATGAATCCTCTCGCTCTCTCGTAGGTTGACTGGAAGAGATCCCCTTTCCCCTGGAAGAGATAAGTCCGCCTTTGTACCTTAAATTTATTTAATATTTATCTCTTTTGTTTTAAATGTATTTATTTTGTTTACAATACAATACAATACAAGGGAAAAGAGGGATTCACTTTCAAGTATTTTATTTAGAGGAAACAACTATGCTGAACGTGGCATCTAGTGGTTCTAGTACCACTGATGCTCTGCCTATCCCGTTAGGGATTATATAGGCGTAAGCGTGCGTATGTATGTATGTATGTAACTATGCTGAACTGAAGCCATGAGAGATAAGTCAAAAAGTAATAATAGCGCGGTAAAGCAAGCGAATTGATTTTGATTACAGAACCTTTCGCAAAAGGCATTTTAAGTGGATGGTTAACATGGAGGCAGAACCTCCACATCAGGTACCATCTCGAACCTGGTTTTGAAGACTCAACCACTACAAGATTGGTTGTTTAACCTACTTCGGACACTAAATTCGTGAAAATTTTTCTTGCAAATTTATGTTTAAAAAAAAGGCGCTATCTTATTGAAACCGTAGCTTTACTTCTTAAACTATTTGCTAACACTTTTTCTACCCAAACAAATGACACAGAAACAGTTATCTATCTGTAACAAAAACAGACGAAACAATCAATGGACAGTGTAATTGCTCAGGCCTAATGGCCATCGTTTCCGCCTTACGCCCTATTAGGACAGGCCGATAGTGACCACAGATTGCGAAAAACAGTGTCTTTCGAGCCAATTATGTAGAAGATCACTGTAAGTAACGATTTCTTTATTACAGTCGGAAAATAACACTACATAAAAGCAGGGCCTTGATTCTATTGTGTGTCGATGGAATGGTCGCCATTTTATCCGTTCAGGTGGTGAAATTGAGAACTATCCAATTCCATACATTTGATAACGGCTACTTTGACTGGTGGCGCCACTGCCAGCTGAATGTCAAGTTAAGAGTTTGCAACATAACGTTCGGTTGGCGGTGGCGCCACCAGTCAAAGCACCCGTCATTAGATGTATGAAATTTGGATAGTTCTCAATTTCGCCACTTGAATGAATAAAATAGTGACCATTGTCATTTCACCGCCATTGAGACGCTATTGATTAGTCGGATAGCCCTCCAGCTGCCTTAGCATATAATACGCAATGAGACTCTCATGAGAATATAGAGTTCCGAATCAACACAAGGAAAATTGACCCTATCTAATTATTTTTTCTTTAATAAGGAAAACATACAGCTTTGCAATACAAAATACTTATTCTAATATAAAATCAATCTAATAGCCAGTTAAGTTTTCACAAACAGTTCTACTAACATTATACGTTGGATACAAAAACAAAAAATAAAGATCTGGAGAAGATCATGCTCTTGCGTTTTTATTTAGGTATACTATACGTCCTTTTAGCAAATAAAGTTCATGTGTCATGTCAACGTCAATTTAATGTAAACGAAATGCAACCTTCTCCTCATAAATTTAAGGTTATGTTTTCCTCGGCAATCGTAATTACTGTCAGGGTAGGCAGCGCATCATGGGCGTTTTAGAACCTATTGACGTCACATTTTGACATGCCTAACTAGCTAATTTAGCGAGAATTTAGGAGGTACATGGGCCCCCTAAAGGGCCCTTATCATCAATCTTGTTTTCTTTAGAAAAACGCCGCTAAATAACTTAAATATCGTAATTAAACAACTTCATAGTACTTATTCTACTATAGCGTGTTGATTTTATTAATTTACTACCACATTATGGACCCCGACGCGATTTGTGACTGTAAACTTCAATAAAGTGAAATAAACAATAATAAAGTATATAATAAAGTGATCTGGTGCCGCGTCGGAGCTTTTGATAAACTTAATTGACATGTTAAATTGCTTCATCGACTAATTAAATGGTTAAATGTTCTGGTTCTGACTGTTTACTGGTTCTTGTGATAGCGGCCCAAATTTTGAGTTAACTTTCAAAAATATTGGAACTCTGATTTTGAAAAAGGTTTTTTTTTAAATTTAGTCTCTTATTTCTCGCTGGCGTTACAAGCTAAAGAAAAAACTTATATTATGCTAGCTGCTAACAGTAACTCTTTCTAGGCATACTGGCCAGTAAGTGTCACGCGAGAGTATTGCTGTACCGTACCTATCGAGCGAGGGCAAAAAGCTGACAACCTGTAAATAAAAAATAGAAAAATTAAAGTTACACACTCAAAGGGCAACACTAAGGTTACTCTTGTGTCGTGGGTCCATTGGCTATTCAATATACCTCTTGAATCATCCATTGGTAGAAACCGTATGAAAATCCGTTCAGTAGTTTTTGTATAATGGACATAAAGTTAGGTAGTAGAACATTTTTTTTGTTTAATATGTAGATAACTTATTTGACGTATTTATAAAACAAAATATAAGAACCTACCTACCCACGAGTGTTTCTATATATCATCATAAAATATCCCATTTTGTTTTACTATCCGCCGGGTATGTGCCACAAAATCATCGATATCGTATAACATGTGGCTAATATCGCCGCCGCCTCCCCTCTGCATAGGAATAGTGCTGACAAAAGTTTAAGTTTTCGGATATTTGTATTATTTAGGAAGCACCCGATGAGACAAATTCACAGATTTCGTGCCTCACACGACAATCGAGCACATTGGAAAAATGAATCTACGGAATTCGAAAAAATGTCGTTCTGACTTTTTCTTTATTTTACGCTGAAGTTGTAGCTGACTAAATTTTTCCAGAGAGTTTTACTTAAATTTTTGATGTCGTTCTTCGTTTCCAAAATATCGAGCGCAAAATCAAAAATTCGAAAAAAAAATTTTTTTTACTAAAACGGCCATAAGTAACTTTTTTCGTTTTTTACTTTCTCGTATAATTCTTTTTGTATCTTATAGCTCTCGTAAATACGCGTCTTTTGAGTCTTTTTTGATTATCATATCTTCACAACTCTCTGAGATATAAGGGGATCGCACTTTTTGGTGAAATCGGAGCCTTAACTGTGGAGCGAACGAAAAGATATTTCTAATGTAAAAAAATTCCCTTAATAAATATTTGGTAATCCTTGACTGCAATTTCCAATTTAGAGGAAGTAATTAAATGTGGTGACAAGGAAATCTGATTCAATAGGATATTTTCTTACATGCATTCCATAAGCTGATCAGCAAATAGTGAAATTATTACACTTTGAGTTGAAATTTTAATTACATTTAATTTATTTTTTTCTTTGTGTGAAAATAAAAATATATTGTGTGTAAAAGATGTTAGGTATATTCTAATTTTTAAGAATAAAATATTATTTCAAGCAAATTTCATTATGAGCGAGCGTTTTGTGCACGCAATGAAGATTAGTTTAATTTGACAAAGCAGTCAACATTGTCAATTCCTTATAAAGCTTCAAATCCTTATATCAACTTTCTTTATAAAGCGTACTGCCTTATTCAATAGCGCGTAACAGAACATGGTATACACAGCCTCTCAACGCTAGAAAATTGTACTTTAGCTAATTAAAAATTACTTTGTACATTAATTCCCTTCTTCTCCCTAGCGCTTAGTCCCAGTCTGATTTGGAATACGTTTGACCGATCTTAGATTTGGCAGGTCAACTCATTAAAGTGGAGCGACTGCCATCTGCTCTCCGTCACACTGGTAAAAGGGGAGCCTGACCGGATTGGATCATGGTTACACCACATATATTCAGTCATCTTAATATGTATGTTTCATCACGATGTTTTTCCTCACCGCAAGAGCGTCGGCTAGCACATTCATTCCCTTAAATTTAAAATTTTTTCAAGATATTTTCCCTTACCGTATTCGAATATCAACACATCGGATACATCATAGTTCTAAACATCTCTAGCAAGCATTTCACCCGCATTTCCCGAGGGGAGAACAGGCTTCGGAGGTGTTATGAAAATTTGACGGGAGCCAATATGCGATGATACGCGCAGGGGTTACAGTGTTTTTGCATGTGTGAAATTATACCCAGCTTCCCCTATTGCAGGCTGTGTGATGTTGAGCCCTTGATTTTTATATAAAAAAATATTCATCCTCTTACATTTACGCTTAGTTCCGTTTCATATTCGGGGTACGCTTGGCCATGATCTCGGATAGATATATAGGTTTAAGACTATCATGACCAATCTTTAAATCAACAAAGTAAAAGTAAATTAAAACTACAAATCAATCAACTTCAAATGTAAACTACCTAAACGATAGAGTACTTAATAACTAGGTTAAAAAAAATAGTGTGACATAAGAAAAATAGCTTGTGCTGTGAGAGGCTGAAATCACGTCACTACGCTGATTTCCCATCTTAAAGGTAATTCCTATTTCCTTTAACAAAAGTTCAGTGGTAGTAACACTGTCTCTCAATCGACGAGTCCTACTCACTTACTCATCAACGCCCAGCCCTAACCCTTAGACCTAAAAGGTTGAAATTTGGCACAAAGGTTTCTTATTTAACGTAGAAACTAAAAAGGACCGAATTTCCGAGCATCCTCTGGTTAGACTGAAATATGTTTGCCAAGTTTTAGATTTAGTAAATGTGCTGTATAGAAAAGTTGTAACGAACTCTACATGACAAAGTCATTTTCGACTTATTTTCAGCTGATTTCTGCAAAAGACTACATAAACTCATACGATACTTAGTCTTAATAACTTGCAATCACATATCATTACCTTTATTTTAATTATGCCTTTAATGACAAGCAGAAATGATTTTGTGTAGGTAATTCATCGTAATTGTAAAGTCGAGGTGGATGTTAAATTATATCCGGGTTTTAAATATGTTTCTTTATGGTTTGTTTGTTTTTTCGTTTACAAGAGCTTTACGTGAGGTATTAACAGAAGTATTTACTATATTATACATAAGAGAGGGAAAAACTATTCAAAATTCTTGTAAAAATAGTCCTAAACAAAAACAGAAGCATATTTCGAGTTTTGTGTCCAGTGCAATTTAACTTATTTCTATGTTTGTTATTGTTCATATAACAATAATAATGCTTATTCTATTCTATATTATTTTATGTTAGCCTGACATATTGAAGGTCTGAAAAAAATACATTTTTAGATTGAATTGAACATATTAGTGTCATCCTCCAAAAAATAAAAACACTTTTATTCCATCTTAAATGTGACATGACAATTTTTACGAGCCTCGTAAATTTTTTCTACCATAACTAGCACATAAAGTGTCTTAGGCCTTAGGTCGAACGTTGATACATTTTATACCCAATCCATATCTTAGAGGGTATAAAAAGAGTCATATTTCAAATGTGTAAATATACGAGGACATCGCCGAGGGGAGATGATATGAAAACGCGTATAAAATGTTATATTACTATTTACTTTTATTGAAAGATTAGCTGATGGAGTAAGTGGTATTGGTTTCTGTACATTTACATACACTTTATGTATGTAAGTTACTGTCAAACAGTATTATAGAATAGGGAATATGCATGATTTTTTTTATTTAAAAAATTTATGCTTATTCATGTAATAAACAGTTTAGTAAAACTATTTTTCCAATTTTTCGCTCTAGGACGTACCTTGCTCAAAGGATTTCGTTGGCCATGCAGCGCGGGAATGTGGCCAGTATCATGGGAACCTTTGAGCGGGGTGAACTTCGGGGGGGCTTTTTTGACTAGGGTTTTGATTTTGTATATATTTTTAGGTTTTTTTTTCGGGGCTGACGAAGCATGTTGCTGATTAATTCTGTCTTAGTTTTTAGTTAAGACGAAGCCTGTTGCGGATACGTTTTTGTTTATTTTATTTTTTTCCATTAAATAAATCCCAAAATTTTTCGAATAACTATGAAATTAAAACAGATATAAGCCATCGAAGATTTATTTCTATCTCTTTCTAGCCAAACCAAATTTAACACGGAGTTTGTATGGACGTAGTGACATGTGACATCACAGTCCATGTTGGATCTCTCTGTCTAATCGGTGCGTAATTAATATTTTTAAATGCGTATATCGGCCGTATTTCTTGGCCGATTTTAATTTTAATTTCACTTTTTGTCATCTCAACTACGGTATTTTCATATTTTGTTAAACAATGCGATAAAAAAATTAACTAATTAGCTAATGACTATCTCTTTCTATCTCTTCTTAGCACTTTTTAATACCACATCTACTACCATTTCTTTATTCTACTTCATTCTATTTTACAAGCTTTTTAAACCCGATAAAAAAGAGGGGTGTTATAAGTTTGACATGTGTATCTGTCTGTAGCATTGTAGCTCCTAAGCGAATGGACCGATTTCGATGCGTTTTTGTTTGTTTGAAAGCTGACGTAATCGAGATGGTTCAGCTATATTTGATCAAAATTTTCTTAGCTGTTTAAGGCGACTACAGCACCCGATAAAGGCAGCACACATAGGAATAGTGCCATCTCCGTCTCTCAACAGGCCTGGGCCGGCAGTGCGAACGGTGTCGATACACAAAGTTTACGGGCTATGAAAGCGTGCGTGCGTAAAAACATGTTCGAAAGTTAGAAAAATGAGATTTATGGAAAGGTAACAGCTTAAATCGAAAAATGCGTTAACTACTTATTGAGAGTGTTCAATCACGAACATTTTGATAGCAAATTTAAGTTCCTGTGTGCATTTCACTATCGTTTTTACAGCTTAAAAGATACACAATATTGGTATTTAGAGATGACTTTGTAAACTTTTTCTATCGAACCAAAAGTGCTGAATCATGTTTTCAGCAAACTACTTACGAGTATCTAGTTTATGTCCTGAATATTACCGTAGTATTTTTTTTCTTCGATTTAATGCAGTGCGTCATGCTTATCTACGCATCATAAAATCTTAATTTAGGTGCTGTAGTCGCCTTAAAAGTTGTGGGTACTGGTCCCAGCGTTGGACGATGATAGGGTCGAGAAGGGAAGTAGTAATAATACGCTTGAGTGCCGTTGGAAGACTGTCTTTATTCGCTGCTGCGGCCGTATTTATATTGTGGCCACGACGATTTTTTGTAGCTACCTTACAAAGTTATAAGCAATCTAATGTGGGGGGTGATACATTAAAAATTTTAGAGTTTTTATAATCTTGCAATGTATGTATGTAGCTACTAACAGGTATTATTTGTTCGGGTCAAATCTTGCAACTGAATTTTGTTCTAGTTACACTCAACCGATTTTGCTGAAATATGTACACATTTAGTTTGGATGACAACATGGTTAGTTTATTAGCTAAGTGACGTAATCCTACATCCAATATGTTGCATCTAGTTAATCATTTTGCACCACAAGTATCAAATGAAAAGGATTTGCTAAGAAGAATACAAAAAAAAATACTTAATATTAAAAGAATTATAAACATGATTCTTTTATTTTGATTTTCTTCCTTTTGGGCTAAGGTCGAGAGACCATGTACTATGTTTCTATGAATACTTTCAATCGCAGCCTATGCATCATGAAAGGACAAACCAACAAACTTTCAATATTTTACTTAATTATTTTGAGACAAAGAAATCCTAATACAGAACAATCAAATCGAAAAACCGAAATTACCTATTTTTATAAGCGCTTATTACATTTTATGTATCATCCCGCCCAGCGGAAATAATTATTTAAATAAATTTTTATTTAATCTTAAAAGCGACCCGGAAATTATAAATGACTATTTCATCCAAAACCAATTTCAGAGCGAAACTCAAACAGATTACCCACAATTAGGCGGTTTACGTAACCCAGTGGTCCGACTGTTGACAACACGGGACAAAATTTTAATGAGCCAAATGAGCGAGCGTGCGGATAATCGCCCACTGTGTCATGTGAACCTCTCACGGACATAATTAACTTGATATTTATGTTGGAATTCTTTCTTTGCGTGAAGTTTGCTCTTAAATATTTTTTTCAGTATTGTAATAAGCTATTTTGAAATCATTTTGACGAGAGATGTAACTATAGTGATGATATGTAAGGCTAAAGGATGCAAAGGAGACATGTAGTTGGAATAGAAAATATTATCCAGTTGTCTAGTAATTTACCTAAATGATATTTAATCTTTATCTTTTACATTATGATAGAAGACAAAGTCTACCAGTCGATTTCGTGTAAAGGTATTGAAAAGTACAATTCACCGTTCAAGCGTTCTCTCAACAGAAAAATAATAAAAAATTCAGTTCTACCCTTTGCAGTGCAATGTAAAAAAGTAAAACATAGAGTACACACACGTACTCGTAACATACGAGGCACAAAACATTCAAAGTCTGTACAAACGACAACGAAGCACTAAAAGCACCATGTCATAAAGGCGGGCCTTTGTTCGTCGAACGAGTGCAATGTTATTCCAAAATGCAACCTAAGCCCGTACCCCGATTGCATTCCGCTTTCAGCTGCTGAATTTTCCATGAGCATAGCGTATACCCGATTCTCGTACGTTTGGTGGAGTAACTAGTGGGAATTGGTTACGCTTGTTGCGTGAAATATGTATGAGATTTTGTCCATTTATTTTTTCCGCCACCCCACTGTCCAGTGTAATTGGAAAATGTTGTCTCTGTGCTTACATTCTTTTATTTAGTATATATTTTAATAAAAACATTTTTGAAATGAGGTTTAAGACTGTCCAACGTTTTCTTATTTGTCGAACGTATATTGACTTTGTTTAGTTAAATTCTGATACGGGTAATAGGTTAGTGATTATAAGACAACATTCCTCAATCTGTAGGGGTTATTTTATGGGTAATTTTTTCTTTTCACCTTTTTAATTTTATGTTCCTAAAGCTGATACACATGCTTATTTTTCGCTAGTGTAAAGTTATTAAATATTATAAATGGCTGCCATTTCTAATTGATTTCAAAAAAATCCTGTTGCATCTATGAATATATGGAGTGACTTTAAAATAGTTAGCGAACGTGATAACTGATTATGAACAACTTTTCCCAAGGAAGCTATATGAAATTCGACTTCTTTAACGGCAGTTAGCTCAAGTTTTCTGTATAAAAGGTTTTTTTTTCATATTCCTCAGGAAGAGTTTTTTCCGTTTAATGTAGTATTAATATCCTTAGTTTTCGCTAATAGAATGGTTGCACCGCTTGTTTTGATAAAGGAAAAAGGACGTCAACAGGGTTGAAACGAAAGAAAATGGCGTAAAAATCCGCCAAAATCAACGACAACACAGTGGGTAAAAACTCAACAGGCGTGGACAAATGTGTCTGTAGGAGTGATAGAGTGCTCGCCGCGAATCCCAGGTGACTTCTATGCCCAATTAGACGTCAGGCATCCGTCTTCTCTGTGAGGGGCTCACGAAATATGAGCGCGAATTTGTTACACTTAAACACGGGGCGTTTCTGTTCCTTATTTCGTAGCTCGAGGATTTTTTTGTCAAGTTTGCGACGGAGGTGGAATAATTTAACATGTTTTTTTTGAGAAAGGAACATGATTGAAATAATTGTTTTTGACATAGCAGCTTTCGAACCATGGCTTCGCCCGTTGTCCTTACTAATATTATAAACGCGATGGTTTGTATGGATATTTATATGGATGTTACATCCACATTACGGGAAAAAAGTCCCCAGCGGAAAGCTAGTACTTTATAAATATCACATGGGCGGGACCAGTGGGATTCAAGATCAATATATTATTCATTATGTGAATCTTCATACAAATATTCTTTAAAATTTGTGCATCAGTTTAAGCATAAAACGTAACAGAGTTACTTTCAAAAAGATGATTTTATTAGTATGGACTTGTTATAACTGACATAATCCTTGAAAATTATAAGGTGTACCTATTTAATAATTTAGTAATAAAAAGTTAGTAATATTTCGCAAGGCACTACCCCACAAAACGCTTCAAAATAGCTACGGCTAACCCTTAATCTGTCAGGACCAATAACCGTCCAAAAGCAGTTACAGAAAAAGAACAGTCACTTTTTAAGCCCAATAAAGTGGGTTTGACATGGCAATAAAATTGCGTAAATAAAGCAGATTCACTTTGAGTGGGCAAACCTGTGAAACCCCAACCGAGACAAGAAGGGTTATCCTCTACAATATAAAAGGTTTACAGTACCTAACCTATCTACCTATAGCATAACTGGAAATAAATCTCGTTCATACCGATTTTTTCATAAATACTGAAAATTCAAAGTAATTAATAAAAAAATAAAAATAAACGCTTCACACTCAAAGGCCCACATTAAGGCGACTACAGTACCCGATAAAGGCAGCACACATAGGAATAATGCCATTGTTCAATCATGAACATTTTGATAGCAAATTCAAGTTCCTGTGTGAATTTGACTATTGTTTTTACAGCTTAAAAGATACACAATATTGGTATTTAGAGGTGACTTTGTGAGCTTTTTCTATCGAACTAAAAGTGCTGAATCATGTTTAGGTGACTTTGTGAGCTTTTTCTATCGAACTAAAAGTGCTGAATCATGTTTTCAGCAAACTATTTATCTAGTTTATGTCCTGAATATTACCGTAGTAGTTTTTTCTTCGGTTTTATGCAGTGCGTCATGCTTATCTACGCATCATAAAATCGTAATTTAGGTGCTGTAGTCGCCTTAAGGTTTTTCCTTGTGTCGTGGGTCCCTTGGAACACACAAAGACAGACACAAACACCCATGACCCGAGAACAAATATCTGCTTTTTACACAAATATTTGCTCCGACTGGGAATCGAACCCAGGACCCGCCGATCAAGAGGCAGCGTCACTGCCACTCGACCAAACCGGCCGTTACGTCTATTAACAGTAGATATTTAGCAACCAACAGAAGATCAGCGCTCTCCATTCAAGGTAGAGCATAATTTGCATAACACAGCAAGCAGACGGCCCTTTACAGAGCCTACCACACCGCGAATGTTGAGTTTGAGCCTTTTTTTTGTCACTATGGCACACATCTACTATACTGTTATCTTTATTCTTTATCTTTATTTCACACAAATACATATAAAAAATTACACAAAGAAAGGACATGTACAACGGCGAGCTTAACTCAAGCAATGAGTTTTCTTCCAGCTAATCTGTGTGAGAGGGAGAGGCAGTTGAAGTGGGCAAGGGTGTACTAAGATAAAGTGAGATATTAAATTTATAATACAAACATAATAATTAATAAATATATAAGCACATACAATTAGCTAAATAAATAAATAATATATACCTACATATATAAAATACCTATAACTTCGAAAATTCTAATTGTCGTCTGTAAAATATATAAACCATAACAAAAAATTGTCTATGGCTAAAATCAACACATATACTTTTAAGTTATTTTTCCATGCAATCGAAGCCTTGGGCGGAAACTTAGTGTTGAATAAATGTGTACTGTACAGTTTATATCTAAGTTTGTCAGTGAGTAGAATGATATATAAGGGTGAAATTACATCAGTTACACTGGCAATACTAGGTGCTTAAACATTTTAAACTATGTAGAGATATCTTATTTTTCTATGATACAAAATTTGTGGGTCGTTTATGGGCTGGGCTGATAATGAAAAGGTACAAAAATAAAATGTCGATAGTATGTAATAGTCACAACATTTAATCATAATAATTGTCCACAGTAAAAACGTAAGAAATAATCGACTTCAATCCCAACAATAATATGCCTATCACCAGATAACCAAAACGTCATCTAAATATAGGTAACGTGTATATGTTTTGGTTGTTTTTTTTAACTTGGCAATACATTTTCAAACATGCGCATGGAAACTTAACTCACCAACCTGTCAAATAATCTTTTTCTTCCTTGGGTCAAATTGAATATTTAAAAAAATTAAGCGTGTTTCTTATATCCTACAAGGCAACGGATTGACAAAAATTTTATTTTGGAGTATTTACTCGTATTTTCTCAAACTGTTTTTTTCGTAACCAATTAATTAACTCGTGAACCTTGATCGGGTTCGTTCCTCGTCAAAGGATGTCGCTGAAAAATAAGAATTCATCACACCTAAAAACTACAACAAAACCAATCGGCAAAACGCACCTTCATAATTAACCTAACCTACTATTACTAAACCCTGGTCAAAAATACGGGCAGATGCCTCCGCTCAAAGGTGCCCAAAATGCTAGCCAGCGTGGAAACGCAAAACGAAAAAAAAATCTGATCTGCCATACAAAATGCGCTATATGCTGATGAAGTTTGTAAGGGCACTCAAATTTTTTTTTTGTATTTTGACCTCTTTTCTTTGGGAAAGTTGTTCAGTTTCATGGACTGATTAACCATCCGAGAGGTTGCAAGAGAGATACCTAAAGCCTCACAATTAAAATTAACTTTTCCCTTCAAAATTCAAGTATAGTAGACTAGCTGTAACAACTCACATTCGGGAAAAGGCTTAGTCGAAGGGATGATAATATCATAAAGGGACCGCCACCCCTGCTAAACGGTTACCCTTCAAAGTTAATTTGTTTGCTCATTTTTCTCCACTTAAGCCCTCCCATCTAATTACTTTTGCTCTTAAAATTAGCGCGCTGAGCTTAAAAAACGGAGTAAAATCTAATGAAGGAAAAGTCCACTGGAGTTTTAATTTCTTTCATCGTTTTCTTTTAAAGTTGTTTTTTTTTTCTTGGAAAGTTCAAGAGAGGAAAAGTGGGCGAATGGATTGTCAACATAAAGCAAAGAAATATTCTGGATTGGTACCTTTCAATTCGTACCTACCTAGTTTATAAAACCTTCTTTAACAAAAAAATTAAACAGAATGTAGTACTTGAATACTGGCTTATTGATACGCTATAACTTGAGAATGCCTTGACCGATTTGGATGATTATTTTCTTGTTGTGTTCCTTATTGTCACGACTAGGTTTATATAAAAAAAAATGTAAATCCACCGGGACAATTCCCACGGGAACTTGCGGGCGGACAGCTAGTATTGTAAATTTTTATTCTCAAAAACGGCTCTAACAGTTTTGGGTCAAAAAGTTGATGTAAGTAGATGTAGAACATAATAAAATAGACTAATGCTTTATTTTATTTTTCACACTTTACAACTATCCAAAAAACCGTACTTCACGCTTTTTTGCTAAAAATAAGAAAAATAATTAGTTCAATACAATACAAAAGATGGCGCCACCAACCAACTCGAGCTTCAGCTTGGTCGCCAAGTACTAATATGAAACCGATGTCTACACGAAACAAAAACATATAATCTACTGCAGCTGGTATGAATCATCCGTCCTAACTGGATTAGATTTGGAATCTAGTTACCACACCCTACTTTGCACAGCCCTTAGTTGCAGTATATACAATGTAGAGTAGTTGCGTAATTTCTTTTGACTTCAAGACTCTTTTATGGGGTGTGGGGGTCATAATCATAACATCTTACATATAGCTGAGTTGAGGACCCTTTGTCTCGGACCCTACAACACATAGCGATCTAAAGCTAGTTTTTTATTTTCTTAATGTAGTGTATCGTGTTTTACAGTTTAATCTTGCCTCTTATACATATACTGGGTGAAAACAAACCTCCTAGCTATATTCAAAATCCTGAACCAGTATCACTCAAAGACCACATTTATGAAAAAAACATTTTTTTAAAATATTTTTTCAATAGGAATAGTTCATTTTTTGCCTAAACGTAGACATTACTCCTACACCAGGCACGCGAGAGGTGCGGGTAGCGCTCGGGGGGTGCACCCGAGTGGTGTCTACGTTTACGTTAAAAAAAAATATGTTCAGGATTTTCAATAAAGTTCTTTTTCAACCTGTATGTCCGATATAATAAATGTGTCTTTCTTTCTTCCTTTTTTTTATCTTAGTGTTGCAAAATGGTTATTTTCACCTGCTAGCGGGCTCCTTGCTGATCAACGAACGAGTCTGACGTACAGTCAACGGCACATCAGGTTACCACAAACTGTCAAATTTCCCCAATGAATAGTAAACTCTAATGCTTGCAGATAAAATTGAAAATCGATTGAAGAAATTTGACAGTTTTGGATAGCGTGATTATGGGAATTAGGCTATGAGCAAAGGAAACGAAGTAGTCACATTTAAATCAATTAATATATTATTTGACACTGGGAAGCTAATACACGTCCATCATTGAAGTCGAAGAACAAGAGAATGAATGAACGAGTGAAATCTGATTAACCAGTCAACTCACTCATAGTTTAGTTCGTTCTCTTAATACATACTCCACAGTAAAGATAATTTTTGCTATCTGTAAATTCAACACGCCCCCTCAAAAATTAATCGGTACTTTATCTTTATACACAATAAATTATAATACTAATTACCTAATTAGGACATGCATAACTTCCGAGTGTGTGCTGGGAGTTAAATACATTATGACCCAACATTTGTTGTAAAAGGTAAGGAAAAACCCAGAAAAACCTTACCAGGCCACTTCAATTGTATCTCAACATATAACCAAACAAAACATTGCATTTGCATTTTAACATAATATGTAACCCACTCATTAAAAACAAAACAAAATCAATAATTCTTAAACATAATAAATTAATGAGTTACAAATGTAAACCCACTTTTTCTGAGAAATTTTTAAATGCGACAACTGGCAAGGGTTTCGTAAGCGCATCCGCCAACTGCATACCTGTAGGAACATACATTAACTTTATTATATTTTTCTCAATTTGTTCTCGAGAAAAATGATATTTTATGTCGATGTGTTTAGTTCTTTTATGATTTGTGGGATTATTCGCGATACTTATACAACCGTTGTTATCCTCATAAATAATTATCGGTTTTGATATTGCAACATGGATACTGGTCGCTAGAGACTTAAGCCACAAAGCTTCGCGAACAGCTTCGTACAATGCCATGTACTCGGCTTCCGTAGATGAGGTCGCCACCGAAGTTTGCCTCTTTGTACCCCATGTTATAGTACATTCATCAAACATTTGGAATAAATATCCAGTTGTACTTTTTCTGTCTCTCGTATCACTACCACCCCAATCAGAATCTACATACCCACACAATATATTTTGGTAATCACATCGTTTATAAGTTAATTTTACATCCACGGTTCCTTTTAAAAATCTGAGCACCCTTTTTAAACATTGCCATAACTCTTTATTATTTTTGTTTGTGTATCTGCTTAAAATATTGACGCTAGTACTTAAATCAGGACGAGTACATAACATTATATACATTAAACACCCTATTACATTTCTGCAAGGTGCACTGCATTTATCGTCCGAGTTTAACGCTTCATAGTTCAGTTTACTCTCCAAAGGAGTACTAACTGAATTACAATCGTGCATTTTAAATTTGTTCAAAACATTTTTTATGTATACACTTTGGTCTAGCGTTATTACGTCATCGTTTCGAGATATTTTAATACCAAGAAAATGTTTTATCTCTTTTAAATCTTTCATTTAGAATTTAGACATTAAATAGATTTTAAAATTATCCATCGTGTGGATATCAGCACATGCAATTACTAAATCATCAACATAAAGAACTAAGTAAATATTCTTAGTCACATCTTCTTTATCTAACACATAAATACACCTATCAACAGAAGAGTTCTGGAAACCTTTTTCTTTCAAACATTTTTCAAACGTTTCGAACCAACAGCGAGCTGCTTGTTTAAGTCCGTACAATGCCTTATTTAATTTACAAACGTTATCACCTTTATTTTTTACGCCCTCGGGTATGTTACAAACTGAATCAACACACATCAGATAATCATCGGTCTCTCTATAAGAAATAGGATCACGACCTTTAATCCTGTCACTCCTTCTAAGCTCAAGACTGTTATCTGACTTTTCCAGATTTTTATTTGACTTGAAATCACCTATTTGTTCAGATTCGATTGCTTTGTCATGGTTTTTCTTACACAACTTTTCAGGATATTCTTATTCATCAGTTTTATCACTCCGAGACTTTAACGACACTGATTTAGACCAACTGTCATTATCAGTTTTGTCACGAGAATTTCGCATATTCTCTTCAGGCTTAAACACAGGCCTGGATTCAATAAAATTAGTCTCTTCAATTATGACATCTCTAACAACAACAAATTTACTGATTTCTGGGTTCCAAACTTTGTAACCGTTTGGTTCATAGCCCACAAGAATACCTTTCCATGACTTATCATCGAATTTATTTTTACAGGTTTTATTATGTACATAAACAGTGGAACCGAAAACCTTTAAATATTTTAATTGAGGTTTTTTACCGTGCCACAGCTCGTATGGTGTTTTTGACGATCCTAAAGCCTTAGTGGGTAATATATTAATTAAATGAACAGCAGTCAATACTGCTTCACCCCAGAAAACTTTTTCTAACTTAGCACCGTTTAACATGGCACGAGCTTTTTCAGTTATCGTCCTATTCATTCTTTCAGAAACACCACTTAATTGCGGAGTTCTTGGAACTGTCAAATGATAAGTGATTCCTTTCTCAACACAAAACGTTTTCATTTCAGTGGATAAATACTCTCCACCGTTATCACAATACAACGTAACTAACTTTAAGTTAAATTTAGCTTCACTTTTTGCAACAAAATCTTTACAGACATTAAATACATCCGATTTATACGTAATTCAATACGTTACACAATAATGCGTAAACTCATCAGTAAACGTCACAAAACAATTTTTGTAGTCAATAGTAGAAGGAGTGATAGGGCCACATACATCTGAATGAACAACATATAGAGGTCGGTTAATATAGCTTTTATCTTTAGCTCGGTTAAACGGAAGTCGACACTGCTTCCCTTGTATGCATGGTTCACAAAGACTGTCATTTGGTATAACTAACTCAATTTGGCTCAAATCCTCAACCATTTGTTTACTTTTTAATTCCAAAAATTTTTGTTTACTAATATGACCTAAACGTTGATGCCACAACTCATAGCTTTTAGCACTACCATTGCTTATTTGGGAAACAGATCGACAAATATTTACAGACGCCACCAAATCAACAGCAATTAAGTTATTTAAAGACGTACCTTGCATAATAGTTTTACCATCTTTACATATTTGGGCACCCTCTTGTCCGAAAATGATTGTGAATCCAGCACGCTGCATCTTGGAAACAGAAAGGAGGTTATAAGGAACCTCACGGCAGAACAAAACATCCTCCAGTGTTCCTTTAATGCCCATATTACTGGTTACATATATGGAACCTTTCTTTGTGGCTGAAATAAATTCACCATTTTTAGCGACAGAAATTTTTAATGGTGTTGTTAAAGAAGTGAAATTACTAAAAAGATCTTCCCTGTTTACTATATGGTCGGAAGCACCCGAATCCAGCAAAAAAGTAATTTTGTTTTCGTGACCATTAACTTGGCCATTTCGTGACCATTAACCGTCACTGGTCATAAAAGCAAATCCAGAAAAATCATTTGACGTTGACTGTTGGTTCGTCTCAACCGCCTGTAAAGTCCTGTCTGAATTTTTAAGCTGATTATTCATCCTTTTGAAAAAATAGCAATCGTTCCTCATGTGTCCCCTGCGTCCACAGTGATGACATTTTATATTTTGTAATTTTCTTTTATTATTTTTATTATTATGGTTGTGAGTTAGTTTTTGTGCATTATCAGACTTCCTTTTACGAATTGATATTTTATGTGTCTCCGGATATTGCTTAACTTGAAGAACTTTTGCACTAGTATCAGAAGACTCGTTTTTTAACTTTACTTCATGATCTAACAATCTTGTTTTTACGAACGCTAAAGTTAAGTTGTCTTCGGACAATGTTTCAATCGCCGTTACAACTCCATCGTAACTCGTAGGCAGTGTTAGCAGCAAATGTGCTACTTTATCAGTCTCTTCTAATTTTGCTCCAGCTGCTAGCAATTCAGTGAGCAAGTCGTCATAAATAGCAAAATGTTTAAGCAGTGCTGTATCTCCTTGCAACTTTAAAGTTAAAAGCTTCTTTCTAATCGCCAATTGCGTTGCCATGCTCTTACGTTCATAAAGAGCATCTAAACTCTTAAAAATTTCCTTCGCCGTGCTACCTTCACATGCAAAACCGAGAAATGAATCTGATAGATACTCTACAATAGTACTTTTCGCAATTCTATTGCACTTCTCCCATTCCTCGTCCAATGTTACCGGGTCTTGATCAATAACTTTTATTACATCAATTTCGGTTAGTAACGCGCGTATTCGGAATTTCCAAACGCTGTACTTCTCACCGTTAAAAGCTTTTATATTTCTTTTAGATTGTATATATTCCATTTTATAGAAATTTTATATCACAACAATTTTTACAATGACACAGAACTGTCAAAAAATCAAATTTTGAACTGTTCAAAGCAAGAACATAGACGTCAAAAATTTTCACATATTTTCACAACACATATTTTTTATATTATATTATATTCGAAAATCACACAGAGCATCCTGGGCCCATAACCTATGGGAATTAGGCTATGAGCAAAGGAAACGAAGTAGTCACATTTAAATCAATTAATATATTATTTGACACTGGGAAGCTAATACACGTCCATCATTGAAGTCGAGGAACAAGAGAATGAATGAACGAGTGAAATCTGATTAACCAGTCAACTCACTCATAGTTTAGTTCGTTCTCTTAATACATACTCCACAGTAAAGATAATTTTTGCTATCTGTAAATTCAACAGTGATGTGCTGTTGACCCTGTACTGTACCTACATGGGTTTTTATATTTTACATTGGCGATGTTGCCACTCAGAATCATGATTGTGAACGCCATTTCACTACTTGTGTATTTCATTATCACAAAAAGAAGTTAGGTTCAATTAGATAGTTTTATTCTATTTTTAGAAGAATTTTTTTTTGTTTTTTTTTTTTGTTTTAGTACTTTTCAGCTCAAGCTGGGTTGAAGCCCATCCTCATTCAATTTTTTAGATGTAAATAAGTCGAATACTTATCAATTAAAACAGTGGCAAAGACTTTAGGGAAGATGCCAAATAATTTAAATAATAACACTAAAATTTAATAAAATACTTATTTTTAACAAAAAATTTTCCCGCCTTTAAAAAGGGTGAAATAATTTTTTAAAGCTATGTTCACGAGTAAGTAGACGGGTAAAACAACAAATAGGTGAATTCATAGCGGAATATGGTAAATAGAGAGGAATGTTTTTTTAACGTCGGCGCCGAACAAACTCGCATGGCATAGTTATCTTAGTATTTATACTGCCAAAAAAAGCTTGTGCGAATACTTATTTCATTAAACTAGGTCTTGTTCAAACCGGCGCCGACGTCAAAAAAACATGCCTCTCTATTTACCATATTCCGCTATGAATTCACCTATTTGCTGTTTTACCCGTAACAAACATAAAAAATAAAATAAAAAATAAAGAAAAAAAACATTTACCCGAATTGAGAACCTCCTCCTTTTTTTTGAAGTCGGTTAAAAATTTTGAATCATTCCCGTCATTCGATTGCTTATAACTTTTAAACGGCTGAACAGATTTTTATGAAACATGGCTAAGAACACTCGGGATAAAATTATCTATGGTACAAAAAAAAACAACGAAAATCGGTTCATCCGTTTGGGAGCTACGATAACACAGACAGATACACAGATACCGAACAGACACGTTGAACTTATAATACCCCTCTCTTTTTGTGTCGGGGGTTAAAACGGTGCAAGTATCTTCAACCGCGTTGGGCCAGCGTGGTGGACTATGGCCTAAATCCCCTTCGTGTTTCGAAGGCAGGCCCGTGCCCCTCGGTGGGGACGTATATGGGCTGATAATAAGAGAAGTATCTTCAAAGCCCTGCCCTGTATGTCAAAACAAGGTTGCCACGACAAAGACCCAGTCCCTTTCAAATTCAAACCGCAGTTAAAACTCGAGCGTTCAACTCGTCGTGCCACAATCACCAACAACCTTGCTTTTAAACTTAACTGAGGGAGAACCCACTAACAATTCTTAAACTATAGTTAAAGTTACGTCTACCCTCGCAATTGCTACATAATTTGCGGTCACGAGAAGCCGCCATTACGTTTGTCGGCCGACCAATGGGAGCGCGCCGTTTAATACAGTTCCATTTTTGAAAACAAAATAAATAATATAATTTGAATTTAGGATTGAGAATACGCATCAACTTTTGTATTTAAGTAATTATGCCTTTGATCAACGAATTACTTTTAATATATTTTTTGTACAGACAACAGCACATTTGAAAAAAAAATACAGCCAGTAGCACTTCAGGTTACCCATTTACACTAGAAAGCCGATGCTATTAAAACCGAAATAAGAGCGACCTTAAGGTCAATATGTATAGTCTGATGTGCTGCCTTGTGTACAAACGGTTTAGAGGCGACGATATCCAAGGCTGATCTTTATTTATACTCAGGAAAGCGAATGGTGTCTATATTACGTTTCCAAATAATTCTTATTGACTGCTACCAACGTTTTCATAGACCACCCTCAAAATATAAGACTTAAGCTTTCTTCGATAAAGCCTTTATACACTTAGTGTGGGACAAAGGTTTTTCCTTGTGTCGTGAGTTCCTCGGAATATACATAAAGACAGACAAAAACAACCATGGCCCTAGAACAAACATTTGCTTTTTACACAAACATTTGCCCCGGCGTCAAAAGTATATGTCTTGTGAAGTAATCTATATATATATATACTATTAATAAAGAGGAAAGATTTGATTGTTTGTTTGTTTGTATTGAGTAGGCTCCGAAACTACTGCACTGATTTGAAAAATTCTTTCACCATTTGAAAGCTACATTATCCCCGATGGATAGGCTACATAATTTTCCCGAATTCCCACGAGGGACTTCTATGCTATAGGTAATACATATAATTAACTCTGTCCTCAAAAATGATTCGGAAATCTATTTTCACGAGAGAGAGCCCTGCGGAAGTAGTCATTCGCCTCGAAATACTAATATTCTTTTCAAAATGTTTCAATAACACACTTCGTAATGAAAATCTAATGTATTTCAAATAGCTACACCTATTACATACACAAAACATATTATTAAGCTCTATTACAACCACGATAAATATCAAATCAACATTGATTGCTATATCCTAGTTAGCAATGCGAGCCCATCTAACGCATCATTTAATGCAAATCGAACTATTACGGAAAACGGCGGCCATTACAATCTGCTCTCGACCAATCATAGCGCGCCGTTTAAACGAATGTAATTGAGTTTCGAATTTCAAAAACATAATCGGTTGTAATTTTTGAAACGGGTAACTGCTACTTATGAATGATTGGTTAGTGAGTACTGTTCCTTTTTCAAAATGTTATTTAACTAAAGATTGATTGGTTATGATTTAGAGTCTTGTATCAAACAGGACTTTGTTTCAGTTTTTCATGGTTAGATAGATTTAATATTTCAGAACCTATATTCCACCACATTTTTCCTTTTTTTATAATTACTTTATTTGTAATTCCATTACACTATTAAACCTACGTATCGGTCAGAATACCGCAAGGTTTAATTTTAGGTCTTAAATCTTTTCGCTGGGATCTTTTTCTATCTTGTCGATAGTTGGTTAGGCTAAAATTGAATGAGATTTTGTCAAATATGTACTTCGGAGTATATACAAAACACTCAGTTCCTCAGTTCAAAGGAACTAACTTGGTAAATTTATTAAATATCATTCTTATTTTGTATGAAGATTGGATATGTTTCTATATATGGCCAGCTGCTTACGTTTCCTCGAATAACCATCAGCCAGTCAACATGTAATTTCAGATTTATTATGGACGGTAACTTTGATTGCTGTTACCACGCTGTAATAGCCAGTAGGTTACACTTACACGTTGTATGAGCAATTTAACTGAGTGAATCTAATGAGATTTTTATTTATTCATAACTTTTTGTTTTGTGTACGATTCGTTCGTGATTTCAATTACAAAGATAATATGTAAATATGCAATTTCAGTTTGTAATTGTCGAGATTGCTCATCTTGATAAATTATAGAGTGGTCTCCGAAGAAGTGCTGAGATTGGATTTAGCCTAGTTCTTAAAAGGTATGGTAATTGTCAGCGAATTGGTTCAACCTTGAAATTAATTATTTATGCGAATTAAGTTTAAATTAATGTCGGAAAACAATTATGTTGTTTGCAGACCTTGTAGTTACTGTAGAGCGATTACTAGGGGAACCTGATCGGATTGGATTGTAATTACACAGTTAATTTAGTAGTTATGAACGTTTCGTCAAGAGGTTTGTCACAGTGGTAGTACGTACAGTACAGTGTACACTTAATGCCTGTTTTTTTATTATAAGATGGGTTAACCTTTGACCTCAATCTTGACCATAAAGGTCAAAGATAAGGTCGTCGATGGAGCGAGTTATCCAGAAAATGTATATAAAGGCACTGGTACTCCCACGCACCGACAGTACACAGCAAGCCGTTTGGCGTCGGACTTCGGTAGGAGGGTGGTCGCGAACCAGACGGCCCTATACAGAGCCTACCACACCGCATGAGACCATAGGATGACACCTCAGATTCATAAAAAAATGAAGCGTCGTTGCCTAGGATGGATTACTAGGAGGCAGGTCTCATTTGTGTTTCCTTAGTCGCCTCTTACGACACCCACGGAAAATGATGGGGTGGTGTTATTCTCAACCGATCACCACACGGCAAGAAAAGGGCTAAGTTCATTCAAATTTAAACCTTCTTAGCAACCCGAATCCGAGAGCGTTATGAAGCAATTTATAAATTTAGATGAAGCGAAAAAGGTGTGTTTGGATCGTATCAAGTGGCAATCTGTGGTCTCTGCCTACCACAATGGGGCAACGCGTGAGCTTATTTATGTGTGCATGTATGTAACTTTTAAACGGTTGAACCAATTTTTAACAAAAAAGCTAAAAACTGATTACGTCAGCTTTCAAATGAAAAAAAAACTGCATCAAAATCGGTCCACATGTTTAGGAGCTACGGTGCTACAGACACACAGATAAACTCGTCAACTTATAAATAATCGAACTTGGTACGTACCTCTATGGAACTCACTGAAAACCAACTTTGTGGCTCGCGGTCTCATATCCTGATTCCCGAGTCAGAACATATAGCTGAGTTGAGGACCCTTTGTCTCGGCCCCTACAACATCTAAAGGTGGTTTCTAAAGGTTGTTTGTAATTGTTTTTATGTTTATCTATCTTGTGTTGTTATTATTGTATTTTTTGTGTGATCTTGTCTGTTCTGTGTTGTGATGTCCGAAATTTTAAATCTAACTTTCTTTCTCGTTTACTACTTACCTTGGAGTATCTCGAAACTCAAGCACGCACATACATGCACGCGTACACATAATATGTAGGTCCAAAAGGTGACATCAACAATTTTTTTTTAGGTTCTGCATCCCTGGATGAATCTGAAAATACCCCAGTATGTTCCGCGGTTTTTTGTAGTTTAGAAGCTATGATTTTTTGAAAGATTTTTCGAATTTTCTACCAGCACTACTTTAAAAAAACATAACTTTTTTAATAGTAAGAATTTTCAAAATTTTTTTGTGCAATATGATCGCCTTGAATCACCCTTTCGTGTGATAAATCAACTATGCCATTGTTGATTTATCACATGAAGTTTTGTTTATTTTCTCTAAGGAAATGAGCCTGATAACCCACCACATAGGAAATCCTAAGTGGGTATCATGAATGAAGCATTATTCTTTTTTTTCCTGATTCTTGTGGAACCATTTTTATTAAAAAAAAATTACTTTCACTCCCACCGACGTTGCTTCCAAAAAGCTATGAAATTTCCCGTTTTAGTTAATTCATTCTTTCTTCTTTCCAGCATCATTTCCAATCACAAGGCGAATCGGCCACCCATACCAGAACAGAACGCCTCCAAAACGGAAGAAACCCAGAACGTCATTCACGAGACTCCAAATAGCTGAGCTGGAGAAGAGGTTCCACAAGCAGAAGTACCTGGCTTCGGCTGAGAGGGCGTCTTTAGCGAAGACCTTGAAGATGACTGATGCCCAGGTCAAGACTTGGTTCCAGAATCGAAGGACGAAGTGGAGGTTGGTGGAATTTTTATTAATGTTTCGGTTAAGATCAGCGTTTGATTACCCATTAGCAGTAATGGGTCCAGGGATGTGACGAATTTATTTTCACGTGTCTAATATTTTCTATTTTAAAATTAAATTATTTATTCGTATATACTATATTTTGCAATAATAAAAATAAACGAAAATCAGCAATGAACATCGTATTCTGACAACTATGAGGTGTGGAGCTAGGTTGTGCGGTACATTGCGTAGCACCAAAGTAGGTAGTAATGAAAATTATATACTTTAATTTTTTTTTCCGGTAAAAATACATAGATTGTAGCATATCATAGTTATGAATAATTCCTTAATTCAAGTATTGGTAAGCTGTCTCTTACAGGGTGTAACTATGAAACTTATTCCTTACTTTCTTAATCTCATTTAATCGGCATTGTATAAATTTTAACATTAATCCTTCCTCTACGTCCTATAACATCAGATTTGAATAGATTTGTTTAACACTAATGTTCGCCGGCGCTACTTATACACACTAATTGTTAGCTTAAAAAACAGTGATGCTATTGTTATAACTGTACTATTAATTCTACACTAGCTGACCCGACAGACGTTGTCCTGTTTCCTTAAATTTTTAAATGTTCCACTCAACTTTCTTAAATTTTTCTTTTATAAAAACCTTCTCCTGACAATAATAAACACAACAAAAAGGAATCATCCAAATCGGTCAAGCCGTTCTCAAGTTATAGCGTTACCAGAAGAAATAGTTTTTTTTTTACATATATGTTATAGATTACGTATATATAATAGGTATTGTATTTGCACCACCCACTACTATAACATTCGTAACAAATTTCCTCTACCATAAGATTGCCTGGAAAAGATTGCTATTTAGCAATAAGGCCGCCTTTCGTACACTTTTTTTTATCCCTTGCTGTTATTTTGTTTAGTTTGTGTGCAAATAAAGTAAACCGTATTGTATTGTAAACAAGTACTTAGTCTGCGTACGCAATAGTTTTCAATAACTTAGTTTTGCGCTCCGTTTTCGATTATTTCTATGCAAAATGAGTTTCTTACCTGCAAAACTATATTGTTTTACCTATGGAACTATCAAGACACTCTACAATCTCATTATACTTTGAAATTAAATATGAACATGAGCTTTACTCGTCCACTTTATATTAAGTTGTCCTATAACAGTCTGTAAGAATGCTTCTATACGACTAATTTGAATAAATATACGATGCCCTATAAAAAACAAGGCGTGACGTCATTTCTTGTAGTAGTTTAGATAACAGTTGAGTGGGTAAGGGAAACAAGCCCTTGGGGCACAGATATTTATATATTAGACATTTCAAAAGTCGTTATAATCCTTTTTTTCATTTTTACTAATTTCCTGTTAGGTACGATGTGCTGTCTTAGACATTTTTATTGGAAAGGCACCTCAGTCAAACGCTTAGTTGCAGAAACGTCAATCAAATTTAAAGCATCTTTAAATGTAATGCCGTCCTTGTTTACGTCAACAAGACGAAAAGTGACAGTATGATATTTTAAGTGGTATTAACTTAAATGAACGTTTCTGTAACTAGTTGATTTGCTATTTGTAAAATATGAAACACAAGATGATTATGGTAATTTAATTTAATTGGTCTTTATATAACACACAGATACAGATATCAACACATTTTTGGGGCACCGTGTGAGCCTCGTTGTCTTATTAGTAACTAGATTTAATTTTCCACTCCTTACTTTATTTTTGTATTATTTTGTTATCTAAGTCACATTACAGAAAAGTTTCATCAAATCTGTCCATCAGTTTTTGAGTGATCGAACAACTACTTTTATTTTAGTAGCATAACTATATAAATTTAGTAGCTTTTCACCAATTGAAAAGGTCTATCATCAATTTTCCTTTAGTCGTTGAGGAATGAGAGCGAATAAAAAAAACTTATACTTTGTCTAGTCTACACTAAATTATAATTACTTGTATTTTTGTATGTGTCTAATGAATGAACTCAAAAACTAATGGATCAATTTTTATAAATCCTTTCCTTTCGATGCTCGAGATCTGTGTACCATTGTAGTTAAAGCTCTTTTTAAATCGAAACATACAATTTTCTCTACTAATAGTGTTGGGTTGTAAAGTTTGTATGTGAAGCAGTACTAATGTCGTATACTTAAGTGGAATTTGTTTTAATTATACCACTAGTCGTAAAATGTTATAGGACTGTTACCTATAGAACTCACGGAATACAGGGTCTAAATGACAGCTGTGCAATGGTTAAATAGTGAAATAAAAATAAAAATTGGTTCACCCATTTAGGACCTAAGATGCCTAATAAGATGCAAACTCCACTGTCAAAAAGCATAAAAAGTTCATTTTAGTATTTTCGTTTACAAAAATTTCAAGAAAAACAAAATGCATTGATTAGAATTGAAAATTTAGGTTTAGCACTTGCTCATCTGAAAATTGTTTTCTTCCATGTGTCTCCAGTATATTTCTATGGCTTCTCAAGCAGACCTCTTTTGGTATTAAAAATTATGAAATATTCCAAGACAGTTAATGTGTATATTTCAACAAGAAGTCAATCAAATAAACACGTGTTTCTAAAAGCTTTTAAATGATTTTGAATATAAAATACCTAATAATTCTACCTAAACACCGATAAATTCAATACTAAATTGTAGAGTTACTTCTTTGGCCGATAAAAACTTGTTCTGTGAATTTTTATTCTTTTTTATTAGGTGTTTTATATGCAACATGATGTTTTTGCTTTAATTCATTATTATTTATGGGTTGTTGATAGTGTTAATATTAATGTAGATGTAAAGCATAGATAAATTAGCACTATCGATAATCTGCTCAAGGGGCATATTTTGGAGACAAAAAACTGTTATATTTTTTTTTACATGTAAAAAAAAATAAAAAAAATAAACGCTTCACACTCAAAGGCCCACATTAAGGTTTTCCCTTGTGTCGTGGGTCCCTTAGAACACACAAAGACAGACACAAACACCCATGACCCGAGAACAAACATCTGCTTTTTTTTTAACTCAAATATTTGCCCCGACTGGGAATCGAACCCTGGACCCGCCGATCAAGAGGCAGCGTCACTACCACTCGACCAAACCGGCGATCGATATAGTAGGTACAATGTTATTCTTTACGTATAAGCAAGTAGGTATGGTAAATTTAAACAATTACGTAAAAAAAACCTTTGTGTGACTCAATATTAGATTTTATTACAATTTCTTTTTAAAAACATAAATATTTCAAATATATCAGATGACTTTTAACTCATCATCATCATCATCATGTCATCCGCAAGACGTTCACTGCTAGACATAGGCCTCCCCCAGGGATCTCCACCTCGAACGGTCCTGCGCCACTCGCATCCAGCGACTTCCCGCAATCTTTACCAGATCGTCGGTCCACCTTGATTTGATTTGGACTGATGGCCGCTGGGGCAGAAAAGTCCTCGAGTGGCGACCACTCAATACTCAATACTCAATAGTTTATTGCGTTTCCACATTGAACAATAGATGTTACAAAAGAAGGTTAGTAAACATGTAGAACCCTGCTAGGGCACAGCAACTTAACTTAAAATAATATGGTTACTTATATCTAACTAAAAAATAAAAATAGGAATCATAAATTATTTACAATAATAATGTCTTATTAGTAATAATGTTAATTCACATATAATTCACTTAGTATCAAAGAATTCATTAAGGGTGTAGTAACATTTTTTACATAAATAATCTTTTAGGCTTCTTTTAAAATGATGTGGATTATCTATAGCAGAGATGGAATTTGGGATACAATTATACATTTTTACACACATGGCATATGGACCGTTGTTTACTATTTTTAAAAGTTAAAATGGAAGAGCAAGTCTGGTTCGAGGACGCAGTGCTGGTGGACGCGAGTAGATTGGGAATAGGTTCAAGTATCTCTTTACAAACATACATGCTTCTAATATATATATTGATGTGAGGGTTAATATATCATATTTGATAAAATATTCTTTTTTATTTATAAATATTTTTAAAATATTAAAATATATTTTTTTAAAATATTCCACGTACCGGAAGGCGCAGCGTAGGAAGGCCTCCCACAAGATGACTTTTAACTAGTTAAAGAAAATTTAAGATGTCAAACAGCCTCTTAAACTAAACAATTTTCCCCGAAGAAAATGGGTTTAGATATATTATAAAAATCGGCTCTCTATGTTTATCGGCATCAGACAACACAGCCTGTCCGTTGTATTGTCCGATGCCGATGAGCTGATTTGACTTTGTCGAAAATCTTTTTTTTTCATTTCAATTGTTTCACATGTTATTTCATATGTCCGATGTTCCTTGCGTGGAAAATTTTTTTTTTTCTATGTTCTTTGGGAAAAGTTGTTCGCTTATATTGGGAAACCCTAGTTTCGCTATTTTTTAACCGTGTGGTGATCGGTTGAGAATAACACCACCCCATCTCTTTCCGTGGGTGTCGTAAGAGGCGACTAAGGAAACACAAATGAGACCTGCCTCCTAGTAATCCATCCCAGGCAACGATACTTCATTTTTTTCTGAATCTGAGGTGTCGTCCTATGGTCTCATGCGGTGTGGTAGGCTCTGTAAAGGGCCGTCTGGTTCGCGACCACCCTCCTACCGAAGTCCGACGCCAAACAACTTGCTGTGTTCCGTCGGTGCGTGGGAGTACCAGTGCCTTTATAGGCATTTTCTGGGTTAACTCGCTCCATCGTCGACCTCATCTTTGACCTTATGGTCAAGATTGAGGTCAAGAGTTAACCCATCTTATAATAAAAAAAATATATATAAGATCTTATTCCTTTTTTTTAAGATTTCCTTAGAACGTATCGTGTTAGGCTATAAAGAGCGCTGTGTGAGTTGACCCCGATACTCATTTATTCAAAAATATTAAAAACAAAAACCACACACCTAAAAAGAACTCAGACTTCGAAATTCAAAGTTCAAAAACTGCGAGACAATACCGTGTTGGGTGTTGGTGGCATCACAGCCGATTACTTCTAATGGACAAGCTATGTTTGTGTTGAACGCGATAACGCTTGCTCGATACGCGCGGCGCCAAAGCCACTGCCTTTTATTACATTAAAAAAAAGAAAAAAAAAGCGCGCGAGATTACTCGTGATCTACTGGTAGATAGGTTTGTATACTTACATTTTATTTGTGTTATTATTGTTAGGATTGGTTTTATTTTACATAATTTTATAAAAAATAAATTCTAATCTGATGGGGTTGGTAGAGCTAACAGCTCAGTTTTACAGCTGTCTAAACTATCTTCACAATATAGTAATAGTTTACATTACAATAACCGTTAGTTTAAGTAAAATAATTGATGGAATTATACGATGTCGGAATGACTTAATAGTAGATTACCCAACAAGTGAAAAAAAGATGAATTCTTTTCGAGGCATTGAGTTGTATCCCGAGAGGAGCGAAGGATTCTAAAGTTGAATCCCGAGCGTAGCGAGGGATTCTAGATTAGAATCCTGAGCGGATCGAGAGATACAAGAGCCGAGATGAATTTTTTTTCACGTGTTAGGTACTCTACTTTTTACCATTGACTACGAGAAAAAGAAAATAATTACTCTGTGACAGTAAATTATCAACAATAGCTGCTGCTTTAACGCGAAATGACTCTGGAACGAGAGGTTCACTTTCATCACTGGATGTCAAACTAATTTTATGATTTTGAGACAAAAACTTTTAACAGAAACTTTTAATTGTATGAAAATTGCACAGAAAATTGCCTGAATTCCTCATTCTAAATTTTTTAATTTTTAACCAAGCCATATTCCATACAGCTAGTTTTACATACAGCCAAGTTTAAAATTTTAATACGTTTTTATAGCGAGAGTATGCAACCTCCTTGCACATTTTCTTTTGTTTTCTTACTAAAATCCATATATTCGCGCATGTTCCAAATTCAAAATGTTTTATTCACTCAGTGAAATAAACAGCGTTTTATTCACTGTTTTTGAAGAATAACGGACCCTTTTTCGAGGGGCAATGGTAAAAACACTTATTAGCACTTTTAACTCCTAAAGTTACCATTCGTTTAATCACTCTTTTAAAATGCGATCAATAGCATATTGGTACTAGAGCAGTGTTTCCTTAACTTGTAAGGCGACGGAAAACTCACATAGCCCTTTAATTTTATGGAACCCCAAATAAACCATAACAAACGATGCACACTAAAAGGCCCACACTAATGTTTTTCCTTGTGCCGTAGGTCCTTTGGAATACACGTAAAGACAGACACGAACAACACCCAAAACCCGAAAATAAAGCATCTGAAACAAATAAATTTAAAGATTAAATAGTGAAAGACAATGTAATTCAGTGTCCTTTTCGACTTTTCCACGAAATCCACTTTAGGAATCGCTGGACTGGAGACCAACATAAAGTCGTATATCATTTGTTTGACATTAAATGACGGACGATTCAACGCTATTCAACTCTAAAAATAATTCAAATTCAAATAAAGAACGTTCTATTTTTTATTCAACTTATCTATTAGATGCGTCGTATTACCCGGCCAAATTAAAGGGTTGCTTATCTATAGCTTCTTGTTCTTGTTTTGTACGCATTATTAAAAGTCGGATTATCTTATAGTAGACGATTGTAAACTATATGACAGGTAATTTAGCGGTTTTTAGTGATATACAAAATAAAAACGTTGAAAATATTTTTTAACTGGCTATACAAGGTGTTTAAAAAAACCTTAAAAAAAAGATAATTCAAAATTAATTAATATTTTGCTTATTGCGCAGCTCTATTACAAATATGACAAGTATGTCATATTAATTATAAGTATACAAGTATGTCATATTAATTATCTTTCATTTTGAAAGATGTCAAACCGTGCAACTGATCACTAGAGTTGCGACGAGACTATTTCACTTTTAAAATTAAATTTTGGAATTTATTTTTTCGGGTTTTTTTGAAACACCTTGTATTAGATGAATTAAAATTAGTTAGAGAAAATTTTGGATGTGAGTCAACCCACTAAACTGAACAATTTTCCCAAAGGAACATAAGGTTAAAAACGAAAAAAAAATAACGGGTTGCGCTCCGGGAGTGCCGGCAGAAGTGAAAACTTGAACATTAACGTTGTGCATTAATATTTAATTTATTTTTTTCTATGTTGGCACCGGATGACATCTTGACTTTTGCAGTTTTAATTTCCTATATTTATCAAGCACCTCTCCGTGACATTTTGACTTATGCAGTTTTAATTTCCTATATTTATTAAACACCCCTCCGCCTTACGGATTTTCGGTCAGGGTCACGTGACAGACACGTGACCCTGACGCGAGATTAACATTTTTTACCCATACTTCAAAGTGCACAACGCAACTAAAGAAGTTTTCACTTCAAAAATCCAAATTTAGTGGTCGCAACTTCTAGTAATCAGTTTCACAGTTTGTCATCTTTCGAAATGAAAGTTTCATATAATTAACATCATACTTTACATATTTTAGATACAAAATACGCATATACGGATTTTATTTTACGCATTAGTCAACATTTGTCATATTTTTGTATTTTCTGTTTAAAACGTTGTATAATTTCTTGGCAAGATTAATTACCATATAGAAATGTTATCCTAAGTAGTCAAAACAAAGTCACATGAACTCATCCCAGCGGTGGAGCTATTCATTAAAATAGGATTTATCTGGACACAAATGAAATGCAGGTTATCTATGACAAATGGTGTACGGTTATCAAACGTCTACGTCTGGGGCGAAAGGATTCTGGCCACTTCAAAAAAAATAAAAATAAAAGACTTTATAGCTACTGCTGAGAATGAAACACTCAAAGTTTTTTGCCGTGTGGTGATCGGTTGAGAATAACACCACCCCATCTCTTTCCGTGGGTGTCGTAAAAGCCGACTAAGGAAACACAAATGAGACCTGCCTCCTAGTAATCCTCCCCAGGCAACGACACTTCATTTTTTTTTCTGAATCTGAGGTGTCGTCCTATAGTCTCATATGGTGTGGTAGGCTCTGTAAAGGACCGTCTGGTTCGCAACCACCCTCCTACCGAAGTCCGACGCCAAACAGCTTGCTGTGTTCCGTCGGTGCGTAGGCGTACCAGTGCCTTTATAGGCATTTTCTGGGTTAACTCGCTCCATCGTCGACCTCATCTTTGACCTTTATGGTCAAGATTGAGGTCAAGTGTTAACCCATCTTATAATTTAAAAAAGTAAGCACTGATGAGTTTTTTTTAGGAATAGGTACAATTTTTAATAAGTTAATTGCATGTTTGCTGGGAAATTAGTTCAAAAAATAGTAAAAATTGTAAAACATATTTATGACAGAAACATAACAATAAAAAATTAAAATGTTGTATTTTTACAGTTTTATTTGTTTCAAAGATATTTAATACCTACAAAAAACGGAGACCACCAAAATTTTCTGGATTTTCTTGTAGAAGAAGAGTAAAGTTTTAATTCTTTACTTCTTTTCATTCTGTCTATTGCTGCTAATACGGTTGCCATTTTCAAAAAACAATTAACAAATATTTACTTTAGGATTTTTTCTGATAATTATTAAACTTATATACATAAACTAACTCCCGTTCCCGTGAGAATTTTGCAATATCCTGTTGTAACTAGGCTTTAAGTTTACTAAGGTACCTGCATGCCAAATTTCAAGCGTCTAACTTAAGCGGTTTAGATTTTTCATACAAAAGGATTTTCCCGATAATTCCCGTTCCCGTGGGAATTTCGGGAATTCCTTTCTTAGTGCACCTCTACGGTACTTAAGCTACGTCCCTTCCAAATTTCAAGTGCCTACGTTCAGCCGTTTAGGCTGTGCGTTGATATGTCAGTCAGTCAGTCAGTCAGTCAGTTTCTCCTTTTATATGTTTAGATCTGTAAGTACTATTATTATTTTTGTTTTAACATTTCTTATAAAGACAAAAACTATAGAAAATAGATAAAAAAAATTACGTCAATACGTATTTCGCACTTATGGTTTTATGCATTCTAAACTACCTCTCGACATAAAGCTCTAAGTTCAAGATTAAATGAAAAATCGACAAAGATATTGTCTGAACTATCGACTACTACAATCGATTACAGTGAGTTAATACACAATTCGAGTTATCGATATAAACTTTATCGATTCGATTTATTACCTTGCTTTTTATCGAATAGATTATAGTAAGCATAGGTGTGGATGGTTACCATGTTCTATTGTTTTTTCGATGAAATGATAAGTCGGTAAGCTATTACTTATTTTGGGTGAGAGTGTTTGTGTAAAATATTACATATCTCTAAAATAAAAGTAGATGTGTACCTAACCCCTGATATTTATCGCTTACAACTATTAAACGGCTGAACCAATTTTGATCAAACATAGCTGAGAAACTTTTTTATTACGTCAGGTTTCAAACAAAAAAAAACGCATTATAATCGATCCATTCGTTTAGAAGCTACTTACGATGCCATAGACAGACACAGATACACAGACTTACAAATACACAAGTCAAACTTATAACACTCCTCTTTTTTACCGGGGGTAAAAAAAAATCGACAGCGGGTTTATTATTATTTGAGGAGTTCGAAGGGTTGGGGTCAAGCGTGTACGCATGCCCCCCGTGTCACTGCGACCTTAAAAGATCTATTGTAACAGTACCCATCTGTGTTATCACAGTACGTCTTGGAGTCCTATGCCAACCGCGAATCTAGCTATGTCCTTAGCGGGCACATCCTTAATACCTTCGTAGGACAAGTTGTGGCCAAGGTACCGATACCTGCTGCAGTGCAGTGCGCTGCAGTCACAGGTTACATGAAGAGACGATTCGTCAGCTTCATGACAGAATCTACACAACTTGGTCTCGGTGAGGCCCATGTTGTGTAGATGTTTGTTTAGTTTATTGTGGCCAGTTAGAATCCAAGTGAGAATTCTAACGTTTGGTCAAGCGGGTTTGGTCAAGTGGTAGTGACGCTGCCTCTTGATCGACAGGCCCTGGATTCGATTCCCAGTCGGGGCAAATGTTTTTTAAAAAGCAGATGCTTATTTTCGGGTCATGGGTGTTCGTATGTCTTTGTGTAGGTAATATGTTCCAAGCGACCTACAACACAAGGGAAAAAATTAGACCCATAATACAGAAAGAGACTCAAGTCTTGATTACTATACTTAAGTATTGATTGTCTCTTTATTTCACTATTAAAATGACAGAGACGACTGCTATTTAAGTATAGATCAGAGTCCTGTAATCCGGATCTTTGAATGCGCAGTGTGTAGCGTTTATTATTTACTTATTATATTTTTATACGTAAAAAATGCTAAACACGAGTAGATACCTAACGCCCACAACGACAATAATTGAATAATTCACCCCCCTCGATTCAACAAGTCTGCTCCCTATATACCCTATTTGGTTTCCCTTCAATATTCCCCCAAAAAACAATACTCATTAAGGTGGTTGTTGCATTTATACCTACTTGGTATGATATGGTAAGAAATAAACGTAGAGTATCTAGATAATATATTTCGAAATATCTTGAAACTAGCTTTCCGCTCGGGACTTCGATTGAATTTAGCCCATATACGTCCCCACCGAGGGGCACAGACTCCCTTTGAAACACGAAGGGGATTTAGACCATAGTCCACCACGCTGGCCCAATGCGGGTTGGTGGAGCGGTCGTCTTTCGAAAATGAATTTTCTTGGACGGCCGGGTTTCATCATGATTTTTTCCTTCACCGTTGAGCAAGTGATAATTAAAAATCCGTAAATAAATCCGAAAAGACGAATTTAGTGGTACAGGCCCGCACCAGGATTTGAACCCGACACAACACAAGTCTAGCTCATTACCAACTGGGCTATCACGGACAGATTAAATTTTGATAATACGGTTACAAAACTCTAGTAGGATTTTTTAAATGATAATGACGTTTTTACAAGCTTTTTGTAGCTCACAATGTATGTAAATGTAAGTATGCTTGTACGGATCAAATCTTGCAACTGATTTTACGCAGTAAGGCTGACATTCATAGACGAAAACTAAGCCAAGACTCGACTCTGAAATGTCAAATTTGCCTTCTTTAGTAGGCAAATGACATTTAATTAAGGATGATATCACTTAGCTAACCGTGCATTGTCATCCAAACTAAACGTGTATGAGACTAAAGCTGACATCCATAGACCATTCATGACATTCATAGATTCATGACATTCATAAATTAAGTGTCATTTGCCTACTAAAGAAGGCAAATTTGATATTTCAGAGTCGGGTCTTGGCTTAGTTTTCGTCTATGAATGTCACCCTTAGTCTCATACACGTTTAGTTTGGATGACAATGCACGGTTAGCTAAGTGATGTCATTTTAAATCCAGTATGCCGGGCCGCGAAAGATGGCGGACCAGTTGGCCCATTTGCTTTTACAGATATGGGTATCAAATGAAAAATAAACCTTTAAATAAAATTTTTTTTTTAAATAATTTTTAACAATTAACTTATTGGTATGGCTTACGACACAAGGGTTTTTAAAGCCTTTCAACTACTTTTTTTCACACAATATCAGAGTCTTCACTAACACTCACTCTCACACAGACGTTGTGTAAATGTGTGCAACATTACGTTGGTGGTAACGCTCCAGGAGGGGATAAATATTGTATGAGAACAGAACTCGGCAGTTTTATACATCAATTATTTACTGCGGTGGAAGTGAGCGCCATTTTTACATGCATTGTTCTCTTTATTGCCTATTTTTCTGACTTTTACGCTTGCTCTTAAGGTTATGTATGGTCTGGGTTTGAAAGCAGCTTTCTTTGTCAATATGTGTGTGTGTCAAAAATAATAAAAAACATTGTTTAGTGTAACTCTAGAATTAAATATGATGTATTAAATATGATATGACCCCCGACGTTTTATCTAAGCCGCATCGAAATCGGTCTATTCGTCTGTACGTGAGCTTTTTGGTCTATTCCTCTTATGCCATAGACAAACAGAGAGATACTCAGACATACAGATACAAACGTCTAACTTATAACACCTCTCTTGTTTTATCGGGGGTTAAAAATAGTAAGTAATAAAACCAAAATTGTGAAAAAAAAGAAGAAAATGAAATCTATACATACTCGTATTATAAAGTGGAAATATTTGATTGATTGTTTGTTAGTTTGCATTGAATAGGCTCCGAAACTACTGGAGCGATTTGAAAAATTCTTTCACCATTAGAAAGCTACATTATCCCGATGGACATAGGCTACATAATTTTCCCGAATTCCCACGGGAACGAAGTCCCGAGCGGAATGCTAGTATATTATAATATAACGCAAGGAAAAAAAGAGTTCCTTCTTTTACGTGTAGGTATAATCACGTATGCGGCGAACATGAGCAAGCTCAGTGTCTGATTTTTTTAAAACACCAAATGGCCTCTGACTTGGTTTAACAACTGTAATCAATCGTCAACAGCCGAGACCGACAGCTCAACGTGCCCTGCGAGGCACGAAAACTCTCGTGACAAACTGCCAGTTTACAACAGTCTACCTGAGGTGTCGAGAATTTTAACAAACAATACAAAACTCGATGTTCGTCTATGTTATTTTTTTATTTGATAACTATAAATATCTTTCTGTTTTCGATTTCATTTAGTAGGATTTTCTAATAATCTTGTGTTTATAGTTGATCGAAGTTATGCGTATTCTGATATCTCAGATAAGAACACATGGCCGCGAATCAGGTTACCACACGTGAGCACTCTGTACCATTAGATTGTTACCTGAACGGTTTTGCAACAAAAATGGGGTAACCTGATGCGCTGATCTTTGTACATACTAAACGGCGTTGAGTAGTTTTTGTATGAAAGAGTATCACACATCTATCTTTACATTTTTAGGGTTCCGTACCCAAAGGGAAAAAACGGGCCCCTTTTAATAAGGCTCCGCTGTCCGTCCGTCCGTCCGTCTGTCACCAGGCTGTATCTCGTGACCCGTGATAGTTAGACAGTTGATGATGTATTTCTATGTAATACATACATCATGTATTTCTATATTTAAGGGGGCTCACATACAAAAAACGTGATTTTTTTGCCGTTTTTATTGAGATATTGGTTTTTATAGAGTCCGACTCGCACTTGGCCGGTTTTATAGGTAATGGTACGGAACCCTACGTGCGCGAGTCCGACTCGCACTTGCCCGTTTTATTGTGTTTGGGATTAAAATGATATAAATTGTGTTATTCTGAATAAAGTAAATTCTTCCTAATTACTAAAATTATTTTATTTTTTCTCATGAAGCATAGAAAAAATGTGGTCCTCTACATTATAGTCACAAAATAAATCGACGAACAAAATTTAGTGCTTAAATTAGTAAAATCAATTTAATCTGAACAAAACCCACTAGATTCAGGCAATCAGAATCACCCACCCGCTCAGTCGATATACCACCCTGGCCCCCCTCTGGTTATCCATGAAATAGGCATGGGCAATTCCCAACTATTTACACATTCTAAAGGTCTGATTCTCGAAATCGATTCCAATTCGAGCGATCGAATAGCTTCACGATCTAACACGTAATAGTCCAATTCGAACAGGGGTCTATTATTTATTTACCCGCGTTCATTTTCTTCGTGTAATTCTTTTCCCCTTATCACGGAAATCCGTTTTTGTAAAAGCAACCTTGCTGTCGTCACAGAAAGATTGTTTTTGTACACCTTCGACAAAGACTGTCTTTTGTTTTAATTTCCATTCTTAAAGCAAAGTACCTAAGGAAAGAAGCATTTGTCTTTCTCATTCTTTTACAAGGAAATCGATAAGGATAGAGAGTCGTTGGCACGTTTCCTTCTACTAAGGAATAATAGGCTTTCTCATAAGGATTTTAAGTCTAAAATTCCTTGTTTTGAATTTGTTCTCGTTAAAATCTACGCACACATGATGTAAAATGCTAAAACTGTTATAAAAGTAAACCGACATCAAAATTTAACTGAAAAGAAGAAAGTAAACATATTTATTTACCGAACTATAAGGTTTCGTTAAACTATAAATAAACACAGATCCTGCATAACCAGGGATCCCTACCAAAGGCATGCAAGAACGTGTAAAGTCTGCCGTGCTTCTGAGAGGACATTGACTGGCTGGAATAGGTATCCCAAACAATATCACGTTTAATAGCCCAATCGAGAGACTACATTACGTGCGGAAAACGCCTATTAAACATAACACACGACAAGTAGAAATAAACTGAAATTAATACTATATCCTTCTATCTGGCCGCCAACTTTAACGAAAAATGGTATACTTATGACAAATCATAGAAAATGTATTTTCATCCCTTCTATACGAAAAGTGTCGCTTTCTTCCTCTATAAGCGGGAGTAAACGAGCTCTTCGGTTAAGAACTTTGTGTCATTAATAGAAATCGAAAATTGTACGAATACTTGCTGGTACGTGTTGGCTGCAAGGCGGCGGCGTCAAAAAAACGCGCGAATTAAGTCTCTGTTCTTGTAATTAAAACCTAATTTCATTAATTACATGAAGTAGTAGGTGAGTAGCGCCCTCACCGTATAGATACTACTTTGCTCCCTTGTCATCCAATCTACAATTTTTTCCTGGAATTAGAAAGATTTGATTGTTTGTTTGTTTGCATTGAATAGGCTCTTTCACCATTAGGAAGCTACAATATCCCCGATGGACATAGGCTACATAATTTTCCTGAATTTCCACAGGAACAAAGTCCCGGGTGTAATGTTATACTTCAATAAAGCATTCCCGACACTTCTCCAAAAATCAGCTACAGGCAATCTCTAGATTTTTTAAATGATTTCTTTACTGATTTTACACAAATATTTGCCCCGTCTGGGAATTAGCGCCACTGCCACTATACCAAATCAGCCATCAATTTAGGTTTTTTTTTAATTTTTTTTAAATTATAAGATGGGTTAACTCTTGACCTTAATCTTGACCTTAAGGTCAAAGATGAGGTCGACGATAGAGCGAGTTAACCCAGAAAATGCCTATAAAGGCACGTGTACTCCCACGCACCGACGGAGCACAGCAAGCTGTTTGGCGTCGGACTTCGGTAAGAGGGTGATCGCGAACCAGACGGCCCTTTACGGAGCCTACCACACCGCATGAGACCATAGGACGACACCTCAGTCGTTGCCTGGGATGGATTACTAGGAGGCAGGTCTCATTTGTGTTTCCTTAGTCGCCTCTTACGACACCCACGGAAAGAAATGGGGTGGTGTTATTCTCAACCGATCACCACATGGTTTCATAACTCACGTAGTTACTTTTCCCTGTTTATCTAAGTTGTCGGTTGTCCCATGTAGAGTTAGGGAGCAAATCTCCCCTGATTGATATAAGGGGTGTGTGAGGGTACCTCCCGTTAATTTTTATTGCACGTCGTCTTTCCCCACTGTCACTTGCGTTACACGGACCCATTAGTTGTTGGAGCAATTCACGGGAATTATTTATTTAGTACCTATTTGCTTTCTTTCATGCGAATTATAGATTACAACTTTGTTTATTAACTTTAATATTAATTTTCCACGTTAAAAGCGTATGAGTCATCGACTTCAATCACAACAACAGTTCGAACAAAGGAGATATTTAGTATTTTTTGCGGACTGCATTGCCTATTATCAGATAACCACAAACGAAAATGTCATTCATTTATTTAGATGATGATCTGGTTTGTAGTACTTTTTGTTTTTGTTGATTTTTTTAAAAGCGCTGAATCATTTTCGATTAAATGTATATGAGACCTCTTCAGAAGTATACTCTTTTGAACAATAAAAATAATTTGAAAATCGGCCAACATTTGGCGGAGTTATCACGTAACAAACATACAAAAAAAATACATACAGATGACAATTCAATAGAATTGAAGTCGGTTGAAGCCTCCTAGTTTTTTGAAGTCGGTTGAAAATAAAGATACAAAAATACAAACTCAAAATACAAAATAATTTATTTCGAAAAATTATTACAATACAAGGTAGAATGGAGTCACCCTTTAGGCAAATGTAATGCCTGTGTTGGGAGACTCCGCTCTTCATTATACAACAAAAAATAAATGTTTTATATCACCAAAAAATAATATTACTAATACTCTTAACAAATTTTAACAGGAATAAATATAGGTATCTAGTACGCCGTATGCGTGCTGCGTATGTGTTGTGTGAGTGTGTGTCAACAGTGAACATACAATTACAATGATTAAATAATAGTGTCTAAACTAGGCCTTGCCTGTGTCTTAAACACTAGTGCCTTCCTCGTGATCTAATGTTAGTACCTATGTCTTATTCTACATAAAAATTAAATTACAAAGTAGCTGAAGTAAATATTAGTTTAAGTTAATATAAACAAGTCCATACGTCTATAAAGCAACACACATCGTGTTTCGTAAATACCCAATAAAAAGAAAATCCAATATTAAATTCAGAGAAGCAGTCCCAATTCTAGTAATCAGTTGCACGGCTTGGCATCTTTCGAAACGAGAATCTGACAAGAAAAGAAAAATATCTATATTCACTCGACATTGGCCACATCAAAAGAAGGAGAGCCATTAACAAGAAATTAAATTGAAGTTATAAATAATAACGTGTCACGTTTGACATATTTAAAACAGAGCTTCGCATTTGTCTAATTTTTTATTAGTTTTGGATTTTATTTTTATTGGTTATTATGAAAGACGCTGTAAATAGAGCTGCAGCTCTAGCACGATAACGACAAACTCGCGCTCGGCTCACGCTGAAACTTCACTTTGATTGCACGAAGGTCCCGCGCAAAGGCTTGCTCGCCCTATGGCGTTCTCAATGTTGACATTTTGACATAGGACCGCGGTGTTGTTGCGGCGCTGTCACTATCGTACTCGGCCTGCTGAAAAGTGAACATGTCGGCTAATTTTACTAATGTGTGTAGCCCACTTTATCATTTACATCCCAAATTTTTGCTAACATTATTAGTTGGTGTTCGCAAATTGTCAACCGCAACGTCATCAATTTTGGGGGGGGGGGGGTCATGACCCCTCCCCCCCCCCTCCACGGGACTACCCCTGGAAAGAAATTGTATTTTCCTTTGTTCCAGGCTTAAGTCGTCACTGAGTCTCATTAAATATTTATTGATTTTAAACCCAAACAAAGCCAAGTTTTGAAACTTTTCACGGATTTATTTGTATATTTTACTGTACTTTTCATGTCATTTTGATTTTTGGCAACTTGTAGATTGACAAAATGTCGAATACTGTGAAAAGATGGTAAGACAAACTTCTCGCGATCATTTTACTTATTTTTTCTCTCACAAGAAGAAGACAAGAGCCGAATTATAAAAAAAAAAATTCCTCTTTTTTGTCTCACATGGTATCTCTTTTTTACTGTGTTCGCCATCATAATACTAAAATATTCTAAGTATACAGGGCTTTAGGTATCTCTCTTTCAACCTCTTGGGTGGTTAATCAGTCCATGAAACTGAACAACTTCCCCAAGGAACAAAGGTCATAATACGAAAAAAAAATGTTGATCTCCCATACAAAATGCGCTATATGCTAATGAAGTTTGTACGGGAACTCAATTTTTTTTTCGTATTTTGACCTATGTTCCTTGGGAAAGTTGTTCAGTTTCATAAACTAATTAACCACCCGAGTGGTTGAAAGAGAGATACCTAAAGCCCTGTATAAGAAATAGGGCTCTTATTAAATCATCTTAAAATTCTCCCCTTTGCCACTTTCCCCAATTATTTAGTCATCACTTTTTTCCGAGCCAAAATCGTGACGTCCAATCTCATTCCATTTTTTAAAAAAAGCGAAGAAGGCGTAATTAATGAAACAATTTGTAGGTAATTAGGCTGTTTAAATTCGTTACCGTCAACCACGCTTGTAATGAAAAAGGAAAGAGCGGATTTGAGAAAGGAACGTAAAATCATTTTTTTAGATGGAGGGAATTTTTTAAATATAAAATGTGTCTTTGGGTAACTAAACCAAGTTACACTAACAATGAAGTTGGTAATGAGACAGAATTGTAACTGGAAGGTTGCGGGTTCTAACTCTGGTGTGGTCGCTTAATTCATGTTAATTCACTTAATTCATATTTTTGAAATTCTGTATGGATTTTCCGCCATTTTTCCTGAAAATGAATGAATTTTCGGTTTTTTTAAAGCTATCTAATCATTTCCTAATTTAAAATAAAACCTATCAATACAAATAAATCCACCAACTTATTAATTCTAATAACTCACAAACTTCAGTTTCAAGCTAAAATTAATTTTACCGTTAGCGGCTTATAAAATAATCAAGCCGAAATTGCGAATTGCTCTACGTTTGGCTTATTTAAGCCAAGTTTAATTGTACCTCACTTTATCTAATTATAAAGACGCGGCTTAACTCTAGACAGGCGGCGGTGATAGGGCTGGACCCTAGTCGATTAAATGCTGAGTGAAACTGTCGATACTTTGAGTTAGGTATTTATCAGGAAACAGTTTTTGAAGCAGTCGTGTATTGTGGATTGTAAAATAGAATCTATTACTATTGTAAATACTCAATATAAAATAATTAAAAGCCAAGTTAGCTAAGTTCGCCACACACTGGACTATACCTACACGATACGAAGAAGAATTTTAAAAAGAATCACATTTAAAAAACATGATCTCATGACGGAGGCGTGTATGGATGGATACTCTCAAATTTTTCAAGTTTATATGTATTGTTATTTTTCGTGAAACAATAAAAAGTAACAATTTACTAAAGATATCTGTTGCGTGACTTTAAATTAGTTGGCGACAATTTAAGATGTGAATCGGCTCACAAAACTGAACAACTTTCTTCAAAGATTCATAGCTCGAAATATGAAAATAAAAATTTTACCCCTCCGTACAACTTGTGCGATCAGCTGATTTTAAGGGAAGTTCAAATTTTCTTTTGAGTAGGTATATCTTATTCGCACAAGATCGGAACACATCGGGGGCTGCAGGAGAGGCCTTTACTCGGCAGTGGGACAATAACAACTACACAAAAAAAATCATATACATATAATAAAGTAGTTTCATTGGGAAAATCACCTCTTTAAAGTTTTGCTAACATGTACTGCGAAAAGTTTTAGCTGTCATTAACATAAAAAAAGCTTATTGATACATTTACTGCGAAAGCTGTCATTAACATAAAAAAAGCTTAATGATACTTTTATCGATATCGACAGACGACACTCCATCTCGTTCATTAACCGTCCTAATAAAGTTCTTGGAACGATAATAGACTTAACGCTATGTTCAATCATTCATTTGCGCTTGCCGTCCGATATAGTTAGACCCTTTTGAGGTACAGTAACTCGGTTTGGAAAACCTCACCAGACAGTACTTCAGATAGATACATGGTTGACTATAAGATAAGTGTTATATAGGTTGACTAATCTTCTTAGAGAATCGATGGCAAGTAGTCGTAATTATAATGTTGCGGTCCAGAACGTAGCCAGATTTCAAGACAAGTGAGTAATTTTTGGAAGTACCTTCCAGAACCTGATAGCTAAAAATTGGCCGGTCCAGGCTAGCAGGTATTCATATGTTAAGGCGACTACAGCACCCGATAAAGGCAGCACACATAGGAATAGTGCCATCTCCGTCTCTCAACAGGCCTGGGCCGGCAGTGCGAAGAGTGTCGATACACGAAGTTTACGGACTATGAAAGCGTGCGTGCGTAAAAACATGTTCGAAAGTTAGAAAAATGAGATTTATGGAAAGGTAACAGCTTAAATCGAAAAACGCGTTAACTATTTGTCGAGAGTGTTCAATCACGAACATTTTGATAGCAAATTCAAGTTCCTGTGTGCATTTTACTGTCGTTTTAACAGCTTAAAAAATACACAATATTGGGAATTTAAAGGTGACTTTGTGAGCTTTTTCTATCGAACCAAAAGTGCTGAATCATGTTTTCAGCAAACTACTTATATATAGAAAAATTTGATTTATGGAAAGGTAACAGCTTAAATCGAAAAATGCGTTAACTACTTATCGAGAGTGTTCAATCACGAACATTTTCAAAGCAAATTCAAGTTCCTGTGTGCATTTTACTATCGTTTTTACAGCTTAAAAGATACACAATATTGGTATTTAGTGGTGACTTTGTAAGCTTTTTCTACATATTAGCACTATTCTTTCACACACTTTTGGTTACTGAGAAAATAAGTGAGGTCTGGCGGCCCTGATATCTCAATCTATGATTAGTGGTTGACTCGCTGTCGGGCCCCACTGTTGTCGAGTTACAGTCGTAAAACTAAGTCAGATGCCATTCAAGTTCGCCACACACTTGACTATACATACACGATAAGAAGAAGACTATATAATTCAGACAACTAACAGAAGAGAGAAGATGTTTGGGCATTCGTTACGACACGACCTCTTTATAAAAAAACATTATAGAGGGAAATATAGAAAGAAAGAGAGGCAGGGGTAGACCAAGATGGAGCTATTTCGAGCAAACGAAAAAGAACCAAAGTTCTCTTGTCTAATATCAAAGTCACTTCAAGAGTCACATCCTTCGAATTGCCCTATTCCTAGGCTTTGGGAAGCTCTAGAACAGTGGTTTCGAACCTATGGGTAATAACCCCCGCGGGGTAAATCAGCAATTTTATGGGGGTAACAAAGAACCTAATTGTAAATACCTAATCTAATAAAATACAACAATACCAACCATCACACTAACTATTTTTATTTAATTAATTATTTATAACTAAATATCAAATACGTTAAAGTTGCAAGACTTGCAATTTATAATTAACTAGCATCCCGCTCGGTACTTTGTTCCCGTGTAAATTCGGGAAAATTATGTAGCGATGTTACTCAGGGATAATGTAGCATCCTAATGGTGAAAGAATTTTTGAAATCGGTAGAATAGTTTTTAAGTTTATTCTTTAATACATATAAAAATACAAATCGTTTTATAATATTAGTATAGATAAATATATTTTATTATATTGATAACATTTTAAGGTCGGGGTAAAATCAATTTTCCTATTAAGTCACAGGGGTAACAATATTGAAAAGATTAGGAACCACTGCTCTAGAATCTAAAGAGAGGGTTCAATTGAATCTGGTTTAAAGCCGCGCTCTCCATATATCAGTCAAAACTTTGAGTAAAACAAATGAATTAACTCGCTGTACGGAATAATTAAATGTGAATATTATGGAGTAACTTTCTACGCTTTTGCAAGTTATGTATATCGTTCACTTAATTAAATTAAGTTGTATTTATTTAATGTATTATTTCCATCGTCGACCTCATTTATGGCCTCGGTCAAGATTAAGGTCAAGAGTTAACCCATTTCATAATAAATAAAAAAATATCTTAGCTTGCAGATTTTTTTCATTTGTGTAGGAGATACGAGTAATTGGATGCCATTTTAATCATTTTTGTTGTGTGTATGTCACCAACTAATTGTAAAAACTGTACTAAGACAATGTCTCTAGTGAAATTGTACTAATCTTTTGCAAAATTATAATTTGCCTAGTAAAATTACAATCTCACAAAACTTTAAGGGCCGTCAGCATACACTTATGTAATAGTATATTGTGCAACTCGGGAATAAAAGACGGATTTTAAGCGAGGGCCAAAGTTGGATCACGAGCAAATGAAGGATTCTAGCGAGTGATTCAAGTGTTAGAATCCTGAATGACGCGAGTGATTCATAGCCCTCGATGAAAATCCGTTTTATCCAAGAGTTGCACATTATATTTTATACCATGACCTCGAGAAAAACAAAGATTTAAGCGGAAATAAACATTAAATCAAGAAAAAAAGAACGTTACATTAATGAAAATGTATGTACGGACGACCGCAACTAAGGCTACTACACGCGTGCACTCTGTGCTGTAGTAATAAGAGCGGTTTTGCAATGAAAATGGAGTAACCTGATGCGCTGGCCTCTGTACTTTAAAATTTGAACAATTACTAAAGTTTAAAGTAATTTTCTTGTTGTTGTCGATAACCATCACCCGATCAATTTGTGACAAGATTTTTATTTCTTGTCGACGTAAGTATTACTAACTAGCTTCCCGCGCGGGACTTCGTTCCCGTGGGAATTTGGGAAAATCATGTACCTACCCTATGTCCATCCCGGATAATGTAGGATTCTAATGGTGAAAGAATTTTTCAAATCGGTCCAGTAGTTTCGGAGCCTATTCGATGCAAACAAACAAACAAACACTCATATCTTTCCTCTTTATAATATGTATAATGTATAATAAAAAAGGAATGTACACATAGCTTAAGTTTGGGAGAAAATAAAAACTTTTTTTTATAGATTAATGACAGCAAAGAACACACATTTTTATTTTAAAGTTTTAAACCTGTCGAAAATGTTGACCAATCAAATATAGAAGAGTTATCTGCGCAAGGAGTTTGAATTTCGAATATTCTTTGCGATGGAGGTCTTATGTCTATACATTGGAGTGTTCGAAATTTAAACACCAAAATTTACAAAAAAAGTGCTCTTTTTTTACGTGTTTTGCGGGAGCAAAAGAATCTTTTTAGGGTTCTAAATTCAAATATCAAAACTGTGACTAAAAGATTGAGCTCTTTATCCCCAATTTTCAGTGAAAAACAGAAGCTTTTTAGAGGTGGAATGGTATAAAATAAAGTTATTTTTGGTTAGGTTAGGCTTTTTTTGACTCGGTTAGGTTTTTTTTTACCAGCCCATATACGTCCCCACCGAGGGGCACGGGCCTCCCTCCGAAACACGAAGGGGATTTAGGCCATAATTCACCACGCTGGCCCAATGCGGGTTGGCGGGTTGGTTCGGTTAGGTTAGGTTGCATTAATTCTATAAAAAATGAAAAAAAAAAGTTCGTAGTTCACAAAGTACCGGGAGTTTATAATCTTACTAAGCAAAATTACAATATTACGGGTTTGACAATTTTACAGTGACATATACATCATTAAGTACATTTATTACACTAAACATGGTCCTGCAGCTCGAGTACAATGTTGATAGCGCGCGTAATGCGCGCGGTCTTATGTCAAAATGTCAACATTGATAACGCCAGAGGGCGAGCAAGCCTTTCCGAGGGGCCCGCTCGCAATCAAAGTGAAGTTTCAGCGTCCGCCGAGTGGCGTGCCGCGCGAGTTTATCGCTATCATGCTCAAGCTGCTGACCTATTTGTTGAAATCGGCAAAATAAAAAATAAATAAATAATCATGGTTTTGGAATAAATGAAACAATAATTTAAAAAATGGCTACATTAAAACAAAAGTAAAAAAATAATTAAATAGCTGTTCAAATAAATAAATAAAAATCACCCGAATTAAGAACCTACTCCTTTTTTTGAAGTCGGTTAATAAAGAAATTATGCACAAAAAAACTAAAGAAAAAATTAACAATTTTATACTAAAAGCCCTATTACCAAATTTTGCCGACAAAGCAATAACTGTAAGCAAAGAGAGTCACATACAGATGCAATGTCTCGATTAAACGCGATAAGTGAACCACTCCAAAGCTTTTATTTATCTTAATTAAAATGATAACAGGCAAAACCTAAGTAAAGGTTTCTTAATTAAGTCCTTTTCGATATCATTTAAAAGCGGAATTGTCGAGTTAATGTAGTTTAAGCTTAAATGGCTGTTTTACCTACCACCGCTAAAATTTACATTTAAGATATTAAGTTAATAGGAAATAATACATAATACATACATTTAATCAGCATAACGGTCGGTCTAAGCAGAACATGAATTGAATTTTGAATCATGTCATCATCATCATATCAGCCTATTGCAGTCCACTGCTGAACATAGGCCTCCCCCAAGGTGCGCCACTTTGCACGATCCTCCGCTGTTTTCATCCAGCCACTACCCGCTATCTTCTTTAGGCCATCTGACCATCTGGCTGGGGGGCGTCCTAAACTACGTTTGCTAAGACGTGGTCTCCATTCGAGAACCTGTCTACTCCAATGCTCGTTGGTTTTGCGACAGACATGGCCAGCCCACTGCCACTTCAGCTTGTAACACTTTTGGATATAATCCATCACTTCGGTTTTCTGTCGGATAACTTCGTTTCGGATTTTATTCCTTAGCGAGATCCCGAGTATGGAGCGTTCCATTGCTCGCTGAGCGACGTGCAATCGGTGGGCCAGCCTCACTGTCATCTTCAACGTTTCGGCTCCGTAGGTCATGACTGGTAGGACGCATTGATTAAAGACCTTGGTCTTTAGATACTGCGGGCGACGAAAAGATATGACGCAGCTTCCCAAATGCTGCGCAGCCAAGCTGCACTCTTCTGGTGATTTCCTGCTCGAAGTTGTCTGTACCTAACTGCAACGCTTGCCCGAGGTATATGTATTCTTGAACAACTTAAATCATGTAATGTAGTAAGTTATATTAGGTAAATTGTACTATGTTAAAACATTTGTATCATCCTCGAAATTCATCTCTTATAGCACAAAAGTCTGAACCAATTTTGATCAAATATAGCTAGGAATCATCTCGATCATGTCAGCATTTAAACAAAATAAAACGGCATCAAAATCGGTCCATTCGTTTAGTAGCTACAAATACCACATAAAGACACACAGATACACATTTCCAACTCACAAAATCACCCTGTAATGTCGGGGTTTAAAAATAAGTTATTTAGAGCAAGGACCGGCCTTGTAACCGAAGATCTCGGGTCCTGGTGCGGGCTGGTGCGGGCCTTTACTGGGTCAGCGTGGTGGCCTATGGCCTTCCCCTTCGAAGGGAGGCCCGCTTGGTGGGGACGTATATAGGGTGATAAAAAACCTCCTAGCTATATTCAAAATCCTGAACCAGTATCACTTACAGAACACTTTTGTTGAATATAGCTAGGAGGTTTTCTATCACCTTGTATACCTATTATGTATTAAGTTATTTGTCACCTTGAAATCTTTTGTTTTTGTATACCAACAAAAAATTTCCTGACTTTACCTCAAGATATAACTTTCTTTCTCCAAAACCCTGTAATAAAAATTGATCGCATCATTTCTTAAAACTGCATTTAACTTAAGGCAAAGTTCAGATGGCTTTACTCTCGTTAATATTTAAGGTAAGAGACGCTTTAGCCCGAAGTGGGCTCACCCCTTTTAGGAGGAGGTCGCTTCGAGTTAAGTTGTGATGGAGAACGATCGTATATCATTATGAATACACAGATTCAGGTGGTGGAAGTGACATGGAGTCTTATTTTAAGGATATGATACTTTCATTTTATTTCAAAACAACTTATAAGCACACAATGCCGTTGAAAAACTATCTTACCGTCTTGTTCAACTACAAAAATAAGTCACGCACCAGCTTACGCGCCGTGCGATACGAATCATGTATCTAATGTGATACTTTTTGGTGTGACAGGTATCAACTACAATTATAAGTTTGATATAACACTACTTGGATTTGCTGTGCGTTCCTGTGGGAAATCTTTGAAATTCTCCCTTATTGCTTGCCTGCGTTATAAAAGGAACCATGCCATTTCTAGGTCCAGATTTGGGCTGGGCGTTGATAAATCAGTGAGTGGGTTAGGAATGTAATACAAGGTGTTACAAAAAAATAAAAAATAAAGATAATTCAAAATTAATTAAAATTTTGCGTATTGCGCAGCTCTATTACAAATATGACAAGTATGTCATATTAATTATATGAAACTTTCATTTTGAAAGATGTCAAACCGTGTAACTGAAATTGTCGCAAGAGTTGCGACTATTTCACTTTTAAAATTAAATTTTGGAATTTATTTTATTTTATTGATACACCTTGTATATTACTACAGGATGCGCGGGGCTTGATTTCTTATTCCTTGTCAACATTATAGGTGGGCTTACCTTTGTGCCAAACTTTATCTTTCTATGTCAGACTGGGCGTTGATGAATCATGTGGGAATCAAGACTCGGTTAGTAATTACTTTTTTCAAAAAAGTTTTAAAATAAATAAAAGAGTAAATTGATTTAGCAAATCAATACAAGTTGACACCCAAAAATAAATTAATTTTCAAGTACAGTAAGTAAAAGTTAAGAATTAATTGAGTTCAGAATACATGTTTAACTTGCAAGTCTTATTTTTCTTTAATTACAAAAACTTCTTAATCAAATGTGAGACTATTGCAAGTCTTTTATACTGTGTGGTGATCGGTTGAGAATAGCACCACCCCATCTCTTTCCGTGGGCGTCGTAAGAGGCGTCTAAGGAAGCACAAAAGAGACCTGCCTCCCAGTAATCCATCCCAGGCAACGACAATTCATTTTTTTCTGAATCTGAGGTGTCGTCCTATAGTCTCATGTGGTGTGATAGGCTCTGTAAAGGGCCGTCTGGTTCGCGACCACCCTCCTACCGAAGCCCGACGCCAAACAGCTTGCTGTGTTTCATCAGTGCGTGGGAGTACCAGTGCCTTAATAGGCATTTTCTGGGTTAACTCGATCCATCGTCGACCTCATTTTTGACCTTTATGGTGAAGATTGAGGTCAAGAGTTAACCCATCTTATAAAAAAAAAAAAAAAAAAAGTCTCATCTAGTGTTTAAGAACTCTGGCAAATTACCCGATAATTTAGGCCCTCGACTTAGTAAATATCCTCAGTGGGTTGAGCAACCGTCTTGAGGCTAATTTGGCTGTTTGAGGTTTATCTCAAGGTCTACTTGAGTGAATCACACAACTAATTATTGCTTTTAGTCTTACTGGCAGCGGTGGTTAATATACCTACCATGGTAATATTGGTAATAAACCATGGTATTGGACTAACACATGCATCTTGTCAATTTAAAACTTATCTTATCTGATTTGCTACTTCACGCTTTCCTCCTAGCAGGATAGATAGCACGACGTGCTTAAGCGGCATCTCACAGAAACCAGTTTTTCCTGATCTTTGGGAGGAGCTTTCTCTACAAACTGGAATGGCTTTTTGCGTTCAAAAGGTTCCTCTTATATTGAGGTGGTGATATTCATAACCAGTCGCAAGATGGCAAGAAAGATACGGGGTAGTACAATTCTCAAACCGATCCATCGCCAGATGGCATGAAAGATATGGGGTTGTGGGTGATATTATCAACCGATCACCAGACGGCAGGAAAGATGTGTGGTGGTAATACAAAAAACAACTTACGGCAGCACATCAGGCTGTACAGGTTGACCTTGACATCGCTCTTGTCACGCTGACTTTCGTAGTGCTGATGGGTAACCTGGCGTGATGCTGTGTGTACTTTTTTAAGAAAATCTCATAATAAATATATAAACGCTTTTCTCATAGCTCGACTACTTTTCCAGGCGAAGAAAGCTACGGGTTCTGACGGGTTCTGATTCGGTTCTGATTAAACCATAAGGTATCAACAGTATCAATCAATGACGCAAGCTTTTAGCCGTTACACACTGTATCATTTAGAAAGTGATAGTCATTGTATGCAAATCAATATTCAATTCAGTGAGATTTATTGTCAATGGAATACATTTGAAAGTAGTGGTGTGTGGGGTCACTCGTAAGTCGTACCTATAACTCTAAAATTAAATAATTTTCCACGTTAAAAACGTATGAGCCACCGACTTCAATCCCAACAACAGTTCGCACAAAGTAGATAACTAGTATTTTTTGCAGACTACAATGTCTATTAGCAGATAACCACAAACGAAAATGTCACTCATTTATTTAGATGATGTTCTGGTTTGTAGTATTTTTTGTTTTTGTTGATTTTTTTAAAAGCGCTGAATCGTTTTCGATAAAATGTATATGGGACCACCTCTGGAGTATACTCTTTCGAACAAAACATGAATTTTGAAAATCGTTTCGTAATTGGCGGAGGAATCGGTGAACATACATTAAATAAACAATAAAAAATACATATAGTCGAACATAGAACCTCCTCCTTTTTTGAACTTTTAAGCAGCAAAACCAATTTTTATCAATATAGCTATGAACAAAAAAAACATCAAAATCGGTCCATTCGTTTGGAAATTACAATGCCACAAACAGACACACACATACATAGACATACCTACAGATTGGCCGAGTTATCGCGTACCAAAACAAACATGCAATCGAATTGAGCGCCTCCTCCTTTTTTTAAAAGTCGGTTAAAAGTCAATCTTCTTACCAGCCCATACACGAGCCCCACAAAGGGGCACGGGCCTCCCTTCAAAACACGAAGGGGATTTAGTCCATAGTCCACCACGCTGGCCCAATGCGGGTTGGTGGACCGCTCGTCTTTCGAAAATGAATTTTCTTGGACGGGCGGGTTTCATCACGATGTTTTCCTTCACCGTTGAGCAAGTGATAATTAGAAATCCGTACATAAATCCGAAAAAATGAATTTAGTGGATATACAGGCTCGCACCAGGATTTGAACCCGCGACCTTCGGATTAGAAGTTTTGCTCATTACCACTACAAGTCAATATCTAAAAGTTATATATATATATATATATATATATATATAAAAGGCTAAAAGTCAATATCTCTAACAAAATCATCACTTAACGTAATAGGGTTTGACAAGCGACTGAACAGTTTCGAATGGAATGCTCAGAAAGCGCTACATAATGCATCGGGTTTAGAAATGTGCCCGTCAGAGGCTATACTGTATTAATACACAGATGCACCTGATGTAGACATGTTGTAGAAAGTACGAGTTCAATTCTAGTTCATTGCTTTTAATTTATTATTCTGTTTCCGCAAATTTTGTGTTTCGGCTGTTTTGACGGTTTGGACCAGCGGTTCCCAAACCTTTTTTTCTCATAGATTAAAATTTTGCTGGTTCCGGTGGACCCTCTGTAGCTACATCTGTAACATTTTCCTAAAACTCGAAAAAAAATGTGAAGTTTAGATATAACTAGAAATTTACGTTGCGGCTTGCGGCTGAATTCCAACCACGAATAAACAGTTTTCGGAAAAAAAAGTGAGAATTGATTGTGCTGTGAGTGGATCTTAAAAAAGTAAAGTTGGGCAATCAAAAAGGTGATTCCATCCAATTTTAATTTTTTGTCATCTACTCGCAGCACAAGGAACCAATTAATTCTTAGTTTAATCAGACCAACATTAAGTTCTTCACTATCAAAACCAGATAAACGTGGACTCCCGCTTACGAATTGTGAACCCCCATTTTTTGTCACGCCAACGTAGACCCCCGTCGCGTCTCTCGTGGACCCCTGGGGGTCCACCTAGATCACTTTGGGATTGGGAATCAATGGTTTAGACAGACGTTAAAAACTTTGAAAAACTTTTAATGATTATTTTACAAACGTCTCAGCTCAGTTTAATATCCCTTTCCTTGAAATTCGGGTTCTGTTTCCTCACATTAACCTTACGTACTTTATATGAAACTAGCTTTCCGCTAGGTACTTCGATCCCATGGTAATTTTGGGAATGAATTATACAGATAACCCTTCCTCTCAAACCGCTCCATTCACTAGTGAAAGCTCTATGAAAATCCGTTTGAGTTTATCACGTTCAGACAAACAGATAGTTTCAAGTGCCAATGATGTCAAGATAGAGGTTACTTTGGCGCCTTCTTGTTATGCCATCTTAACAAAAGACTAAGGGTATTTTCATTGTTTGACGGCCGGTTTGGTCGAGTGGTAGTGACGCTCCCTCTTAATCGGCGGGTCCTGGGTTCGATCCCCAGTCGGGGCAAACATTTGTGTAAAAAGCAGATGTTTGTTCTCGAGTCATGGGTGTATGTGTCTGTCTTTGTGTGTTCCAAGGGACCCACGACACAAGGGAAAACCTTAGTGTGGGCCATTGAGTGTGTAGCGTTTATTTATTTATTTATTGTTATTAATAAATAAAATAATAATAAATAAACGCGTTACACTCAAAGGCCCACACTAACGTTTTCCCTTGTGTCGTGGGTCCCTCGGAATACACATAAAGACAAATACAAACACTCATGACCCGAGAACAAACATCTGCTTTTCACACAAATGTTTGCCCCGACTGGGGATCGAACCCAGGACCCGCCGATCAAGAGGCAGCGTCACTACCACTCGACCAAACCTATGCCGTTGAATTGTCTCTTACGGTTTCGGTCAAACAGGCCAAGCTGAAAACCAGCGCTGTACAATTTTTTAAAGCACAATGCTGAGCTTGGCTTCTTTTGCTTAGGTCATTCTAGTTCTTACTGTTCTTATTCATAAAATCAACACAAAGAAACTTACATTTATCATTAAAACAATGTACAACTTTGACGTTTCCCGTACATTCTTTTAGAGATAAGCTAACCTTTTGTGTCGTATTTCTGTGTGTGATTTTATATATATTTGTCATGTGTGCAAAGAACTGTAAATAAATAAATAAATAAATAAATGGCTTACCACAAAAGTTAATTTAGTCATTGTTCCATAGATTTAACATTATTTCAGTTCATTAAAAAAAATCTAAAATAATTATAAAAAAATTACATTCGTGCTAAAACAAAATAAGAAATATAGACGCCGCTTAATTGAAAAATTTAAATCTGTGTCCATGTTAACTATAGTTTGTGCTCTAAAAGGGGTCTATTCGGTGTCATTCTCTAATTGGGTCCAAATGGTGACAGGTAAATTAGTAGGCGCTTTTCAAGGGTTGTGTTAGTTTGAATACAGTTTCGCATATACCACTCGGTAGGATTAATAGACAACTAATTTAATTGCCTTTTTGGGCTTGCCAACTTTACTTAAATTTCAAGGTAGGTAAATGCCGTGTCCTCGAATTATTGAAGGGAAAACTTCTTTAGCGGCGTTGTGCACTTTGAAGTATGGGTAAAAAAAGTTAAACTCGCGTCAGGACATGACCTGATCGAAAATTCGTAAGACGGAGGGAGAGTGAAAGCTTCTTTAGCGGCGTTCTTTTTGGGATGGGTAAAAAAAGTTAAAATCGCGTCAGGAAACGTGACCTGATCGAAAATTCGTAAGACGGAGGAAGAGTAGACCGCAAGGAAGTAATATATGTTCAAGTTTATCACTTCTGCCGGCACTCCCGGAGTGCAACCCGTTGTTTTTTTTAAGGTTTTATTGCCGTTTTATGTAGAAATAAATAGTTTCATTTCTACTTAAAATGGAGTTCAATCAAGAAATCACTAAAAAAAGAATAACTTGTAAAGTTTTAACAAACGTTAGTTACTATAATTGTCTATGTATTAGTACGTCTAGGTCAGAGGTTCCCAAACTTTTTTTTCTCATAGACCACTTTCAACATTTTGCTGGTTCCGAAGGACCCCCTGCAGATACATTTCTAACATATTCTCAAAACTCGACAAAAAATGTGAAAATTAGATCTAACTATGGAAATTTTCGTTGCGGCTAAGTTCTAAGTTCCAACCACGAATTAAGAATTTTCGAAAAAAAAGCAGGAATTGACTGATTGATTAATAAATTAATTGACTCTGGTGTGAGTTGGATGTCTAAAAAGTAAAGTTGGCCAATCAAAAAAGTGATTCCATCTTTACTTTTTTGACATTTACTCATATCATAGCACAAGAAACCAATCAATTTTCACTTATTTTATTTAGAAGTTAAGCCAACATTTTAGTTCTTCACTATCGAAACCAGATAAATTTTCGTGGACCCTTACGAATTGTGAACCCCTATTTTTTGTCACGCCAACGTAGACCCCCGTCGAGTCTCCCGTGGACCCCTGGGGGTCCACCTGGACCACTTTGGGAATCAATGGTCTAGGTATTTCTTTTTAATAGGTATTTAGGTATTTTTAGGTATTTCTAGGTTTCAAAGTTTTCAAACCACTACCTAAATGGGCTCTGACTTGGTTTAACGACTTTATTAAATCGCGCAGCCGAGACAGACTGTTAAACGGGCCTTTGAAAGTATATAAATAAAGATTCCTTAATATTGCTTAACCTCACTTATTTCACCGATGTCTTCCCAAATCTACAGGCTGTTTGTTATACGAACTCATTAACCAATATCAACAATTCAGTTTCATTCAAAGATATGTGTAAGGGACACCTAAGCAAATACTTCAATGGTGGAATCTACCCATAACTAAAATCGGCTACAAGAAAAAAAAACCCCGGAAAGTTGAAAGTCTAAGTCAAAATAGCTTTATTTCATTGCACGTTCAGGATGTTACTTAAAATAAGTGAAAGTGACATTTACCAGCCCATACACGTCCCCACCGAGGGGCACGGGCCTCCCTTCGAAACACGAAGGGGATTTAAGCCATATTTCACCACGCTGGCCCAATGCGGGTTGGAGGACCGCTCGTCTTTCGGAAATGAATTTTCTTGGACGGGCGGGTTTCATCACGATGTTTTCCTTCAACGTTGAGCAAGTGATAATTAGAAATCCGTACATAAATCCGAAAAGACGAATTTAGTGGTACAGACCCGCACCAGGATTTGAACCCACGACCTTCTGATTACAAGTCTGGCTCATTACCAAATGAGCTATCACCGATTTAAATATATACATAGTCATATACATATTTGTTCTTTTGACTTATAATTACAACCTACTTGGCGCTTCGCAATATACAGACATTAGCATGTGTGGTTATACATTTGTATTATAAAAGCCGGCGCTATTACAAAGAACATAAGGGTGATGTCGAGGTCAACATGTATTTATTTATTTATTTATTTATTTACTTTATTGCAAACTTCACAGCTTATACATGTTACATTACATAGCCCTTATATTAAAAATGTATACAGCCAATTAAGAAGTTAAACATATTATAAACTGTAGATTTAGATTAACGGGTAGCATAGATATATGATTAACAAAACAAAATAGGTTGGATGAGTAATGTAAAAGTAAGGACAGTGTGTGTATGTGTGTGTGTTATGTGTATGTGAGTGTGTGTGTGTGTCTGTGTATGTATGTGTATGTAAGCGTATGTAGTTATTCACACCTTATGAAAATAAAATAAAAATATTGATGTTGTGGTTAAATTATTTATTTATCATTTACTAGGATAAATAAATAATTATAGCTCGATATGCTGCTGTCAGAAAGGGATAAACATTGCTGGTTCTCATGTTTTACTTTGTTGTATTGGAAAATAGAGTAGGTATTCGTATCAACAATTTAATTTTAAAGCAGAAAATATCAAAATCTTCGCAAAATTCTACTGGAAAATCATTCAGAATGATGGTCAGAATTCAGGGTTTCAATTTTAGCTAAGCTGTCCCTTACCCTGTAGCGTGTAAACTAGCCTGGCCGGTTTGTACATACGCTAATGTTCGACTGAATTATTCAACCACTTACTTACTTATTCATTCGCAGGACAGTTCGCTGGTCAGCGATAATTTACTTTGAATAATTAAGTCTGTTGATTTGCGAAGCTATTGACGAGTTTTGGTTACACTGTTTGTGTTTTTAAACTGTATATTTGCTAGTCTGTCATGCTTTAAATAAACAAATAAATAAATAAACGTTGCACACTCAAAGGCCCACACTAAGGTTTTCCCTTGTGTCGTGGGTCCCTTGGAACACACATAAAGACAAACACAAACACCCATGACCCAAGAACAAACATCTGCTTTTTACACAAATGTTTGCCCCGACTGGGGATCGAACCCAGGACCTGCCGATTAAGAGGCAGCGTCACTACCATTCGACCAAACCGGCCGTCAAGATTTCAAGATTTCAGAGTCAGGCTGCTCATTGTTGACAAAAAGCTAGTAATTAGTTAACTCCAAAGCCATAGGCAAGCTACTTTGTAGTAGCTCTATGACACCAAGTAGCTTGCCTATGTGTTTTTTTACAAGATTTACTTTAGGGAGTGTGTTCATGAGCTGCACGCAGGGTACCGCCCTTACCATGTCAAGATTCTTCGGATCCGTACTGAGCGCTTCTGTCCATCTTTTGTATTGCTCACCGCTAAGGAATGGAATTCTCTGCCTGCGTCTGTATTTCCGGGCTTATATAACCCGAGTCTCTTTAACCTTTTCACCGGCAAAGTCTGATATATCAGACCTTTAAGTTTCGTGCTCTCGCCGCCAAAGTCTGATATATCAGACAATTTTTTTTTTACTTTAATATCGTTCACCAAGCGTTCGCCGTACGCCACATTATTTTTTTTTTTGATGTCGTGGGTGTGGTGGGCGTTTTTGACGAAAACTCTCGGCGCTAAAAGGGTTAAAGTTCGAGTGGATAGGCTTCTTCTGGGTGAGCTTGCTACATCCTCGACCACATCTTCGCCGTTGAGTTAGATTGTGGTCAAGAGCAAACAAATACAATTAAAATTTAAACACTTAAGGCGACTACAGCACCTAAATTACGATTTTATGATGCGTAGATAAGCATGACGCACTGCATTAAATCGAATAAAAAAAATACTACGGTAATATTCAGGACATAGACTAGGTAATTTTCAGGACATATGAAAACATGATTCAGCAATTTTGGTTTGATAGAAAAAGCTCACAAAGTCACCTCTAAATACATATTGTGTATCTTTTAAGCTGTAAAAATGATAGTTAAATGCACACAGGAATTTGAATTTGCTATCAAAATGTTCGTGAGTGAACTCTCTCGATAAGTATTTAACGCATTTTTCGATTTAAGCTGTTACCTTTCCATAAATCTCATTTTTCTAACTTTCGAACATGCTTTTACGCACGCACGCTTTCATAGTCCGTAAACTTCGTGTATCGACACCGTTCGCACTGCCGGCCCAGGCCTGTTGAGAGACGGAGATGGCACTATTCCTATGTGCGCTGCCTTTATCGGGTGCTGTAGTCGCCTTAAATTCTAAGTCCTGGTGTCGTCTATTCATAGGACTCTTGGGATACACTTTCAGAATGAACGTCATATGATAATTCATATGACGTTTATTTGCTTCCATTTCTTTTGTTGTTTTTGTTTGCTTTTAATTTTTAATTTGTGGAACAACAATCTTCATACGATATAATAAATTTACTTTTCTTCAGAATTATAATGAATAAAAAATCTTATGTAGCCTATGTCATCCGCTAATAAGGGAGCTTTCTATTGATTAAATAATTTTTTAAATTCAAGTTAGTAGTTTTTGAGTTTATAGTTACAAATAATTAAAAAACTAGCATTCAGCCCGGGGCTTCGTTCCCGTAGGAATTCGGGAAAATTATGTAGTTTATGTCCATCGGGGATAATGTAGCTTTTTAATGGTGAAAGAATTTTTCAAATCGGTCCAGTAGTTTCGGAGCCTATTCAATGCAAACAAACAAACAATCAAATCTTTCCTCTTTATAATATGTATAGATATAGATACAAATCTTTCCTCTTTGTAACATTAGTGTAGATTAGAAATTCAACTCCTATTTCTTTTGTTACAGACGTCAAACAGCTGAAGAACGGGAAGCAGAGCGCCAAGCCGCGAACAGACTGATGCTGTCCCTTCAAGCCGAGGCTCTAAGCAAAGGATACATCCCTGAGCACCCACCAGGCTCCACCCCACTCTCAGCCCTTCACTACCAAAACCCCACCGGCAGTCCTCAAGCCCCACCCAACAATACAGCGTTGAGCGCGCTGCAGAATCTTCAACCTTGGGCTGGGAGCCAGAGTGGGTTTCTAAACCCACCACCGACATCTGCCCCTCAACCCCACCCTCCTCCTGTTGCCTCACCTATATGTTGAAATTAGGTTGTATTTGAGAACTAATGAAATAAAACTAGTTTCTTCCAGTTACAAAAATAAAAATATCGTTCTAAAAGTCCGAAAAGGCAGTGTATCTGTGTGTTTGTCTGTGGCTTATAGCTCCTAAACGAATGAACCAAATTTGATGCGGTTTTTTGTGTTTGAAAGCTGTCATAATTAAATAGTATTTAGCTGTATTTTATCAATATTGGTTCAGCTGTTTAAGAGTTATAAGCAACGAATGTCGGGGTTATACAAAATTTTTAATATTAGAGTTTTCCGTGTTTTGATTTCGCGAGGATTTCATTCTTTTAATTTAAAACTTGCGACTTGAATAAAAATAAATATCCTGGTACTACCATTTTGTAAATAGTTTAATAAATAATAAATTTAGTTATGTACTTGTACCTAATATTTAAGCACATATCATTATAAAAGTTTGCTTCTAAACGATCTCTCAAAATAGGTGTTATGAGAGAAAAATTGTTTTAACAGAAAGTTTTGACTTCTGTGGTGTATTTTTTATTTTATAAAAATAAGAAACTGCTACTATTACATACTGTAAAAGTCAGTTAGTGGGACGCCAGGGTTTTGCTGTGCTATGGGCGAAAGGCTGACGACAACCTCTTACCACTTACATCATATTTCATCATAAAATCCTTTGAATTTATGTCAAACGTGGCATCAAGTGATTTTAAAACCACTGACGCCTTACCTACCCCGATTGGGATTTTAGACATGAGCGTTTGTAAGTATGCACTATTCAATACAATCATACGTAACTTTTTTTATAACTAGGTACGTAGCTTTGGTGGTCTTGGACGTTTAGCGGGTTGAACTCGTGAGCAAAAGGTACCGAGTTCTGAGTGACTCGTTTTTTAACTTTTGTACCTACATTAGTTGCATGGTGCAGTATTCCTGCATATTTTTTTTGTGATTAAGTAGCATACTCTTTTGGCTACTTATTATTCTACAAATTTTTCAGGCTTTTTAAGAACTCCCTTTTTTATTTTTCAGTTTTTATTTCTTTTTTTATTATTGATATTGTTTCTTATCGGTGTTTTAAATTAGAATAAATTATATGTAAACCCTTTGGTTATGAAGTTTTTAATTAAAGTGGCGGGTCAAGCCCCCGGGTCAAGTCCATCACTTTGAAATAGGTACTAACCGATGCCCTTACGGTGAGGTAAAACATCGTTCCCACCAGCACATTCAGTAAGCTGAATGTGTACACCATGGTTCAATGCGGTCGGATTCATTTGTTAGCAGGGTCACGGAGGTCGAATGGTAGTTCCTGGATCACAGCTAAGCATACCCCGAAACAGAAATGGTACTAAGCTCTTGGAAGAAGATTTAAAAAATAAATAGAATAATTGCCACAGAAATTAGGACTTCTTGTTAGCTTTCTCTACCTACTCAGATTGTGAATATTAATTGCTTTTACTGTTAGTCATTTTTCACTCATGTACAAATATCATGATCAAATTAGATATAGAATTAGTTATTATATACTTAATGTGAAATATATAAAACCTAGACTAACTGAGAACCCACTTACGTGTTTTCAGTCAATTTTATGTATATTAACTTTCAGTATTAAAAGTACTTATAATTTAATTACTTTAGTCCTCAACGAACAAATAGGTTGTAAAAAATGGCAATATAGTTTTTAAAATAAATTAAATTGTTTATCAATAATATTGTTTTAAATTCACTAAATATACTTTTAAACATTTTCCTAATGCACTTTTAATATTAAAAATATAAAAATACACATTTTTCCAGTGATTCTATTTATTATATAGAAATATACATTTATAAAACAGCTGATACCTTCATATTAAAATATTAATCACTGTGCACAATGATATTCACCACTCAGAGATTTTAATTTTTATTGAATCTAACTTATCTTTTTTTATGAATATTTATCTAGTGTTATGAATTTATCAACCTTGAAAATATCTATCCTATTCGTCTAATAAATAAGCAGTAAAATGTGATACATTATTATTGGTATTCGTAATTGTAACTTGACACCGAAAGAAATAGCTTATCTTTTGTGTTTATTTTATAACCTTTCTTCCTATACGCAAAATAAACTTTATTCTTAAGGTCACTAGGTCGGATTGCACGAGATGTGAATTTAAAAATGTTGGGTAACTTATATACTTAGCGAGAATTGAGGATATGAATCTCCCACCAAGCTAAACAAATTTCCCCAAGAAACATAGATCAAAATACGAAAAAAAAATTAGTTTCTCCATACAACTTGAACAGTCAGCTGATTGCTTCAGTGTATGAGAAGTCGAAAATATTATATATATATATATATACACATATTTATATTTATATATGCATATTATATATATTATTAATGTATATTTTCAGGATTCCTTTGGAAAAGTTGTTAAATTTTCGCTAATCAGTTTAAAATCACCCCATATAGAAACATATTCCTTTCTATGCTGTAAATATTAGTATATTCTTAGCTGTAATTATTTAGTAGAATTTATCAATGTATATTAGACGATAAGCTGTAAATTATTGTACCTATAATTAATTAAAATACTTATCAAGTTTTCATAGCGAAGAACATACAAATGTTAAACAATTCATTAAATGCCAGAATATCTGAAAATTTGTTTTCTTTTATAATATTTTCTACCTTTATTTTAATTTAGAGAATGCCATTGATTAGTGGAATAGACGCCCAGCAGCTCTAGTACGATAACGACAAACTCGCGCTCAGCTCACGCTGAAACTTCACTTTGATTGCGCGAGGGCAGGGGGGTGTCACTCCGCAGTTTAGGCATGTTCGCGCGGCGGGCATACTGAGTATGCCAGCGAGCGCGGGCTGCTACTCGCCGCGCGCACGCTCACCATATTGGTCGCGTGTTGAACAAAATAATAAGTATATCTACTTATTAAAAATATTAAAACCAGACAGAAACACGTTTTGCCATCACAATCGTCTGTAGGTGTCTGTAGTTGGTAGGTATGTAGGCTAGGTATCAAATAACATAGTTGGTTATGTTAACTTGTATTTTTACTTACTACTCTTGATTTTATAAGCAGTGTTATCTTTCTTAATTAATTTCGATAATAATTTTACCTCTAAATCGGCGGCGAGTGTTGACCCTGAGCTCTCGTCGCGAACGCGGCATCGAGTCGGCGGTGCGCAATAGAATATGAACGCTAGCGGCCGACTATAAGTTTCAATTTCTCTTGCAAGCGTGTGCCGCTCGCAATAGTAGGCAAATTTTTATACCTAAAGTTGACTTTTGTTAGGCAGTGAGACTTCTGTACGTTAGTACTATTATTTATTCTGTGGCGAGGGTCCCGCGCAAAGGCTTGCTCGCCCTATGGCGTTGTCAATGTTGACATTTTGAAATAGGACCGCGGTGTTGTCGCGGCGCTTTCACTATCGTCCTCGGCCTGCTGAGTTACAAATTCTTACTAATATTGTAATAATCCTTCGATACTCGACTGGGAGTGAAAGAAAAACTTAGAATGTGCTAGCTGCCTACTCTTCCCAGGCATACTGTAAAAGTCAGTAAGTGGGACGTGGGGGTCTTGCTGTATCACGGGCGAAAGGCTGACCACCTCTCACCATTACACAACATGTTCCATCTAATAACCCTCACCATTTGTGTCAAACGTGGCATTAAGTGGTTTTCTAGAACCACTGATGCTCTGCTTACCCCGTTAGGGATTACAGGCGTGAGAGTATGTATGTGTGTGATATGTATTGTAAATGTGACAGTGTGTTAATTTGTCCTATTTTCACGTAACTGAATTAAAATTTTGTTGCGAGAATTGACCCAAGCAAACACATTTACATTTTTATTTTATTTACTAAAAGATGGGTTAACTCTTGACCTCAATCTTAAACAAGGTCATAGATGAGGTCGACGATGGAGCGAGTTAACCCAGAAAATGCCTATTAAGGCACTGGTACTCCTACGCACCGATAGAACACAGCAAGCTGTTTGGCGTCGGACTTCGGTAGGAGGGTGGTCGCGAACCAGACGGCCCTTTACATAGCCTACCACACCGCATGATACCACAAGACGACATCTCAGATTCGGAAAAAAAAGAGATGTCGTTGCCTGAGATTTATTAATAGGAGGCAGGTCTCATTTGAGTTTCCTTAGTCGCCTCTTACGACACCCACGGAAGAGATGGGGTGGTGTTATTCTCAACCGATCACCACAGTTTTAATAAGCTATTTATTAACTTGCAATGTGTTTACATTCATAAGTAAACACATTGCAAGTTAACCTTTTTAGCGCCAAGAGTTTTCGTCAAAAACGTTCACCAAACGCCACGACATTAAAAAATAATTATTGATGTCGTGGCGTTCACCACACGCCACGACATTAATAATTAGAAAAAATACAGTTAAATTGGTAATTTTATTTGTCCGATATATCAGACTTTGGCGGCTAGGGCTCGAAACTTAAACGTCTGATATATCAGACTTTGGCGGTGAAAAGGTTAATAAAAAGCTTATAAAAACTGAGTCAACTTTGAGATCCTTTCTTCCTTATCGTGTAAGTGTGTGGCGAACTTGACTCACCCAGGTGTCAGTTTTTAAACCGCCCAGTGGCGCTCGCTGATCTCAACCGATCAGTGAGGTTAAGCAACGTACACAGAGGCCGGGAACCTGATGGGTGACCAAAGTGGCAATTTATCACGAGCGTTTCCGTGCTTCGGAGGGCACGTTAAGCTGTCGGTCCCGGCTGTTATCGATTGACTACAGTCGTTAAAACCAAGTCAGAGGCCATTTGGCGGTTTAAAAACTCTGACACCAGGGTTAGCCAAGTTCGCCACACACTTGACTATACCTAGACGATAAGAAGAAGAAAAGCCGGGATCCGACGGCTTGAAGTGCCTTTTAAATCACAGAAATTCTCGTATTTGTTCTTTTTTGTGTAGATGTTAAGTTATTTTTATTTTTTTTGTATTTTTTTGTATTTTGTTGTGTTTTTTTTTGCCATTATACTTTCCTTTAATGTCTCTGTGTTGTGATGTCCTTTGTAATAAATAATTTTCTATTCTATTCTATTCTATTCTTTTCTAATAAATTACCACTTTGTTCAACCATGGGGCCTTTTTATAATACGAAAACGGCACGGCAAACGAGTTTGGCGACAAGGAAATAAAATTCCTCGTAGCCAAATCAGTATGGCGCAAGAGTTTGGACATGAGGAAACGGCGAAATTGTACCATTGCCTTCTATGTAATAGTAATACTAAAAGCTGAGAACATAAGGGGCAATGGTAATTCAAATTTTCAAGTGCCGTGCCGTGCCATTCGAATTATAAAAATGCCCATAAGATTTCCTGGGTTACTGCGATTGCCTCATTATAGTCATCATCATAGTCACAAAAATTAATCAAATCCAAATCAATAAATTAAAAATGTTTATTGTTTTAACAATATTACACAGTATATGTAACAAGCTGGGCTACTTTTTTAAGCAAAAGGCCTGTGTTAAGAATTTAACACATTTTTTTTTGTGCCATGCCCCCGCTCTTCATAATGATTCTACTTACATTTAAGTTTAAGTTTAAATCACAAAAGTCAAAAAAGTCGAAAGTGTTTATTTCATTGAACATATAAAATGATACTTGAACACATCAATATTATGAATTACATTAGCACTTTTGACTTTGCGCCTATTCGCAAAGTACATATCAAATATAAATATTCACTTAGTTTCTTTTAGTTTATGGTAGGTTTTTCATATCGCATAAAAAATAGCGCGTCTCGCCATCAAACTGTTTAGTTTGGCGAGTAATATAACTAAGACAACCGTAGTACCGTAATACAAAAAAAAAAACACTTAGCAGCGTGTGCATGCGAGAGCGTGCGTATGTGTGTATGTGTTTGTGTGTGTAATAAAATATTAGATGACTTTTTTGTCATTAAAAATTAGGGATGTAAAAGTAACTTAGCCCACGAAACAATTTTCCAGAAAACAGGTCGAAATATGACAACAAAAATTCACTTCTCCATAAAAATTGTGCGATCAGCTGATTTGCCTCTGTACGGGAACACGAAAATTAAAAAAAATCATATGGGTTCCTCGGAGAGCTGTTTAGTTTCATGAGGAGGGGTGGCCCTAAAGTCTCGCCAACTAATTTAAGGTCACTCCTTATACAAGTTATACAAGTGGGTCTTTCGCCCTAAAAACCCTCAATATAAAGAAACCCGTGGGTGTCGTAAGAGGCGACTAAGGAAACACAAATGAGACCTGCCTCCTAGTAATCCATCCCAGGCAACGACACTTCATTTTTTTCTGAATCTGAGGTGTCATCCTATAGTCTCATGCGGTGTGGTAGGCTCTGTAAAGGGCCGTCTGGGTCGCGACCACCCTCCTACCGAAGTCCGACGCCAAACAGCTTGCTGTGTTCCGTCGGTGCGTGGGAGTACCGGTGCCTTTATAGGCATTTTCTGGGTTAATTCGCTCCATCGACGACCTCATCTTTGCCCTTTATGGTCAAGATTGAGGTCAAGGGTTAACCCATCTTATAATAAAAAATAAAAAAAACTCTCGCGTCCCTCATACTGGTTTCTACAGTATGCCTGTTAAGAGTAAGCAGCTGGCGTATTCCAAGTCCAGCGTGTAAATAGAACTATCATAATCATAACAAATAATGTATTAGGGTAGGTGAACCATTGAGTTCCCCCCCTAATTTGAAACCAAGGTCCTAATGACACATACAGGAGTCACGTTCGATTTAATGTTTTGTTATTATACCAAACCTCACGATATTAAAATTGTATTAAAGGACCCGGGTAAATGGCCCTTAAATGGACAGTTTAGAGGACGGAAATAATATTTTTTCTTAAAATCGATTTCGTTTACAGCAATTTTGGCTTCGAAAGAATTGTTTCTGTCTTGTACGTTTTTTGACGGATGATTATATTTTTGTATGTGGTGTTGTATTCTTTTTTTTTATTATTAAGAATGGGTTCGCTCTTGACTACAATCTAACTCAGGGCAAAGATGCGGTCGAGGGTGTACAGCGAGCTCACCCAGAAGAAGCCAATTCACTCGTACTTTAAAGATATTCGGGTTGTATGAGCTCGGAAATGCAGACGCCGCCGCGCCGGCAGAGAATTTCACTCCTTGGCAGTGCGCAATACAAAAGATAAAGAAAAGCGCTCAGTACGTATCCGAGCGATCTGTGGTTGTCGATGAGCTTAATAGTAAATTAGTATACATTATATGGGGTGATTTTAAATTAATTAGCGAAACTTTAGGGGGTAAGTCACCTCATGAAACTGAATAACTTTCCCAAGGAACAAAAGGTGAAAAAAAATTTTGACTTCCCATACAAAATGCGCTATCAGCTGATCCACTTTGTATGGGAACTTAAAATATTTTTTTCGTATTTCGACTTTTGTTCCTTGGGAAAGTTTTTCAGTTTCATGGACTGATTAACCACCCGAGAGGTTGAAAGAGAGAAACCTAAAGCCCTGTATAGGTACAATACGATTAGACGACGCAAGTGTATGTACATCGCATGTCAAAAATGGAGCAAAATTAGCTTCCTTTAGCACCGTTCCATCACCAAATCGCTCATGTGACGTCACAGCAGGTAGAAAAATAATGCCAAGCTTGGTGTCTTTAGAGAAGACTAGCTTTCCGCCCGCGGCTCCGCCCGCGTCCTAATTTTTTTTTAAATAAAAAGTTTTTTTTAAAAAATAAAAAGTATCCTATAAACCTCACGGAGCCCGAGATCTTTCCAACAAATGCAAAACCGTGGAAATCGGTTCGTGCGTTCTGGAGTTATAGCGTCAGGAAGGAAAACCCGACTTATTTTTATATAGTAGATGACAAATAGCTAACCAAGGAACCTATACAAAACCCCTAAAAAAATTAATGCCTGCTCTTACACAGGCAAATCAGCTTTTCGGACAAGTTGTATGGAGAATGGAGAGGCGAACCATTTTTTAATTTTTTACTTTCTTGTGTTTTTCTTTGTATATTATTTCTTGTTGTAAGTGTTAATATTTTGATTCTTTAAGGCGACTACAGCACCCGATACAGGCAGTACACATAGGAATAGTGCCATCTCCGTCACTCAACAGGCCTGGGCCGGCAGTGCGAACAGTGTCGATACACGAAGTTTACGGACTATGAAATCGTGCGTGCGTAAAAACATGTTCGAAAGTTAGAAAAATAGAAAATCAGAAATGTAACAGCTTAAATCGAAAAATACGTTAACTACTTATCGAGATTGTTCAATCAAGAACATTTTGATAGCAAATTCAAGTTCCTGTGCGCATTTTACTATCGTTTTTACAGCTTAAAAGATACACAATATTGGGTATTTAAAGGTGACTTTGTGAGCTTTTTCTATCGAACCAAAAGTGCTGAATCATGTTTTCAGCAAACCACTTATCTAGTTTATGTCCTGAATATTACCGTAGTATTTTTTTCTTCGATTTAATGCAGTGCGTCATGCTTATCTACGCATCATAAAATCATAATTTAGGTGCTGTAGTCGCCTTAATGTATTGTGTTTCTGTGAAAAAATATCTATCAATTCTCAGTAAATTCTCAGTAAATTATTTATACATAAATACAATTATTGCTACAGCTAACACTTATACGCACTTACACTATCTCACTTGAATATACACTGGTACGCATTTCTGATAAGTAACTTCATTATATTTTTTTTTACCCCAGGTAAGCGCGAAACAAAAATCTCTAGGCACCTCTGAAAATCAGTTTGTTGTCTGTCAGAGACAGCAAGTATGCTGAGTTCTGTGTCCTATTTGCTTCTACAATCTACATCACATATTTCACTAACCTTTTTTTTAATCGTATCAGAACATTGTACAATGTTACAAATTGTTAAGAAGCAATAAAGTTTATCTATCTATCTATATTTCGACCTGTGTTACTTATGGAAAGTTGTTCTGATTAATGGGCTGATTCTCATCCTTAGGGTAAGTGTTTAACATACATACGCTCACGCCCATAATCCCTAACGGGGTAGACAGAGCATCAGTGGTTCTAGAACCACTAGATGCCACGTTTGACACAAATTGTGAGGGTTATCAGAAGGAACAAGTTGTATAATGGTAAGAGGTGGTTAGTAAATGACTAATTAATTCACATATACTAGATGGTATGTACTGTTTTAGTTTCTCTATGCAGTCATTACTGTCCTTAAACTACTGCATAGTCGGTTAAATAGAATAGTTAGTGACAAGTTATTACGCGGTCCGTAATGAGCTCGCTACGAGCTCACAATATGTGGAGAATAGAATAGAATAGAATAGAAAAATCTTTATTTTATAGGACATTCAGGATGTCACTTAAAACAAGTCAAGATTACAATGAAATACATACAAACATACATTAAACGATTTAAATACATAACATACGCATTCGTACCTCTGATCCTACTGACTCTACGCCTATTCGCAAAGGTGCAGTCTTCCTCAGAGAAGAACAGGCAAGAAACTCTGAGGTTGCTCTTTTAAATCGCATTACAAATTTTCTTATTTACTAATTTTAACTAAATCTGAAATAACTCTAGAGCTGAGCAGGTCTTTAAAAAGAGATATTCTTATCCATTTGGTAACTCTTAAAAAAAGCTCATAGCCCATTGGCGCTCGCTGATCTCAACCGATCAGTGAGGTTAAGCAACGTTCACAGAGGCAGGGAACCTGATGGGTGATCAACGTGGCAATTTATCACGAGCATTTCCATGCTTCGGAGGGCACGTTAAGCTGTCGGTCCTGGCTGTTGTCGATTGACTACAGTCGTTACAACCAAGTCAGAGGCCATTGTGCGGTTTGAAAACTCTGACACCAGGGTTAGCCAAGCTAGCCACACACTTGACTATACCTGCACGATAAAAAGAAGACTACATATAATGTTATTGCTTTCCGCCCGCGGCTCCGCCTGCGTGGACTACATTTTATATCGTGCCCAACTGTGGGATAAAATGTAGCCTATGTCCTTTCCCAGGCTTTAGTCTATATATGTACCAAATTTAATTAAAATTGGTTCAGTAGTTTAGGCGTGAAAGACGGACAGACAGACAGACAGACAGAATTACTTTCGCATTTATAATATTAAAGTAAGCATTTTTTTATTTGCACAACAAAGTAAGAAAAACCAAAAAGAATAATTTTCCACGTTAAATACGTATGAGTCACCGACTTCAATCCCAACAACAGTTCGCACAAAGTAGATAACTAGTATTTTTTGCGGACTACAATGCATATTAGCAGATAACCAGCAAACGAAAATGTCACTAATTTATTTAGTTGATGTTCTGGTTTGTATCATTTTTCTGTTTTTGTTGATTTTTTAAAAGCGCTGAATCATTTTCGATAAACTCTTTCTTCGAGTATACTCTTTCGAACAAAAAAATAATTTTGAAAATCGGTCCGTAATTGGTGGAGAAATCGGTGAATATACATTTAAAAAAAAAACATACAGTCGAACATAGAACCTCCTCCTTTTTTGAAGTCGGTTTAAAATACAAGAACGAAAGTATAACAATCTTAAAAATAATAACACTGAAGTGTAATTTCCGTTGATATTACGGTATTCGGTATGTCACCTTCATATTTTCCTACTCACTGCTCCTTAATTACCTCATGTCGGGATTTGGGATTCGGGATTATTCCTGTATACAGCCGTAATCAGTCTCACTTACCCTCTAATTGCTTTCCGCATCCTATGTAGGAAATTAATTTAATATACTCCATAGCAATTTACACGGGTTTGGTGATATTTGTCAGAAGAGATGTGGGTGCGTTTGGGAAAATTTGGGAAAATTTTAACCGTGTGGTGATCGGTTGAGAATAACACCACCCCATCTCTTTCCTTGGGTGTCGTAAGAGGCGACTAAGGAAACACAAATGAGACCTGCCTCCTAGTAATCCATCCCAGGCAACGACACTTCATTTTTTTCTGAATCTAAGGTGTCGTCCTATGGTCTCATGCGGTGTGGTCGGCTCTGTAAAGGGCCGTCTGGTTCGCGACCACCCGCCTACCGAAGTCTGACGCCAAACAGCTTGCTGTGTTCCATCGGTGCGTGGGAGTACCAGTGCCTTTATAGGCATTTTCTGGGTTAACTCGCTCCATCGTCGACCTCATTTTTGACCTTATGGTCAAGATTGAGGTCAAGAGTTAACCCATCCTATAATTTAAAAAAATAATAAAAATAGAACAGGAGACTCAAGCCTTGATCTATACTTCAGCATTCATTGTCTCTTTCCTCACTATCGTAATGACAAAGATTCAAAGACTACTGCTACTTAAGGCGACTACAGCACCTAAATTACGATTTTATGATGCGTAGATAAGCATGACGCACTGCATTAAATCGAAGAAAAAAAATACCACGGTAATATTCAGGACATACTTAAACTAGATAAGTAGTTTTCTGAAAACATGATTCAGCACTTTTGGTTCGATAGAAAAAGCTCACAAACTCACCTCTAAATATCAATATTGTGTATCTTTTAACCTGTAAAAACGATAGTAAAATGCAAACAGGAACACTCTCGATGAGTAATTAACGCATTTTTCGATTTAAGCTGTTACCTTTCCATAAACCTCATTTTTCTAACTTACGAACATGTTTTTACGCACGCACGCTTTCATAGTCCGTAAACTTCGTGTATCAACACTGTTCGCACTGCCGGCCCAGGCCTGTTGAGAGACGGAGATGGCACTATTCCTATGTGTGCTGCCTTTATCGGGTGCTGTAGTCGCCATATGTATTGATCAGAGTCGAAGCCGCGTTCTGTAATATGGGACCTTAGTGCTTCACTAAATTGGTAGAAATTTAGGTGTGCTGTTAATTTATTTTAAGCGTGTTCAGAAAAAAGGAGTTTCTTAATTCGGTTCGGTTTGGTTTGTTTATTTTGTCATAGCTCCGTTGACAGCCGGTTTGGTTGAGTGGTAGTGGCACTGCCTCTTGATCTACGAATCTTAGGTTTGATTTCCAGCCAGAGCAAACATTTGTGTAAAAAGCAGATGTTTGTTATCAGGTCATGGGTGTTCGTGTCTGTCTTTGTGTAATGTACTGCAACGGTGTTTCTGGGGGGCGTTCAGTTTAAATAGCTTGATTCCTTTTCAGTATACGGTTATAATCAAAAAACTGTACTTCCGTTACAATAATATTTTACTTTCCGTCACATCCACAGCTATAGAGTTAGACACCGCTTATTAAGTGCTATTGCACGCCTACGAACGTTTTTTACAACTTATTCCGCGAGCTCACTACAATGAATTCACAATAATCAATGAAAGAATCGCGCAAGGCCAGATCTTCAATCATTTCGAATGTTGACATCGAATACCATTTCAAACCTTCATCGAATACCATTCAAACCTTTTAAATTGATATTCGAATTATCTTCTTCGAAATGTCCGAATGAGAAAGAAGTTGCGTTATGCCAGATCCTCCGTGAAGGTCTGCATACCACAGTACCAAGGCATCCACGATACAAGGGAAAACCTTAGGTCCATATTAGAACGCGACTCAGACTCTGATCTATACTTAAGTAGCAGAGAAAGAGACAATAAATACTTAAGTATAGATCAAAACCTCAGTCCCTTTCTGTAATACGGCTCTTAGTGTGGGGCTTTGAGTATGTAGCGTCTATTTATTAACTAATAATCCAGCCAACTAAAAATCTTTGCTTTTTGTCGCATCCAAAACCAAATTACAAGTTAAAATTTGACGAAATTATACCCTCGAAGTTTTTGTGCGTTTGCGTGACTTTTGCTCCAAATTAGTTAGGAACAAGTCACAAGGGCAAGCAATCAAGCACGAACGTAGCTCGCTATTGACGGGCATGCAACTAATTACAAGCAACGAAGACAACGATTTTAACCGACTTCAAAAAAAAGAGGAGGTTCTCAACTTGACTTGGTAATTTTTTTTGTGGCTATAATCACGGTAATAGACCAGTTGGTTAAAGAACCAGTCTTGTAACTAGAACAGTAGTTCCCAAAGTTGACTGGGCGGCGACTCACCAAAATGATAGTCCAAATTTGGCGACCCACCTCGACCTAAAAATTTGTTAAAGGATATGGTATCTTTACGACCTAACGTTGCAGTAACGTACCTAGTTTAGCGCCTAGTTGACCGAACCACACGTTTTTTGGTGTTACCACCGCGGCCCACTAGAAGGTTGCGGGTTCAAATCCTGGTTCGGGACTGCACCACTAAATTCGTCTTTCCGGATTCATGTACGGATTTCTCATTAATGATCACTTGCTCAGCGTGATGAAAGCTGAACGTCTGAGAAAATTATGTTTTTGAAATGTGCGCGGTCCACCAACCCGCAATGGGCCAGCGTGGTGGACTATGGCCTAAATCTGCTTCGAAGTTTTGAAGGGAGGCCCATGCCTCTTGGTGGATATGTATATTAACTGAAGACGAAGACTGGCCAAAGCTTGGGGTATGTATGACATTTTAAAAATATTTTTAATTTCGTTTAATTTATTATTTAACATAAAGGAATAAGGTCCCGTTTCTTAAAAAAAATATATTTAAAAAATCTATCTTTTGAAATAAAAATATAATAATTAAAAGATTCTCAGTACGGTAAACTAATCCTAAGTACGGCATTATATGCAATCGTATTCCTTTGCCAAACTGTCATGTCAATTAAGAAAAAAAACATAACCTGTCTCATTTTGTATTTGATTGTTTATTTCCGAGTTTTTTTGGTTGTTACTTCAGGCAAGTTGGTAGAATCACCTCTAACGAACTGAGCGGTATCCATAGTTTCGGAATCCAGTGTATTGCAAATGTTCGAAAGTCCAGGAAGCTTAGCCAAGTCGTCAGTAAATATCAATCCAAATAAACAAAACCATGAAACAGAAGGTAACGGTAGAGTAGCAAAGTCAAGTCGTCAGTAAATATCCAAATAATCAAAACCACGAAACAGAAACAAACTCAACAACCAACAACTCAAAAACACAACGGTTAGGTTACGTGTCAACCAACTGTCAAACGTCTTTTTTTTACTTTGGCAAAGGAATTAAACCGTATAGAATGCTGTAGTAAGCAACAAATCGTAAGCAAAATTTTAAAAATTCATTATTTTTTATTTATGATCAAAATTATTTGATATCTTTTTTATTTGAATATGGCACCTTAAAACTGCTTAAATTATTAAAATAAAATTATTTTAAAAATATTGCACATGGCCCATTTCCCAAATTTACTACAAAACATAACAAAGTAAGTAAGTATCTAAGTTTACTATCATCATCATCAGCCTGTCTCAGTCAACTGCTGGACAAAGGCCTCTCCTATGGCAAGCCACTGAGCATGGTCTTCAGTTGAATATAATACATTTCAACCCACGCATCGCTTTAGATTGAAATTCCTAAAGTTTCAAACTAGGGAAAACTAATCATTAACCGCTCACGAAGCCCCTAAGCTCGCGTTCTTCAAATGAGACGACAAAATTGTCTCCAAACGACAGAAATGGGCCATGATTGATGTTCAAATTAACTCTAAAACGACGTCCTAAGTGGTATGTTGTCAAAAAACACGTAATAGTTGCACGCTTAGAATGTTAAGTTGAGAAGTAATGTATGATAGTTAAGGTGAAAACGACATATTGAGGACGAAATACAATACTGTCAAACGGCTAAAAATGTATTACGACGCACTATACCCACTTAGTGGCCATTTACTGATGCCACAAAAGCTAAAGAGCTGAAAAAACTTTATGAAGTGCGTTGAACAACTGACTAAGGAAACACAAATCCTAGTAATCCATCTTAGTCAACGACACCTCAGTTTGTTATCAATCTGAAGTGGCGTCCTATGGTAAAGGGCCATCTGGTTCGCGACCACCCTCCTACCGAAGTCCGATGCCAAACAGCTTGCTGTGTTCCGTCGGTGCGTGGGAGTACCAGTGCCTTAATTGGAATTTTCTGAGTTAGCTAGCTCCATCGTCGACCTCATCTATAACCTTGGTCAAGATTGGGGTCAAGAGTTAATCTATTTCATAATAATAAAGTTAAGTTGCTAAGTAGTGTCCACCGCCATTGAGACGCCATTGATTAGTTGAATAGCCGGCCTTTGTAAGAGAACTAGTTTTCCGCCCAGGACTTCGTTCCCGTAAGAATTTAGAAAAGTTATGTTGCCTATGTGTTCATCCAGGGTGTCAGCTACCTCCATACCAATTATTATCTAAATTGGTCCAGCCATTTGAGCGTGAAAGAGTAACAAACATCGATACTTCACAAACTTTCGCATTTATAATATTAATAGGATAGGATTTTTAAGAATTTTTTAGGTACATAGATTCAGTTTCATAGGGAGAACGCCCTCCTAATTAAAAAATCCCCTAAATTGTACATCTCACGACAACACAAAATTTTTGTTTGACCCTCCATCTTTTAAGTTCTAAGGCGGTATTAATGTCAAAAAACATAATATGTCCCGAAAACAACTTGGTAGCTTGGCTTGACAGCTCGCGTTTTTGAAAGCATTTTGTTGGATATTATATGGGTTTTGTTTAATATTCTTCAGTAGAAAATTAGGGTAAGTATTTATAAACTGCAGGCCGAATACGATAGTGACAGCGCCGCGACAACACCGCGGTCCTATGTCAAAATGTCAACATTGACAAGCCATAGGGGGAGCAAGCCTTTGCGCGGGACCCTCGCGCAACCAAAGTGAAGTTTCAGCGTGAGCCGAGCGCGAGTTTGACGTTATCGTGCTAGAGCTGCAGTTAACGGTCACTACATCAAAATTCAGTTGCAAGATTTGACACGAACAAACATACTAACATACATTGTGTAAGAGACTAATTATTTTACTATATATTTACTCGAGCATTATAAGATATTTTAATGATTTATTGCTATAATTAACGCTAAATTAATTTATTTTCTTACCTAATCTAATATTTAAAAGTAATCAAAATGATTAAAATAATCTACGTCAAATTCACACGCTGCTTCCTGATTGGCTGTTTCAATTTCTTTACTGACGTTTCTTAGCCCCGCCGCCTCAAGTTAACAGTTGGTGGGAACGGAAGCAGCGCTGACAGTAACGTCGATTATTTTAGCCATTCGTTAGTCAGAAAGCGTTGAAGACGGTTGTAACGTGATTGTTAAAATCAATTATAAAAGTAAAAAGGTTTTGTTCAATACACAATCTAGTTTTATTTCACTCTGATCTATTTTAGATCAGAAGTGGGATATAATTGAGATTGTGAATTTATCACACTCAGTGAAAGGACTTTACGCCCTCCTAAGGTACGTACTTTTCATTAAATTAGGTTAATGTCTAGTCTATAGCAGTGTTTAACATTTACTTTGCAAATAAAATCTTAATTATGAGAGTTTCTTTAAATAACCTATGCTTATTTTCTTAGACTTTTGATGCATTTTAAAATTTATTTTTCTTTTTTATCATATTTTATTTGGCTCATCAATCAAATAAATTCATTTTCTTGCCAAAGTTAATAACGGGTAACTCGTTACTTATTTACTAAATATCAAGCCAATATTTGATTGCACTGTCACGATAATATTAAAAGGTAGATGTACTATTGCCGTTAAAAAAAAAATAATTTAGTTAGTACCTAACCGTAACCTAAGTACCTAACCGTAAAACTTTTCAATGTTAAATTTTTTTTGTTGCTTTGCCCATACTTTCGTATTTTGTTGTGGTGTTTCCAGGGTATAATGGAACGGCAACGATCATCTAGAAAACGAAAACGGGACTCTGAGGAATCCGACACGTCGGAGTCGGATGAATACGAGTCTCCTAAGCGAAAGTCAAGGTCGAGGAATCGCCGTAACCGTGACACATCGCGTCGTTCACGCACGAGACGGCGACGCAGGCATAAGGAATCGCGCCGATCGCGATCGAAATCGTCGAGGGCGAGATCACGCCTTTCGAACCCACGGCACCGACGCCGCCAACAAAACAGTATGTCGCGGGAGTCACGGCGTAGGCGCCTAGATGAAGCATTGGAGAGGTACCAGTCGTCCCAGCTCCGATCCGTGGTCACTCCAGCACGAGTTGGACTGATGAGAGAAGTGGTCACCCCAATCTACAACTTAGCAACAGGCGGCGCGACAGGCGGCGCGATAGGCGACGCGACAGGTAGCGCAACAGGCAGCGCGACAGGCGGCGCGACAGGTGTCGCGACAGGCGGAGTGACAGGCGACGCGACAGGCAACGCGACAGGCAACGCGACAGGCGTCGCGACAGGCGTTGCGACAGGCGTCGCGTCAGACGACGCGGCAGGCGTCGCGATAAGCGACGCGACCGACAGCGCGACACGTAACACGACAGGTGGTAAGACAAGGGACGCGACAGGCGGTGCGACTGGCGACACGACTAGCGGCGCGACAGGCAGTGTGACGCGCGGCTTGATAGGTGTCGCGTCATGTAGTGCGGCGAGTGATATGGCTACAGCGGGATCTGGTGGACCTATACAAACTGTGAGTGCCCAAGCTTCCCAAATAGTTAGTAATTCTAGTTCAGATGCTTTGGTTGCTGTCTTTAAAGAGCTTGCTCAGACTATGACAACAGGTGGAGGTACTGAACGTTTCCCTAATTTAAATGTTATACCTGAATTTGATCCATCTAAAAGAAATCAGACTGTCGATACATGGATTCTCAAGGTCAATGAGTGCGCTCAAATTTACAATTGGACTGAAAGACAAATTATACATTACGCACTTCCGAAATTGACAGGACTGGCATCTAAATGGTATCAGGGACTTCCGAGCTTACTGTTCTCATGATCTGAGTGGCAAAGTAAATTAAAATTAGCTTTCCCAAGCGATGAAAACTACGGACAATTGTTAACAGAAATGCTTGCTTGCCGAGCCAAATTTGGGGAGTCATTAGAGGAATATTTTTATGAAAAGATGGTTTTGCTAAATCGTTGTAATATTTCGGGGAAGCAGGCAATCGATTGCATTTTGTTTGGCATAGAAGACCGTTCTGTCAGAACAAGTGCTGAAGCTGCACAGTTCGTGGAACCAGATAGATTATTAGTTTATCTCAGAAGTGTGAAAGTTACTAAGAAGTCTGATAAACCAAATCAGCCAAGGCAAGCAAACAATTCTGAAAATAGACGTCCTTCCAGACCGACTCAAGGTTCCACTGAGACTAGGTCTTCTAAATGTTATAACTGTGGAGAAAGTGGACATCCTTTCTACAAATGCAAACAACCACTCAAACGTTGTGATACTTGTCATAAAATAGGTCATCTAGCTGAAAACTGCTCAAGTAAAACCGAGTCGAGCAATACCAAAACGGTTTTACGTATTTCTAAGGAACAAGACAACGATTCCAAATACTTTAAAATCGCGACGGTTAACGGTCAGGAATTAAATTGTTTTATTGACTTCGGGAGCCAATGCACTATGTTGCGGGAAACAATCGCTAGGAACTTAGTTGACGCGTGGTCAATGACTGATTTACCCATACTGAGAGGTTTCGGAGATAGTGTTGTCAATTGTTTAGGTAAATGCAATATTGATGTAGAAATTGACTCCGCCAAAGCAACAGTAGAAGCGCTAATCGTCCCTGATCATTTATTGAGAGTTCCTATATTACTCGGACAAACGTTTACAGAACAAGAACATGTAGTTGTTTATAAAAATAAAGATAGGCTCAAAATTACTACCCAGGATAAAGGATGCATACAATTATACGTAGCTACTCCTGCGGTCATAAACAAGTATACCGAAGTTAATGTATACTCGGACGCGAACTTTACAGGAGATTTGTTTATTGAACCAAGTATGTGCCTACATCCCGAGAAGCAATACGAAATAGTACAAAGTGTGGTTAGACTAACAAAGGGTCAAGGTGTAGTGGTAGTTAAGGGTTTGGGAGCAACACAGTTTGATTTACCTAAGGATGCTTTATTAGTTAGGGCACTCCTTTTAAATGAAGTGCGAGTACTTGACGTTAGTAGAGTAGAGCGTTGTCCCGATGATACTGAGATAACAAATATAGAGTCTTCTATGATTCAAGTTGACTGCGATCTTGGCCTTGACAATGTCAATAACCTCACAAAATTATTGAACGATTATAGGGATTGTTTCGCCTTTTCTGTCAAGGAATTAGGGTGTGTCTCGAATTCTGAAATGAACATTAATCTTAATGACACTACACCTGTAGTATACCGCCCCTATCGGTTGTCACATAGAGAACGAGAGGTAGTACGCGATATGGTGCAAGAGTTAGAGGATTCAGGTATAATAAGGCAATCTTCCTCCGATTACGCATCTCCGATCATACTTGTTCGAAAGGAAACGGGTGACTATCGGCTTTGCATTGACTTTAGAGCGCTTAATAAAAGGACCACCAAAGAACACTACCCGTTACCCCGAATAGACGACCAGCTAGATAACCTTGCAGGACATAAATATTACACTTCTTTAGATCTCGCATCAGGGTATTATCAGATACCAATGGCTGAGTCTTCTAAACATCTGACGGCTTTCATAACGCCTGACGGGCATTACGAGTTCAATCGAATGCCGTTTGGACTTGTTAATGCTCCGTCTACATTTCAAAAGACTATCAATGATATACTGAGAAATGCGAGATTTAAAGAAGCATTCGCTTACATGGATGACGTGATAGTACCGTCCAGAAGTGTTGAGGAAGGCTTAGAGATCCTTAAAGATATATTAGATTTGTTCCGAGCGTCAGGTATAACTTTGAAATTATCGAAGTGCAACTTCTTAAAACGCAAGATTGATTACTTAGGATTCGAGGTTAGTGAGGAAGGGGTAAGGCCAGGCAGCAGGAAAATTGAGGCAGTTGACAAATTCCCAAAACCGACCGACCAACATAAAGTCAGACAGTTCATTGGATTGGCGAGTTTTTTTCGACGATTTATCAAAGGTTTTTCAATTATAGCAAAGCCCCTCACTCGTCTTTTAAAGAAAGATGCTAAATGGCAATGGGGCGAAATGGAGGATTTAGCATTTACGACTTTAAAAGAGGAACTCGTCAAAAGACCCATACTGGCTTTCTACAATCCAAAGTTCGAAACCCAATTACACACTGACGCATCTAATGCCGGACTTGCTGGGATTTTGATGCAAAGACGAGATAAAGATAGTCCATTCAGTGCAGTAGCCTATTACAGCAGGCAAACCTCACCCGAAGAATCAAAATTTGCGTCTTACGATTTAGAAACGTTAGCCGTTGTGGCCTCTCTGCAACGATTTAGAGTCTATTTGATCGGAATCACGTTCACCATAGTTACTGATTGTAACTCTCTCCGCGCAACTCTAGAGAAAAGGGATATTCTACCGAGAGTCGCTAGGTGGTGGGGAGTAATTCAAGAGTTTGACTTCAACATTATCTACAAACCCGGAACGGCGATGTCACACGTTGACGCCCTTAGTCGAAACCCCCTACCCGTTGAATCGGCAGAAATGTTAGTCAGGCAGATAGATACAGACTGGATAGCCACGGTGCAACGCAGTGATCCCGAGCTACAGAGAATCATTGCTTTATTAGACGATAAAGAAACTGACAATGTTGTCGAAATAAAAAACAATTTTGTAGTAAAAAGGGGTTTATTGTATCGGAAGACTGAAGCTGGTGATCGCTGGGTTGTACCTAAAGGTGTTCGTTGGCAGGTCATGAAAGCTAATCATGACGAAATCGGACATTTTGGTTTTGAGAAAACATATGAAAAGATAAAAGGTAACTACTGGTTCGCCAAAATGAGAAGGTTTGTTAAGAAATATGTGCAGTCGTGTCTAGAATGTGCTCATACCAAGATTCCAAGTGGAAAAAAGGCTGGATTATTGCATCCGATAGAAAAAGTAGCTCAGCCATTTCACACACTGCACATAGATCATCTCGGACCTTTCGTTCGTAGTAAAAAGAATAATGCGTACCTCCTGTTAATTGTTGATGGATTTACTAAATTTAGTATTCTGGTTCCAGTAAAGAGTACTAAGTCTAGCAACTCTATTAAAGCAATGAAGAATTATTTTCACACTTTTAGTGTTGCGAAGAGAGTCATTTCGGACAGGGGAACCTCATTTACCTCTAAGAGTTTTCGAGATTTTCTGAGTTCACTCGGAGTTAAGCACATTCTGAACGCCGTTGCGACGCCCCGCGCTAATGGCCAAGTTGAGCGCGTTAATCGGACAGTACTTTCCGCTTTAGCAGCGTCTAATCATGGTAGGCCTGAAGAATGTTGGGATGAACGTGTGTCCGAAATACAATGGGGTTTAAATAATACCGTGAACAAAACGACTGGTAAGAGCCCGGCACAAGCACTTTTTGGTATTGATTTAGTAGGAACTTCTGATTCCAGGCTTCAGCTTAACATTAACGACGAAACAAATGATACAAGCACCTCGATAGAAGAGACTAGACAAGAAATTGCAGATCACATTAAAGAAGGTCAAGATAAACAAAAAGAATACTTTGATAAAAAAAGAAAAGAAGTAGTTTACAAAGTGGGAGAATTAGTAAGGATAGAACGGGAAGTTCAGTCAACAGGCAAGAGTAAGAAATTAATACCTAAGCTGAGAGGGCCTTATCGCATTGTGGAGGTATTAGATAATGATCGATACGTCGTTGAAGATACTCCGTTATCTAGAAAAGGAAATAGGAAGTTTAGTGGAATATTTTCCGTAGATAAAATTCACCCATGGATGGTTTTCAATAGGGCTGATACAGATTCAGAAACTTGCAATGATAATGAGTCCGAATAATAAAATAGTATAAGATTGTTTGTTTCAATAGAAAGAGATAAATTAACTATTGTTAACTTTGCTCAGCAAAGGTCTTATTTTATTAGGTATATAATCACATAAAGATTAAATTCCAAAGTTTATAAATAAGTTACATCACCATAAATGCATTTCGGAAGGATGTTTGCAAATTAATGTTAATTATAACTAGTTGATTGTTATAACGGAACTTCTGTTGATGTCGCTCAAATATGTTACCACAAAACGGTTTATATTTTATGTGATGTGTAAATATGTTGTTTTTTATAATTGTGTTAAAGGAATATTGCAGCTGAGAACATGAAGGGGTCTCAGTTGTAAATTTACAATTATTGCAGCTGAGAACATGAAGGGGTCTCAGTTGTAGATTTACAATTATTGTGGTTGAGAACATGAAGGGGTCTCAATCATATAGTGATAAAATAAATTTGGCTGAGAACATGCAGGGGTCTCAGTCAAGTGTTGTTGAAGACATGCAGGGGCTTCAGCATCGATTGTTATGGATATGTAGAGGTCATAACGATTAGTTGTTATTTTACTTTATTATAATTGTGTATGAATCAAGAGAAGAATAAGTTGTTTTGAAAATATTTAATTATTTCCCGGGACGTGAAATGTATCAGGAAAGGCCGACTGTAAGAGACTAATTATTTTACTATATATTTACTCGAGCATTATAAGATATTTTAATGATTTATTGCTATAATTAACGCTAAATTAATTTATTTTCTTACCTAATCTAATATTTAAAAGTAATCAAAATGATTAAAATAATCTACGTCAAATTCACACGCTGCTTCCTGATTGGCTGTTTCAATTTCTTTACTGACGTTTCTTAGCCCCGCCGCCTCAAGTTAACAGTTGGCGGGAACGGAAGCAGCGCTGACAGTAACGTCGATTATTTTAGCCATTCGTTAGTCAGAAAGCGTTGAAGACGGTTGTAACGTGATTGTTAAAATCAATTATAAAAGTAAAAAGGTTTTGTTCAATACACAATCTAGTTTTATTTCACTCTGATCTATTTTAATTGCAAGTTAATAAAAAGCTTGTTATAAAATTAATTGGGCCTTTTTATAATTTGAAAACGGCACAGCATTTCATTACCATTGCCTCCTATGAACAGTGATATTAGAAGCTAGAAACATAGAGGGCAATGATAATACAAATTTTACCGTGCCATGCCGTGACGTTCGAATTATAAAAAGGCCCATTGAGTGGTTTTCCACTTGACGGCACGGCAACGGCACAGCACCGGCGCCGGTAACCAGGGAAACAAAATGTATGAAAAGGAGTTATCGCCGTGCCGGAGCCTGCGCCGGTCAGTGGAAAAACCTGTCATATGTTTTCATTCATTTTTGCTTCCCGCCGTTGCCGCCGTGCCGTTGCTGTGCCGTCAAGTTTAAAACCTCCCATTGTATTGTTTACTTGGAAGTATTACAGATTGTACTGTGGTACCTGTTCTGGGGGCAAATAATTAAAATGCGCAGCTCTTCTTCAGGTACTATAATTATAATCAATTACTGCACATTTGTTGCACTTATTTTAATTACAACTTATACACGGTTAATATAATTAAACAACGCTTAGTAAAGTGCTATTTGCACGCCTACAAACGTATACAAGAACTTATTCCGCGAGCTGTCTACAATGAATGGCGTAAGACCAGATCTTAAATCATTTCGAATGTTGACATCGAATACCATTTCAAACCTTTTAAATTGATATTCGAATTATCTTCTTCGAAATGACCGAATGAGAAAGAAGTTGCGTTATGCCCGATCCTCCATGAGGGTCTGCATACCACAGTACACACGGCAGCAAAGGCTATATATGTTGACCTTGACATCACCCTTATCTCGCTCGCAATAACCACGGCTCTCGTAGTGCAAATGGATAACCGGACGTGCTGCTGTATGTACAACATAATACATAAAAGATTTATCTCCAAATTCAAAATCCAACCATTCGATATCCATTAAAAAAACAACGAAACAAAATTCCCTAAACACTGGCCAGTAAAACAATCTAGACCGGTACAGCCAAATCGAGAAGCGTTAATATTTTATAAAGTCAACTTTTCAATGTTAAAAATTCTCAGTCCCCCTTGTTTTCGTCAGCGTTACTCGATAACGCTTTTATGCTGTTCCCTTCTGAAAAAAGATGAAGCGAAATAAAATAAAGAGTGAATTTAAACTTGGAATTGACGTTGATGGATGACGTGGGCAGGCAATGGCCGTCTTGCGTCAAATATTTAATGTGTCAACACTTGACACGGGGATTGCACTTGTGGTGACAACTGTAGGTATTGTAGGTGTGTAAACTGTGTTTTTTATTCTCAGAGACTAAATTTACATAACCTGGGTTGCCAGTTTTTTGCAAATCTTAAATAGTTATGTGCCACTAACGGTAACCGATGTTATCAAAATCAATACCGGTTTTATACTACTAAAAGAGAAGGGAGGAAATACTTACTTTAAACGTAGTATTTATTATGCTCATGCACCGCTATTTCGATAAAATAAATGCCGGCCGTGCATTTCGCCAGTTTTTTTTATAAATTCATTTTGATAATAATTTTTAAAATGTTAATATCATAGAAAACTAAAAAGCTAATCATCTAATAAAGACAAAATTATTATTTTTACGTATTTTTTAAGTTGCGATTCAAAAATCGACAATTTAGGTACAACACTATTCAAAAAACCTGGTAACATTATTTGTAAATTTGACATTTGCATATGTCAATTTAGTCTATGAGAATAAAAAACACAGTTTATGTATTTAGCAGATTTCTTAATACCTGGAAAAGCGATATTATGTAAGGTAATTAAAATCATGTACGCATACAACATGACTAATTGAAGCACTCGTACCCCAGTGGCACTCGCTGATCTCAACTGATCAGTGAGGTTAAGCAACGTACACAGAGGCAGGGAACCTGATGGGTGACCAGTGTGGCAATTTATCACGAGCGTTTCCGTGCTTCGAAGGCACGTTAAGCTGTCGGTCTCAACTATTATCGATTGACTACAGTCGTTAAAACACAATGGCCAAGTCAGAGACCATTGTGCGGTTTGAAAATTCTTACACCAGGTTTAACCAAGTTCGTTACACACTTGACTATACCTACACGATAAGAAGAAGAAGAAGACATGACTGATTTAAAGAACCGACTTTCTTCCTCCCATATCTTGTAATAACTAGCTGATGCCCGCAACTTCGTTTGCGTGTTAATTTTTTTTGTACAGAGTACACAGATTGAAAACATCTATCTTACGTGATTTAGATTTTTACATACAAAAGTTTTTTCCCGCTAACTCCCGTTCCCGTGGGAATTTTGCAATATCCTGTTGCAACTAAGCTTTAAGTTTACTAAGGTACCTGCATGCCAAATTTCAAGCGTCTAACTTAAGCGGTTTAGATTTTTCATACAAAAGGATTTTCCCGCTAATTCCCGTTCCCGTGGGAATTTCGGGAATTCCTTTCTTAGTGCACCTCTACGGTACCTAAGCTACGTCCTTTCCAAATTTCAAGGGCCTACGTTTAGCCATTTAGGCTGTGCGTTGATATGTCAGTCAGTCAGTCAGTCAGTCAGTAAGTCAGTTTCTCCTTTTATATGTATATTTAGATTAAGTATGTCGAGTACTTAACACATTCAATTCTTGAAAAAATGGCGTCCACAATGTCGTGATTTTACCAATGTTTGAGTATTTTAGTCAAAATTAAAGCATAGAATGGCAAAGTCGCCAATATCAAGTAGAGAAACCGTTTACGGGTCGTAGTACGTCAGAGCCTCGTCCGTAGATCAGCAGGTTGCCTACAGGTGAGGATGACGAATTTGGAGCACTAAAATCCATATTACAGAAAGCGACTCAAACTCGGATTTGTACTTGAGTAGCAGTCGTCTTTGTCATTTTGATAGTGAGAGAAAGAGTCAATCAATACTTAAGTATAGATCAAGACTTGAGTCTCCTTCTATAATACGGGCCTAAGGTGTTATAACCCACATAACGCTCTTAAGGCGACTACAGCACCTAAATTACGATTTTATGATGCGTAGATAAGCATGACGCACTGCATTAAATCGAAGAAAAAATACTACGGTAATATTCAGGACATAAACTAGATAAGTAGTTTGCTGAAAACATGATTCAGCACTTTTGGTTCGATAGAAAAAGCTCACAAAGTCACCTCTAAATACCAATATTGTGTATCTTTTAAGCTGTAAAAATGATATTAAAATGCACACAGGAACTTGAATTTGCTATCAAAATGTTCGTTATTGAACACTCTCGATATACTTATCGTTAACGCATTTTTCGATTTAAGCTGTTACCTTTCCATAAATCTCATTTTTCTAACTTTCAAACATGTTTTTACGCACGCACGCTTTCATAGTCCGTAAACTTCGTGTATCGACACTGTTCGCACTGCCGGCCCATGCCTGTTGAGAGACGGAGATGGCACTATTCCTATGTGTGCTGCCTTTATCGGGTGCTGTAGTCGCCTTAACACCTTCACTGTCCCACGCCATACAAAATGATCCGACAATTTCACTTATGATTTTAGTTCAAAATCGTAGTTTTATGAATCTCCGGGGAAACCTCTCATAATTACAGGGGATCCCATCCCTTCAAACTATGTGAAACTTAGTCGTGGGATGTTTCAATTATATTCGTGTGACGATTTCCAAACAGTTATGATTCGTCTCTAGAGAGTCCACTTGACATGCCCTTTCGCCAACTTTCCAGCATAACCTGACCTTCCCATATCTATTAACCTCTAACAATAAAGGGTCAAGTAAAATTGGTCTTTGTGAATACAATTTCGCACGGTTATCTGATGATATAAGGATTAAGTAAAAGATATAATTTTGTGATATGCGAGGGCGAAATTATGGACACTACAACATAATCTTGTAATTATGTTCTGATGAGCTTTGTATGACGAATACCTACTATTGTAAATTCTAGGAATTGGAATTACTAAGCATGCGTTATTTTTTTAAAAGTTTGTTTTTACTCTTGACAAAAAGAAGGGAGTTTTAAGTTTGACATTATATGTGTGTCTATAAAATAAATAAATAATAAATAAATAAACGCTACACACTCAAAGGCCCACACTAAGGTTTTCCCTTGTGTCGGGGTCCCTTGGAACACACATAAAGACAAACTCAAACACCCATGACCCGAAAATAAACCTGCTTTTTACACAAATGTTTGCTCCGACTGGAGATCGAACCCAGGACCCGCCGATCAAGAGGCAGCGTCACTACCACTCGACCAAACCGGCCGTCAATTTATCTGTGTCCTAATCTATCTATCTATGGCAGGCTATCTATCTGTGTAGCAACATTTTTTGAAAATTGGTTCAGCTGTTCAAAAGTTATAATTTATACTTAATTGTCGCTTAAAGCGATGCATTTCGGAGGTGAAACATATTTTTTAACCACTGACAAAAAAACAGGGGTGTTTTAAGTTTAACGTGTACAACTGTATGTATGTGTATCGGTGTGTCTGTCTGTAGTATCGTTGCTCCTAAACGAATGGTCCGATTTTGTTGGGTTTTTCTGGAAGCTGACGTGATTGAGATGGTTCTTAGGTCTTAACTATATTTGAAATAAATTGGTTTAGCTTTTTAAGAGTTATATAAGCGATGAATAACGGGAAAAACAGAATTTAAATCGTGCAATATCTCTAGACAGTCTTGCTATGTATATTTAACCAATTTCGACGCAACATTGATCACAAAGCAAGCATGATCAGTTATTTCATTACTATACGATACGCAGAATAGTAGATTATTTTCGTCGTTCTCTCGTACCATAACAATAAGAATAAATAAATTAATAATTCATTTGGCGCGAGCCCTCTCAATAGAGATATCAGATGTGCGTAGTGTTAGGAGTACGGGTATTACTCGCTATTATATTAAAAGATAATTCAATTGTGCCCCCTCTGCGCTTTATTGTCTCTATGCGGCTGTCTCGTAATAGGGTTGCCAGTTCTGTAAATTTTTAATAATATTAGTGGTTTTGTGAGATGTAAACCTCGCAAGTCAATATTTTCGGAATGGTTGAATTACGTTTTCAAGAGAAAAAATCTAAACGCCGAATCGAAAAAACAATTCTATATCAATTAGCGAACCTGCTCGCAAAGTTTCACAAGAATTGGTTGAAAAATCCGACCTGTAGAAGAGAATATCCGGACAGATATCGGGATATATGAAAGCATTTTTGTCCAAGTAGCTTGAGAAAATTAAAATACTGATTATTTTGAAATTCGGTACGTTGGTACAGCTATTCCTGAGGGTGACGGAGTTAAAGCATGTTCACCTGGAAACTTCATGGAAAGGATGTACAAACTTTCAAAACTATACGAATTATTTGGTCTGGTTTACTTTTTAGGGTTTTGTACCTCGAAAGGAAAAAACGGAACCCTTATAGGATCACTTTGTTGTCCGTCCGTCCGTCCGTCTGTCTGTCAAGACCCTTTTTCTCAGGAACGCGTAAAGGTATCAAGCTGGAATTTATATCAAGTCTACTGTACCTTAGAGCTGTGAAAAAATCAAACTTCTAAGCCAAAGCAATCAAAAGATACAGCCATTTATGTCGCAAATTTCCGCAAATTTTCGCAAGGGAATTAAAACCTACAGGGTACTTCTCGTGAACTTAGAATCTTGAAATTTGGTACGAAGCAACGTCTTGTAGCGCAGATAAAGGAAAAATTGCGAAAACCGTAAATTTTTAGTTACATTATATAATAAAAATATTTTTAATAATTTTAAACTTACTACCTCTTTCCTCGTGAACGCGTAGAGGTATTAAATTGACATTCATATCAAATACTCAGGTCTATAATACCTTTAAGCAGGTTTGATGAGGTTGTCACTGCCATCAGACAGCAACAAAACAAACGAGCGGTTGGCATTGACCTTATACCGGGAGAGCTGCTAAAATACGGCGGTGAGCAGTTGTATACGTCGGTTTGGGAACTATTTGTTCGCATATGGGAGGAGGAACTAGTCCCGGACGATTTTAGAGTGTCGCGCATCTGTACCCTCTACAAGAACAAAGGTGACCGCTCCGACTGCAACTCTTACCGCGGTATTTCTCTTCTGTCAGCTCCTGGAAAGGCCTTTGCCAGAGTTCTTCTTAACCGCTTGAAGGCGTTGTCTGAAAAGATTCTGCCAGAAACCCAGTTTGGCTTCCGACCTGATCGAGGCACCTGTGAAGCCATCTTTTCTGTGCGTCAATTGCAGGAAAAGAGCAGAGAACAGGGTCGACGGCTATATCTCTGCTTTGTTGACCTGGAGAAGGCTTTCGACAGTGTGCCCCGTGAAGCCCTTTGGGTGGTGCTAAAGAAGCTTGGATGCACGGAAAAGTTTGTGAGACTTCTTAGACTCCTGCATGACGACATGCAATGCTGCGTCGCTGTGGATGGAGAACAGTCCAATTTCTTCTCCGTTAGCTGTGGAGTGAAGCAAGGGTGTGTTTTAGCACCCACACTGTTCGCCATGTACTTTGCAGTAGTAGTCAAGGAAGTCTTACAAACTGCTTCTGAGGGAGTTCGCATCCGCTTCCGTACAGATGGCAGCCTTTTCAATTTGGCCAGACTTAAAGCGCGTACTAAAGTCTCTCATGCAATGATTACAGAAATCATGTATGCTGATGACTTATGCTTTTTAGCAGAATCCCCAGAAGGTCTGCAACAGCTTATGTCCGGACTTCACCAAGCTTGCTGTAAGTTTGGCCTGAAGGTTAGTGTCAAGAAGACGGAGGTGATGTCCCTGGACACACATGGTCACGAGACACTAGCTATAAAGCTAGGTGAGGACGTGCTGAAGCAAATTGATAAGTTTCGATATCTGGGGAGCACTATAACATCTAAGTGTGACCTTGATGCAGAAATCAGCGGCAGGATCGGTGCTGCAGCCGCGGCATTTGGGAAGCTGCGTTCCAAGGTCTTCTGCTCGCATGACCTTAAGCTGGCCACTAAAATTTCTATATATATGGCGATTGTGCTGCCAAACATTTTATACTCGTCTGAGTCGTGGTGTGTCTATCGGCACCATATACGCACTTTGGATCGTTTCCACCTTAAATGCTTACGTTCCATCATGAAGATCCGATGGTCCGATCGAGTGCGTAATACTGAAGTTCTGCGGCGAGCTAATGTCGGTGGCATTGAGGCGTATTTAATGCGTCGGCAGCTTCGGTGGTGCGGCCACGTTTCACGCATGGCGGAAGAGAGAGTGGCGAAACGCATCTTTTATTCGGAACTAGAGGAGGGCAAGCGGAAACATGGCGGCCAACTCCTCAGGTATAAGGATGTGCAGAAGCGACACATGAGACGATGCAAGATTGAGCGGTCTCAGTGGGCAGGTTTGGCAGCACAGCGTCCGGAATGGCGCCGGGTGGTACAAAGGCGAGTAAGCGATTTCGAAGAGCAGCGCAAGGCTGACCTCGATGCTAAGCGCGACGAGCTGAAAGCCCGTCCACCCGCTGCCATTCAGTACCATTATGTAAATGGTGTGCTCACGTGCCCCTATTGCGCACGAGAGTTCACCCGGAAGATAGGCTACGTTAGCCATCTTCGAGCGCACCAGCGCCGTGCCGAATAGGAGTCGAAGTGGTTGCCATGGCCGAAATCGGTCGGATGGATCATCATCATCAAGCAGGTTTGTACGGAACCCTCTGTGCGCGAGTCCGACTCGCACTTGGCCGATTTTTTTTGATTAATCGGACTTCCAGGGAGGCAGAAATCGCTACTGATTGTGCCAACCCTACCGAATTTTTTTTAAATTCCCCGTCACTACCGTGACAGTGGCGCAAGTGTTTTGTTTGTTTAGACACCGATTGTTTATTCGCAAAGTGCTTTTGTTACGAACGTGAAAGACTTTGTCACTTTATGTTTGTTTTCATGTCTTTCGGTTGTTACTTAAACATCGAAACTGTACTTTACAGTCTATTTCCTAGATGTTAGTATTTGACGAGTCAATCAATCGCTTTGTCGTATTAATAACACTAAAATTAAAAATTTTGGAACACCCCCGATATTCGATTGCTTATAACTTTTAAACGGCTGAACAGATTTTCATGAAACATGTAGCCATGTTTCATGGCTACTCGGGATAAAATTATCTATGACACAAAAAATTAAACGAAAATCGGTTCATCCGTTTGGGAGCTACGATACCACAGACAGATACACAGATACACAGACAGACACGTTACACTTATAACACCCCTTTCTTTTTGCGTCGGGGGTTAAAAATCACGTCAGAGGATAAAATCCTTACTAATGTTATAAACGCGAAAGTTTGTATGTATGGATGTTTATTAATCTTTCAGGCTCAAACAATCGGCTGGACCAATTTTGATAAAATTTAGAAGGTATCCTCTATAGCTGACGCTCTGGATTAAGTGATAGGCTACATAATTTTCCCGAATTCCCACGGAAACGAAATCCCGGGCGAAAAGCTAGTCTTATTGAAGTTAATAAGGCCAAGTCAAAACAAACATGTGTTCTAACACTAGAAAATTTAACGTCCCATTGCGTCCCAACGAAGCGTGAGAACACACAAACAGAAGGACAATCCGACTTGCCATCACCCCCTCAATTGGATCGGTCCAACAAGATGTCACCAATTTATCCCATAGTCAAGTGCAAAACTCAATACTACCGTCACCAATTATGGGAATCACGCTTCGCGCTTTTATGGATAAAACATCCTGGGTGAAACAATGGAAAATGTAACTTATTTGGTTGGAGTTAGGTTTGAATTCGGTTGACGCGTCTTTAGAGCAATTATTCGAAACGAAATTGAAATGCCGAAAGAGGCGTTTTGGATACCTTCGATTTTGAGTTTTGTTTCAAAAGCAATAGAGTTGAAATTGGGATAGCGATGGAAAGCAATGAGCAAACAGTTAACACTTATCCCTAGGGGTCGGACAAACCCCAAAGCTTTGTGAGGTTGATAGAAAGTTTACGAGCTCGCACTTGTAACAAGTGAATTACAAAAAGTGGCTTCATTGTTTTGTTTTTGAGGGGGGACGGTTTATGGGTTAATAAAATAGGGGGGAGGGGGTTCATTCACTTGTCTAATAAATGGCGTTTTGATAAATGGGATTGCTCTGTTTGTGCGTCGATGATGTATCTTTGGTTTGTTTATTTTGATTGCTAGATTGTTTCATGAAAGTTTTACCATGTTTTACTGTGGGCAGGTTTTATCGATCTACCTACACTAACATTATAAAGATTTGATTGTTTGTTTGCATTGAGTAGGCTCCGAAACTACAGGACCGATTAGGAAAAAATCTTCCACCATTAGAATACTACATTATCCCAGAGTAACATAGGCTACATAGTTGGGACAAACATTTGTGTCAAAAGCAGATGTTTGCTCTCGGATCATTGGGTGTTTGTGTCTGTCTTTATGTAAGTTTCGAGGGACCCACGCACGACACATGGGAAAACCTTACTGAGGCCCTTTGAGTGTGTAGCGTTATTTATTATTATTTATTAATACACACATCAACATGGTCTAGGGATATTGCACGATTTTTCATACAAAAGAGGTCTATTTGAGAAGCTACAAAAGCATACTCGAGATACATGGAGGGCTATAATTTTCAGACGAGCAAGTGCTAAACCTAAATTTTTTAATTCTAGTCAATAAATTTTTGTTTTACTTGAAATTTGTGAAAACGTGATGAAAATGAAATAAAAATTGCGTAAATTCGACCATTTTCATACAAAAAGCAGGCAAAAAGTGCATTTTCGGTTTTGTTTCCGTCACGTTTTCACAAATTACAAGTAAAACAAAATTTATTTTCTAGAATTTAAAATTCAGGTTTAGCACTTGCTCGTCTGAAAATTATAGCGCTCCATATATCTCGAGTATGCTTTTATAGCTTCTCAAGCAGACCTCTTCTGTATGAAAAATCGTGCAATATCCCTAGACCGTGTTAATGTGTATATTTCCGAATTTCCGCGGGAACGAAGTTCCGAGCACAATGCTATTTGTGGTATTTTTCTTTCTAGCGCTGCATCCCGTTTCTCACTTGGGGTACGCCTTGATCCAGGGTTTGGTTCGGTTATTGTAATGAAGTGACTGCTATCTGGCCTCCGTGATCCTGCTAACATGGCAACTTGTGATCGGATTTGTTCATGGTTACTCAATTAGTTGCCAGAATGTGCAATTTTCCTCATAATGTTTTCTCTTACATTAAGAGCATCGGTAAGTGTCCAAAAATAGTCATTGGAATATGACGGCACTGGGGATCGAACTCGATACCTCTCGCTTACAGCTTCTACCTGCTGTCCACTCTGGGTACTAAATGCCATGATGTCATAATGTGCAAGGAGCCAGGTGGCACGAGTGTCAAAACCACCGACGCATCTATGGCCTTTGTTACAGACTAGATTCCCGCGCGGGACTTCGTTCCCGTGGGAATCCGGAATAATCATGTAGCCTATGTCCATCCTGGATAGTGTAGGATTCTAATGGTGAAAGAATTTTTCAAATCGGTCCAGTAGTTTCGGAGCCTATTCGATGCAAACAAACAAACAAAAAAACAATCAAATCTTTTCTCTTTATAATATGTATAGATATAGATATAGATTAGTATTAGTATAGAAGAGTCTTGATCTTTACTTAAGTATTGATTGTCTCTTTCTCGCACTATCAAAATGACTAAGATAATTGGTACTCAAGTATAAATTAGAGTCTGAGTCGCGTTCTGTAATGGACCTATGTAATCGATTCCTCAGAGACAGTTCTGATGAAATCGACGAAGTTTAACGGTTAGGAAAAACTAGTTGTAAAACAAATACTGTTATGGATGCATATTTATGCCAAGTTATGAAAGTTTACAAAAAATGGCGCCGAAAAACTCAGGCATTAGCTGGGTCATCCATCAGGGCCCCGATTCTGTAACGTTCTGTTGTGTCACGATGGAATAATCTCCATTGATATTATAGTATCGATTATATTTTTTTAGTATTTTAAAACGCTTACCCGCGTGAGGAATATTCACAAATAATTTTTAGGGAAAGAAAAATATTCGCGCCGAATATTTTTCTTTCCCTAAAAATTATTATAGTATCGATTTATAATTTATGCTGTATTTGTACGAACTCTGTTATAATGATAACCTAAATTGTTGCTGTAATGGCTTGTTGGCAATGTATAAATTATATTTTCTATCATTTATCCGTTCCAGGTGGCGAAATTGAGAACTATCCAAACATACATCTAATGACGGCTGCTTTGACTGGTGGCGCAACCGCCGACTGAATTTTTAGTTGCTAGGTAGTTCGCAACTTTACGTTCGGTTGCCAGTAGCGCTACTGGTCGGGGTGGTTGTCAGCAAGTATGTGAAAATTAATTAACTCTCAATTTCGCCACCTGAACAGATAAAATGGCCTCCACTCCATCGACACATAACTGATGTTACAGAATCGGGGCCCAGCAGGCCGAGTACGATAGTGACAGCGCCGCGACAACACCGCGGTCCTATGTCAAAATATCAACATTGACAACGCCATAGGGCGAGCAAGCCTTTGCGCGGGACCCTCGCGCAATCAAAGTGAAGTTTCAGCGTGAGCCGAGCGCGAGTTTGTCGTTATCGTGCTAAAGCTGCTGGTCGTACATCTAATGTAGTAAAACCCTATGATTCAAAGAATTACTGACCAACTTACACAATAAACGAAATTCATTATTACTTTATCTTAAAGATCGATTATAATTCAATCACATACAAATAAAATTTATCAAATCTCCAGTATAAGTAGAGCCGTTAAGCTTTTGTAAATTCAAAGAAGGTTTCGGCACGGGGATGTCAAATTATAGTGGTCGTATTATTTAGAGCTCAAACGCGTGTTAAAACTCAATAGAGTGGGAGATAGTGTATCTCATAATCTTTTGTACAGATTAGATTTTTGTTTCAGAAACATGTAGAAACATGTTTCTGCAAACATGTTTCTACGTCATGACGCAGTTTTGTGCTCTATATTTGACCCCCTACAAAAAAGAGAGGTGCTATAATTTTGAAGTGTGCATTTATTTACTTGTCTATCTGTGTGTCTGTCTGTGGCATCGTAGCCCCGAACTAACTGACATACTTAATGAGATTTTTTTAAAATATTTTTACCCATGTTCCTCTGAATAAATTGTTTAGTTTCGTAAGTTAACTTAAATACTTACTTAATTTTTGCTAACTCATTTAATGTCACCTATTTGTTAAGCGCAAAGTTTTTCTTGCCGCTCTGACACCTGAAGTATTGTATAAAAAAGTCACTTTTTAACTAAACTACTCTGTACTTAACCCCTCAACAGTTGCAATAAGTTAATTGTTCGCGACGAGGGTTGCCGGGTGCCGCGCCGGCCCATTTATTGGGACATCATTAACTATGGTTTGTTTTACTGCACCACTTATTATGGTTATTACATCTTTACGGGAGCTGTCGGGAATAGCCCAGTTGGTAATGAACCAGACTTGTATTCGGAAGGATGCGGGTTCAACTACTGGTGCGGGCCTGTACCACTAAATTCAACTTTTCTGATTTATGTACAGATTTGTAATTATCACTTGCTCAACGGTGAAGGAAAACATCGTGATAAAATCCACCCGTTCAAGAAAATTCATTTTCAGAAGACGAGCGGTCCACCAACTAGCATTGGGCCAGCGTGGTGGAATATGACCTAAATCCCCTTTGTATTTCGAAGGGAGGCCCGTGCCCCTCGGTGGGGACGTAGGTATATGGGCTGTGGTAAAAAAAATTGTTCGCGACGAGGGTTGCCAGATGCCGCGCCTGCACTTTTATTGGGACATCATTAACTTTGTTTTATTGCATCACTTATTATGGTTATTGCATCTTTACAGGAGCTGTCGGGATCTTCAATTGTGGTAATAAGTTAATCCAAAAAATGTTTTAAGCTTTCTTCTCCTTTTTAGGGTTCCGTAGTAATCTACGAACCCTTATAGTTTCGCCATGTCCGTCTGTCCGTCTGTCCGTCTGTCCGTCTGTCCGCCTGTCCGCCTGTCCGCCTGTCCGTCTGTCCGCCTGTCCGCCTGTCCGTCTGTCCGTCTGTCCGTCTGTCCGTCTGTCCGTCTGTCCGTCTGTCCGTCTGTCCGTCTGTCCGTCTGTCCGTCTGTCCGTCTGTCCGTCTGTCCGTCTGTCCGTCTGTCCGTCTGTCCGTCTGTCCGTCTGTCCGCGGGTTTCCGCGGACAGACGGACAGACATGAGGACTGTATTAGGACTGGTGACTTTAAATTAGTTAGCGAAAATTAACCCGTCGCGTGCTCGTTTTTAGGGTTCCGTAGTAATCTACGAACCCTTATAGTTTCGCCATGTCCGTCTGTCCGCGGGTTTTCTAAGAAACCCTTGGTACTACAGAGCTGAAATTTGGCATGGTCATAAATATTAACTACACCGTCAGAACTGTAGAGTGAAATCTTAGAAAAAAAAATTTTTTCGGGTGTCTCCCATAGACGTGAAAGGGCGATGTTTTTTTTTTCTAGCCAATATGATTAAATGGGGCGTCATAGGACAGCTTTTTAAAAGACAGATGGAGTTTACTTAGAACGTTTTTCGATTCAGCACTTTGTTTGCCTAATATACATTTTTAAGGTGAAAATTTTTGTCAAACACAAGTGTCCCCCCCCTCTACCAGCTAAACGGTTGATTCTAAAAATGTGAAAAAATTCATGGTGGTAGTGTATACAATGAAATTATAAGGAAAACTATCACACATAAGATGGCTCTTCAAGTTTGCGAGTAATAGTCGACCAAGTGCCACACTTAGTTGGGATTAATAAGAATATATTTACTAATATTAGATCCTTGGTACTACAGAGCTGAAATTTGGCATGGTCATACATATTGATTGCGCCAACAGATTGAAAAAATAAAATTTTGGAAAAAAACATTTTTCGGATGTTTCCCATACACGTGAAAGGGCAATGGTTTTTTTTTTCTCGCCGATATCATCGAATGAGATGTCATAGGATATCTTTTTAAAAGATAGAAGGGGTTCACTAAGAATGTTTTTCGATTCAGCATTCCCTTTGCGAAAAATTAATTTTTAAAGTGAAATTTTTTATTAAAAACAAGTGTCCCCCACTACAAGCAAAACGATTGTTTCTAAAAATGTGGAAAAATTCACGGTGATAGAATATACAACAAAATTAAAAGAAAAACTATCACACATAAGTTGGCCCTTCAAGCTTGTGAGTAATAGTCGACCAAGTGCCAAACGTTGTTGGGATTAATAAGAATATATTTACTAATATTAGATCCTTGGTACTACAGAGCTAAAATTTGGCATGGTCATAATATTGATTGCGCCGACAGATCTAAAAAATAAAATGGTGGAAAAAAAATTGTTTTTCGGGTGTTTTCCATACACGTGAAAGCGCGAGGGATTTTTTTTTCTCGCCGATATCATCGAGTGGGTTATCATAAGATAGCTTTTTTCAAGATAGATGGGGTTTACTACGAACGTTTTTCGATTCAGCAATCCGTTTGGGAAACATTAATTTTTATAAAAATAAAATGTGGAATAATTCACGAGAGTAGCATTCACGACGAAGTGTACATTAATCCAAAATGGCCGCCATAAAAGGTTCCACGCTTAAAGTGAGGCAAGCCGAAAGCCAAGCTGTAACATATTGACATTTCAGGTGTCGTTTAATAGGTTTTTAGGGGTGCTAAGTACGAAAATGATATCAACTTTATACAAGATCACCATGCGACCTGCTTTAGCAGCAGCTCGATATTATTATAATATCTCTAACAATAATATTACCGCAAAAAAAAAACAAAAACCAAAAAAAAAAAAAACTTAAAAAAAACAAAAAAAAATTTGCGCTCGCTTCGCTCGCGCATTCAATACTTCCATTGTGTTATATTTAGCCCAAAACTACAATTATTTCTGAAACTACAAACTTTTTAATACATTTCTTTTTGATACTATATTATTTGGGGATTTTAACATCGACTATGCCAATATGCTCGTAGAAACCAGCTGCATATTTGAACCATGCTGCTACGGAACCCTACAATGCGCGTGGCCCGACACGCTCTTGGCCGGTTTTTTAAGTTTCTCCTGGCACAAGCTAATATTAGCTTAAAAGGAGATTCCGAACGAATGTCACCTTATATTCTCTTTGTTTTAAGAAATAAAGATTTTATTTATTATTATTATTTATTATGCATACGGAACCAGTGGTTTTTTAAATTTTCATAAAAAGGCCATAAATTTAAAATGAAGAAGATAAAATTAATGATTTGTGCTTTTTTAATCAAATCTAAATATTTCATATCAATTGTGTTACATTGGAACGGTTACTCCGGCATCTGGATGACAAATAGTAGAAAAAAACCATTCGAATTGGTTTGTAATCGAGTTAAATTCTGGGGTGCCGTTTGACGAATTAAACGGGGGCCAACGGTCAAGGGGTTACAAATGTTACAATATGAGACTGTATGGATGGCATGTATATGTAACAGGAAAATTATAATAGTCGTAATAGTTAAGGCGACTACAGCACCTAAATTACGATTTTATGATGCGTAGATAAGCATGACGCACTGCATTAAATCGAAGAAAAAAATAGTACGGTAATATTCAGGACATAAACTAGATAAGTAGTTTGCTGAAAACATGATTCAGCACTTTTGGTTCGATAGAAAAAGCTTACAATGTCACCTCTAAATACCCAATATTGTTTATCTTTTAAACTGTAAAAATGATAGTAAAATGAACACAGGAACTTGAATTTGCTATCAAAATGTTCGTAATTGAACACTCTCGATAAGTAGTTAACGCATTTTTCGATTTAAGCTGTTACCTTTCCATAAATCTCATTTTTCTAACTTTCGAACATGTTTTTACGCACGCACGCTTTCATAACCCGTAAACTTCGTGTATCGACACTGTTCGCACTGCCGGCCCAGGCCTGTTAAGAGACGGAGATGGCACTATTCCTATGTGTGCTGCCTTTATCGGGTGCTGTAGTCGCCTTAACTAGTGAAATTATAATCACCTTCTTCTTACCAGCCCATATACGTCCCCACCGAGGGGCACGGGCCTCCCTTCGAAACACGAAGGGGATTTAGGCCATAGTCCACCACGCTGGCCCAATGCGGGGTGGTGGACCGCTCGTCTTTAAAAAATGAATTTTCTTGGACAGGCGGGTTTCATCACGATGTTTTCCTTCACCGTTGAGCAAGTGATAATTAGAAATCCGTACATAAATCTGAAAAGACGAATTTAGAGGTACAGGCCCGCACCAGGATTTGAACTCGTGACCTTCGGATTACAAATCTGGCTCATTACCAACTGGGCTTTCACCTGCTATTGCAATTTGCCTTGTAAAATTACAATAACTTTAAGGGCCGCCTTAAGTTATTGTTATTAATATTAAATAAGGATCAGTTAGGTAATGATACCTTTTTAGGTTAGGTTAGTTCAGGTAATTTTTTCATTTTTTTTTCAATTCCAACTAAAATTCATAATTTCGACGCGGGAAGCGTTTTTTTTTAGAACTTTGGAAATAAAGTTCATAATAATAGTGTTATCTTAATTCAAAAAAAATGTTTTAGTTGTTTACAAGAAACCAATGTGTCGAAAAATAAAAAAAGACATTAAAAAAAATCCTTCCTGGTATTTGCTGAATATTTAGCTTTATTTAACAATGCTTCAATTTCTTATTTTATTTATACCAACTGCAGAACGATAGTGACAGCGCCGCAACAACGAAAACACCGCGATCCTATGTTAAAATTGGCAATAGGCACATTACTAAATGAAAATATTATTTTCTTAAGTAAACTTTATTTATCTTTCTTTCTTTTTTAAAAATACTGACTAGGTCAATGTCACCAGAGTTTATTCAGAAAGAGTATAATTGAGGTAAAGAACCGAATGATTTTATACTACACATAAATATAATTACAGTAAGTGCTATAAACATAAAACTAATGTGATTCCACAAAATAAGTTCGCAACGGACTCCTGCGCAATCTACGCGTTAAGTAATTAACTGTAGTGGTTTCTATTAATAGCTGTATTAAATTTAACAATATAACTCGGCTACTTCAAAATTAGAGTTGGAAGGCGAATCTCATCATACATCATTATACTCAGCCCACATCAACCCACTGCTGGTTATAGGCCTCTTCTCTATAGCGCCAATCGTCACGGTCCTGTGCTAACCTCATCCATAGAGGTCCCGTCAATTTGACAACATCGTCTGACCATCGGGCGGGTGGTCTGCCCACTGGCCTTGTCGCTCCCCTTGGCCACCATTCTGTGACTGCCTTGGTCCACCGTCCGTCGTCCCTCCTAGCCAAGTGTCTCGCCCATCTCCACAGTAATCCCGTTATCCGCTTCCCTACGTCTTCGACCCTAGTTTTTCGTCGAATGTCTACGTTTGGTACACGGTCAACGAGAGAGATACCTAACATAGAACGCTCCATTGCTCTTTGTGCTACCTTTATCTTATGCATATTAAGGCGAATCTAATTAGACCAAATGACAAAAGAGACCTCTTTGGCCCGTATTACAGAAGGAGACTCGCGTCTTGATCTATACTTAAGTATTGATTTTCTCTTTCTCTCACTATCAAAATGACAAAGACGTCTGCTACTCAAGTATAGATCAGAGTCTGAGTCGTATTCTGTAATATGGACTTTAAATACTTGTATGTATTAGATACGTTTCTAATATCGAATTACTGAGAACTTATTATGCTGAAATGCTTTTTGTTGTTTTGTTTCATTTTTTTTTCCTTTTTTTTTGGATTGGACGAAATTCCTACGTAAATATTAGGCCACCTTGTTTTCAACTATTTTCTATATCCATATGTGTATACTATAATTCTTTGTGTGCAAATAAAATAAATTGTATTTTATTTGAATATTTCGATAGGTATACAAATTAAAAATTAACACTTTAAACTTCCGCGATTTGAACACAAGGTAAAAATATAATATACTAGCTTTCCGCCCGGGACTTCATTCTCGTAGGAATTAGGAAAAATTATGTAGCCTATGTGTTAATCCAGGGTGTCAGCTACCTCCATACCAAATTTTATCAAAATTGGTCCAGCCGTTTAAACGTGAAAGAGTAACAAACATCCATACATCCATACTTACAAATTTTCACGTTTATAATATTAGTAAGGATACACGTATTTAAAAAAAAGATAGACTTAAAAAAAAATAAGTGTAATAATAAACAATAATAATAAACGCTACACACTCAAAGGCCCACACTAAGGTTTTCCCTTGTGTCGTGGGTCCCTCGGAACACACATAAAGACAAACACAAACACCCATGACCCGAGAACAAACATCTGCTTTTTACACAAATGTTTGCCCCGACTGGGGATCGAACCCGGGGCCCGCCGATCATGAGGCAGCGTCACTACCACTCGACCAAACTGGCCGTGTAGTCCATTGAAAAGTTACATTTGGGGTTGCGTTTTTTAGAGGACGCAATTTTATTTTTTTGATGTGTAGGGGGGGTCAGTGTAAAGCTAAAACCAAGTTTGTGGGGTCGCCACCCTTGTCCCACGGCCGCCATCTTGAAAATAGGGGTTGGAATGGTTTTTACGGTATATCTCTTAAACTATTTATTTTATTTAAAAAAATTGTTAACATTTTTTGTTGCAAATTAAATTCTCTACAACTTTGGTCCAGTAACTTTTTGTCGTAGAACTATAAATAAAAAAGTTATAAGCGAAAATCTTCAGAAATTCGAGAAAAAAATTTATATTTTTCGATGTAACTTTTTTTTTATCATTTTACGAAAAAATGATATCAGACCATTTTTGTAGATCGTTTTTTGAGGAACAACTTTTATTTGCATCATTTTTTCATTAAGTCAATAGCTAAGGTTTTACAGCGCTCCGAAGTGAGTACTATTTTTCAGTACTCTTAACTATACCTATATTATACATGTGTACTAATAATATGTCATCAGTTATTGTTTTTTTTAATTTTTTTAAATTTTTTTTACTTTATTATAATTTTTTTAATTAAAAATTTTGCAATTTTACTAAAAATTAATTATTGACTCTTTTCCCCACCACCCACGAGGTAGAGTCTAGAGGCGCGTTTTTTTTTACGTGGTATCCCCGATAGGCCTAATCCACGGTGATTTTCTAAATTACAACTACTCCGTTCTCAGTCGTTTCGATGGACCAGGCTGCGGCTCAGCATCTGATCGGCTTTCTAAATTAAATACCAGTGGGAGAACTGGCGAAGGAAGGAGTGTTAATGTTGGCGGTTCATCATCAAAGTCATTTTCATCAATTAATTCTGAGAGTTCTATTACGTTGCTGCAAGTCTCTCCAGAACAATGGAAGCACACTGCAGAACATTTCAGTCCTGCTTTTCGACATCCACACATCGCTCCACAGTTTCCTTTGCATTTGCAAAAAAATCAATTTTAGAAGCTCAGGGGGTGCTGGAGGTTTTGAGTTCTGCACTGGCATCAATAATTTTCCACATTTTTTCCAGCCCCAGTCTTCAGGATCATTATAATTACCAAGCCACGACTGGACCTGATGGTAGACTCGGAAAGTATGAAAGCGAGCTGTGTCTTGTGTTGGAGGAAGTGAATAATTAATTTTTAATAAAATTGCAAAATTTTTAATTAAAAAATTATAATAAAGTAAAAAAAATAAAAAAAAAATAAAAAAAAAACAATAACTGATGACATATTATTAGTACACATGTATAATATAGGTATAGTTAAGAGTACTGAAAAATAGTACTCACTTCGGAGCGCTGTAAAACCTTAGCTATTGACTTAATGAAAAAATGATGCAAATAAAAGTTGTTCCTCAAAAAACGATCTACAAAAATGGTCTGATATCATTTTTTCGTAAAAATGATTTTCATTAATTTCTGAAGATTTTCGCTTATAACTTTTTTATTTATAGTTCTACGACAAAAAGTTACTGGACCAAAGTTGTAGAGAATTTAATTTGCAACAAAAAATGTTAACAATTTTTTTTTATAAAATAAATAGTTTAAGAGATATACCGTAAAAACCATTTCAACCCCTATTTTCAAGATGGCGGCCGTGGGACAAGGGTGGCGACCCCACAAACTTGGTTTTAGCTTTACACTGACCCCCCCTACACATCAAAAAAATAAAATTGCGTCCTCTAAAAAACGCAAGGTAAGGCCTAAAAAATGTAACATTTCAATGGACTAGTGTATTTAAAAAAAAGGTCTATCTTTTTTTAAAATACTAATCCACCTATAGAAGCGCTGAATCTGAAGTAGTCAAGTTACACAGCCTACTCTAACTAACAACATCTGATGATCCGAACGCAATTAACTTGTAATTCGGCGCGTGCCGTTAAAATTTATCTAGTGGCTGCCTCTCCCAGGATAATCTTATTAGCGTTGCCGAGTTATACGTATTGATTTTTCTTATTCGGTTTGCTCGGGAGATTATTTATTGCAGATTAGTACGGGAAAAGAGAAGTTGGTTTAAAGCCGTAGGTAATATGATTGGGTATCTGGACATCTTCTAATACATGGCGGTAAAATGACAATGGTAACCATTTTTAACCCAAGACAAAAAGAGAGGGGTTTTATATATTTTTATTAGATGGGTTAACTCTTGACCTCAATCTTGACCATAAGGTCAAAGATGAGGTCGACGATGGAGCGAGTTAACCCAGAAAATGCCTATAAAGGCACTGGTACTCCCACGCACCGAAGGAACACAGCAAGCTGTTTGGCGTCGGACTTCGGTACGAGATGAATGTCGGGGGTTGTATTTTTTTATTTATTTAAGAATTCTGAAACTTAATATTTATTGTTAAGTACGTCATACAATTATTTGTCCATGTCATACAATCTAATTCTTAAACTAGTTACTACTTTGTTAGCCTGGATGACCTATGTCAATTTCCAAAATCATGTCAAACAGAGGACAAATAAACATGCACACTTTTACAGATGTATATTAATGGGGAATAATAATCAGTAATAGAGTAGGTACCGCAAATGGTTTTACAGATAAGGGCGACGTCTAGGTCAACATGACTTGTTACCGTGTGTACTATGAAAAACGTAATTATTGCAAACGCAATAAGAGAAAAATCAAGGTTAATATGTTAAGCCCGATCTGCTGTTATGAAAGGCTTTTAGAAGTATAAAAAAAGTTTTTAAGGTGTTTTTTTTTAAATTACACTTTATTTTGCATCCACAGACTTGATGTCCGTGCCCTTGTCTTATTATAATTTATATTTTAATACAAATTTTACATTTTCAACAGATTTTATACTCCATTTGAGTTTACAATAAATACATATAAAGAAACTAAAATATACTTAAATACATTTTTATTTATTTACATTTTAAGGTGTTTAACTGTGTCGCTATTTAATAGCATTAAATGTCGTGTTAACGATAATTATGACAAACGTTCAATTCTGCCATCATTAAATTAGTACGAAAAGTGCACAGATAAATGAGATTAGACACCACCCAGGTACTTGAAGATCGGTTAAGTCCTGTGGCTAGTATCGATATCTCTAAATTGTCGATTACCGGGTTCGATTTCCGTTCGAGGCAAATATTAGTGTAAAAATCAATAGTCTGTTCTCTGGTCTGAGTGACCCATGACAAGAAAAACCTTATTTGTTTGAGTGTGTGTGTGGCGTTTGAAAAAATGGGCAGTGCAACAGAGTTACGAAAAGATTACGCCAATGGATTTGGTTTGTCCTGTAATGACCTGAATCGCCATACTCTATTATATTATATTTTTTTTAGAAAGTAGGTACTTTGAACTTATTTATACAGAGGATAGCCCACATTATTGATATAAAATTAATAAATTGAAAACTATTGAAATAACAGTTTCATGACGGCTAGCGGCTGTCTTGATTAACTGACTGCTAATTTTTTTTTGGTGAACACTTGCCTTAGTTGCTAAATTGTTTGCAATCTAACGATCGATTGACTACTGAAAATTAGGATAAGTTAGGTTAGGTTTTTTAGGTTCGGTTAGGGTAGGTTGAATAAATGTAATAAAAAATTTCGTCAAAGTGAAAAAAAATATTGCAGTCCACAAAGTACCGAGTGTTTTTACCGGTTTGACAAATAAATAAATAAATAAATAAACGCTTCACACTCAAAGGCCCACATTAAGGTTTTCCCTTGTATCGTGGGTCCCATGGAACACACAAAAACAGACACAAACACCCATGACCCGAGAACAAACGTCTGCTTTTTACACAAATATTTGCCCCGACTGGGAATCGAACCCAGGACCCGCCGATCAAGAGGCAGCGTCACTACCACTCGACCAAACCGGCCGTCAATAATCATATGAAACAAATAATAATAATAATCATATATTTTTATTTTTTCTCTCACACAGAATATGGTTAGCAAAAATTTACTTAATCTAAGAGGTACAGTACAAATAATCTATGTGAGAGACTGGTGTCTGTACTAGGAAGACCTGTGTTACAGATTACCAGCCTCTCCTGCTCCGGACCAGGTGGACACGGTAGGTACATCTTTGGATAAGAATTAACAAAAAGAAAGTCTGATTAAAATGTAGTAGGAAAAATTTGGTTAAATGCTCGTATATGTGTGTGTGTGCGTGTGTGTGTATGTATGTGAGTGTGTGTGCGTGTGTAGGGGTGTGTGTATGTGTGTGTGTGAATGTTACGGTGATATCTATACTACATGGTTTGTGCACTCAGCCGGTGGCGGTCGCCGTCAACATTACGGTCTGGTTAATTGCCTTTCATTAACATAATATCGATCAGTCGCTGAACTGATCCGCTTTATACATTTAAAAGCTTGTTTGTTAACTGGAAAATAATGAGTATCAATTAAAAATAATTCAATTATACGCCTATATTCTGCCTATCGAGTTGGCTAGAGCATCAGAAAAAATAGATAACTAGTATTTTTTGCAGACTACAATGCCTATTGGCAGATAACCACAAACGAAAATGTCACACATTTATTTAGATGATGTTCTGGTCTGTAATAATTTTTGTTTATATTGATTTTATTTAAAAGCGCTGAATCATTTTCGATAAAATGTGTATGGGACTACTTAAAAAAATACATACAGTCGAACATAGAACCTTCTCCTTTTTTGAAGTCGGTAAAAACAGGCAAAAAGTGAAATCAGCTGATCAGTGAATCAGCTGAGTTGCATGGAATTTTTTTTTTTAGGTTTTGAACTATGCTCCTTGGGAAAAGTTGTTTAGTTTCGTGGGCTGATTCACATTCTTACTTTTCATTCATTTTCAACACATTTGCTCATAAAGTGGGTCTTATGTCATTGTTTTAAAGTTCATAATGATATGTTTTACCCAGCCCGTGCGTAATAAAAAATGAAACACTAGTCCGTAATGATTCGTTTTGAAGAAAAAAAACCAGAGATCAGATCTTATTTTTTATTCAAAATTAAGTGTAAATATTACACCTTCGGCTCGGGCTCTAAACTCGCCTCTCATGTAATGTCCAACTTAGCACACTTGTATAATAATGTATTGTTAAAGTCTCCTAATACCATTGAACTGTAGCTAAAACTAAAATTCATATCAAATACTGATACCATTCTCATTGGCATTCCCCTGCTGTGCTTATAAAACATGGATTCGATACTACGATATTGCACTGATTCGATAACACTGTACGTGACCACCTCTGAGGGTTCCGCGCGAGTTTATTGGTACCCTAATTTTGGATGACGTGCCTTACACCTACGGTAATGCATTTTAGAATAGTGTTTCTTGGGCTTCCACGCTGGACTAGGAGTGAAAAAAACTTTAAATGTGTCAACTGGCAACTCTTCCCAGTCGAAAGTGCTAATATAATCTTCTTCTTCTCTTATATATAAAATTGGAGGTCCTGATTCACTGACTCATCAACGCCCAGCCCAAACCCTTAGACCTAGAAAGCTGAAATTTTGCAAAAACGTGTCTTTTATGACTTAGGCAAGTACTAAGAAATGACCTTTAAGAGGCTGAAATGGGGGTTCAAAATTTGTATGGAGAAAACAATTTTTTTGGACATTTTGGCTCGAAACTTTGCCAAGATATACCTTGAAGCAAATAAAAGGACACGTATTTCGCGATTTTCGAAAACCATCCTCTAAGGGGTCGAGAACAAAACGGGTGACTAAAAGAGTTATTTGAGCGAGCGAAGCCGCAGGAAACAGCTAGTTTACTATATTGACGTATTCAAGTAACATTTTGTATGTTCAATGCTACGGACCCGAAATAAACACTTTTGATTTTGATTTTGCACACTGTGTAAAAGCCAGTAAGTGGGACGCGAGGGTTTTGCTGTATCGTTTGTGAAAGGCTGACAACCTACCAATATACTCAGTTCCATCCAACATTCCTCAGGATGATTGTCAAAAGTAGCGTTAACTGGTTCTAGAACTATATGACGTTCTGCCTACCCCGAAAGGGATTTTAGGCGTGAGTGTATAGATAGTTTCTGGGGCGTCAGATTTGGGTACGACAAATGGGGTGACTTAGGGTCGAGGAGGACATCATCATCATGGGGTTTTTAAATTAGTTAGCGAGGGGGTGATTCTAAACATGAAACTGAAGAACTTTTTCCAAAAAACCCATGTGGTGATCGGTTGAGAATAACACCACCCCATATCTTACCGTGAGTGTCGTAAGAGGCGACTAAGGAAACAAAAATGAGACCTGCCTTCTAGTAATCCGTCTTAGGCAACGACACCTCAGTTTGTTTTCAATCTGAGGTGGTGTCTTATGGTCTCATGCGGTGTGGTAGGCTCTGTAAAGGGCTGTCTGGTTCGCGATCACCCTCCTACCGAAGTCCGACGCCAAACAGCTTGCTGTGTTCCGTCGGTGCGTGGGAGTGCCAGTGCCTTAATTGGCATTTTCTGGGTTAACTCGCTCCATCGTCGACTTCATCTATGACCTTAGTCAAGATTGGGGTCAAGAGTTAACCCATCTCATAATAATATTATAGTAATAGTACGAGACATCTATTATACCGACAAAATAATGATAAGAAATAGTCTTGATTGCACGTTTTCGTAAATTATAAAAATATGAATCTGAAAAATATGAAAACCTGCAATTTCTTCCTCGTTAAAACAGTAGCACAACATACCAAGACAAAAAACCAAAACAGAAAAGAATCAATTCCCAATCAATCAATCAATGCCCAGTCGAAGCAAACATTTGTGTAAAAAAAAGCAGATGTTTGTTCTCGGGTCTTGTGTGCTTGTGTCTGTCTTTATGTAAGTTCCAAGGGATCCACCACACTAGGGAAAACCTTGATGTGGGCCTTTGAGTTTTTTTTTATTACACTTAATTTTGCATCCACAGACTTGATGTCCGTGCCCTTGTCTTATTATAATTTATATTTTTAATACTAATTTTATATTTTCAACAGATTTTATACTCTCCATTTGAGTTTACAATAAATACATATAAAGAAACTAAAATATACTTAAATACATTTTTATTATGTTTATTTACCTAAGCCAGCGGTGGTTTCTGTCTATTGTCTCCAGTCCTTAAAGCATCGATAACAACCATATCCCGATTTTTGATGGCCATTTTAAGGTTATAAATCAATCACTTTTCCTCGGCCCGCCGCGTCCGCTTCTTTGATAAAACTGCCTATCGCATCATTACCGTCATCCGCGTAATATACACAGCTGACGGTATGGCGCGATGCGGCAACCACTGCATGTGGGATGCTGTTGTGTAGCTCCTGCCTGATTGTTATAGTACGAACAATTACCACGTTTTCGTACGTTAAGCCCTGTGCTTCATGTATAGTGAGGACGCGTGATCCAGTTCCCGACCCGTATCCTTCACATTTCAGGGCTTCCTTTTCTGCCTGTGTGTGGACAAGTTACAACGTCTTGGGCCTTCGAGTTTGTAATAATGTTTATTTATTTTACAGAAATGACTAGATACTTTTTGAATTCAACCTCAGGTCGTCATCACGCAAAATTTTAAGCAAAACTTCTAAACAAGAGCGAATAAGAACAAAAACAGTCGTAACCGAATCCAACTGGTATACTCTCGTAAGGAATGGCTGCCGCAGAGTCGTAAAACAGGTAAATGTCCGTGACAAATTACATAACAATAACACCACTTTGCCGGGCTGAGGAGAAGAGGGGAGAAGAAGGGAGCAGAGGGGCGAGGATGTGAGCAGAATACACCCGTTTGAACACTGAGCACGTGCTTACTGAGTTTCGGCCTGAACTTGTTTGGAGTCGGAGTAAAAGTATTTGATACTTGCGAAAAGTGTATTTTACTGTATCCGCATAGCCATTTTGAAACTTTGACAAAAGTTTTTGTGTATCTGTGTATCTGTATGGCTGTGTATCTGTGTGTCTGGCATCGTAGTTGCACTTAATTATCTCCTTTTTTTAAACATTAAATTTTTTGGGAACATCTGGGCCCAATCTTCTTCTCGTAAATACTAAAAAACTATACGTCATTCCTAGTTTTATGTATAGCTGTTCACCCTAAGGAGGCCAAGAAGCTTCTCTGGAGCCTAAACTGACTCGCCCCCCCCCAACTTCATTCAACCAGCGGAGAAATTGCCAGCGGGCCACGAACTGCAGTGGGCTGCCTGGTAAACACTTAACCGTCTTCGGACAGGTGTTGGTCGCTGCAGGTCCAACCTAGTCAAGTGGGGCTACTCCACGGAGTTGGAGTGTGACTGCGGCGCACCATCGCAGGACATGGCCCATCTATTGTCCTGTCCTCTGTGCCCTACCAACTCCACTAGGTAGGATTTAATTTAGGTAACAGACGCTGCCCTTTCTTTGGTTGCTTTCTGAACCGGTAAAATATAGTTATAATATGCTACGATATTTACGATATATATACTACGACTAGCTTTCCGCCCGCGGCTCCGCCCGCGTGGACTACAGGTTATATCGATTTTCAAGATTTTCCCGCTTTTCTGTTGAAATTTTTCCTGAATTTTCTTTGCTATAAACCTCACGGAGCCCGAGACCTTTCCAACGAATGCAAAACCATGGAAATCGGTTCGTGCGTTCTGGAGTTATAGCGTCAGGAAGGAAAACCCGACTTATTTTTATATAGTAGAAGAAAATATTTATCTATACCTACAATATTATATTTACGAACGTAATCCGTTTATTTGTGGCCATTGACACGAAGAAGAAGAAGTTTTATGTACTTTTAGCATTTTGTATAGTTTCTCTTTATGTGTATAGTGAAAAAGTATCAAATCATTTTCATCCTCGCTAGCTTAATACGAGATCTCATAAAAATGATATTTAAGTGTGTTCTTGTTTGGAGCTGATGGTCATAATATCGAATTGTTCGTTCCAATCTCTATACCGAAGATTCTCAGCGAACTGTCTATTAACTATACATAGGTGAAAGGGTAGGACATTATTTAGAATTTAGTTAGTACTAGCTTCCCGCCCGGGACCTCGTTCCAGTAGGAATTTTGAGAATTAATTACACAAATCACTTCGTCCATTGGTGAAAGCTGTATTTTTTAAGTTTATCGCCTTCAGACAGACAGACAGACGCGTCGGGGGACTTTTTTTAAATATTTAGTTAACTTAGAATAGATGTACTTACAGTAACAAAAGCCCACGTAGTCCCACCTATAGTTCGCATACTGCTTATTTTCTGAGAATATAAAAAATAAAAATAAATTATTCTAAGAATAGAGTCCACCAACGCACCAAAACGCTGCTGGCTTAATCCAGCGTGGTGGACTATGGCCGAAATCCCCTTCGTGTTTCGGAGGGAGCCCCGTTCTTCCCCAAGGAACATAGGTCAAAATACGAAAAAAAATATTTTGATCTCCCATACAAAATGCGCTATATGCTGATGAAGTTTGTATGGGAACTCAATTTTTTTTTCGTATTTGACCTATGTTCCTTGGGGAAGTTGTTCAGTTTCATGGACTGATTAACCACCCGAGAGGTTGAAAAAGAGATACCTTAAGCCCTGTATAAAAAAATATTTAAAAATTGTAATACTTACGTCTCTACAAATTGTTTTCTCCTAAAAACACATTCTTGTACAAAGTAAAGCTAATAAAATCTAGCATAACATTAACTGCCCGATTAATTACTACTTTATAACTGTGTTATCACCAGACCTCTAACTTAAAAGGTTTTAAAGCATTCAGTATGCGAGGGAATCCTCACAAATCACTCTCAAACTTAAAGAGAGGTGAGGGAAAGTGGTTCCGTAGAAAAAAGAAAAGGTTTCAAAATTTTATTTTTTAATTAATCTAGTAGTAGCTTCGTTGCCGTGGGAATTTTTTCGTCAATTTTCCAATGTTTTTAATAGTTATTCTGCTATTCGGGACGGAGACAAAAACAATAAATCAATCGAGTTATAGGTGTTCGAACAAACCCAACTTTCTTTTATATAAGACATGTTCTCAATCATCTGAAAAGAGTTTTTCGTGTAAATTTTTGTCTATTTTTTGAGATAAAAGTTTCCAATTAAATGACGTTTATTAATCTGTATTAATATTATAAAGAGGAAAGATCTGTATTTTTGTATGTTTGAATTTTTGTATGTACCGAATAGGCTCCGAAACTACTGAACCGATTTCAAAAATTCTTTCACTATTAGGATGCTACATTATCCCTGAGTAACATAGGCTTCATAATTTTCCCGAATTCCCGCGGGAACGAAGTCCCGCGCGGGAAGCTAGATGTTTATAAAGCAAGAGTAACGGTGCGGTGAAGTTATCTGATGTAAGTATTCGACTCAAACGGTTTCTAAATTCTTGTTTTTTAATAAAAAGTTTTATAAGATTAAAAGAAGAGAATAAGTCAAAACTTTAATAAAATTCTGGACTGTGATCAAGAATTAACTCATTTTCTACCGAAGAACAACTGAACAAACACACATCCTTACTTTTAATTATAGTAGTAGATAAGAATTCGTCCAGAGAAGATTTCGCAACGTTGTCGAGGAACCCTAAACCTCTCGATAAAAGCGACAGAAAAAAAATAAAAGAACACAGATAAACTGGCAGAAAGGTAAACATTGGACACGTTTTGGGCTAAATATAAATGTCTCCGAGAGACATTAAGATAACACAAGGAATGTTAAAAGCTATTTAATATTATGTTCTGTTCAAACTTTATTATGTCTGTTTGGGGGGCGATGGTAAAGTATTGGGCTTTGTTATTTTTGTTTCTTTTTTTTTCATGACAGTAAAATATACATAAGTACATTGAGGCCATAATTCTCCTGAAGGAAACATCTTTAAATATAAAATTGTAGCTCCTGACTCACTGACTCATCAACGCCCAGCCCAAACCCTTGAACCTAGAAAGCCAAAATTTGTCATAAACTCCAATAAACTTCTATTTTAGGTATAACTCCAATCACTTTAATTTTTTTCTAGATTGTCTTCATGTGCATCTTATACTTTACCTTAACGTTAATATTAATCTCCTTTATCTTTTACAAAAAAATTTTTTCTAATTCTAAATCTTAGTTTAATAAATTTTTTGGACGTGTGGTGATCGGATGAGAATAACACCACCCCATCTCTTTCCGTGGGTGTCGTAAGACGCGACCAAGTAAACACAAATGAGACCTGCCTCCTAGTAATCCATGCCAGGCAACGACACTTCATTTTTTTCTGAATCTGAGGTGTCTTCCTATGGTCTCATGCGGTGTGGTAGGCTCTGTGAAGAGCCGTCTGGTTCACGACCACCCTCCTAGCGAAGTCCGACGCCAAACAGCTTGCTGTGTTCCGCCGGTGCGTGGGGAGTACCAGTGCCTTAATAGGCATTTTCTGGGTTAACTCGCTCCATCGTTGACCTCATCTTTGACCTTATGGTCAAGATTGAGGTCAAGAGTTAACCCATCTTATAATTTAAAAAAAATATTTAAAAAAATCAGCAATTATCGCTTATTTTGAACCTGGTGAATTCAATTTTTATTGCTTTCGTTTTGAAAACAGTCTTTCTCGAACTTTTCAATCCTCCCTCGTCTCAATCTGTCTCGGTCAGAAGGTATTTAAATGAAAGCGTGATACCCCGATATTAATGACGTCTGTGACCAAGAGTCGTGTCTGTGACTCACATAAGTGTGGTCAAAGTTTTATTGAATCCTACATTTTATGAAGTAAGGTCTTGACGTGTGAATTGATGAATAGAATCTTAATTTTTTTTTATGAGCGTATTAAATCATTGCGTGGTTCATTGCGTGGGGAGCAGCTCCAACAGTTTCCTGAAAGTTATTGCAGGTAGGCTGGACGTGGACAGTGCTATTATGCAGCACTGGACACGTTTCCAGCTTACAAAAGATACTAAGATTTCATATGCTAGTATAGGTAGATAAAATCTGCCTATGTTCGCATATATGAAGTCTTCTTCTAGATTAGTTTTAATTTTATTTTATTCTAGATAATAAGTACTAACATAGTTGTAAGTTTTCTTTATTACTAATCATTTATGGGCCATGCCTGAAATAAAACTTTTTTTTTAAATCAAATTTATGGACAGTAAAGACAATATAGGTTGTTTTTTGGTTAATGAGAAAATTTTACAGCGTTAACATTTTCGTATCTATACTTTCATTTGAGAATCATTGTCGAAAACTTATAGAATCATTCTAATTCTGGATAATTTTGTTTCACATAATAAAGTTGATTGTTATAACGACCATTATGAGATGATTATGAGTCACTCTTATTTTTTTAAGATTCCACCTTTTTTTAGTTTTTTTTAAATACAGCGTCGTCATATACATCCCCACCAAGGGGTACGGGCCTTACTTAGAAAAATAATTATCATATTTTTATCAAACGTTTATCGCCTCATTTTTTCTGTAATTTTGATGACTAGGCTCATTGACTAGAGTTTAATTTTGTATCTTTTTAGGATATTGATCGGGATTGACGAAGCATGTTGCTGATTCGTTCCCCAGGACTTCGTTCCCGTTGGAATTTGGAAAAGTTATAATTTTATTAAAATTGGTCCAGCCGTTTGAGCGTGAAAGAGTAACAAACATCCATACATACAAACTTCACGTTTATAATAATGACGGCCGGTTTGGTCGAATGGTAGCGGCGCTGCTTCTTGATCGACGGGTCCTGGGTTCGATTCCCAGCCGGGGCAAATATTTGTGTAAAAAGCAAATGTTTGTTCTCGGGTCATGGATGTTTGTGTTTGTCTTTATGTATGTTCCGAGGGACCCACGACACAAGGGAAAACCTTAGTGTGGGCCTTTGTGTGTGTGGTGTTTATTTATTAATATATATATATATATATATATATATATTAGTAAGGATGACTGTGTGCAGTCAGCAGGCCGAGTACGATAGTGACAGCCCGCGATAACACCGCGGTCCTATGTCAAAATGTCAACATTGACAACGCCATAGGGCGAGGAAGCCTTAGCGCGGGACCCTTGCGCAATCAAAGTGAAGTTTCAGCGTGAGCCGAGCGCGAGTTTGTCGTTATCGTGCTAGAGCTGCAGACTGTAGTCTGTGAAAACAACAATGTCAGCTCCCTAAATAAAACAGAACAAATAAAATCTCTTTTGCAAAGGTGCGATCCTCTCCTAAAATCTGGACTATAAACTTGCCGGATAAAGGCCGGAATAAAGACATAATGCTATCACATCGTAGCCTGCTTTGTCAGGATTGCGTACGCGCTTGCAGTATATATGACCTAGGCCTTTCTTGTAAGCCCGCGTCTACATTGGCCAGATATTCAAAGTCAAATGCTAATGTAATTCACTATTTTGCTCAATGATTTAAGTATATTGATTTTGCTAATGTATTTTTATGACGTTTTCAAGAAGCACTTTTTATGTTCTATGAAAATAAAGTATTTTTGATTTTGATTTTTTGAAAGTCAAAAAAGCTTATTTCATAGAACATTCGGATGAAAAAAATGAAAAATGTTTATTTGTGCCAAACTTAACATTACATACATACATGGCTAGGCATCTCCTTCTAAGTTTATAAAACCTGTATCAGGAGCCGCTCTTCTACCACATGATAACAACAAAAGTTAGAACAGAAGACATTCAACAATCGGATGTTACTTGTTAGATTTTCTGTTTAATTCAAACATTAATTTAATTATCATTTCTTTATTTTGTATAATTTAAACAGTACGTGTAATCAAGAAGTGACTGGTTTCATTATTTCCGTTTTATCAACTGTCAAAGAGAAAAGGAGAGGGGTGACGGTTATAATAGTATGACAGGCATTATTCAGTTGTCAGTTGGTGTTGCAATTTTTTCCCCAAAAATCTAGGTTCGTTGTCTTTTTCCCAAATAATCTAGGTTTTTGCCATTTTTCTCCCAAACAATCTAGGTTCCCATCCCCTATTCCCCTTTTCCCCTGTCGTCGCCGTCGTTGTAGTGGTCTTAGTCGCCGTCGTGGTCGCACACCACACGCCGCGGTCGCCGGCAGGTGATGCCAGAGACCGGTCCATTGTTGTGGACCGCGGTAGATTCCACCGCCATGGGGTTCGCCCCGAAGCAGTTTCCCCGTGCGCCGCTCGGCGCACGAGAAGAAAGTTCTGCTGAAGAAAGTTCTTCAGTTGTCAGTTGTCGTGTGAATTTTAAAGTGTTAATAAACCCAGTGAATATTTGTTCGAGTTTTATTGGAGAATCCTTGTATACTTAAAATAAGTCAAAGTTATATTATAGGATTTAAATAGATTTATACGTTTTTTTATTATTATAAGATGGGTTAACTCTTGACCTCAATCTTGACCATAAAGGTCAAAGATGAGGTCGACGATGGAGCGAGTTAACCCACAAAATGCCTATAAAGTCACTGGTACTACCACGCACCGACGGAACACAGCAAGCTGTTTTGGCGTCGAACTTCGGTAGGAGGGTGGTCGCGAACCTGACGGCCCTTTACAGAGCCTACCACACCGCATGAAACCATAGGACGACACCTCAGATTCAGAAAAAAATGAAGTGTCGTTGCCTGGGATGGATTACTAGGAGGCAGGTCTCATTTGTGTTTCCTTAGTCGCCTCTTACGACACCCATGGAAACAGATAGGGTGGTGTTATTCTCAACCAATCACCACACGGTTAAAATTTATAGCAAAATAGAAATTTATCTGCCATTTTTTATCTTCGGTCTTCACCATTCTTGTAAACACATCTTTAGATGAAGTTATCAGTCAGCCTTATGAACGAGGGGTGAATGGCGCGTCGCTATCACTGAAATAAAGCTGCGACTCACCCACTAGTATTCTTGATTCTGATATAGTCGAGTTTTACTTTGGCCTGCCTGAGTGTTATCGTTTTGAGTGACGAAGGAGTCTGTAAGGGATTGAGAGTTTTAGGAAATGGGCAGGTATTTTTTTTTAATATATACAAAGTGTTTTAAAAAAAACCAAAAAAAAAGACATTCTAAAATTTAATTTTAAAAGTGAAATAGTCGCAACTCTAATAATCAGTAGCACGGTTTGACATTTTTCAAAATGAAAGTTTCATATAATTAATATGACATACCTACTTGTCATATTTGTAATAGAGCTGCGCAATAAGCTAAATTTTAATTAATTTTGAATTATCTTTTTTTTTGTTTTTTTTTCTTTGAAACACCTTGTATATATTTTTTATTTGGCAATTTATTTATTGTTTTTGTTCAAGCAAAGGAAAATTTCAGAAAAGGCCGTTCAAGTGCAATCAATTGTGACACTAAACTTTAAAAAAATACTATATAAGTACACAACAAAAAAATCAAACAAGTGTTTAATAATTTTTATACCTTTAATTATTAAAAACTTTTTTTTAAATATCACCTTCACCATTTTACATTTTAGGAGTGGAATGGCATAGAACTAAAATTTGAGCTATCAAAACTCCCCTTTAGAAAAAGTTTTAATTATTGTACAGACAGCAGCACAACAGATTACCCATTTGTATTACGAAAGTCGACGCTGTTACGAGCAAAGGGCGATGACGACGTCAAGATCAACATGTTACTTATGTCCCTAAGTCCTGCCGTGTATATGTCACCGGAAAATAATAAGAATCGTAAGTTGATCAACTTTCGAGGTAGTTTATCAACTATCGGAATATTCAACAAATCAGCGAACACCTCGAGTTTTCCACCAATCAGCGTACACATTGCGTTCGTCAGATCATTTTACCGCGAGGCGCCGTAAATTGATCAATTACCAGAAATGTATACGTTAAATAATACATTTCAACTGCCGTGTATGATTTGTCGATAGTTTATAAACTACCTCGAAAATTGATCAACTTACGATTCTTATTAATTTCCGGCGACATATACATCTGAAAAATTAAATAACTTTGAACTGTCAAACAATCTATCTGTAAGTGCACAACTGCAGCTCTAGCACGATGATGACCAACTCGCACTCGGCTCACGCTGAAACTTCACTTTGATTGCGCAAGGGTCGCAAAGGCTTGCTCGCCCTATGGCGTTGTCAATGTTGACATTTTGACATAGGACCGCGGTGTTGTCGCGGCGCTGTCACTATTGTACTCGGCCTGCAGGGCATTCTATGTATTATTCATGATCATTTAAAATTATGTACCCGAACGGAAAAAAATAAATCGAGAAGGAAAATTTAAAACTGTACAAAATCAAAAGTCATTAACGTCCAATAAGTTAAAAAGTTAACTGACAGTAATAATAAATCATTTTTTATTTCATCTCTGTAACAATTTTTCTGAGTCTTTTTTCATCAATTTATAAAACGAACAAAAAGTGGCACTCAATTGTAAGCTTTATGCGTCGATTTCTTTTTTTATCATGGGCAACCCGTTTAATAATTTGGACCAATGGGAGGACGTGGTTAGCGACCGCGCGCCGCCCTCTTGCCCCCTGATTGGTTGGTCGGTTAGAACAGATTGCGCGATGGCGGGAGACGGTTTTAAGTTTAGGGCATCTCATTCTTACGATAGCTAGTGTTGAGGGTTGATCGTGATTGTATCGATATCGAAAAGTATTTTATTTAAAGAAATCAAAATAATACTTTTCCACTTGTAATTGAAGCGCTCGTAGCCCGATAGCGTTCGCTGATCTCAACCGATCAGTGAGGTTAAGCAACGTATAGGTACAGAGGCAGGGAACCTGATGGGTAACCAAAGTGGCAATTTATTACGAGTGTTTCCGTGCTTCGGAGGGCACGTTAAGATGTCGATCCCGGCTGTTGTCAATTGACTACAGTCGTAAAAACCAAGTCAGAGGCCATTGTTCGGTTTGAAAAATTCTGATACCAGGGTTAGCCAAGTTCGTCACACAATTGACTATACCTACACGATAAGAAGTAGAAGACTTGGAATTTAAGGATTTATACCATCACATAAAGCAATATGAAAATAGTTTTAGTTTTGAGGTTAAAGATATCAGTGAAATGTTTTTCAGTGAAATGTTTTTCACGATGTGTGACATAAAAATCACTTTCGTATAGTTTGTCTACTTTCGTTCTTCACAGAACCAACTAAATGTGTGAACAGCTTCCTTAACCAAACCAAATTATTAAGAGGATCCCAAAATATTTTTTTATTACATAGTACTCCTTGTCTGAAAAAGAGGGTACCTCTTTTAAAATAAAAACGCAACTAAAAAAACAGAATATTATTAAAGCTCGCAATATTTTTTTGAAGATTTAACACTGCAGCGCAGCTGTTGCCAATAAAACTGCAGTTTTAGCTCAGTTTTTATTTTTTTATTTTAACCTAACCGTGTCAAAAAGTCATTAAGTTTGAAGTATCAGACAAAAAAAAATTGAATTTGTATCTTAGTCCAAACGATAGTCTGATGATGTTGTACACTTGTGAACGATAATTTTATTTTTATTTCCGTTCATGTTTTTCGTTCCTGATTACAATTATCGTTATTTCCATAGAACTAAATTACCAGTTAACTGTATCGATAAAATAAAATATTCTTTTATCGACTCGACCACATCACTAGCAAACCTAATTGAGACTGAGCTGCGAAGTTCTAAACTCTAAACGATGTTGAGCCACGATCGTTTGCGGTCGCAAATGGCTTTTAAATCGATCCCGGTCACCGCGACAATATACTTTTTTTGTCTATCTATAAATTGGGAGCATAGAAGTAGTAATCGCCTTTCCTGTTTTATTTTGTACGTAAATGTTTTATTTGGATAGCTATTCGATCGATGCTCTTTTGTTTTCGAGTTTTTTTTTAAATGTTTATTAGAAATGCAAAAAGATAGAGTTGGTTGTTTATTTGTTTTTCTCAAGGTTCCAGTTCAGTTTGATGGTTTTTTTTTTGGGTTGTAAGTGTTCGACCTTATAAACAAAATGGATGGATAGATAGACAGATAAATACTTTATTGCACACTTAAAAACGATAGACAAAACATACAATACAAATTTACAACCAAAAGTGTGCAAGGGTGGCCTAACCGCTAAACAGCGATCACTTCCAGGCAACTTAAAACGAAAGGAAAACACAAGAAAACCGGGAGTAGAGCAAAAGTTGTGATAAAAAAGAGTAAGAAAAAAAATAAAACAAAATAAAAAAATTGGAAGTCATTTTCATATATAAAACCTTTGTACTTACTTAGGAAGTTGAAAGCTTTTTCTGTATTGTGGGCAAAAAGATGTCAACCTATCTCCACTATTGCATCTAATAACAATAACCCTAAGAATGAATGACAAATGTGGCATCCTCTGGTTTTAGAACCACATGACGTTCTGCCTACCCCCAAAGGATTATAGGCGTGAGTGTATGTATACAGGGCTTAAGGTATCTCTCTTACAACCTCTTGGGTGGGTAATCAGTCCATGAAACTGAACAACTTCCCCAAGGAACATCATAGGTCAAAATACGAAAAAAAAGTTCCCATACAAACTTCATCAGCTTATAGCGCATTTTGTACGGGAGATCAAAATTTTTTTTCGTATTTCGACCTATGTTCCTTGGGGAAATTGACCAGTTTCATGAACTGATTAACCATAACCACCCGAGAGGTTGAAAGAGAGATACCTAAAGCCCTGTATAAAGACGTTTACTGAAAAAAACATTCTAACACAATTTGAATCATAATAAGAAAATTAGTTTCTCTTTTTAATTGAAAAGAAGTTCTGTTTTGTGACAATCTTTTATATGTGAAGAAAAATGAACATTTGTTTAAGAAAAATAGCGATAGGTACAATGTGAATACTTATAGGACACAATGTAAAACTGTGATCTAAAGCCTCGTTTTCTTTTGTTAAGTCAGATTTTAAAAAAATACTAGGACAAAGCATAAACTGGATGTACTAGACAGTCGTCTCCACAAGGGCACAAACTCTTTTATGGGTCAATGTATACGCTTCTACAATAAGATTCCCATGTGTATTCAAAATTTACCTTTGGACAAATTAAAGACAATAATTAAAGAAAAACTTTGCAAAAAGGGCTATTACACTGATTATCTATCAGACAGGCAGCCATGGGAATGAACTGCTCAGCTCTAGAGTTATTCAGATTTAGTTAAAATTAGTAAATAAGAAAATTTGTAATGCGATTTAATAGGGCAACCTCAGAGTTTCTTGCCTGTTCTTCTCTGAGGAAGACTGCACCTTTGCGAATAGGCGTAGAGTCAGTAGGGTCAGAAGAACGAATTCGTATGTATGTATTTAAATCGTTTAATGTATGTTTGTATGTGTTTCATTGTAATCTTGACTTGTTTTAAGTGGCATCCTGCATGAATGTCCTACAAAATAAAGATTTTTTCTATTCTATTCTAATCACAGATAAAAATCGATCATAAACTTCCGCTTTATTGTTCTTAAAGTAATATAACTATGACCTGAAAGCACGCTCCAAAAGTAATAGATAATACACGTGTATATAAAGTTACTCATATAAGAGTAACCTAACTGAACACGACGCCTAATACGAACATAATGACACTCGTTAGCGATGATAGATGAACCCACATGGTGGCGTATAAATTACTAGTTACTTTGATACATGAATTTAAAATGAAATCGATTTCCTAGCTAAGTGTTACATAGCTTTAATGGAAATGAGTTTTGGCAGTCATTTTCTTTTTGGTCATTAGGTACTTATTGACAAAAAAATGTTTACAAAATAAATTTTCTCTCATGCCTTACTGATGTGCAACATAAGGTTGTCTGGAAGAAATTACTACCTAGCAATAAGGCCGCCTTGTTGTAACTATGTTTTATGTTCTGTTAATTGTACTGTACGTATCTGTGTGCAAATAAAGTGTATTATAATTTATTAATAGATTTGGATATAGGTATTAGGATTTAATTAAACTTTTTCAGAATCGATTAAAGAATTGATGTGTCTAAAACTACAAACAAAAATATCTAATTGAATATTTTAAGTAAGTATGTTATTTGAAAATTATGTAAAATGATGCCAACTTTGATCTATAACTGGCTTTTCGAATTGTCTACTATTATTTTTTTGTCAAAACGTACGCCAAATTAGAAACGGGAAAACTGTTAGGGGTACTTGGTACTTTTATTACAATATACATAAGTACAAATGCTTTTAATTCTCTGAAAGAACTCTTATTTTTTCAATTATATAAAATTTTCAATACAAAATATAGTCAATTTTTAAATTAATTAAAACATTTTTTGACAAACCTGATAAAAGAAATCTATATACATACGATACAACAACTATTTTGCCTCCCCGAAATGATTATAGATAGGCGTTTAGGCGTGTGACCGCACATCGACGTCAAGCTATCACTACAAAATCAGGATAATGCTCTCCAACGCCATCTAGTGTAGGGTAGCAAAACTATAGTAACATAAAGCTCACTACCAAGAAAGCTAAGGTTTAAGTTCCGCCATTTGCTCACAGAGGACCTTTCTGCGTAGTGTTGAATATTATAGACAGATGGCGCTTTAGAATGTGTCTGGATGGTTTAATCAGGATTTTTTTAAATATTTTTGTAGTATATCATTTTTGGTAATAAATATCTCAAGATCTCAAATTGAAATACGAGCAGTGTTATATTTTATTTATTTTTATTTTACCTAATTAAGAATGCTCTGCATATCTCGTTTGGGATTAAAGGCGTAAATGTTTGTATTGAATGAAGTAACAAGGTTATGCGATACTTCACGCCAGATCAACTTCTTACCCTTTATAAGGCGCAGGTCCGATCGTGCATGGAGTATTGTAGCCACCTTTGGGATGGTTCGGACAAATACCAACTGGTCGCTCTGGACTCGGTGGATCGCAGAGCCAGTAGGCTTATTGGTGATAAAAAGCTGTTAAGGATAAGCTTCAAAGCCTAGCTCATAGACGCAAAGTAGCTTGCCTATGTGTGTTTTTATAGGATGTACTTCGGAGAGTGTGCTCAGAGGCTACATGAGTTCATTCCGCCTGCCCCTTCCTTCCATCGGGCGTCCAGACGCACTGCGGGGTATCACCCTCATCTTGTCGAGATCCCTCGGATACGTACTGAGCGCTATTCCTCATCTTTTATATTGCGCACTGCCAGGGAGTGGAATTCCCTGCCGGCGTCTGTATTTCCGAGTTCATACAACCCAAATATCTTTAAAGTACGAGTGAATAGGCTTCATCTGGGTGATCTCGCTACATCCTCGGCCGTATATTTGCCCTAAGCTAGATTGTGGTCAAGAGCGAACCCATTTTTTATGAAAAAAAAAACAAATTAAACCTTGTTTTATTATTATCCACATTTTATTTTTAATAATAAATCCTTACAAGCAACTTGTTGTCAACATTTTTAAATAATGCTTTGCATAAATTAGTAATAATACTTTGTTAAGTACCTAGTTTGTAAATAGAGTACTTTAATTACTTAAACAATAAACATAAATAACAGTAAAGTTCAGATTAATTTCCGAATTTTCATTTTTTTTGTCGCTTTAAGTTAATATTTTTACCAGCAATGAAGACTTCAGTGATTTTATAAATCGCATAAAAATATTTGCCTTGAATGCAGTCAACGTCTAGATTTGATTTCCCAACATCAATAATGCATAAATCCAGCCTATTATGCACTGAAAGATGTTAGCGAATAACAAATATTATGCCAAAACTTAAAGCATTTTTTGGCGAATTATACTTAACAATTTAATATTTAATTAAAGTTTCGTTTGACATTTTTTGTTACTTTAATTTTTAAAAGTTTGAATATCTTGCCACAAAGCCTAATTTTATAACTTAGTAGAGTAAGTCAGCTAGTTTATAAAATCCATTATAGAAACAAAAATACAAAACTTACATCATATTTTTCATACTTTATGAAATTTGAAGGTATGTATTTCTTTTTCCATTTTCATTTCTCGTAGTCTTAGTTTATTTTTGACTTTTTTCTAAAGATCCATTACAAAAAGTAACTACTGAGTGAAACCATTGGTCCACGAATCATTCGATTCAACGTTCAACAAGACTATACCTGTCACTGTCTTTTGAGTAATGCAAGAGAGAGACAACTGTTGGTATCAAACCAAATGGTAATTCTAAATACGGAGCCAAATCTCCAGGGCCTTTCTCAAAAAAGTTCGTTTTTTCGTCGTATATTGTAGACAAGAATCCAATTTGATCCTTTTGCAATCAATATTTAAAAAAAAACAAAACTAGAGTTTCATTGTGAACAAATAAAATTTTTTTTTGGACCGATGCGATCACGAATAAAAATGCCAAAGTTGAAAATGATTGAGACACTCTCCAAAACTTTCTCAAAAACAAGTTTGTTCAAGCAAGCAAGTACATTCAAATGTACCAAATATATTGCTTTCGTATTGACGTAAGTTAAGTTAATGCAGCAGACATTCATCATAGCAAGTTTAGGAAATGTATGAAGTCGGTTCTTGGTCGTAAGTAGTTATTGGAAAGCGTCGAAGAGGTCAGAGCTGTGGTCGTTCTTATATCTTTTTGGCTGATCTTCTTCTTCGATGTAATCGCAGGGGGAGAAGAGCTGAAATAAAAACAATAACAGTATTAAGATAAATTACATACATACGAGCGTATGCTTACGCCTATATATCAGGGTAGACAGAGCGTCAGTGGATCTAGAACCACTAGATGCCACATTTGACTTTACATTCTGAGACTTATTAGATGAGAAATCATGTGCAATAGTGCGAGGTTGTCAGCCTTTCGCCCAAAATACAGCAAAACACTCGCGTCCCACTTACTGACTTTTACAGTATTTCTGGAAAGAGTAGGCAGCTAGTACATTTTCAATTTTTCATTCACTCTTAGTCCAGCATGGAAGCAAACAATGTGAATGGAGATTCAAAATATATAAAAAAACAACAAGTGAAACTCCTTTAGAATTATTTTCATGAATTCTAAAGGAGTTTATTAATTTTTCATGTACAGAAATAAATAAAAAACCTTTGAAATTTAATTAAAATTCAATTCGATACGTGTACAGAAAATTTTAAATAAGATTTTTTACAAAATTAAAATAGCATGAGTAAAAAATATTATTTAGGAAATGTGAAATAGAGTTTTAAGCAAAATAACAATTATGCGTATCAGGTTTTAGACAGTTTAACGTATTTGGGGATTTTCATTTTATTTTATTTTACTCACTCTCTCATTTAGGGGCTTTCCTTCTAGAAGATACTTCAGCTTCGCCATCTGGCAAGGAGTCAGGATTCTCTCTAAACTGCTGCTAAATTCTCTGAACTCCTCGGTCTTTCTGCAATTAAATTACGAAGGTTAGAAATAAGAAGAAAAAAAACAGCCAAGTGCGAGACGGACTCGCGCACTAAGAGTTCTGTACCATTATCTCTTTAAAATGGGAAAAAAAATCACGTTTGTTGTATGGGAGCCCCCTTAAATATCTGTTTTTTAGTATTTGTTATTGTAGCGGCAACAGAAATACATCGTCTGTAAAAGTTTCAACTGTCTAACTATCACGGTTCATGAGATACAGCCTCGAACAGACTTATCTATAAAAACCGGCCAAGAGCGTGTCGGGACACGCGCATTGTAGGGTTCCGTAGCAGCATGGTTCAAATATACAGCTGGCTTCTTAATTCTACGAGCATATGGACGGTTAAATCGCTAATAATGTTAAATAAAAACGAGGTCACAAAAAAAAGAAGGTAACTAAAGGAGAAATGTAGATTCCAGCGCCACAAGGAAAATGAAAAAAAATCATCTGTTTAATAACCACCACGCGTGGATGCAAGTGGTTGTATAAAAATGGTTTACATTACGTATTCATTTAAAACGGGTGTACTATCGTTACGGTCGTAGTTAGAGATGAAAGAGACTGTCTTTTAAGGCTTATTAAAAAGACTCACCTCCATCTTACAGGACTTGACTCTAAAATTAAGACTGAAAGTTCGAGTTTTTATTAATAAGACTTAGTAGTTTATTAAAAGATTAAAAACTGAAACGACTCGAGTTGTTTTCAAAATACTAAAAGACTTAAACGACTCAAGTTCTTTTATGTAAAAGGGATCGCACCGCAGCTTGTGTGTGATATTAAATATTTCTTTTGTAACCTATCAACCAAAAGGAATAACTCACGCCTAAACCACTAAATATATTTTGATAACATTTGACAAGGAAATAAAATGAGATATTCACATTCTATCAACACATACCTTACGACTGTCGACTTCCCAGTTAATGAGTCGCCAGTCTTTTAAGTCCTTTAAGCTGTTTAAGTAACAGCTCAGTTGTTTATGTTAAAAGACTTTAACTACAAAAGCTAGTCTTATGACTAAAGGTTGGGAACTAAAAGACTGAATCAGTCGTGAGGCGTCAAAAATAAGGTGAGTCTTTATTAAAAGCCTTAAAAGACTGAGTATCTTCCATCACTAGTCATAGTCGATGTTAACATCTCCAAATACTATATTATAAAAAACAAATGTATTAAAGAGTTTGTAGTTCCAGAAATAACTTTAGTTTTGGTCTAAACACAACATAATGAAATAATAAAATTCGCGAGCGAAATTTTTTTTTTTGCGACAATATTATTAGAAATAATATAGACCTGCTGATAAAATAATTTTGATGTCATTTTCGTAATTGACACTACCAAAAACCTATTTAACGACACCTAAAATGTTAATATGTTACAGCTTGGCTTTCGACCTCGCCTCACTTTTAGTATTGAACTTTGTAAATATATTCTTATTAATTCCAAAAACGTTTGGCACTTGGTCGACTATCACTCGCAAACTTGAAAGGCCTAGTTTTTCTTTTAATTTCGTTGTATATTCTACTAACGAGATTTTTTTCTCATTTTTAGACACAACCGTTTAGCTGGTAGAGGGGGGGGGGACACTAACTTTGGTTTTGGGCTAAAAACAACACAATGGAAGTATTTAATCCGCGAGCGAAGCGAGCGCGAAGTTTTTTTGACTTATATATCCCTACTAATATTATAAATGCGAAAGTAACTCTGTCTGTCTGTCTGTCTGTCTGTTACCTTTTCACGCCTAAACCGCTGAACCGATTTTGATGAATTTTGGTACAGAGATAGATTAGAGCCTGGGAAAGGACATAGGCTACATTTTATCCCACAGTTGGGCACGATATAACCTGTAGTCCACGCGGGCGGAGCCGCGGGCGGAAAGCTAGTATATATATATTTTTTTAATTTTTTTAGCAACAAAAGTATTGTTAGGAATAATTTCGAGCTGGTGCTAAAGAGCAGGTCGCGTGGCGATTGTGTATAATTTCGATGTCATTTTCGTAATTAACACCCCCAAAAACCTATAACGACACATGAAATGTCAATATGTTACAGCTTGGTTTTCGACCTTGCCTCACTTTTAGCGTGGAACTTTGTATGGCAGTTGTTTTGAATTAGGGTGAACTTCGTCGTAAATGCTAAATGCTCGTGAAATGTTAATTTTTTTTTTCCTTTTAAAAATTAATTTTTCGCAAACGGACTGCTGAATCGAAAAACGTTCGTAGTAAACCCCTTCTATCTTTTAAAAAACTATCCTATGACATCCCACTCGATGATATCGGTGAGAAAAAAAAATCCATCGCCCTTTCACATGTATGGGAAACACCCGAAAAATTTTTTTTTACAAAATTTTATTTTTTCTATTTGTCGGCGCAATTAATATATAAGAACATGCCAAATTGCAGCTCTGTAGTACCAAGGATCTAATATTAGTAAATATATTCTTATTAATCCCAACAATGTTTGGCACTTGGTCTACCATTACTCGCAAACTTGAGGGGCCAACTTATGTTTTATAGTTTTCCTTTTAAATTTGATGTATATTCTACCTCTGTGAATTTTTCCACATTTTTAGAAACAACCGTTTAGCTGGTAGAGGGGGGGGACACTTGTGTTTGACAAAAATTTTCACTTTAAAAATTTATGATTCGCAAACGGAGTGCTAAATCGAAAAACGTTCTTAGTAAACCCCTTCTATCTTTTAAAAGGCTATTTTATGACACCCCATTTGATGATATTGGCGAGAAAAAAAAATTCATCGCCCTTTCGCGTCTATGGGAGACACCAGAAAAAAAATTTTTTTCTAAGGTTTTACTCTACAGTTCTGTCGGCGTAATTAATATGTATAACCATGCCAAATTTCAGCTCTGTAGTACCAAGGGTTTCTTAGAAAACCCGCGGACAGACGGACAGACGGACAGACGGACAGACAGACAGACGGACAGACGGACATGGCGAAACTATAAGGGTTCGTAGATTACTACGGAACCCTAAAAACGAGTAAAAAAATCACGTTTTTTGTATGGGAGCCCCCTTAAATATTTATTTTATTCTGGTTTTCAGTATTTGTTGTTAAAGAGCCAATAGAAATACATCAAATTCAACTGTCTAAATAACACGGTTCATGAAATACAACCTGGTGACAGACGGACGGACGCACAGTGGAGCCTTAGTAATAGGGTCCCGTTTTGTCCCTTTGGGTACGGAACCTTAAAAAGAAAGTTTGACGGCCGGTTTGGTCCAGTAGTAGTGATGCCGCCTTTTGATCGATGGGTCCTGGGTTCGGTTCCCGGTCCGTGCAAATCATATTTGTGTAAAAAGCAGATGTTTGTTCGCGGGTGTCATGGGTGTTCGTGTCTGTCTTTGTGGTTGTTCCAAGGGGCCCCGGTAAAAGGGAAAACCTTAGTGTGGACCTTTGAGTGTGTACCGTTTATTTTTATTAAATTATTTTTGACCGACTTCAAAAAAATTTGTATGTTTGTTGCGCGATAACTCCAATTTGCTGACAATTCAAACTTCTTTTTTGTTATGGTATAACTAGAAAAGCGTGCATTATTGTAAAGTATTCTCCTAAAGTGGTCCCATATATTTTTTTTAATATTTTTTTGGTTCCATATTTACTTGCATAAAATTGAAAGCATAACTTTTTACGCATAACAATTTTTTTCATAACGATATTTTGTCATAATCGTTCATCGTTATGATAAAATATCGTTATGCGAGGAAAGTTATGCGTAGAAAGTTATGCGAAAAAAATAAGGGCTTTCAATTTTATGCAAGTAAATATGGAACCAATTTTTGTATATAATTTTGATATCATATAATTTTTATGGGACTATTTCAGGAGTATTCTATTACCAACATTGCACGCTTTTCGAGTTATAAGTACAATATCCAAGAAATTTTCATCATATGTCGTTCTTAAGTTTTTTATTTAAAAGTTAACTTTATGTCGTAAGTTATGTTTGTTAAGTTTATATTATGGTAATCGCTTAAGTTTCAGGAAGAGGTAAATGTTTTCTTCATATTTTGACTTATCTTTCTTGGGAAAGTAGTTCGCTTTAGTGGGCAGATTCATATCCTTAAGTTCCACTAGCTAATTTAAAGTGCCCCTCGGTAGGGTCCTGTAGGGATGATTAAATTAAAAAAAAATTGAGGATCACCTAATGTATTTTTAACCCCCGACAAAAAAGAGGGGTGTTATAAGTTTAACGTGTCTGTCTGTGTATCTGTGTATCCGTATAACAATTTTTTTAATTTTAATGTTATTATCTATATTCGAACAACGGGAAAAAAAGTAACTTTCTTCTACCGGACGTGCAGACGCACGGCTGTGTAGGTGGGTACCACCCTTACCTTGCAGAGATTCATCGAATCCGTACTGAGCGCATCTCTTCATCTTTCGTATTGCGCACCGCTAAGGAATGGAATTCTCTGCCTGCGTCTGTATTTCCGGGCTCATATAACCCGAGTTTCTTTAAAGGTAGAGTGAATAGGCATCTTCTGGGTGAGCTCGCTACATCCTCGACCACATCTTTGCCCCTAAGCAAGATTGTGGTCAAAAGCAAACCTATTCGTTATAAAAAAAGGTGATTCCACTTACCCTTGGTAAGTTCTGTGGCCATCTCTCTTCCCATTAGTCCAACCTCTTGAATATTGGAAGGTCTGCGCCGTCACAGCTGATAGGGTCACCAGGATAAGCAGTACTGTTACGTTTGTCATCATCGTATCTGAAAATAAATTTTACTGGTTTAAGAATAAGGATGAAACTGGCTTCCCACGTCTTTTTTCAGTAAGTTAAAGTGAGGTGTACTAAGATCTTGGTGCTCCAAAATCGTTACCTTCACCTTCTAGCGGTGCACTCTGCTGATCAACGGACAACGGATTTTTTTGGTGACTCTGCGATTCTACATGTCAATTCTGATTAGAATTCTAAGAAATTAGCAAAACCACGACTGTGGTGTTATTTTTAAAGGAATTGAATTGAATGTATCCTATGCCACTAGGATGTATCTATATGGGCTGATGACGATGACAGATTCTCAGCTGCTAGTTTTTTTCCAGGCGTACTGTGTGGGTCAGAAGGGATCTGCTCTTTTCGACCTTAAATTGAAGGGAGTTCAGACTGCTCCACATATTTTTAACATACACTAGTTTTTGCCTTCTTTTTTTTTTTTTTTTTGAATGACTACGCTGTTGGCCGCTGATGGCCTTGACAGCTTCACCGAGCAAGAGCCTTCAGCACAGACAAATGACAATATTTAAAAAAAAATAAAAAGGTGCTGCATATTAGGTGAATGTTAATTAGTTGCGAAAGTGAATCAGCACACAAAATTGATTGACAACATTCCCCAAGAAAAATAGGTTGAAATATGAAAATAAAATTTTACTTTCTATACAACTTGTGCAGTCAGCTGATTTGCCTATGTGGTAAGTCGAATTTACTTTAGAATTTCATATACTCAGGTAAGATTCTTTAGGAAAAGTTGTTCAGTGTGACAGGAAAAAACATAAAAACAAAAATCACCCCCTAAAGTTTCGCTAATCTATATCTATATATCTATCTATATATATAAAAGAAAGTCGTGTAACAAACACACTTATAACTCAAGATCGGCTGGACTGATTTTGATCAAATTTGGTATGGAGGTAGCTGATACCCTGGATTAACACATAGGCTACATAATTTTCCGAAATTCCCACGGGGACGCAGTCCCGGGTGTAAAGCTAGTAAAAATAAATTAAAAGACGGCCAAAGTAAACAATGCCTGGCCAATCAATACTCAAGACGGAAGGTCACCACAATTTGTAGAGATGGCATCAAACGGGTTATTGAAGAACTCTTTAACGCCACGACTCAGTTTAATTACCTAATCAGCATAGTTAATTAAATAATTACAGGCAACCGTTTCGACTCAACCCTGTGCAACGTAAATTCGATATCGGGATGATGAAAGTAATTATTCTGACATTGATTAATGGTTTCCAACGGTTTCCGCGAATCGGGAGTCGTAAACAGATGTCAGGTAGCCATACAGCTTACCCAGGTTCTGGGCCAGGGGGTAAATCAGATTTTATATTAGCACCTAGTCAAATAAATAAACGCAACTTAAAATAGGTATTTTTTAAATATTTATTTTAATTGTACAATAACTATTTCAGAAGTAACTTTCGAGGGTCTTCAACAAAACGGTTTATGAGATCTTTCGTAAAAGAATCGCCCATAGAGTGAACAGCCGAGCGCAGTATTCTCGCTTGCAGCAGCTAGTAGGTAGAACGGCCGCACCGCACGATTTTTAGAAGTTGTATATTGTATTGCAAATGGTAAAAAGTTATTTTTCTTAACTTTTATTTAAAAAAATAGATAGTTAGAAGGGACGTAAACAAATTCCAGGGGCCCCCTAACTAAGGCAAACATAATACATTTGTTTAACTTTTACTTTGACACAGAAAACAGTATTTCACTAACAACTTGCAAAACCTTTTCTCCCGTCTTACTTTAATAATGATATTTGCTGTTGACCATAATCTGGCTAAGGGGCAACGATGAGTTTGAGGATGTAGCAAGATATTCAGAAAAAGATAGAAAAAGTCTATTTACGCCTTGGATTTGAAAGACCAGTTTCTCATTCAAGATACGATTGACCATGAATCAGTAACATCGATAATAATCAGATTACTGATTACTATTTTGGGATAGAACTCAGTCAATCTTTCTTTTTCTTATAAAATGCGTTAGTGAAATTGTGGTCGAGGATGAGGCCCAGAAGAAACCTATTGATGCGAACTATTCACTCGAAAGTTTAGTCTTGTATTCACTTCTTATTTTTTTTATTTTTTTTTTATTTGATTTCTTAACAAAGTATCGACTGTATGAGCTCGGGTATACAGAAGCAGGCAAAGAGTGAGAGGTTTACAAAGTCAAACTGCTAGTGGTCACTGACATAAGAGATATAACAAGCGATAAAAACTGTAATGAAGCCAAGAATATTAGTATTCCACAGATGATATTCAGTAGTTAATAAGGCGCTTGGGAGTAGCCTAAAAATGAACTGTGTTGGATTTAGGAATGTATACACACACACACTACACTCTTAAAGGCTCATACCAACGTTTTCCCTTACGTGGGTCCCTTGGAACATACTTACACGACCACCCACGACCCAAGAACAAACATCTGCTTTTTATATAAATAATTGCACCGACTGGGAATCAAACTGTGCATGTGGTGCTGTCCTGTAAGTGGTAAGACATTTAGTTCTAAATTAAGTTAGCTTAAGTAATATCCGTATCAGTGTACTTGCTGTTGGTCAGCAAAATAAATAAAATAAAATAAAATAAACCCAGGACTCGTTGATCAAGTGGCAGCTTCACTACCACTCCACCAAACCGGCGGAGTGGTAGTGACGCTGCCACTTGATCGACTTGATCAGAAGGTTTACTGTTGGTGTAAGAAGGTTTATTATTGTAGAATAAATATTTCCACAGCAAATATCTATCAGCTCCGTGGTCACCGAGGTCTCAGTGAATCGGTGAGACGTACACAGAGGCAGGGAAGCAACGTACACAGAGGCAGAGAACCTGATGGGTGACCAAAAGTTGCAATTTATGATGAGCGTTTCCGTGCTTTGGATGGCACATTAAGCTGTCGATCTTGGCTGTTGTTGATTGACTACAGTTGTTAAAACCAAGTCACAGGTCATTGTGCGGTTTGAAAACTCTGACACCAGGGTTAGCCAAGTTCGCCACACACTTGACTATACCTACAGGATAAGAAGAAGAAGACTGAGACTTTTGGTGACAGAGTCAAAATAGCTTTATATTCAGGATGTTGCTTATTACAAGTCAAAGTTACATTTAAGATTTAAATACGCAGTATCAAGACATGAAGCGGTGATAGCCCAGTTGGTAATGAGCCAGACTTGTAATCCGAAGGTAGAGTGTTCAAATCCTGGTGCGGGCCTGTACCACTAAATTCGTCTTTTCGGATTTATATACGGATTCCTAATTATCACTTGCTAAACGGTGAAGGAAAATATCGTGATGAAACCGGCCTGTCCAAGGAAGTTTTTGAAAGACGAGCGGTCCACCAACCCGCATTGGGCCAGCGTGGTGGACTATGGCCTAAATCCCCTTGGGCTGGTAAAAAAAAAACATGAGGACTGTATTAGGACTGGTGACTTTAAATTAGTTAGCGAAAATTAACCCGTCGCGTGCTCGTTTTTTTATTATTATAAGATAGGTAACTCTTGACCTCAATATTGACCAAGGTCATAGATGAGGTCGACGATGGAGCGAGTAAACCCAGAAAATGCTTATTAAGGCACTGGTAGTCCTACGCACCAACGGAACACAGCAAGCTGTTTGGCATCGGACTTCAGTAGAAGGGTGGTTGCGAACCAGTCGGCCCTTCACAGAGCCTACCACACCGCATAAGACCATAGGACGCCACCTCAGATTCAGAACAAATTGAGGTGTCGTTGCCTGGGATTACTAGGAGGCAGGTCTCATTTGTGTTTCCTTAGTCGCCTCTTACGACACCCACGGAAAGAGATGGGGTTGTGTTATTCTCAACCGATCACCACACGGCAAATCTCGTACACCGTGTGTACAAAAAGCACGCGAAGGTTTAAGGATGTGACACACATACACAGATATACAGATCCACAAATACATACGTCAAAGGTTAAGAGGAGTGAGTAAAAAAATAATATGTGGACTTTATAGGATCGTAATGTATGGCGTATTAAATATAATAAAGCAAATAAAAGCATAAGCTTGCAATAAATTAAAATGACATTATATGACCGTGTTTACGGCAAAGCGGTAAAGGTAATAGGGCCAGATACATAATAAACTGCGGTGATAGCTCAGTTGGTAATGAGCCAGACTTGTAATCCGAAGGTCGTGGGTTCAAATCCTGGTGCGGGCCTGTACCACTAAATTCGTCTTTTCGGATTTATGTACGGATTTCTAATTATCACTTGCTCAACGGTGAAGGAAAACATCGCGATGAAACCCGCCCGTCCAACAAAATTCATTTTCGAAAGACGAGCGGTCCACCAACCCGCATTGGGCCAGCGTGGTGGACTATGGCCTAAATCCCCTTCATGTTTCGAAAGGAGGCCCGTGCCCCTCGGTGGGGACGTATATGAGCTGGTAAGACATAATAAAGTATGTTTATTAAAATGAGATGAAGAAAGGATTCGCTTCTTCTTCTTCTTAGCGTGTACACAGTGTGACATTTTACCGACTTCAAAAAAGGAGGAGGTTCTATGTTCTATGTTCGACTGTATGTATTTTTTTTAATGTATGTTCACCGATTTCTCCGCCAATTACGGACCGATTTTCACAATTCTTTTTTGTCCGAAAGAGTATGCTCTAGAGGTGGTCCCATATAAATTTTAACGAAAATGATTCAGCGCTTTTAAAAAAATCAACAAAAACAAAAAAAATACTACAAACCAGAACATCATCTAACTAAATAAATGAGTGACATTTTCGTTTGTGGTTATCTGCTAATAGGCATTGCAGTCTGCAAAAAATACTGTTGTTGGGATCGAAGTCGGTGACTCATACGTTTTTAACGTGGAAAATTATTAATTATTACACTTTTTACTGGACTTTTTATAAAAGATTTCCATGTGTATTCAAAACTTACCTTTAGAAAAATGTATGACAATTGACAATAATTATACAAAAAAATAATAAAAAGGGCTGTTATAGAATTTCTAATCATCTGTTAGGACTTTGACTTTGATCGATTAGCGCCTATTAGCTATTAGTAGCTGAGGTCTAGGTGAAAGTAAAAAAAAAAACGCATTTGCTACAAGCTACGAGAAGCTACGGCGTAGACACCTACGACGTAACAGTAAACTACAAAAACGAGCTATGGGCATTGTAGTGAGAAAACTAAGTTGCTCTTCGGTATTAAACCAATTTGTAGACTATTTTGAACTCACGCACTTGGTTATAAAGTGCAAAATGGTTTAGCATGATGGCATTGAAAAGAGGGAATAATTTTAGAACAAGAATGTTATTTCTCTAATACGTTGATAAGCACTTTAAAGCGTTCGTTCGGAACCGATCAGCGAGGTTAAGTACCTTTACAGAGTAGGGGGAATTTGTTGGGTGACCGTCAGACAAACCTAATTTTCTCAAATTCCCACGGTAACAAAGTCCCGGGTATCCTCAAGTAATATCATAAGATCTTTGGAAGTAAGTACTCATGCTTAAACTTCCGCCCGCATCTTCATTCAAGTATAATTTAAGTTTGAGCCTAAATTAAACCGGTGTAATATGTAGAAAGAACCCAGTACCCGATTTATTAAAACAAGAAAAAAAAGAAGAGAAATTTAAAAGCGAATTATTAAATATTCTGTATAATAAGGGGAAATTTTACATGTCTTGTAATTAAGCTGTTGGTTTTGTACAATAAATAAAATAAAATAAAATAAATAATATTACAAAATTGAAGATTTTTAGATGATATTAAGTTTTAAGTAATTAAGTGATATTATAATAAGTATTATTGAAATGTAGCGTCCACCTCTTTGCAGCGCCCTAGCAGGGTGTGTACAGGAACCTCTAGCTCAGTGGTTCCCGAATTCTTTTGGCTACGGAACCCTTTTTGGTTCACCATTTTGGGGCGGAACCCTAGCTCAAGTAACAAGGTAAACTATAACTGTAACATTGTTTTTTTTTACGTAAAATCACACCATACCGAGGCTTTGTGGCTGTGTTCGCATCTTGTAAGTATAGTTTAATTTTAAACGATGGACTTTTTAAGATAAACCTACATAACACCTACATAATTATAAAGAGGAAAGATTTTATTGTTTATTTGTTTGTTTGCATCGAATAGGCTCCGAAACTACTGGACCGATTTGAAAAATTCTTTCACCATTAGAATCCTACATTATCCAGGATGGACATAGGGTACATGATTTTCCCGAATTCCCACGGGAACGAAGTCCCGCGCGGGAAGCTAGTATTATATAAAAGGTGAAGCGATTTACAATACCTAGCTAAACTAAAAAAAACATCGAAATCTTGAACCCTAGGGTTCCGCGGAACACTATTCAGGAAACGCTGTCTAGCTGTTTAACTGAGTTATACACTAAGGTCAGTGTTCACCAAAAATTTAACCAACGATTAGCAGCTAACCTGAGATTTGACAATGTCATTTTCATAAAAAAAAATTGACATTTTGTCTGATTAGCTTCTAACCGCGGTTTAACCGTTGGTTATATTTTTGGTGAACACAGGCCTAAGACATCTGTACATTTTTGAGCAAAAAAAAACTATTATTATCTTTACAGATAATTAGGTAGATATAACTCTGAATTAAGTTATTTATTAATTTCATAAAAATATAGTCTATAGCCGCGATAGCCCAGTTGGTAATGAGCCAGACTTGTAATACAAAGGTCGTGGGTTCAAATCCTGGTGCGGGCCTGTACCACTAAATTTGTCTTTTCGGATTTATGTATGGATTTCTAATTATCACTTGCTCAACGGTGAAGGTAAACATCGAGATGAAACCCGCCCGTCCAAGAAAATTTTCAATAGACGAGACGAGACGAGAAATTTTCAATAGACCCACCCGCATTGGGCCAGCGTGGTGGACTATGGCCTAAATCCCCTTCGTGTTTCGAAGTGAGGCCCGTGTCCCTTGGTGGGGATGTATATGGGCTGGTAAAAAAAAATAGTTTTCGGATAAATTTATTAACAATAACATTTTCATCTAAAATGCCACAGTTTGGTCTACCTTTTTGTGGTTGGCACTAAACTAGGTAGACAGGTATAAACAAGTAACTTCGAATTCGTATTTTCAAATTTTAAAGTTTTCTGTATGGTTATATATGGAAATGCAGATAATTTTATTGCGAACACTATGGTATTCGGTCGACACGAAACACGAAAAAAAATTTTTTTTTTTTTAATACCTGTGCCGGGAAATTTTATGTCGACCAAATCTAGTTTTGTTTATTAATCTATACTTATCTACTAATATAATAAAGTAGAAAGATTTATTTGTTTGTTTGTTTACATTGAATAGGCTCCGAAACTTCTGGACCGATTTGAAAAATTCTTTCACCATTAGAATACATTATCCCTAAGTAACATAGGCTATAGTTATTAACGATACTAGTGTCGTAGGTAATGTGTAACGTGAGCCCATTTGAAACACGAGCGAAGCGAGTGTTTTATAGGGCTCCAGTTACACATTACCTAAGGCACGTATATTGTTTAACGTTTTACAATGCAGTAGCCGAGGAATAGAAACAAAAAAAAATGTTGTCAAAAACTTACATCGTATAGGTATATCCAAAGTTCTTAAAAGATAGTATTTTCCAATAAACATTCACTGAAAACTTGTTACAATTGAACAATGTGCACTAATATTTTACGATTAAACACAAAACATTAAGGAATTAACATTTTTATAACACAAAAATAATTTTGTTGAACAAATAATTTCAAATGGCGGGCAAAACAATGGCGAGCAAAATATTTTTCCACAATTATGAGGCAAAGGCTAAGATAAATAAAATGCCAATTGCGCCTACAGAAATTATTAAATAGTTCAATTATTTGTTAAAAATCAGATTTGTTTTATTGAAAAAGTAAAATAAATAATTTACGTTTATATTTTATTTCACTAAAAATGAAGATTTTTGTCATAAATAATTATTTTGTCAGGCATAAAAACTCTTTGCTGTCATTCTATATAGCCAGTATGAAGCTTTATGAAAAAGCTAATCTCTCACTTGTCAAAAGGGTCATTGAATTATCAAATCAGCTACTCTTTATTGCGCCATACATTTTTGTCAGTATTTTATTCACTTTTTGATTACTTTTTATGCATCATTTGATTAAAAAAATAACTTTACTGGATCACAGAATAGCCACTGAAGTTGAATTTTGGTATATGAAAAATGGTTTATTTGCTCATTAGTTCAAATATTTTTTTTATTTACAAAATCTTCTTCTCATTTCAAATTACATAACATGACGTGTGTTTTATGGGGTACGTAAACGTACACTCTGTGGCCATGTTACGGGGCCATTTCCGAGCAACTGCATTGTAATATAATTTTCCCGAATTCCCACTGGAACGAAGTCCCGGGTGGAATGCTAGTATATTATATTATCAAAATTTAAATTTCATTAGAAAACTCTATGGATGAAGGTCGCTCAAAGGTGGGATCTTGTACTTTTAAAAATACTGGAAGGTCACATTGTACTCCGAATGCTCTCAGGAAACACAGAAACACTCAAGTTGCACAGTAATTAGACTGATTACTGTTACCAGGACCAGTACAGACCGTAACACGTAATTACCGTCTTTTTTTCTCGAAGCAAAGTGCTATTAGCTCGTTCGTTTTAAAGGTTGTCCTTTTTTAACCAATTAAAAAAAAGAGGAGGTTATCAAATAAACAGACGGACATGACGAAACTGTAAGGGTTCGTAGTTTACAACGGATACCCTTACCCTTGCTGTCTGTCCCGGCGGTTGTCGATTGACTACAGTCGTTAAAATCAAGTCAGAGGCCATTTTGCGGTTTGAAAAACTCTGACACCAGGTTTAGCCATAGTCAAGTTCGCCACACACTTGACTATACCTACAGGATAAGAAGAAGAAGAATGGATCCCTTAATAAAAACATACCAATCCTGTTATCAGCTAACAGTGTAATCCTTACTGATATAAACGCGAAAGTATGGATCTTCATCTTCATCAGCCCATATACGTCCCCACTGCTGGGGCACGGGCCTCCCTCAATAATATGAGGGGTAAATGCCATACTCACCACGCTTGGTAGACGGGTTGGCGAGGGTTTTGATATAATTGCAGAGTTTTCCTTCTCTGTGTGCAGATGAACTTGCTTGCATATTTACCTTAGTCGCCTTGTACGACACCTCGGTAAGAAAGAGGGTGGTCCTATTCTCTCTGCCGGGGACTCACACGGCTAAAGAAAAACGGCTAAAGAAAGTATGGATGTTTGTAACTATTTCATGCTCAAACGGCTAAACCAATATTGATAAATTTGGTATGGAGGTAGCTGACACTCTGAACCCTCGCGCGATTCGTACACACCCGTATGTGTAGGATTTGTATCGCAGGCGCGTAAACAAGCTACATATTTTTCCACACATAGGCTACATATTTTTTCCTTATTCGCACAGGAACGAAGTCCTGGGCGGAAAGCTAGTTTGCTATAAAATTATTTATAAGCGTAGAGAACTTTGTTTTGTGGACATTTTTATCTATATTCTAAGGTTTAACTTTTTTTTAGTCACCCCATTATTATAGTAGTGACTGTAATCAAAATTTTAAATAATTTTCCACGTCAAAAACGTAAGAGTCACCGACTTCAATCCCAAATAATTTTGTTACAGAGATCCCATAATCCTAAACTATTTATCATCAGCTTCATCATCAGCTCAGCAACATCAGATGGTGACCATTAGATGCAAAAATCTACATAGATTAAGATAATTTCTGATAAACAGTGTATATGCCTACAAAATTTGAGGGTTTCCCTCGATTTCCCCAGGATCCCATCATCAGATCCTGACCTAGTGACAATGGGACCACCTCTGGCGTATGACCTACCAAATAAAAAAAGAATTATTCAAATCGGTTTATAATTGCCGGAGTAATCGCGTAACAAATATTAAAAAAAAATACAGTCGAATTGAGAAACTCCTTCTTTTTTGAAGTCGGTTGAAAAAACCCGGTCAAGAGCGTGTTGGGCCACGCGTACTGTAGGGTTTCGTAGTTGAAATACTACAATTTATTACTTGATCAACCGGTTAACTTGAAAAAAATACTAAGCTGTGATAGTTTTTCTTTTAATTTCGTTATATTTTCTAGCACTGTGAATTTTCAGATTTTTATAACCAACGGTTTAGCTGGCAGTGTGGTTTAAAGTGTTCATAACAAAAATGGACGCTTTGTAGCTTAATATTTTGCAAAGGGATCCCTAAATTGAAAAAAGTTCTTAACAAATCCTTGCTATCTTTAAAAAACTATCCAATGACATACCACACGATGCTAGTAAAAAAATTCATCCCTTCTTTACGTGTATTGGAGTAAGGTGTACAAAAAAATCTAAATGTTGTTTTGCCGATTTGTCGGCGTAATCAATACAACCGTGCTAAATTTCAGCTTTATAGTATAAAGCCTGGGTTCCTAACCTGGGGGTAATTACCCCTGCGGGGGGTAAATCAGCTATTTTACAGGGGTAATGAAGAACCTAATTATTAGAATCGTAAAAAAAATATTATTGTGAACCATATTCATGGCAGTGCTACAAAGAATCTTCAAAGTTTTATGCAATGAAGTTCTTGCAAAAATTAATTCTCTTTTATACCATACAGAGGCACCAAACAGAGGACACAAAAGAAAGAGTTCACATAGAAATATCATAAATTATTGTTAAGCTGAACTAAGTAAAAACTTTTAAACTTTCTAAGATAAATCTAAAATTCAATGTGTTATATCACCCCCGACATTCGATTGCTTATAACTTTTAAACGGCTGAACAGATTTTAATCAAATATAACTAAAAACCACTTCAATTACGTCAGCTTTCAAACAAAAAAAAACCGAATTTAAATCGGTCCATTCGTTTAGGAGCTACGATGCCACAGACAGATACACAGACATACAGAAACCCAGATACACACTGCAAACTTATAACACCCCTCTTTTTTGTCGGGGGTCAAAACAGTCTACTAAAATAAAAAACCCCTTAAAAAGAAAACCAATAGTTAATTATTATTAAAAACAAACCTGTAACAACTTCAATGAGAGCGCGAAAATGACGTCACGACGTCGGTTGTCGAACAAAATTCAAATGGGGACCGAACACCGGCTTCTTCAAAGGAAATAGTTGGACTACCCGCTCAAGTAGAACTGAGTCCTTTTATATTGCTGCGGGCTCTGTTACAGTGGGCGCGAGAATAAAGGGGTAGGATTTTCTCATTTGGGAGCTACTGTACCTCTGGGGGTTGAGTATTTCCTAATAAAAGCATGTCTCTGCGTCATAAAGCATTCATTTATTTATTTAGGCTGGTCTGATATTAACTTAGTTGGTGATTATCTTGTCTACTGGTCTGAATATTGCGGTTACGGGTTCAATTCCCAACCAACACAAATATTTGTAAATAATCCTACTACTGTTGTAAACGCGAAAGTTTTTATATGTATGATTGTATAGATGTATGGATATTTGTTACTCTTTCACGCTCAAACGGCTGGACGAATTTTGATAAAATTTGGTATAGATGTAGCTGACACCCCGGATTAATATTAAGGCTACATAATTTTCCAAAATCCCCACGGGGACCACGTCCGGCGCGGAAAGCTAGTATTTTCATTAAATTTTTTGTAAGCTTTTCTGAGGAATCTGAGTATCATGTGTGTATTTTATGTATCTTTGTTTGTTTTTCCTTTATGAAGTATGCAATTAAGTATTTCTGTCTATCTTTGGATGTACAAATTTATAAAGAAATAGAAATAAAGTAGTAAATGGGTAATCTAGCACCCATTGCAAAACCTTGCTTACTTTAGGGTTCAACTCAATTCTTGATGAAACAGTGTCCACGATTTTCATGCTTTTGTTAAATATTAAAATACTTAAAATGTACTCGAATATTGTTCATAATTTATGCTTTACAAAGGGGTTTGAACATTTTGACATAGTGGTAATCTGAAAATTTTGGAATAATCCAAAAAAGCGCGACGCATCATTAAACTAGTGTATATTGATAGAGGATCTATAGACAAACAAAAAATGTTCAGGGCATATAGTCCTAAAGCGTACAGGTTTTGAGATATTCTATGTTAAAGATCCTGATGATACTCACATTTTTTGTTCGTCTATAGATCCTCTATCGATATATACTGGTTTCATGATGTGTCGCGTTTTCAAACAGTCTCGAAAAATCATGGTAACCACTATGCCAGGCTCCCATACAAGGAAAATATATCAGAACATTTTAAAAGTGCTACAAATAAATAATTTGTTGCCGACTACTTACCATTAAAAAATCACCCTGACCTTTAAACTTAAAATAAAAATGTATCTCAAACTTGACCCAACATTTTAATAAACTTTTTAACTAGTCTCTTTTATAGTATAGCTATTAAAGCACTACTCTGTTTCAAATTTTATTTTATAGCACCATTATAACTGCTCCCGGAACGCTGTTTTCAATGCCACCTACGGGAACTGCAGCTCTAGCACGATAACGACAAACTCGCGCTCGGCTCACGCTGAAACATCACTTTGATTGCGCGAGGGTCCCGCACAAAGGCTTGCTCCTATGGCGTTGTCAATGTTGACATTTTGACTTATTACGAGTAGGACCGCGGTGTTGTCGCGGTGCTGTTACTATCGTACTCGGCCTGCTGATGATAGCTTTGTGGTTATTCTAAATATATATTTACTTAAAAAAATTGATATTTGTTTAATCGTTTATTGCAAATTTTGATGAATATTATACTCCATCTTAAAGTTATTTGATTACAAAGTTTTTTAGCCAGTTACAAAGTCTTCTCCTCAAACTTTTTTGACATATGATTTTTTTTTACGGTTTGGTGTTATTGTTATTAAAAAAGTTCAGTTTAATAGGCTGACTTAAAGACTCCGGATACTAAATGCCATGATGTCATAATGTGCAAGGAGCCAGATAGCACGAGTGTCAAAATGTTCAAAATTATCATGACCAAATGGCCAACTGTCAGAATGTTCATCTATCCTTAATTTTCGATAAATAATTTAAAGTCATAATTCAATTTACTATTATGCTCTTTCTTTGTAAACTTGAGCACCGTAGGTACTTGAATAGTTTTAAGATTATAATCAAATAGAGGGTGATCCATAATATAAGATTTTATTCTAGTATGGACACCGTTCTCTCACAAAGGTGTACTACACAATCAACACGGTCTAGGGATATTGCACGATTTTTCATATAAAAGAGGTCTGTTTGAGCAGCTATAAAAACATACTCGAGATACATGGAGCGCTATAATTATCACACAAGCAAGTGCTAAACCTGAATTTTCAATTCTAGTCAATAAATTTTGTTTTACTTGAAATTTGTGAAAACGTGATGGAAACGAAAACGAAAATGCACTTTTTGCCTGCTTTTTGTATAAAAATAGTCGAATTTACGCAATATTTTTTTTCATTTTCGCCCCCTTTTCACAAATTTCATGTAAGCAAAATTTATTGATTAGAATTGAAAATTCAGGTTTAGCACATGCTCGTCTGAAAATTATAGCCCTCCATGTATCTCGAGTATGCTTTTGTAGCTTCTCAAATAGACCTCTTTTGTATGAAAAATCGTGCAATATCCCTAGACCGCGTTGATGTGTATATTTTCATAACTGTGCGAGTGCAATTATACTTAAGATACTTTTGTATAGAGTGGAATAAAATATGAATATTTTTTTAATTTTTAATACAGGGAATTACAAAATAAATCAATGGTATTTTTTTCAAAATGTATACATATACAATGTAATGGCCTTATTGCTTAACAGCAATTTTTTTCAGGCAAAAAATTGAGGCCAATTTGATTTCATAATAATGCTGCCAGCGCTGTTGAAATTAATTAATTACAAAGTTCAGGTTGTGGCGAATTCAGTTAGGTGCTGAAATTAATTGGTTAGTTCTACATACTAAGGTATATTTTAAGAATATGTTGTGTTTGTTTTGATTAGATATTAGCTGTTATTTTTCATATGAAAATGATACCAAGCCTAGGTGAAAATTTTTTAATGTTTAGGCACCTCACTGAACATTTACATTAAAAATATTGTCAAAATTTATATTAAAATGTTGTCAATGTCAAAAAAATAGCTTTATATCATAGACCATTCAGGATTTTACATAAAATAAGTCAAAGAAGTGAATTTTATTAGCATTTTTAACTTTGCATACCTATTTGCAAAGGTGCAGTCTTCCCGAGAGAAAAATTGACAAGAAACTCCTTTCACTCAGTCATAAAAATTCCCTTACTTTCAAATTTTAATTGACTTCATATCTGAATAACTCTGGTGCTAAGCAATTTATTTCCATGGTTGCTTGTCTAATAGATAAAGTTCATTTTATTAAGTTTTTGTTTAATTATTGTCTTAAATTTTTCTAAGTTTTGAATACATATGGGAATCTTATCATACTCGTGTTGGCTTTCCTTTTTAAATCGTTTTTTGAGTTTTAAGGAACGTTGACGTTATAATCAATTCAACACCAGCTAGCTACTACTGTACCTGTAATTTTGTTGTTTTCTGGACTGGAAATGAAAGAAAAACTTGGAAACTGCCAGCTGCCAACTCTTCCCAGGCATAAGCCAATAAGTGGGATAATCATCATATCAGCCTATTGCAGTCCACTGCTGAACATAGGCCAGGCGTCCTACACTACGTTTGCCAAGACGTGGTCTCCATTCGAGAACCTGTCTACTCCAACGCTCGTCGGTTCTGCGACAGACATGGCCAGCCCACTGCCACTTCAGCTTGCTACACTTTTGGATAATATCCATCACTCCGGTTTTCTGTCGGATGACCTCGTTTCGGATTCTATCCCTTAGCGAGATCCCGAGCATGGAGCGCTCCATTGCTCGCTGAGCGACGTGCAATCGGTGGGCCAACCTCACTGTCATGTTCCACGTTTCGGCTCCGTAGGTCATGACTGGTAGGACGCATTGATTAAAGACCTTGGTCTTTAGACACTGCGGGAGTGGCGACGAAAAGATATGACGCAGTTTCCCAAATGCTGCCCAGCCAAGCTGCACTCTTCTGGTGATTTCTCGCTCGAAGTTGTCTCTACCTAACTGCAACGCTTGCCCGAGGTATATGTATTCCTGAACAACATCGAGCGTAACACCGTCAAGAGAGATCTGCCTGGACACGACATTATCATTGAACATGACCTTGGTCTTGTCCAAGTTCATCCCAAGGCCGACACGTCTCGAGGCAGCGTTAAGGCTGTGCAGCATTTCTTGCAGGACTTGTGGTGTTTCTGCCAATATTATTATGTCGTAAGCGAAGCGGAGGTGCGATAGAAATTTGCCGTTGACATTGATGCCCAGTCCATTCCAATCTAGCGTCTCAAAGACGTCCTCTAGAGCATTGTCAAACAGTTTCGGGGATATGACATCCCTCTGTCTAACACCTCTGAGCAATTGGATTGGTCTTGTACGATGGTTTTGTACTTGGACTGTCATCGTTGCCATATTATATAGGCTTCTCAGCACCTCCACGTATTGCCAATCGACTTGGCAACGCTGCAAGGACTCCAGAACTGCCCAGGTCTCGACTGAGTCGAAGGCTTTCTCGTAGTCCACAAAAGCTAGACACAGTGGCTGGTTATACTCTTCGCTGGTTATAATCTTCGCGGTTATAAGTGGAATACTAGGGTTTTATTGTATTGTGAGCGAAATGTCTCAAATATGGCAAAATGTAGCTCCAGAACCACATGATGAAGTGCTTACCCCGATAGGGATTATAAACGTGAGTGTAGTGTATAGATGGGGGTTCACAGAAGCCCGCGCATTAGGTAATACCATTTTCATTGCAAAATCATTCCTAATACAACAGCAAAAAGTGCATGAATGTGGTGACCTAATGTTCCATTTTATTTATTTAGGACAATCTGTAGTGACTACACTAATTCTTAAAAATATTAAGCATTAAAATAATTAGAATTACGTGCGCTACCAAAATAGGTGCCACAACAATCGTATTCAAAAGATAACAGCAAAGAATTTTTTTAAAGATACAGTAAGAATCAAATAGGAAGAAAAAAGAAAAAGTTAGAAAATGTTACACATAACAGAAACATGAAGATGATTATTGCTTCTCAAAATTAAGATTAGGATTATAACATTTTTAGGGTTCCGTAGTAATCTACGAACCCTTATAGTTTCGCCATGTCCGTCTGTCCGTCTGTCCGTCTGTCCGCGGGTTTCCTAAGAAACCCTTGGTACTACAGAGCTGAAATTTGGCACGGTCATAAATATTAACTACGCCGTCAGAACTGTAGAGTGAAATCTTAGAAAAAAAATTTTTTTCGGGTGTCTCCCATAGACGTGAAAGGGCGATGAATTTTTTTTTTCTAGCCAATATGACTAAATGGGGCGTCATAGGATAGCTTTTTAAAAGACAGAATGGGTTTACTACAAACGTTTTTCGATTCAGCACTTTGTTTGCCTAATATAAATTTTTAAAGTGAAAATTTTTGTCAAACACAAGTGTCCCCCCCTCTACCAGCTAAACGGTTGATCCTAAAAATGTGAAAAAATTCACGGTGGTAGTATATACAATGAAATTATAAGGAAAACTATCACACATAAGATGGCTCTTCAAGTTTGCGAGTAATAGTCGACCAAGTGCCAAACTTAGTTGGGATTAATAAGAATATATTTACTAATATTAGATCCTTGGTACCACAGAGCTGAAATTTGGCATGGTCATACATATTGATTGCGCCAACAGATTTAAGAAATAAAATTTTGGAAAAAAACATTTTTCGGATGTTTCCCATACACGTGAAAGGGCAATGGTTTTTTTTTTCTCGCCGATATCATCGAATGATATGTCATAGGATAGCTTTTTAAAAGATAGAAGGGGTTTACTAAGAACGTTTTTCGATTCAGCATTCCCTTTGCAAAAAATTAATTTTTAAAGTGAAATTTTTTATTAAAAACAAGTGTCCCCCACTACAAGCAAAACGATTGTTTTTAAAATGTGTAAAAATTCACGGTGATAGAATATACAACAAAATTAAAAGGAAAACTATCACACATAAGTTGGCCCTTCAAGCTTGTGAGTAATAGTCGACCAAGTGCTAAACGTTGGTGGGATTAATAAGAATATATTCACTCATATTAGATCCTTGGTACTACAGAGCTAAAATTTGGCATGGTCATACATATTGATTGCCCTGACAGATCTACAAAATAAAATAGTGGAAAAAAAAATTGTTTTTCGGGTGTTTCCCATACACGTGAAAGGGCGATGGATTTTTTTTTCTCGCCGATATCATCGAGTAGGTTATCATAGGATAGCTTTTTAAAAGATAGAAGGGGTTTACTATGAACGTTTTTCGATTCAGCAATCCGTTTGAGAAACATTAATTTTTATAATGAAAAAAATGTGGAATAATTCACGAGGGTAGCATTTACGACGAAGTGTACCCAATCCAAAATGGCTGCCATACAAGGTTCCACGCTAAAAGTGAGGCGAACGTTTTTCGATTCAGCAATCCGTTTGGGAAACATTAATTTTTATAAAAATAAAATGTGGAATAATTTACGAGAGTAGCATTCACGACGAAGTGTACACTAATCCAAAATGGCCGCCATAAAACGCTTAAAGTGAGGCAAGCCGAAAGCCAAACTGTATATATTGACATTTCAGGTGTCATTTAATAGGTTTTTAGGGGTGCTAAGTACGAAAATGATATCAAATTTATACAAGATCACCACGCGACCTGCTTTAGCTGCAGCTCGATATTATTATATTATCTCTAACAATAATAGTATCGCAAAAAAAAATAATAATACAAAAACAAAAAAAAAACTTTAAAAAAAAAAAATTCGCGCTCGCTTCGCTCGCGCATTAAATACTTCCATTGTGTTATATTTATCCCAAAACTACAATTATTTCTGAAACTACAAATTTTTAATACATTTCTTTTTGATACTATAGTATTTGGGGATTTTAACATCGACTATGACAATATGCTCGTAGACTATGACAATATGTTTGACGGCCGGTTTGGTCGAGTGGTAGTGACGCTGCCTCTTGATCGGCGGGTCCTGGGTTCGATCCCCAGTCGGGGCAAACATTTGTGTAAAAAGCAGTTGTTTGTTCTCGGGTCATGGGTGTATGTGTCTGTCTTTGTATGTTCCAAGGGACCCACAACACAAGGGAAAACCTTAGTGTGGGCCTTTGAGTGTGTAGCGTTTATTATTATTAGCGTTTATTAATTAAGAAACCAGCTGCATATTTGAACCATGCTGCTACGGAACCCTACAATGCGCGTGGCCCGACACGCTCTTGGCCGGTTTTTTTTATTCCTGAAACTCTGGTATGAGTCGTTCAAACTATACCTGGTTCAAGCTTATTGTATTCCCTATACCAGGGGTGGCCAACTTGATTATACCCAAGATCTCCTGTTTACTAACGAAACCCTGTGCGATCTACCAATTACATACTTCTTGAAATCTTAAATGAAACAGCGTAGTTCAGTACACAATCATGTAGTATTTTTTTATTATATTGAGAGAAAATACTTATTTTTTTATTTTTTTGCCTTGCCACGATCGACTGGACTAATAGTCGCGATCGACCGGTTGGCCACCCCTGCCCTAGACAATCTAGCTACTGCAGAACATTGAAGGAGGTTGGTTCTAGCTCACCTGACAGATCGACATATTTTTTTTAGAAGGCTGAGCAAAGAAATAGGCATAGAATGAATTTTTTATTTTTTTATTATGTGATGGGTTAACTCTTGACCAAGGTCATAGAAGAGGTCGACGATGGAGCGAGTTAACCCAGAAAATGCCAATTAAGCACTGGCACTGCTACGCACCAACGGAACATAGCAAGCTGTTTGGCGTCGGACTTCGGTAGGAGGGTAGTCCCGAACCAGACAGCCCTTACAGAGCCTATCACACCGCATGGGACCATAGGACGCCACCACAGATTCAAAACAAACTGAGGTGTCGTTGCCTATGCATTAGATGGATTACTAAGACGCAGGTCCTATTTGTGTTTCCTTAGTCGCCTCTTACGACACCCACGGAAAGAGATGGGGTGGTGTTATTCACAACCGACCACCATACGGCGGAAATTGGAAGCAGGTACGGGGAGGGAGGCCATAATTAAAGATCTTACACGTGTCTACCACATTGAGTCTACGAGTACATCTTTAATTAGTATATCAATGAGTTACGGTGGCTTGTAATTATGGTTAAAATTGTAATTGAAGTGCCATTGAAAAGGCGATGTTGATTAGTGATTGGCTTGGCGTGGGCGATTCTCGAAAGACCATGGTGTCGGCGGTGTTATATCTTAGTGTATAATTGTTTTGATTCAAGGATATCTGATAGATTATAGACTTTGTTACGCCCACGAATGCTCTTCATAGCACAGTGGCGCTTATACATAAATATACAATTATACACACCAACACGGTCTAGGGATATTGCACGATTTTTCATACAAAAGAGGTCTGTTTGAGAAGCTATAAAAGCATACTCGAGATACATGGAGGGCTATAATTTTCAGACGAGCAAGTGCTAGACATGAATTTTCAATTCTAGTCAATAAATGTTTTACTTGTTTGTTGAATAAAGCGTGACGGAACCGAAAACGAAAATGCACTTTTTGCCTGCTTTTTGTATGAAAATGGTCGAATTTACGCATTTTTTTTTCATTTTCGTCTCATTTTCACAAATTTCAATTAAAACAAAATTTATTGACTAAAATTGAAAATTCAGGCTTAGCACTTGCTCGTCTGAAATTTATAGCCCTCCATGTATCTAGAGTATGCTATTATAGCTTCTCAAACATACCTTTTTTGTATAAAAAATCGTGCAATATCCCTAGACCGTGTTGATGTGTGTATTTAGCTACCTTCAGGCACACGAGCGCCGAACAATTTAAGAGTTGAAGTGGTCACCATGGCCTAAATCATGGACTGGCAGTCCTCTATAAATTACAGCATTTCTCTTTAGGACGCATTGAAAGTGACAAATTGAACGGAACTTGACGCAGTAAATTGTAAACAAATTGAAATATATTAAAATTTTGTTAAAATTTTAAAGACTAAGTGAATTTTTGTATAAAGTTTTATTAATATTCAATTTTGTGACCATGAGAATATGCTTGGTTTGTAAATATAAACAGAAAAAAGGAGATAATCGGTCAATGTACAAGTATGTTTTTTTACAAACTGTTTTATTGAAAAATGTTGTTTTAAAACGTCTTAATTCTACTTTAAATGATTAGAAATTGTCGGGAAGACATTCCTCTTTTTCAAAGTATATATATAGTTATGTTAAAATGACTATAAAAGATAAAATTTTCGCATTTTCAATTTCGCTTGATTCGCCTGCTTTATTTCGCTAGTGCTTCCAAAGACAGTCGATAAAAACAATGTCGATAGAAACATGTTATAGGTATATTGGTGTAAAATATTACTTAATGTTACGTACAATGGCAAACAAAACCGTTTTTATTTTGTTGAGTACCCATGATTACTTTTTTAGGGTTATGTAGTAGACTACAAAGTTATAGTTTCGCCATATCCGTCTACTCGCAATTTTCTAAGAGACCCTTGATACTACAAAACTGTAATCACACCTTAGTACCTAAGCTTTTCAAGATAACAAGTAATGTTTGATTAATTTGCGCGTCGCTCGACACGCTCTTGAATGATTTTAGATAAATATTTAAGAGTTTACTAATCTTTATAAGAACAGTAAGACAGAATACATATCCAACCAAATTTCTTACAACAGATTTCCAACCGACGAAGTTTAAAAAAAAAATGGCTTCAAAATATGAATGTTTCGAAGAATTGGACATCAAAGAAAAGCCACGAAATATGTTCGAAGCATTTTGACCCTAACTGTTTCATAGGAAGTAGGAAATTGTTAAAATTTGGTAGTGTTCCTACAATATTTGAAGAAAATGTTCAAGGTAAAGGTTATACATAAGGGTTACTAGAAACATGTCACGATCCCCGCTAAGGGATAGTAGTAGGCTTTATGAACTATTGAATAATATTTCAAAACTGAAAAAAAGAGTACCAGTTTTGAAAAATTACATACTTTAACTTTTTATAAAGTAACACAGCTTTAAATATTATTGTTTTTGAAACTAATGCAAAAGATAAAGCTTATTTCTTTAGTTTGAGTCATGCTAATGTGAGAAAATGGTTTTATTGTTTACGCAAAATTGATGCTCTGCTGTAAGAAAAACAGATCATCTCATACTTACATACTTTTGGGGAAAAAGAAAAAATTAAGCTCTACATTCCGCTAGAGAACATAAATAGTCGACTTATCGACTTTTGGTCCTCACTTGTTAAAAGTACAACTTGAGCTGATTGCCAAGGCAAAGTAGGTACTAAGCACTAAGGCAAAGTACAACTTGAGCTGATTGCCTGCCTACCCCGCTGGGAATACATCGACTAATCGACTTTTGGCCTCACTACGTCGAGTTCGGTTTTCTGCCGCTGCCGCCTACAGCGCCAAAATGGCGAAAATCAAGTGGTCTCGTTTTTGATTTGACAACAGCCAGTCTAGTGGTATTTAACTTATTTCTATGTCTATGGTCAAACCGCATCATCACCATGAAGTATAAGCTTTATTCCCCACTCATTAATAGTTACATGAGGTTACATAACTGGTACAAATCTAGACTAAAACACACGTCAAAAAAGTCTAAGCAACACGCACGATTTTTCATACAACAGAGGCCTCTTTGAGAAGCTGTGAAAAGTATTTAAGACACGTATTTTTAATAAAATCTTTAGTGTGACCAAGTTCTATACTTGAATTTTCAATCCCTATAAATGAACTTATTTAGCTTGAAATTTGTGGAAAAGAGGGAAAAATGAAAATGAAAACGCAGTTTTTCTTTGCTTTTAGTATGGAAATGGTGAAATTAAATTTTCATTTTCGTCTCTTTTTCACAAACTTCAAGCTAGATAAAGTTCATTTATAGGAATTTTAAATTCGGGTATAGAACTTGCTCACACTAAAGATTTTATTAAAAATACGTGTCTTAAATACTTTTCACAGCTTCCTTCTCAAAGAGGCCTCTGTTGTATGAAAAATCGTGCATGTTGCTTAGACTTTTTTGATGTGTGTATTATAAAAGGAAATATTTGTGTTTTGTAAGCTTTTACCGAATAAAATCAAAAACCACTGAAACGATTTCAAAAATTATTTTGTCTATAAAAAGAGCCTTTATAGTTTTCCCGAATTCCCACGGGAAAGAAGTCCTGTGCGAAAAACTAGTTACTAATAAGTTCACATTTGGTCAAGTTAAAGTAACTGAGGTGGAATGGGTATGGTATAGAACTGTAGGGTAACCATACATAAACGCGCCACGGCTCATTCTGTATGAAGATAGCCGCATAGAAATACGACCGAGTTAGAAATAAATATTCATCTCCGCCACTTGCTCGGTGAAGCTGTGAAGGCCATCAGCGGCCAACAGTGTAGTCATTTAGAATAAAAAAATAAATATAAACATTCATTGATTCGACTACGCTTGCGGGTTTCACTTGTACGCTCCTACTCGACCCTACGACTGTCCAACGCTAGGACTGGTGCATCGACGGAGTCAGCGCCTATACACCACACCAGCTTCCACATTGTTGGTGTGTTTTACCAAAGGCCCCGGTAAAGCATCGATCCCGGCTGTTCTACAGTCGTTAAACATGTCAGGGGTGTTGTAGCGGTTTGAAAACGGTTTGAAGCTAAGTAAACCAACTCATTTTTCAGTTTATAAAAAGAAGTGAAACCTAACTAACAATTTCGGAACCAATTAAAGGTTCTCGTACTAACCATATTCTGCCTTGGTGTATTCCAGGTACATGCCTTTCACTATTTTTTTCTACATTTACTAAGTTGCAGATAATTGCAATGAAAATCATTTTTTATCTTCCTTTTACCGTCTTTTCCTTCAATTAAAATTTCCCTGTCTTATTCCAAGTATGCCAATTAACATCTAAATTTAACCCAAGTATTATTGTTGATTTAAATTTAAAACACCTTTTGATACCGTTTTGAGAAAACTGTTATTTTAACCAAATTGTTTTGTTTAAATTGTTGAATTTTTTCGTCACTTTTAAAGGAAAAAGTCTGAAAGAATGTTTCAATTATCAAGTAGAGTTATCTATCGCCCAGTTACAGAAACGTGTAGTGATCGGTTGAGAATAACACCACCTCATCTCTAAGGAACTAAAGAAACTCAAATGAGATCTGCCTCCTAGTAATCCATCAGGCAACGACACCTCAGTTTATTTTTAATCTGAGGTGGCGTCCTATGGTCTCATGCTGTGTGGTAGGCTCTGTAAAGGGCCGTCTGGTTCGCGACCACCCTCCTACCGAAGTCCGACGCCAAACAGATTGCTGTGTTCCCGTCGATACGTGGGAGTACCAGTGCCTTTATAGGCATTTTCTGGGTTAACTCGCTCCATCGTCGACCTCATCTATGACCTTGGTCAAATTTGGGGTCAAGAGTTAACCCATCTCATAATAAATAAAATAACGTTAATAACAGTTAAAGCTTCTTTAAACGTAATGCCGTTCTTACAAGACAGAGAGTCACTGCCGTACTCAGAGACGTCAATTAAAGTTAAAAAGTATTTAAAACAGAGTATGATGTTTAAAGTAGTATTAAGTTTAATGCACATCTTTGCAACTGAGTGATTAATTTTATAAGTTTCTAGTTATATTTCAGCACTCCATCGGGTTATTAACCCCATTGTTTACAAACCGTTTTGATCATACACTAAATAATTTCAGGTAATTCGGTCCTGTAGGAATCTCTACTAATATTATAAAATTGAATGTAAGTTTGTTTGTTCCGCTTTCACGCCAAAACTACTGAACCGATTTTGGTTTTTGGCACAGAGATAGATTAGACCTTAAGAAAGGACATTTTATCCCACAGCTGGGCACGATATAACCTGTAGTCCACGCAGGCGGAGACGCGGGTGGAAAGCTAGTCTTGTATAATCCTTCCCTTTTCCTTGTCTACAACGTGAAATGATCCTTTGGGAGAAATCTTACCTTTCAAGGTCCAATGGTTTGACTGAGCGTTGAATTAGTGAGCAGGTAGGACCTTGCATTGAAATCTAAAACTAGAGAATGCCCGGGACTTCGTTCCTGAGGAACTTTCATAAAGTTCTTAATTGTTCCTTGACATTTAGGGAAACCTTTCGCATTTTATAATTGGTGATTTCAAATTAGTTAGCAAATTTCAAGCATATCAATCAAACCACAACACTGATCTTCGTACATATTTGTAGTACCAGACTTTGGTAACCAGCTACGAAAGAAGATTTTTTTTTCACTGTTTCGAAACCAGTTACCAAAGAAGAATTTGTTTACGACTCTTCCTAATAAATATGAAGAAAAAAAATGTATCTTATTACCAACGTGAGCGATTATCTGGTGTGCCTTTAGTATGAGAATTCGATTTACGAAGTTTGGAGTCAAAATGTCCAAAAAAATTAATTTCTCCATACAAACTTTGAGCCCCCATTTCATGTCTTAGGGGTTGAATTTCTAAAAATCCTTTCTTAGTATTTTTTCCAGATTTCAGCTTTCTAGGTCTAAGGGTTTGGGCTGGGCGTTGATGAGTTAGTGAATCAGGACCTTTAATTTTATATATCCTTAACTAGCTTTCCGCCCGCGGCTCCGCCCGCGTGGACTACAGGTTATATCGTGCCCAACTGTGGGATAAAATGTAGCCTATGTCCTTTCCCAATCTATCTCTGTACCAAATTTCATCAAAATCAGACGGACATACAGACAGACAGAGTTACTTACGCATTTATAATATTAGTATGGATTTTTGCTTACTAATTTATATAATTACATTGGGTGACAATTAAGGATATGAAACCCACGAAACTGAGTTTTTCTAAAGGAACATAGGTCTTTTGAGAATTTTCTAGATTCCTTGGGGAAAGTTAATTCAGTTTCATAAAAAAATCTAACACTTAAGGCAACTACAGCACCTAAATTACAATTTTATGATGCGTAGATAAGCATGATGCACTGCATTAAATCGAAGAAAAAAAATACTACGGTAATATTCAGGACATAAACTAGATAAGTAATTTGCTGAAAACATGATTCAGCACTTTTCGTTCGATAGAAAAAGCTCACAAAGTCACCTCTAAATATTTTAAGCTGTAAAAACGATAGTAAAATGCACACAGTCACTTGAATTTGCTATCAAAATGTTCGTGATTGAACACTCTCGATAAGTAGTTAACGCATTTTTCGATTTAAGCTGTTACCTTTCCATAAATCTCATTTTTCTACATTTTGAACATGTTTTTACGCACGCACGCTTTCATAGTCCGTAAACTTCGTGTATCGGCACTGTTCGCACTGCCGGCTCAGGCCTGTTGAGAGACGGAGATGGCACTATTCATATGTGTGCTGCCTTTATCGGGTGCTGTAGTCGCCTTAAGTTTCGCTAACTACACACATCAACACGTTCTAGGGATATTGCACGATTTTTCATACAAAAGAGGTCTGTTTGAGAAGCTATAAAAGCATACTTGATATACATGGAGGGCTTTAATTTTCAAACGAGCAAGTGTTAAAACTGAATTTTCCATTCTAGTCAATAAATTTGGGTTTACTTGAAATTTGTGAAAACGTGACGAAAATGAAAATTTTTTTTGCGTAAATTTGACTATTTTCATACATAATTTTCCACGTCAAAAACGTAAGAGTCACCGACTTCAATCCCAAATAATTTTGTTACAGAGATCCCATACTCCTAAACCATTCATCATCAGCTTCATCATCAGCTCAGCAACATCAGATGGTGACCATTAGATGCAAAAATCTACATAGATTAAGATAATTTCTGATAAACAGTGTATATGCCTACAAAATTTGAGGGTTTCCCTCGATTTCCCCAGGATCCCATCATCAGATCCTGACCTGGTGACAATGGGACCACCTTTGACGTATGACCTACCAAATAAAAAAAGAATTATTCAAATCGGTTTATAATTGCCGGAGTAATCGCGTAACAAATATACAAAAAAAAACCAGTCGAATTGAGAACCTCCTCCTTTTTTGAAGTCGGTTAAAAATGCAGAGTGCATTTTTGTTTTCGTTTCCGTCACGTTTTCATAAATTTCAAGTAAAAAAGATCATGAAAAATCGTGCAATAGGTATCCCTAGACCGTGTTGATGTGTATAGTTTAAATTCACTCCCATATGTTGTGTCCTATAAGAAAAACATAACTATATTTTTTGTTACATTACATACGTTTATTTTTATTGGTAACAAACAGTTAAAAATGATAGTGTTGAACTCATATTTCAAGCCTTTTCTTAGAAGTGACTTTACACACAGGAAAAATATATTATACGAGCGATTCTTCTCCTGAGGAAGACTGTACCTTTGCGAATAGGCGCCAAGTCAAAAATGCTAATGTACTTAATTCACTATTTTGCTCAATGATTTATATTAATTTTGCTAATGTATTTTTACGACGATAAAGTATTTTTGATTTGATTTGATCAAGATCAGGATTACCAAATAAGATGTAAGTAAGTAACACAATTACACATACACAGCATGTACACAGCCTTCAAATTACCTAGCTAGCGAAATTTTAGGAGGTGATTCTCGCCGTGAAAGTGAACAACTTTCCATATTCTCCCTTATCGTGTAAGTATTTTAGAGATGTAAGGTAGCGGACTGTTTATAAGTAAAGGTACTGGGAGGCTGCCACCTAAGCGAAGCTGATGTTGGGTGAATGAATGGAATGTTGTCAATTGCTTATACCTAAGGAGACCTTGATTAAGGATATGAACCAAGCACAGCAATGTACGGGGACAACAGCATATCATGCCGTGGTGTGGTGATCGGTTTAGAATAACAGCACCCCATTTCTTTCCGTGGGTGTCGTAAGAGGTACAATGAAACACAAATGAGACCTGCCTCCTGTTAATCCATCTCAAGTAACAACACTTTGTTCTGAATCTGAGGTGGCGTCCTATGGTCTCATGCGGTGTGGTGGACTCTGTAAAGAGCCGTCTGGTTCGCGACTACCATCCTACCGAAGTTCAACGCCAAATAGCTTGCTGTGTTCCGTCAGTGCGTGGGAGTACCAGTGCCTTATAAGCATTTTCTGGGTTAACTCGCTCCATCGTCGACCTCATCTATGACCTTAGTCAAGAGTTAACTCATCTTAATAAAAAAAATGCCATCCAAAACTGTCAAGTTTCTTCAATCAATTTTATCTCCAAGCATTAGAGTTTACTATCCATTGGGGAAATTTGACAGTTTGTGGTAACCTGATGTGCCGCTGTACAGTCAACAGCACATCAGGTTACCACAAACTGTCATATTTCCCCAATGGATAGTAAGTTCTAATGCTTGGAGATAGAATTGAAAACCGATTGAAGAAATTTGACAGTTTTGGATAGCATGATGTGCCGTTGTCCCTGTACATAATTCCATTCGATCAATCAGCATCAGCTTCGCTTTAGGTGGTAGCTCCTCTGGTAACTGGTAAAAGAAAATAATGAATAACATAGGAAATTAAAATAATGTAACAAGATCATTTACATTATTTTAAGGTCAAGAGTTAACCGATTGCCACACGGCAATCTTTTGCTAGAAGGAACCAATATAAAAGAAGGAACTGACTGATTGATTGACTGAGTGATCGATCAAAGCATTGGATCTAAACTCTAGTAATAATAATAATAATAATAATAATAAGGGCAGCTTTGTGGCGAGCTGAATGGGAAGTGACGTCCCTTGGGTCCCATACCCCCGAGAGTCGGTCAGGCCTCTCTCTCCGCTTGCCTTTATTGGCCGGTTGGAGTGGACCCCAGGAGGGGCCGCAGGACTCTCGCCTCTGGCTTGCCTTCACTGGCCGGTCAGAGTGGGGTGTCAGAGCTATATGCTCGCAGGGTGGAAGTGAAAGATGCATAAGTCGCGAGTTGGTGAGGTGAGCCGGTCGGCCACCGAGCAGAAAGCGGTGCACACCTCTCGACACCCTGAGCCTCTCACGCGATGTTGCTCCCTTGTCGCACTAAGCGTGCGGCCGTTTTGGGGGGCCCATCTTTAGTGAGTTGGCGAGTCACCACCTGCCCATTTGGTCGTGTTTTTCAACATTGATAAGGCAGGTGCCATAGTCCTACCCATAGTCCAGTTACCCAGTCCACTAGCCTCTCAACCCAATAGCCCAGTTTCCTTTCTTTCCATTCCTTTCAATAGTCCTGCACTAACCGGGGGTTGTCTTTGGGTGCATTTCTATAGTGCATACAGAGATAACTGCCGGTTGGTGTCACATTACTAAATTAAATTGTCTAACGGGCCTCTACGTGTAATTGCCCGTGATTCAAGGATCTAGACAAACATAATAATAATAATAGCAGCGACAGAAAACGGCTCAAAAATTAAAAATTTACCACAAAACATTTCTAAGTCAAAAGTTGAAAGTATACCAAGATGGCAAAAAAGATTACAGGATAGAATAGCGGACCTTCGAATGAAAATAGGAAGACTGACTGAATATATGAAAGGGTGCCGAAGCCCTAGACTCATAAAACTAATAAATAATATAATAACCCAATATAAAATACATTCAAGACATGAAACAGAAAACACAGAGCTGTCGCACTTTATGGATACCTTGAAGCAAAAACTCAATGCTCTTGCAAGTCGGTTACGTAGGTACAAAATGACAACACTAAGGAAGAAACAAAACAAGCTATTTTTGTCAAATGAAAAATGCTTTTACAGAAACCTAGGACAGCCTAATACTCAATCTAAAGACACACCAACGCCAGAAGAACTTCAAGAGTTTTGGGCCAATATATGGTCTGTTACTGTTGAGCATAAAGAAAATGAGTGGTTTGAAAAGGACAAGGAATTACTGACTGACACTAGTGATATGATATTTGAAGATATAGATTTAGAGCTCTTGAGAAATATTATTGCAAAGACACACAACTGGAAAGCTACTGGATCAGATAAATTACATAACTACTGGTATAAAAAATTTTCAAGCCTGCACCCACATTTACTCACACACATCAATAAATTTATTCACACACCAGAATCTATGCCTGATTATATTACAAAAGGAACTACATACATGCTCCCAAAGGACCCTTCAGATGCCAAAAACCCAGCCAAATATAGACCTATAACATGTCTGCAAACTATTTACAAAATTATAACTTCTTGCTTGACGGAACTCATATATAAACACACGGAAACTAATAATATACTCACAGAACAACAGAAAGGATGTCGAAGAAGAAGCCAAGGTTGTAAAGAACAACTTACTATTGACGCAGTAGCTTCAAGACAAGCACAAGCCAAGAAAAGAAACATTTACACCATGTATATTGATTACAAGAAGGCTTACGACTCTGTCCCTCATTCTTGGTTGGTGCAGGTTTTGAGGCACTACAAAATTCATCCTATATTAGTTAAATTCTTAGAGACAGCTATGAAAACTTGGAACACAGTTTTAAGGCTGAATTCCGAATCAGGAACAATAGAAACAGGTGCAATAAATATCCGTAGAGGCATATTTCAAGGGGATTCTTTAAGCCCACTCTGGTTTTGTTTAGCTATCAACCCACTGTCAAATTTATTAAATCAGTCAAACATAGGTTTTAAAATCAAACACAACAATACATATCAACTGCTTAGCCACCTAATGTACATGGATGACATAAAATTGTATAGTTCTAACTTAAATGAATTGCGTAAACTAGCCGACATCACGCAACACTTTTCTGCAGATATCTGTATGGAATTTGGGATAGATAAGTGTAAAATACAATCAGTTAATAGAGGAAAAATAGAGCAAAACGTTTTCATAACAGACAGTGGAGAACAGATAGAGCCCGTAGATAACAGTACAGGTTATAAGTATTTAGGTTATCAGCAAACAAGACAAATTCACCAAAAAGACACAAAAAATACCATTAAACATAAATTCAAAACGAGATTACATAAAATACTAAATACACAGCTTAACTCGCGGAACACTGTAAAAGCCATCAATTCATTTGCCATACCAACCCTAACTTATTCATTTGGAATAATTAACTGGTCCCAGACAGAACTAAATAAGTTACAGTGTACAATAAGAACTATTATGACTAAGTACAGGAAACACCATCCGAGATCTTGTGTACAGAGACAGACTTTACCGCGGCAGGAAGGAGGGAGAGGTATAATAGATATACAAAACTTACATAACAGGCAAATTACTACACTAAGATCTTTCTTCCATTCGCATGCAAACCGATCACCACTTCATCAAGCAATAGTCCAAGCAGACCAAAAACTTACTCCCCTCAACTTACACGACACTGTAACACAAGCAAACCAACGCATCATACAACCACAAGAAAAAATTGATGAATGGCTCCGTAAATCCCTACATGGCAGACACCGTCGCGACTTGATAGACCCAGACGTCGACAAAACTGCGTCGAACGAGTGGTTAAGTCGTGGTGAACTGTTTCCCGAAACGGAGGGATTTATGATAGCCATTCAAGACCAGACGATAGATACTAGAAACTACAGGAAATTTATAATTCGGGACCAAAACTTACAGACTGACCTATGCCGACACTGTAAAGGCAATTCTGAAACTATTCAACACATAACAGGTGCATGCAGGGCCATAACACAAACAGACTATAAACACCGCCACGATCAAGTGGCCGCCATCATTCATCAATACATTGCCAGCAAACATAAACTAATAGCTGAAAGGATTCCTTATTATAAATACACACCACAGGCTGACATTGACACAACCGAATTCAGACTCTACTGGGATCGAACGATAATTACAGACAAAACTATACATCACAATAGACCGGACATCACTTTCTATGACAAGACAACAAAAACAGTTTACCTAATAGACATAGCCATCCCAAATACACACAACCTTGCAACCACTCACACAACCAAAATGACTAAATATACAGACCTAACTATAGAACTCAAGACACAATGGAAAGTTCAGACTGTCAAAACGGTACCCATCATTCTCTCATCTACAGGAATCATCCCTCGCACACTTCACACCAGCCTACGACTACTTAACATACATCGCCTCACATACATTCTTTTACAAAAGGCAGTAATATTAAACACGTGTAGAATAGTTAGGAAGTTTCTCTCTCTGAATATGTAAAAAATAAAACTCCCCTATCGTTTTGGCCGCAAGCCCGCGATAGAGGCGAAATCCCCAGAAATGGGAGAAGAAAATGGTTTTTCTCCAATATAATAATAATAATAATAATAATAAGCCCTCTATAAAACTAACATCTCGTCCGGCACGATCACCTGTTGCCACGTGGGGGGCGGACATTGGCAGCTTTATGCTGATTACATTACCAATGGCCAACGGTGCTCTAGTACACAAAAAATGCGATGCGTCTCCGTAACAGGAATATTCCTCAGGCGGGTCCTCGGGAGAGGGAATCCCGCCCCGGTTCAGTACGGCCGGGCAGCCCCATCGTATCTGAGGGGGGCACCGTATCGCCTGTGTCTGTCCAGCCAAGAGCTGTTGCAGAAAACAACAACATCGTTTCTAACAAATCATCACCTACTTCATCAATCCATAATCTTTTTGAATCACCGATTTCATCTCCTTATTCATTTCAACGAAATTTAATATCCCGATCATCATCTATGTCATCTATATCTGTAGATGTTGTGCAGGAGGCAGACGCCTTACATCCTGCACCCACTACGGGTACTATCAGTACGCGAAAAAGGTGGACCGAGGAAATGAATAGATTCATTTGGCGTACATACCTCATAAGCAGTAAGTTAGAAACACTTAAACGTGGATACCTTGAATCTTTACACCGTCAGTTCCATGATAAATTCCCATTCATGAATGCTTCTAGACAAAGGGTAGGAGATCAACGACGAGCCATAATTAACAACAAATTGCTGTCCCAAACAGTATTGGATCAAATTAGAGCCGAAGTACAAATTTATCTACAGGCTGACACCTCAATCGACACAGACACAAATGGCAATCTCACTACAACTACCACAACAAACGCTACAAGAACCAGAACACAAGAAAGCCCTCAGAACTCCATCGATACAGCAACAGTAGCAGCAGGAAGACGTCTTATTTGGTCAGAAAATATCAACGAAGCCATAATAAGATTTTATTTCGAAGTAACTGAGGTAGAGACTAGTATGGCAGCCTACAGACAAAAATTACATGAAAAGTTTATAGCACATTTCCCGCATCTGTCACATCTTTCCCAGCAACGAATAGCTGACCAAAGGAGATCTATCTTGTTTAACAAACTTCTGCCCTCTGAAAAAATACAACAGATAAAAGAACAAGTACAAGCACATATCCTCCAAACCACGCAAATTGAAGAAATAATAAATATAGATACACAAAATTCGTTCGATGGATTACAAGTAGAAGAAGAGGACACACGCATAGAAACCACATCAGAAGGACAATCAGTACCATTGAGTTTTTCTCGTCGGCAAAACAGAGTTAACATAGATCAGGAAGAGATTATAAGGCAATTTCACATTGCTTTAGAAGAGTTCAAAAACACAAACCCAACTTCTAGGCCACATATACCTAAACTAAAGACAACAAAAAAACTACGAACCATAGTTGATTTTTTAAACAACACCCTACTACCGGAACAAATCTCTCATAATCAGGACTTCACCACACTACAAACCATCATTTATTCAGCAGCGTACACAACAGCAACATGTTTAGGTATAAAAATTAACCGACAGACAGACTCGATTAACAAAGCACCCAAGGAAAAACCAGCCTGGCAAGTTCGGCTAGAAACAAAAATCCTGAAGTATAGAGCAGAGATTGGTCGTTTAACACAATTTATAAGAGGAAATAGAAGCGCAAGAGTTGTGACAGCGGTGGAGACAATGAGGGTTAAATACAGAACCCATTCACAATTTGACACTACAAATACTGAGCCACAACACTTCCTAGACACACTGAAGCAAAAATTAAATGCAGCATCTAGCCGACTCAAGCGTTATGTTGCATGTACTAACCGTAAAAAACAAAACTCTGAGTTTAAGAACAATGAGAGTGCTTTTTACAGAAAATTAACAACAACTGAAAAATCAAGCACATTTACTACAACTGCACCACCTGCTTTACATGCTTTACGTCAGTTTTGGGCAAATTTGTGGGAGACGCCAAAGGAGCACAACAGCAATGCGCACTGGATAAAAAACGAAATATTTGACCCTGAACACTCGATCAGTGCAATGCCATTCGAACATGTACCAGTAGACACATTCATTAAAGTTATCAAACGCACGCACAATTGGAAGGCACCTGGAACAGACCACATACACAACTTCTGGTACAAGAAACTATCAAGCACGCATCCACATATTCATAGACATATTAACCATTTTATACAATCGCCAAACACAATGCCAACATACATAACACAAGGATTGACCCACATGCTTCCAAAAGACTCTGACACCAACAATCCCGCGAATTACCGACCCATTACATGTCTACAAACAATTTACAAAATCATATCTGCTTGTATTAGTGAATTAATATACAACCACTTAGATCAATATAACATACTTAAAGAACAGCAAAAAGGGTGTCGGAAAAATAGTCAGGGATGCAAGGAACAACTAATCATGGATTCAGTGGCAATGATACAGGCACTTAGAAGTAAAAGAAATCCCATCAAAAACAATACTTGTCAAAAAAACCAAGTCTCGCAACTCTGTTGTTCTGCGGTAAAAAGTTGTGAGATCCATGTAATACCAAGTCGGTTATTAATTTATTCAGTCTCTACTTAAGCGACTTTCTGTCTTAATACGTCCAGTCTCTAAGACCACGATCGTGGTCCATAACAATTGAAAATCAATTGTGTCTGGAATCTCTGTACTCGAAGCATTAAGTTGTTACGTAATAATTAACAGCATCTTATAGTGACGCATATCAATATTAAAATTCTTTAATGTTTTATATAAATATATCGAGACTTGGCCATCGCACTAAATAATTGGATTTACATGTGTTTTCAGGCGATTGAATTTACACGTGTTTTCAGGCGATGGCCAAGTCTCAATATATTTATATAAAACATTAAAGAATTTTAATATTGATATGCGTCACTATAAGATGCTGTTAATTATTACGTAACAACTTAATGCTTCGAGTACAGAGATTCCAGACACAATTGATTTTCAATTGTTATGGACCACGATCGTGGTCTTAGAGACTGGACGTATTAAGACAGAAAGTCGCTTAAGTAGAGACTGAATAAATTAATAACCGACTTGGTATTACATGGATCTCACAACTTTTTACCGCAGAACAACAGAGTTGCGAGACTTGGTTTTTTTGACAAGTATTGTTTTTGATGGGATCTCATTTCTTTTTGTATTTTGTAGACAGTTCTACTTTTTTCCTTTTCGGTACCTTCTACTTATTGTATATATGTATATCTACCAGCAACGAATTTTCTTAAAGCCCTCTCTCTGACTTATGAACTTTTCTTATTTTTGTAGGTAGCCTTCCGTTTTCTCTTTTCCGGTACTACTTCTTGAGCTTCAGCTACAGTTTTTCTAAGAGCCCACTCCCTGTCTCTATGCGTTTTTCTGGGATGCTTTGATGTTACAACTTTTGACAAATCTGGACGGTAAATGCTTCTTAGTCTGTTGTATTCACAAATTGAGGCTTCCTGCGCTTTAACACTTCCAAAGTCGACATTAATTAGATGTAAACCGCCCAGACTTGTAACTCTCGAAAGTGCCACGTAAGCTTGACCGGATGTGAATATTGTAGAACCGATATCCATCAGTGCATTATGTAGACTTAGTCCTTGACTTTTATGTATAGTTATAGCATAGGCTATACATATGGGAAACTGTTCGCGATGAACATAAGCTCTATTAATAATTTCAAATTTAGTTTTAACCGGACAAAGTTCGTAAACATGTTCGTTATTAAATGTAATGTATATTTTCTTAATGATTTTTGTATTATCCGTATCAACCTTTACTCTTTGCACTATACCGATAGAACCATTAACTAAACCAAGACTCACGTCAATATTTCGCCTAAGCATGACTTTTGCTCCTATTTTTATAATTATGTTTTCTTCCAGGCCTGCTGTCATAGAAGCATCATCTTCATATTTTTTTATGCTTTCACGAGCTCTTTTTGTTAGGTATTTGGGGCAATCTAAGCTATCTACAGCTGTAAGTTTTATTTCGGGATGTGGGAGAGATCTAAGCATTGCAGTATTTAATTGTTGACACATGTTTTTTGTAGGTAATAAGCAAACGGTATCATTAGGAAGTTTCGAGAGGTGTTCAATTATTTCAACCAATCTGTTTTCATTTGAATCGGATTTAAGAGTTATTAATCTAGTTGAGAGTAAGTCACGGTCTTTTTGTGTAGTCACACCTAATCTTTTCCTGTTAAGCATATCAACAAAGTCAGAATCATTGAGCTGTCGCATGTTAATTGTAAGTTCATCGTATATGAACAATTCGATCCACAGATTCGGTATACTGAGGGAACCTAACAACTTGTTAGTTTCAGCAGTTGTTAGTTTTTCAAAAGGGGACTTTTCTCTTACCGGAGGAAGCTGTAAGAGATCCCCGAAAACTACAAGGTGTTTTTTTCCAAACCACCCATTTTGATCGTCGTTTGTGTCAAATATCTCAGACAAGCGTAAATGAATATAAGTTAAAGTAACATTGGATATCATCGACACTTCGTCTATAATAAACAACACTACTTCTTTCAAATCTGACCTCAAAACTTTGAGCACCTCATCAGAAAGTGGCTTGTACTTTGGTGTTTGTTTGTGTTCCACAGGCAGCTGCAATAGTCTGTGTATAGTTAATCCATTCACATTAAATGCAGCTATTCCTGTCGGAGCACTAACCGCCACTTTTTTTTTTAGATACGTCTTTACCCAAACTTTAAGAGTTTTTATTAAAAAGCTTTTTCCTGTGCCACCAGTTCCACTCACAAAACAACGTAGAACGTCAGCGTTATTATCACTTGTGTCCATTTTTTTTGTGATCATATCGAAGACTCTTTTTTGATCGGCATTAAGTTTTGCGATCATAATTTGAAGATCAGTCTGCTCTTCTTCTACCAGATTGATTCTCTGAAACTCATCCATCGCGTTTGCAGCTTCCACAGCTTCAAAATCTAGAGGGTTTTCAGGACCTTCGTCATCATCAACAATTTTCCTTTCTTCATTTATCTCAGCTACTTTAGATTCTATCATTTCGAATGCTTTTTGTATCTTGTATCTTGACTCTATCATTGAATTTCCATAATCGACTCCTTCTTTTAGATCTTCTTTCGCCAAATTAAAGGCCTCCGTGTAAGTATCACACCCTAATTTGAGTTCATCTAAGCAACGCCATGGCTTGAATAAAATAAGTAATGAGAAGTAATATTTCTCTGGTACTTGTTCTCCGTCGTAGAAATAGTGATTGATCAAATATGGGTAAGCTCTTTTTTTCAAAAACTTTTTACCTTCATTTATCTCGTAGCACTCGACTTTAGAGGAGACTGGGCGTGTCTTAACAATATCGTAATATTGAGCGAAACTGTACAAGTTAATAGTCTCCAACTCTTTAGGCCGTTTAGGATAGTGGTCATCAATCCAAGACTCATAATAAATATCGGTGGACTCCGGTTCTAGCATCATCATATCAGAATTAGATTTAACGCGCCGGTTGCGAAAGATGTTGACATCTAGCCATCGAATTGTTGTGGTAGGATCTGTACCGTACAAAGGAATACCAAGTAGAGTATCACTGGCTTCCAAAGAGCCGCACTCTCTACTCGATAAAACTCTAAGGCCAATGTTAAAGAGGCGGCTTCTTAAAGGTTTTGTAGAGTTTATGTCTTGAAACATATCAGCAACGTGAGTTTTTTCGCTTTTGGTGGTATATTTAGTGATGTAATAATTTAAAATAGCTGTTTTTTCGCCTACATATTGAATGTCTGTATTGCCATTCCATGCTAACAAAATCGCGGGATTATAATCATTAACCATGACCCATTCCTTTTTGCGTACAATATAGTAAAGTCTATTGTTAGGTGACAATGTTTTTCTTGCAGCGATTGATTCTATTATATCTCTAATAGTAAATACTTCTGTGACCGGGCGGGGGAATCCAAAACGACAAACTTTTACGAAACCTCTTCTTGTTTTCTTTTGGCGCATGCAATAGTTATTATGTTTGTGAGTCTGATATGACGTTACTCGTTGATAGAGTGTTGGTGAAACATTTTTATCAGGTATAGCACATGTTATGTACTTTGAAATGAATGATGCAACCTCATCAAGCGAGGATTCGTGAAGTATAGGGGCGTCTTTTACCCATAACATTAAATGAAAGTGTTGCGCTCCACGCGATTGATATTCTCGTCTCCAAAAGTAATGTATTACTTTTCCAAGCGGCTCATCGGATGACATAATGAAGTCTAACATAGCTTTAAACTTATTATCAATAAATCGAGAAGTGGAGACAGGATCTAGTGCAACTAATTCACTAATGCTCTTGTTTGCCATCTCAGGACTGTTAACTTCCTTAAGGTACTCACCTAAATCATCCCACATCCATTCTGAAGGACTCATGGTGAGAAACCAGGTTGCTGGCCCATAGTGTTTTGTCATACAGTTGACATCGTTTCTTGGTTTTTTCCAAAATTGTTCCGTATTTCTTAACCTACCAAATATAGCTGTTAAGTCACCTTCTAACTCATCTTTATTAAGCATATTAAAATACTGTTCAGCTGTAATTTTTTGTTTTTGATTAACGCAATTCATTTTATAGAATATTCCTGAACTGATTTGACGTATATTAGCATCATTAAGTAGGAAAAATAAATATTGTTGATTGAGGCGGAATTGAGAGTGTTTTGACATAAGTCTTGCTTTAATATATTCACTAGAGGTTAACTTTTGCTGCCGAACATGAAACTGGCCATATTTACCTTCAATATAAAGATCGGGAAAGCACTTTACATCTAAATCTTTATCTCTAGAATCAATTGGAGCGGCGTTAACTTTCAGCATTTGATATAGTTCCGAAATAGGAGCGTTTCTTCTCCTTTCATGCAAGGGGTAAATAGTATATTGTTCATAGTCCGCCTCCTTTTCTGATGTTACTTGTGTTAATAATCCATCGTTTGCTTCTACAACGTTATCTACTTGAGATTCTAACTGATCAACTACATGATGGATATTGTCCTCTTCGTTAATATAATTAATCAAATGTTGAGGTGAATGTGGAAGTTGTATTTGAGAGTAAAGCGCATTCACACCTTTTAAGTATTGTAAGGCTTGGTAAACCTTATTGACATCTACAATATCCTCCCACACTATTTTTGATTTTGTTGGCATGCCTCGAACCATAATATACATTTCAGGGATAGTAATCGGGTATTCTGGTCTAGGCAACTTTTTCAAAGTTTCTTCAAGAGGCAAAGGAAGGTGGAAAGTTCTGCCTTTTACTTTTTTCACCATATGCCTATTAGGTAAATGTTTGCTTGCCACGGTATTCATTAGCATTACAACCTGAAATGATTTGGCACGCTGAATTAATATCTTTTCATAATCATTTAACTCGGCTATCTGTGGTGGAACAGTACTAACGTGTAGATCGTTTAGAACACAGGGTGCTGGCAGTTGATTTGCTCTAATTTTTTGTAAACATGAGTGACATATGTATGGGCTGTGATCGAGATTGTTGGTTTTGTAATAGTTGAGAAGATCCTTCCAAATACTGGTGTCTATAGCTTTTCTCAACCTGTTCAGAGATGAAGTATCCCTTGAATAACAAAGTTTTATACAGGACATGCACTCAAGTTTTGGTGTATCAAGACACTTTAGTTTTAGAGATTTAAACGCAGCCTTATATTTATTTATGACCTCATCCTCTACAATTTCATGTGACTCTTCACTTTCCACAACAATACTACCAACTTTTTGTTGCTTTCCGTGTTTTTTTATTCTTTCAACGTCAGACTTTTCTAATGATTCATCAATATCTTTTAAAATGATAAAAATACCCTGTACTTGATATATTTCTCTTGAAATCGTCCTTAGACGAGGAAAATGCGCTTTGAGAGTGTTAATATAATTTAAATAATCTAATATTTGTTCTTTTTCAATTAATGTGTAATACTGAGCTGAGGTTTTGTTCACCAAGCTTTCGAAAATGTTTGTTAATTGTATAATCACATTCTCATCTAGTGCACACAGATCATTACAAGACCAGACTAAACTATGACCATGTTTCTTTACATTTCCAAAGACCGCTTTTCCTGTATTGTCAATTTCGATGGATTTGTCCTTGTTTTTAAGTAAATTGTAAGTTTTTCCTGCGTAATATGGCTCCTGGTTACTTCTGTGCTCTGATTTTCCAAGAAAACATTCTAGTTTGTCATTTAAAGAACTATCTGGATGGCACGAACTTAGTTTTTCTAACGATACCTTAAATTTATTTTTCAATGAATCAATAGTTTTATTAAAGCTTGCTAATGTTTGCTGCCTGTTATGAATTGCCCATTTTATCAGTTTCTCCGCTTCCAATCTGTTCTTAATTTTATTTGCTAACGCTTGAGTAATTGTTCCTAAATTTTTTAACCGAAGTTGTAATTTTTGGTTTGATCTTTTCCTCTGGACAGATTGAAGATTTAGCTCAGGGTGTAAATCTTTATAACGTGCGACAGCTTTTTGGTTAACTTCGGGATGAGAAGCAGTATAACGTGATACTGCTTCTCGGTGAACTTCAGGATGAGAAGCAGTATAACGTGATACTGCTTGTCGGTTAACTTCGGGATGAGACGTAGTATAACGCGCTAATGTCTCCTTACGTTTTTCGAGATTGTTCTGGCGATAACGTATTGCTGCTTCTTTGATTTGTTGAGAACGGGATAGCGTCGAAGTTTTAGGTCTTCCTTTACTAACCTTTTTAGGTCTTCCGCCCTTCTTAGTTAAGTTTTTATTATTTTTAATCGAATTATCATCTTTCGAAGGCACTTCTGGAAGGATCGCATCATTATTATTTTTATTATTTAAATTATTATCATTTGGAGGCACGTCTGGAAGGAGCACTTCATAATGACCGCCTAAGTAACTTCCAGAAAATCGTAAACGTTTCACCGGTTTACCAGAATCACCACCGAATGATGCTCTCAAAAGGCCGTTTTCGTAAACCTCGAAAGCATACGGATACAAAGCGGCGGCCGCCATGAGTTCAGACGCGGAACCATAAGTACTGGTTTTTACCATTGCCGTTGTATACAAATTAGCGTTAATGTAGGTGTCTCCATGCTCGTCACAAGTATACACTTGTAACTCATCCCAATGCGCTACCACATACTCGATTATAGCAAGTCTAATATCATACGACGACTCAATATTCCCATACATAGAGAATGACAAAGAATGAAATAAACACGAACCATCACCAGGTATAGGAACAACCCAGTGTGGACAAGGCTGATCATTAACATACAGTATTACTGAATCCATTGCGACTACCTACAAGTTAGATTGCAAAGTTATTTTTATGCAGAAATACGATTAGGTAATAAGAAATTTATAAATACTTAGGTACTTAAAGTATCAATATTTAATTTAAATTATTTATCCGAACAACGTCCAAATTGTAAGCAAATAATATAAGTAAACCAATGAAAATCGCAAACTTATAGGTAAGAATTCTGGGCACATCCGAACAGCATTGGGTCGCTCGCGCGTATGAGCGCGGCTGCTGCTCGCTCGGCGACATTCACCTTTCCGCGCGCCCCGCCACTGTCCCCGCCCCGCGCCCTCGCGCTAGCACCGCACAGCGCGTAGTAACGGCCCGCGCTCACTCGCTAGCATCGCAGCGCGTGGTATAATAATTAATTTACAACCTTACGCACTGGTAATAAGTACGAATACGCACGTAGGTACGTTTTTTGCATTAAATAATTTAATTTACACGTGTTTTCATGACGGGAATACCCATTTTTTGCTCGATTTGGCAGGGGCACTACCATGCGCCTATATTTATATGGGACTAGCTTAAACCCGCGGCTTCGCACGCAATAATAATAACTGCCGTAAAACATCGTTACGAATAAAGCCAATATTGAAAAATTTAACTGAAGACTTGGCTGTATGGGCTTAATTTTCTTTGCGGTCTTTTCTAGATTTTTTAGTTTTTCCTTGATTCATACACCAAACACTACTTATATTCCAAATTTGAAGCTTCTAGGTCTGCTAGAAGTGCCTTAGAATTTTGATGATCGGTGAGTCAGTGAGTGACAAAATTAAGAAATTTGACCCGTTATAATTCTTAAAATACTGGTTCAAATTGAATGAAATTTGAAACATACCGTGTCTTAAAATGCCTGCATGGTTACTGAAAATTTCAGTCTTCTAGTTTTATCCACAACGAAGTTACAGGGGATCGAAAATGGTCTGAATTGCTTCGAGAAAAGGATGGTACGGCCGTGACGCTTTTTTGCTCGACTTGGTGGGGGCACTGCCGTGCCCCCAGATAGTTACTCAATGTATATCAATTACAGGAAAGCGTTCGATTCAGTCCCTCATAGCTGGCTATTAGAGGTTTTAACGCAGTACAAAATCAACCCTACCCTTATAACATTCCTGCAGTCTACAATGCACAACTGGCAAACAGTCCTCAGAATAAACCACAACGGAAGACCTTTAACTACTGAGCCTATTTCTATACGCCGCGGAATTTTCCAGGGAGATGCACTAAGTCCGCTTTGGTTCTGCCTTGCATTAAACCCATTATCAGTATTATTGGATAGAAATGAAATAGGATTCAAATTAAAGTCAAACAACTCCTACCACACACTTTCACACTTGATGTACGTCGATGACATCAAGCTGTACGCTGACAATAAAGAACAACTATTCAAACTTGCAGATATAACACAGGAACTTTCAAATGACATAGGCATGCAATTTGGCGTTGATAAGTGCAAAATACATTCCATAAATAGAGGGAGAATTCAGGAAAATGTGTATACCTTAGATTCCGGCGAACAAATAGAGTCCATGAACTCACACGAGACATATAAATACCTAGGATTCCATCAATCTAGACAAATTCATCAAAAGCAGACCAAATCCGACCTTATCCAGAAATTCAAGCACAGATTAAACCAAATATTGAAATCACATCTCAACTCACGCAACACTGTCAAAGCTATTAACACTTATGCTATCTCTGTACTCACGTATTCATTTTGCGTAATCAATTGGTCACGAACAGATTTGAAAAAACTCCAGCGCATCGTACACGTCCTCTTAACGAAACATAGAAAGCACCACCCAAAATCATGCATTCAAAGAATTACCCTTCCGAGGCAGGATGGAGGAAGAGGAGCAATTGACATTCAGAATCTGCACAACAAACAAATTTCTACACTCAGGCATTATTTTCATACAAAATCAGAACATTCAACGCTTCATAAATTCATTTCAGATATTGACAGTAAAATGACACCCCTAAACTTGCAAAACAAATCCAGCCAACCTAATGAAACTATCACCACAATCCTTCGGAAAAGAAATGAATGGGCGCAAAAATCATTACATGGAAGACATCTTGCTGACCTCAACCAGGAGTCTGTAGATAAAACCTCTTCAAACATATGGCTTAAACGTGGTGAGCTCTTCCCAGAAACGGAGGCTTTTATGCTCGCCATACAAGACCAGGTGATTGCAACGCGTAACTATAAGAAACATATAAGCAAAGATCTACACTATCCATCAGACCATTGCAGACACTGCAAAAGCGCTCCAGAAACAATTCAGCACATCACTGGCGCATGCAAAGCCATCGTACAAACCGACTACAAACACAGGCATGATCAGGTGGCATCTATAATTCATCAGTTTTTAGCACATTCTCTTAAATTTATACCCAAGAAATTACCTTATTACAAATATAAACCTTCTTTAGTACATGAAAATAGACATCATAAACTGTATTGGGACAGAACACTCCTCACCGATAGAACCATCCATTACAATAGACCCGATATAACTTGGCACGACAAAGACTCTAACACGGTATACTTGATTGACATAGCCATTCCAAATACTCATAATGTTCAAAGTACAATAGCCGAAAAACTTTCAAAATATAGAGACTTGGCAATAGAACTACAAAAGCAGTGGCGAGCTCAAACTGTACACATCATTCCAATTGTCCTATCAACAACTGGCATAATCCCTAAGACACTTGCCAACAGTTTAAATTTGCTTAAAATACCACTTAATGTAATATATACCCTGCAGAAAGCCACTATCCTAAACACTTGCCGCATTACTCGAAAATTTTTAACATCATCTACAGTTTCACAAGACCCCGTATAGGTATCCTTTCTACATCCTAGCACGCTTGACTACGGTCCGCATGTTAGGTTTACCCCCTTTAAAGGGAGAAGAAAAGAAAAAAAAAGAAATAATAATAATAATACGTTTATTTCTTCAGAACAGCACACACATACATTTAAAAAAAAGTTCAAAATATTCTTATCCTAATAAACAAGTTTAAGCTTGCATATGTCTGCCGCAGTGAGGAAAAAGGCCTGGGCTCAGCGACTAATGCCAGACTGATTATCAGGCTGGCAACACTGATTTTCAGCCCTCGCCCAAGTGAGATGCGAGGGACAGAGTTAATACTGTATAATGTTAAGACTATAAATTTAGGGCCTAATTCAAGTGTTAAGTGTCTGTGTGAGTGTAATGAGGTGTGAAGGTGCAGTAGGTGAAGGTACGTTAATATGCAGAAACAGAAAATTTAAATTTAAATAGAGCCGAAACACAAAAAATGAAAGAAATGATTACGTGGTTGCTAGTGACCGAGATAACTATTTGGTATACCTAACTTCTGTATTTCAAGTAAGAAAAGTTTCATTTTTGTCTTGAAATTAGATTTAGAAACTTTTTAGAACTTTAGAAACTTTTTTTTTTTCTTGAAATTTGGCATGAGTGTTCCATATAAAGAATTTTCCGAAATTCCCATAGGAACCTCAAATAATATGAACGAAGTTGTGGGCGGAAAGTATAATATTCGCCAATCATACGGGACTGTGTGTTTCAAAAGGATAAGGTTACATTTACTAACAAGGTTGTTATTTTTGAGAATACAATACTTTAGTTATTTTATACTTTATGACGGATATTTATATCTATGCGCCTTTCTTTGTGGAATTTTATATCACCGTAACAATAATAACAGCATTGATTCTGACTTCGTGTGGGAGTCGCGTTGGCGCGCACGCTCGCCAATACTCCATACATTTTGTGCTATTTGCCGCCAAAGCTAATATAGAAATCTGCAGCTCGAGCATGATGCGCGACAAAGCTAAGTCGAGCGGCACGCCACTCGGCTGGCGGTGGAACTTCACTTTGTGCGAAGGCCCCGCCGCGCAAAGGCTTGCTCGCCCTCTGGCGTTGTCAATGTTGGCGTTGCATTCCGTGCGTGAGCACATAGTAAGGTGCTCGAGCTGCTGGAGAACATTAAGTAGTTCAATCCTTAGATTTTGTAATTGATATGGTTTAAGCATGAATCAGAATACCCTATTTACAGCTGGCGCCCAAATCCAGCCGGCTCACTTAAAATGTTTATTTTTAAAGCTTTAGTTTATTTTTTGCTACAGCGAAATGCCAAAATTGATGTCAATTTCGAAATCGGCAACCCCAAAACGTATTAAACGACACATTTGTCGAAATTTTTAAAAAAGTGCACTTCCGCCATCTTGGATTTCATTCGAAATCAGCACTCCAAAAAAATATTATATGACACCAATAGGAGGAGGGAGGAGGAAGGGTCACATCGGGAAGGAATTCTAAATAACTGAAAAGCCCACTTTTTATCCCAACATTTGCATGGTGGCTGGAGGAAGAGGAGGTGGCTGGAGATGGGACGTCTGGAGCCTCTTGTCTTGTCTTCTTGTTAATTTCACCGAAACAATGAGTTCGAATTCGAACGTGAGTTTTTTGATTGAATGTAATTAATAGTAAGACTCGGTTTTATAATGTTTTATTTATCCTAACAAACAATTATTTTAAAATTTTGCCAGTATTTTAAGTCTAAAATTTGGAGATATGGCCTTAACCAGTCGGAGATTGAGTATTTTCTGCTACCTGGAAAAGAAAGTTCAAAAATAGCGCCTTAAAATTAGAATTCTAATATTGGCAGCAATGTCTGTCATTTGTGTACTTTTTAAAATTAAATTTACAGCATTGGATTCCAGTTTTTTCAGCATAAATGATGACTGTCATTGTTCTGAGTGTTGCAAACAACTGAATATTTATTTTCCCTATATTTAGGCAAACAACGTAAATCTGCTATCATGGATGTCACCGTAAAATTGTCAAAACCGTCATAATATTGTATATTAACTTCCTAAGTTCAAAAAGTCTCGGTACTTTGTGAACTGCCCTATTTATTCACATTATTAACGGACTTTTTATAATATTAATTCATCCTAACCTAACCGGACCTAAAAAAGCTTAACCTAATTTTAACTTATTCTAATTTTATGCTTACGCCCCTAAAAGTTTCGTAAATTAATGATTTTACTAGGCAAATTGTAATATATCGTGGGAGATATAATTTCAATAATAAATTGTAATATAATATACTTATTACTACGGTTTTTAAATATTTCCGGTGATCAATACCTACATAGCTATTTCAAATAGCTCTTATTAATAATAATAAAATCTTTATTTTCACCAAAAAACAGTTTACATTATTGATACGGGGGCTGGAGTCTCCTTTTAAGTTTTTTTAAAACTTGTGTTAGGAGGCACCGCTCTTCCTTTAGGTGTCACATATATCAGGTGAGTAAACTAAATTTTTGTAAACAGCTTTTACTTAATTTAAAAATGTTCATGAGTTCAGGCAGTAAAGTACTTAATGATAATTTAAATAAAAAGAAAAAAAAAAACAATTAGGGTGTGACTGAGAATACCTATGAGTGACGTGTGTGTGTGTGTGTGTGTGTGTGTGTGTGTGTGTCTGTGTAGGTGTGTGGGTGTGAATGTGTGTGGGTGTATATGTTTATGTGTGTGTGTAAGTGTGTATCGTGGGTTTGTGTGTATCCCCTTTTAATCCTATGTTATGTTAGGTTAGGTTAGGTAGCCCTACGACTGTGTCTTGGGATCGGAAGCTGTTCATAACAACAGCTTCCACTACCACTCCAACATATCTTCAAGTTCATCGTATGTCAGAGGTTCTAGCCAAGTGTGAAGTAATTTTTTACATTCCATATATGTTTTAGGATATATGTTAAGTTTCTTGTTAATAGCATTATACAGTTTACAGGACCGCTTGCTGTACTGTCTACTAGCAAAAGTCGTATTGACTACCGCTTGCTGTACTGTCTTATTGACTACCTCTTTTATTAAACACACTTACATTTACTTTTCGGCGATGCAAGCGATATACTGTCAAAATTACATAGTGACATTGCAGCGTCTACGGCGGCACTTGGCTTTAAAGCAAACTTCAGATTTTCTACTCGCTCACAATCAAAGCCACTTTTCGACCAAATCGACCAACAAGACACGCCATAAAGCAAACTGTATGATCCAGGGACATTATTATTTAAGTTTAGCAACACCAAAAAAAAAATAGTCGTGCGTGAACGCGATCATGAAAACATGTCTGCCGTTTGTGTTATTTGACATAAATATTGGCAAAATCTATTGTGCTCACATCTGCTTTGCTCGTTTTCGGTGCTTTTCGAAGTGTATAATGTGTGTGATAGTGCAGTGATCTGTTCATATGCGGCTGTTATACAAAACTGGTCCAATGGAGTCTCTCAGAAAATGGTTTTACAAACCGAAGGTATGTCACAATAAATTATTTTGCAATTTCCTTGGCTGACCTCTTTGCCTGCTGTTTACCCATTCAGAACGTTATTTGTTTGTAACTACACCTGTTTCTACCCAGCTGTAGTGTAAGAGCTATTTGTTAAACCCTTAAAAAGTGTTTTTTCCAAAATTCGTCTTTGTCGCTTGGAGAGCATGACGTAGTTTTCTCCCCATTTTTCCTTGACGATTCTTTTCCTTGTCGTAAATATTTAAATGCTGGTTCGATATTCCGTTCAGCCTAGAATTTATCATTCGAATGTCGTGTATTAAAGATTACGTCATTGCCTTGAGCATTTGTTATTGTTCAAATCAAGGTTTGATGTTGTCTTATAATTATATTGTCTTATAACTTCACACCAGTATTATAAACTGCAAGTACCGTCTCCGTCTGCATGTTTGCTAGGGATCCGCAAAAAGTATCGATACTTGAGTAGTATCAATACTTTCGATACGATACGTAGTATTTTTTTACTCGATACTTGTGATATAGTATTTTACTAGGTATTGATACTTTCTTATTTACTTGATACTTTCTCACCACCACTAGGGGCTACCCTACCATAGACCGAGAGAGTCATAGCTAGCCCATAGATATTTTCATTATACTACTTCTCTTTTGTATGTATAGCGTTGTCTCTGTCGCTAAGATGATTTTGGTTCCAGAATTAGGGGAAGATTAGGTACTTAATTATTTTATTTTAAAATGAATAAAAAGGTGAAATAGTGGATTTTTCAACAGCTTACGAAACGTAAGCGGTAATAAACATTGTGATCAAGATGTTTATTAACACTTACGTTTTGTAAGCTCTTGTTTTTGTGATCTCTCGAAAAATTACTCAATACTAAGTAGTATCGATACTTTCAGTTCGATACTTTTATTGGCATCAATACTTTTAATTCGATACTTGGTATCGAGTAAGTATCGATACTTTTGAAAATTTGCAGATCTCTAATGTTTGCCGGAATTATACTTAAATATGGCATGGAGTAGTTGTACAGTTAATGTTACGGTAACATTTTGGTAAATTTTTCTTTTCTATTCATGTGTCATGGTCTGCAGCATAACAAGTTACACAATAATGAACTCTATGGGCGTATGATAAAGTTGATTTGGTAACAACACTGTATAACATGGTGGGAGCTCTTAAGGGATATCCCCTCCTATGGCTTGGGTGTATGGCTTCACAAGAATGAGACTCGTCTTGTAAGCCAATTACAGTAGTTTATTTATATTCTGTCTCGCTCATACACACCCAGCTGTATGGTGAAATTTGCCGAATATAAAAATATTTATAAATAACAGATTTTAACTGATGAAGGCATCTTGAAGTTATAGATTAAAAAATCCAAGTCTAAAATAGCTTTATTTCATAGAACATTCAATACTCAATATTTTATTGCATTCAGGATGTTACTAAAAATAAATGAGTCAAATTAGTTAATTAATCATCATTATAAACTTAGTGCCTATTCGCAAAGGTGCAGTTTTCCCCATTCTATTTCTTAATTCTTGCAAAGACGAGATGAGTGCCAAATTGTCGAAAGCTCAGTTATGCGTAATTTTTTTAAATAATAGTGTAAATAAAAAAAGAGAAAAGGCTATTGTCATCGACACTAGTGTTTACACTGCTTCCTGCATAAAAAAATTATTCAATAATCAAAACCAAAAATTTTTTTAAAAAATATTTAGATTATTTTCTTAATTGATGTAAATGTTTAACTAATAATATAAAATAAGTCTCAAGTCGCTTTACTTGAAACTGGAATATTGGTTTATAAATGTGAAAGTTTTGGTGTTATCTACTCTAATATTATAAAGAAAAGAGGAAACATTAGATTGTTTGTTTGTTGAATTAAATAGGCTCCAAAACTACTGGTCCAATTTAAAAAATTATTTCGCCATTAGAATGCTACATTGTCCCTGAGTAACATAGGCTATACATAATTTTCCGAATTCCCATGGGAACGAAGTCCCAGGTGGTATGCTAGTATTACTCGTGGATGTGTGTTACTCAATCATGCCAGAACGGCTGAAAAGATATGGATGAACTTTAGCATTGATAGACATAGATTATAGTCTTAAATAGCGCACAGGCTACATCATTTTGCCAAAGGGTAATGACCAAATTTGTATGGGACCTGTCCCCCCCTCCAACAGACCTTTTGTGTATGTTGACAGTTTCGAATGTATCTTTAAAGAGATAAATACATTCAATGTCAAAATCCATGGGGTTTAGAAATAACACATAATTAAAGATTCTCAAAATATCAGTTTTTATATTTTTGTATGTGTTCTATATATGTATACCTGAGATGATAAATACGAATATAACAATTATAAAAATATTATGAATATGGTAAAAATCAAAGAATTTTTTAATAATATACTGTTACTTTTGTAATCACTAATAACATTAAAATAATATTTTCTCAGAATGTCCCACACATTTGAGGGATGTCGTCATAGTAAAAAGTCATCACTATATTAATATCTTTCATGTGAGATACATTTCAAATCTGTTGGTCGGAAATAGGTTTTGGGGGGACGTTTTGACGCATCATCCTTCCCACGAGAAGGAAGTCCCGGGCGGAAAACTAGTTATAAACATGTCTTTGATAAATTGGAATGTTTGCAACTACCTAATTAACTAATGACTCCTTCCATTTAGCTTAGTTTGTTTACAATACATTCATTAGTATTTATTTATGGCACTACTGTGTAAATGACAGTCCACATTTAACAGTGATAACTATTTATTGAATGAAACATGCAAAGACAACTTATTGGTGGTATTTTAGCATAGGTATCTAATTTGGTACAATTACAGGGGAATTTTTTTTAAACTAATTGGTTCACTCTTGACCGCAGTCTAGCTCGGAGGCAAGATGTAGTCGAGGATAGAGTATGCTCACCCAGAAGAAGCTCAAATTAATAGCCTGTATTTGACTTTACAGTGACATTAGCTATACTAATATTATAAAGAGGAAAGATTTCATTGTTTGTTTGCATTGGATAGGCTCCGAAACTACTGGACCGATTTGAAAACATTTATGACATTGAGAATGGTTGTTAAATTTAATTATTTTTTAAAGTTCGAGTGAATAGGCATCTTCTGGGTGAGCTTGCTGCATGCTCGACCACATCTTCACCTCTGGGCTAGATTGTGGTCAAGAGCAAACACATTATCTATAAAAAAAGTCAAATCTATGATGAGAGGTTGCCATTATAAAATTAAGAAGTCAAGTTAATGATGAGAGGTTTTTTTAGATTAAAACTAAGAAAAAATAATGTTTTTATGTCCCTGCTTAGTGGTCTGAGTCATATTATCACTATCGGAATCATTAAACTAATTATGTATCAGATTCAGAGAGATAACTATTTATCTTTTATTAAAAATTATCACCTAATCCACCCACCTAACATAGTAATTATAGATAAATAATCATACTGATATTATAAAAAAAAGTCCCCACTGCATCTGTCATTTGTATGAACGATCTGAATGCGATGAACTCAAAAACTACTGTAAAGATTTTCTTGATAATTGGGTCGTTCTTCTTTTTTAGCGACAATCAATTGGTGTTTCTTAGTTTTTCGAGTTTATCAAGTGACAATATTTTGATTTCAGTGTTAGATATTTTTTTTAATTTTCATTTGGATCATTTAATCTTTGTTTTCATGCCTATAATGTTGTTTGTTTTATGTTGATTTTCGAGAAAACCAGGGCTTGAAAACGGTTAAGGTATAACGATATGGTACAGGTATAAAATTTCAATACCGTATCAATTTAAAGGTAGAGTCAAAACGGTTAGGAATTACGGTTACGCTACCGTTTTATACCGATACCTTAACCGATATCTTTATAATTTTACAATAATATTATACCTTTATTTTTATCGCTACCGTAACCGAAATTTTTTCGGTATACCGAAAAAACGCCAGCGCGATGTTGCTGGCAGCGGTGGGGTGTAAAGAAAACCTTTATTTATTAATGTATGTACCACAAAAAATAACGGTACCGTTACTTAGCGGTACCAAATAATTTTGCTACCGAAATTTTTAGCTACCGGAAAATAACGGTACCGTTATTTACGGGTACCTAAAATTTAAAGGTATGACGTCATACCGCTAACCTTTTTAACCGATATTTTTTCGGTTATTCAAGCCCTGGAGAAAACACTGTGACAGAGTGGTCCTTTTTGGGTAGGACATCATTATAAATTACTACCTACTCTGTCACGGTATTTAATGAAAAATAAACACACACAAAACAATTATTGGCTACAAAAAGTTAAAGATTACTTAGTATTAAAAGGTATAAAGCGATGCGGATATAAATTCAAACAATGAATACATAATAATTCATGCTCTAATATGACACAAAATGAGGTGAGTGACCGACCATATTGTCGCTAAAAAAGAAGAACGACCCAATTATAGACATAAAAAAGGAAGGTATATGAGTAATTATTCCCGACACCATGGGAACGAAGTCCTGGGCGAAAAGCTAGATACATATAAACAGCTTGCAAAATGTTGATGATTTGGTCAGCATATTTATTATTGTGGTCAGCGAAAGGCTGAAGGTCTATAACCTAAGCATACCATTACCATTTGACATTTCTGCCTACTTATTTAGTCTAGCTTTCCGCCCGCGGCTCCGCCCGCGTGGACTACGGTTATATTTTGCCCAACTGTGGGATTAAATGTCCTTTCCCAGGCTCTAATCTATATCTGTACTAAATTTCATCAAAATCGGTTCAGTAGTTTAGGCGTAAAAGACGGATGGACAGACAGACAGACAATAATATTAGTAAGAATTACACTTTGGCTGAATATTAAGATTTTGGTGTTGACCAAACCAAATGCTGTTTTTCTTTTTTTTGGTGGTAATTTTTGTGTGTTTGTTCCTGTTGGAACTCAATCTAGTTAAAAACCTATACCATGTACCACTTAGCATATAAGGAATGTTTTCCGTTATGTGTTTCGAATAAGTAAATAAATAGATAGATAGATATTTGTTCTGTTTTCAACCATTTTAAACCTCTATATAAAGAGGGGTGTTATAATTGACGTGTGTATCTGTGTGCCTGTATGCCTGTGTGTCTGTGTGTCTGTCTGTGGCATCGTAGGTCCTAAACGAAAGACCGATTTCGATGCGTTTTTTACTTATAACTCTTAAATGGCTGAACCAATTTTAATCAAATATAAATAAGAACCATCTCGATCATGTCCGCTTTCAAATTAAAAAAAACCGCATCGAAATTGGTCCATTCGTTTAGGAACTACCTACGATACACGTTAAACTTATAGTACCCCTCTTTTCTGTCGGGGGTTCAAAATAAATGTCTGATGTATTTTAAAGCAACATTGAATGTTCTCTGAAATAAAGATATATTTTACTAGCATTCCGCTCGGGACTTCGGGCAAATTATGTAGCCTATGTTACTCAGGGATAATGTAGCATCCTAATGGTGAAAGAATTTTTGAAATCGGTCCAGTAGTTTTTAAGTTTATTCGTTACATACAAAAATACAAATCTTTCCTCTTTATAATATTTATGTAGATTTGATTAGAAGTCCAACGCGTTATAGCCGTTGCCACGTTTTGTTATCTCTGTATTTTCATATCGTATTTCATATCACTTCGTATCGTAAACATAAACAAAAAACGCCTTGACAAAGCCACTTATAATCAGCTCTGACGTCACTTATTGCCTCCTTCCGGCATCAGTAATCCGTATCTCGCTCTCTCTCTCGCTCGCACACTTTCACTTTTTTATTAGCTTTCCCAATCGCGCTTGGAACACGTTTTGCCAAATATTCGCGGATTCGGCGTAATTAGGTGCCGATAGTAATCTGGAAAGTGGGTATAATTATTTGTGGAATCTGACTGGATCAAGATCAAAAATCTAAATCAAAAGTGTTTATTTCAGTGAACATACAAAATGTTATTTGAACACGTAAATATAGAAAATTACATTAGCACTTTTGACTTTGCGCCTATTCGCAAAGATGCAGTCTTCCTCAAGAGAAGAACAGGCAAGAAACTCCTAGGGTCGCTCTTTTTAAGTCAATTATATAAATTTTCTTACTTCAATTTTTTATTTAGATAATTTTCATAATTCTTCTTCTTATCGCGTAGGTATAGTCAAATGTGTGGCGAACTTGGCTAACCCTGGTGTAAGAGTTTTCAAACCGCACAATGGCCTCTGACCTGGTTTTAACGACTGTAGTCAATCGACTACAGCCGGGACCACCAGCTTAACGTGCCTCCGAAGCGCGGAAAGTCGGAAACGCTCGTGATAAATTGCCACTTTGGTCACCCATCAGTCAATGTTATTACTGTGTAAATGAGTATCTAAATGACAACTCTTTATAGATGCTTAAAAAATTTTGTATGCCCGAGAGGCGGGAAATAGCTGTACCTTTACTAACAACCACTGTAACCTGTTGTAATACCTATTTTCCATAATAAATAATACATTGATTGATTGATTGATTGAATTAATAACTCGAAAAAAAAATTGTATCACTCTCGACATTCGATTGCTTATGAGCTTATAACTTTTAAACGGCTAAACCAATTTTGGTCAAATAATAGCTAAGAACCATTTCGATTACGTCAGATTTCAAACAAAAAAACCCGCATCGAAATCGATCCAATCGTTTAGTTTAGTAGCTACGATGCCTCAGACAGACACACATTTTTTTTATATTTATTATAAGATGGGTTAACTCTTGACCTCAATCTTGACCATAAGGTCAAAGATGAGGTTGACGATGGAGCGAGTTAACCCAGAAAATGCCTATAAAGGCACTGGTACTCCCACGCACCGACGGAACACAGCAAGCTGTTTGGCGTCGGACTTCGGTAGGAGGGTGGTCGCGAACCAGACGGCCCTTTACAGAGCCTACCACACCGCATGAGACCATAGAACGACACCTCAGATTCAGAAAAAAAAATGAAGTGTCGTTGCCTGGGATGGATTACTAGGAGGCAGGTCTCATTTGTATTTCCTTAGTCGCCTCTTACGACACCCACGGAAAGAGATGGGGTGGTGTTATTCTCAACCGATCACCACACATAATACACATATGTAAAAGTTAACACAATTTTTTTTGTCGGAGACTAAAAACAATAAACAAACGCACACGCTCAAATCGTGAAGCTCAACTCCGATGTTATGGACATGGTTTGCGTCGTGAACTAACTCTCTAAGTCGCTCTAATTCATATTGACATCTATAGGCTAACAATCCCGAGGATGCCCCAAACCACAAAACACAAAATTAAATAAATAAATAAATAAACGCTACACACTCAAAGGCCCACACTAAGGTTTTCCCTTGTGTCGTGGGTCCCTCGGAACACACATAAAGACAAACACAAACACCCATGACCCGAGAACAAACATCTGCTTTTCACACAAATGTTTGCCCCGACTGGGGATCGAACCCAGGACCCGCCGATCAAGAGGCAGCGTCACTACCACTCGACCAAACCGGCCGCCACTTAACCAGTCATTAAAATAAATTACTTTAAATAAATCCTTACAAATATTATAAACGCGAAAGTTTGTATGTATTGATGGATGTATGGATGTTTGTTACTCTTTCACGCTCAAACGGCTAGATCAATTTTGATAAAATTTCACATAGAGGTAGCTGACACCGTGGATTAACACAGGCTACTTAATTTTCACAAATTCCCACTTAACCGCTGTAGTATTAGAATTCAATTTTTTTTGAGAATTTATATGGGTTCCTTATTGTGGAAAGGAACAGTAATAAATAACTTTTTGTTTTATAACGGATTTGTTTGCTCTTGACCACAATCTAGCCCAGGGGAGAAGATGTGGTCGAGGATGTAGCAAGCTCATCCATACCTATTCACTCGAACTTAAAATGTATTCAAACAATTCTTGCACTAGGTGTATTTTATATGCGGCCGAAAATATTTAGCTATATGTATCTTGGGAAAAACCTGCTATTATAACTAATTATATTTCTCCTTCATAACATTCACAGACAACTAGTAACGTCTGTTCATAATAATTGTACCATGACTCGAACTATTTGTACAAAGTAATTACTTAATAGTCAACCGCAGTGTCCTCAGATAAGATAGGGCTTCGAGAATAGGAAAACAATACATTTCTGGGTGATAGGTCACATAGTTTAGTGGTTTATGGTAGTGATAAGGCGAAACAATTTTGAATAGTGTCGTAGGCTTATTTTCCTGCTTCGTAATAATAGATATACTTCGACATTTAAAAGCCAATATCTTAACCACTAATCCGATTTTTAAGAAACTTTTAATATTTTGAAAGACTCCTGAAAATCTATTAAAAAAACTATCGCAATCCGACGTATACGAGCAATGAGAGAAATACATGGTTTCAAAAATGCCCATGCCCATACTTCCACTGGTTAAAAAATTTAGCAACCGTGTGGTGATCGGTTGAGAATAACACCATCCCATTTCTTTCCGTGGGTGTCGTAAGAGGCGACTAAGGAAATACAAATGAGACCTGCCTCCTATTAATCCACCCCAGGCAACGACGCCTCAATTTGTTCTGAATCTGAGGTGGCGTCCTATGGTCTCATGCGGTGTGGTAGGCTTTGTGAAGGGCCGTCTGGTTCGCGACCACCCTCCTACCGAAGTCCGACGCCAAACAGCTTGCTGTGTTCCGTCGGAGCGTAGGAGTACCTGTGCCTCATAGGCATTTTCTGGGTTAACTCGCTCCATCGTCGATCTCATCTATGAACTTGGTCAAGATTGAGTGCAAGAGTTAACCCATCGTATGATAAAAAAAAAATATTTAGCCTAATAGTTCCATACCGTACCATTCTAAATTATTTATATTGATTTTATTTTTATTATAAAATTCTAATTCTATTTTTGATATATATATTTTTAATTTGATATTTTTAATTTAATTTTAAAAAATTGAATATTTAGTGTATTTGACATGTTTGTACTTATATGGAACCTGTTTTCCGAAATAAATGATTTTTACTTTTTTTATTTTTTCATACATAGCATAGCAGGTTGAACTGATAACCTCACTTTTGAAGTCGGTTAAAAACACAAACATGTGATTGAATTAGTGATTGAGCTGTACGATTCGAGTTGAATGAATGCTTTCCTTTCAATTGGATGATTCATCGAACAAAAACTAATCTCACACCCACTGAACGTCGAGGTCGACTTAAGATTATGTTTTTGGCTTTAAAATACGCAGGCAGTTAGAACGAGTTTAAAGTTATCTACACTACAGCTCGAGCACGATGGCTACTAACTCGCGCGGTCACGCTGAAACTTCACTTTGATTGCGCGAGGGCCCCGCGCAAAGTCTTGCTCGCCCTCTGGCGTTGTCAATGTTGACAGTTTGACATAGGATCGCGACACATTACGCGCGCTATCACAATCGTACTCGAGCTGCTGAATTAGCGGTTATACATTAACTATGGAGGGGAGAAGTGGCATGAAGGAGCCAAGTTTTAAAAGAGCCATTTGCATTATTATTTCGGTAGTTTAGGAATGGATTTGGTTGATGATTTTTTTTTTTAATCATGGCAACAGGTCGTGTATAACGTGCGACCATTACCTACTGCCAGTGTCAAGTCCGAGGAAAACAAACTGAAAAAAATTGACAGGTTAGAATAGAATCTTGTATTATGGCAATCAGCGTGATCGCAATTCCGCCAACTTCACGTTGTAGAGAGAAAATGCACGATGGGGAAAGTAACAGATACGTTCAAAAAAAAAAAAAATTAAACAGCTAAGAGGAGAGAACTTAAGTGAACTAAACATAAATCACACAAAAAAAACCAAAGAAAAATTAGTATCTAGCTACAATTTTATGTTATTGACAGATATAAAGTTAAGAAGGATATTAAACATATTATTATCAGGTAGAGATAACAGAAATGAGATATTTACCGGGAGGGGAATATGAGAGGGAAGAGCGTCAAGAAGAGAAAAAGACAGTTTTGGACAGGAGAACGGAAACGTTATATCCTTGGTTGTATCGTTTGCATCATCACCTGTGGCAGGACAAAACAAGACATCACAAAATCATTCTATACATGTATTACAGTTTTATGTCATATTTACAAATGTATTTAGATATTAGTTTGATAAGCGGGGAGTTAGTGTATAACAGAAGCGACTTCACATTTATAGGTTTAGGGACTTTAGCGGGGAGTATATCATAAAGAGAGACGGGGTGTAGAGCGCAGTTGAACAATACATGATCAGTGGTAAGTACCATCCTCATTGATGATTTTATGTTTGTGAGTGACGGAAAATCAGGTGTTGCCACTTAAAAATAAAATCACCAACCAAATCCGTTCCTACAAATAATACAAGTGGCTCTTTCAAAACCTGTCTCCTTCATGCTACTTCTTCCATACCAATTTTGTTTACCCATCTAGTCAGCTGGGTAAAAACTTGTTTACTCCATTTAACTTAATCCTGCACCAATTCCGACCAGTTCTTGTTATAGGCGTCCAGATCTTCACGCAAATGTTTTTTTTTGTAAATGAACGACGCCGTTTTGTAAACGGACAAGTTATACATTTATTTTAGACTAGCATTCCGCTCGGGACTTCGTTCCCGTGGAAATTCGGGAAAATTATTTAGCCTGTATTACTCAGGTATAATGTAGCATCCTAATGGTGAAAGAATTTTTTAAATCGGCCCAGTACTTTTTGAGCCTATTCATTACAAACATACAAAAATAGGTACAAATCTTTCCTCTTTATAATATTAGTATAGACTAGCATTCCGCTCGGGACTTCGTTCCCGTGGAAATTTGGGAAAATTATTTAGCCTGTATTACTCAGGGATAATGTAGCATCCTAATGGTGAAACAATTTTTGAAATCGGTTCAGTAGTTTTTTAAGTTTATTCGTTACATACAAAAATACAATTCTTTTCTCTTTATAATAAGTATAGACAAGCTTTCCGCTCGGGACTTCGTTCCCCTGTGAATTTGGGAAAATTATGTACCCTATGTGTTAATACAGGGTGTCAGCTACCTCCATACCAAATTTTATCAAAATTGGGCTAGCCGTTTGTGCGTGAAAGAATAACAAATATCCATACATTCATACATCCATACAAACTTTCGCATTTATAAAATACATATATAAGTAAAGATTCAACAAGACCATAATTGTTTGTCGTTGCGTTAGTCAAAAGCAATTTCGTCACTAATTGACTGTTCCAATTAAATGAGATTTGAATAAACACTTATTGATAAGTTATGGGGACAATTGAAACTAGGTCTTCACGTGGTCGATTATAAACAAAATACAAGGGCCTGGCCACAGCTAGGAGTGGCGGCGACGAAAGCCAATTTCTATGTCTGTTGCTCGCAGTGCGTAGTATAACATATTACTCTATCGCGTGCCGAGTAATGGAGACAGAAATTAGCTTTTGCCGCTGCGATGTCGCCGTTGTTGTCCCACCGCTTATAGCCTTCCTAAGTTACCGTGTAGATATTACAAGAACGTGGCTTGACGAACTCTGGTGTAAAAAATTTCAAACCGTTAAATGGCCGTCCCCGTTTTACATGGAAACTTTTTTTAAAGATTTTATTTTACAGCTTCGTCGATAATTGGCCGATAGACGGACATAGCCAATCGGTTGGGTCCGTAGTTACCTATGGTGCAGGAAATTAACAATTCAATAAAAAAATTATAACTAAAATTATAAAAATGATAATGGTTGAGGCACTCTTTAATTTCATTTGAAGTAGGTTATTTCACCTAATTACAATATTTTATTGATAAAATTGAAACTGTGTCGTTATGTTGATATTGCGTAACTCAGACTAAATTAAACTTTCATTTTAATATTAACACACTTTCTTGTTAAAAGCATTTGCTAATAATTTTCATTTTTATAAATTATGAGACCCAGAGGGCCGCTCATGAGGTCATCACATGCGGACACTCTGGGCATCTATAGTAAACCCCTAATAAAACCCACGTAAATCAACAAAATATACCATTCGAAATGAGGCGAGCGATTCAAAAATCAAAAAAATAGAGTGCCCTGTGTGTTATTTCAGATTTAGTAAAAATTAGAAAATAATAAAATTTATAATAAGATTAAAAAGAGAGCACCCTATAGGAGTTTCTTGCCTATTCTTTGCGAATAGGCGTACAGTCAGTAGGGTCAAAAAAACGTATCTGTATGTAAGTATTTAAATCCTTTAATGTAACATCCTGAATAAACGAATATGTTTGTATGTATTTAATTTAACTGACTTATTTTAAGGGGTTAAACGCAGTTGCAAGGCTGCGTTTTTTCATGTTTTTTTTATAGAAAAAGTATTTATTAATTAATTACGAGTGATGGTAATTCAAGTAGAGTCTACTTTTAGGAATACAATAGCATGTCGATCATATAAAAACCGTTTAAAAATATTGACGTGCGGTCCTGTAGATGATGTCCCAAACGGTCCTGTAGATGATGTCCCAAACGGCCTCCAAAAAAAGGCGGATATTTTGGATATTTTGAAATCAAAAAACATGGTGGACTCTTTAAAAGGATAGATCAATGATGGTATTGATCGAAGGAATAATAAACATTTTGATTTTTGACAAAATGACGACTATTTGAAAAAAAAATTTCGTTTTCAACTAAAATTTTCGCTCTAAATTGTCAAAAAGAAATAGTAAAATTTTTTTAAATCTGATTCCTTCGATCAGTCCCTGAGGAATTTATCTAAGAAGATCGTGTAAAAATTTGAAATCGATTAAATAAATTAATAAACGCTACACACTCAAAGGCCCACACTAAGGTTTTCCCTTGTGTCGTGGGTCCCTTGGAACACACATAAAGACAAACACAAACACCCATGACCCGAGAACAAACATCTGCTTTTTACACAAATGTTTGCCCCGACTGGGGATCGAACCCAGGACCCGCCAATCAAGAGGCAGCGTCACTACCACTCGACCAAACCGACCGTTGTGCCGTTTCTGAGAAATCGTGCTCACCGTCTTTAAAAATACCGTTTTGAGTAAAACGCGTTTAAAGTTTCAGAAGTAGTATACTAACACTGACGTGGCCTTACAAATCCGGGTATATATCCGAAAATATTTATCGGATTAACTTTAAATTTTCAGAGAATATACTCCTATGAACATTCCGAAAATGCAAAAAAAAAACGATATTTTGAAAATTCTAACTGCGTTTAACCCCTTAAGTAACATCCTGAATGTTCTATGGAATAAAGCTATTTTAAATTTGAATCCCTCGAACCACCGCAGCGCGGCGTAGTTGAGATTAGTCCCGACTAGTCCCGAGGGAGTGTAATGCATTGTTCTTTATGCTAAGAGTTTCTTTGTGTAGATATTTTACAGTGGTTGCGAAGGTGTGTGGCCATGATAGCTCCAAGGCAATTGGTCGGTAATTACTCCGTGACCAAGGTCGGAAAAACTGGTAGTGACATTAGTATTCACGTTTACCTGCTTACGCATAATATATTTGCCTTTCTAAACCAACTGTATTATAGAAATATGTACGTAGAAAACTATAAATAAACTCCACACTCAAAGGGATTGTTTGAAAAACAGCGCCTGGGTAACTTTGAATTGGCAAGTCCTTTTAGCGCCATTTAATAGTACTAGTACCTTAATATTTTTTTAACCCTTGTCAAAAAAAGAGGGGTGTTATAACTATGAAGTGTTATAACACCCCTACAGAGAGTGAAGCCGCTGACATCACATCAACAATGGTAGTTTTAAAGTATTTCTGGTGCGGTTCTCAACGTTCATGCAAGAGACGGTTATGAAGGAGAGCTTTTGGTTCGAGGGCGTGTTGTTCCGTTTTGAGGAAGATTCCCGGCTACTGACACCTCCGGGAAATAGAGTTTAAGAGGGAAGAATAGCTTCGCGATTCTAGCGAATAAGAATTTAGGAAAACATTTCGCGCTCAAGCACCCGGGCATCGCGTGCGATAAAGACCGTTGCAGCTCGCTATTGACAATAGGTACTTTTCTTGGTGAAATTTACATTTCGGGAAAAAAGTTTTCCACTAACTAAATCATAACATAACAGACCACTTTGATTCTGGTGTCGATCGGTTCTGCATAATATATTCTAGGTTTATAGGTTTAGCTTTTAAAAATAAATACATTGCTTTTTGTACAACAGACGGCTTAATTTGACAAAATTTTAATACAAAAATAACGTTATTTGAGGTTCCTATAAGTTTTAATTTATAGCGAATTTTGAAAAATGGAAAAACTATAAACCTAGTAGTTCATCGTGTTAATAACATACTAAAAAATCATTCAGATTTGAAAATATTTAGAGGTGGAAAAACGTTTCTTTTTGTATGGACGAGCACGTACTATTCTTCCCTCTTAAGCAGTTTTAAGTAAATACTTATGTTAGTCTGTAAGATATTTACCCATGGGCCAGTTGTCTGATAATTGATAATATAGATTTTTAGTAATTTACTATATTAATAAACATTATTCTTCTTTCCAGAGGGACGACCGTTCGCTTCTGGCCCAGTTTTTCTTTGCGGACGATGCCCTGAACATGGTGGCAGCGGAGCTGGACTCATTCGACGGCCGCAAAGACCCTGAGAGATGCTCCACGCTCGTCAACCAGCTACGTCACGCCCAGGTGAGTCTCATGAACATCCTATCGATATCTTTTGTACAGATAATAGAATGAAATAGTCCACGCTCGTCAACCCAAATTCCATCTAAATATTGTTATTTTCGCTTCCGCTCCTTCTTTTTTTTATCTATACTTCTATACTATAATTATAATTAGAGGAAAGATTTGTATTTTTGTATGTAACAAATAAAATTAAAAACTACTGGACCGATTTCAAAAATTCTTTCACCATTAGGATGCTAGGCTACATCATTTTCCTGAATTCCCACGGGAACGAAGTCCTGAGCGGGATGCTAGTTTATTATTTTCTTACCCAGCCCATATACGTCCCCACCGAGGGGCACGGGTCTCCCTTCGATACACGAAGGGGATTTAGGCCATAGTCCACCACTCTGGCCCAATGCGGGTTGGTGGACCGCTCGTCTTTCGAAAATTAATTTTCTCGGACGGGCGGGTTTCATCACGATGTTTTCCTTCACCGTTGAGCATATGATAATGAGAAATCTGTACATAAATCCGAAAAGACGAATTTAGTGGTACAGGCCCGCACCAGGATTTGAACCCGCGACCTTCGGATTACAAGTCTGGCTCATTACCAACTGGGCTATCACCGCTTGACCAAGGTCATAGATGAGGTCGACGATGGAGCGAGTTAACCCAGAAAATACCTATGACGCACTGGTACTTCTACGCACCGACGGAACACAGCAAGCTGTTTGGCGTTGGACTTCGGTAGGAGTGGTCGCGAACCAGACGGCCCTTTACAGAGCCTAACACACCGCATGAGACCATAAGACGCCACCCCAGATTCAAAACAATTGAGTTGTCGTTGTCTAGGATGAATTAATAGGAGGCAGGTGTTATTTGTTTTTCCTTAGTCGCCTCTTACGGCAGCCAGGGAAAGAAATGGGGTGGTGTTATTCTCAACCGATCACCATGTCTGTGTCGCATTAGACTGGGTCTCTACAGATCTCCAGTTTCTCTGACGATGATCAGTGTTCGGGAATCGGGACTCCTTTACGTGAATGCGGTATTGATGAAGGGACTTTAGATCATATATTTTTCTCCTGTCTAAAACTGTATTTCCCTCTCATATTCCCCTTCCGGTAAATATTTAATTTTTGTTATACCTTCCTGATATTAATATGTTCAACATTCAATATCGATTTGATTTATATCTTGTGTTTGAAAGCTATAGATTTCTTTTCTTTGCTGTCTTTTTTGGAACGCATGTTACACGGCTTTCCCTTTCGTGCATTTTCTTTTGGCGAAATGGCGACCACGCATATTTCCATATTAAATTTTTATTATACCACATGTGAGTTTATGGAATCCTATTAATATTTTATTCGTGGATGATGCCCTTAATAAAGGAGATCACCCACCGTCAATACAATTTTGGGCTATTTTTAAAAGTGCCGGCCAACACAAATAAATGCATTATTTTAACAGAATATAACGTTTGGAATTTTTTTTAGTACTACACCAAAGTTCTAAATCTAGTCTCCGAGCAAGGTCAAACTATTTATTCTAAAATGTATTTTATAATAATTTTATGTATCAAAAAAAAGATTCAAACGTACATATCGGAGTCACAGCACGGCAGGTATCTTACCTGGTGTTCCTTAGTCATGCTGTCTCGCTCGCACTCGTTGTGGGATAGGTACCAAGCCAGCAAATCACAGCGTGGTGGGTAAATTGTTCCCTCTGATGTTTTACGAGTAGGCTTTTTGTTCTCGCAGTCACAATACCACCGTGTAGTGATCGGTTGAGAATAACACCACCCCATGTCTTTCCGTGGGTGGCGTAAGAGGCGACTAAGGAAACAAAAATGAGACCTGCCTCCTAGTAATCCATCTTAGGCAACGACACCTCAGTTTGTTTTTAATATGAGGTAGCGTCTTATGATTCCATGCGTTGTGGTAGGCTCTGTAAAGGGCTGTCTGGTTCGCGACCACCCTCCTACCGAAGTCCGTCGCCAAAAAGATTGCTGTGTTCCGTCGGTGCGTGGGGTACCTACCAGTGCCATAATTGGCATTTTCTAGGTTAACTAGCTCCATCGTTGACCTCATCTACGACCTTCGTCAACATTGGGGTCAAGAGTTAACCCATCTCATAATAATAAAAAAACAATAGAAGTTAGATCACTTACTTACTAGGTAGGTCAGTTATCCATGCAACTTCAACAGAGTAGCCGTCCGATGTAACAAAGGCCCACACTTTGAGTGTTTAACGTTTACTTATTTATTATTTATTTATTTATTAGAAGAATTAAGGATCAACTCACGGGAATTTATGAATTTCACTCAGAAAATGTTTACAGTAATTCAAATTCAAGATGTGTATTGTTCTCGTCGAAGAATAGAAAATAAATCCAGAATCTTATGATTTTTCTGCGACATACACTTAAAGTTTTATGATAATGCTATGACGTTTTATAACATTTATTTGTATGGTTTCTCTTAGCACTTTAATTCTACAATATATGTATAATCTTCCAACATTTCAAGAAATTCAAACAGCTCGAAAAACCTTACTGGTTCAGCTTTCGGCCTTCGTGTGTGAACCTACGACCCCTAGACGACCTTATTGAAGGTTGAAACGCAGTCTGGGATCAACAGCCTCTTGAGTTTTATCAACATCGTGTAAAAACGCCATTAATTGATGGCTATTAATCATCACAATTTTCGTAACACGTCATTTTGACGTCATACTGTAATTTTGTTATGCTTTAGCTTGCTTGAGTTCAGTTTTTGGTAGGTTATGGCATTTTCTTCGTTCTAAACTGAACTAAAAAGAAAGGAGGAGGTTCTCAGGTCGTCGGAATCTTTTTTATGAATGTTTCCCGATTACTCAAAACTGGCAAGACCTCTGAATTGAGTGAAGTTTCTTTTATTATTCTGAGATGAGTTAACTCTTGACTTTTAAATCTTAACCAAGTCATAGATGAGATGCGAAGATCGATGGAGCGAGTTGACTCAAATTATGCCATTAAGGCACTGTGTTTAGCGTCGGACTTCGGCAGGAGGGTGGTCGTGAACCAGACAGTCCTTCCCAGAGCTTACCGCACCGTAGAGACCACGGCGCCCCACCTCAAATTAAAAACAAATAGAGGGTTTATTAGGAGGCAGATCTCATTTGTGTGTCCTTAGTCGCCTCTTACGACACCCATGCAAAGAAATGAGCTGGTGTTATCCTCAAACCATCACCGACGACGATGAAAATATGTACGTAGTCTTCGATCAACTATAGAAAACTAGATACACAGTCCCATACAAAATGAAATTTAAAAGTGTCCTAACTACAATACGTACTTAGATAGTTGTATACCACTTCATGTATTATGAAAAAGTTCTAAAGTGTCAAACATTTTAATCTAATTTAAACCTTAACGTAATATTATAAGGTCGAAAATAAAATCTGTTTAATTTGTAAAATACCACTTTGGGTTTTGAACAAAGGATAACGTAAGACAATTTGATGACACTGGCTGTCACGTAGAACATGGGAGGAGTGGAGTTGCCTTTGTTAATTTTAAAAATATATTAGTTGGGTCGATTTCACATATAAAATCTTCGTACAAACTTTTTAACAAATTCAAAATGCTACGAAATGGTGTGGTTTTCTTTTTAACCCCTGATTGTGTTGTGTATGTATAGGAGCATCATAGCTCTTAAACTGATGATGTTAATGGTGCAGTTTATTTTATTCGAAAGCTTCTTCTTGCGCTGGATTTCAGATATGATTTATCAAAATTGGTTTAGCCGTTTACTTTTATGTTAGTTTTTATGGTCTTTTATTATTTAAAAAATCACATTCATTTCAAATTAACCGACGATTAATATACATTACAATTGATAATCACAGCCGCCGCCATTCTTCTTAATTATTGCTTGTAAACCTAATATTCTATGCTTATTTTTTATGAAATATGAAATAACTTATAAAAAAAGAAAAGAACTGTGTCTTTCCCGATTACACATATATTATGTTTTGCTTATTTAAAACTTAGTATAATTTTTTGAACAGAAATGACCTATTGAGATTTAAGAGAGGAAATTAGCTATGAAACTGAATAGATATTTAAGTACAAGTAATAATTTATTAAAAAAAAAGCAACTAACTCAAAAAAAAAAAAATATTTGTCTTCTTCGCTGTCATCAGCTTTGTCCTGAAGATGAAATATATTTTTTTTATTTTATTCAATACAAGAAACTCCAAATCAAAAGTGATAAAAAGGTACATACTATTTGAGGTGCAGCTGTTTTGTGTAACCTTTTGACTCCTTTTGTAATGACATACGAGTCACTTTCTAAAAAATGCTTGGAGCAAAAGACACTACTTTGCGACGGCTAGAAAAAATCTTCACATCTTTGACGTGCGACCACGTATGTCCACTGTCCACATCGCACAGGATCTCTAGGAAAACTAAAAATCCAATAAAACTTTGTTTGTAAGCGTCACGCACGTTAAATTTTTTATTAATTCAATTTTATATGATTAATGGTTTTGCCATAATACCTTTAATGTAAGTATAGAAAACAGAATTAATACATATACTCTTTACACTTAAATTTTATAACACAGATGAAAATGAAAAAAAAAAAACACTATATAAAAAAAAGCGTCTCTATTTGTTTTAGAACAGAGTCACTGCATAACCCGAACAAATGATGTTGAAATACAACGGTATGGATTTGTAAGTTCCGCTAGTGTCTATTCAATTTAAAGGGTTATACTCTCGCCGAATGTTATTAAATTAAACTAAAAAAATGTTTTATAACCTTTTCTTGGCCAAATACCAAGATAATTTCAATTCACATATAATAATTACAAAACTACTTATTTAAAAAATGTCATTCCATATTCTTTTAATCTTCTGGAGGTGTGATTTTTACAATTTTTCACTGCGCACTGAGGCATGCTTACTTTCGGAACGAACGAATGCTACTAAACGAAAAGACAACCCAAAACGTCAAGTGGGTGATCATTTAGTGAGGGAACTTTTTTGTTGTGGATTGTGTATCTAGTTCTTTATAGTTGATCGAAGTACGTAGTACAATTATGTCAACTGTTGTCTACCCATGTACTCTCACGTAAGGTAATCATATGTCTAGTGTCCACTTCTGTCAAATAATGTAATAATGTGTTCTCTTAGAATAAAAGCCAAAAATTGTAAGTAATTTTACTACCAATTTTTGTCTCAAAAATAAGGAGGGTGGTGTTGTGTGTGCTCTCCCTAGTAAGTAGTATGAAACCAGCTTTAACTATGACGTTGTAACCTAAATCTATACTATAATCTTACTAATGTTATAAAGAGGAAAGATTTTATTGTTTGTTTGCAGTGAATAGGCTCCGAAACTACTGGACCGATTTGAAAAATTTTTTCGCCTTCTGAAAGCTACGTTATCCCCGATGGACATAGGCTACATAATTTTCCCGAATTCCCACGGGAACGAAGTCCCGGGCGGAATGATATATCAAATAATAAGGTCGAAGCCGATGAGAGACAGAGAGATGTATTGTAAATATTGTAATACAAACCTTAGATGTCTTTAGGTCAAATAATAGACTAAAATATCAGGTGTCATACCATGTATCTCGTTCTATCAAAGCTCCTACATTAGTATATAAGCCAGCAAATTTTCCGAATAAACCAGTGTTTTTTGAGTATTCTTCCAACCAGCTTCGTGTTATCCTTTTGCTCTCGGCTCCGACTTCTACAAATGTTCGAGAGTGTACATTAGGTTATTTGCTCTGTCTTTGAATAGACAGATTGAATAGGTTTTGTATTATAAACAATTACAATTTGAGCGAGTGTTTTTCCTTCCTATTACGATATGACTCACTATTGCTACCATAGGTACTATGTACTAATGCGTAGCGTACTTTACCTTTTGCGTTCATTGATATACGCGGTATAATTAATGAGGCGATATTTCTTAAAAGGATCCGTTTGATTGAATTGCAAATTGGTGTACTAAATGTGCAGATTATTACGGACTGATACGTCCTGACTACATAGTTTGTTTGGCTTTGTTTGTACGTCTTTCTTTATTTAATCCAATTATTTGAAAAATGGCGTCCAGCGTGATTTTGCCAATGTCAGAGTGTTTTAGACAATGGCCAAGTCTCCAATATCAAGTAAAGAAACCGTTTAAGGGTCAGAGCCTCGTCCGTTGATCAATAAGGTGCACTAGCAGGTGAAGATGACGATTTTGGAGCACTAAGATGTTATGACCTCACACACCTCTGACCTCTATAGAATATTTTGTATCTAGTCCCATATAATTATATCCCAAATAATGACTGCCCTACTTTCTAAAGGGCTCAAAAATTTTGGTATTTTTTTTTCAAAACTGCGGCTGCTGTGATATCGATACCTAAAACCATTACAATCATAACTTGTATAGACGCAACCTTTCTAAAGGGTCACGTTTCCGAGATATGAGCTATCGAAATTCTTTAAAGCCGTTTTGCTGAGACAGTGAAAATCTACATAATCAAAACAATGACGCTCAGTTGCCTAAACGTTAATTAAAGTTAAAAGCTCCTTTAAGTGTAATGGCCGTCCTTGTTTACACCAAAGAGGCGGAAAGTGACAGTGTGATAATAAATTAACATCAACTCTAATGGTAGTTTCTGCAACTGAGCGTAAGTTTGATATTTTAATATAACTTTCAAAGATTGTAGTAGGGACTTTTTTATTTTATTTTTTATTAACTCTTGACCTTAATCTTGACAAAGGTCATAGATGAGGTTGACAACGGAGCGAGTTAACCCAAAAATGCCGCATTAGACCATAGGACAACACCTCAGATTCAGAACAAATTGAGGTGTCGTTGCCCAGGATGCATTGATAAGGAGGCAGGTCTCATTGTGATTTCTTAGTCGCCTCTTACGACACCCACGGAAAAAGATGAAGTGGTCACTAGCAACCACGTAATCATTTCTTTCATTTTTTGTGTTTCGGCTCTATTTAAATTTAAATTTTCTGTTTCTGCATATTAACGTACCTTCATCTATTGCACCTTCACACCTCATTACACTCACACAGACACTTAACACTTGAATTAGGCCCTAAATTTGTAGTCTTAACATTATACAGTATTAACTCTGTCCCTCGCATCTCACTTGGGCGAGGGCTGAAAATCAGTGTTGCCAGCCTGATAATCAGTCTGGCATTAGTCGCTGAGCCCAGGCCTTTTTCCTCACTGCGGCAGACATATGCAAGCTTAAACTTGTTTATTAGGATAAGAATATTTTGAACTTTTTTTTAATGTATGTGTGTGCTGTTCTGAAGAAAAAACGTATTATTATTATTATTATTTTGGTGTAATTCTCAACCGATCACCACACCAGACAGGGTTTGCACCTGATCGTGTTTACTTACCTCAGAGCCTGAAAGTTCGCTAACTTATTGAAAGAGAACTCATTTGATTCTAAGTATCAAACACGTGCGACCTAGTTGTGACTAATCCATTAATTGAAATTAATCACTTTGTTTATATTTGACATTACTAAGAAACTTCATATAACAAGATGCATAGAAACTTATGATCTATAAAGAACCATTTACCAATCCTGTCAGGTTTCACTGTTAGTAATAACTGTAACTCTGGAACATGGTTAAGTGTACTCCGAATAAATTGTGTCATGGGTACCTTTGAACATACACGAAAGCAGACACGAACACTCCCTGATCCAAGAATAAACATCCGCATGCCTGGACCAGGAAGCGAACCCAGAACCCGACGATCCAGAGGCAGCGTCACTACCATTTGACTAAACCGGCCGAAATTGCTAAGACAAAGAGTTTGTAAAAAACATGAAAGGGCAAAGAGAAACATACCTAAATTCACAAAAGATTTGATGAGCTGGTTCTTTTGGGTGGCTTAGTCTCCTCAGTGTCTTATTCCAAGAATCGCCTCGTATATATTGGACGTCTGATACTAAAAGTATAGCCTTTTACTCAGGTTGTCAATTGACTCCTTGCAAGTTTGTTTTCATAAAATAAATTGATTTTTCCTTCTGTTTCCCAGGACCGAGTGCTAAACATCACCAGCCAGATAATGGACCAGCTGCTCGGAGACGAGAGAGTGGCGCGGGGGTTCCGGGTCAAGTTTCCAGAAGATGTCCTGCAGGATAACCTTGCTGGGCAACTCTGGTTTGGAGCAGAGGTTGGTTCAATTCTTACTACATAGTTCCACATTTTGGCATCAATCTCTGCAGTGATACTTCTTTTTCTGGTGGATTTGTAAAGGCCATCTGATCGGGATGTTTCCAGAAGATGTCCCACAGGATAACCTTTCTGGGCAACTGTGATTCGGAGCAGATGTTAATTCAATTCTTACTTGTCCCGTAATTGGCCCAATCTTGCCAGAGATCCTTCTTTGCCTGGTGAATTTGTAAAGGCCATCTGGCTTGCAGCTTATCATTACATTATGTTACTCATGCGCAGTTTTCAACTGTCCTTCTCACGTTACTGTTAGCTGCAGAGTTTACAGTTTAAGATCATCATCATGTCAGCTGCAAGACGGCTACTGTTGTATGTAGGCCTCTCCCGAGGATCTTTACGTCCATCAGTGAATATCTCTGGTTCGAAATTGTCGGCCCAAATAGTGAAATAGTTTAATCTTCATATAAGTCAAAAGACGGCCACATCTGTATAACGGCTTTCCCCAAGGATCTCCATATTGCTCAGTACTGTGCATCCTACCTCACCACGACGATGGGTTGTACTATCGTCCTATGTGATCTTGTTCCCACCAAAATACAGTTTAATTCGCATGTATTTTTCTTCAACACTTTCAGTGCTTAGCAGCAGGTTCCTCCATTATGAACCGCGAAGAAGAGTCAGCAGCCATGCGACCTTTAGCCAAGGCGTTGACGAGGAGTTTGGAGACCGTTCGCTCTCTATTACGGGAACAGTGCCTTCGACCCAGAGGCCTGGCGCTCTCTCATAGAGACGATATGCTGCATGAGAGTTTGAGGATCTTTGACAGGTAATTTCTTAAGAATTCTCATACTTTCATCTATTTAAATAACTCAAGTCTTTGACAGAGTCTCATAGTGTCCGATCTTGAGATTTAGCGCGCAGAAGGAACACAGAAAGGCAGAATTTGGAATTAACTTGTAGGGACACTTGATTTTGTCACGTCTTGTAAAGTCGACATTCTAGCCCCTTCAAGTAGCGTTAGGCGAGGTGACGTCAGTCGTGTCCTGCCTGCCAGACAGTGTACTTGTTGAATTGTAATATTTGTAATGAATTGTGATGCAATAGAAATGTGCCTCAGAAATTTTGGATCTCTTCATTTAACCAGCGCCTGCTAGTCTCAACAAACTCGTGTGCTCTGGACACGTTTTTCGTTTGCATCGAAGCCGATGGGCTAGGTTAGTAATAACATGAATGAATGCCGACGGTCAGTCACCGAAGACCTTGGCAGATATAGCGCAAAGGTTTGGACCTTTACTAGGTCCTAGTCCTTAACATAAGACAGGAAAGACTGAAAGAAAAAGACGTTTTCACAAAGCAGGAGAACATTAGCTACGAACGCTGATACCCCAGCTGGTTAAAGAACTGGGTTCAAATCCTGGTTGAGGCCTGTACCACTAAATTCGCCTTTTCAGATTGCTGTACTTACGGGTTTTACATAATTGTCACTTGTTCAGCGGTGAAGGAAAACATCGTGATGATACAGGACGTCTGAAAGTATTAAGTTTTGAAAGTTTTTGAAAGGCGCTGTCTAACATGCATTGGGCCAGCGTGGTAGACTAAGGCCTAAACCCCCTTCACTGTTTCGAAGGGAAACCCGTGCCCCTTGGTGGGGACGTATATGGGCCGATGACGACATCACTACAGGCTACCCAAAAAAGTTGCTTAGCGGAATTCATATTCTATATATATTATTTACATTTGCGAAGATCTCGTGGCTGGTACGTTTAGTTTCTACCCTAGTCCAATTGTGTGACGCATTTTTATTTAAAGATTTTCATGTTTTCCAGATTGTTCGCAGAGTTCGAACTGTGTTACGTGAGTGCGATGGTGAACGTTAAAACTCCTCACGAGTTCGAAGCGCAGCAGCTGATATGCGTGCTCTTTTCAGAGAGCTTGAGGAGAGCGCTCAAGCAGAACCTTTTAACACAGGAGCAGGTGGGAAAATATAATAATCTTATATATAAAAATGAATCACTAAATCTGTTGGTAAGCGCAAAACTCGAGAACGGCTGGACCGATTTGGATGATTTTTTTTGTTGTGTTCCTTATTGTCAGGAGAAGGTTCTTATGAAAGAAAAAACTAAAAAAGTGCCACGGGAACGAAGTCCCGGGCGGAAAGCTAGTCTTATATATAAAAATGAATCACTAAATCTGTTGGTAAGCGCAAAACTCGAGAACGGCTGGACCGATTTGGATGATTCTTTTTTTGTTGTGTTCCTTATTGTCAGGAGAAGGTTCTTATGAAAGAAAAAACTAAAAAAAGTGCCACGGGAACGAAGTCCCGGGCGGGAAGCTAGTTCTATAATATTTTTATCAACATGGACACTCTTAGGCCAATATTGCAGGAGACGACTCAAGTCTTGACCTATACTTAATAATTGATTGTCTCTTTCTCTCAAGTATAAATTAGAGTCTGAGTCGCGTTCTGTAATACGAACCTTATCTTATAACTTTTCAGCGGCTCAACCAATTTTATAAAATATGGCTAAGAACCATCTTGATCACTTCAGCTTTTAAACAACAAAAAAAGGATCAAAATTGGTCTGTCCGTTAACGAGCTACGATGCCACAGACATACAGATTGCCATGTTGAACCCCTCTTTTTGAGTCTGGGGTTAAAAATAAAATCCATCCTCTTTAAGATCTTTAGGGGAGGTCCCAGTTATATCCCTCCACGTTCAAACCTCTTTTTAGTTTCGCCCTTGTCATAACCTACTTGAATATGTGATATGAGTCTGTAGTTCTCAATACGAGACACAGATGGCGCTAACCTACAAGCACTACAAATAGTGCTAAGTAAGGGAATGAGGAATTTCGCCGCTTGACTTGCAGGCACGATAGCTCAGTTGGGTAAAGCACCAGGTGATCAAATCCTAGAGTCGTGGGTTCAAGTCCCATTCGCACCGAATATGTTTTTTTTCCCTAAAAAAATATTTGAATAAATTATTTACTTTTCCACACACAAAGCTTAGTACATAGTAATTTATAAAAAAAAATCACAATTTAAATTAATTTTACAGCTGGAATTTTAACTAAATATATTTAAAAAAAATCTATGAAATAATAATAGAAATTGAACATAATTAGGATTACATAAACTAAGAGAAGAAAAAAAAGTTTTTTATGTCTGTCATGTTTCTTAAAGTTTTTTATTTTATGTATAAACTCAACGACAGCCAATAGACAATAAATTATCTATTTATTTTCAGGTTGACTCCTACGACCCAGCATTAATGTTCGCAGTGCCCCGCCTAGCCATAGTCAGTGGACTTCTCATCTACTCCTCAGGCCCTCTAAGTATAGACAAGCCTCCAGAAGAAATGTCAGACATGTTTCGACCGTTCAGAACTCTGCTGCATAAGATCCGCTCTCTTCTCTGGACGTTGGATAGGAAGGAGCTTATGGCTTTAGAGAGATTGCTGTGTACTAATGAAGATGTATCGAGTTTGGCTGGGTTAGACATACCTACGGGTAAGTGCTATAATTAATCACTGTGGCATTATTAATAATGCCCGCATTAATCACTTGGTCCATAACATATACACGACAGCACATCCCAACCAGGGCTTGAAAACGGTTAAGGTATAACGGTATGGTACAGGTATAAAATTTCAATACCGTATCAATTTAAAGGTAGAGTCAAAACGGTTAGGAATTACGGTTACGCTACCGTTTTATACCGATACCTTAACCGATATCTTTATCATTTTACAATAATATTATACCTTTATTTTTATCGCTACCGTAACCGAAATTATTTCGGTATACCGAAAAAACGCCAGCGCGATGTTGCCGGCAGCGGTGGGGTGTAAAGAAAACCTTTATTTATTAATGTATGTACCACAAAAAATAAAGTTACCGTTATTTACGGGTACCTAAAATTTAAAGGTATGACGTCATACCGCTAACCTTTTTAACCGATATTTTTTCGGTTATTCAAGCCCTGATCTCAACCGACTAGTGAGGTTAAGCAACGCACACAGAGGCACGGAACCTGATGGGTGACCAAAGTGGTAATGTATTACGAGCGTTTCTGTGGAAGGCACGTTAAGCTGTCGGTTCCGGCTGTTGTCGATTGACTACAGTCGTTAAAACCAAGTCGGAGGCCATTTGGCGTTTTGAAAACTCTGACACTAGGGTTAGTCAAGTTTGCCACGCATTTGACTAATACCTACACGATAAGAAGAAGTAGCCCATCAGGCTATAGAACATCATGTTGACCTTGAGGTCTTTAATAATAAATTAAGGCGACTACAGCACCCGATAAAGGCAGCACACATAGGAATAGTGCCATCTCTGCCTCTCAACAGGCCTGGGCCGGCAGTGCGAACAGGAGCTCTACTCTGTACTATCTACGACCGAAATCCCGAAGTGTCGAATGTCAGTAAATCTCTGTCTAGCGCTATATAGATGACAGTGACAGGCAGTGACAATTATCGGCCGTCCGTCGATCGAAAATAGTTCAAAGTAGAGCCCCAGTGTCGATACACGAAGTTTACAGACTATGAAAGCGTGCGTGCGTAAAAACATGTTCGAAAGTTAGAATAATGAGGTTTATGGAAAGGTAACAGCTTAAATCGAAAAATGCGTTAACTACTTATCGAGAGTGTTCAATCACGAACATTTTGATAGCAAATTCAAGTTCCTATGTGCATTTTACTATCGTTTTACAGCTTAAAAGATACACAATATTGGGTATTTAGAGGTGACTTTGTGAGCTTTTTCTATCGAACCAAAAGTGCTGAATCATGTTTTCAGCAAACTACTTTTCTAGTTTATTTCCTGAATATTACCGTAGTATTTTTTTTTCTTCGATTTAATGCAGTGCGTTATGCTTATCTACGCATCATAAAATCTTAATTTAGGTGCTGTAGTCGCCTTAATAATTCATTTATTTATTTAGATAACAAAGATCCATTAGGTGTTAGTACAGACTTACAACTATGTTAGTACTTATATTTTACTACATACTTAGTTACTAATGATAGGTGCCGCATAATTGTGCACTCTTCCCTACCTGCAATAGTCTTCAGGATTTATATTTTATCTCGCTCTTAACAGCGGCGGTTTTCGTAGTACTGGGTAACCTGACGTGCTGCTATCAGTACCTTCAAGTCTAAACATCCATAATTAACATATTTAACACTCTTTTTTCTTGCAATGTATGTAAAAAGTATGTTTGCTCGGGTCAAATCTTGCAACTGAATTTTAATGCAGTTATTCTCAACCGATTGAGGTGAAATTTTGCATACATGTCTTGTTTGGATGACAATGAACGGTTAACTCAGTGATGTTGTAACTAATCTTGCATATTCTTGTTTCTTCGTAATATCCTCTGATTGGCGTATATATGCAGTGGCGTGCATTCCATACAAGCAGAAAAGCAGTGCCTACCCTAGGCTTTTCAAGGCAAAAAAAAATACAAAAATTAAATATTATAATGTACACCAACGATCACAGATCTTTGTGAAACGAATAAACGTTTTCCGAAATGACGCTATCTTCATTTCTCTAACCTTTAACTTTTCAAAACAGCGCCATCTAAACTTCTAATACTGAACTAGTAAGAGCCCTCGTAGGAGCGCGGGTTTGCCTTTCTAATTATTCGTTAAAAGCACTCGTTTGAAATGCCTTTTTTGTTGAGGTTTTGTGTTGAAATGGGGGCTTCTGATTGGCTGTTTCGCCTCCCCCGCCAAATATTAACAAACTGATTGTATGGCGAAAAAAGCTCTGCCTATAAAGCGATTCTACCAAATTGAGAAGTGTCAATATTCGGTAAGTTTGAAATGGCTGTTATAGATTTTTAATTTTGCGGCCTTTTTGTCTTATTGGATGCATTCAGCCATATTGTATTGGTTTGTTTTTGTTTTGCAACTACGTAGGTACGAAAACTTTTGCAAATTATTGTTTTATCAGTTTATAGTGATTGTTAGATATTTGTTTAGAACAAAATGAGTGCAACAAGTTGTGAAAAGTGTGGTGATGATGTTTGTTTGCCTAAACTGCGTAATTTTTCAAGTTTACCTTTTCAAGAAAAAGTAAACATTACTTATCGCAAAAGGCCGATACGTGGATTTGACGCAAAAAAAGGTACCGCAGTAAGACATTACTAAAATATACTATATTCATTATTGGTTCACGGGTTGTGTGCATACTAACCGCTTAAGTATTTTGTTTTCTGTGCATTTTGTTTTCAAACTGTTATAAAAACGTATGGAACGGCGCAGGGTTATTTTGATTTGAATAACCTTAATACAGCGATTAAAAAGCATGAGCTTTCTGAAAAACATCTCAAAGCTAGGTACGTTGAAAGTTTTTTCGTTTGTCAAAAGTCGCATAGAAACGAGTTTGAGCGGTCAATTAAAACTAGACAAGTTCACTGCCTAGTGCCTACCCTGCCTAAAATGTCTATGCACGCCACTGTATATATGTATATATTGTATCTGGCTTATAATTTGTATTTATGGGAAACTGTTGAATATCCTAAATAAATAAAATAAATCAAATATGGCGGACCGCCCAAGATGAAGGAACAGTTATTTTTAACCGACTTCAAAAAAGCAGGTTTCTCAATTCGACCGTATATATATTTTTTTATGTATGTCCGCGGATAACTTCGTCGTTTATGAACCGATTTTGATTATTCTTTTTTCGTTGGAAAGGGAGTATTCCAAGGGTGGTCCCATGGTAAGGAAACCAGGATCTGATGGTGGAATCCTGAAGAAATTGAGGAAAACTCTCGAAAAAATTGTCTTTTTGGGATTGAAGTCGGTGACTCTTACGTTTTTGACGTGGAATTATTATTTTGCATTTTCAATATGGGTCTCGAATGAAAGGGTTTGCTAACAAGCATACGAAATATAAAACTTTAAACTTTCGCAATTTGAACACTTAATTAAATACTAAAATGGGTCTAAATTCGAGTATAAATGATAATAATAATAATAATACGTTTATTTCTTCAGAACGACACATACATTTTAAAAAAAGTTCAAAATATTCTTATCCTATTATACAAGTTTAAACTTGCATATGTCTGCCGCAGTGAGGAAAAAGGCCTGGGCTCAGCGACTGATTATCAGGCTGGCAACACTGATTTTCAGCCCGCCCAAGTGAGATGCGAGGGACAGAGTTAATACTATATAATGTTAAGACTACAAATCTAGGGCCTAATTCAAGTGTTAAGTGTCTGTGTGAGTGTAATGAGGTGTGAAGGTGCAGTAGATGAAGGTATGTAAATATGCAGAAACAGAAAATTTAAATTTAAATAGAGCCGAAACACAAAAAATGAAAGAAATGATTATGTGGTTGCTAGTGACCGAGTTAACTATTTGGTTTACCAAACTTCTGTATTTCAAGTAAGAAGAGTTTCATTTTTGTCTTGAAATTAGATTTACCTATTACGCAAACCTGAAAGGTTATCCTGATCTTCTTCTACTTACCGTGTAGGTATAGTCAAGTGTGTGGCGAACTTGGCTAACCCTGGTGTCAGAGTTTTCAAACCGCATAATGGCCGTGTGAGTCCCCGGCAGAGTAGAATAGGACCACCCTCTTTCTTACCGAGGTGTCGTACAAGGCGACTAAGGTAAATATGCAAGCAAGTTCATCTGCACACAGAGAAGGAAAACTCTGCAATTATATCAAAACCCTCGCCAACCCGTCTGCCGAGCGTGGTGAGTATGGCATTTACCCCTCATGTTATTGAGGGAGGCCCGTGCCTCAGCAGTGGGGCGTATATGGGCTGATGAAGAATGGCTTCTCACTTGGTTTTAACGACTGTAGTCAATCGACAACAGCCGGGACCGACAGCTTAACGTGCCCTCCGAAACACAGAAATGCTCGTGATTAATTGCCATTTAATATCCTTAGATTGGTTATCCTGATAGGGATTATACATACATACGCTCACGCCTATAATCGCTAACGGGGTAGGCAGAGCATCAGTGGTTCTAGAACCATTATTAGATTATTAGATTAAACATGATATACAGAGGTGAGAAGTTGTAGGGTATAGGGTTCGAAATTATCAAGATAATTACGCTTCTTGATCATTATTGGATAATTATCAAATAATTATTGGATAATTATCACCAGTGTAAGAAATTAATTTGTTATATTGGTTCATAACAAATTGTAACAAAACATTATTAAAGTGAGTGTGGCTGTATGGATATTTGTTGCTCTTTGACACAAAAACTACTGAACGGATTTTAATTAAACATAACAATAATATAGCTTATGCATCAGAATAACACATAGGTAACACAATTTTCGGAAAGAGCGAAGTCCCGGGCAGAAAGCTAGTCGTAAATAAATAAACTTAGATTGACCAAAGAAGCCAAAGGAATATCTTCATCCGATGATGATTGTATTTCCATTGGCTTTGTTGCTTGTTATTATCAATCGATAATTATCCATATGTTATTTTCACGATAATTATCATGATAATTATCGTGATAATTATCAGTGATAATTATCCTTTCGAACCCTGATATAAATGTAAATAGACGGCAGGTTTGGTTGAGTGGTAGCGGCGCTGCCTCTTGATCGACGGGTCTTGGGTTCGATTCCCAGTCGGGGCGAATATTTGTGTAAAAAGTAGATGTTTGTTCTCGGGTCAAGGGTGTTTGTGTCTGTCTTTACGTATGTTCCAAGGGACCCACGACACAAGGCAAAACCTTAGTGTGGGCTTTTGAGTGTGTAGCATTTAGATAGATTACTTATATAGTTAATTTAATATTTTCAGTGACGGAAACAAACGACGAAAGCAATCAGTATCCTGACATAGGAGAGTTTGTGTCTCGTTTCTACGCCGATCACGCGTATTGTCGTGATCTCTATATGCAATCCAGGTACCTAAATTAACTTAGCTTTTATATCTTATATTTTATCTTGTCTTGCCTGATTTAATGTATGATCACCGAATAAATGATATTCTATTATATTTTTTTAGGGCTGCCTAGATCCTATCTATAAATAAAGCCTAAAGTGGTCTAGTGCTGCACACAAGTCTTGGTGAATTGCCGTAATGGCCAAGTATTGAAAATGGGAAAATGCATATTTTGCTTCTCTGTATGCTGGCCAATGACGCATTAGACATTTTCTAAATATCAGTATATTTTATTGAAATTGATAGTTCTAACATATTTCCTAAATCTTAACGCCAAAAGACTGCATCGTTTAAATCTTAAGTGTTATAGATATAGCTATGTAGGTTAGGCTCGCCGCTGCGCCGGCGCTGATTGTTTGACATTCAATTAAATGTCTACGAAGCCGGTTGTTTCTTGATATCGCTCCGTATATTTCACCCCTTAGTTCATTATCCCATAATATAACAGTGGTGACAAGGGAGTATTTAACGAACGACGCGTGTGAAAAACTACAGGATATAACAGTACCCAGAGTACCCAGATTGTACCCAGAGTTAGACTAACAAAAGCATCAGAACATGGATTTAGCTTAAAAATCAAAATTTGACAAATCTTCCTGACATTGAATTTTCTAAACATATACATAACATACTGACATTAAACCCACTTTACAATATTAACGAATATTTCGAATTGATGCGATCCCACAAAATGCTCATTTACATAAAAGAGAGACAAAGCGACAAACGTGTATACTTGTGTAGCTAATTAATGACGTGGTTTGAGCCGATTTTAATGTTATTTGAGATAGATCTAATTCAATTTTATAATTGACTTACTAAATGTTGCGTTGTTTGCAACATGTCGGAAATTAAACAATAAACAACAATAAACAGGATGTAACATTAAGAAACCATACAAAAATGCTTAAAGTTTTTCATCAAATTCTTTCGTTTCAGCAACTCCAGTGAACCGACAATAACAGACAGTGACTACTTACCTGACAACATCGAAGTGATGACTCCTATCATAGACGGCTTGAGACGGCTCAGCGAAGAAACAGACACCAAAACCGAAGAACGAAGAAAAACAAGCAGAACCGAAGACCTTTCTTCTCTGAGAAATCTGTCAACAAACGGCTTAAACATGTTTGATCCGTTGGTTATCAACGCTGCAGCTTCAACGTCAGATGCCAGACAATTGCCGGACCATGATTTAGTCACATCACTAAACGAACAAGTTACAGAAATTGCTGATAGATTATCATCTATAGCTGCAAGCGATGTTGATATAGAAATCCATAGAGAACATTCGTTTTCTGCCAATGATGTACCTACATTAATTTCAACGGAAGGTGAAGCATTCGGATTTAATGGACCAAGGAATGAACAATTGAGTTGCATGCCTTCTACTAGTCACGGATACCTAATACCTAACGCAATAAGTCAAGAACCTGTAGTGCTGTCTCTTTCACACAACAATTCCGCAGTCTTCGAACAAGAAGAAGAAAATATCAACGGTGCAATACTAAACACTGATCTCCCTTTAATAATACCTGAGAATATCGATTCAGAAATTGTAAATACTAACATATCTATCGCTAATGCTAATTTAAGTTCGTTATTACTAACCAATGAAGAGTATAGACGAAGTTATGTAGATAATGATGACAATACTAGCTTTCACTCGGCTAATATGACGCCGGATAGGAGTGAAGAGGACAGAGTGAAGTTTATGCTTGGGTATGAAAGTGAGCACGAATCGCCGGTAGATTCGGGGGTCAGTACTGAAAACGCTAGCTTAGATAGATCTCCTGATTCCGAAAGTCAAATGAAACCGTCTCACTATATGGAACAGAACAGGGTATTAAAAAGTCCAGATATCGAGAAGAAGGACACGCTTCTAGAAAGTTCTTTTTCTGTTAACGATGACAGTCTTAATATAAACTATGTGGAAGATGATACTCAGAAGAATGAGGCTGGGTCGTCGGTTGATGAAGCGGCTACTTCTAGATTACAAGACTGGGGAGCTAACATGCCAGAAGAAGAATACAGAAGTATAGACGAAGTTATAACTGAATTAAGAAGACATAGAGAGAGTGACAAGAAGATTAGTTCGTTAGTAGAAGAAGAGACGCCGCAGCCTTCACAGAGTAGTTCAAAAAAGAAGAGTAGAAAGAGTAAGAATAAGAGAAAGAAGATGTGGTCGCCTGGGATTGTGATATTGGATAGCAGATCACAGACACAGAGTCCGCTTAGGTTGAACTTGGATCATTTTGTAGATGAGAGGTAAGTTTTTGTTATCAGCTGAATAAAATATTTATTTCTGTTCTTACCATCACAGATAATTTAATGACAGCGTCACTACGCTGCCTTTTTATCGAAGGGTTCTGGGTTTGACTTCCAGTTGGGGCAAATATTTGTGTAAAAATCATGTTTGTCTGTGGGTCATGGGTGTTCGTATCATGTATGTTCCACGGGACCCACGACACAAGAGAAAACCTTACTGTGGGCCTTTGAGTGTGTAGTTTTTATTTATTTATATAAAAACTAGCTTCCCGCGCGGGACTTCGTTCCCGTGGGAATTCGGGAAAATCATGTATCCATGTCCATCCCGGATAATGTAGGATTCTAATGGTGAAAGAATTTTTCAAATCGGTCCAGTAGTTTCGGAGAATATTCGATGCAAACAAACAAACAAACAATCAAATCTTTCCTCTTTGTAATATGTATAACTATAGATATACCGACTAGACCACATGACCAGTAGAAGTGCATCGAAAGAAAATTAGTTAGAAAATCATTTTTAATAGCTGAGTTAGCTTACTAATAGCAAAATCACTGAGGTGTTGTGACCAACTGTTTAGATCATTTGGACGTACTTTTACCCAGTATATTAATTCCGCCGACAAAGCTATAAAATAAAATCTTTAAAAAATCATTTTTCGGACACTCCTATACGGGAAAGGGGAATAGTAGATTATTAATCGAGGGTGGAAAGAATGAATTCCCGAGGTAATTAGACTATAGTCCGAGTAGGAATTGATTCTTTTACCCGTGTAAAACACTCTACTTTTCATTTCGAATATGAGGAAAATAAAACTATGTAGTTGTTTATCTAAACTATTTATTGATAATATATAATAATATAAGTAGTGCCTATTTTTTTGAATTCCGTCACAGATGCATAACAGATTAGTATCCCGCCAATTTATGTCGACTTTAAAAAAAATATGGAACTCACCGCGTAATTGTTGCGGCTTATTCCGCTCAAAGAAGTTTGCGCTAAGTTCACACTGGCTGTTTAGAAACTCACATGGCCGCACCATTTTTTTAAATTAGTTTTGTTTTTATATAAAACACTTCACAGCTGACAGCAGTTCTATTTTTAAAGTTCATTCCGGCCCTTAGGTGGGAAGTAATTTGTATGAATTTTTCTCTCCTTATGGAGAGAAGCAGCATTTTCCACCCAATAATCAGATCAAAATAACACTACTTTCCGAGTATGAGAAATGAAAAGAATTTTACTCGCCAATTCCATCATGTAACGCGTTTATCAGAGCTTATAGTAATAGTGTTGAAGGGCTCGTAGTCCAGTGGCGCACGCTGATCTCAGCCGATCAGTGAGGTTAAGAAACGTACACAGAGGCAGTTGACCAAAGTGGCAATTTATCACGAGCGTTTTCGTCCTTCGGAGGGCACGTTAAGCTGTCGGTCTCGGCTGTTATCGATTGACGTTAAAACCACAGTCGTTAAAACCAAGTTGGAGGCCATTGTGCGGTTTCAAAAATCTGACACCAGGTTTAGTCAAGTTCGCCACATACTTGACTACACCTACACGATAAGAAGAAGATCCGAGCTTAATATTTGAAATCCTAAATAATATATTAATATTTTTAATAATATTTTTGATTGCGTCTCATCATTGTTTTTATTTTCAAATTGTGCAATAAAGTATATTGTGTTGTATTGTATTGTAGTGGGTCAGCGAGCGGGGCGTCAGAGTGTGCGGATGACGAGCAGATCGCTTTAGCGCTGCAGGCGCAAGAACTGGCGGCCAGACAGCAGGCGAGGGGCAAGTTCAAGTAAGTACTGTTAAATTAAAAACACCTTTTCTTTTTTAATGTGATACAATTATAATATTTACCCCTAGCAAAAGTACGCAAAGCTCGAATCCCAATACATACTTTCGTACCGTAACGAAATTTAGACAAGGCGGAAGAAATTTAGACAAGTGAATAGTGTGCGGTAATTCCCCTAGTCTGTTCTAAGCGAGTACCTAAACGTATCTATTTTTGTGGAAATCCCCGAAAATGCATTTCGTTCTCATAAATAGACAATGTGTCGGTTGCCATTTGTGTAAAAAACTGAATAACTACTGCTAACGTAATCACCAGCTAGACCCCCCCATCCCCCATGTCATCATAAATAAGCAAAGCAAAGACACCCCCGCCCCCCTATAGTGCTTACGTAATACTTGAATGGCCCCTTAATAATTACAATGTAAAAACACATATCTACGATCTACGCGCGCAAACGATCTGTCTAGTGCTGTTCCACAACGCGTGGACTGATAGTGTTGTGCCACTTTTTTCGTCGATCGATTTTCTCTTAACAAGTACTATAGCGTAGCTGAGAGGAAGCAGCCAGTCATAAAATTACAGCGTGCTGGACTATAGCCTAAATCCCCTTCGTGTTTCGAAGAAAGGCTCTTGCCCCTCGGTGGGGACGTATGTGGGCTGGTAAATAAATAAAAAATTAGTGATTCTAATTATTTTTGAAGTGAAAACTTCTTTAGCGGCATTGGGCACTTTTAGTATGGGGAAAAAATGTTAAACTCGCGTCAGATGTCACGTGACCCTGATCGAAAATGCGTAGGATAGGGTTGCCACCTTTTTTGAAGTGAAAACTTCTTTAGCAGCGTCAAGTTTTCACTTCTGCCGGCACTCCCGGAGTGCAACCCGTTGTTTTTTTTATTGATAAATCATTACTGTAACGAGCTGTCTTCGTTTTAAAAAGATTTACCCTCACACGCTTTTTAAATAGCTAACTTTACTTTCAGATCAAGCGAAGACCTAATCCACAGACTATTCGTCTGCATAGCGGGTGTAGCAGACCAGCTTCAGACGAACTTCGCCGCTGATCTCAGAAATATCCTCAAGTCCGTGTTTCTGATGAACCAGACTCCTGACGCGCCTGACACCCCTGAAGAATCACCTGACATGTCGAATGACAAGCCGCAGACCATAGAGTATGAAGCTAGTGAGGATCAAGTTATACAGAATGGTAAGTTAACATACTAACTTGCAGGTTTGGTCGAGTGGTAGTAGCGCCTTTGATCGGCGGCTCCTGGGTTCGATTCCCAGTCGGGGCAAATATTTGTGTAAAAAGCAGATGTTTTGTTATCGGGTCATGGGTGTTCATGTTTGTTTTTATGTGTTTCCCAAAGGACCCACGACGGCCTTTGAGTGTGTAGCGTTTATTTATACACGTGTTTCAAAAATACCTAATAAAAAGAAAATCCAATTTAAATTCAAAAGTTAATGGTCGTAACTCTTGTAGTGAGTTGCATGGTTTGACATTTTCGAAACGAAAGTTTCATCAACATCTTTTATACTGGGTGAAAACAAACCTCCTAGCTATATTCAAAATCCTGAACCAGTATCACTTCAAGAACACATTTATGAAAAAAAAAATTAAAAAATCAATGGGAATAGTTAATTTTTTGCGTAGTCATTACTCCTACACCAGGCACGCGAGGGGTGCGGGTAGCGCTCGGGGGGTGCACCCGAGTGGTGTCTACTTTTAGGGAAAAAAAAATCCCCCCACCCAAAAAAAAAGTGTTCAGTAAGTGATACTGGTTCAAGATTTTCAATAAAGCTAGGAGGTTCTTTTTCAATCTGTATATTTGAAAAAGAGCTGCGCACTTATCAAAATTTTTACTAATTTTGGATTTTCTTTTAGGGTATTTTTGAAACATGTATTGTATTCGAAAGATTAGTCCATATTTCTAAAGAACTTCTGCATAGCTAAAATGGACGCATGAGATTTTGTCATGACTTATCTCACGTGTCCATGTTAGCCCGGTGCCTGATCTAAGGTTGAACAATCAATTGACATTGCACTTGATAGATCACAGACCATAGAGTATGAAGCTAGTGAGGATCAGGTTATACAGAAGTATTAATAAATAATCAAAATAATTGGGTGGTAAGTAAAATAATTGGGTAGATGACTGATGCTGATGACTTTTATTGGGACATTTAATTATTAATAATACTGTTTTCTTTTTATTTATGACATTAAGTAACATCTAGAATCGATATGAATATTAATTGCATGACATAATCTGGCTCCTTTTTTTTAACCAGCCCATATACGTCCCCACCGAGGGGCTCCTTTCGAAATACGAAGGGGATTTAGGCCATAGTCCACCACGCTGGCCCAATGCGGGTTGGTGGACCGCTCGTCTTTCGAAAATGAATTTTGTTGGATGTTCAGGCTTCATCACGATGTTTCCTTCAAAGTCGAGCAAGTGATAATTAGAAATCTGTACATAAATCCGAAAAGACGAATTTAATGATACAGGCCCGCACCAGGATTTGAACCCGCGACCTTCGGATTACAAGTCCGTATCATTACCAACTGGGCTACTACTAATGTTTAATGATTTCCCTTTTCAAATGCATTTTTTTACCATCATAGCGACAAATGTTTGACCTCCTATTTAAAATAAAACTGTGTGCCCAGTCTGGGTCCATGAGTTCTTATAAATGTTATTGTCTGTCACCTTTATAAAACAACATATTAAACAACTTCTAGAGTACTTTGAATCTAAATATTTGGTAAATTTATCATTTTTATTATTAGGTATTATTTTATTAATTTTAATATTTTTTATGGTGTATTTTAATATTAGGGAGCTCCAGGTTGCCCAATTTTTATTGCAAAACTATTCTTATCCCAACAGCGCAGAGAGCTTACTTGTAGTAGCCTGATGTGCGGCACTCTGCACCTTCTTACTTTAAAATTTTGACTTTTGATCTCATTTCAGATCTCATTTGTATGCTTAAGTAATTAGATTTTAGATATTTCTTAGTTTCTTAAGTTTTTTTTTGTTTAACTTTCAGTACGTTGTTGCCTTACTTGTAAAGAAAATGTTGTGTGTACTTTTAATTGGCAAACATATTTATAAATTTACCTATTCATAAGTTTTAATTGTCAAACATTAATATGTCTTGCTGTTAGTATACCTTTAAATAAATAAATAAATAAACATGTACTGCAAATGATTGAATATTGAGTATACGATACAAATCCATCTTATTAACTTCCAGGCAGTTCATTCGACAGCGTATACTCAGCGGAAGAAGTATACGCAGACAGTACGTCTGATTCATCTCCCTCGGAGTCAAACTCACGATTAGTGCGAAGGAATACTGTGAACGCGACCACATTAGAACCAGCCAATACTGAGGGTAGGAAGAAATCTGAGACGAACCTGCAAGCTTCGGCGAGCACTGGCGATTTGAGTTATAGGTAAGTAATAAAATCTACCTATAAATGATATTCTATTCTATTCAGGAACGTGAGAGCGTTTGTTTGGTAACAAAGATTGGATTTCCTAAAATTCTCATGGTAACCCGAGATATCGCGTACGAAGTTGCGGGCGGAAAGCTATACATACACACATCAAAAAAAGTTTACGATCAGTAGCAAAATCAGGTGTATTCTTTAAAATATAAATTATTTAAAGAAACTGTTTACGTTTTATGATTTTATAATGAAAATGCACTAAGTAAATAGAAGAATAATTATTAATTATTTACTTTTTATTAACAAAAGCTAGGAAATGTAATTTTGGCTTAAATGTAATGTAATGAAACATTTGAATTAATGAAAAAACAAACAAAATTTATTACGAAAAAATTAATAGTTAGTATAAAATGACTCCTCCCCTGGCTCGCACACATGCGGAAACCCTTCTGGGCATGCTAAGAATTAAGTTATCTAGCATTTCTTGTGGTAACCTGTCCCACTCTTCAATAGCAGCTGCCCTGATTTCTGACACTGTTCGCGGAGGTGGCTGACGGTTCCAAACAGCTCGCTTAAGAGCATCCCACGCATGCTCGATCGGGTTTAAGTCAGGCGAGCCGGCAGGCCAGTCTAACCTGGTGATGTCGTATTGCTGGAGAGCAGCATCAACACGTCCGTTTCGATGTGCGGGCGCATTATCATCTACCATTATGAATTGGCGCCCGTGGTTGATGCGGAATGGTCTGACGTATCCATGGATTGCAATCGTTTTGTACATGGCTCCGGTCATGGTGCCTTGATACGGGATTAAGGGCGTCCTAGCCCCAATCATTATCCCGGCCCAAAAGGACACTGATTTCCCGCCCTGCTGAACGGTTTCAGTGGCAGTTCTCTGCCTTTCAGAGTCGCCAGGTCTTCTCCAGACACGGACATGTCGGTTATCTGGATGTGTACTGATCCGCGTTTCGTCAACGAAGAAGCAATTCTGCCAGATGCTTTCGTCCTCAATTTCTTCATTTTGACGGAGCCTAGCCCATTGCAATCTGCGCCGCTTCCGTTGCTGTGAGTTCAGAGGTGCTTGCCAGGATCTCCTTGCTCGTAATCCAGCTTGGTGTTAGCAATTTCTTATCGTTTGGGTGCTAACTTCGCGGCCGGTGGCAGCTCGCAGCTCTGCTTTCATTTTAGTAGCGTTCATTGTTGGGTCACGGGCAGCCAGTAATCTGATATATCGCTTCTGAATTGCAGTAAGCAGTGGCGTGCATAGACATTTTAGGCAGGGTAGGCACTAGGCAGTGAACTTGTCTAGTTTTAATTGACCGCTCAAACTCGTTTCTATGCGACTTTTGACAAACGAAAAAACTTTCAACGTACCTAGCTTTGAGATGTTTTTCAGAAAGCTCATGCTTTTTAATCGCTGTATTAAGGTTATTCAAATCAAAATAACCCTGCGCCGTTCCATACGTTTTTATAACAGTTTGAAAACAAAATGCACAGAAAACAAAATACTTAAGCGGTTAGTATGCACACAACCCGTGAACCAATAATGAATATAGTATATTTTAGTAATGTCTTACTGCGGTACCTTTTTTTGCGTCAAATCCACGTATCGGCCTTTTGCGATAAGTAATGTTTACTTTTTCTTGAAAAGGTAAACTTGAAAAATTACGCAGTTTAGGCAAACAAACATCATCACCACACTTTTCACAACTTGTTGCACTCATTTTGTTCTAAACAAATATCTAACAATCACTATAAACTGATAAAACAATAATTTGCAAAAGTTTTCGTACCTACGTAGTTGCAAAACAAAAACAAACCAATACAATATGGCTGAATGCATCCAATAAGACAAAAAGGCCGCAAAATTAAAAATCTATAACAGCCATTTCAAACTTACCGAATATTGACACTTCTCAATTTGGTAGAATCGCTTTATAGGCAGAGCTTTTTTCGCCATACAATCAGTTTGTTAATATTTGGCGGGGGAGGCGAAACAGCCAATCAGAAGCCCCCATTTCAACACAAAACCTCAACAAAAAAGGCATTTCAAACGAGTGCTTTTAACGAATAATTAGAAAGGCAAACCCGCGCTCCTACGAGGGCTCTTACTAGTTCAGTATTAGAAGTTTAGATGGCGCTGTTTTGAAAAGTTAAAGGTTAGAGAAATGAAGATAGCGTCATTTCGGAAAACGTTTATTCGTTTCACAAAGATCTGTGATCGTTGGTGTACATTATAATATTTAATTTTTGTATTTTTTTTTGCCTTGAAAAGCCTAGGGTAGGCACTGCTTTTCTGCTTGTATGGAATGCACGCCACTGGCAGTAAGAACAGTTGGGCGACCACTGCGAGGTCGATCAGCTAAATCTTCCATGCCCTGATACCTCTCCAACGTGGTCACCACGCAGGATTGGGATACATGAACTCTGCGTGATATTTCCCTCGTGGAATAGCCTTCTCCACTTAAAGTTAGAATTCTGGCTCGTAAAACTGCAGTTAATCCTCTCGGCATCGTTACCAACTTAATTTTTTTTGAATAAATTGAAAATATTGATAAGTTGCGACTATGTCAGATTTCTGAATGAAAGCAAGCAAGGGTGATTGTCTTTTTAAATGAAAAAACATTTGAATTACGAAATTATTTTATATTTAAATTTCATATTTTTAAATAAGGAATCAAAAGATAAAAAGTGATTAAGTTTTATTCTTCTACTATAAAAAATATTAGCACTTTTCCAAGTGATCGCAAACTTTTTTTGATGTGTGTACGTGACAGTAAAATTGATTACCATCTATTCATTATTTTATCGATTCTTCCTTTTCTCAAGATGGCCATTGCATTTAATATGGTGAGGCGAGGTCGCAAACTGAGCTTACACAAAGTTACGGGCTTTGTACCCTCGCGCCGCACTGCGGCCGCTGTACATTGTCAGGATGCGATTTTTTTGCTGGTTTTCGTGTTTTAATATGTTATCATTGTTTTTTGATGTAAATTAGAGTGTATTACAATAAATCATTTAATTATGTAGCAGAAAATGTTAAAAAATATTTTTAAAAAATCGAAAATTCGAAAGAAAACTTCATTGGAAAATCATTCAGAACGATGGTCTGAAATCAAAGTTTCAGTTTTTGTTAAGCTGTCCGTTACATCTTGTATACAGGGCTTTAGGTGAATCTCTTTCAACATTTCGGGTGGTAAATCATTCTATGAAACTGAACAACTTTCCCCAAGGAACATAGGTCAAAATACGAAAAAACAATTTTGATCTCGCATGCAAAATGCGCTATACGCTGATGAAGTTTGTATGGGAACTCAAAATTTGTTTTTCGTATTTCGACCTATTTTCCTCAGGGAAGTTGTTCAGTTTCATGGATTGATTTAGCACCCGAGAGGTTTAAAGAGAAAAGCCCTGTATTTGTTAGCAGCGACGCGTTATTTAAAACATGAATTCCCCAACAGGGAAGAAAGACCCCCCCCGCCGCCCGCCGCCCCCGCGCCGGCCGCCCGCGCGCCCGAGTGGGTGCCGGACATCGCGGCGCCGCACTGCATGCGCTGCGCGGCCGCCTTCACCGCCTTCAGGCGCCGCCACCACTGCCGGAACTGTGGTACGTGTGTTGATATCTTACCCGCCGACCGCTTCAATCTAACTCCTGTTTTGGTAGTGTGTACATAGACCGTAAAATTAGGTATTATAGCAGGACTGTTCGAGCCGAGTGAGATATGTGAAGGTGTGTCCCGTTCTAACAAGGCGACATGCCGCCATAACACTATGATAACACTGAAGGGAAAAAAGAAACCGCGGGTCCCACCACTGCCGGAACTGTGGTACGTGTATACACCTACACACACCGGCACGATTAGCGGAACGACTTATGTTTTTCATACAATTAAGTCAACGTTAGAGTTTAAATATGGAGATTTTTATTTGATGCTGTTATTAAAAATTTTCGCTTAGTTTAGGACAAAATGTTTGTCTGTTAAAACCAAATATAAAACATATAAGAAATTTTCGACAATGTGCCGCATGGCCAAAAGAGAACATTGCAAAAACCTTATCATCAGCTTCGTATGAAAAGTTTAAAGAGTTTTTTTTTCTACTGACTGCATGAGAGATTCTAGGCTTTTCGTCAGTTTTTGTAAAAAATAAGGAAACGACCATTTATGAAATTTATTTTCATAAAGAAAAGTGCAGTTATGCACGTAAAACGTATAGTAGGTATGTCCCTTTCTAACATGGTGACATGCCATTATGACACTATGATAACACTGCACTGATGACACTATGATAACACTGAAGGGAAAAAAGAAACCGTGGGTCCCACCACTGCCGGAACTGTGGTACGTATGTTGATGATATCTGACCCGCCGATTTCGACCATGGCGACCGCTTCAATATAACTCCTGTTTTGTTAGTGTGTACATAGACTTAATATTACTATAGCAGGACAATGTCCGAGCCGAGCGAGATATGTAGTAGAGAGGCTGTGTGTCCCTTTATAACAAGGTGACATGCCGCCATGACAGACGCATCACTGCCGGAACTAGGGCATATATGTTGATGATATATTACCCGCCGATTTCGGCAATGGCGAGCGCTTCAATATAACAACTCCTGTTTTGGTAGTGTGTACTGTAACGGTGCTTCTAGGGGGGCGATCAATTAAAAGACTTGATTCTTCTTTTGTATACGGTTATAATCAAAATCTGCACTTCCGTTACAATATTATTTTACTTTCCGTCACGTCCACAGTTACAGAGTTTAGCAACGCTTATTAAGTGCTATTTGCATGCCTACGAACAAATACAAAAACTTCTTCTGCGAGCTCACTACAATGAATTCACAAAAAACAATGAATGGCGCAAGACCAGATCTTCAATCATTTCGAATCTTGACATCGAATACCATTTCAAACCTTTTAAATCGATATTCGAATTATCTTCTTCGAAATGACCGAATGAGAAAGAAGTTGCGTTATGCCCGATCCTCCATGAAGGTCTGCATACCACAGTACACATGACAGCACATCAGGCTATAAATGTTGACGTCGCCATTATCTCGCTCGTAATAGCGCCGGTTTTCGAAGGGTCAATGCGTAACCTGACGTGCTGCTGTCTGTACATGGACACTATACATGTTGACCTTGACGTCGCTCTTATCTCGCTTGCAATAGCCGCTTTCGTAGTGCAAATGGATAACCTGACGTACTGCTTGTAAAAACTAGCATCAACTATCTATCTCACTCACACTTAAAGAAATGGCTTCATTAGGTTTCGCTCTTTGAACTCAAATCTACACTAATTTTAAAAAGAGGAAATATTTGATTATTTGTTTGTTAGATTGAATAGGCTTGGAAACTACTGGATCGATTTAAAAAATTGTTTCACAATGTGAATGCTACATTATCTCTGAGTTATATAAGCCACAATATTTTCTCGAATTCCCACGGGGACGAAGTCCCGGAAATAATAAATAATTACATTCTTAATAAATAAACAAATTTATTATTAGTGTATTATTTTTGAAATTAAAAGTATTAATAACGCATATCTCTTCTCCACAGGTAAAGTATTCTGCGCATCATGCAGCTCTAACTCCATCCCGCTCCCTCGCTTCGGTCAAATGAAGCCCGTCCGTGTGTGCGAAGAGTGTTTCCAATCCCTCGCCCACGAATGCCGGAGGACGCAAACAACTCAAAACTATCGGTGAAACATCCTTTTCTGTTCTCTACAAGCGTATGTTGGCTTGCATAAGAGAATAGATAAAAGAATACCAAATCATAGTATTGTCTCTATCGATTTTTTGGGTAGGTAAGTTGTTTTAGGGGCTAGAAATTTTAATTGTGTAAAGAGCGGTTTTTTATCGCGAAAGTTTTAAGTGTTATATGTGGTGTTTATTAGACGAAAATAAGGAAATAAATCAATGATCATAAACAAATCGTAAAATGTTTCGTCCTATGTCATAACCTCCTTCGAATAAGTGGTATGACTCTGTAGTTCTCAATACAAGATACAGGTGGCGCTATACGGGACTTACACGCACGACAAATAATGCTGAGTAATCTAAGAAATTTCGCCGCTCGGTTTGAAGGCAAGATAAATTAGTTGTTTAGAGAATCGTGGGTATTATATAAATCCCATTCGCGCCAAATGTTTTTATTTTCCTAAAAAATATTTGAAACTAAAAAACTCATCTAATGGAACTGGAATACACCTATGTTTAGTTGATCAGTACAGTTGATTAAATTATACTTCCAGATAGATAGAATGGCGAAAAGTGGCTTCTATGCTTCGAAATGTATTGCATAGTTTTATTTGATTTGGCTGGGAAATACAAACAGTATAATTCTTCTAAATTAGCTAGGCATTTTACTGTATTGAATAAATAAATTAACCATATTTATTTGCTCTCAACAGATAAAAATAATACCTAAAAAAATTTCAAATCGTCTTATAAGAGTCCAGAGCCTAAACTAAGCCGAGACCTGTGCTATTAGAAGCAAGAGTCGAGCGCAAGTGACATTTCTTTTCTCGTTAGTGATTTTTTTTGGTCCATAGATTGCCCCTTAATACGAAATTACACAACATACGAAGCGAATAATGAAGGAATTCATAATTAGCTTCATATGTTGAGTAAGTATTTTAAATTAGCCAAAATTGGGATAACAATCTTCTTCATAAAACGTGACAACATTCTCCTAGGAACATAGGTCGAAGGGAAAAGAATACCTCTCCATTCAACGAGCAGTCGATTTTATAAAAAACTGCAAACTGCATATGGGTTCTTTGGGGAGAATCACTAAAGTAACCCATATAGGGGAGCTTTCAAGTATTCATCATCATCATCATATCAGCCCATTGCAGTCCACTGCTGAACATAGGCCTCCCCCAAGGTGCGCCACTCTGCATGATCCTCCGCTGTTTTCATCCAGCCACTACCCGCTATCTTCTTTAGGTCATCTGACCATCTGGCTGGGGGGCGTCCTACACTACGTTTGCCAAGACGTGGTCTCCATTTGAGAACCTGTCTACTCCAACGCTCGTCGGTTCTGCGACAGACATGGCCTGCCCACTTTTATTACATGGCTAGTAATACGTAACGCAATTTTTGGAGATTTTTGATTTTTCTATAAACCCCCCCCCCTCCCTTAAAAATAGTCACAATTGTTGGCGTAAAGAACTGGAAAGTAATTAAAATTCCCTTGGTATTGTTTTAATCGTGTTATTATTATTTTTTACGCGACCGTTCTGAAAGGTTAAAAAAAATAAGGTTACGCACGCGTAGTTCAAGAAATCCCTCCCGCCCCTGTAAGGCATCGTAACGTTTTAAAAGATAATGGTGTATAACTTGAGACGGATGTACTTTAGAGCTGAGCTGCAATAGTAACTATTGTTTGTATGGAAGTACTCTACACACCTAACAAGGTGGCGTAAGTGTGCCATCAAAAAAAAAAGAAAAAGGCACCGGTTGCCCATAATTTTTTAGCAAAGCCCTTTCATATAGGTTCTTTAGTGAATGTTGTTCAGATTCATGGGTAGAATCACTCTATAAAGCAGGGTTTCCCAACCAGTGAGGCGCGTCCCCCTTGGGGGGCGTCGAGCGGTTCCAAGGGGGGCGCAGAGGTCCCTAATTTCTGCCTATTAAAAAAAAATACTAAACTCAATTGGTTAATTTTTGTTGTACCCGTTCTCCACGCTACGCGTCATAAAATAATAGAGAAGAAACGGTTCAGGTTAACTGCATATACTCGTAAAAACAAAAGGTACATTTATTAAAATTCAATTGTCATATGAATAAAAATAAACACCCTCATTTTTATCACTTCATCATTGTTTGTTTAATTTTCTTATATAAACTCCCAATTTCAGCCCCTAGAGGGGGCGTAGGATTTTAGCTCAACGTTAGGTGAGGCGCATAGGTTAATACTTTGGGAACCCCTGCCCTAAAGTTTCGGCAACTAATTTAAAGTGGCCCCTAAAATAAAACATACCTCTCCCAAGAAATAGAGCATAATATTTAATTTTCGTGTTCATTAAACATCACCGTTTTAAAATGTCGGGGGTTAAATATAAGAATGTCCTTTTCAAAATATCTGACTGTGTTTAGCAATACAACTTTCGGGGTAGTCAATAAGAGCTATTTACAATGGCTCATCACATTAATTGTGAACCTTAACGACTATCACGAAAATTTTACCTTTCCATTTTTACAGTCACATATTATTATTTTTATATATTACACATGCTGTAATTGTGAACATCGTCACTTTTAAAGTTGGTAAATCTGCTTATTAAACTGAACCACTTTGCCTAAGGAACGTACGTCGAAATATTTTAAAAAGTAAAGATGGCCTAAATTCTCCTTACTACATACTTATGTAAGAGAGTTTTTTTTACAATTCTACAGGGCTTTAGGTAAATCTATTTCAACCTCTCGGGTGGTTAATCAGTCCATGAAACTGATCAACTTTCCCCAAATAACAAGTCAAAATACGAAAAAAAAATTTTGATCTCCCATACAAAATGCGCTATATGCTAATGAAGTTTGTATGGGAACTAGTTTTTTTTTTTGTATTTTGACCTATTATTTGGGGAAAGTTGTTCAGTTTCATGGACTGATTAACCACTCGAGAGGTTGAAAGAGAGATACCTAAAGCCCTGTATATTAAATTAAAATCTTAAGTTTCCTCGGGCAAAGTTTTTAAGTTACATGAGCAGATTTTAAAGATGTTATCTAAAGACAACGGTGATTTATTTAGCTCATAATCACCCTAATAAAAAAGTGTATTTTAAACTATAAAACCATATCTTATATTCTATTTTGCGGACCTGTATCTATTTAGTTATGAACTATGATACAAATACAAATGTAGATAATATTATAAACATAATGTATAAATATAATCCTGGACAATCCATTTCGGAGGCATATGTTTATAACTTTAAAGACTTGATACAAATAATTTCATTTTTATTTCATATGTTAGACAAGGTTAGATCTTTCATATTGCTACGTAATATGCGTCCCAAACCATTAGTTTTAAGATGTTTGTAGCTAATATTCAAACTATTCTTTCACTGGTGCTAGTTATAGATTTATATTTGTATTTTTAGTTATAGTGAGGCTGCCTTTCCACTATACAATCACACTTATAACCCCTGCCGGGGTAGACAAAACATCATGTAACACTTGACACCACGTTTGACATACATTCTGATTGTTATTAGTAATAAATAAATAAATAAATGTCTTTATTTCAAGCAACATAGGCTCATTTGTTAGTAAAATAGTCTAAAAACTTAAAATTATGTTAGTACTTACTAATAATGATGATTTAGATGATTAAATAACATTTAAATTAATTCAATATTAATGGCATCAATACCCACTCCAAGCTGTCTCTTGTGTCCTATTTTAAGGCTGGTTGTGATGGACCAAAATGAAGTGTCCCAATAGTGGGGAGTCAGTTTTCTCGCTCAGCACCTTCAAGATGCTATTGGAACTGTTCCGGGTGCGCGTCAGTAGAGATGACGTTCTTTTTCTAATAATTGCGAAGAAATCGACTAAAGACTTGTCAACAACGTCTTGTAATATACAAGGCGACTAAAGATATACAAATGAGACCTGCCTCTAAGTCCCAGGAGGCAGGTCTCATTTGTATATCCACCCCAGGCAACGACACTTCATTTTTTTCTGAATCTGAGGTATCGTCCTATGGTCTCATGCGGTGTGGTAGGCTCTGTAAAGGGCCGTCTGGTTCGCGACCACTTCCTACCGAAGTCCGACGCCAAACAGCTTGCTGTGTTCCGTCGGTGTGTGGGAGTACCAGTGCCTTTATAGGCATTTTCTGGTTTAACTCGCTCTATCGTCGTCCTCATCTTTGACCTTTATGGTCAAGATTGAGGTAAAGAGTTAAGGCGACTACAGCACCTAAATTTCGATTTTATGATGCGTAGATAAGCATGACGCTCTGCATTAAATCGAAGAAAAAAATACTACGGTAATATTCAGAGCATAAACTAGATAAGTAGTTTGCTGAAAACACGATTCAGCACTTTTGGTTCGATAGAAAAAGCTCATAAAGTCACCTCTAAATACCAATATTGTGTATCTTTTAAGCTGTAAAAACGATAGTAAAATGCACACAGCAACTTGAATATGCTATCAAAATTTTCGTGATTGAACATTCTCGATAAGTAGTTAACGCATTTTTCGATTTAAGCTGTTACCTTTCCATAAATCTCATTTTTCTAACTTTCGAACATGTTTTTACGCACGCACGCTTTCATAGTCCGTAAACTTTGTGTATCGACACTGTTCGCACTGCCGGCCCAGGCCTGTTGAGAGACGGAGATGGCACTATTCCTATGTGTGCTGCCTTTATCGGGTGCTGTAGTCGCCTTAACCCATCTTATAATAATAAAAAAACATGAGTATAGTGGTGATAGGTTGTCAGCATTTTCCTTACGAAACAGCAAAACCCTTGCGTCCCACTTACTTATTATGACTGGGAAGAGTTGGCAGCTACATTCTACGTTTTTCTTCCACTCCCAGCGACAAAAATCACACATCAACTGTCCACCCTTACCTGCTCTTGAGTTTACTTAAGTTAGTAGGTAATAGAAACTCACCAGCACCAGCGCTTTAGTTTATACATATGATACAATATTGCGATGCGATTGGTCGATTCTATTCCTTCCAAAATCCTGCCAATTCTATTGGTTGGTTTTTTATTTTCAATTCCAGTGGAAAGACAGCCTTAAGTGCATAAATCTTTTTGAAGTATTTTGTTGCATACTATTGCTCGATAAATTAACTATCAATCCCGCGTGCGAGTTGTTAAACATCAGTCAATTTCTGTCCCCCATAACACCGCTACTATATGAAAAGTGAGACAAAACATTCCAAGATGCCCACTATGCCCGTATTTCAGAACGAGACTCAAGTCTTGATCTAAACTTAAGTATTAATTGTCTCTTCCTCTCCCTATCGAAATGACAAAGACGACTGCTACTTAAGTATAGATCAGTCTGAGTCGCGTTCTGTAATACAGAACTTAGACTTCCCTATAACGAGAGTAGATTTCTGAACCCAAGAAAAAAATACCTTAAAAGTATTTTATTTTGTAGGATTTTCTTTTGTATACCTGTAAATAATAACATAGATAAACTTTGATTACTAAAAGGACATAGTTATCTCCAAATTCAAACGCAAAAGAAATAAAAACTACTACATTCACATTGAGGATCTCAAATTTTTTTAAAATGCGTTCTGAAATCAGTTTTTGAGACTGAAGTTTCTCTCACTCACTCGTATAGATATCGAAATGATGTTGATTTTCCGTCCTTTTCCCGCAACTGGCACACGAATTTGTAAAGATTAACTGCCGTACTCAGAGACGTCAATTAAGGTTAAGAAGTAATTAAATGTCATGCTATCCTTGTTTATATCAACAAGAGTGAAAGAGACAACATCAGAGTTTAATAGTACTTAACTTTAATTGACGTCTCTGAGTACGGCAGTAATCCATCAGAGATTTAATTGGATCGATCTATCCAGCTACAGTATGTAATAGTACTACATAGAGATCATATACTAAAGTGGCCCTTACATTGACATTTGCCGTGACTCTAAATTAGGCAGGCAATTACTCTTTGGCTTTTAAGTACGATATTTTAAGTACGTAAAATATCGGAGACAATCGGAAGCCTGGCACCTTGAAACTCAAAGCGAGGATCATTTCGTTTCTTTTAACAAATTTACTGCTAATGACTGGTATCGAAAAACATGAACTTTGGTTCATTATTCAGGCATCTAGTGACAAAATTATTTTGAGCCAGATGACACGAGTCTCTGATATTCTTGTATTTAAAATCTTAATGTAAAGCGATAAAGTCTATATTTCATTGGAATTACGTTCGGCTTTGTTGTACCTAGTGAATGTCAGTGTATGGGAAACCTTGTTAAAACTTTAAAACCCACAAAAAATAATGTAAATTACGCCCCAAATAATTTTATGTAGGAACGTATAAAATAAAAATCTATTTTAAAAATTACATTGTTTATAACTACTTTCATATTTTAAAGTTAAGGATACTTTACCGATGTCGTATAAGATTTAATAAACGAATTTAAGGGGTAGTTGACTATTTTAACATCACATGACCTTATTGATATTGGCTAGTTTGTAGAGAATGTTAGCTTTTTAAGGTACTTTCAGCGTTAATCATGGTTATTACTGGCGAGACTGCACCTTTGCGAATATGCGGAGTCAAAATGAATATGTATGTATATTTTTAAATCCTGTAATGTACTTCACTAAGTAACATTCTGAATATTATATAAAAAGAAGTTATTTAAAAATTAATGACTTCATTCTTCTAGCACGTAACTTATTCAAACAAATTATGAGAGTTTTCACATCGCAAGCTATTTTGCGATGTGACAACTCTGACTTTGCTTAACGAATCGACAACAGCCAGAACCGACCGAAAAAAGCCCGGACATTAGAAATGTACACGAACATAAATGTCAGTGGCATCTATATAGTGCACAAGAGAGAGATGTAATCTGAGTTTGGTGGCATATTCCCAACTTTGTGAAGTATTATTTTAGGTTTGAGAGGAAGGAAGGATAGGTTTGAAAGCAAAAACTATTTAGTATGGCCATATATTACCCATGTATCTATTATTGTCGCCACAGGATCGAATATGGGGTGATGTAAAAATAGGTAGCAAAACTTTAGGTCCTGTTTCTTCCATTCAAATTAAACAACTTTCCCAAATTGAAAAACTATCGAAAAACTATAGACTTTCCCAACTACGGTACAATTGTTTTTTCTTTTTCATATTTCGACTGTTCATGGGTAATGTTGTTGAGTTTGGTGGACTAATTCAGATCTTTAAATTTTGTTGACTAATTTAAATTAATAAGTAATCTCTTGCTTACAGCAAAGAGAAGAAACGCCGTACCTAAGTTAGAAAGTATCTTCTTAAAAGCTAACGTTAATTAAAAGATATATCTTAGTTTCTACCTCTATTAAGACATTTTGTATATTACGTTAATTTTATCATAAGAAATTACGAGAAAAAACAATTTGAAAATATTCCATAAATTTATATTATTAACACTTTTACTCTTAAGCTTTAAAACATAAGTGTGAAATTATAATAAAGATGTATAATAAAATGTATGTAAATCTTGTAAAGGTTATAATGTATTATTAATTTGGTGGCCAAGTTTCTTTAGTTTGTTGATAGTGTAGTTTTTAAAATATAATAAAACATAGATTGGAATTTACATGTATTTAATTTTTAAAATAAGGACTCCTTTAATTTTTAATGTCACAAGTCGCGAGCACTTGCGACATTAAAAATTAAATTCTGTTTTCCTCCTTTTTCTTAAGTCTGTTTGTAAAAAATACACATTTGAATGAGGTGAACCAACGAAAAAAATTATTGCCACAGTACACCCAGGTGACCACACGGGTTTTTGGAGCTTCGCTGAGCCCTGCATAAGGCGTAAAATACACTGGGATTGGTCACACTTAGTATAGTTTCCGTCACGTTTTCATAAATTTCAAGTAAAACTTTATTGACTAGAATTGAAAATTCAAGTTTAGCACTTGCTCGTCTGAAAATTATAGCCCTCCATGTATCTCGAGTATGCTTTTATAGCTTCTTAAACAGGCCTCTTTTGTATGAAAAATCATACAATATCCCTAGACCGTGTTGATGTGTATACACACAACACATACCTATGAAATATGAACCTACGTTGGAAGTTCATCTCTATTCAGTATACACGTTAAACTTATAACAGTCCAATTTTCTGTCGTTGTGATATAAAAACGAAGAAAATCACTCACTGCAAAATACTTGGGAAACATTGAAACACCTACTTTTTTTGTTAAAAAACTTTATTCCTGTGAAGTAACTACTTATTTACATTGCATAGGTACACCAAATTACACACGCAAACATTCTTACAAACTTGTCTAGTCTAGAAGTGTAGTAGTATGTGTTAGTAAATATTAATAAGTTGTCGCGGGCCATGCTAGCTATGCAGCTCATCAGACTACATGTGACCTTAACTTCTCGCCTTTATCTCGTTTTTTATAGTGACGGTTTGAACTGCCACTGTATAACTTATTGTGCTTAGGTACGTCTGTACATTATTTAAATTAACGAGTCTTACACTCAGTTGCAGAAACGTTAACTAAGTAAATTCTGCTTTAAATATCGTGCCGTCTCTTTCCGTCTTGTTCATGTAAACAAGGACGGCTTCACTTTTAATGAAACTGTAACATGTTTCTGCAACGAAGTGTTAGATACTCGTCACACATTTACAAAGATTAACCAATCAGACTGATAAAATCTGGCCGGATTAGCCCAAAAATTCCAAAAAAACAAAATAAAACCCATAGGTTTACTTTAAAGAATTGGGGCTAAGTTTAAATAGTTAAAATCGAGAATACATATTTCAAATGAATAATACTGCAGAAGACATTATTAAAAAAAATAAACATTAAATATTTTTTTGTATTAAAAGCCCTGTTTAGTGACTTTAGTATGAAGGCCTACGGGAAATTCCTACGGGAGGAAGAGTGACCGCTATAATTAAGTCTGGGGAAAGTGCTGGCGGAAAAGAATTAGCCATCGTAACTACCTTAATGCCGGCCACCACACTGATTTGAGTTTCTGCTAGATTGAAAAATACATTTTGTTCTATCATCTGCCACGCTAACATAGACGCGTGACATAACAGTTCTGCCTGTTCCGTACTGACGCTATGCGATAGAACGAGAGGGCAGCACGAGATACGTACGACAATTTTCCACGTTAAAAAAACGTATGAGTCATCGACTTCAATCCCAACAACAGTTCGCACATTTTTTGCAGACTACAATGCATATTAGCAGATAACCACAAACGAAAATGTTCTCATTTATTTAGATGATGTTCTGGTTTGTAGTACTTTTTCTTTTTGTTGATTATTTTAAAAGCGCTGAATCATTTTCGATAAAATTTACATGGGTCCACCTCTGGGGTGGTATAATCTTTAGAACAAAAAAAGAATTTTGAAAATCAGTCCATAATTGGCGGAGAAATTGGTGAACATACCTACAAAAAAATATATATATATATTCAGTCGAACGAACCTCCTTTTTGGAAGTCGTTTAAAAATTATGTCAAGCGTCTATGTAACGCGCTGCTTATACACAAGCGACGTGGCGCGGCGGTCAAAGCAATGTAAAATGAATCTTAACAGCTAGGTATGAGGCAAAGCTTTTTTTCGTCCGTCGCGCCGTCTTCAGGTGACGGGTGTCTCTTCGTGCTTCAATTTTTGGAAAAAAACCTTTGCATTGTAGCAGTTAAGATTCATTTTACTTTGATTACCGCGCCGCCGCGCCTCGCCACGTCGCTTGTGTATAAACGGCGCCTATGCTATGCTGGTAAAGCAAATGGTCTCACCGCCAGCGATCAATTAATTTACTAGTAGGCCCCTAACAGACGACGTATTTTAAACGCGCCGACGACGCGCATTTTACGCGCGTATACGCGCTTCAAACGCGATTGGAACGCAACCTTGTAACCCTTAGAACGCGCATAAAGCGATACAAACGAGTTTCGAACGCGCTTCACACGCGCGTTTAAATATATGAAAACGCAAAAATCAGCATCTACGGCGCTGAAAATTCGCGTTCCTGAAAAGCGCGTCGTCGGCGATTTTAAAATACGCCGTGTGGTAGGGATCTAAAGGTGTTACAGATGTCAGCAGCCCGATTCTACTAATCTGTACAGAGGTCCTATTTTTGAAACGTTCACCTCGTGTCTAACGGTTTCTTGTACTATTTTACGCGGACTCAATTAATTTTGGAATTGTTTTACCGCTATAATTTGAGACCTGTTTGTGGAAGTATAGTAATGAAAAATAGGGCCCTTGTACTACTGCGCGACATTGATGCAGGTATAGTGCAGCTGCAGTTATTAGTGGGACCGACTCAACAGACCTGGAGACGTATTTTTGATACAATAGAATTCGAATTGGAATCCTTTTGTTTTATGCGAATTGGAATCCTTTTGTTTCAAAAATACGTCTCCTGCAGCTCAAGTACTTAATAGGGAATATGCATGAATTTTTTTTATCGCATTGATTAAAAAAATATGAAAATACCGTAGTTGAGATGACAAAAAGTAAAATTAAAATCATACGCATTTAAAACTATTAATTACGCACCGATTAGACAGAGATATCCGACATGGACTGTGACGTCACATGTAACTACGTTTATACAAACCGTGTTAAATTTCTTTTTGCTAGAAAGAGATAGAAATAAATCTTCGATGGCTTATATCTTTTTTTAATGTCATAGTTATTCGAAAAATAGTTTTACTAAACTGTTTATTACATGAATGAGGATTAATTTTTTAAATAAAAAAAATCATGCATATTCCCTATTGTCACGTCGTTGGTGGCGGTAAGACATTTAAATTCTGGCAACCTTGAACATGACCATTCGCTCACTTTCATTTTCACAAAAAAAATTATATCAAATGTTACTTAGTTTCTATGGTATTGAGCTTAAGTACCTACCTACAGCAAAAATATTAAGATATTTTATGTACATACTGGTAAATTGTAGAAAACATTCAAAAATGCTAAATTAGGGATAGTTTAATTGTTAGTATACAGGGTGTAAAGGACAGCTCAGCAAATGCTTAAATGGTTAAATCTACCTACATCGGCTACAAGTAGGAATTTAATTTTTTACCGGACATGTCAAGTTAAGAAGTTTTCGTTATTTACCTGCTTTGGTGCTATGCAATGTAAGTAACACAAAACTGCGCCCCGCGCCGCGTTTTCATGCTTTACACTGTTATTTCTTTTTTTTTGCAAAGAGGAGTGAATCCTAATAAATCATTAAATTTTAAAGCAGAAAATATTAAAATCTTGAAAAAAATGAAAAATTTTGGAAACTATGCGTACACTGAACGCAGTTTTTCAGTTTTTGCTTAGCTGTCCCGTACACCCTGTATATACCTACTTGACAAACATAATATAAAAAAGTATATATGCACTTCGCTACGATAATCTTAACCTTGTAAAACATCGTTCTATAGCTATATGATCGCCTTTATATTTATGTATGAAATTTAGGAATTGTATACAATTCCTAGGAAATGTATGCAATTCCGAGGCTATCTAGGAAATGTATAAAATATTGTTTCAAAGATATTTTAACACACACATATCCTAGGAAATGTATACTATTCCTAGGAATTGTATAACATTATAAACTAATGCTTTCTGTGAATAAAATGAATAAAACAACCTAACCTAACCTGAATAAGCGACTTGAATATGTCGTGGCCATATCGTAGATTTGCTCACTTCATGAAATGGTCACATTTCATGAAATTTTTCACTGTCTATTTACCACATCAAGATGTAGCTCAGCTGAGCGGAACTGCGACAACCGCTTAACGCAAAGACAGTCGTTTCTGGCACTTTGCCGGCCGCTACCGCGGCACGCTTGCTTCACTCGCTCGGCTCGTGCGTTGGGGGTCGCAGTTCTAACCTAACCTAACCTAACCCAACCAACCCATAACAGGCTTGACGGGCCCTTAACGGGTTGGTTGAGTTAGGCTACTAACAAACCTACTTGTCGCAGTTCCGTCTATCGCAATCGAACAAATAAGTCGAATGACTTATAAACAGAAAAAATCAAACATTTCATAAATTTCCGATTGTTATTTAGGAAATGTATAGATTTCCTAGGAAATGTATCAAATATAATTCATTTCACACATTTCCGGGCGATTTTAGGTATTGTATACATTTCTTAGGAATTGTATACAATGACGGATTTCACACATTTCCGTTAACATATACATATATTCCAAAGCAATGAGTAGAGTTAATAAAAAAGGGGTAAATTCAAAAGTAGCTTCGAATTTAACAAACTTTCTTACACTTTGGATACATTTACTTAGTATTTAGTAATTTTCCCACGTGAGGAATATTCACAAATAGTTTTAGAGAAAGAAAAATATTCGGCGCGAATGGGACTTGACCCACGACCTTGGAATTGGATCTCCTGTTGCTCTAACCAACTGAGCTATTGTCCACGACATAATATGCTTGTAAGCAAATGAGTTTAGCCGTTTGAATTGAAGGCACGATAGCTCAGTTGGTTAGAACACCAAAAGATCTAATCCTGGCATCGCCGTTCGTGGGTTCAACTACCAACCGCGCCAAACATTTTTCTTTCACTTAAATTATTTGGTTAGATTGATGGGTAGGTACGTGACAAAATGGCGGTCTTGTCAATGGAACCAAATCCAAAAAAAATATTCGGAGATATGGATGACTTTTAACTAACTACACTTTTATTGCATCTACTTCCTTTCATCCTACCAAAAAGATTTGACCTAAGTACACCTACTGATTGACACTTTTTTTTTAATAGTGGCCCATAAAACATGAATCGATAACTGGAACCCCTACAAAACGGAAATTATTGACAACATTTTCTTAAAGCTTCAAGTTTTCGAGATATACCTACACTCAGTTGCACGGGCGTAGCCAGAATTCTGTTTCGGGGGATTTAAGAAAGTAAAACAACAATAATGACATTTTATATTCACGTGAACTCAAACGCATTAGAGGATTAATCTTCTCTTTTTTTTATTAAATATGTCCACATTTCTTCTTTCGGGAAGCACTGACGAGTACACAGGTACAAATCGCTCCTTCAATTTCAGAACTGGTTGCAAAAGTTGAAGATATTTTGAAAATTTCTGGGGGGTTTCAACCCCCAAAACCCCCCTTGGCTACGCCCATGCTCAGTTGCAGAAGCGTTAATTAAGAGGAGCGTCTCAGTTTGGACTAGCGTCTCAGTTGTTTTTCATGCTGTCTCAATGTCGACCACCCGCCTCAAACTTGTGCGAAAGGGACATTTGCAGCTGTCCGGCGAAATGCAGAGTTTTATTTCCAAAATTATGAGTTTAGGCGTCAATGAATTCCTACCCAAAAAACTTAATGATATCGTACATTTCTGGGCTCTATCAATTTGCAACCGTATGAACGAGGTTCGTATGTTTTGCTTTTTCGAAAATTGTTCTTAGTTTTTTAACAATCACCTCTTAAATGTTGAGAATTTTTTTGGCAAAAAATGTTGACTTTTAGTCTCAAATATCTTTTTGTCTACTAAAAATATATAAAAAAAAACAAAACGTACTTACAGACCTAGTTTTTTGTGTTCCTGACACTACTCCAAAATTTCACAAGGATCCGTTGACGTTTAGGGGATGGAATCCATTGAAGCCGTTTGTGTAGGAAAAAAACACTAGAGACGATCCTCTTAAAGCGGATACTGCTTTAACATTCATACTGTCACTTTCCTCCTCATTGACATAAACAAGGACGGTATTACTTTTATAGCACACACAACAGCTTTCACTTGACTGAATATTTCTGCAACCTAGTGTTTAGCTATATTTGAAACTAAATTAATTCATTTCAACTTCATTTCGCTTTAGCAGTGGCGTTTTTGGTTCCCGCAATGCCGCTCTTTCTTTGATAATTTCCGATAGGTATCTGTGATCTCTCTAGAAGATCGTCTTCGAGATATTCTAATTCGTTTTCTGCAGGACTGCAAAGAAAAAAAACATGTTTAGGTATGCGGGGTTCCACTGGGGAGATGTTTGCCCCTTGGTGGGGAAGTATAATAATAATAACATAAGTTTTTTTCTCCACAACGGTACAATTTTACTTACAGCTAATTATTGCATACAGTTTTCATAAACCTTTGTGAGAGCTGGAGTCTGTACTAGGTTCCAGACAAAACCTGTGTTACAGATCGCCAGGCTCCCAACCACTTCGGATAGATCTGATGTATATAATTAAATATTAAATTTTGTGTCATATTTAAAGAAAATATTTATGACAATTTAATTCATACCTAAGACTTTTTTTTTTTTTTTTTACAAATATATAATTATATTACATATACAGGGTGGCCGGGAAGTTGACGTTTAAAAAAAAAATTAGATCCCTCGTGTCGTGGGGTATCCGAAACACCCCTATGTATGTTCCGCGATTTTTTGTAGTTTGCGAGTTACGATTTTTTTTCTGAATTTTCGAGAAATTTCGCCCTGACCCGTTTAAATTTTTTTTTTTAAAGTTGAAGACTTTTTCGTAATTTTTTTTTTGCAACTAAATCTTTATGAGTTGTTCTTTTATGAATAAAATAATCAGCTTCGTAACTTTGATATAAGTTATGAAAATGTTGGTGAAAAGTGAAAAAATTATGTTTGGTGAATTGTGACTTAAATTTTCAACTTTAAATTAAAAATCGAAACAGGTGACTCCATGGCTTCTAAGTAGGCCTAAAGAATGCGCCATGTTTTCAGTTTTAATAATAATAGTAAAAAAGTGGTCCCGCTGTGACCCCGCTTGCCTGTTACACTCTGAGCAATAGCTGTTACACGATTGTAATTTAACATGCTGTTAATTAAGTGTGATGTAATTTAACATGCACCTAAAGGAATGATAAAATCACCAAAAAACATCTTTTAAATTCAGTCGGCTACTTTCAAGAATTTTTCACCTTGCTGTCTTTGAAGACCGATATTAGCAAAAGTAGCCCCCTTAAGTACCACTTTTTTACTATTATTCTTAAAACTGAGAGCATGGCGCATTCTTTAGGCCTACTTAGAAGCCATGGAGTCACCTGTTTCTATTTTTAATTTAAAGTTGAAAATTTAAGTCACAATTCACCGAACGTAATTTTTTCACTTTTCACCAACATTTTCATAACTTATATCAAAGTTACGAAGCTGATTATTTTATTCATAAAAGAACAACTCATAAAGATTCAGTTGCAAAAAAAAATCACGAAAAAGTCTTCAACTTTAAAAAAAAAATGTAAACGGGTCAGGGCGAAATTTCTCGAAAATTCAGAAAAAAAATCGTAACTCGCAAACTACAAAAAATCGCGGAACATACATAGGGGTGTTTCGGATACCCCACGACACGAGGGATCTAATTTTTTTTTTAAACGTCAACTTCCCGGCCACTCTGTATACTTATGTAATATAATTATATATTTGTAAAAAAAATAAAAATTAAGTCATAGGTATGAATGAAATTGTCATAAATATTTTCTTTAAATGTGACACAAAATTTAATATTTCTATAGCCACCTTCCAGCTCCAGAATCAGATCAGCTCCATGTTATCATAATATTGCATTGTCACAAGATATACATGTGCATGTAAAATTCCAGCTCAATCAGAAACCGGGAAACCGGTCAAATTTAACTTGCAATATTTCATTACAGACACCGGGTCAGATGAAATTAAATAAAAGCTTGTAATAACAAGCTTCTCTTTATGTGGACAAAGAATTAGGCTGTTTTCATTAAATTTTAAGGGAACATAATATTAATCAAAACTTCACACAACAGAAATGCGCATGTTGCGCTAGTCAGCGGGTGTCACACTGCTGGACAAAATACGCAACGTTCACATCCGAGGAAGCTACAAAGTCGCGCCCATCATTGACAAGGTCAAAGAACGCCGCTTACGATGGTACGGACATGTACTGCGCCGACCTGAAAACAACATGGTACGAGTGGCCCTGGAATTTCCAACGACGCGACGACGCGACGCCGCGGACGACCCCCCGCCACCTGGCTATCGACGATCCAAAAGGACTTAAAGGACAGCCAAATTGACGCTTATACTGCTCAAAACAGGGAAAGATGGAAAAGGCAGACAAGGAGAGCCGACCCCAGATAATGGGAAAAGGTTTAGAAGAAGAAGAAGAATAATATTGTCCTATTGTACTGAATAGTATTACCCATCTGGATGATTGACCCAAGAGATTCTTCTTTGAATCATGTCGAACCCTCGCTTCTCTGGCGGCATTTTGCAAATTCGGCGATCGAAGCTTCGCAACAAATACTGTGATTCACTATCGTTCGATAAATTCTGTAAATAAATAAATAAATGTAAAATGTATCTCTCTTGCTCCTAACGCCTTGTCATTAGGAATACGCTTGACCATGATTTGACAGTTAAAGTAACAGTGGAGCGACTAATAAATTATTGTATACCCATCAATACGGTCGAGAGATATTGCACGATTTTTCATACGAAAGAGGCCTGTTTGAGAAGCTATAAAAGCATACTTAAGAAGGCTATAAATTTTCAGACGAGCAAGTGTTAAACTTGAATTTTTAATTCTAGCCGATAAATTTTGTTTTACTTGAAATTTATGAAGATGTAAAGGAAAAGAAAACAAAAATTCAATGCCCTTTTTCAACCGACTTCAAAAAAGGAGGAGGTTCTCAATTCGACGGTATTTTTTATTTTTTTGTATATTTGTTACGCGATTACTCCGGCAACTGTTGTCCGATTTTCAAAATTCTTTATTTGTTCGAAAGAGTATACTCCTGAAGAGGTCCCATATAAATTTTATCGAAAATGATTCAGCGCTTTTAAAAAAAATCAACAAAAACAAAATATACTACAAACTAGAACATCATCTAAATAAATGAATGACATTTCTGTTTGTAGTTATTTGCTAATAGGCATTGTAGTCCGCAAAAAACTAGATATCTACTTTGTGCGAACTGTCGTTGGGATTGAAGTCGGTGACTCATACGTTTTTAACGTGGAAAATTAGTATTGCCTGTTTTTTTTGCCTGTTTTTTGTATGAAAATGGTCGAATTTACGCTTTTTTTTTTCATTTTCGTCACGTTTTCACAATTTTTAAATAAAACAAAATTTACTGACTAGAATTTAAAATTCAAGTTAGCACTTGCTCGTCTGAAAATTATAGCCCTCCATGTATCTCGAGTATGCTTTTATAACTTCTCAAACAGACTTCTTTTGTATAAAATATCGTGCAATATCCCTAGACAGTGTTGAAATGTCGTAATATAGGAACATGACTCAATTGAATCATGAAAACCTTCCGTCTGCTAAATTTGTAGGATTTCTGCCAATGATTTCATCAAAAACATGAAATATAGGAATAAGTGTAACTTTTTTAAAAACAACGTAATGAATTTAGGCCCTACAAAAAGGGCACAAGTGTGCGCGGTGCACTCTTGCTGATCGACGAATGAAGCTTTATTATTAAACTTTAAACTTTATTATTAACTTTATTAAAAAAATATATAAACACTGTCACAATGGTTGAATACTAGTGTCTAAACTAGGCCTTGCCTGTGTCTTAGACACTAGTGCCTTCCTCATGATCTTATAATTAGTATTCTTCTTCTACATTAAAATTAAACTAGCTTACCAATTTTGCTACCAACAAAAAGATTTGGTTCCTACCGTCATACAAACTGATGGGACGGAGACTAAATATCACGGAACTATGATTCTCTGTTAAGCTACTACCTGCAAAGGATTTATCTACTTGATGTTGGTGAATTCACCATTCTATGTTATAATTTTGATGAAAATACTAAGACATTAGCAAAATCACGGTTATGGACGCCATTTTTAATTTTAAAATAATGGTGCTAAGATATGTTCATTTAAGAGATTTTTTCTAGCATAGCTATTACAAAAACTTACTTGTGCGTCTGTCAGTACACAGTTGATAAAGGCTGAGTTACACCGAGTGCTGGTGTACAGGAATGGTCCAACACATTTATTAGTTGCACTGTCCACTAAAAAAACCGACGCCACTCCTATTAAAATCTCTTCGGAGCCGATATACGTCACTAAAGGTCCTCCGTGGTCGTTCTATAAATGGAATTTATGATTAAATATGGGGTGACTCTAAATTAATTAATGAAACTTTAAGTCATCTAATATAGCGATGTTAGGAAAATCTAATGATTTCCGCGAATAAAGATCGGCTTGTGGCGACCTTAGCACGCGGCACTTACGGTAACGATTCCATAGATGGCGCTGTACTGACTGTACAACGCTCTGCATACAAAGTAGTAAGAATTGTATAGAGGCCTACAACGCGGTATTATTGTATCTTGTTTAACATGCTTAATTTTCGCTAACTAATTTAAAGTCATCCAATAAAATATGTAGAGTTATAGGTAGCCCCGGATCTAGGGGGGGGGGGGGGGGCGAGCTGGGGCCCATGCCGCAAATTTTATTTGGAAGACGAAATCGTTAAAGCAACTTTACTCACTGAGAAAAAAATACTTAATACATAAAGAGCAGCGCTAGACCCAGTCTTTGCGGCGACATAGGGCATTTTTCAGTTTTGCCCTGCCTCGAAAAAATTCAAGATCTGGACCTGGTTATAGGTTGCCTCTGGTTAGTTTAAATACTTACCTGACAAATGCCTATTTGTTGGCTGAGCGATGAGTCCCTCAAGTCAGTGAACCGGTCGTGGAATCTCTTTCGAAAGTGAAAGTAATTACTCGGATGATAGAATGGATTGTCAGGACTTCTAAGCCTTGAACCTTTTGGAGTACACTGAAAAACAAAAATATGTACATAATATTGCTTTTGTAAGTGTCACTACTGACTATTTTAGGTTGCATAGATTATATATTAATAGTTGCCTTTCTTCTTTATCATGTAGTATGTGGCGAACTTGACTAACCTTGGTGTCAGAGTTTTCGAACCGCCAAATGGCCTCTCCACTCGACTGTAATCAATCAATAATAGCCCCGGACCGACAGCTTAATGTGTCCCTCCGAAGCATGGAAACGCTCGTAATAAATAACCACTTTGGTCATTTGTGAAGTTCCCTATCCCTGTGTACGTTGCTTGGCCTCACTGATCAGAAGTCCAGGTCTTTTTTTTTACCAGCCCATATACATCCCCACCGAGGGGAACCGGCCTCCCTTCGAAACACAAAGGGGATTTAGGCCGTAGTCCACTACGCTGGCCCAATGCGGGTTGGGTCGTCTTTCGAAAAATAATTTTTTTGACGGGCGGGTTTGATCACGATGTTTCCTTCACCGTTGAGCAAGTGATAATTAGAAATCCGTACATAAATCCGAAAAGACGAATTTAGTGGTACAGGCCCGCAACCTTCCGATTACAAGTTTGGCTCATTACCAACTGGGCTATCACCGCTGGAATAAATTTCTTGATCGAAAAGAGCTATGACTTTTAATCATTTTTCTTTGTGTTTGTTTATTTATGTTCAACTATCCTGTGTTCAATAACCTGTTAAATAAAGTCACGAGCATAGTTATTGTACTGTAACTACTGCTGAACTCATGGTCACCTTACCATTGGCGCACATCCACGATTTTTGCTATGCACTATTACTTCGTTGCGTATTTTTCCCGTATCATTTACAATTCCTTCACCTTCGGTACAAATCATGTATTTTTCTATCCCCGCATGAAGTTCTGGTAGTTTTTCGTAATCTTTTTTACACTTGACTTTGCTTAATATTTTCGTTGGGGCGAACATTAGAACTGGTGAATTCAGGTCTTCTTTATTGTCTTCCTGGAATACGATAACATAAAGTTATGATATTATTATAAAGTATTGTAACAACATAAACAAGAAATAGTTCTTTTCTGAACCGCTAGATGGCGCTGGCTGTATTCTACAACGCAGTATTAAAGATATCCGCCGTTTTACTTGGGTCAACGCTTTCAAGATACGATTAGTTCCTTTTTGAACCGCTAGATGGCGCTGGCTGTTTTCTAAAACGCGGTATTGAAGTTGTCAGCGGTTTTGCTTAGGTTCATTCGATGTAAATTCAATTCATTGGGAACACCAGTCGTACACGACTCTGCATAGTGGGCACTTTGGCTTTCGGCCGAATACCCGCGATCGGATCGTCTACCTTTGGGACTCAATAACGCCTAGTGCGTTTTGTGCCACACGCGAACACCTAGTCGTTACGCCCTCTCCTCTGTACGAGTGTATTGCTTTAGTACTAATAAAGTACCCCTTTACAACCAACTGGAGTTTCACTATTCTCCGCGTTCACACCTCCTCAAGCAACCGCTACAACTGGCGCCCAACGTGGTTCTTCAACGCTGGACAACGGGAAAAGACGTACGAAGTCTCCGAAGTTCATCGTTACACAAAGTCTCCGCAGCAACACCATGTGACAAATCAACAATGCCATACAAACTACGTCGCATACAGTCCCCAGAAAAGAAACTGTTCGATGGCTATTCTCTTAGATTTGCCGACATAATGATGCGCGACGCCCAGATTAACGTAGACCAGATGTACAACGAACTGGAACTATCACCACACTCCGCATCGTTATTCCCAGACAGTAATACTTCTGTAGAAATTTCAATGTTGGATGTAAATTTCACCGATACCGAACCAGATAATGTTCAAATAAAAACATTAAAACAATTGTTTGAAACATACCACGATGTTTACATTTCTAATGGTCAGCCCACAACAGTAATAGAACACTGCATTGATACGGGAAACTGTAATCCAATTTCGGTACCACCGTACCGCCTTTCACCACCGCGTAAAGAAATATTACAAAAGGAAATAGATAAGATGCTAAAAGATAATATTATTGAGCCTTGTGCTTCACCGTGGGCCGCACCCGTTATTATGGTACCAAAACCAAATAATGAAATTCATCTAAGCGTTGATTATCGTAAGTTAAATGCAGTCACAGTTCCTGATACCTATCCAATGCCCCGAATAGATGACTTGCTCCATGAAGCGAAACCTACACCTTACATGACAACACTAGATCTCAAGGCTGGCTTTTGGCAGATAAAAGTAAAAGAAGAAGACCAGTGTAAGACTGCATTCATAACGCCATTCGGAATATACAAATTCAAAAGAATGCCCTTCGGTTTACGCAACGCGCCGGCAACCTTTCAAAGGCTGATTGAAGGTTTCAGAGTAGTTCTGCACGATGTTAAGATGTTAGCATATTTAGACGATTTAATAATAATGTCGTCAACGTTTGAAGAACATCTAGAAGACCTGAAGAAAATATTTGAACAGATGAGAATATACAATCTGACAATTAATCTAAAGAAGTGTCAATTCTGCTGCCCAGCAGTCAAATATTTAGGCCACCTCATAACTAAAGAGGACCTCAGAATGGACCCATCAAAAACATTGGCAATAACAGACATGTCAAAACCAAGTAATCTAAAGCATTTGACTTCATTTTTACAAACCTGCTCTTGGTACAGAAGGTTTATAGCAGCTAAAATAGCAGAACCACTGACACGCCTTACAAAGAAGTCTGCACAATGGAAATGGGAAGAAGAGCAACAGTTAGCTTACGACGAATTAAAGAAAAGGTTGACTACTGCACCCATACTTCGCCAAGCAGATGCAACAAAACCATATATTTTGAAGACCGACGCAAGCAGCTATGCCATCGGAGCAGTTCTACTGCAGGGGGAGGGCGAAAACGAACGCCCGATTGAGTATGCCAGCAGACTGCTGACTTCTGCAGAAAAAAACTACAATACGACAGAAAGAGAAGCCTTAGCTGTGGTCTGGGCAGTCGCCAAGTTTAGAGGATACATAGAATGCTTACCAGTAATTGTAATTACGGAACATGAAGCCTTGAGATGGCTTATGAATTTAAGGTCGCCAACAGGACGCTTGGCAAGATGGGCTTTACAGCTCCAATCATACAATTTGACCATCAAGTACACTCCTGGGAAAACTAATGTAGTGGCAGACACTCTTTCTCGTCCAGCATGCACAACTGAAAACAAAAATGATTCTGGAAATATGCGTAGTTACAGTAGACATGCCCAAAACGGATCCAGCACTTATAAGGGAAGAACAAATGAAAGATAAAAATGTGCAAAGAATAATAAATTCCCTAGAAAAAGAAACAAATTATGAAAACGCAACATATTGGAGCCAAAAAGGATACATGATGAATAACGGTTTGATATATCGCAACAACCCATCTGTTGATTCAGAAGACGCACAGTTAGTCGTGCCACAGCATGAATGGATAAATATCGTATCCACTTATCATGATGATCTACTCGCAGGACATGGTGGCTATGAAAAAACGCACGACAGAATCGCTAATAGCGCAGCAATTTGTTTCTGTTTGTATGTATTGTGTTTATCAATAAAGAGTTTATCTATCTATCTATCTAATAGATATTACTGGACAGGGATGCGAAAATACATAGAAGGTTATGTAAGAAACTGTATAACCTGCCAACGTTACAAACCAGCTAATTGGAAACCAGCTGGTTTAGTACAAACAACAACAATGAATCAGAGATTTGCGGTGATCGCCTTTGATTTGTTTGGCCCATTACCATTGTCAAAGAACAACAAAACAAGGATATTGGTAGTAGAAGATGTTGCATCACGATGGGTAGAACTTTTTGCACTAGAAACAGCTACAGCAGAAAGCTGCGCAACAGCTCTAATCAATGAAATATTTTTACGATACGGAGTGCCGCGACGAATGATCAGCGACAGTTGCACTGAGTTTGTGAGCACTATAATGCAGCAAGTGGCATATTGCTTTAAAATCAAACAATCCTTTACACCATTGTACCATCCCGAAGCCAATCCTGTGGAAAGAAAAAACAGAGATTTAAAAACACAATTGGCAATACTAGTCGAAAATGATCAACAGAATTGGTGCGAAAAACTTTCAAGTATACGATTCGCATTAAATACAGCATTGTGCGCATCAACTAACTACTCTCCTGCATACTTAAGTTTTAGAAGAAATTTGAGAACCCCTCACCATAATTTGGAAGATTTCAAACAAATACTAATAACAGATTTCATTCCGGAAATAACCCCAAAAATAAAAATAATGGTACATACGATGCAAAGAGCTAAAGAAGTTCAGGAAATGAAAGAAGAGGCGAGAAAACTTTACGAAGATAAAAGTAGAGTCGAAAGACCTAATTACGAACCTGGCGATCTAGTATTAGTAAATACACATCCAACCAGTAATGCAGCAAAAGGATTCTCCGCTAAGTTTGCACTACGCAGGGACGGACCATGCATAATAATGAAACAACATGGGCCTAGCTCCTATCAAATTACAACAGTTGAGGAACCAGAGAAGTCATTAGGAGTTTATCACTCATCAGCTCTTACGCCATTCCAGAAAAAAGAAGATATAGAACCGTTACCACAACCGGTACAGCCTATACGGAAACGAGGTCGACCCCGTAAAACAGAGACACAAATTATTAGAGCTCCCCGAGGCCGAGGACGACCAAGAGGTCGTGGGCGAGGACAACATCTATAATCCTGTCTCACTCGTCGGGACGCCTTCAGAGACAGAGGGGGAGGATGTAACAACATAAACAAGAAATAGTTCTTTTCTGAACCGCTAGATGGCGCTGGCTGTATTCTACAACGCGGTATTAAAGTTATCCGCCGTTTTACTTGGGTCAACGCTTTCAAGATACGATTAGTTCCTTTTTGAACCGCTAGATGGCGCTGGCTGTTTTCTAAAACGCGGTATTGAAGTTGTCAGCGGCTTTGCTTAGGTTCATTCGATGTAAATTCAATTCATTGGGAACACCAGTCGTACACGACTCTGCATAGTGGGCACTTTGGCTTTCGGCCGAATACCCGCGATCGGATCGTGTACTCTTGGGACTCAATAACGCCTAGTGCGCTTCGTGCCACGCGCGAACACCTCGGGAACCCTCTCCTCTATACGAGTGTATTGCTTTAGTACTAATAAAGTACCCCTTTACACTCAACTGGAGTTTCACTGTCCTCCGCGTTCACATCTCCTCAAGCAACCGCTACAGTATATCTTTATATACTTTATAATAATCTCATAGTTAGAAGGGAAGTCAGTGATGAGCAAGATGCAAAAAGCAGACGTCGATAATGCCAGGATAGTTTGCAAATTTCTTTCACAATCGCCCTAGGACCCTAGCCATTTTTGCTGGCTTCGGCTTCGCCGGGGTTTTTCCTGAAACTCCTTTCTTCAGAGGGAATGAGACAGTGTTAGTTTCTGCATAATAATGATAAATAAATATTCTTGGACAATTCAAACAACGCCATCTAACCTCAAACTAACGAAGGCTTGTAGGTGCTAGATAACTTAAGTTGTGTGTCGATGGAATGGTCGCCATGTTATCCGTTCAGGTGGTGAAATTGAAAACTTTCCAAATTTCATACATCTAATGACGGCTGCTTTGACTGGTTGAGTCACCACTAACTGAATTTTCAGTTGCTAGTATTTGAGTTAGTAATTTCTCAAAAGAATTTTAGTAGCAACTTTTGTTTTTATGGAATGGCAACTCCGTTCAGGACTGCTATCTTGTTTGGGCGCGATTGGTTGGTGCCTTTTTTTGGCTCCTTGGTCTTTAATTATCATTATATCGGTAATTGAGAGGTACATTTCGGGTACATTTATTTGACACTGTAAACATTTAAATAAATACCTAAATGCCTGTATGGTCGGTACAGAACGTGCTCGTTTCATACCGCCCAACTTTGAACAAGAATATAAATTTATCAAAGCATTACATGATAATTATGGTATCCGAATCATGAGGTACTATCACGTTCATATATGGAGGTATAGTCAATACAAAACGCAGAAAACAAATTGCTTGCGGCTGCTCGTATACTCACACATGGGCACAAATTAGTATACCGCATACCCTACTACGCTTGTTGCTCTGATAACAAGCCTAATTTCATGGCTCAAAGCATAAGCCTTGATGGCGCAGTGGTAACACCGTCTGCCTGCTGTAGCGAGGCGCGGGTTCGAGCCCAACTGCCGGCTATTAGTTACGACGTTTTGTTAGATATGTTTTGGTTTTCAAACATTTTTATTGCAATGAAGTTAGTTTAGATTCGTTCGGTTCGGTGTTCATGAGCAACCTGTTTGTCATTGCTAGATCATTAGCAAAGGTGCTCGTGTATTCTTACCGTATCGGCAGCTTACCGTATAGTTACAATGTCATCTAAATGATTAGCTTAACTATTTTAATGCATTTTATTAGTGGTGTATAGTTTTTGTTCCTAATTATATTAATCTTGTTATTTTGGTTTTAGTGGAGGACCATGCAATGTTGGGTGAATCGTTACGTACGGAATTAGGGTAACGTGTAATCACGGCCACGCAGTGGACGCTCGCGACTTATCAATGAATCACAGCGTATGGTGCAAAAGTATGAAAATAATGGATTCATACGGAAGATAAATGGAGTTCATCGATTCTGAAATTGTGAAATTCACACATAACAATATTTAATTAAACTTGTAAAGCCTTATCTACTCACTTTGTAGTGCAAGTGGAATTTAAATTTTTGTTGAGGTTTAGCTTCAATACTCTTTTCTTCACGAAAACGAATTCCCAAGCTATAACCTTAATAAAACTGTAAGTAATCAAGTTGCAGAAAAAAAAAGTGATTTTATTAGTAGGAAATAAAATTACCTAGTCGAATTTTATATTTGTTTTATTGAAATACTTTATCACTGATACAATAAGTAACATTATTATTATTAATGTTATATAGGTAACATGTTATATGTGAAAATAGTTGTTAATGCTTTAATAAACAAAAATAAAGAAAAAGAAACTACTCGGCTGGGATTAGAACCGTAAACCTTTCTCCCTGCTAGCAGTGGCGTGCATAGACATTTTAGGCAGGGTAGGCAGTGAACTTGTCTAGTTTTAATTGACCGCTCAAACTCGTTTCTATGCGACTTTTGACAAACGAAAAAACTTTCAACGTACCTAGCTTTGAGATGTTTTTCAGAAAGCTCATGCTTTTTAATCGCTGTATTAAGGTTATTCAAATCAAAATAACCCTGCGCCGTTCCATACGTTTTTATAACAGTTTGAAAACAAAATGCACAGAAACAACCCGTGAACCAATAATGAATATAGTATATTTTAGTAATGTCTTACTGCGGTACCTTTTTTTGCGTCAAATCCACGTATCGGCCTTTTGCGATAAGTAATGTTTACTTTTTCTTGAAAAGGTAAACTTGAAAAATTACGCAGTTTAGGCAAACAAACATCATCACCACACTTTTCACAACTTATTGCACTCATTTTGTTCTAACAAATATCTAACAATCACTATAAACTGATAAAACAATAATTTGCAAAAGTTTTCGTACCTACGTAGTGCAAAACAAAAACAAACCAATATGGCTGAATGCATCCAATAAGACAAAAAGGCCGCAAAATAAAAAATCTATAACAGCCATTTCAAACTTACCGAATATTGACACTTCTCAATTTGGTAGAATCGCTTTATAGGCAGAGCTTTTTTCTCCATACAATCAGTTTGTTAAGGCAGAGCTTTTTTCTCCATACAATCAGAAGCCCCCATTTCAACACAAAACCTCAACAAAAAAGGCATTTCAAACGAGTGCTTTTAACGAATAATTAGAAAGGCAAATCCGCGCTCCTACGAGGGCTCTTACTAGTTCAGTATTAGAAGTTTAGATGGCGCTGTTTTGAAAAGTTAAAGGTTAGAGAAATGAAGATGGCGTCATTTCGGAAAACGTTTATTCGTTTCACAAAGATCTGTGATCGTTGGTGTACATTATAATATTTAATTTTTGTATTTTTTTTGCCTTGAAAAGCCTAGGGTAGGCACTGCTTTTCTGCTTGTATGGAATGCACGCCACTGCCTGCTAGGACAGCGCTTATCCGCTGGACCATACTTAACGCTAGTAAGATCGATAAAATAAAGATACACTACGTCATGCTTACATTCCCGATTGTTTGATATGACTCAACAGCAGCGGTGAGTGGAGGACAGTGCAATGTTGGGTGAATGCGTCCTACAAAAACTTCACCGAGGAGCCAATAGATGTCGCTTAGTAAAATTATGTTCTTAGAGGAGGCTACAAGCTTGTGTGCGTGAGAAATCGTTTGAACTATGTTCAGAGGGTTTAACTATGACTCGATTAAAGAACGCCACTGTACATCAATCACCATTCACCCCCAGGCAATAAAAATATTATTTTTACTTAAAATTATTAGCGTCACACTTTGGGCCATACAAAATACCACTTCATAATAATAATTATGATGCTATTTCTGAGCATTGCACTGTTAAGTTTAAAAAAATATATCTTAAGTTTTTGTTACGAGATGATAATGAAAATAAAACGGGCAAGTGCGAGTCGGACTCGCGCACGAAGGGTTTCGTACCATTACATATAAAATCGGCCAAGTGCGAGTCGGACTCTATAAAAACCATTATCTCTATAAAAACGGCGAAAAAATCACGTTTGTTGTATAGGAGCCCCTTAAATATTTAATTTATTTTTCTTTTTATTAATTGTTGTTATAGCAGCAACTGAAATACATCACCATTGAAAATTTCAACTGTCAAACTATCACGGTTCATGAGATTCAGCCTCGAACATACTTTCTATAAAAACGAGCAAAAAAATCACGTTTTTTGTATAAGAGTATTGTGTAAATATTTATTTTATTCTGGTTTTTAATATTTGTTGTTATAGGGCACATATAAATACATCATCTGCGAACGGTTCATGAGCCTGGTGACAGACGGTCCTGTTTTTTCCCTTTGGGTACGGAACCCTAAAAAGAATGCTAAAAAAATTTGAAAAGGTCTGAGACCCCAGTACTTACAGATCTCCACGCATCTCTATGTCCCCATCCATAAGCTATAACGTGCGTATTTGCCTTTTCTATCTCAATATACGAATTGAAATTAATTTTGTTTGGTGCCCAACTGCATTCAGATATTTTTGTTGAAAAGTCTATCTTAGATTCAACTCTTAAAAGGGCTATGTCTATGTAAGCCCACTTATCTGCTCTCGTGTAGTTAAAGTCGTATTCTGTTGAAAAAGGTAATAAGTTATTTTTATTATTACTATAAGAGGGGTTAACTCTTGACCACAATCTTGACCAAGGTCAAAGGGAGCAAGCGAGCGGGTTAACCCAGCTATTATGGCACTGGTACTCCTACGCACCGTCGGAACACAGCAAGCTGTCTGGCGTCGGACTTCGGTACAGAGCCTACCACGTGTGAAGAAGTGGATGCAAATGGAGCCGCGTCGTGGCGCCACCGTAGAATCATTACTAGTGGAAGGAGGTGTAAGGGTAGGCTTACATCTAAGTACCCTTTATTAAATATAATTATTAAACTCAATTGAATTATGAAATAAGTGTAAATGTAATTTGTAAATTATTTTTTATTGTAAATGTAATTAATTAATTTATATTGATTTATTTCTAGATAGCCAATTGCTAGGTACTATGGCTGTGACTCAGCCGAGGTGTTTCTAATAACATCACAGATCTTTCGTTTGAACGATGTCTTTGGTCGATCTCAGAAAATTGCTCGTTATAAATTCTAGGCAGCCTATGGTATACGGAGTTGCGAACATAATTTGTTCTGGACCTCGGAATAGAAAATAATTTAGTGTGTCTCGTGCGTTTTTGGGGAACCGACAAACGCAGCAACTCGCTGACCAGCTCCGGGCAGTTGAGAGCACCCGAACACACGTCATGAAGGAGTGACAAGTCCATTAGCACACGTCTGTCCTTAAGCGTCATTAGATGATGTCGCTGACAAGACTCCTCGTAATGACGTAATTCCCGCATATATATCGACAGTGAAAGTTTAGACACCTGAGGGACCTAGTCTGCAAGCGCTCGACATCATGCTCGTACTTAATGTACCGAGGGTTCTAGATTGGGCTACAGTATTCCAGAATGCTGCGCACGTAAGCAAAATAAAGAACCTTCAAGCAAGCTGCGTCTGAGAAAGCCGTAGTCACCCGGATTACAAAACCTAGATTCTTGTATGCCCTATTAACGATGTTTTCGTCATGATCAGCAAAAGTTAGCTTCTCGTCCAAAATAACTCCCAAATCTCTTACTGTGCTTACTTTTTTGATGGGAGCTTCATCGAATTTATACATGAATCCAATCCTATCAACACATCTTGTGAAGCTCACTTGTACACATTTTGAGATGTTGACATTAATGCAGTTTATCTTGTAATAAGTAGAAAATCTATCTAGGTCTTGCTGAAGTTTGTGACAGTTACGGTCGTGCCTAATATTCGCATTTTTTTTTATCATCGGCGTCTAGTAAAAATCTAGAGTGCTTGAAACATTTATCGATGTCATACAAATAAGCTACGTAAAGCACAGGGCCCAGTAATGAGCTTTGAGGCATTCCAGATGAAATATGTATGAAATCCGATCGGTAGCCTCCCACTACTACGGCCTGCCTTCGATTTGAAATGTACGATTCCACCCAACGCAACAAATGACTTGACTTGTTATGATTTAGCAAGTCAGCCAGGGTTTTCCTACCACATGGAGCTTCAGAGGACGTGAGACAGTATATTATTTTTCAAAATATATAATATATGCTTTTCTAGCCATTACTGTCCCCCTGCTGGGCAAAGACCTCCCCCGCAGCCCTCCATTTGTGCCGATCCTGTGCAAATTCCATTCAGTTCTTTTTATAAGCGGCTAAGTCAATCTGCCATCTTTTTCTGGGTCCGCCTCTACGGCGTTGACAGGTGGGCCATCCTAGCCACTCAATGGGTGCCCGTCTTGGGGCACCCATTGAGTGGCTAGGATGGCCCACCTGTCAGGGTGCATTCGGCTTACGTGGCCGGCTCAATCCCATTTCAAGGAAGTGGATTTGCAACAAATTTCTGCTATGCCTGTTTTAGAACGCAGCGCAGAATTTCGGACACGATCGATTCTTTTAAGATCCAGCACGCTGCGTTCCATCTCTCTTTGGTAAACCTGGAGTTTAGTAATAATAAAACGCAGTTAAATCTTACCCAACACTTACCTTTAGGGACACAGGTCAATGTTACTTTCTTCTTAGAAAGTCTGATACACTTATCAGTCTCCAGAAATACTTGATTCTTATAATATTTGTATCCCATTATAGCATACATGTATTTGATGTCTTCTACACAAGCAGCTGATGATATTATGAACCATTCAGATATGATTGCTCCCCCACAAAGCCAAGCGTCGTATGCTTGCGGTGAATGGTGTGATTTTAATAAATATGCCTAGAAATAAAGTAATTTGAATGTTAGAGATAATTTTATAATTTCCAAACGGTTTGGCGTCGTATATAAAAGAATGAAAGAAAATGTATATATCACTACACTGTAACAAACAACCTTGCACCATGATTATTCCTTATCGTTGGGTATTGTAAAGGTTCTATATCTCCCACGTAACCCATCTACTTAGAATGCCTTTTGCTAAAGATTTTAGTTAAGTAGCCAGATCGGTCGAGATCCATTTTGGGTCGTTGAGCCAGCGAAGTAAGTAAGCCCTGTTGACTCTTTTGGGTCGTTGAGCTAGCGAAGTAAGTAAGCCCTGTTGACTCTTTTGGGTCGTTGAGCTAGCGAAGTAAGTAAGCCCTGTTGACTCTAACGCTTTTTTCAACGTCGATCAATAACATGCCCTCTGAAGCACAAAAATTGCCTTTATGGTCATTATGGTACGCTTAGGTTTTTAACCTTATCTAATCGATGCCAAACAGCGAACGCCTCTGGACTTCGAAAATGAAGATAGGATCAGAAATGGCAATAAACCGGCTTTAAGTCACTTGAGTGAAACAGTTTTAAAATTGAAGCATCTTTTTTAAAGTTACCATATAGGGTTTGTCTGCTTGAACTTCATATCCACCTACAATTCTTCGTTGAGATACGCTCACTGAAACAAAGTAGGTTTTTTTAAATTAAATTTTGTCTATGTCTTGATGTGGAAATAATACAATAAGAATGCTATTATTCTTGATTAAATTAATTGAGCGTTTGTGTTTAAATGCAAAGGCTGGAGTGGAAGCAAAAAAATTTACAATGTGCCAGGTACTGACTATTTTTACCGACTTCAAAAAAGGAGGAGATTTCTCCGCCAATTGTGGACCGATTTTCAAAGTATATTCCAGAGGTGGTCCCATATAAACTTTATCGAAAATGATTCAGCGCTTTTAAAAAAACAAAAAAATACTACAAACCAGAACATCATCTCAATAAATGAGTGACATTTTTGTTTGTGGCTATCTGCTAATAGGCATTGTAGTCTGCAAAAAATACAAGTATCTACTTTGTGCGAACTGTTGTTGGCATTGAAGTCAGTGACTCATACGTTTTTAACGTGGAAAATTATGAAGGGTGTTTAAGTAAGTAAATTGCCTGGGTATTGTTAACGTCAGGTAGTATGCAACTGGGACAGAAAGAATGTGCAGTATTGTAAGCGAAAGACTCTACCTATCACTACTACACTCATGTTTCATCTGCTAACCCTCAAAACATGTTTGTCAATCGGTTCTAGAACCAAATGACGCACTACGAGAGTTTGTGGGCGTAAACTTTAACACAGTCGGACTTCACCATTACTTAAAAATCTCTTGGTATTTGAGTTATATACATTCTTTATCATCAGCCCACATATAATAATATAATAAATGCTACATACTCAAAGGCTCACACTAAGATATTCCCTTGTGTTGTGGGTCCCTCGAAACATACATAAAGACAAACACAAACACCCATGACCCGAGAACAAACATCTGCTTCTTACACAAATATTTGCCCCGACTGGGAATCGACCCCAGAAGCTACGATCAAGAGGCAGTGCCGCTACCGCTGTACTAAATCGGCCGTCAACAAACATTGTCCTACCAAGGCTCTACCTTCCATCGAAACAGGTAAGGGGTCCATAGTCCACCACGCTGCTGGCCCAATGTTTTTGGAACGCATGCCTTTCGAAAACTTAATTTTCTCGTGCGGGTTTCATCACGATGTTTTTATTCACCGCTGAGCAAGTTATACCTATGATAATTATGAGAAATCCTTATCCTCACTAATATTTTAAACGCGAAAGTTTGTATGGATGTTTGTTACTCTTTCACACTCAAACGGCTGGACTAATTTTGATAAAATTTGATATCGAAGTAGCTGATACTCTGGATTAACACATATTAGGCTAAATTATTTTGCTAAATCCCCACGGGAACGAAGTTCGTAGTAAATCTGAAAAGATGAGTTAAGTGGTACTCTTAACTTAGATTTGAATCCGCAGCCTACCAGTTACAAGATTAATTTTATAACCACTGTGCTATCACTATCACAATAACCCTTGTGCCTTTATCCTTATATTTTTTAGAGCTCAATTAAGTAGGGTCAAGTTTTTTTTTAACATAAGGATCCGCGTTCTAAAAGTCGAGTAAGTTATAAACAGATAACGTCTACTTACAATCAATTTTTATTAATAAGTATATCACAGATAACGAACAGAGAAATTTCATTTTTTAAACTGATTTGTACATCTGTAGTCCTAGCCTAAAGACGATTACGCATAAATTGTTTTTCAATGCCATGATATTGAATTCAACGGTCCATTGCAATACTTATTGCAAATCAAATTAATTTGTTTTTGTGAAATATGTGTTTTGTATGTGTACAAGTTTTAGTTCAAGTTACTTATCAAAATACTTTTTAGAAAATAAAATTAAATAAACAGGGTCTAAGGAAAATCCTAAAAAACATTTATATAATAGGGATATGCATGATTTTTTTTAATAAAAAAAAATATGCTCATTCATGTAATAAACAGTTTAGTAAAACTATTTTTCGAATAAGTATGAAATTAAAAAATATATAAGCCATAGAAGACATATTTCTATCTCTTTCTAGCAAAACGAAAAACACGGAGTTTGTATGGACGTAGTGACATGTGACGTCACAGTCCATGTCGGATCTCTCTGTCTAATCGGTGCGTAATTAATAGTTTTAAATGCGTATATCGGCCGTATTTCTTGGCCGATTTTAATTTTAATTTCACTTTTTGTCATCTCAACTTCGGTATTTTCATATTTTATTAATCAATGCGATAAAATAAATTCATGTATATTCTCTATTGTGAAATCTAGGTACCTAAGATAAGAGTAATTATAAATTACGTTACTATGTTTTTTTCTTAATCGTTGATAAGTATTTTTTAATATTGCTTAAAAGAAGTATTCAAGTTAAAGATATTGTATTATTATTTTAACAACACTTGAAAATTTCGAAAACATTTTAAAGAAAATTCTGCAGGAAAATAATAGAGAATAATGACCAGAATTCAGGGCTTCAGTTTTTGCTTAGCCCTCCCAAAAAGCCTAAATACAGGATTTTTGGGACCTAAGAAAATTTTGTCTCGTTAGAGTTAGTTAGTTCCAATATCAATTAATTGCAAAGAAAGATTTAACAAATTTTATTTATCATCCGAGAAATATATATGTATGAAAGGGAATTATCTTCAGAAACCCGCGAAACCATAGAGAGTTTCATTCTTTAAGGGGATCATCACCCATTGTAAGTATCTGCTAAAAGTAGTCCACTGCTGGACATAGGCTTTCCACGGAAAGATTTGATGCCGCTTGATGTGGTTGGCACAGGGCAGATCGGATAGGTGGAGATCAGTCCCCGATCGCGGTAAATTTTAACTTGTTTACCAAAGCTAAACCGTTTACGTTTCCTTTGTATTCAGCCTAATAGAAACTTTGAATACAAAAGAAACGTGAGCGATTTAGCTTTGGTAAACACGTTCAAACTTACCGCGGTCGAGGGGTTGCATTGCAAGCATAACCCGCAAGTCGCGCCACTTAAGCCGACCACAGCACAGAGCGAAATTACGATTTTATGATGCGTAGATAAGTATGACGCACTGCATTAAATCGAAGAAAAAAACTTCGTGTATCGACACTGTCCGCATTGCCGGCCCAGGCCTGTTGAGAGACGGAGATGGTACTATTCCTATGTGTGTCGCCTTTTGCTCAAGAACGATCGGGTGCTGTAGTCGCCTTAAGGTGTTGTTTAATTGTTTATACACAAGCGACGCGATCAAAACATCGTTAAATGATTCTTAATGGTGACGCTTAAGGTTTTTTTTGCTGGAAATAGAAGCACCAAGAGACATCCGTCGCCTGAAGACAGAGCGACGGATAACAAAAACCTTTGCTCCGTAGCTAGTAAGATTCAACATTGGTTTGATCGTAGCGTCGCCGCGCCACGTCGCTTGTATAGTATACAGGGTGTAATAATTATTAAAAAAACAAAATACCCGACTGCACACTAAAATAAAATGTATCCTATGACACTCCCGTAATCAAGACAAATCTAACGATACCTCATACATCAAAATCCATCAAGCCGTTTAGGCTACAGGAGGTCACAAAGGAACAGACATACATACATACTTACATACACTCGAAAAACATTACCCTCCTTCTTTGGCAGTCGGGTAAAAAACAGCTTAGCAAAAACTGAAACCCTGGGCTCAGACAATCATTCTGAATTTTTTTTATCGTGTTTTTTAATATTTTCTGCTAACATTTTTAGTTATTCATCGAAAACACTCCATTTTGCAATAAAAAACAATTATAACAACGTAAAACACGAAAACCAGTAACGTACATCGCACTCCGATAGCAGTGCGGCGCGGGAAGATCGCGCGCGGGGCGCGGATTCAAGATAAGTACGTTGCGTATCGCCAAAGGAGGTAAATAATGAAAACTCTTTCATATGAAGTTTCCGGGAAAAAAATATTACTTATAGCTAATGATAGCTATGGGTAGATTCCACCATTTAAGTATTTGCTAAGCTGTCCTTTACACCCTGTATAAAAAGCGCCTTAGATAGCGCTGAACGTCATTTTAACAATTATTTACCTACGTTCAATTACCGTTAAGGTCCACCCGTATCCAGCGGCTTCCCGACATTTGACAGATCGTCGGTCCACCTTTGACAGGCGGTTTGGTCGAGTGATAGTGGTGCTGCCTCTTGATCGACGGGTCCTGTGTTCAATTCCCGGTCAGGAAAACGTTTGTGTAAAAACCGGGAATTGTTTGTTCTCGGGTATATATATGTTCCAAAGGACCCACGACAATAAGGGAAAACCTTAGTGTGGGACTTTTGAGTGTGAAGCGTTTATTTTCTACCGACATTAACCGAAATAAATCCGTTATCATCTGTCGCTTTAATACAAACGCAGGGATGTCTTAAGGCGACTAAAGCATCCGATAAAGGCAGCACACATAGGAATAGTGCCATCTCCGTCTCTCAACAGGCGTGGGCCGGCAGTGCGAACAGTGTCGATACACGAAGTTTACGGACTATGAAAGCGTGCGTGCGTAAAAACATGTTCGAAAGTTAGAAAAATGAGATTTATGGAAAGGTAACAGCTTAAATCGAAAAATGCGTTAACTACTTATCGAGAGTGTTCAATCACGAACATTTTGATAGCAAATTCAAGTTCCTGTGTGCATTTTACTATCGTTTTTACAGCTTAAAAGATACACAATATTGGTATTTAGAGGTGACTTTGTGAGTTTTTTCTATCGAACCAAAAGTGCTGAATCATGTTTTCAGCAAACTACTTATCTAGTTTATGCCCTGAATATTACCGTAGCATTTTTTTCTTCGATTTAATGCAGTGCGTCATGCTTATCTACGCATCATAAAATCGTAATTTAGGTGCTGTAGTCGCCTTAAGTAGCTATTAATAAAGACAAAAATAAACATTTAAAAAAATTAAATACTTAATATCCAGTTTCAACAACAGATTTGGTCAATAAAATAGATGGGTTACTTTGCAATATCCTGGGGCGAAATATGTCACCTTTAACTCTTGTACCTATTGCTGCAATCCCTGCCGGCAACGACCCATGTCAAAGGGGACAGGTATTCAAGACCTTTTCCTTATTAATTTTCTACTTTCTTAGAGTGATTTCAGAGTCTTGGGGGCGTTGATAGAGAAAGTAAAAGATATAAAAGAGGTAAGTAAGAAATAATAAAGATTTTATCATTTGTTAATCGTTTTCATCAGCCCGTATTTGTAAATATAATCGATAATTAACTTTTTAAATTAGATCTTTAGGATACAAAAGAATTTATGATTAGTGGCTTAAATATATATTTTTAATATTGTAGAGACATGGAACAATGCTGTTTTTCAAAATTCAGAGTCCTCTAGTAAACTTTAGAACAACAACAGTAAAATAACAAGGGGAATCAGCCCACTAAATTGAAAAATATGTTTTTAATAAAATAGGTCGAATAAATTTTTTTATTCGACCTATTTTATAACTCATTTCCTCGTAAAGGGTCTCTTATTTCACCAATTTCAATATCGTGTTGTATCTCATTGCGCTTGCATTGCGCACTTGTGCGTTATTGTAATTGATATTTTAATCAATAATCGATTTTTTTTTTATAAGTAAAACGCACGGTTTATCATAAAAATGAACGGTACTATTTTAAATCTTAGCAAAGAGTTTTTATGTCAGAAAAGTGGTCAACTTTTATGAATAAAATTAACTTAGGGAGATAAAATAGAATAAATAAACATTTAATTATTTAATTAAATTAATTTTGACAATAAATTACAACCATTTATCTGTAACAAAAACACATAAATATTAATTTACTTTATTTATAATCCTGGCTGTTTTTTGTGCCTTTGCCTAAAAAATAGCGCTGATGCGCGCGAATCGCTAATTTGTGTGAACAAGTAAGTAAAAATTATTCCGCGCGCTTTTCCTTTTCGCTGTATTGTTTTGCTTTAACATGTGATTAAAAATGTATTCGTTTAAGAAAGTCCGAGTTTTATTTATTTCCTCGCAAATATGTTATAAAATGTCGTATGACATAAGTGCGCTTTGATAATTGCAGCCTCTGCTTCCTTGTAGCCCTCGCCTACGGCTCGCCTCGGCTGTAATTTTCAACTTACCGCACTTATATCATAATGTACTATCACTTACCACTTTTGCGATTTACGAGTGTATGAGTTTGTTACGAAATGGCTTTGAGTACAGGCTTTCTGTGTCATTGTAATAAAATTTTTGTAACCAATTAGAATTTTTATTCATATTCTAATGTATATATCAGGGCTTCCCAAACTTATTCGTACTGTGACGCCCTTGGGACTTTGCTATTTTTTGCGACGCCCCTCAACCCAGCCTAGTAACAGGTTATCAGAAAAACACTATTTGAACATTTATAATTTTACTAGCTTTCCGCCCGCGGCTCTGCCCGCGTAGACTACAAGTTATATCGTGCCCAACTGTGGGATAAAATAGTCTGTCCGTCTTTCACGCCTAAACTACTGAACCGATTTTGATGAAATTTGGTACAGAGATAGATAAGAGCCTGGGAAAGGACATAAGCTACATTGTACCCCACAGTTGGGCACGATATAAGCTGTAGTCCACGCGGGCGGAAAGCTAGTTGCTCCATATTTTCGGGAAAATATTTCTCAAAGTGTTCGCTTAATGATAACAAGTGTTGTGTAAACATAATTTTTAAAGAGGGATCGAGGATTTCTAATGGTTTTTCTCGTAGAATACCTTATGCCCGGCACTCACTCGACTCGGTCGTATCGACACGCGACGCCCCTGGGACAAGACCGCGGCGCCCCAGGGCGTCACGACGCACAGTTTGGGAAGCCCTGGTGTATATGTTGATCTCATTGTTTAGTTTACTGAATAAGAAAATACTTAGAAAAATGAAAAATCTTTGTGTACAGTTGAAATAGGTCGAATAAAAAATTGTTTACCACTTGTGCAATTTACCTGATTACCTATCTTTGATAAGTCGACCTTTATTAAAAAATTCATATGGGTTTTTTTATAAGAGTATGGGTTAGCTCTTGACCACAATCTAATTCAGGGGACACAGATTTGTTCGAGAATATAGTAAGCTTATCCAGAAGATACCTTTACCTATTCGTTCGAACTTTATAGAAATTCGGGTTATAGAAGCTCGGAAATATAAACGCAGGCAGAGAGTTCCATTCCTTAGCGATGTACAATATAAAAAATGCAAGAGAAGCGCTCAGTATAGATCCGAGGGATCTCGAAAAGGTAAATATGGAACTCAGCAGTGCATCTGGATAGCTGGTTGATGAAAAGAGCAGGCGGGATGAGCTCGTGCAGTTCTAGAGAGAAATTTGTTAGCTGAAGGTACCACGCACCGAAGGGAAACTATATATACACAAACTTTAAACTTAACATATTTTAATACTGTACCAAAACATCCAAAACAAAACTACATATGTTTCATCTTTCGAATTGTTCTTGTACTCATAACCAAAAAACTCGCCATATTTTACGTAAAACAGTGTTCAATTTTTCGACAAACGACGCTTCAAAGTCCATCCCTTTTATCTTCTTCATCAGTGCCGCTATTTCCTTCTTTTCCTGTTGCGATTTCAGTTTGTATTCAAGTTTCTTCAGTTTTATTTCGTGAAGCTTCTTTTGTATTTCAATTTTGTGTATTATTTCAAGTTGTTTTAAATCTTTAGCCTTCTGCCAATCTTCCATGCGTTGCTTTTTATTAAATTCTTCAATTGGGGGATTCGGAGAGGGCAGTCTTTGTTTTTTGTGATACGTACCCTTGTTATCATGATGTTTTCTATCTTTCATGTGTCTCTTTGGTTTATTTGTATCATCTGCTTCTGAATATCGTTTGGTAGCCTTGTTGGGCCTTGCATTTTCATTTGATTCTTGTTTTCTTTGTCTTTTTTGAGCTGTTCTTTTCTTTTTGTCCTTTTTCATTTTTCCTGTAAAGATGATGTTGTAGTTAAAAAATATTCAAGTGGAATATTACTGGAAAACTTTTAAAATAAGAATATCTATCTTTTTCTATACCTTTATTCCTGATTTAGATTCATGAATTTAGGAAAAATAAATGTCAAAGGGTCATCTTAGGAGGGTTCACTTATATCTTGACTATTACGGAAGATGACAACGAAGAAAAAGGTGAGAAGAAGCACTCAAAAGTGGTTATATTCTCTTTGAAGCGCTTGATACGAATCCACGGCATGTAGACTAGGTAAGAATGGTACCCAGCGGTGCGTCTGGCTGGACTACCGCTTAAAGAAACGAGCTCATGCAGCTCCTGAGCAGACTCTCCAAAGTACAACTTCCTAAGAACAGACACAGACAAGCTACTTTTGGACGGCAATATTTTCTATACCTTCCATTTTACGTACCTTAGTATTGAGTTCACTAATAGGCTTAGGTAATTTCGTAAAATCACCTTTTTACCCATTAGTCGCGATGCTTCACGTACACATAATTTTTTTTTGTAATTTCAAATCAAAATTTTGCCGAGATAATTAATTGTCAACGTGATTACCTCAATTCAAAGAGAGCAGATCATAGTTGAATAATAATAATGTGTCTATTAAAGAGAATATAAACACTAGCGTTTTGTGTCTATGACAGAGTAGACACCACTGATTATTATTTTTTTATTAGGCGGAAAAGGGGTTGCCACCTAATAAAAAAATAAACAAATTCAGCTTATTTGAATGATCTCTAATATTTGACAAAATAATAAAACCATGACTTTTTTACTTTTCGGTGCCTTGCTCGCTATCACAGATAAATATATATGTATAAGTAAATACAAAGATTGATGATAAAGACACTGGACCTGAATGGACGGTAAGGGTCTTTAAGCCATTTGGCTTCGAAAGCATTCAAATGTACAGGGACAACGGCACATCATGCTATCCAAAACTGTCAAATTTCTTCATTCGATTTTTAATTTTATCTCGAAGCATTAGAATTTACTATCCATTGGGGAAATTCGACACTGTCACTATTGGTGTCAGAATCACTGTCTAACTAAATTAACTATAAAGGGCTCATCTAAATATTCGTCTTCTTTATTCCTCTTCAATTTTTTGCACGTGTGCACAATATTTTTGCCATTCTAAGGCGTCAATAGAACTGGACGCTTCAGTTATTAGTTGTGACATATTTTCATTTTTGTGCTCTATGTTCACCTCTGCTACTTTCCTTTTCATGGAACTCCATACCATCTCAATTGGTTTGAGGTCACAATGATACAGGTTCCAGAACTCCATCTGTTTCTTGACTTTGCCAACACTTATTAGTGGTATGTGAAGAATGTACATACATCTCATCTGTATGCCAATTGGTCGAGTGTTAGCTGAAAAAGAGTTTTGTTTTAATTCTTGTAAATATTTAGCTCTCCATGCTGCAATGTCATTACGCTTGGTTAAAACCTTGCAGTTGCTTTATTTACTGTTTATTGTACACAATATACATACAAGAATAAACATACAAGAGAGAGACGACACAACAGGCACTGCTTATTTCTAGGTAGAAATTTCTTACAGCAGACCTAACAAGAGAGATTGGACGAAGTGAGGCGAGTACGACGTGCACAATAACGTAAAAAAGAAAAAAACAGAAAATGAAACTTACTATACAATTTAAATTAAATCAAAAAACATACTTTAATACCTAAACAAATAATAAATATCTATAATACATACAAATGCATACATACAAACACATACATATATATCTATATAAATATATACATAACTACACACACGGTTAACTAAGGGAGAGGTAGTGCTCCTTTACTCTCTTCTTAAAAATGGGGAAAGATGGACTTTCGCGAATAGTGGGCGGGAGAGAGTTCCACAACCTTGCCGCATGGACCGTGAAAGAGCACGAGAAAAAATCAGTTCGGTGAGAGGGAATAGCCAAATTAGTTCTCACGTTACTCCGACAGGGTTTGTCAGTAGGGCGCGAGAATTTGAAGCGGTCTCTTAAGTAAGAAGGAGAAGAGGGAGAAAAAAGAATTTTATATAGTAAGCATAAAATGTGAGTATTCCTCCGAAGGCGAATTGGGAGCCACTTGAGTTGAGCACGAAAGTGGGATACGTGGTCGTACTTACGCAATCCGAATACGAAGCGGATGCATAAGTTTTGGAGACGCTCCAGTTTATTCAAAAGCTCCTCGGTGGCGTCCAAGTAGCATGTGTCAGCGTAATCGAAGATAGGAAAGAGAAGAGATTGAGCAAGAGTAATTTTAGTCTTCAAGGGCAAGAAATATTGGAGACGTTTGAGAGAGTGAAATGCGAAATGAACTTTCCTGCTGACCTCGTTAATATGAGCATTCCAGGAGAGATTAGAGTCCATAATGACACCAAGATTCTTGGCGGTTTTTGTGAACGCAATTACATTACCATTATACAATATCGGGCTAACATTAGCGGGATCCAAATTACTGCTTAAGCGAGAGCTACCAATCAGCATGGCCTGGGATTTCTTAGGGTTGACGAGCAAACCGAAAGAATTAGCCCAGGTAGAAATTCGATCTAGATCCGCATTAATGCTGTCGATGGCATCATTTATTTTAGAGGCATCAGCACTGCAATATATCTGCAAGTCGTCTGCGTATAGATGGAAGTTAGAAGAGATAAGAGGAGTAAGAGAATTAATGAAGATCGAGAAAAGCAAAGGCGAGAGAACGCCACCCTGCGGGACGCCCGCTACGAGGTCACACCAATCAGAGGAAGCCTCTTCACAGCGACCCCGCTGCGTGCGACCGCGAAGATAGGATTCAAACCAAGCAACTGCCGGTGAGGAAAGGCCAAGTGAGCGAAGAATAGAAAGAACAACGTCAAAGTCCACAGAATTAAAGGCACTACTGAAGTCGAGCAGTGTAAGAACGGTGAAAGCCTTGTTTTCCATCGCGAGACGGATGTCATCAGTTACCTTCAGTAGTGCAGTAGCGGTACCATGTCCAGGTCGGAAACCGGACTGAAGAGGAGAGAGTAGGCTGTTGGACGTTATGTGGGCAATTAGCTGCTTATGGGCAATATGTTCGAGGACTTTGGAGAGGAAAGGAAGTATGGAAATTGGACGAAAATGTGAAAAGGAAGTTGGATTATTGGTTTTAGGAAGCGGAATGACATTGGCGCGTTTCCACGCCGAGGGAAAGGAACTAGTTACCAGAGAACAGTTAAAAATGTGAGTGAGAATTGGTAATAGTTCAGGGAGAATGAGGGAAATCATGCGGGAGCAAATATTGTCATCGCCCACAGCAGTAGATGTAATAGAGAGAATATGCCTCCTAACATTCTCCTCATCGACAGGTTTGAAATAGAAAGAAGGACAAATGGGCAGAGGTTGGTTACCAATTTGGGCAATAGTATTGGCTTTAACTCGGTCATCCAAGATCACTGGTGGGACAGAAAAATGAAGATTTAAGGTATGCAGATCTAAGGGACTGCCAGATGACAAGGCACATTTACCGATTCCCAAGGAACGGAGAAACTTCCAGACCTGGGCAGAGTCACGGCCTTCGACCGAGCTATGTATGTGGCGTCTCTTCGCATCCCTACACAGACGACTGCAGTAACCGCGGAGGAACTTATACCTATTTAAGTTAAGCTCAGATGGTGACTTCCTAAGCCTTAGCTTAGCCTTGTCGCGTCGTGCCATCCAATCCAATATATATTGCGTTAACCAGGGCGCAGGAGAATGTCGTACTTTGACTTTTTTGACAGGGGCGTGACAATCATACAGCTTCAAGATCAGCGCTTGCAATTCGTGGACCTTACTATCAACGTCGTCAGTATCATATACTGGTGACCAGTTTATATGAGATGCATCTTTTCTCAGGGCCTCCAAATCGATGCCCTTGAAGCTTCGCAGAAGAAGAAACTTCGACTTTCGCATAGGGGGTCTAATTTTGTAGGATAAATAGATAAGGTCATGATAAGAACAGTTACTGGGAAATTGGCCATGAGTAGCGATGCTATCAGGGGAAGACGTGATTAATAGATCGAGAAGAGAAGGTTGACAGTTAGGAAAGTAATGAGTAGCGGATAGAGGAAGGATATGCAGATTGACTGCGGATAAGAGAGACTGAAGCTTCTGAGCGCGGTCATCGTCTTTTAAAAGGCATGTATTAAAGTCCCCTAGCAGGAGCACATGTTCGTAATTCGGACTAAATTGATTTAATAAGCTTTCAAGCGAATTAAAATAGTCAATTCTCAAGGAGGGACTATAGAAAACTGCTAGGAGCACCCTTTTGTGGTGGAGAGTAATTTCAATAAAAAGATGTTCCGCCGAGCAAGAGTAGGAACTCGGTGAGATACTGATAACAGTGTGCACTATATCTGCTCGCAAGTAAATAGCGACACCTCCGCCTCCCTTACCCGTACGGTCGTTGCGGATTAATTTATAGCCGGGAAGAGGAAACTGAGTGGAAGACAGAGAAGGTTTAAGGAAAGATTCAGATATCAGGATTGCATCTACAGGGGAATTGCTAAAGGACGCCAGAAGATCGGGATAGTGATGAGGAATACTCTGAGCATTAATGTGAACGACATTAAAGTTATTAGAGAAATTAGAAAAAGCAGCCTTCAATTGATCATGAACGGACAACGGTGACGAACTCTCATCGTCACTACCAGCACTTAAATAATGGTCAGATGAAGAGGAACACGAGGAAAAGCTATCCCCAAGATCACTAAGATCATCCATGTGTGTATTGTATAATAAAATAAGTATAGATACAAAAATAAAAATTTATAAATATAAAATACTAATATAAAATGAATAATGATAAAAAAATATAAAAAAACTACTCAGCCCAATCAACACTTGCCACAATAGGTAAGCTGCAAGAAATGGACACAACACATACACACGAAGAAAAAGAAAAAAAAACAAAACGAATACAAAACTAGAAACTGCTTTATGTTTTCCGGTAATGGAAGCCAATTTTTCGCAACAATTTACGAAGTGTTTCCCTACCACCTTTGAAATTTATTTCGTCTTTCAGTTCCGTAAGCAATTTATTGATAGTAGGCAATTCCTTTTTAATCGAATAAAATTCATGCACTTTTCGCCTGATTACGCCTTGATCAAAACTGTCGACATCTATTTTGCCACAATATGTCCTTCGTCTCGATTTTTCTGGTGTTGTTATTTTGGTACCAGTTTTTGCAGCAGATTCACCTTTTTATACAATTTTATAAATTGTTGATAGACCAACATCTAAAACAAAAGTAAGGTCCTCATTAAACTAATATAACTTGACAAAGTCGTCTTGTAATTAAAAGCGTCACTGTTTAGATTTCACGAATCATATGTAATAAAATAATATTACTGATATAATAAGAAATGTATCCCGAAACATTATAGAGTTCCTTCGAGAAAGTGATAACCAAACTTCACATACACGAATCCGAAGGCAACATCTAGTTATTTATTATTCAAATTAAAATAAAATTGTGACACTTTCACTGAATAATCTGGTAACACTGACCTGTAGCGGCAGCAATGCGTTTGTATACGTGAACAAATTGTATTATTAGGGCTTCTTGCTCCTTTTCTGTATCAAAGAATGATTTCATTTTGAGAATAATTTCTCGTACACCACTTTTAATAGCTTTCGGCTGATTTTCACACAAAATACTCAGAAATATTTAGAAAAACAAGAACTCATTGAACAGCATAGACTACATCGACTGACAGCAACAAAATGACGTTTTCGAATTGGCGTCAGTAGTTCCGCTTTTCGCCGTTCTACAGATACCTACATACTCAAAGACAGATACCTTGGTGGCACTGTACCTTTTCAGTTTTGCTTTTAGAATAGTAGTAGTTTTTTTTATAAATTTGCTCTTTGGAGTGGTAACAATATTTGGCAAAGTGAGACTTATGTCTAGGCTTTGCGAGTCAGTCATGGACCTAATATTACCATGGACCTAAATAAGTAAATGTAAGTAATGGAGTAAGTTTACCTAGGTTGAGGCTTGTCAAATCATACAGTACAGGTGGTATTTAACTTATTTTTTCTATGTCTGTGCAGTACAGCTTTAAACTTCTCACAAATCATTATTAAGGTTATCTACCATGAGCATAGACCTAGATAGAAATGTAACCGAGACTCACCCATCTGCTTTTTTATACAAATATTTGCCCCGACTGGGAATCGAACCCAGGACCCGACGATCAAGAGGCAGCGCCGCTACCACTCGATCAAACCGGCCGTCAAACCTATATTTTATTCAATAATTTTCCACGTTTAAAACGTATGAGTCACCGACTTCAATCCCAACAATAAATAAAATAATAATTTTATTAACGTAAAACTTAAGTCTAAATACAGTAAAGTGTACGTATAGAATAAGTACCTACTAGGTGTTTAAAAGTAATTCAAATTATGCTATTGTAATACTATATAAAAAGTTACGGATTACAAAATGGTTAGTAGGTCAATATGCTATTGTGATACCTAAACTAAGTATATGTTTGTTTGTATCTTAGGCATCATGAGTCAGTAATAATTATTGCAGCTTATCATTTTTAAAAACTCAGCAGGGGAATTAGTCTATCAAAATATTACTTGCTTAAAGTAGATAACTAGTGTTAAAAAAGGAATTAATTTATGAAGTTCCAAAAACATTCAGGGAAGCTGTACCTACATACTGCAACTTTTGAAACTACAATATGGTATTATGTCCTCAGTTTTCCTATTTTTTGCGGACCAATGCCTATTAGCAGGTAACAACACACGAAAATGTCATTCAGATATTTAGATGATGTTTTGGTTTGTAAGTTTTTTTTTTGTTTATATATTTTTTTGTTATATTTTAAGCCGTGTGAGTCCCCGGCAGAGTAGAATAGGACCACCCTCTTTCTTACCGAGGTGTCGTACAAGGCGACTAAGGTAAATATGCAAGCAAGTTCATCGCACACAGAGAAGGAAAACTCTGCAATTATATCAAAACCCTCGCCAACCCGTCTGCCAAGCGTGGTGAATATGGCATTTACCCCTCATGTTATTGAGGGAGGCACGTGCCTCAGCAGTGGGGACATATATGGGCTGATGAAGTTTATATTTTTAAAAGCGCTGAATTATTTTCGATGAAATGTATATGGGACCACTTCAAGGTCAATGTTGTACTCTTTCGAACATAAAAATAATTGTGAAAATCTGCCGACAGTTGGCGGAGTTAATATCGTGTAACAAACATACAAATAAAAAATAATAAAAAACATACAGTCGAATTGAGAACCTGTTCCTCTTTGAAGTCAGTTGAACATCGTATATTTCAACTGTTTTGAGCCCCACTACATGATGACATTATTGAATGATCATTTATCAGTTGTATTAACGTACGCTTTCAGTAAACAGATTTATTCCCCTACCTTAATTAATCCGGTCCCTGGTTGGTGCGGCTAATTGAATAATGGATTTGTTACTAAAAGTCAGACTGATTCAGGGTAAATAGGGTTTTGGAGTTTTGTGGACAATAGCAGCTTGAATATATCGAAACTTATCATTGAGAAACTAAAAGAAAGCGGACTCAGATGATACTGACGCGTCATACGACGAAAATTTCAGGCAAGAAACCATGGGATTAAGGCGACTACAGCACCTGTTAAAGGCAGCACACATAGGAATAGTGCCATCTCCGGCAGTGCGAACAGTGTCGACACATGAAGTTTACGGACTAGGAAGCGTGCGTGCGTAAAAACATGTTCGAAAGTTAGAAAAATGAGATTTATGGAAAGGTAACAGCCTAAATCGAAAAATGTGTTAACTACTTATCGAGAGTGTTCAATCACGAACATTTTGATAGCAAATTCAAGTTCCTGTGTGCATTTTACTATCATTTTACAGCTTAAAAGATTCACAATATTGGGTATTAGAGGTGACTTTGTGAGCTTTTTCTATCGAACCAAAAGTGCTGAATCATGTTTTCAGTTTATGTCCTGAATATTACCGTAGTATTTTTTTCTTCGATTTAATGCAGTGCGCCATGCTTATCTACGCATCATAAAATCGTAATTTAGGTGCTGTACTCACCTTAAATTGCTCAGCTCCAGAGTTATTCAGATAGTCAAATCCTAAACTAGAAAATATGGACATTTGTATGATGAGTTAAAAACATTGACTTACATTGGCTTATTTTAAGTAAGTATCCTAATATTTATACTTACAATATACTAGCTTTCCGCCCGCGGCTCCGCCCGCGTCCTAATTTTTTTAAAATAAAAAGTATCCTATAAACTTCACGGAGCCCGAGACCTTTCCAACGAATGCAAAACCGTGGAAATCGGTTCGTGCGTTCTGGAGTTATAGCGTCAGGAAGGAAAACCCGACTTATTTTTATATAAGGTCCTAATTTATTAGTCACTTACCTTCTAAGGCGTTATTGTATAGGTTGATAGTATTCCAAAAAACAACATAAAAATTAATTATCTGAAAAATAAATTTTGTAAAAAAAATAAAAAATGAATTTTCCATTTAAAGATAAAGGAATGGTTCTCTTTCGATTATAGCCGTCCACTCCCCACTCGCCCGCTCTACTACTGCCATTATTATTTACGTTTGAATGGATGGGTTTATTCAACATAGTAATGAAAAAATATAATAACAAAATTTTTCAAGACCTTTTAAATTTAATATTATGCTTTTGTTTTTTGACTCAAATGATATATTTTGACCTACACAATAACGTGTTAAAAGGAAAGTGACTAATAAATTAGGACCTTATATAGTAGACTAGCTTTCCGCCCGTGGCTCCGCCCGCGTCCAAATTTTTTTTTGAATAAAAAGTATCCTATAAACCTCACGAAGCCCGAGACCTTTCCAACGAATGCAAAACCGTGGAAATCGGTTTGTGCGTGCTGGAGTTATAGCGTCAGGAAGGAAAACCCGACTTATTTTTATATAGTAGAATATAATTAAAATCTATACTAATATTATAAAGAGGAAAGATTTGATTGTTTGTTTGTTTGAATTGAATAGGCTCCGAAACTAATGAACCGATTTGAAAAATTCTTTCACCATTAGAAAGCTACATTATCTCCGATAAATTCCCACGGGAACGAAGTCCCGGGCGAAATGCTAGTAATATAATATTATAAAGAGGAAAGTTTTGATTGTTTGTTTGTTTGCATTGAATCGGCTCCGAAACTACTGGACCGATTTGAAAAATTCTTTCACCGTTAGAATCCTACATTATCCCTGATGGACATAGGCTAATAATTTTCCCGAACGAAGTCCCGGGCGGAAAGCTAGTGTTCTATAACATGAAGTTTTCGATATTTCTCAATTTCACCACCTAAACGGGTAAAATGGTCACCACTGTCAATTCAGTTTCTTGTTGTGTATGGTGACAGCACCATTGTCATACAACTGCCATTGAGACGCCATTAATTAGTGGAACAGCAGCTCGAGTACGATGGTGATAGCGCGCGTAATGCGCTGCGGTCTATATGTCAAAATTTCAACATTGACAACGGCAGAGGGCGAGTAAGCTTTTGCGCGGGACCCTCGCGCAATCAAAGTGAAGTTTCAACGTTAGCCGACTGGTGCACCGCACAAGTTTGTCGCCATCGTGCTCGATCGGCAGATGCCCAAGTGAATCCAGTTTTAAACTACTCCCAGTCGCGACCATTACAATAGTTACTGTACCGTAACTACTGCTGAACTCATGGTCACCTTATGAGGGGACGGCATGGATTATAATTACAATATGACAACAACGGTTTGCGTGTTACCGTGGTGCGATTCAATATCATAGCTTTATTGAGTACCCCTAACTAACTTACTAAAACTATACTTGCTTTGGTTACAAATATGGCAGACGATCAATCCATCCAATTATCCCTTTCCGGATAAGTATACGTCATGTAATTTTAACCACTTGACGTTAAATTTTGTCATTCATTCTAATGGTTATTAGATGGATCATGACCGGATTGGATAATGATTACACATTCAGTCGCCTAGATGATTGAGTAGGTTATGGCATTATGAGCATTGAGTGGATAATCTGGTGACGATGCGACCCAGTCAAGTTAATGTACTTTTTACAAAAAAAACAACGGGTTGCACTCCGGGAGTGCCGACATAAGTGAAAACTTGAACATTAACGTTGTGCAATAAAACAAAATACACAAAAAGAGTCCGTTACTCTCTCAGGATTCGAATCCTCGACCTGTTGCTTACAATCGGGCAACTTTTCCACTCGACCAAACTGTCTACTTTCAATTTAGTAAAATAGTATATCGGTATTTGCGCACTATGTGCGAATAATCGTTGAAATTGTTGACATCTGTCACAGAGATAATTTTACCACAGGGCTGCCATCCGTCCGGGTTTCCATCCATACTTCAAAGTGCACAACGCTGCTAAAGAAGTTTTCACTTCAATAATTTTCCACGTCAAAAACGTAAGAGTCACCGACTTCAATCCCAACAAAAAGACAATTTTTTCGAAAGTTTCCCTCAATTTCTTCAGGATTCCACCATCAGATCCTTGTTTCCTTACCATGGGACCACCCTTGGGATACTCCATTTCCAACAAAAAAAAGAATAATCAAAATCGGTTCATAAACGACGAAGTTATCTGCGGACATACATTAAAAAAATATATATGGTCGAATTGAGAAACCTCCTCCTTTTTTGAAGTCGGTTAAAAAAGGTGGCAACCCTATCCTACGCATTTTCGATCACATCTGACGATCAGAGTCACGTGACATCTAACGCGAGTTCATCGCGAGTTCAACATTTTTTCCCCATACTAAAAGTGCTCAACGTAGCTAAAGAAGTTTTCACTTAAAAAATTAAAGAAATCACGGACTTCAAAGGGAGTCACAGTGAAAAAAAGATTGTCAATCGCGTCTAGCGTTTTAATGTTAGATACAAATACAAAAATATTTATTTTCAAAAACACTTTTTACAAATATTGCAATTGGAATAGGGAACTCTTAGTAGGCAATGAATTTGCCTGTGGCAGGAGAACCCGCCCTTCTATAGCTCTTAGAAAAATATAGAAATATGTTTTATAAGCACTTAATTTATTAGAAATATTTCATCTGTTCCGACTTATTTAAAATTTGTAATTTCAGAGGATAACTTTAATTGGTTTACCACATTTTAAGGTCAAACTGTAATTTAGTTAAGAATAAACTGTTGTTATAAAAAAAAAGTTAAAAAAACAAAACAAAATAACTACGTTCCTCTATATTAAAAAGTAAGTAGACAAGAAACAAATGTACAACGAAAAGCATCAAATACTTGATCCGATAAAAGGTTCGGTCCTTAATACCATCAATGGGAATTCTTTATTGAGGGATCTAAAAACATTCGTACAGAATTAAGAGACTAAAAGCGCTACATCAATACTGTTAAATGAAGGAATTTGGAATTATTACTAAGACGTGTATATAAAACAGACTTTTATTTCTTGCTTTATTTAATTCTAATTCTAACAAATCATTTAATTAGGACAAATAAACGGTCGTTTCTAGAACAACCATTTTTGCCAATGACAAGTTAAATATTTGAATAATTTTCCACATTAAAACTTATGAGTCACCGACTTCAATCCCAACAACAGTTCGCACAAACTAGTATTTTTTCCATACTACAATGCCTAGTAGCAGATAGCCACAAACGAAAATGTCACTCATTTATTTAGATGATGTTCTGGTTTAGAAACCAAGCCTAGAACCAAGAAAAAACTAGAAACCAAGAAACCAAGAAACCAAGAAAAAACTATACAACTTAATCGCAAGTATCTATAACACAGGCCAAATACCTGAAGTGTTCTCTACGAGCAAAACTATAACGATCCCGAAGAAAGGCAACGCTGTAGAATGCACCAACTATAGAACAATTAGTCTGCTATCACATGCTTCTAAAATTCTTCTTAAAATTTTACAAAACCGGCTATACCATAAAGTAGATGAAAACCTTAGCGACGACCAGTATGGTTTCAGGAAAAATAGAGGCACACGAGAGGCAATCCTTGCGGTGCGCAACATTGTGGAAAGGCGAATCGACCTAAACAAGAACACTTACCTTGGTTTTGTCGACCTGGAAAAGGCCTTCGACAATGTAGAATGGAATCAACTTTTCAACCTTCTAAAAAATAAGACTATAGACTGGAAAGATAGGAGAATAATTTTGGAATTGTACAAAAACCAACGAACAGAAATAACACTAGATGATCTAACAAAATCAGCAAATATAAAGAAAGGTGTAAGACAAGGTTGCACTCTGTCTCCCTTGTTATTTAACTTAAATATTGAGGAGGCCATTAATGAAATTAGAAATAGTGTTAAGGGAGTACAATTCAATGGGGCTGAAATACACTGGATAAGATTCGCCGATGACATAGCATTGGTAGCAGAAACAGAGGAAGACCTACGGAATAACCTGGGCACTATGGACAAAATATTCAAAAAATACAACCTAAAAATTAATATAAAGAAAACTAAAGTCATGGTAACAAGTAAAACAGGAAGTCACACACTCAACATAAAACTTAACGGGGAAAAACTTGGACAAGTATCGTCATTCACCTATTTGGGCAGCATTATTGAGGAGAAGTGAAAAAGAGATAAGAACAAGAATAGCTATAGCTAAGAAAACCTTTGGCACAAATAGACACATTTACAACAGTAAAATACATATAAATATTAGAAAAAACTTGATCAAAACTTACATATGGAGCATAGCACTGTATGGATGCGAAAGCTGGAATATTACGTTGGGGGATCAAAAAAGACTCGAAGCATTTGAAATGTGGTGCTGGAGAAGACTGCTCAAGTTTAAGTGGACAGAAAGACGTACCAACGAAGAAGTGCTAGATACAGTTAAGGAAAAAAGACATATAATGACTGCCATAGGAACACGCAGAGCTAGATGCCTGGGGCACATAATGAGACATGAAGGCCTTAATAAACTTATCCTAGAGGGCAAAATAGAGGGATCCAGGGGAAGAGGAAGACCTAGAAAACAATACATGACACAGCTAAATGAATGGTGCTGTAGCCATACATACCAAGAGACGAAAGCCATGGCTCGAGACAGAACAGGATGGAGAATGCTGCAACGACAGAGGGCTGGGCCCCCTTAATTAATGATGATGATGATGTTCTGGTTTGTAGTATTTTTTTTGTTTGTTGATTTTTTTTAAAGCGCTGAATCATTTTAGATAAAATTTATATGGAACCACCTCTGGAGTATACTCTTTCGAACAAAAAAATAATTTTAAAATCGGTCCATCGATAGGTTGGTCCATCGGTCGTTTTTAAATAGGCCCATCTTTGTACTCATATTCAGCAAATAAATGATTTGATTTGATTTAATTTGTCTATAATTGGCGGAGAAATCGGTGAACATAAATAAAAAATATGTATATACAGTAGATCATAGAACCTCCTCATTTTTTGAAGTCAGTAAAAAATAGTACGGCGACAAAGCGCCGGTGTCGAGGTATAGAAAGTTAATTTTCCGTAAGGACTTTTCTGATAAAAACTAAAAGAAATGTAAACCTGAGGAATGGTGGTCACAGCATTTTCTTCCGCAGGGAAAGTTCAAATTCTAAAAAATGTCTTCATTTCAGTGAAAAGTAAATATTTCTTAAAATAAGACATAAGTGTTTGTTTTTTTAAGTCTATGTGTGTTCGCAACGAAGCAGTCTTCCCCCGAGAAGAACAGACAAGAAACTGATGATAACTGAATAATTATAATATTAAATGTAATAAGATAAGGACACGGACAATACGGACATCAAGTCTGTGGATGAACAACTAACTCTAAAAAAAAGTTTAATTAGTCAGTAGAAAATCAAACCGTGAATCAGCTTACAAAATCAAACAACTCTTCCATAAACAACGGGTTGCACTCCGGTAGCGCCGGCAGAAGTGAAAATTTGCAATTAACGTTCAATATAAGAAACTAGCATCAGCTAGTTTCTTATATTTATCAAACACGTGACAGACACGTGACCCTAACGCGAGTTTAACATTTTTTACCCATACTTCAAAGTGCACAACGCCGGTAAAGAAGTTTTCACTTTTGTATGGATAAAAAACGGGGTTATCTATGTCCGAAAGGCAGAAAAACAGGAACGGATTGTGATTTTGAGAGACCGAGACTTACTGAGTATCACTTAGTTACTCCTAAGGATTTCCCTATGTGCTCCATCCTGTGTTATACAGCACTGACAATATTATTATTATTAAGTGTGCTGTTCTATACAAATAAGTTTAAGTTTATTTATAAGTTTGCTCTTGTTTCCCTCTGTTATTGCAATTTCACACTCAAAAACACAAAACACAAATCAAATCTAAACCCAATTAATACCTTTTTACACAAATGTTACTCGACACTCAACAAAATTTTGTTCAGTACTATCTCTAATAAACATAATAAATTACTACATTACCACAATCACAGTACTATCACATATAACACCTTAGACCTATTCTCATACAAAGACACAACTTTTGTCATCTTTTTACAAAAATATTTACCTCACTAGAATGTAATACTGATAGTTATAGCCACCGTCATATGTCTGATCTGAAGCATCCTAACCTAATTAGTAATCCTTCTTATAGTCCAGCAGCCACCTACAAACTTTGGAATATTAGTAACCATGATCATTGCCATAGTACAGTAGTCACACACAATATATTTTACCAAAAAAATTACCCCTTGCACAGACAGCCACATTTTGTCACCGTATTACACTTGAATGCTTTCTACTATTTCTGATATTTAGGTGTAATAATGATTAATAATTTAAAGATATATTATCAAAATATTCGTGGTCTTCGTACTAAATGCGACACATTATACCAAGCTATACTCTGTAATGACTATGACATTATAATTATAACGGAATCGTGGCTATGTGATGGATTTTTCGATCGTGAGTTCTGTGATACGCGGTATGACGTGTTCAGAGCTGATAGGGACCTGGCACGGACCCACAAGAGGACTGGGGGTGGGACCTTGATATGTACTAAACGGAAACTGAGTGGATGCATTAGAAGTGAATGGTTAGATAACTTACCGGAATCCCTATGGATAACCATACCCGGGCATTCACTCAGTGTCAACAAATGTAATCAAAGTAGTAACCTACATATTTTTGCCACTTACATACCTGGGTACTCTAATAATAGAAACCAGCCTCATGTCATCTCTCAGTTTCTTGCTGCTTGTGGATCCGTGTTGGATTCCTCTTCTTCCTCGGACCATTTCCTTATAGCTGGTGATTTCAACTTGCCCTGTATTGTATGGACGGCTGATGGTCCCATCGTACAAAAAAATGTTAGTATCGAATTACAGGAGATAGCAACAGAATTCACAAGTCAGTTAATCGAATACGGTTTTGTACAATATAATAGCACAAAAAACAAGTCGGGGAATACGTTGGATTTGATATTTGGTAATTTTCATATAGAACTTAACCGAGCTGATGATCCGCTGCTTCCTGAGGATGTTCATCATCCCTCTCTCAACATGATCGCAATAGATATACTAACTCCCCCGCTTAGAGCGGCTCCAATGGAACGGTACTTGTTTCGACATGGTGACTACGGTGGAGTTGTTAAGTATTTAGGTTCAATGGAATGGGAGACTATTCTTAATGCTGGATCGGTTGATGACGCCACTGATGTCTTATATAAACACCTCTATAACTGCATAGATAAGTTCATTCCCAAACGTTCAGTGCCCGCCAATAAATATTCCTACCCAAAATGGTTTACTCCGGCTTTGATTAAAATTATTAGGGAAAAAACAAAAGCTCACAAACGATGGAAACTAACAAATAGTAACCTTGACAAAGATGAATTTAGTCTACTACGTAAACGTCAGAAAAAAGTCCAGGCAGAATGCTACACTAAATATGTAAAGTCCTCTGAAGCTGCGATCGTTCACGATCCCAGAAAGTTTTGGTCCCTACTTAAAACTAAACGTGGCATTACTAACTACCCTCAGATAGTGACTTATAATAACATAAATTATAACTCTGGTAATGACATAGCCCAAGCATTTAATAGCTATTTCCATGGTATTTTCAGCACACCCGTTGTTTCTTCCACCGGTTCAGAACATATGGCAGCAACTCCTCTCCATGGAGATACACATCACATGCATACACTTTATATAACGAAAGAGGTCATTTTGAGGGAGTTAAAGAAATTAAAGATTAACAAGGGTCCTGGATGTGACCGAATACCACCTTATTTTTTAATTAATAGCGCATCTGCTCTAGTCACACCACTACATATTATATTTAATAGATCTCTCCGCGAAGGTATCTTTCCCGAATATTGGAAAAAGGCTCATGTAGTCCCTATACATAAGTCAGGTTCTAGGATTGAAGTTAAAAACTACAGACCCATATCCATCTTAAACATCTTTAGTAAACTCTTTGAGAAAATTGTATTTGATAACATCTACCATATTATTTCCAGAGGCGTCACACCTGAACAACATGGTTTTCTTAAAAAGCGATCTACCTCTACTGACTTGCTACAATTTATAGACTTCACTGTTAACAACATGGAAGGAGGTAAGCAGGTTGATGTGATCTACACCGACTTTGAAAAAGCTTTCGACCGGGTGGATCACATCATACTGCTTCGCAAACTGAACGCCCTTGGAATACATGGTGATCTTTTGCGCTGGGTTGAGTCATACCTTAGCAACCGAAGTCAGGCTGTAGTTCTTGGAGGATTCAGATCGGATTTTGTCTCGATACCGTCAGGGGTACCCCAGGGTTCACATCTCGGCCCGTTGTTCTACTGTGCTTATTTGTATGACATATACACGTGCTTTTCCTATTCACATTATCTTCTTTATGCAGATGACAAAAAAATTTATCTTGACGTTAATAACGAAGCAGACTGCATCAAAATACAAGAAGACTTGCATAAACTATCACAATACTACTACGAAAATAAAATAACGATTAATGTCAAAAAATGTCAAGTTATATCCTTTACTAGGCGTCACTCTCCCATCTCTTTTAACTACACCATAAATAATGTTATATTGGACAGAGTGGAAACTGTGCGGGACCTTGGGGTGCACCTCGATACTAAACTTTCCTTTAGTAGACATTATGAACACATAGTTAATAAAGCCTACAAAAATCTTGGCTTCATCTTTCGTGTTGGCAAACCTTTAAGGAATATACACTGTCTCAAAACGATTTATTTCGCCTATGTGCGCAGCATTTTGGACTATGCAAGCGTCGTTTGGACACCTATGTACAAAATTCACATAGACCGTATTGAATCTATACAGAAGCGATTTGTCAGACGTCTTCAATATCGTGCTCGTTGTTTCCATGGTACATATGTTGATAGATGCAAGTATTTTAATCTTATGACACTACGGGATCGCCGTATAGTTTCAGACATGTCCTTCCTTTTCGATATTGTTAACAACCACATAGATAGTACTTACCTGGTCTCTCAAATTGGCTTCAGGGTACCATCAAAACGTACCAGAAACACACACCTATTTCATTCACCGCTCCACAGAACAAACTATGCCCAGCAAGTATCCCTTAGTCGACTTTTCAATACATATAATAAAACATTTTCGAATATTGATCCCTTTGCTAACTCAAAGCATTCTTTCATTCGGCATATAGTGGCGAGTCTCAACAATAATAATTAATATAAAGTTTATGGTATTTCTATGGCTGTGCAAGGTATAATGTATAATAGTTTATTTATAGACTAGTATAACAGTATAAAGTTATACTAGTCTATAAATAATAATAGTATAAAGAACTGCTTACATGACACGCAATCACATACTGTACAATCGAACTACACAATGTTAGTGGAGGCTGTCATATCAACATGTGGCAGCTTCCGATCCCAAGATTAAGATCGTAGGGCTAGCAGCAACAACAACAACACACATACGCACACGCACACACACACACACACACACACACACACACACACACATACACACACACACGTACATATTCACATAAGAGGGTTCATATTGTCATTTTCGCTTAATTTTTTCTTTTGTTTTGTTTCTTTAACTCGTTATATTGAGTCTCGAGCGGTTACATTGGGTGATCCTTCTTTTTTCCTCTTTCAAACCATTACTATGTAAAATCTAAATACCGATAGGAAACTCACTCCAGTGACATTGCTCGTACTTTATACAGTAATAATTTATACGGTAATTTAATTTTGTTAGTATTTATACACATTGGTAACTGTACTATGTTTGCAAATGTTTTCCACCTCCTGTTTAAACTAGAAAACCTGTAATTGGCTTTACAATTAGACCTAAGCTAGCTACTAATTTTAAATGTCTTGTAATTAAGCTGTTGGTTTTGTACAATAAAATAAATAAATAAATAAATAAATAAAATAAATAAAAAAATTCGCCTCTCCATACAACTTCTATTAACTGCGATCATCTTTTGCCGATATATGGAAAGCCGGAATTTTTTTCAGAGTTCGTAAGGGGAAAATAATTCAGTTCCGAAGAATAACCCCTAAAGTTTTAAAACTAATTAAAAGGCATCCCATATGTACTATCCATTACCATTATATAGGTATATGTTTGCTGTGTTACAAAGCACTTTAATTACGGCTGCATTAAATTAGTGTTGCGAGTGCATAATAGTCCAAATAAAAGAGGAGCTTCATTAGCAGATGGAAATGCATGTTAGACTCACTTTGCATAGTAATAACAATAAATTACATCTAGTTTAACAGTCTTGGTGGCCATTTTGATGTTAATTTGAGTGTTTAACCGTTAACAGAGAAATTTTTACACAATTTATTTTTAGTATTGCAAAAAAAAGTACTTTTCTATAAAAAAAACGTATTTATGTAAAGATTGGTGCTGTTTTTTTGCAATTAAATAAGTAATATTTGGGTCAAGACATTTATTTATTAAATAAAACATGTTAAAATAAAAACAGAGATAAAAATTGAAAATCCACTTACGTTTCGTCAATTAAATAACCCTGCCCCGAATCTGACCCGGCCCGAACGTCCCCATCAAGCTGGCCGCATTGCCACGCTGGACGGCAATGGACAGACGCTGGACCAGGTAGGAGCCAGAGCGGGAGTCATCACCACGAGCTGACAGTCCCCGGCCAATTCCCGAATCAACTCACTACCCCAGGGACCCGCCGTTTCAAAAATAAAAAAATATTTGGGTTGATGTTATTACTTAGCTGTAATCTTAAATCGGATTCCAATTGTAGTGTGTTTCTGTATAAAAAAATTGTACACAGGAGCATATAATGCCTTTTCACAGAGGTATGTGAATGAGAAAAGCCGCAAATGATTTGGTGTATCTTTTGATATTTCTTTATGAACTTTTTTACAACCCCACAAATTGATAAAAAAAGATTCTTTGAAATTAAGTTTTGAAGCTGAATTGCGCCGCTGTGCTAAGTAGGTGTTGCGATTACAAGACTTGCTGCCGTACTCAGAGACGTCAATTAAAGTTAAGTACTATTAAACTCTGATGTTGTCTCTTTCACTCTTGTTGATATAAACAAGGATTGCATGACATTTAATTACTTCTTAACTTTAATTGACGTCTCTGAGTACGGCAGTTGTTGGCATTTATTTAATAATTAAAATGTCTAAAGATAGGTCCGCGGACCACAGGTTAAGAAACACTGGTTTAACGTATTACTTGGTAAAATTTATTTAGTTGTGAGTTTCTTGTAATTAGGTACTTCCTAGGCTTCGATCAACAAAACTTACAACTACCTAGAAAATGAGGCACGTTCAAAATCTGTCCGCGTGAATGAGTTTTAAAACAGTTTTTAGTTCAGCCTAATTACAACCATGTCAAATAGTAATAAAGCAAAAAAACAAATAAGAGCTCACGTCTCACGTTATAATACTATTAATAAAATTGCAAACACATCACAATCGCCCTCACTAAACAAACTGTTTAAGGAGACTACAGCACCTACATTACAATTTTATGATGCGTAGATAAGCATGACGCACTGCATTAAATCGAAGAAAAAATACTACGGTAATATTCAGGACATAAACTAGATAAGTAGTTTGCTGAAAATATGATTCAGCACTTTTGGTTCGATAGAAAAAGCTCACAAAGTCACCTCTAAATACCAATATTGTGTATCTTTTAAGCTGTAAAAACAATAGTAAAATGCACACAGGAACTTGGATTTGCTATCAAACTGTTAGTGATTGAATACTCTCGATAAGTAGTTAACGCATTTTTCGATTTAAGCTGTTACCTTTTCATAAATCTCATTTTTCTAACTTTCGAACATTCGAAACTTCGCGTATCGACACTGTTCGCACTGCTGGCCCAGGCCTGCTGAGAGACGGAGATGGCACTATTCCTATGTGTGCTGCCTTTATCCGCGACTTCAACAGAATACCAGCGCTCTTTTATAAAGGTAGATCACAATGCTGAGTTAGAGCCATTTTTTGTCACTGCAGCACACATCCACTATTGTTGTAATGTCAAAACTCATAATTACCCTATGTAAAGTGTAGTATATGTGTTGAAGAAACAAAAATAAATGATGTCTATGTCTATGTTATTTACCGAGACGTCTTTTTTGCACCGATCCGATATCTAAGTTGGTGTATTGCTGGTAAAAGTTACTAGGTAATAAGCAGTGTTTCTATTTATTTTGATTTGTAAGGATTTTTATCCTCTGAAAGAACTTAGCTAAATCAAGTGTTTGTGTCTAATAATATAATAATAATGATAAATATGTTTATTTTTTAACCCCCGACGCAAAAAGAGGGGTGTTATAAGTTTGACCGCTATGTGTGTGTGTGTGTGTGTGTCTGTGTGTCTGTGTGTCTGTGTGTCTGTCTGTGGCACCGTAGCTCTCAAACGGGTGAACCGATTTGGATGCGGTTTTTTTTATTTACAAGCAGGTTTTTTGGCGATGGTTCTTAGATACGTTTTATCAAAATCGGTTCAGCCGTTTCAAGGTCATCAGCTCTTTTGTTAGCTGCGCTAGGGTTCTTAGACTCTTAATGTGTATTTACTTTACTTTCAAACATACATGTGACCTAAAACTTGAAACACTCATGTATACTTAATAACTATGCAGGATTATGGAACTCTTGGTCTGATGCTGCAGCCAGGATATCCAGAACACTAGCACACTCTTAAAAAAATAATAGCAGATATGTCGTGTTTGGACTCGTTTTGTTCAGTATTTGATTCTGCATACAATGCAATGGTGGCAACACGGTGAGCTGATGCTGCGGCCAGGATATCCAGAACACTAGCACATCCTTGAAATAAGTTAAAAATTTTGAAATAAAAATTAAATTAAAAATTTAAAAACCCCCCCCCCGCAAAAAAGTAAAGCGGACATTTAAAAAGTAAAAAATAATACCTTTCGTTGAGCCATCAAATTCATTTCAGAAATACCTATATATATTTTAATTATCGAAATCGATGGATGGCACGATAGGGTTTGCTCATTAAAATGGCGCTATAATGTCGCGTCGGGGTACCGCTTTAGTGAATCAGACCCAATCAAATGAAGGGTCAATCAAATGAAGGGTCAATCAAATGAAGGGTCTGATTCACTAAAGCGGTACCCCGACGCGACATTATAGCGCCATTTTAATGAGCAAACCCTATCGTGCCATCCATCGATTTCGATAATTAAAATATATATAGGTATTTCTGAAATGAATTTGATGGCTCAACGAAAGGTATTATTTTTTACTTTTTAAATGTCCGCTTTACTTTTTTGCGGGGGGGGGGTTTTTTAAATTTTTAATTTAATCTTCAAAAAAGTTGTACATAAAAATTGAGACATAGAGAAGGAGGAGACTGGAGCTTGCACTTAGTAAAACCTGTATCGCAGGTCTCCAGGGGCCCACCGCGCAGCAAACAATATTAGTAAAATGTACTTATACATAGGTACTTAATAGATCAAAATTAGAAAATTATTTTAAGAAGATCGTCACAGTATTTTTTTCCCATACAAACGGCGTCAATGGATTCCATCCCCTAAACGTCAACGGATCCCTCGGAAGTTTTGGTATAGTATCAGGAACACCAAAAACTAGGTCTGTACGTTTTGATTTTTGTGATATTTTTAGTAGACAAAAAGATATTTGTGACTAAAAGTTATCATTTTTCGCTTAAAAAAATTCTCAACATTTAAGAGGTGACTGTTGAAAAACTAAGAACAATTTTGAAAAAAACAAAAGGTACGAACCTCGTTTATACGCTAACAAATCGATTAGACGTACGATTTCATTAAGTTTTTGGAATAGGAATTCATTGCCGCCTAAACTCATAATTTTGGAAATAAAACTCGGCATTTCGCCGGAAAGCTGCAATTGTCCCTTTCGCACAAGTCTGTGGTGGGTGGTCGACATCGAGACAGCATGAAAAACAACTGAGACGCTAGTCCAAACTGAGACGCTCCTCTAAGCTAAAAGTGTGTGTGTGTATGTAAGGGAGAGAGAGAGTGTTTGTAAATAAGGCGTATATTTTTATTTTCATGTAGATAACAACTAAATTTGTACCTTTAATATATAATTTAATATATAATTTAAGGATAATTTAACCCTGTCAAAAATTAATAGTTAGTGTACTGAAAATAGTGAATTAGCCGTGTGAGTTCCCGGCAGAGTAGAATAGGACCACCCTCTTTCTGCCGAGGTGTCGTACAAGGCGACTAAGGTAAATATGCAAGCAAGTTCATCTGCACACAGAGAAGGAAAACCCTGCAATTATATATATATTGACCTCAATCTTGACCATAAGGTCAAAGATGAGGTCGACGATGGAGCGAGTTAACCCAGAAAATGCCTATAAAGGCACTGGTACTCCCACGCACCGACGGAACACAGCAAGCTGTTTGGCTTCGGACTTCGGTAGGAGGGTGGTCGCGAACCAGACGGCCCTTCACAGAGCCTACCACACCGCATGAGACCATAGGACGACACTTCAGATTCAGAAAAAATGAAGTATCGTTGCCTGGGATGGATTACTAGGAGGCAGGTCTCATTTGTGTTTCCTTAGTCGCCTCTTACGACACCCACGGAAAGAGATGGGGTGGTGTTATTCTCAACCGATCACCACACGGATTAACGTGTGGTGATCGTGGGGACGTATATGGGCTGATGAAGTACTGAAAATATGCCTTTTCAAATTCAGATTTCCAAAACGAATCAAGTGTAGAAAGAGACAGAACAATAAAACAAATTGAAGCTGAAGTAGTATAAAAACTACTTCGGAACGAGAGAAATTAAAATACTCCATCAGAGAAGTTTGCTTCGTTTTGCATTGCAAATGGCACTGAGTTAGTTGTAGGATATTGCTCGCAATCTCGGTGACTTATTGAATCAACTACACGTACATACATATCGGCACAGTGAAGCTATGATTGGTGGCACAGGCGCTAGGCAAACCTGTATTCCAGGCACACTGTTAGAAGCTATGCAACTTTACATATGAAAAAATTACATAAGCCTGTGAAATTCTTCAAAAAACTGTTATTAAAATTGCAGCAAAGATATAATAACTAATATTTGCTTATTTATTATAAGTTTTATTTGTATTCGGAGGGCACGTTAAGCTGTCGGTCCCCGCTATTTTCGATTGACTACAGTCGTTAAAACCAAGTAATAGGCCATTTGGCGGTTTGAAAACTCTGACACCAGCAAGTTCGCCACACACTTGACTTTACCTACACGAAAAGAAGAAGAAGAAGAATCTTTCAATGTGTATGGTACTGTGGTATGCAGACCTTCATGGAGGATCGGGCATAACGCAACTTCTTTCTCATTCGGTCATTTCGAAGAAGATAATTCGAATATTAATTTAAAAGGTTTGAAATGGTATTCGATGTCAAGATTCGAAATGATTGAAGATCTGGTCTTGCGCGATTCATTGATGAGTGTGAATTCATTGTAGTGAGCTCGCGGAAGAAGTTCTTGTATACGTTCGAAGGCGTGCAAATAGCACTTAATAAGCGTTGTTAAATTCTGTTAACCGTGGACGTGTTGGAAAGTGCAATAAAATTGTAACAGAAGTGCAGATTTTGATTATCACCGTATACCAGAAGAAAAATAAGTCTTTTAATTATACGCCCCCAGAAGAGCCATCACAGTATCAAGGAAATATTTGACTACAAAATTATTATTGTTACATTTACGAAAAAAATGCAAAAAAAACTTAATAATATTAAAATGCAGGGTTCTAACTCATTCACTGATTCATCAACGCCCAGCCCAACCCTTGAATCTAGAAAGCTGAAAATTGGCACAAAGGTTCCTTTTACAACAGACGTAGGAAGAATAAGGTAGGATTTTTCGACGTTCCCATGGGACCGAAGTCCCGGGCATCCGCTAGTTTTTATATTTTTTTATGTATCAACAAAAAACTTGTTCCATCTTAACCCTCACGATTTGTGTTAAACGTGGCATCTAGTGGTTCTTAAATCACTAATGCCTACCCTGTTAGGGATTATGGGCATGAGCGTATGTATGTATCTATGTATCAACAAAAAAATCATGTATTTAAAAAAAAATGGTTTATGCATATTTGACAAAAAAAATCCAATTTTGAGTTCTATTATTTATTCTGTGGTTCTGCCATAATTTACTTAAAATTGTCTGTCTGTATATGATGGTGATGCCACTACCCACGCCACTAATTATTCTGCAAGATCACAGAGAGAAGCCGCGTTCTCCTTAGAAATGTAAATGGGCCAGTTCAACGTGTAATACAATTTGTGTTACAATGAAAACGTGATGAAATGACGAAACTTTCGTAAGTTGGAATTCTGTGGCATTTTCTATGGAGCTCCAAGTTCCGTATTACAGAACGCAACTCAGACTCTGAACTATACTTAAGTAGCAGTCGTCTTTGTCAATGTGATAGTGAGAGAAAGAGACAGATAATACTTAAGTATAGATCAAAACTTGAGTCTCTTTCTGTGATACGGGCCTTAGAGGTTTGATCGCGTGTCTAAAAAAAATTAAGCATGAAAATCATCTTATAAAACTGAATACTGATTTTTGAAGGAATCAACAACTCATCTCGGCTTCAAATAAAATAAATCAAAAATGATTTATTTCAAACCAAAAATCCATACTTTCATTTCCATTCTTTTTTTATAGTTTTTTTTCTGTCTAAATGGTCCCGCTTAGTTTTTTTTTATTATATTTATTACAAACAATTATCTTAAAAACTATCTTAAATGCAATGTAACATAAATGAAATTGTTTTCCCGTACATTGCATAGTTCGTCGCCGAGGATTTGTCCACGTTTGTAGATGTTGGCTAGTAAATATGTTGTGCGTTTCATTTGTGTGTGTAGCTTTGACTGTGTGTATGTTGTGTCCCATTTTTCCCTCAAACTTAATAGTTTACTTAATAGTTAACGAACTATGCAATGTGGTTGTAGTTGTAGCTAGCTACTGAATCAAGTCAAGCTAGCTACTTGACTTGATTCAGTAGCTAGCTACAAACACTTAATATTGGTTGTAGCTAGCTACTGAATCAAGTCAAGTACCTTATATATCCATTTGATGCTCTGCCTACCCTATGTAATCCTTTCCTTATTCCTCTTAATAATGATGTTGGTTTCGTGGTGCGCACTGTTTTATTAGTGGCAAGTGAGCGGTGCGATGAGTAGACGGGGCCTAGTGTATGTGTTTTGCTTTGCATTGTGCGTGTGGGTGCGTGACTGTGTTCGTGTGAGTGTGACCGTTTACTTGACATACAGCGTGCTCCTTTTGTTCGAAATTTTTTCAGTTATTTTATATTTCCGGTTTTGGTGAAAAATTGGTCTAATTTTGCTGGCGTCAAAGGTAAAATTAATTTTGTAGACATCGGTAACGTTTAGGATTAAAATATCCCCTGGTCTCAAAGTGGTCCTTTCCAGTTACGTCCATTCAACAACCCTGCTTAGAAACTAACTCTAAATTGCTACAAACGAAAATAAAGCAGGTTTATTCAAAGCAGGTTTATTTCAGCTTTATTCAAAGGTATATACGACGGCATTTGCAAACACTTCAAAAAATTATTTCCTCACTCAAAATACTGTTTGTAGACCAAAATAAATATTAACACAGCCTTCATTTATTATAAAGAACGCTATTAAAGGGACGATTTTCTTTTATTTGTTTTTCTGTGACTCATAAAATATTTTTTCAGTCGTTTATGACGAACTTTACTTTTGATTACTTTTTCTCAAGGAAAAAGATGTTATTTTAGTACAAAAAAACAACATAATATCGGAATTTTCGTCTTGTAGCAGTAGTCTGGTTGTTAGTCTGGTTGACCAAACTAGGGCCAACTTATGGGTAGTTTTATATCCATCTTACCTTTAGCTAAAAATATTTTTAGCAGTTTACTAAACTGAACTAGTTTCCTCGAGGATTGTTTTTCTCTCATGAATATTTTGCTTGGCATATGTGTCGGATGCACACAGACCGACGGGCACAGGTCGTCAAGCATTGGGTGCCTCAGGACGGGCAAAGACGTAGAGAAAGACCCCGAATCTGGATGCCTATATTAAGAACTGGTCGGAGTTAGCACAGGACCACGATAAATGAAATAAAGCAGGAGAGTCCTTTGCCCAGCAGTGAGAGAGAGAGAGAGAGAGAGAAATAAATTTATGCATGACACGGCACATGTAACATATCTACAACACAACACAAAAAAACAATTAACGAATAAAGTTAAGTAAACATGGCAGTGGGCTCTGACAGGATAGTAAAAATAAAATAAAATTACTTATTATAAAAAGTTTGATTCACGAAAATCGACTACAAGAAATGTGGTCATGATAAACCATTGAGTACTTGCAACTCTTAAACGTATACTAATTACTTATACGTTTCCCAATTGCATGAAAACCTTCAATTAGATTTTTTTTGTGAGTATTCTAGGTGAGTACGCTACATCGTCGGCTACATCTAGCCATGAGCTAGAGTGAACCCATCCGTTATTGAAAAAAAAATGCGAACGTATATTTCACTGCGAAGCGACATAAAAATCTATTTTGTAAGTTATTTTTGGTGCGAGTTGGCGTTTTTTTGTTCTTCTTATCTCTTTCTTAAAGTTTTTTTACAGCATATGAGTTTGCTCTTGACCACAATCTAGCCCAAGGGAGAAGATGACGTGGTCGAGGATGTGGTAAGCTCATCCAGAAGATGCAAATTCACTCGAATTTTAAAGGGATTATTCGAGTTACATGAGCAAGGAAATACAGACGCAGGCAGAGATCTGTTTTTTCTTAACGCTAAATGGTCTAACTTGAATAATGATGTAACAGTTTTCGAACCGCCAAATTACCCTTAACTTGCTTTATCACAACTTGAGATATTTATTAAATATTAGCGTTCGTTCCCGTGGAAATTTGTTAAAATGATGTAACTTAGGTGTTAATCTAGAGTGTCAGCTACCACCAAACCAAATTTTATCAAAACTGGTCCGGCCGTTTGAGCGTGAAGAAGTATCAAACATAGTCTCCATTATAATATTAGTGTGATGTGATTTAAATACAGTACAGACCGTTCGAATTACACCCGACAACACTCTTACTTACACAATTTAGAGTTCTTCTCTTGGATAGTAGCCAGGCCAGGGTGTGGCAAACGTTTGCCAACGAAGCCTATTTGACTTTCTGCCAATTGTATGTTCCCTTTGGACAAAATACCGTTTGGTTGATCTTGAATCGTATTAAAGTTTATTGTATACAAAAAACATTTCAAAAACAAGCTTTTATTTAAATGTTTAATACTCTAGTTTTCTTCTTAGCATACCATTACATTTGATAGCTATCCATATCATAGAAGTACATAATAAATCACCATACTGGATTAAAAATGGCGTCATTTGGCTATACAGCTCAATCGGTTGAGGGTAATGCTTTAAAATTCATTTGCGAAATTTGACTTGAACAAACATACATACTTATACACTGTAAGTTAATAGATCTCTGATCAAAGTAATGCACTTCAGGCCTTACAGGTTTCCTTCCAACGACCTTTACACAACAAGTAAATGACTCTCTGTCGGTAAACTATATATACTTTTTATAGTACTACAATACCATAAAGGCCTACCGTATGATCAAGCTCTAATGAACAGGAGAAGAAATGTTTTGGTAGCCCCTACTCATCCAGCTCGAACGACCTTCTCTGAGAGACAGTATGTTACTCAAGCCCCGTACCTCTATAACAAAGTTAATCGTCTGCTGCATATTTATCACCAACTACGTCATTCCTGCAAGCTTTCTTTAACAGAATGGTTACACACACTTGGCTATGAAGAAGTGGAAGAACTTCTTATAAGACTAACTTGAATGGCATGGACTAAGCCCTCTATCAAATTACAAACCATTCGTAGTATATGGGTTCAGCTTCCCGACCCCAAGGACTAACCAGATCCGTAGGGTATACTACAATGGTTTCTTGTCACCGTGTAATGACCTCTCTGTATGTTGGTTCTAGTCTGCCGATCCCAAGGATATCCGTAGGGCATACGGGGTTCAGTCATTTAACGCTGAGCATAAGCACATTATGTTGAGCACAAGCACTCCTTGCTCAGCATAATGCACACTTTAACATTTGTGTATCCACACTAATTACCCCCCTTAAACACAGTTTTACTAATTGACTAAAGGCACAAACATACACATAATATACCCCAAGCACACATAATTACACGCATACTACACTATTACAAATACACACACATACTTCAACACACACCTACACCTTGTTACTTAATTAAGTATTTACTTTTTATTATAATTATAAGTTAATAGTAATGTAAACTCACTCTGAATATCCTAGAATATATTGTATACCTGGAAGAGTGAGGCATTCCTATCACAAGTGTATATGACTACTTACTGGGAAGCCCCGATTATTACATGTAAGGATTTGTCTAAATAAAGAAATTTTTAATTTTAATTTAATTTAAGTTAATAGAAAGCTTGTAGAAAGCCTAATATTGCACAAATGCTTTTACGTTTTTGTCTATTGGCAATCATCAGTTTTCCTCTGAATGCGCACGAATGTTAAGTCCACTAGAAACAGCTTTCTTGTTCCAAAAACTAAGGCCAAGTTTTACCATACTCTGTTAATTAGTTAATCCACGATTAAGAAGTAATTCAGACAAAACGTCAAAAAGAATGTATGAAAATGACATTGTCAAAGCTTTAGTTGATAATCACTAACGGAGTATGGTGAAGTTGGGTCTTAAGCTGGTTGAATGAGGTCTTATCCATAGACATATTATGTCATTATGTCCCTGTTGGATTAGTGGTCGCAATGATAATCTTAAGCTTCCGTCAGGACCATCCTGATCGGCCTACATTCTGATTGATCGCCCGATGAGCTCTCATAAAATAGTGCCGGAGTCGACTGTGCATCACTCTACTTACAAAGTGGTGAAAAATATCAAAGAACATTGTATAATGTGTGCTTTAAATTAGTTAGCATAAATTAAGGAAATTAATCAGCCCAATAATCTGAACACCTTTTCCTAAGAAATATAGGGCGAAAAATGAAAAATATTTCGCCTCTCCATACAACCTTGCCATGAAAAGACGATTTCTCTTCTTGAGGTGTTCATAAAGGTCTATTTCGAAAAAAGGTGTTCAGTTTTATAGGTATAATCGCCTATAAAGTTTCGCTTACTAAATTAAAGTCACTCCATATAATTTTCTAGAGCATCCGAACACCCATCTGTCAGACTTCGGTCACTGTGCCACAATAAACCAGCTTAGAATCACCTTTTTTCCCCAAATTATCCTTGGTCGGCCTCTATAGTACTATTGAACTTTGAAACTAAAAGCGACTAGGTACACTTGCGGGCCTAATATCCATAAGAGACTTCTCTCTTAAAGAAACTGAACAACTTCCCCAAAGAAAGTATGAAAAAAATTTGCGCTCTACAACTTGTGGATCAACTAAATTGCTTTGTATCGGAAGACAAACTTTTTTTTGAGAATTTCTAGTAGGTTTTAGGGGAAAGTTGTTTAGTTGAAAAATAACTTCAGAAGCTCGAGCACGATGGCAAAAAACTCGCGTGGCACGCCACTCGACTGACGTTGAAACTTCACTTTGATTGCGAGCGGGCCCCGCGGAAAGGCTTGCTTGCTCTCTGGCGTTATCAATGTTAACATTTTGACATAGGACCGCTGCGCATTACGCGCGATATCACCATCGAACTCGAGCTGCTGATGTTACATTGAGGGTTACGTTTATCTTGGCAAAAAACTTTCATGAGAGTGAGGTCTCATTACTCATTACATATGCTAGGGTAACTGATACTTTCCTGAAAATTCAGACATCTCTGTAGTCTCCTTTCACTTACATCTGCACCCGCCACGCTCCATCCGCATTTTAATTAAATGAGCTCTCAAAAGGAATAATAACTCAGTTTGCGCGTCATAATCTAGTTTCTGAAGCCCGGTGCAACTCTTTTGCAATTTTATCAGATTTAATTTCAAGCTACATTTTGTGATTCATGGTATGAGAGTGTGAGATTTGAGACTTTACAAATTGTAAGAAATTTAAGTCCGATTTTTCTTATTATGAGAAAGGTTTTAAACTCTTGGCCTCAATCTTGTCTAAGGTTATAGATGAGGTCGAAAGTGGAGCGAGTTAACCCAGAAAATGTCTATTAATGCACTGGTATTCCAACGCACCGACGGAACATAGCAATCTCGCGAAACAGACGGCCTTTTACAGAGCCTACCAAACCGCAAGAGACCATAGGACAATACCACAGATTCAGAACCAATTGAGGTGTCGTTGCCTAGGATGGATTAATAGGAGGCAGGTCTCATTAATTTGTGTTACGTTAGTCGCCTTTACGACACCGACGGAAAGAGATGGGGTGTATTATTTTCAACCAATCACCACACGACACAAATTACTTTGATTTTATCCTTCTTATTGTGTAGTTGTAACCGAGTATAGTAGCTCACTGGACCCGACTGGCAAAAAAATATTTTAAAAAATTATTCCCTCCGTCCACTTGGATCCATTGCAATAGCTCCCTTGATGGATGCTAGAAATTATTGCAGATATCAGGTAAATAGAATTTCAGCTGTTGTATTGGCCAAAACGATTACGTCCCTCAAGATATTCCCCAGGAAGGCTTCAAGACACGATTACTAAAAATAGGCACGGAATTTCAGGAAATTTAATAAAGATAACTTCCCTTTAGGGCCTAAAGTTTAGATAGACCCTAAGGCAGGCCCTTTAGGTCTAAGCTTATTTTGGAAAACAGATTTAGAGAACCCTAAAACATGTATTACGAGATATCTTGTGTCTTGACTTTAGGGCAAGCAAAATCAACACTTTGTATCACTTTTTAAAACATTCGCTTACTACTTGGGCGTTTAGCTATTTGAGCGATGCTGCCTAGTAATCTTCGGTTCTAGGTTCGATTTCCAGTCAAAGCGAACATTCACATATAATTCTTAACGATAAACGCAGAGTTTGATTGTACGGTGTTAAATTATAAAAAAAAATGCCATGTAAGTATGGTAAAAGGTGCATGTGTGGACTACACACGCATTCACACACTCATTACAGCTCCACATACTAATTTTAGTCACAAACTTTAATTTCACAGACTATGTTAGTTATGAACCTAGGAGAAAAAGCTCTAAATTATATTGTACTAGCTTTGCGCCCGCGGCCCGCGTGGAATACAGGTTATATCGTGCCCAACTGTGGGATAAAATGTAGCCTATGTCGTTTCCCAGGCTCTAATCTATCTCTGTAACAAATTTCATCAAAATCGGTTCAGTAGTTTAGGCGTGAAAGACGGACAGACAGACATACAGAGTTACTTTCGCATTTATAATATTAAGTAAGGAAGGATAGTAAGGATTGTAAGATTGAGGAAAAAAAATACGAAAGCAATATACTTAGATTGTTTATGTTTATCTAAATATATAAAAGGATAAACTGACTGACTGACTGACATATCAACGCACAGCCTAAACGGCTAAACGTAGGCACTTGAAATTTGGAAGGGACGTAGCTTAGGTACCGTAGAAGTGTATTAAGAAAGGAATTCCCGAAATGCCCACGGGAACGGGAATTAGCGGGAAAATCCTTTTGTATGAAAAATCTAAACCGCTTAAGTTAGACGCTTGAAATTTGGCATGCAGGTACCTTAGTAAACTTAAAGCTTAGTTGCAAGAGGATATTGCAAAATTCTCACGGGAACGGGAGTTAGCGGGAAAAAACTTTTGTATGTAAAAATCTAAATCACGTAAGATAGATATTTTCAATCTGTGTACTCTGTACAAAAAAAAAATTAACACGCAAACGAAGTTGCGGGCATTAGCTAGTTATATCATAAAAACTAAGTTTATTACACCACACAATTATAATATCAACACAAAAGATAGGTTCCAAATTCAAATCACTTTTTCTCTCGCTCAAAAAGATTTTGCTCTCTGATTTTGACAAGCAAAAGCTCTCTTTTCTCGAGCTGGAGATGTAATAAGTATATGTATTGCACACTAATATAACCTGAAATAAATAAACCTGAGTTTAACCTGAAATAAACCTGAGTTTAACCTGAAATAAACCTGAGTTTAACCTGAATTTAACCTGAAATAAACCTGAGTTCAACCCATCGCTCATCACCTATAACTTCCACCGCTTTAGGATGCAAATTCCTTTGAAATCTAGTATTAATTTCAAAGACTCCCTGAGATGAAATACTCGTACTGCAAACTTTACGAAATACTTCGTCGACGTTTTATCAGCTTGGTATTTCAAATTCTATTAAAAATACTTCCAGAGTTAATTTTGTTTATTTCCATGCTTTATTCTTGGAAGCGCCCTTAGCCCAGTGGCGCTCGCTGTTCTGAACCGATCAATGAGGTTAAGCAACGTATATAGAGGTAGGGAACCAGATGGGTGACCGAAGTATCATTATCACGAGCGTTTCTGTACTTTGGAGGGCACGTTAAGCTGTCGGTCCTGGCTGTTGTCAATTGACTACAGTCGTTAAAACCAAGTCAGAGGCCACACCTACATATTGCACTATCGGTAAAAAAATAGATAATTTAGGATTTTTTCTCTTTTCTATGGAAACTATGGTCCACGTTGAAAACTTTCTCAGAGTAATTAAAAACTTAAAGCAAGTTCCTACTTCATTATTCTACATGGAACAAAGGTAGCTGGAGAGCAGTGCGTCAAGTGTTGGCTTCAATATACAGCGTGTGCTAATTCCGTAAACTTAGTGGCAGCACACATTTAGAGAGAGGTAGGTGGACGAGGTTCTTGTTTTTTTTTAAATTGACAATAGCTTTCCGCCCGGAACTTCATTCTCGGAGGCTTCGGGAAAATTTGGTACCCCTGTGTCATCCATTTCTTTTTCTTATCGTGTAGGTATAGTCAAGTATCCACTTATAAGCAAATCTCTAAAAAGTTCGAGTGAATAAGCATCTTCTGGGTGGGCTTGCTACATCCTCGACCACATCTTCGCTCAGCTTTGTTCATGCATCATGTTATCCCTAAGGCAATTTCAGCAGATATCCTCGTCTATTACCGTATGTACGTTTGTAGTTGGTGAAAGAGTTTTTGAAATCGTTTCAGTAGTTTTTGAGTTTATTCCATTCCATTTCTTGGCAGTGTGCAATATTAAAGATGATTAAAGGCACCCAGTGCAAATCCGCGGGATTTCCACAAGAAAATTTCGTCTCAGGGTCCGATAGAAGAATGAGGCTGAATGAGCTCATGCAACTCTTGAGCACATTTTCTAAAGCATATCTTGTAAAAACACATAGGCGTCTATGTGCTAGGCTTTGTAGCTAATTTTTTTACCAGCATCTTGTCACCGATTGTTTGACTAATTATGACAAATTTTTCTTGGTCATTATAATTTTAAGTGACCTTAAACTCCTTAGCAGAAATATAGAACGTCATTAAGCTGTACTAAACTGGATTTTGTTATCTTTACATCCAAACTCACAAACACACAAAACCGCTACAAAATATTATTGTAAATCTAAACTTATATTATATAGAGGAAAGATTTGATTGTTTGTTTGCCTATTCAGCTCCGCAATTACTGGACTAATTTTGAAAATTCTTTTATCATTATATAGTTACATTATCCTTAAGTAATATAGGCTACATAATTTACCCGAATTCCCACGGGAACAAAGTCGGAATTCTAGTGTGTTAATAAAAGGTGTTATACTGGTTATTAAAATATTTGAACTGTGAAGTCAGCGTTCATTACATCCGAAACTCGCCCGCTTTGTAAATTAATTTATTCAGCGTTGCAGCCAGATGCCTCGTATACAGCTATAGTCCTACAACAACATTAATGTATAGTCTGAACTATTTTATTCACATGCACATACAGCAAAAACAATGTACTGTGGGTTAATAAGAACACTGCAGATCCGATGTACTTAAACAAGTATATCACATACACACATCAACGCGGTCTAGGGATATTGCACGATTTTTCATACAAAAGAGGTCTGTTTGAGAAGCTATAAAAGCATACTCGAGATACATGGAGGGCTATAATTTTCAGACGATCAAGTGCTAAACCTAAATTTTCGATTCTAGTCAATAAATTTTGTTTTACTTGAAATTTGTGAAAACGTGACGGAAACGAAAACGAAAATGCACTTTTTGCCTGCTTTTTGTAGGAAAACAGTCGAATTTACGCAATTTTTTTTCATTGGAATTGAAAATTCAGGTTTAGCACTTGCTCGTCTCAAAATTATAGCGCTCCATGTATCTCGAGTATGCTTTTGTAGCTTCTCAAACAGACCTCTTTTGTATGAAAAACTGTGAAATATCCCTAGACCGTGTTGATGTGTATAACGCGACATTGTGATACGCTTCCTAAATTAATTGCACATCTGAACGTTTTCGCGCACAACCAAGACACTTGGGCGTCTCTCACCCAATGACCCCTGGCTCCGGATTGCTGTCACCGTCCTTTATTTGTATTCATGAATACGGAAATTCAATTTTAAAAAATCGATACTCGATGACAGCACTCCGACCGGCCAATAGCGTCTGTGAAACGTAGTCCCAACATCTTGTGAAGGCTACATATCACAGTACAGTGCAATCAACTTATGTGTTCAGTATTTTAAAGACTAAAAATTCGTAGACAAAAAGGTAGAAAGGTTACCCGGAAGAAATCGCTTGAGGCGATAAGGTCGCCTATATTGTACCTTTTGTAAAATTACTTGTAATTGTCTCATCATTGTATTTCTTTTCAAATTGTGCAATAAAGTATATTGTATTTTATTGTAGAAATGAATTTTTCCATAGCGGTGAAATTGCTTATCATCAAGTCGATCCTTAGAGCATCTCCAGGTCCATCTGGCCTCTCTCCTTATACACTTATGTTAGGAAGAGAGATAAGAACCAAACTGGTGGCTATGACAAAGCCACTACCGAGGACACTGAGGACCGAGGACACAGACCTGGAAGTAGAGTTCAGGTTAGGAGCTACTCTTCACCGAGAATTTGGAACAGTGTCCTGCCGTCTTTTGAAGTTTCATTACTAAATAGCTACTGACGGCGGTCTTTCTTAGACTTGGCACCTGGATAAGCTTCTCCTTTCGCTACTGATTCCCCGGGGAGACGGGTTTATTGGGGAAAGTTGATCAGTTTCATAGGTAGAATTACCCCTCATAGGTACCTTTATAGGCATTTTCTGGGTTAACTCGCTCCATCGTCGACCTTATCTTTGACCTTATGGTCAAGATTGATGTCAAGAGTTAACCCATCATATAATAATTAAAAAAAAACCATTAAAATTTCGTTAACTGATTTTTAAAACGCTCGCCTCATATTGAACGATATATTTTACGTGAATTCTATGGGTTTCCGAGCTTTCCAATCACAACACTGTGGAAGAGTCTAAGCGCTTTTGGATTGTAGTAATTAAAAAAAATCGAAAATTAGTAGAACTTACGCAAATTAACCAAAGAAATCGCTTGACAGGGCAATGAACAAAGTAAAAAAGTTTCTCATACAGATATTTTCGTTTTAACTTTGATCCAACTTCAGTGAACAAGATGGAGTACAAAATAGAACAATATGGGTTACACCCCGTCGGCTGCGTAGTTAATAACCCGACCGTCTAACCCCTGTCAAGTCAGGCTTTAAGTCATGTCATGGAACAGATTGGGACTAGTAATAATATACCAGTAGAGGGCGTTCTTTCCCTTACACAAAAAAAAATGTAAGTAATTTTAAGTATCAGTGGAAAGCAAAATAATATTTTTTTCTGAATGTTAGGTGTCGTCCTATGGTTTCGTATGGTGTGGTAGGCTCTGTAAAAGGCCGTCTGGTTCGCGACCACCCTCCTACCGAAGTCCGACGCGAAACAGCTTGCTGTGTTCCGTCGGTGCGTGCGAGTACCAGTCCCCTTATAGGCATTTTCTGGGTTAACTTACTCCATCGTCGGCTTCATCTTTGACCTGATGGTCAAGATTAAGGTCAAGAGTTAACCCATCTCATAATAAAAATAAAACAATCGTTGGAAGTAATTAATTGTTTCAAACAGACACTATTCCGCTTTCATTATTACCTCAACTAACAGCCCCTCTATTAAGAAGTTCGTGCTAAGGAGCAGCCTTGTTACTCAAGGAACAAACTTTCAGGAATCTTGTGAAAAAGTTGAATCTGACAGGCTCGCAAGGAAAAGCGATAAATAAATAAACATTCTTTGGAAACTTACACAGCGCCATCTAGCTCCAAATTAAGCAAAGCTTGTACTTTCTCTCGTGTAGGTATAGTCAAGTATGTGGTTAAGTATGTGGACTAACCCTTATGTCAGAGTTTTCGTACCGCCAAATGGACAACAATACCACTCTTTTTTTACAAATTTACAAAAAATATCAGAGCTTACCTCATAAAATTGAATGGGTATTGTATCTTTTTAGTTGGATTCTTACGATAGTTGATAGCCGGGAATTTAATCTATCAATAAAAAAAGAATTACTGCTATGCAAATTATTTCACTTTTACCATACTAGCCGACTGTAGATTTCTTACACTATAACGTGGTCTCTGACGCACAGAAATGCTTGTGAATTTTAAACATTTCACCCCATCGTACCTCAACAGGGAATGAAGGTAGGTATTTCACGTCCACCACGTTGGATTCTAAAATCGTTGTGGTTTTCGTAATCAGCGAACCGATAATCCATAGTACAAACGATACCCATGTTGATTTTCAGTTTCAGACTTTGTCACCCCATTTCCCCCTTTCAGGGGTTGTGAAATTCTGAAAAACCCTGGAACATGTGTTTATTCATTTATCGATAGAAGTACTCATGTGAAATTTCAAATTAAATTGTCTCACTAATTTTGTTTTCCTATACAAACTTTAGACCCTGTTTCATCATCTTAGGGGGTGAGTTTTGAAAAATCATTTCTTAGTGCACCCCTAGACTAGATCCTAGTTTCTTCTTTTATATATTCAGATGTTTAAACTTAAGTTTTATTTATTGTCACATTAGTTTTTTGCAATAAACAATTTGAATCATGTTTTATTAACAGAGTGAAGATACGAGTATTTCATCGTGTAGCGGCACAGTCGTAACTGTATATTTTTCCTCTCGAACGAAATGAGTCTCATGGGAGGCATGCATCAACTAAGTCGCTAGTCGGTTCTGTTACGTTTCCTGTAATCAGAATAGATTGAAAAAGTACTGCATGCTTTGTGGCGAAAAATACTACGCATCAACCAATTTTTTTTTTGTGTAACGTTCCAGCAGCGCCACGGCCTCCGATTTTCGTAGAAGTTAGGCCAGCATTAGGACTGCTTCTTGTCCCTTGGACAAAAATAGTTTCAGTTTTTGTTCCGTTCTGATTTCGGAGATATAAAGGGGGGTCTCGTGGTTTTGGTAGAACGATGTCAGCCCAGCAGAGCCACGGTTATATCTCTTTAAATATAAAACGTATCATTAATCTGACCACATCAAGATTTGGATCCGACTTTTGTCCTGAAAACAAGCCTCAATCCAAACCTGAGTAGCAGCTTTGTACAAAAGAGACCAAATCTCTTGAGATGAAGGATTATAATTAGGATTATGTTTGTGGTGGGGTTCCCTTGGTTCATGCTGGAGACAGTCATGAAGGAGAGCTTTTGGCCGGAGGGCGTGGTGTTCCGCCGTTTCCGAGGGAGATTCCCGGTTGCAGACACCCCCGGAAAAACATCCGGGAAATGTGTTGGTTAGTTTTATTTTATTATAATTCATATGTATGTTAGTCTGTAAGGTATTTATCTATGGGCCTTAGATGCCTGATAATAAATGATTTTGTTATTGTTTTAATCTTCGTGGGTTCAAGACTCGAATTGAAAGATTTCAAAATAAGGTGGAGCAATTCAAAATCCAAGGGCGAAATGCAAAAGCCCAAGGATAGCGTATTGGTACAGAGAGCCGAACATCAGGTTACCACACGCGTGCACTCTATGCCGTTACGATAAGACCGGTTTTGCAATAAAAATGGGGTAACCTGATACTCTGGCCTCTGCACATGTAAAACATGAAAAACTTTCCCCAGAGAACCTATACAAAATTCTCAAATAAAGTTTTCTGCTTCTCATACAAAGGAAAATTAGTTAATTGTATACTAAGGGCGACTTGCACCAAAACCTTAAGGCGACTACAGCACCCGATAAAGGCAGCACACACAAGAACAGTGCCATCTCCGTCTCTCAACAGGCCTGGGCGTGAGTAATTATTGCGAAAGAATATATTATAAAAAATAATATATTCTTTCGAAATAAAACTACCTTTTTTGGCCGCCACTTTAAAAATTTTGGTATTTTTTGTACGGGCCGTGAGTGATGTCCTTAATCAAAATTAGTCTCGCTAAATATGTCTAGCACTTTGGTGCAAGTCGCCCTAAGTTTTTTAGTCTCATGGGTTGATTCACATTCCTAATTTGCGCAAACAAAATAAAAAATAAAATAAAACAATAAAAAATAAAATATTAAAATGTAAAACAAAGTCGGGTTTTTTTTATTATTATGAGATGGGTTAACACTTGAACTCGCGTCAGGATCACGTGACCCTGATCGAAAATTCGTAAGACGGAGGGTGAAGTGAAAACTTCGTAGACCGCAAGGAAGTAATATTATGTTCAAGTTTTTTACTTCTGCCGGCACTCCCGGAGTGCAACCTGTTTTTTTTTCAATCATACAGGTTGTTCAGTTTCATGGAGAGAATCACCCTTATTTAACGTCACCTAATTTTTATTATTATTATAAGATGGGTTAACTCTTGACCTCAATCTTGACCATAAGGTCAAAGATGAGGTCGACGATGGAGCGAGTTAACCCAGAAAATGCCAATTAAGGCACTGGTACTCCCACGCACCGACGGAACACAGCAAGCTGTTTGGCGTCGGACTTTGGTGGGAGGGTGGTCGCGAACCAGACGGTTATGTTCGAAGACTTATAACTCGAGAACGGCAAGACCGATTTTGATAAAATTAAGTGTGGGGTAGCTGACACCCTAGATTAACACATAAGCAAATTTTCCCAAATTCCTATGGGAACGAAGTCCTGGGTAAAAAGTTAGTTAAGAAATAAAATTCACCCAATACAAAAGCCAGAGCCTCACTACCAGGGCATTCAATTTCCATTACACAGCTAGTGAGCAGAATTTAATAAAATTTGCTTTTCGTGTCATTTCAATGAGAACAAACACACAAAATGAGAGCTTAATGAAAGTTTTTCACTGCTCCGTATTTTGCAGGCTTACAAACTTTATATACAACGGGTTACTACCTCTATAAACTACGACTAAAACTTTGTTAAGTTGCAGTTCTGTATTTTGTTTACTTCTTTTGGCCAAATTGGCTTAATTATTAGTGTACCTTCATATTGGGTGGCTTTAAAAAATAGCGCAATTTTCGGATATAAATGGGCCTTTTGATAATTCGAACGGCACGGCACGGCTATTCTAAATTTGTATTACCATTGCCTCCTATGTTCTCAGCTTCTTGTATCACTAATACATAGGAGACAATGGTAATACAATTTTGCCGTGCCGTTTTAGAATTATATAAAACGGCAAGTGCGAGTCGGACTCGTGCATGAAGGGTGCCGTACCATTACCTACAAAACCGGCCAAGTGCGAGTCGGACTCTATAAAAACCATTATCTCTATATAAACGGCAAAAAAATCACTTTTGTTGTATGGGAGCCCCCTTAAATATTTGATTTATTCTACTTTTTAGTATTTGTTGTTATAGCAGCAACCGAAATACATCATCTGTGAAAATTTCAATTTTCTCACTATCACGATTCATGAAATACAGCCTCGGACAGACTTTCTATAAAAATGAACAAAAAAATCACGTTTGTTGTATGGGAGCCCCCTTATATATTCATTTTATTACAGTTTTTAGTATTTGTTGTCATAGGGTACATAGAAATAAATCATCTGCGAAAATTTCAACTGTCTAACTATCACGGTTCATGAGATACAGCCTGGTGACAGACGGACGGACGGACGGACGGACGGACAGCCGAGCCTTAGTAATAGGGTCCCAATTTGTCCCTTTGGGTAAAATAGCAGATATGAATGGGCCTTTTTATAATTCGAACGGCACGGCACGGCAATTCAAAATTTGAATTACCATTGCCACCTATGTTCTCAGCTTCTAGTATTACTATTACATGAAACTGAACAACTTCCCCAAGGAACATAGGTCAAAATACGAAAAAAAAATTTTGAGTTCCCATACAAACTTCATCAGCATATAGCGCATTTTGTATGGGAGATTTTTTTTTTTTCGTATTTTGACCTATGTTCCTTGGGGAAGTTGTTCAGTTTCATGGACTGATTAACCACCCGAGAGGTTGAAAGAGAGATACCTAAAGCCCTGTATATGTATCCTAGGTCTTGGTGGAAAGGCATGTACACACGGCGACGCATCAGGCTATACATGATGACCTCAACAAAAGTCGAAAGTGTTTATTTCATTGAACATATAAAATGATACTTGAACACGTCAATATTATTATGAATTACATTAGCACTTTTGACTTTGCGCCTATTCGCAAAGGTGCAGGAGAAGAATAGGCAAGAAACTCCGAGGGTCGCTTTAAGTCAATCATATAAATATTCTTACTTTTAATTTTAATTGACTTAATATCTGAATAACTCTGGAGCTGAGCAATTTATTCCCATGGTTGCTTGTCTAACAGATAATCCGAAATTCTATAATAGCCCTTTTTACAAAGTGTTTGTTTAATTAACGTCTTAAATTTTTCTAAAGGTAGGTTTTGAATACACACATCAGCGTCGCCCTTATCTCGTTTGAAATGGGCTTTCGTAGTGCAAATGGGTAACTTGAATTGCTGCTGTCTGTACATTACAATCAGTATACAGGCTGTAAGAGGTAGCTTAGAAAAAAAAAAAAAAAAAAAAAACTGAAGCCCTGACTTCAGACCATCATTCTAATAAATCCAGAGGAATTTTCTTCAGAAATTCGATATATATTTATTTATTTTTTTAAACACTCAAAGGCCCACATTAAGGTTTTCCCTTGTGTCGTGGGTCCCTTGGAACACACAAAGACAGACACAAACACCTATGACCCGAGAACAAACATCTGCTTTTTACACAAATATTTGTCCCGACTGGGAATCGAAACCAGGACTCGCCGATCGAGAGGCAGCGTCACTACCACTCGACCAAACCGGCCGTCAATGATTCGAAATCGATTTTAAATCAAATTATTCGAATTCATTCCATTATTTTCGCGGGCCATTGCGTAGCGCCTGGGATCCCTTTCGTGGACATAATGTTTTTTTTACTAATACATTTTGGCATATCATGTTTCGCTTAATTTTTTTTTCCTATTATTTCTTTGCCATAATGTTATTTTCTCCTAATATTAATTGTGGCATAATAATATTTTCGACTATTTTATTTATGTCTACATTTTTTTTGCCGAATGGGTTTTGGAATATTACTTTTATTACTTAGATAATAATAGACTCAAAATAGGTTAAGGTGCGGCGGGGGTGACCCTTGGGTGGCCCCTAAGCCGCCTCTTTATTTTGTTAGTACATATAACATATAAAATTATTTCACAATTGTTGAAACTTACCTGTTCTCTCAGAGCGTTTGGTTCATGATTATGATTAGCAATTCTATTATGGCTTAATTTTTGGTTTTGTATATTAAGCTTAAATTTTATTATGGTAATAGTTGTTATGCGTTTTTTATGCTTTTAACGTGTTCTGCTTATTTTATATTATGCGTAAGTATCATTAGTTTAAATTATACTATGCAATAGAATGTTATGATTTAATTTTATGTAAATGGAATGGGAAGACGCCTAAGTAGATAAACAACGAAACTTCCAACTTATAGTTTCCGAAGAAATGTGGCTTGTAGCTAATTATAGCTAGGAGTCGATTTCACCATCTTCCCTTACACGTGTAGATAGTTTAAGATAGATAATTCGTAATACAATTTCAACCCTATTACATTTGGTCGCTTTGTCCCTGCCGTTGCTTTGTACTATTCCTCGTTTTCATTATTATATTACACCGTCCGGCCACCCAGGTACAGCCAGAACCACATGGAGCTTGACAAAGCTTAAAAAAATCCCCAAGCTTTTATAAATTCAAAAACTTAACGATATTTGTAAGAAGTTAAAGGATATATATTTTATTAAAAACTAGCTTTCCGCCCGGGACTTCGTCCCCGTGGCACTTTTTTAGTTTTTTCTTTCATAAGAACCTTCTCCTGACAATAAGGAACACAACAAAAAAAGAATCATCCAAATCGGTCCAGCCGTTCTCGAGTTTTGCGCTTACCAACAGATTTAGTGATTCATTTTTATATATAACTAGCTGACCCGGCCAACTTCGTAACGCTTTTTTTTTCATATTTTCTCACCTTTTAAACCTTCTCTGGACTTCCACGAATATTTCAAGACTAAAATTAGCCAAATCGGCCCAGCCGTTCTCGAGTTTTAATCAGACTAACGAACAACAATTCATTTTTATTTATATAGAAGATATAAGATAAGTAAACAATTTAAAACAAAAAAATATGACTGAGTCTGGTTTTGTAATTGTATTACCCACCCATGTAAAACTTAGATGGTAATTTTGTAGATTTAAAATAGTAATTTAGTGATAATCTAGATTTGAGTGGAAAAATTGGTTTCTGTGATAATTAAGCTATTATATGTCCGGTATATCTATTAAATGCTGTAAGTATATTTTCAACACATTTGCTCATAAACTTGGTCTTATGTCATTGTTTTAAGGTTCATAATGATATGAATTACCCAGCCCGTGAGTAATAAAAATAAAGCACTAGTACGTAATGATTTTTTTTTTCTAAATTTCAGCAAAGAGATCAGATCTTATTTTATATTTAAAATTAAGTGTAAATAATTAAACTATTTGTAAATAAAAATATAATTCCACTAAATCATTTAAATTTAACAGAAAATTATCATTTATTTATGCTAAAACGTGAAAATATATAGATAAGCATTTTTTATTATTGGCTGTATGGCATACTTCTCAATGTGAATCTCATTTTGCGAGCGAAAAAAGAAAAAAATTATCGCGCCTCTTCAGAATTTTCAGATGTTTTCACTTGGTTTTCACAAACGGCATTATCCATCAGATTGTGATTATTGTTAGAAATGCAACACAAATAATGTCTTCTTCAAGTGCAGAACAGGAAACCTACGTGGGTACACCGCCAAAAATACTTTCCGAGGCGCAACATGCAAGTGATATCTTGTTGCCGTCAATATCAAAGGAAAGTTTTTATTTCTTTATTTCCTCGCAAATGTGTTGAAAAACGTCGTATGACACGCGTGCGCATTGGATATTACATTCTCGGCTCCATTGAGCCCTCGACTTCGGCTCGGGCTCTAAACTCGCCTCTAATGTAATATCCAACTTAGCACACTTGTAGCATAATGTACTATTCCCAATTTGTAAAAATAAAATAAAATAAAATAACTATCGCACTTCATTATACGATCTTGACTGTACTGAATAAACGAAGATTTAATAGATTATATAGCATTGTGTATACAAAAATAGGTAACAATAAGAACAAAATTGCGGACAGAAAGCTATTCATCTATAAATAATATTCTTGGAATACTCACGCTACCTACGTTACCTTATAGCAAACAAAGCAAGGCTTTTACTGTGGGTGCTACTTAACAGTTTTATACTACGTATATGCAATTTTTTGATGTTCATTTTGTATAAAATACGATTTTCAACCCCCGTCAAAAAAAGGGGTGTCATAAGTTTAACGTGTGTATCTGTCTGTGGCATCGTAGCGCCTAAACGAATGGACCGATTTCGATGCTTTTTTTTTATTTGAAAGCTATCGTAAACGATATGGTTCTTAGCTATATCTAATCAAAATTAGTTCAGGGGTAACACGTTTTTATTAAGTGAAAACTTCTTTAGTGGCGTTGTGCACTTTGAAGTATGGGTAAAAAATGTTAACTCGCGCCAGGACACGTGACCTGATCGAAAATTCGTAAGACGAAGGGAGAGTAGAGCGCAAGGAAGTAATGTTCAAGTTTTCACTTCTGCCGGCATTCTCGGAGTGCAAGCTCTTATTTGGCTTGACCGTCACGGCAGGTCACGCTTTACACTACCAGTTTAAGCTGAACTTTGATTTATACTGCGCGCCATATAATGCAGGGCCGGTCCAACTTCTAAAGTGTCAAGCTTGACGTGCTCTTGAGTATACCAACGGTTTAACATGCTTCCTGAGACAAAAATTGACACTATTGCCCAGCAGCTGAAGCACACCGAAAAAACAATGCGGTTAACCCGACGGTACTCGCTAGATGTTTACAAAGATGAATGCTCGCTACCGGGTAAAAAATACCATAGACTGTAATCGGCAATATCTAAGAAAATAAGTTCGTTTTTCAGTGTTTGACAAAGCATTTGTATTATTAGCTTTATTGTTCATAAATAAAACGACAGATGCAAGTTGTCATGTTTATTTTATTAAAATCAAAACTTATCCAAAAAATCAACAAAAAATGTACTTTTTCTCAGTACCTAATCTGAGAAAAATCAAAAATTTTTATTTTTCTTACAAGTCACGCAAAATTGATGGAAATACCAAAAATATACCTGGTACATGCAAAAAATAATTATACATTATATATAAGGATAATTGAGATGATCAACATAGAGATAATCAACCAGGTATTTTTTAACCATTTTCCCTTAACACCTCCGTCATCAACAAGCGCCGCGCGCGAATTGACTGCCCCGAGAGGTACGGGTTTGTTAACCCGACTTGAAGGTACCTAGAATCTTGAGTTGCTAGAGCTCTCAAAAAGAAAAATACAGTAAAATTAAAGTACTCTGTGGTATTTTTACCCAGTAGCGAGTACTGCCGGGTTAAAAGTCATAAAAGTATCAAAATGAAAACGCCAGAGGGCGAGGAAGCCTTTGCGTGGTGCCCTCGCGCAATCAAAGTGAAGTTTCACCGTCATCAGAGTGGCGTGACGCGCGACTTTGTTGCGGGCCGAGCTGCACTATGTACACACGGCAGCACATCAGGCTATAAATGTTGTCTTTGACGTCGCCCTTATCTCGCTCGAAATAGCGCCGACTTTCGTAGTGCAACGGGGTAACCTGACGTGCTGCTGTCTGTAATTTGCTTCTTCTTATCAGCCTGTTTACGTCCCCACCTCAGGGCACGGGCCTCCCTTCGAAACACGAAGGGGGTTTAGGCCATAGTCCACCACGCTGGCACAATGCGGGTTGGTGGACCGCTCGTCTTTCGAAAATAAATTTTCTTGGACGGGCGGGTTTCATCACGATGAGCAAGTGATCATTAGAAATTTAGGAATCCGTACATAAATCCGAAAAGACGAATTTAGTGGTACAGGCCCGCACCAGGATTTAATAACCCGCGACCTTCGGATTACAAGTCTGGCTCATTACCAACCGGGCTATCACTGCTTTCGTTGCTTAACGTCATTTATTTCCATCAGTAGAAAAATAATGGGGGATAGTTTCCATCTCCCCATCACACGGTGCAACTTATTCCACAACTACTAACTGCAAGTTTTATTATTTATCACAGCGCAGTTGCATAGCTGCAAGTCATTTGTTTGATGTCCGTTTGAGGGATGCATCTCATAACTAACTTTGTAGGAGACTGACTTTATATAAACAAACCTTGGTAAGATGTTATTCGATTTTTTTAATTCGTGTGTTTTGTTTTGTTTATTCTATTAATATATTTTTTATTTATTATATATAATATGTTTTTATTATATATAAATAATAAATTAACACTTCACACTTAAAGGCCCACACTAAGGTTTTCCCTTGTGTCATGGGTCCCTCAGAACACACATAAAGACAGACACAAACACCCATGACCCGAGAACAAACATCTGCTTTTTACACAAATATTTGCCCCGACTGGGAATGGAACCCAGGACCCGCCGATCAAGAGGCAGCGTCACTACCACTCGACCAAACCGGCCGTCATATAATATATATATATGTTACAGCCAAAGTAATTAATCTGGATATTATGTATATTATCTAGCCATTATTTATAATGTCTACTCAATTTAGATAAAGTGATAATTGACACGGAATTAATCACATTAACTAGCAATTTTATATAATATCTTCCAAGACTTGGATAATGTAATAAAACAAGTAGGTACTGTTAAGGTTTTTATTAAGAATTAAAATAATTCTACATTAATTAACATTGTTATAATGTAATTAAACTTTATAAAGTAAACTTAAAGCTTACTAGCCGTTAAAAACAACAAAAAAGAACAGAGATTAATACAAGTATTTGGTATCTATCGTTGAAGACTACAATAATAAAATATTTAAAATGAACTGACATTCATTAACTGAGTCATAAGTAATATTTATTGTTACAAGTAACGCTCAAGTGACATTTTGAGTTACACAAGAGGTTTGACTTTTAATATTAAGAATTAAAATAACATTGCCATAGATAATAATTCTACATTAAATAAAAGGAAGTGACTCCGCTGCCGGTACCGGCAACGACGAAAATTTGGAACGGTTGCCGGAAGTTACTGTCAGTTTCAATTTTTGACGTTTTTGACAGCTGACATGAGTTGATTTTGTGTTCTTATCGGGGTCTGTGCTTTGATGCGTTGGTGATTATCTAAGATTGAATTTGCGAATATTCCTAAATCACTATCGGAAATGTGTTACTTACATTCGACTTTGATTTTCAGATAAAACTAGTTGTCACATCGAGCTATAGTTAAAACTCCTCCCCCGCGGAGATTATATCGGGGCAGAAACTGTAGGTTAGGTTTGTTAGTAGCCTAGCCTAACCAACCCGTTAAGGGTTGGTTAGGTTAGGTTAGGTTAGAACTGCGACCCCCAACGCACGAGCCGAGCGAGCGAAGCGAGCGTGCCGCGGCAGCGGCCGGCGATGTGCCAGAAACGACTGTGGTTGCGTTAAGCGGTTGTCGCAGTTCCGCTCGGTTAGGTTAGGTTGTTTTGTAGGTTTCATATATTTCCGGCACCCGTCCCCGCTGCCGGTTCCGGCAGCGGAGGCGCAGCCTAAATAAAATTGTTTTAAAGTTTACCGTATTTATTACTTTGGCTAACTTTGACCCGCTATTATGAATAATATCCGGATGAAGTGATTAATTTATCATATTGTCTAGTCAATTTTGTTATTATATATAATGACCAGTCATTATGTATAATATCTATTTAATCACTATGACTGTAACATATACATTATTTACACTATATATTTTAAAAGCATTACATCGCATGGGAAACGCCTGAATTTTTGATTATTAACGGTACGTCTGAATTGATGGTGTCTAGGTTCCATTCCCGGTCGAATAAGCATTTGTATAAAAAGCTGATGTCTTGGTTCGTGAAAACAAGGATTGTACTTATTTTAAAATGAATTATGAAGGAGCGGGATATTATAAAGAGGAAAAAATTGTATTTTTGTATGTTTATAACGAATAAACACAAAAACTCCTGAATTGATTTTAAAATGCCATAACTACAATTTTTTCCAAATTCTCTCGGGAATGACGTCCCAGGCGGAAAGCTAGATAATATGATTTAAGTTGCACAATAGTTTGCTTTCAATTCAGCTTTAAGTTTTGTATCATCCCAGATGCTAAAAACTAAACTGGTTCGCTTAAAATTATAACCATTTTAATAGCCGGCTTACTAAATTAACAATCTGTCGTTCTTATCTTAACGTTATGCAAATTAGGGGTTTATTTGTGGCCGCTCCTTAACAAAAACGGGGAGAGTGGTAGCTTGGTTGGCAGTTGGCTGAATTTGTTGTTAACTGTTTGTTTCTAGTGACATCATGTATCTGTTGCTTTCCCTTCAGTATAATGAACATAATATTATATGTATTGTTTATGTATGTATAAAATATATGTCTGTTTATTTATACATATAAATTATTTATATATTATATGTATGTGTAGTTGTATTTTTATGTAGTTTATATTAGTATTTAGATTTCAGTGGTTAATTGTGCGTGCACGTCTGTCTTTATTTATTTTACGCCTCTCACTGTCCCAGGTCTGCTGGAAGAAATTTCTTAAAGAAATAAGCTGTGCCTTTTGTGTTTGTTTTTCTATTTGTCTGTAATATTGTGATTTTTCCTGTGTACAATAAACTGTTAAAATAAATAATAATAAATAAATAACCCAGCTGCTGATTCAAATAGTGGTTTTAGGCCTCTACCACTAAATTCATCTTTTCGAATTTACACAGGGTGTAATGGACACAGCTTAGCAAATACTTAAATCTACCCATACTATGATCGGCTAAAAGTAAAATGTGTTTTTAAGCCGTGTGGTGATCGGTTGAGAATAACACCACCCCATCTCTTCCCGTGGGTGTCGTAGGAGGCGACTAAGGAAACACAAATGAGACCTGCCTCCTAGTAATCCATCCCAGGCAACGACACTTCATTTTTTTCTGAATCTGAGGTGTCGTCCTATGGTCTCATGCGGTGTGATAGGCTCTGTAAAGGGCCGTCTGGTTCGCGACCACCCTCATACCGAAGTCCGACGCCAAACAGCTTGCTGTGTTCCGTCGGTGCGTGGGAGTACCAGTGCCTTTATAGACATTTTCTGGGTTAACTCGCTCCATCGTCGACCTCATCTTTGACCTTTATGGTCAAGATTGAGGTCAAGAGTTAACCCATCCTATAATAAAAATAAAAATAAAGTGTATCCTGGAAACCTCAAGTAAAGGAGTTTTTATTATTAACCTACTTTAGTGCTACGCAGTGTACTGCAAAACCGTGCCCCGCGCACTACCTGCTACCCTGCTATTAGAATACGATGTATTACATTGCAAAATGTTGAACATTTTTTTGAGGAAAATTCCACTGGAAAAACATTTAGAATGATGGTCTGAGTTCACGCGTTTCAGTTTTTACTACTTTGTTCCTTACAAGGGTGTGTATTCAGATTTCACTTTTGATATCCGGTTGGTTTGGTCGAGTGGTAGTGACGCTGCCTCTTGATCGGCGGGTCCTGGGTTCGATCCCCAGTCGGGGCAAACATTTGTGTGAAAAGCAGATGTTTGTTCTCGGGTCATGGGTGTTTGTGTTTGTCTTTATGTGTGTTCCGAGGGACCCACGACACAAGGGAAAACCTTAATGTGGGCCTTTGAGTGTGTAGCGTTTATTTATTTTTTATATATCACTTGCTCAGCGGTGAGCATAGTGGACTATGGGCTAAATCCCTTTCACAGTTTCGAAGGGAGGCCTGCGGCCCTTGGTGGGGACGTATATGTGCTGATGTGGCAGTTTTTATTATTTTTTCAGTTTGGTATTGCCATGAGTTTCATAATGAGCGCAGGAAACGATTGTAGCCCATGGCCCTCGCTGATTTGACCTGATCAGTGAGGTTAAGCAATGTATTGTGAATTGTAAGAAATGAATGTTGGCAGATAGTCATTTAAACATATTCAGAGGCCATTGTGCGGTTTGAAAACTCAGACAGCCAGGGTTAGCCAAGTTCACCGCATACTTGACTATATCTACAGGATAAGAAGAAGAAGAATGTCGAGGGTGATAAAACATTTTTGATTTTAGAATTATTTAATACATAAATCTCTTAGAAAGAATCAAAGTTCTACGCAACATAACTATAAAATTAATAAAAAATATAACGCCCAATATTTGATTGCTAATAACTTTTAAACGGCTCAGGTTTCAAACAAAAAAACCTGCATCGAAATCGGATTATTCGTTTAGGAACTACGATGCCACAGACAGACACACAGAAACACACGTCAAACATATAACACCCCACTTTTTTGTAGGGGTTAAAAATACATTAACAATGACAAAGTTAAAAACATATTTTTTTTTGTTTTACTGACTACGGGATTTTCTAGAAACTTTTGCAGCAAGTAAATAGTATAGTCCAATAGTCATCTTTTACAAAAACATTTAATATTCATCTCAGACGTTTTCCATTAGTAAAGATCTTCTGCGGTCCACTAGACCCCGGTACAGGTAACAAATAGTGTGGAGACTATATATAAAAATAATATATTTATTCTTTTTATTGGCGAATCTATAGCAAGTTCACTTCAGTTGTGTGTCGATGGAAAAAATCATTTAATTAAAAAAAGATATAAATTAGAACCACGTGTCGATGGAATGGTCGTTCGTTTAGGTGGCGAAATTGAGAACTATCCAAATTTCATACATCTAATGACGGCGGCTTTGTCTAGTGGCGCCACCGCCAACTGAATTTTCAGTTGCCAGATAGTTTGCAACTTTACGTTCGGTTGGCAGAGGCGCTGCTGGTCGGGGTGGTTGTCAGCAGTATATGAAAATAAATAAATAAATGCTACAGACGCAAAGACCCACACTTAGGTTTTACCTTATGTGGTGGGTCCCTTGGAACATAAACAAAGACAAACACGAATATTCAAGACCCGAGAACAAACATCTGCTATTTACATCATTGAGGTATATTACTAGCGTAATTTACATAAACTTTTTCGACGACTGTTTTTTTTTCATTATAAGATGGGTTAACTCTTGACCTCAATCTTGAACAAGGTCATAGATGAGGTCGGTGATGGAGCGAGTTAACACAGAAAACGCCTATAAGGCACTGGTACTCCTACGCACCAACGGAATACAGCAAGCTGTTTGGCGTCAGACTTCGGTAGGAGGGTGGTCGCGAACCAGACACACACAGAGCCTACCACACCGCATGAGACCATAGGACTCCACCTCAGATTCTGAACAAATTGAGGTGTTGTTGCCTGGGGTGGATTAATGGGAGGCAGGTCTCATTTGTGTTTCCTTAGTCGCCTATTACGACACCCACGGAAAGAAATGGAGTGGTGTTATTCTCAACTGATCACCACACGGTAAAAAACCGGCCAAGAGCGTGTCGAGCCACGCGCATTGTAGGATTCCGTAGCAGCATGGTTCAAATATATTCTTATTAATCCCAACAGTGTTTGGCACTTGGTCGACTAGTACTCGCAAACTTGAAGGACCAACTTATGTGTGATAGTTTTCCTTTAAATTTCGTTGTATATTCTACCAAGGTGAATTTTTTCACATTTTTAGAAACAACCGTTTAGCAGGTATAGGGGGGGGGGGACACTTGTGTTTGACAAAAATTTTTACTTTAATAATTTATATTTCGCAAACGGAGTGCTGAATCGAAAAACGTTCTTAGTAAACCCCTTCTATCTTTTAAAATGCTATCCTATGACACCACACTCAATAATATTGGCGAGAAAAAAAAATTCATCGCCCTTTCACGTCTATGGGAGACACCCGAAAAAATTTTTTTTTCCAAGATTTTACTCTACAGTTCTGTCGGCGTGATTCATATGTATAATCATGCTTAGTTTCAGTTCTGTAGTACCAAGGGTTTCTTAGGAAACCTGCGGACAGACGGACAGACGGACAGACGGACATGGCGAAACTATAAGGGTTCGTAGATTACTACGGAACCCTAAAAAGGACATTCCACGGACATACAAAATTGACATACAACATTCCAACTCGGAATCTAATATCGAACCGGTCCCGTCGATCAAGAGATAGCGTCACTACAACAACCTTATAGCGAGTGCTACCGGGGTAAGTGCGCTAATGTAAGTGAGAAATTAATTAATGACCTAATATTACGAGTACTATCTCATGACTTAAGGAGACTACAGCACCCGATAAAGGCAGCACACGTAGGAATAGTGCCATCTCCGTCTCTCAACAGGCCTGGGCTGGCAATGCGAACAGTGTCGATACACGAAGTTTACGGACTATGAAAGCGTGCGTGCGTAAAAACATGTTCGAAAGTTAGAAAAATGAGATTTATGGAAAGGTAACAGCTTAAATCGAAAAATGCGTCAACTACTTATCGAGAGTGTTCAACCACGAACATTTTGATAGCAAATTCAAGTTCCTGTGTGCATTTTACTATCGTTTTTACAGCTTAAAAGATACACAATATTGGGTATTTAGAGGTGACTTTGTGAACTTTTTCTATCGAACCAAAAGTGCTGAATCATGTTTTCAGCAAACTACTTATCTAGTTTATGTCCTGAATATTACCGTAGTATTTTTTCTTCGATTTAATGCAGTGCCTCATGCTTATCTACGCATCATAAAATCGTAATTTAGGTGCTGTAGTCGCCTTAAGTTAAATGCCTATCATTCAGATCTCAACCGACCAGTGAGGTTAAGCAACGTACACGGAGGCAGGGAACCTGATGGGTGACCAAAGTGGTATTTATCACGAGCATTTCCGTGTTTCGGAGGGCACGTTAAGCTGTGGGTCCCGACTTTTGTCGATTGACTAAAGTCGTTAAAACCAAGTCAGATGCCATTTGGCGGGTTGAAAACTCTGACACCAGGGTTAGTCAAGTTCGTCACACACTTGGCTATACCTATACGATAAGAAGAAGTGCCTTTAAAAAAAAAAGAATCTCACACACACGCACACAAACACTCACTCACACACACAAGCACACACACACTCACATACACACACAAACACACGCATACAGATGTTGAAACTATTTTTTTTTAATACATGTTCTAAATTTTTCTTTAATGATGTTGAACTGAGGGAATGAGCCTGGTAACCCACAACACAGGGAATCCTAGTGCGGGTACCATGAAGCACTGTTTAATTTACTGTCTCTTTTTTCTGAATAAATACATTTTTTTTTTCAAATGTTAGGTCTTCCAATTTATTAAGTTTAGGTCAAAATAAATATATTAAATGATTACATGTCAAAAAATTTAAAAATAAACATGTGTTAAAATAACACATTTTGTCGAGACCCCCTCTCGCTCGTGGCTACTCGCCCAAAGGTCCCCATTACGCTGGCGGCGTTTCCTCGCTGTATCGCCAGCGATATCCTTTGAGCGAGATAATATCCCGCCCGAGGATCCCCACCATTCGCCTGCAGACGGCGACCAATTTCGCGGACGAAGATTTTTGCGTCTGCTCCCCATGTTCCCATTGTTTCGACCGCAAACGGTACAAACTCATACGCTGGGTCCAGGCTGGCGTATTTCACTCGTTTTCTCTGGGCTACTGTCTCCGCAGCTGCACCTGCTGTCCTTTGAGTACCTGGAAGGTGTGACTGTGCAAAGGTGCAGGCACACGTAGCATCCCAGATGAGGCTACGACCTTTCTGCCATGGAACCAGTGTGAGACCATCGGGCCTTTTGCCGTCGTTTCGGGAAAGGCCAGGGGGCTCCAGAACACAGGGGACGTTTTCCGCTGTTATAGCCATTTATTTATTTTTCATTTATTTAATTACACAGCACCCCAACAGCTAGCGCTATAGGGGTACGACCGCTACTGTAAGCTACTCGTAGTAAGTAATTACTATTCCTTGTCCCTACTGTGTGATTTGTGAGTCGTAACAAATGGGGAATGTAAAAACGGGGTCTGGCTGAAACTAGGCTGCATTTCTATGAATATTTTAGCTGGAGGATATGAGTTCTAGTGGAAATTCAAAAAAATACTTTTTGGTTCACTCTCTCTACTACTGTGACTAGTACAGAGAGAAGTCTTCTTAAAATAATGTTAGGCAAAAAAAAAACTGCAAGATTGGAAAACATTGTAATGTTAGATAATGAAAAAACTTAATACTTAGTCAATATTAAGTTTAAAAAAACAAGAAGAAAAGGTATCAAAGGTATCAGACGGCCGGTTTGGTTGAGTGGTAGTGACGCTGCCTCTTGATCGGCGGATCCTGGGTTCGATCCCCAGTCGGGGCAAACATTTGTGTGAAAAGCAGATGTTTGTTCTCGGGTCATGGGTGTTTGTGTTTGTCTTTATGTGTGTTCCGAGGGACCCACGATACAAGGGAAAACCTTAGTGTGGGCCTTTGAGTGTGTAGCGTTTTTTTTTTTTTTTTTGAACCACGACAATGTGTTCATTGCTTTTTATCGTCATTTTCATCGTGATTTTACCAATTTTATTCAAAATTAAGATATAGACAGGCGAGGTCGCTATCAAAGTGAAGAGCTCTGTACGTCAGAACCTCGTCCATTGCGCCTCTAGTAGGTGAGGATGACGATTTTGGAGCACTAAGATGTTATGACCCCACACACCACTTCCTTCCATTCACTCCTTTAAGTTAGCATTAAGAAAACACTGGGCACAACAATTGAGCAGTAATAATAATATATAGAGTCATATATGCATTAGGTACGTAGTCATATTTATATAGTATATTGTATATATTATATTTATTTATATATTTTAAATATATATATATGTATTATCAATATAATTAGTGTAGCGTTAAAGTAGATATTATTAGTTAAAATTCCTTATTGCGCAAGTACGCCGATCCTGCGATTAGTCTCCTTTCGTTTCTCTCGAGGGTTAGCTGGAAGAAATCTCTCTAAGGGATAAGCTCGCCTTTATACATAGTTTTCTTTGTATCCATCTCTTTTGTTTTGTAATTTTTATTATGTGCAATAAAGTGTTTACATACATACATACTTCCATCTGCCCACAAACTTATCTGACCCGAATGGCCAAAAGTAGAACTGACTGTCACTATAATATGTATATGTCGCCGGAAATTAATAAGAATCGTAAGTTGATCAACTTTCGAGGTAGTTTATCAACTATCGGAAAATTATACACGGCAGTTGAAATGTATTATTTAACGCAATAAATTTTAGCTAATTGATCAACTTACGCTGCCTGGCTGTAAGTTTATCAACTAACGGTTTTGACACACGTCAAATCATACACGAATGGACCAATCGCTGCTCATGCTCAGTGTACATTTCTACGTTAAACTAACATCCGTAATAAAATACACTGTTCTCTGATTGGTCGATGTGATAACCACTTAAGGCAACCACAGTCGAGTCGTTTCTGGCACTTCGCCGGCCGCTGCCGCGGCACGCTCGCTACGCTCGCTCGGCTCGTGCGTTGAGGGTCGCAGTCAGCGAACACCTCGAATTTTCAACCAATCAGCGTACATATCGCGTTCGTCGAATAATTTTACCGCGGTTGCCTTGTCAATTATTCTAGTAATTTCTTGAAAGGACATTGTAACTGTAGAAGCCAGTAAGTGGGACGCAAGGGTATTGCTGTATGGTGGGCGAAATTGTCTTCGAATACTGTTAGAACACGTCTTACAATTATGCAGAGGCTTTTCTGTGGTGTCCAATTCAAGGCATTCATATTTTAAAACAATTTAATTCTTAATACATCATCCTTTGCAAATCTATACAAAAGAGAAGATATTTAGGTATTCTGTCTAGTTATGAAGAAAAGTAAACACTTAAAAATTTCTCTTAAAACTGATCTAAAATGTTAACTTGTAAAATTTTGCGCGAACGGTGGTAGGTCTCGACCATGTGCCCCTATAGTAATTTATAAGTACGTAAAATGCGTCATATTTCGGCTTCTGTGTATCCACGCTATTTCTTTTGAAACTCATTGTTCGTATGTACGACCAACTGCGCGCTAGTCTTTTTTCCATAGTTACCCCTAATATACCTGTAATTATGTAACTATCGATCTTGATATTATCGACTGTCTATGGAAGCACTAACGAAATCAAGCAGGGAAATCAAGTGAAATTGATAATGCAAAAATTCAATGTTTTATCGTAATATAAAGTAACAATGAATTATTTTAAGAGAGGGGAATGTTTTGCCGACTATTTCCAATCATTTAGAGCAGGACTTATTATTATTTTTACACAGTTTTTGAATAAAACAGTTTGTAAAAAACGTACTTGTACATTTAACGATTATCTCCATTTTTATTCTTATATTTACAATCCACGCAGGTCCTGAATGCAACCAAATTATGAACATATACAACTTGCAAAATATGCACTTTAACTTCAAAATTTAACCAAAATTTAAAAAATTTGGCTAAACGTTTTCAATTTGTTTTTGGTTTGTTTACATACCATGACATAGGTACTTATAAAAAGTACTCTGTGTAGGTACTCAGCGTCAAAATTGACCGCATTTCCACCCAAACTTCTATTTTGCTTCTATATATTTCTACTCAGATTAATGAAAACCATTTCATTAATCAGATTGGTGCACTATAGTTTTTTTTACTTGGTTGGTTATAACAAATAATACATACTCAAAGGAGTATTTCTATAAATCCATAAAGAATATGCTGTCATTTGTAGAGGACTGCCAGTCCATACATTTTATGTTAGTGTAAATACCACGACTATGTCATAGACATAGTCGTGGTTCTATGTATTATAGAATACACCTCTAGGTTTATGCTATAAAATATTATTACTGTTCAAAGACAATATCAAAAAGAATTTAAATCACTACGTTGACAATATAATCCTAGATATAATCTATCAGTCTATTTTGTGACTATTATGTCAACAGGTTTTTAATTTTTTTTAGGAAATATCCTTTTATTATTTTTAGAATGCCTTTAGCTTTTATAAAAAATGATAGTTGCCTCAAAAGCAAATGTTGTTATCCGAACAAATGTAGGAGGGAATATAAAACTGGATCAGGGTCTAGTTGTTCTGATGATAACGCTGTGGCCACGCTCCCAGTCGATTGGACACCAAAACGCTGCGGTCCTACCTTGTCTCAGTACCTAAAAGAACAAAAAGAAAACCACAGTCAACTAATAGAAGAAATGTCCACTAAAGTATGCAACATTAACCGCGAAATAGACAGCAAGGTTCGCGAACTTGCCGAAATACTCTCAGCTGAACTCAAAGAGAAAAAGAACCAAATTAGTATTTACATTGAACTCTCTTCAGATGTGCTAAGCAACTCCGCGGAAGATCTAGCTAATATAATGAAGTGTCAGAATGGTCTATTAAAGGAAATACGTTCCTTGCACAGCGAATGCTCAGATTTTATTTCCGAATTCAAAGGAAGAGGAGAACGACTGGAGTTCGAACGCGCTAAACGCATCAAAATAGTGTTGAGAGACCAATTTCAAAAACTAGTGGCCGTAGGACAACTCACACCGCAGGCCTTACTACATTACTTTGACAAACGAATGTACGAATACAATCAATTGATATTAAGCAACATGAAAGGGTACACGGAAATAAACGGAGAGCTTCTATTTCTGTTAAGTTCACACGAGCAAGAATTCAAAACTGCAATTTTGCAACTGCTCATTAGCTGCAACAAAATATATCGGTTCCGGAGTAAACGACGTCCTCTCGATTACAGGTTTACTTATAGGAGGCCTGGGAGCATTGCCAGCAGGCCATCATTAAATTTAAGTCGTGAAGGTGTCCTTAAAACTTTATCTGTGACACAGTTCAAAATAGAAAAATATTTCTCTCAATTAGTTAATGCGTACCGCGTCGCTGTTCTCGAAGTGGTTTCTGGTTTCTCCACTCATTTGAACTGTCTGCACACGAATCTTACGCTAAATATAATGAACCCGCAAGGAGACTTACCTTATACCCAGAAGCTGAAAAATGTGATTGACAACATTATGGATCATATTTCTGTTTTCATAGCGACACCCAGTACTATAAGTGTAATGAGCGAAGATGCTGCTCAGGGTTTTGAGGATGTTAGGAACAGCATTCTTGCACTGGCTGAGTGTCTTCGGAGAACCTATACTATTTTGGACAGCACCGGGCATTTGTGGGATAATCACATGTGGCGCAGTGCTCTCGCACAGAAGTTGACTATGGCCGATGTAGAAGCTCTTATTAGTGAGAATGATTCGATAGATCAAGAATCAGAAGTCGAGTTTAACTTAACTATGGCTCAACTCCGGCTTGCAACCGATGAAATACAACTGAAGCAGAGATATGAACAGTTGTTGGGTAAAATTGGGAGAATGTATGACTTATACAACGTACACCGTCAGGCTGAGATTGATAAACTCAAAGAATTCATGAAGCTGTCTCCTATTTTAGCAAAACTTTTACTTGCAGAGTTTCATTGTTTTCTGGGAAGTCCTTACAATAACGACACTAATTTACAAAGACCCAGCATTTCAAGGCTGGAGAAAATAGACAACTCGCCTCTGCCTCGTCTTTTGTTACAAACTGCGGTTCAGGTAAATTCTCTTAAAAACTGGGCGAATGGGTATTTAGAACTATTTGCTCAAAATGTTGTTACGATACCAGATTCTTTGATTACTCAAGCTAATCAGTGGATCGACGATAAGATGGACATTCTGGACTCTCGTTGTTATATTAAAAGGGTGTCTTTAAAACCTCGTCTTTCAAGATTAGAATTTATTTATAAACAAAGTTTAGCAGATTTGCGACGACGGAAACAACGGTTGACTTCACACATAAATGCAATTTCTGAATTCAGAAATTCAACATTAAAAGAATTGAAAATTTTTTTAAGCTTGGACTCTTCGCGTATATTTCCACTTCGCGATTGGCTTGCTAATATTGAGAATAGCTTAAATGAACTTTCATCTAAAAGTGAGTCTGACATCAATTCAGAAGTGGTAAGATTAAAAATGCTCAGTTACGAAGCTAGGTTGAAGAATTATCGTAATTTATTTGAAAAGTCAATTGAGTCTGCTGTCGATGATTGCAAGAGTTTTATAAAGAATATGATCCAGAACATCAGGGTTTCAAACGTTCGGTACATGACAAGTGTAAAAATGACATTTGAAGGCGGTAAATACTCGGCAAAAGAAGCAACTGAGGCGATGGAGAAGCTGGTGCACGCTTGTGATGAAATCGAGGAATTTTTTGAGACGATTTCGGAAGTAATTCTCAGTCGCCACATAGAGTTACTCTCTACAGCAGATACATTAATAGAACCTTTAAAGAAAAAAATTTCCGATTACTTAGATAAAACCGCGCATAAATCTGAAGCGCAGAAAAATGTGACAAAAAAAACCTCAAAGCATGTGAAGACTCTTTTTAGACGTTAACAAGAATTCTGGCATGATGAAATATTATTTTTATATTTATACTATATACATTTAAAGATTTTACCATTATATATACCAATTTTTTGTCTTACTTTACTTTTTAATCCCTTTAAGTAATGGTAAACTTTTGTGGCAATAAGGTTGTATAAAATACTATCAATGGTCAATCGCATTTAAAGGAATGTAAGGACTGAGTTTTCACACTGATTTACATCTGAAACTTTAATTATGTGTAAACATCAACACGGTCTAGGGATATTGCACGATTTTTCATACAAAAGAGGCCTGTTTGAGAAGCTATAAAAGCATACTAGAGATACATGGAGGGCTATAATTTTTAGACGAGCAAAGTGCTAAACCTAAATTTCAAATTCTGGTAAATAAAAATGGTTTTACTTGAAATTTGTGAAAACGTGACGAAAATGAAAAAAAAATTGCGTGAATTCGACCATTTTCATACATAACGCAGGCAAAAAGTGCATTTTCGTTTTCGTTTCCGTCACGTTTTCACAAATTTCAAATAAAACAAAATTTCTTGATTAGAATTGAAAATTCAAGTTTAGCACTGGCTCGCTTGAAAATTACAGCCCTCCATGTATCTCGAGTATGCTTTTATAGCTTCTCAAACGGTTCCCTATCCATTTACTTAAAAAAAAAATCATAACATTCTATTGCATTGTATAATTTAAACTAATGATACTTACGCATAATATAAAATAAGCAGAACACATTAAAGCATAAAAAAACGCATAACAACTATTACCATAATAAAATTTAAACATAATATACAAAACCATAAATTAAAAATGGCATAATAAATTCAAGCCGTAATAGAATTGCTAATCATAATCATGAACAAAACGCTCTGAGAGAACAGGTAAGTTTCAACAATTGTGAAATAATTTTATATATTATATGTACCAACAAAATAAAGAGGCGGCTTAGGGGCCACCCAAGGGTCACCCCCGCCGCACCTTAACCTATTTTGAGTCTATTATTATCTAAGTAATAAGTACCTATGGGTTAAAGTTAAAGTTAAACTATTAGTCGACAAAATAATATTCCAAAACTCATTCAGCAAAAAAATTGTAGACATAAATAAAATAGTCAAAAATATTATTATGCCACAATTAATATAGGGAAAAAATAACATTATGGCAAAGAAATAACAGGGAAAAAAAATTAAGCGAAACATGATATTTATGCCAAAATATATTAGTAAAAAAAACATTATATCAACGAAAGGGGCCTCTTTTGTATGAAAAATCGTGCAATATCCCAGACCGCGTTGATGTGTGTAGTTTTGTAAAACTAACTTACACAGTTATATAAATCCCAAAGCTTAAACAGATACTATAAAAAATGAAAAGTTATTGAATGTTTTAGATTACATTGCTTGTTTTCTATTTATGTTTCAAATTCAGTTCTTATCTATTTTCTCAAATCTTATTATTATAAAAGAGAGATAATTGTCCACGTTCAAAACGTATGAGAATCACCGACTTAAACCAAACAACGCATATTAGCAGATAACTAAAAACCAAAGCGTCATCTAAAGTTTGTAAGGACATTTTTGTTTTCGTTGAGTTTTTAAGAAACTGCTGAATCAATTTCGATAAAATTTATATGAGACCACTTAGATCAATGATCTAAGTGAGACCATTTCAGGAGTACACTCTTACGAACAAATAAAATAATTTGAAAATCGGCAGAAAATTGAAGGAGTTATGCGCCGCGGTCCTATGTCAAAATGTCAGCATTGACAACGCCAGAGGGCGAGCAAGCCTTTGCGCGGGGCCCTCGCGCAACGCGCGAGTTTATCGCCATCGTGCTCGAGCTGCAGAAAAAAAAGAAACATGTGCAATTCACGCGTGGTAGAAGTGAAACCTTCACAAACGTTCTATCTCATTTTCTCCCACGTTAAATCTTATTAATTTATGTATCTGTCTCTTTTACTGTCGATTTTTCGTTTCATCGATTTTCAAATCACAACGATGCTAAAGAAGTTTTCACTTCAATAATAAATACAGTCGAATTGAGAACCTCCTCGTTTTTTTGAAATCGGTTGAAAATCGCGCTGGATGTGACCCTCTCGCCTGGAAAAGGTCACTGATATTACTTTTTTACCTGAAACACTTTCGATCCTAATATCTTAAGGTTATGAGGGCAATTTGTAAAATGTGACAATTTTTGTATCAAGGGCACTGAAACGTTGGGACGTGCCTTGGTTTTAAGATAATATTGTTTACCGAAGAAGCATTGCCAACTGTTTTGTTTTCGAAAGTTTTTATGACAGATTTTGGTTTTTAAGAGTTCAAAATCGTGAAATCAGCTTTGTGAATAGTGGATTTTTAGCCAACTTTAAAAAGGAGGTTCATTGTTCGCCTGTATACATGGCTTTAGGTAAATCTCTTTCAACCTCTTTGGTGGTTAATCAGTCCATGAAATTGAACAACTTCCCCAAGGAACATAGGTCAAAATACGAAAAAAAAATTTTGATCTCCCATTCAAAATGTGCTATATGCTGATGAAGTTTGTATGGGTACTCAAAATTTTTTTTTCGTATTTTGACCTATGTTCCTTGGGGAAAGTGTTCAGTTTCATGGACTGATTAACCACCCGAGAGGTTGAAAGAGAGATACCTAAAGCCCTGTATATCTTTTTTAAATCTATGTTCACTGATTTCTCCGCAATTTGTGGACCAATTTTATTCTTCCTATTAAACTCATTAAACGATAATTTCCTATTAAAACAAATTGATCACGACCCCAGATTAGATTCCCTAGTGCTCTTACCAACGCCGCTTGACTTAAAGGCACGATACCTCAGTTGGTTATAGGGTTTATGCTCGAGCTTTCTCGAACTCGAGAAAACTCGAGAAATTTGGGTTCATTCGAGACGAGAAAAAAATTACCGGAACTCGAGAATTCTCGAGTTTCGAACTTGAATCGAGTCAGACGCGCCGAGCGATTTTTTTCATCGCGTCTCAGTGCCCGCGCTCCGCGCTTTTTCATTCATTTGTTCACTCACTGCCACACTTCATTCGGCACGGCTCTACCAGTAAACTGAGATCCCAATGCCGCCAGACCTTAATTATTTTCTCAGTAACCAGACTTCAGGACAAGTGAGTAATTTTTGGAAGTAACTTCAGAACCTGGTAGCTGAAAATTGGCTGTCGGCCCAGGCTAGCAGGTATTCATATGTTAATGTACATATTAGCACTACTCTTTTCCACACTTTTGGTTACTGAGAAAATGAGTAAGGTCTGGCGGCCCTGGGATCTCAGTTTACTGGTAGAGCCGTGCCGAACGAAGTGTGGCAGTGAGTGAACAAATGAATGAATGTCTTCTTCAGTCTAATGTCTTCTCGATACACAAAGATACATAGTTAAAGGTCGTCTAGATACCGTTTAGCTTATGAAAGAGAGAGATAGAAGATTCAATTCTACTGTGCAAGACAACAGTTTTACCTGCCTTGTGGGTGTTATTAACACAAAAACCTGTTTTTATCCCATCTGTTGAACATTAATAAAATGCGACTAAGTACAGGAAAGCAGCGTATTACGCGTAGTGAAGTTACTAAAAACTTTTCATAGCTTATTGCATACTATTAGAAAGGAGACAGTCCAAAGATGTTTTGAAAAAAATTGAAGAAATTGATCACTTTTTTTTAAATTTAAGTCTAAAATAGCAGAGGTTTCATTTTATTTTTTTAATTTAAAAAAATTTTGCTAGATGTTGCTGGCGAGTAATTTTGACTTCGGTAGAACCGCATACCGATATAAATTACAGATTATTTCATTAATATGCGGTGTATTTCAGCAGCTGATTTCAAAGGTTTTAATAAAAAGACTCGAGACTCGAGAAAACTCGAGAATTTGACCTCGAGAATTCTCGAAACTCGAGAAAAAAAAATGGTCGAGAAACCCTAGTTGGTTAGAGGCTCTCAGGGGTTCCGCAAAAATTCAAGATTACGATGTTTTTTTTTCTAATCTAGCTAGATATTGTAAATCGTTTCACGTTTTATCTAGTTAGGTATTTATCTTAAAAAGTCCATCGTTTAAAGTCAAACTATTCTTACAAGATGCGAACACCAAGCCACAAAGCCTCGATATGCTATTACAAAATTCTGATTATCTATCAGTCTATCAGACAGGCAGCCATGGGAATGAACTGCTCAGCTCTAGAGTTATTTCAGATTTAGTTAAAATTAGTAAATAAGAAAATTTGTAATGCGGTTTAAAAGAGCAACCTCAGAGTTTCTTGCCTGTTCTTCTCTGAGGAAGACTGCATCTTTGCGAATAGGCGTAGAGTCAGTAGGATCAAAAGAACGAATGCGTATGTATGTATTTAAATCGTTTAATGTATGTTTTTTAGGGTTCCGTAGTAATCTACGAACCCTTATAGTTTCGCCATGTCCGACTGTCCGTCTGTCCGTCTGTCCGTCTGTCCGCGGGTTTCCTAAGAAACCCTGGGTACTACAGAGCTGAAATTTGGCATGGTCATAAATATTAACTACGCCGTCAGAACTGTAGAGTGAAATCTTAGAAAAAAAATTTTTTTCGGGTGTCTCCCATAGACGTGAAAGGGCGATGAATTTTTTTTTTCTAGCCAATATGATTAAATGGGGCGTCATAGGACAGCTTTTTAAAAGACAGAAGGGGTTTACTACAAACGTTTTTCGATTCAGCACTTAGTTTGCCTAATATAAATTTTTAAAGTGAAAATTTTTGTCAAACACAAGTGTCCCCCCCCTCTACCAGCTAAACGGTTGATTCTAAAAATGTGAAAAAATTCATGGTGGTAGTGTATACAATGAAATTATAATGGCTCTTCAAGTTTGCGAGTAATAGTCGACCAAGTGCCAAACTTAGTTGGGATTAATAAGAATATATTTACTAATATTAGATCCTTGGTACTACAGAGCTGAAATTTGGCATGGTCATACATATTGATTGCGCCAACAGATTGAAAAAATAAAATTTTGGAAAAAAACATTTTTCGGATGTTTCCCATACACGTGAAAGGGCAATGGTTTTTTTTTCTCGCCGATATCATCGAATGAGATGTCATAGGATAGCTTTTTAAAAGATAGAAGGGGTTTACTAAGAACGTTTTTCGATTCAGCATTCCCTTTGCGAAAAATTAATTTTTAAAGTGAAAATTTTTATTAAAAACAAGTGTCCCGCACTACAAGCAAAACGATTGTTTTTAAAATGTGGAAAAATTCACGGTGATAGAATATATAAGTACAACAAAATTAAAAGGAAAACTATCACACATAAGTTGGCCCTTCAAGCTTGTGAGTAATAGTCGACCAAGTGCTAAACGTTGTTGGGATTAATAAGAATATATTCACTCATATTAGACCCTTGGTACTACAGAGCTAAAATTTGGCATGGTCATACATATTGATTGCCCTGACAGATCTACAAAATAAAATAGTGGAAAAAAAATTGTTTTTCGAGTGTTTCCCATACACGTGAAAGGGCGATGGATTTTTTTTTCTCGCTGATATCATCGAGTAGGTTATCATAGGATAGCTTTTTAAAAGATAGAAGGGGTTTACTATGAACGTTTTTCGATTCAGCAATCCGTTTGAGAAACATTAATTTTTATAATGAAAAAAATGTGGAATAATTCACGAGGGTAGCATTTACGACGAAGTGTACCCGAATCCAAAATGGCTGCCATACAAGGTTCCACGCTAAAAGTGAGGCGAGCCGAAAGCCAAGCTGTAAGATATTGACATTTCAGGTGTCGTTTAATAGGTTTTGGGGGTGCTAATTACGAAAATGACATCAAAATTATACACGATCACCACGCGACCTGCTTTAGCAGCAGCTCGATATTATTATATTATGCCTAACAATAATATTATCGCAAAAAAAAAAAAATTCGCGCTCGCTTCGCTCGCGCATTAAATACTTCCATTTCATTATATTTATTTCATTTTCTTTTCTAGCCGATATCATCGAATGAGATGTCATAGGATAGCTTTTTAACCCGGCGTCATTGTGGTAGGAAATAGTTACGTGGACGTTGAGGAGGGTCATGATGAACCGTATATTCAAGACATGATATTTCTGTGTTTTTAAGTATACAGGTAAAATGTGCACTTAAATAGCATAGTTGGGATGTGATTTCACTAATAAAATATATATACAAATAATTACAGTAACTTTTAATTATAATAATCAAACTTCAAATTAACTCGCCAAAATAAAAACAATTTTAAATAACTTTCATTTTTGACTAATTTCTACAATACTATCAAGTCTTTTTAGTTACATATGGCACTTTTACATACTTAACTACATTATCTTTGGAAAAAAATATTACATAACTAATTAGAATCCTTGTTACAAACACAATCAGAACAGAAAGATACGATGTGTTCAGGACAAATATATTTGGAGCATCTTTGACATGTGTGCTTTGTCTTACGATCTTTTTTTGCTGGACATACTTGGCATCTTTTGCGAGCATTAGAAATCTTTGCTGGAGGCTCCTCTGATGATTCTCCGACAAAATCTCGAATTCTTTTGCGCATTTCACGTGGCAAGCGGCTTACATTCTGACGAATTTTCAAATGCTCGCTAATGAGAGCCAGACCTATGTTGTAACATCTTTGCCAAGATAACGATTAAACTGACGACTTGTAGAAGAATCTGTACTTGACTCTGGACGCTCTTGCTGAGGTGATGGCGCGCGTCTGGTACTAGATTGCATTTGCCTACTAAGATCAGACAACGGAATATTATCGTCATCACTGTCTGAACAGTCTTGTTCTGTATCACTTGTTTGACTACGAACACTGACATGATCCTCTTCTTCGACGTCGTCATTATCAGACATGGTAATATCCGAGTCAGACTGTTCAAGAATCGCTAAAATAGGTACGTCGATTTTCTCGCTTCTCCCGATCTATTCCTTTTTTTTTATTCAACTCCCTATGTCAATTTTTTTTTTCAGTCAAGAAAAAAATAATTAAATAAAATGATATAAGACACAAAATAACACTCCCTTTTTCAGATTTGCACGCGTGTAGCTCCTACAGCAGCCTTCGTGTGACTGATTGCACTTCAGATATGTTTAGAACATGTCATTAGCTCCAGCTACTGAGAAGTACGGCAACGTCGCATGCGCACTTACAAAAATATTAGAAAATTAAAACATGCAGGGTCATTTTGACCCAACCTCAATGACGCCGGGTTAAAAGATAGAAGAGGTTTACTAAGAACGTCTTTCGATTCAGCAGTCCCTTTGCGAGAAATTAATTTTTAAAGTCAATTTTTTTAATAAAAACAAGTGTCCCCCACTACAAGCAAAACGATTGTTTCCAAAAATGTGGAAAAATTCACGGTGATCGAATATACAACAAAATTAAAAGGAAAACTATCACACATTAGTTGGCCCTTCAAGCTTGTGAGTAATAGTCGACCAAGTGCCAAACGTTGTTGGGATTAATAAGAATATATTTAGGTACTAATATTAGATCCTTGGTACTACAGAGCTAAAATTTGGCATGGTCGTAATATTGATTGCGCCGACAGATCTACAAAATAAAATGGTGGAAAAAAATTGTTTTTCGGGTGTTTTCCATACACGTGAAAGCGCGAGGGATTTTTTTTTCTCGCCGATATCATCGAGTGGGTTATCATAGGATAGCTTTTTTCAAGATAGATGGGGTTTACTACGAACGTTTTTCGATTCAGCAATCCGTTTGGGAAAAATTATTTTTTATAAAAATAAAATGTGGAATAATTCACGAGAGTAGCATTCACGACGAAGTGTACACTAACTCAAAATGGCCGCCATAAAAGGTTCCACGCTTAAAGTGAGGCAAGCCGAAAGCCAAGCTGTAACATACTGACATTTCAGGTGTCGTTTAATAGGTTTTTAGGGGTGCTAAGTAAGAAAATGATATCAAATTCATACAAGATCACCACGCGACCTGCTTTAGCAGCAGCTCGATATTATTATATTATCTCTAACAATAATATTATCGCAAAAAAAAAACCAAAAAAAAACTATTAAAAAAAACAAAAAAAAATTCGCGTTTGCTTCGCTCGCGCATTCAATACTTCCATTGTGTTATATTTAGCCCAAAACTACAATTATTTCTGAAACTACAAACTTTTTAATACATTTCTTTTTGATACTATAGTATTTGGGGATTTTAACATCGACTATGCCAATATGCTCGTAGAAACCAGCTGCATATTTGAACCATGCTGCTACGGAACCCTACAATGCGCGTGGCCCGACACGCTCTTGGCCGGTTTTATGTATTTCATTATAATCTTGACTTGTTTTAAGTGACATCCTGAATGTCCTATAAAATAAAAATTTTTGTTTTCTATGGTGTCATTTCTCGTTAAAATAACAATGTTACAGTTAGATTACTTCTTACTTGAGCTAGGGTTCCTCCCAAAAACGGTGAACCAAAGAGTTCCATAGCCAAAAGTATTCGGGAACCGATGGGTTAGACTCTAAGGGGTTCCCAAACTTATTAGTGCTGTGACTCCCTTGGGTCTTGGCTATTGTTTTACGACGCCCCTCAACGTAGTCGACAAAAATACTAACGAATTTTTGTAGGTAGGTACTACTCTAGTAACAGGCAATCAGGAAAACACGAATTTGCAAATTATTTTTTTATTTAATGGGAACATAGAAAAAACATGAATAATAATTAAAAGAGATATTTATAAACTGTCTGGCTCCTAATGAGATGGATGTGCTTGTTTTTCTGAGTATAGTTTTTGAAAACGGGGCTCCAGTTTGGAAATGGCCAGTCTCATTTCTTTCTCTACGTCTATTTTAGATCTGTACTTGTTCATTATTACTGCAACTGCAGAAAAACCTGTTTCACACAAGTATGAAGTCGCAAATGGTAATAAAACCTTTAAAGCTGCAGTTCTGATGGCATGATATTCTTGAGATACTGAGCTCCAGAATTCAAACAGTTTATCTTTGGCGTATTCAAGCTTTAGGTTGGAATCACAGGACAATTCTATCAATTGTTCTTCTTCCTCTGTTGAAAGTGTCGATGGTGTGGGTGACTGGAAAGGGTTTCTGACCCGGTCGTATTGCTGCAGATTATCGGGAAAATATTTTTGAAAGTGTTCGTTTAATGAAAGCAAGTGCTGTGTAAAGATTGATTTTAAAGTAGGGTCAAGGATTTTTATCGATTGACAGAATGCGCGCGGCGCTCACTCAACTTAGCCGCATCGACGTATTGACACGCGACGCCCCTGGGATACTGTCGCGACGCCCCAGGGCGTCGCGACTCACAGTCAGGGAACCCCTGGGTTAGAGCATTAAGAGATCTAATTCTGTGGTCGATGGTTCAGTCCCATTTGCGCCGAAAATTTTTCCTTCCCTAAATTTATTTGAAGTGGATTTCTTTTAAGGCGGCTACAGCACCCGATAAAGGCAGCACACATAGGAATAGTGCCATCTCTGTCTCTCAACAGGCCTGGGCCGGCAGTGCGACCAGTGTCGATACACAAAGTTTACGGACTATGAAAGCGTGCGCGCGTAAAACCTTGTTCGAAAGTTAGAAAAATGAGATTTATGGAAAGGTAACAGTGTAAATCGAAAAATGCGTTAACTACTTATCGAGAGTGTTCAATCACGAACATTTTGATAGCAAATTCAAGTTCCTGTGTGCATTTTACTATCGTTTTTACAGCTTAAAAGATACACAATATTGGGTATTTAGAGGTGACTTTGTGGGCTTTTTCTATCGAACCAAAAGTGCTGAATCATGTTTTTAGCAAACTACTTATCTAGTTTATGTCCTGAATATCGCCGTAGTATTTTTTCTTCAATTTAATGCAGTGCGTCATGCTTATTTACGCATCATAAAATCGTAATTTAGGTGCTGTAGTCGCCTTAATAGGAAATGAATAAGATACGCTACCCGTAGCTTGCGTTTCTAATACATGCGAAGTCTTTGATTTCCATCAAGATAAAATGCCAATTTCCCTCCTAGTAACGGGTCAGCAAGTTTACCCTAAATAAAAGTGTTTGTTTAAGCAAAATGTATTATTATTCCCACTTTTATACCGGTTTTAACAAAAACGTGCCGTGAAACGTCAATTTATTTTATTTATTTATATATTTTAGAACACATACAGTCATAATATTTCAAACATGAACATAAATATATATGTCACAGTTAAAACCCATTTTTCGTTAGAACTCGTTTCCCCTAGTTAAAATTAGTTATTACTTAATGCCTTTGTTAAAACTAGAAATAATCAGTTAAAACTAGAATTTACCACTGACATATTTGATTTTCAGATAAAACTAGTTTTCACATCGAGCTATAGTTAAAACTTATAATCTCCCGCGGAGATTATATCGGGGCAGAAACTGTAGGTTAGGTTTGTTAGTAGCCAAGCCTAACCAATAGGGTGGGTCACGAATATATGGAGAAAAATAAAATGTCTTATATTAAAACGTAATAGTAATAAAAAGGTGTATTAATGCGTTATTCTTAGATATGCAAAAAATGGTTACGATATCATCAGATATCATTTTCAACCTCCGGATTGACCTTGAAATTAAGAAAAAGATACAAAAAAAGGTTTTTAGGAAATTCCCTTAAGAAGTATCAAAATTGGTTTTTAATATAATATTTTGTAATAAAACACTAGCCTATAGAACATTCTGTCGCTATTAGAATACAGGAATCAAGAAAAAAAAAATTTGACCCACCCTACTAACCAACCCGTTAAGGGTTGGTTAGGTTAGGTTAGAACTGCGGCCCCCAACGCACGAGCCGAGCGAGCGAAGCGAGCGTGCCGCGGCAGCGGCCGGCGAAGTGCCAGAAAAGACTTTGGTTGTTTTAAACGGTAAGCACAACAACAACATAACCCACAACATAACCTCAAGCCAATCAGAATAAGGTATGATGAACTCCAACCTCGGTCGGAACAGTTTTAACTGACTCGCTTCGGGACAACGCGTTTTGTCTTGCAGAAACTAGTTTTAACTGATATTTGATTCAGACATTAGTCAATTCTAGTATTAACAAAGGCATTAAGTAAAAACTAGTTCTAACTAGGAAAAACGCGTTCTATCTACTAACTAGTTTTAACTGTAACATATTATATATATATATATATATATAATATATATATATATAATAACAGACCTGGAGGTTCATACACACAAATACCGTATTCCTTACAATTCCTTTTCAACCGTGTGGTGATCGGTTGAGAATAACACCACCCCATCTCTTTCCGTGGGTGTCGTAAGAGGCGACTAAGGAAACACAAATGAGACCTGCCTCCTAGTAATCCATCTCAGGCAACGACACTTCATTTTTTTCTGAATCTGAGGTGTCGTCCTATGGTCTCATGCGGTGTGGTAGGCTCTGTAAAGGGCCGTCTGGTTCGCGACCACCCTCCTACCAAAGTCCGACGCCAAACAGCTTGCTGTGTTCCGTCGGTGCATGGGAGTACCAGTGCCTTTATAGGCATTTTAACTCGCTCCATCGTCGACCTCAACTTTGACCTTTATAGTTAACCATCAAGAGTTAACCCATCTTATAATAATAATAAAAAATAGGTGACGTTAAATAAGGGTGATTCTCTCCATGAAACTGAACAACCTGTTGAAAAAAAAACGGGTTGCACTCCGGGAGTGTGCCGGCAGAAGTTAAAACTTGAACATATATTACTTCCTTGCGGTCTACGAAGTTTTCACTTCACCCTCCGTCTTAAGAATTTTCGATGACCCTGACGCGAGTTTAACATTTTTTACCCATCCAAAAAGAGCACAATTCCGCTAAAGTTTTCACTTAAAAAAAACACTTTCCATACGAGGCAAATCAGCTAATCGCACAAGTTGTGTGCAGAGATGTCCATTTTTGTCGTAGGACATATGTTTTTGGGAAGGTGTTTAGTTTAGTAGAATGATTCACATTCTGAATTTTCGCTTATTTTAAGTCACCCAACATTTACTCATCTTTACTTATATATATATATATATATATATATATACATATACAGGGTGTTAAATAATTCGATCTTATTTCAAATTTCACCAAAAGACCAAATTTCATCAAAATCGGTTCAGTAATTTAGGCTTGGAAGACGGACAGACAGACAGAGAGACAGACAGACTTTCGCATTTATAATATTATAAGTATTATAAGTATATAAGTACAGGGTGTTAAGTAATTCGATCTTATCCTCTCGGGTGGTGAATCAGCCCATGAAACTGAACAACTTTCCCTTAGAACAAACGCCGAAATACGAAAAAAATTTTTAACTTCCCATACAAATTGCATCAGCTGATAAATCATTTTGTATGGGAAGTCAACAATTTTTTTTCGTATTTCGGCATTATGTTCAGTTTCATGGGTTGATTCACCACCCGAGAGGATAAGATCGAATTACTTAACACCCTGTATACACTTATATATACTTATAATATTATAAATGCGAAAGTAACTCTGTCTGTCTGTCTGTCTCTTTGTCTGTCTGTCCGTCTTCCAAGCCTAAATTACTGAACCGATTTTGAAGAAATTTGGTACAAAGATAGATTAGAGCTTGGGAAAGGACATACTACATTTTATCCTACAGTTGGGCACGATATGACCTGTACCCCTCGCGGGCGGAGCCGCGGGCGGAAAGCTAGTATTCAATAATCGCCAAACGGTGGAACCAGCCTATAAATATTAATAGTAAATATTATTTTGATTTCCGCCCACTAAGTTCATGTAAGTGAATATTTACGAGCCAAAGGTCGGCTGTATATTATACTGAATAAACTTCAAACCCTTTGCCATAAAAATATTCATGCAAATCAGTTATAAGTATGTTATAGAAAAGCCAGCCGTGGGGGGATATTCCGTTTATCAATGGCGTTTGAATAGCAGTGGACTGACGATTGTGACTATATTTAACCAACTTCAAAAAAGGAGTAGGTTCTATGTTTGACTGTATGTATTTTTTTTTATGTATGTTTTCTCCGCCAATTATGGACCGATTTTCAAAATTCTTTTTTTGTTCGAAAGAGTATATTCCAGAGGTGGTCCTATATAAATTTTATCGAAAATGTTTTAGCGCTTTTAAGAAAATCAACAAGAAAATACTACAAACCAGAACATCATCTAAATAAATGAGTGACATTTTCGTTTGTGGTTATCTGCTAATAGGCATCGTAGTCTGCAAAAAAACTAGTTATCTACTTTGTGCGAATTGTTGTTGGGTTTGAAGTCGGTGACTCATACGTTTTTTTAACGTGGAATATTATTAGCGAAAAAAATTCCATACATTTATAATGACAACTGTGGGTCTAGTATGACTTGCGAGAAACGTATAGTTCGCGGGTCACGCCACTTAGATTACGGTAACATTACGGATTATATTTTACTCGCTTATTTTTTCTTCCTAATGTACTTTGACAGAATGAATGTGACATAAATTATACTTTCTTAAAGAAACTTTTGCATAATAGTTTTTTGGCATAATGATTTTTAAGCATAACGGTTTGTGCTTCTATATTCAAGTTGATTATTGATGAGATGCGTAGGTTTAGGATTTATTTTATGCATTCAGTGACTATAGGTATCCATAAGGCGCGAACATATTTATTTTATATGAATCGTTATGCTTTTCTCAATTTATGCCTCAAAACATTATGCTAAGTTATCTTTTTGCCAGATATTTTTATGCTAGTAAAAAATATGCAAAAACAGTTATGCATTTAGTTGTTATGGTAAAATATAATTAGTCCTATAAAAGTTATTTCTAATTAAATTATTACAAAATTGTTATGCGACTAAATATAGATCCTGAAACTTCACTTAATAACGCGAGCATACTATTATAGGCTTGCTAGCTTCTTGCTTCTCTTCTGGCGTTATCAATTGATATTTGACCGTGGTGTATTTCACCGCGAAGCCAGTTGAGCTTGAGCACCCAAACCACCAACTACTTTCGATAGTTCTCAATTTCGCTACCTGAACGGATAAAAATGGTCACCAAATCATCATCACAATACATCACCAGCGTTGAACCGTTTAAAGAGAGAGATATGTTCTGATAGCCTGTTGGCAATCAAATATATATATTCTTTATTGCACAAACACAGTAGAAAAATTTCACATAAAAAATAGTGTACAATGGCGAGCTTATCTCTAGAAGAGATCTCTTCCAGCCAACCTAATCGGTGAGAAATAGTGTACGAGACGGGAAGAGAGAATTGCGCACAACGTAAGAAAATACCAAATAAGAGAAGGGCTTATATTATTAATACTTAAATACAATGAAATAAAAATAATATATATACTAACATATATAATACATATAAACGAATATAATAAATCATACATACATAATATATAATTTGTTCATTACAGTTATAGTAGGTACGAGTATGTGAATCTAAAAATTATAAGTGTGCAGAATGCGTATTTCCCTTTCCGTGTTCAATTGGCGACACCGGTTGTGCGAAATCCGCACTTTTCTGTATTATTATGGAATTTGACTAACCCGTGTTCATTTCGCATCATCTGGACAAGCTTTTGTGATCTAGTGGCGGTGGGAGAGCTTTTACAAAATAGTGTGCAGTTAAACTGAACACTTTTTTGACTTGACTGTTTGAGTCTTCAAAAGCGTGTTGAATAAACGACGGTATTAGGTGAGGTACCGCTTACATTCACTATGTTACCACTGCTGCTTCTGCCACCACCGCTGCTCCTATGATTGTATGGTTGCAAAATGTATGTCAACAGCTTAACTCAACCACAGTCGCTTCTGGTATTTCACCAGCCGCTGCTGCGGCACGCTCGCTTCACTCGCTCAGCTCGTGCGTTAGGGGTCACAGTTCTAACCTAACCCAACCCAACCAGCCCTTAAAGGTTTGGTTGGGTTAGGCAACTAACAAACCTACAAGCGTCTGTCACAATCGACACAAAAATACCCGACGCATCAGTCCGACATGTCTGCTATTTACGAAGTTACTTCGGGCATTTAACGCTTCGGGTACCTATTATTTACGAATATGCGTCCCGCGCCCGGTTTCACCCACTTCGGATCACACGATTTATTCCGAACATGTACGTACGCGCTTAATCAGCACGGATTTGTTTTGAACAGATCAAATAAAAAACCGTGTTCAATTGAATTGTACACTGTTATGTAAAACCACTTTTAACGTTGCTTGATTGCAAAAGATGACGCGAGCTAAGCACAGGTTGGTTGAATTTTGTAGTAATACAAAAGCGTGCGCGTATTTCGCTGGACCGGTGTCGCCAGTTAATTATGCAAAGGGAAATACGCGTACAGAATGCACCTACCCGAACGGCCAGTAACAATTGTGGATGCAGTCTCAACACGAAAGAGAATGCATACCACAATACCATCGTCATTCGACTGCCATTGAAACGCCGCAGCAGAATAGCTGCTGGTTATGCAATGATAACATTTTGATGAGGGTACACGACTCAAAGTGTGTAGTTTTATTATCTAAACAAAAAACTGATTCTGTTTACTTTATGATGGGTAGGCCAGCCGTCAAGGTTAGTAATATAAAGGGTAAGCAAAATATTTGCAAGTAATAAATTGACCAGCAATCAGGAACATTCTTTGAAATTCTTTAAAAAATTGGACCCTTTTGGCCAAATTGAAATCCTGAAAACAGTAAAATCTTTGAAATATCCGAGTTATTTTAATGGCCGGTTTAGTCGAGTGGTAGAGCGCTTCTTGATCGATAGTTCCTGGGTTCGATTCCCAGTCGGGACGAATGTTCGTGAAAAAGCATGTTTGTTCTTGGGCCATGGGTGTTCGTGTCTTTGTGTATGTTCCCAGGGCATAAGAGAAAACCTAAATGTGGGCCTTTGAGTGTATAGTGTCTCTCTCTCTTTCTTTTGGTCACAAACGCGCAGCATCAACACGGAACAGTAAGAATTACCTAGCTCCACATGACAATTTTCTCACGCGTTAGATTTGCTAAGAAGAAGGTTTTTTTTTCATATTCAATCCTATGTTCCTGGGGGAAATTTGTTCAGTTTCGTGGTGTAATTAATATCCTTAATTTTTGTTAAATATATTAAACTCTGCCAATATGATCGAAGCATGTAAATCATACGTCCGCATTTGCAATATTTTTCTTATAATGTGTCTTGTGTAACTTCTACTCATGTACACGGACAACGGCACATCATGCTATCCAAAACTGTCAAATTTCTTCAATCGATTTTCAATTTTATCTCCAAGCATTAGAGTTTACTATCCATTGGGGAAATCTGACAGTTTGTGGTAACCTGATGTGCTGTTGACTGTACAATAAAGAATAAAGATAGGTACTTTAGTTGAAGCGCTCGTAGCCCAGCGGTGCTCGCTGTTCTCAACCTATCAATAAGGTTAAGCAACGTACATAGAGGCAGGGAACCTGATAGGTGACCAAAGTGGCAATTTGTCACGAATGTTTCCGTGCTTCGGAGGCCACATTTAGCTGTCGGTCCCGGCTGTTGACGATTAAATTTTAATGGAAAAAAAAAAGTATCCGCAACAGGGTGTGTCATAACTAAAAACTAAGACAAAATTAATCAGCAACATGCTTCGTCAGCCTCGAAAAAAACCTAAAAATATATACAAAATTAAAACCCTAGTCAAAAAAGCCCCCCCCCGAAGTTCACCCCGCTCAAAGGTTCCCATGGTACTGGCCACATTGCCGCGCTGTATGGCCAACGAAATCCTTTGAGCAAGGTTGTCGATTGACTACAGTCGCTAAAACCATGTTTTTTAAAAGTAAATTGTGTCATTCACCTTTTAAAAAAATCACAAGAGAAAACTATGTTCTACATAAAGAACAAAACCGTTGCAGTCGATAAAGTAACTACAAACGACTTCGGAAGTGGTTCATTAGGAAAATGGTTGACAAATATCGCTTAGTAACGTCCGCCTTACGTTTTTGAAAGGCTATTATTACACGCTTCCATTCTTCGATAGAAATATGGTGATAGAAAATATTCGTAAAGCCTTCGTTTTCACAAATCATCACCTAATGTGTCCGGGAATAAGGTATGGTTTGATTTAAGAACTTTTGCGTTATTTTAGTTTTTTTTTTCAACTCCCGACCCAAAAATAGTTTAACGTGTCTATACTTATTTCAATGTGTATCGTGTGTCTGTCCGTGTCATCGGAGTTTCTAACTAAATTATTTTAATGCGGCTTTTTTGTTTGAAAATTGGCGTAATCGATATGGTTCTTAGCTATATTTTGTCAAACACAGCGGTTTAACAGTAATTAATATTTCCACCCTCGATTAACAATCTACTATTTTATTCATTTACATAATTACAAAATCTTATATATAAAAATGAATCCTTATTTTCCTTGGCCACGGCATCACGCGTGAACGGCTGGACCGATTTCGCTAATTCTTTTTTTTATTGTGTTTGTTATTGTCAAAAGAAGGATCATAAGAAAGAAAAAATTAAGAAAGTTGAAAAAAAAGAAAACAGGACAACATCTGTCGGGTCAGCTAGTAAATACATTTAAAATTAAAAGTTAGCATTTTTTTTTCTTTCAAAACAAATTTTTCAAATAAACATTTTCCTAATTTTTCACAGAGAACTAGCGGCTTTAACTATTTTCAGTTCTGTTATATCGCGCCAGAAGAAATTTATATAAATTCGGAATAAAATGTAGCCAGAATATCCATTCTCGTACCAACTATTATATCTATACAAAACTTCATCAAAATTTGTTGGGTAGTTTATTCGTGAAAACGTAACAGTCAGATAGAATTACTTTTGAATGAATAAATGAATGAATATATTATGTTAGTTTCGCACAATGATATTATATGTTACTTATCGTAACTAGATTGGCAGTTTACGGCAGCGACGCGTTGCCACTTCGTAGATGCCTGCAGGCATATGTAACGTTAGTTGCCTGCTTGACATATTAGGTGAGCGTGACGGGTCCGTTAAAGTCATTCAAAATGGTGAAATTTTGTGTATCACGGTCCGAAAAGGATGATAAAACAAGTGGCGTTACTTTTCACAAGTAAATTTGCATAAGTTTGATCATATTGTCTAAAATTACATCAGAAAACAAAATAAATATATCGTGCATTATTTTTGCCATCGGTGTTGCCAGTAAAACGATTAAAAATTTTCCCCTTTTTTGGGAGTTTAAGGGAAAAAGATCTGAGACATTAACAAAATAACTATGTTAATTTCTATTTACATATTTACCTTGTTAATGTCTCAGATCTTTTTTTAACTAGCTTTTTAAATTAAAAAAAAGCTGTAATTTTTCATATCAAAATCCGTTTGCTATCTCCTGCTAATAGCTTTTCTAAATATTTTCAATGTACAGACACGCTCCCGTTACAGTTTTATGACAGTTTCTATTGAAAATTTTATTAAATTCTGTTCAGTATATACAACATTAATCACACCAAAGTAATTAAATACATTTATTCATTCATTTTGGGGAAATTATTTCTCACCATTGGCAACTCTGTCCGTTTTCATGACAGCTATTATCTTATCTCACTTCACCAGTAATTAGTTAATCAGTGGAAGAAACGAGACAAATATTAGTTTACTTTGGCATAATATATCGGTTTCAAAGCTACGTCTTTTGAACTATCAAGTGGTTATGCATTTCTGAGAATCGTTTGTAAGACGTTACTACTCTAGTATTTATAAGCTCACTGGTTTCGCATATTCATATGATGGATTCTCAGTTCAAAAGATTTTCTCGATTACCGCTTCCCGCCATTCACTTACAACAAAGGCCAAAGTTATCCGACCCTTAGATATTAAGCCAGCATTAAGTGAATGAGGGGTGGCACTGTGTAACTTAGCCCCGATATAGAAAGTTACAGCTGAAGACTTACCACTGAGATGTAAAGCTAGGGAGAGATGGCAAGATGTCGTGTTTTAAGTATGGCGCCGGGCATTGCAAAGAGAAGAGAGGTAAAAAAATCTTGAAGGCTTTTTTTGTAGGGATTTTTAAAAGTTTTTTTGCAAGTTTTGGGATCTGTTACCAACCATTTATGAAAAGCGTCTGCGGTCTAGGCCAGCCTACACATCAGATATAATTTTATCATGTCGAGGTTATTCGAAAGAGAGGTTTTGTCACGTGCGTAATTAATTGCGTATGCCGCCGGCGTAGTACAGGTAAAGTAAGATTAAATATGGCTGTTTGGCGGCAAAATAAATATGTACAGTCAACAACACATCAGGTTACCACAAACTGTCAAATTTCCCCAATGGATTGTAAACTCTAAAGCTTGGAGATAAAATTTAAAATCAATTGAAGAAATTTGACAGTTTTGGATATAGCATGATGTGCTGTTGACCCTGTACATGAATGAAACTTTGTTTATAACTTTATCTTGGCACTAGAAATGAGGATCTGCCAAGTCCTACCAAAATTTAGGAGTTCAACCCCCTTCACGGGGCATTTAGAAATTCCCATACTAAAGAAGTATCGGATTTTTTTACCCACTGACAAACATTTCCACGCAAATTCAAAACAAGTGAAGCTGTAAGTTTAAAATTTTGCAAAGATGATCTTCAAATATTGTGGAAGCTTAAATTGAAGAGGTTACACGGAGTTTCCATGAGAACGAATTAGGGCGTACGCTAATGAACGTTTGGTGTTTCAGTCGCAGAACTCTGTCTGCAAAGAACTCAGAACTCAAAATACGTGTTATGATCGTAAGTATCGTGAAATAAAAATAAATAAATAAAAAATCTAAACCACAAATGGGGTTACGACAAACTTCGAAAATATCGCATTTTTTTAACAAATTTTGTTACTGCTCTATTTCAAAACTATTTAATGCATACAAAAGCAGATGTTTGTTCTCGGGTCATGGGTGTTTGTGATTGTCTTTATGTGTGTTCCAAGGGACCCACAACACAAGGGAAAACCTTAGTGTGGGCCTTTGAGTGTGCAACGTTTTTTTTTTTGTTTTTTTTTTCAAACTTAGTACAGTTAAAACATACTTTACATTAAGTAAAAAAAACATGAAAAATGTCATATGTCGTTTTGATATTTGACCGTGGTTCCTGTCGAGTCCCTTAGTCACGCAGTTGTGCTTAAAATAATGTCTTTGTCATCGTGTCCCATGTACAAAACTTGTTATAATTAGAAATTTCGCAAATGTAGCAATGTAAGTGCTTGAGAAGATATAGTTTGCATATGCCATTATTAATCTACACTTTCTACACTAATATTAAAACAGGTAAGATTTGATTTTTTGTTTGTTTGTTTGCATTGAATAGGCTTCGAAACTTCTAGGCCGATTTGATAAATTATTTCAACATTAGAATGCTACATTATCCTTAAGTAACATAGGCTACATAATTCTCCCTAATTCTCACGGGAATGAAGCACCGGGCGGAATGATACTAAAAAATAAAAATAGAAACGCCCACTTGCTTTCTCTATCTTTAGTTTATATCTCAGTGGTCCACACAAAGGGAACTCGGCTTAAGTTCCGTCGACAACACTTAAGTAAGTATAAGTTACTTTGACAGCCGGTTTGACTTAGTGGTAGTGCAGCAGCCTCTTAATCGACGTTTCCGGGTTCGATTCCCGGGGAAAACGTTTGTGTGAAACGCAGATGTTTTGTTTCAGAGTTACCGGTATGAGCCTAGCTTTGTATGTTGCCCAAAGGACCCATAATGCTAGGGTCCTCATATTGACAAGTTAGCGAGCAGACTCAGTTCAGCAGCTTACGCAGTTAAAAAAAATCCGTCAACTATCGGACGTTGAAACCACAACAAACGTTTATTTCAGTTACTTCCACAGCCTAATGTCATCTAGCATTTTACTGTGGGGTAATGCTGCGGATATCAATAAGATCTTTGTTCTGCAGAAAAGGGCTGTTCGCGCGATTTATCAAATGAGACCTAGAATGTATGTTAGACAAAGATTTAAAGAAATAGATATTCTGACATTTGCATCCCACAGTATAACAGGGCTTTAGGTATATCTCTTTCAACCTCTCGGGTGGTTAAAAAAAGATTAAAACAATAAGGATAATACGTGCTTCTTTGCTTCTTCTTTATACATATTTAAATGTAAAACACTTGTAATTGTTTCACATTTATTTAATATACATCACCCCCTTTTTCGTACCTCTGTAGGTAACTCTTTCGTACGACCGAAAAATAAAAAAATTAAATAATGAAACTAATAAACATAAAAGTTAAAATGCTAAATATTATGTAAATAGAAACCGGTTGGTGTAGAAAATAATTAAATGAAAAACAAGTACAAGTGCTATAAACGGAAATATACATAATTATAAATATGTTAGTATAGAAGTCATTTAAAAAATTGTTCACGTTAAAGACGTAAGAATGAACCGACTTCAATATGAACAAGCCACAAATCAAAACATCATCTAAATATTGTCACAAATCAATATATGATTTAAATATAGTATTAAAAAGGTACAAAGTTATGACATTTTCCGGAGGAAAATTCCACCAGAAAATCATTTAGAATTTTTAGAATAATGGTCTGTATATAGAGTTCCGGTTTTTGCTAAACTGGCCTTTACACCTTGCATACAATATAACACAATATTATTATTTTTTATTATAAGATGGGTTAACTCTTGACCTAAATCTTGACCATAAAGGTCAAAGATGAGGTCAACGATGGAGCGAGTTAACCCAGAAAATGCCTATAAAGGCACTGGTACTCCCACGCACCGACGGAACACAGCAAGCTGTTTGGCGTCGGACTTCGGTAGGAGGGTGGTCGCGAACCAGACGGCCCTTTACAGAGCCTACCACACCGCATTCCTTATTGTACTTCAACACAAATAAGGTACGGTTACATTTTATACAAAAAGGTATGTCAGGGTACAAAAGGTGGCCCCATTGCTAAGAAGCAATATCTTATCAGCAACCTTTGGGTGTTGAGAAAAAGTAATAAATTGTATAGATGTGGATGCTTACTTAGAAACTAGTAGGTAGAAGTTTTCTTTTAACCCTCGACAAAAACTAGGAGTGTTATAAGTGTGACCTGTATAATTGTGTTTCTGTGTCTGTCTGTCTGCGGCATCGCAGCTTCCAAATAAAATATTTTTAACAAAAAATTGACCCGCCTTCAAAAAGGGTGAAATAATTTTTTAAAACTATGTTCACGGGTAAAACAGTAAATAGGTGAATTCATAGCGGAATATGGTAAATAGAGAGGAACTTTTTTTTTGACGTCGGCGCCGATCTATTACTCGCATGGCATAATTATATCTTAGTTTTTATACTGCCAAAAAAAACTTGTGCGAATACTTATTTCATTAAACTAGGTCCTGTTCAAACTGGCACCGACGTCAAAAAAAATCTCTCTATTAACCATATTCCTGGAAGTAAAATTTTTGAAATCGGTTTATAAATGACGGAGTTTTGAGGTAACAAACAACAAAAAAAATTCACCCGAATTGAGAACCTCTTTCTTTTTTTGAAGTCGGTTAAAAAATATATTTTAATATTAAATCCATCAGGATAGGCAAAAGACGGAGCCATACAGCCAAATCTACACAAAGACAATAAATATATTCATGTGTCAGTACGATAGTCCATTTTATTAAAAGTCAAGGCTGTTTCATATCTTTACGATCGTAAAATTTTACATTAATCATGTCTAAATGTCATAAAGCGATCAATGCGTACCAAGTGGAGACTTAATGTATATTTTGGTACTATTCAATCGATTTGAGAGTCATTTTGCGCCGTGAGCACGACCCGTGGGACTAAAATAATATTCTTAGCGAAGTTTGTGACATACATTGTTCATATATATCAGAAACGAAATTAATATCAGCTATAGGGTAGGTACTTAGTTTTTTTTTAGCATTAGAAGTGAGTAAATTTGGGTCTTTTGATCCCTTTTGATAGTATACGTTCTTGTGTGGTGAACGAAAAAAATATGTTGCATAAATTATACTTTTCATTTATATGTCTTTAGGTTATAAATGCCCAATATGGCGGTTTATTCATAATTTTAATAATATAACATTACAATTTCAATTTCTACTACGAAATTTAATTTTACCTGGAAAAGTTTACCTTATAAAAGACCTAAAGAAGCAGAGGTTGTAAATATAAAACGGAACGGTTTGGTAGCTTAACACGACAAATAATCTGAAATAGCTTCAACTTTCTTTCCACTCCTCTTAATATATTTCAAAGCAATTAACAGCCATTGTTGTAGAGTGAAACAAAAATAAATCATTTGTGGCACAGTTTGGGCCTTTTAATTATTTTATGTCAAGTACTCTTTCATCATAATTTTTTTGATAGTAAAAAAAAGTTTACTACCACTGCTTCTTTGCTTACACAATTTCAGATGCTAAAAAAATAAAATATAGCTATTTCAAACGACCTTTCACATTTCAGCTTAATTTAACCCTAAAACCCCACTTAGTTAGACAGGCTCTTAATATTAAACCCGGTTAATTGTCTAATTAAAAGTTTTGCCCACAAAAAGTGCACACACGAAACCCATAACCGCATAGGCTAAAGTTTTCCCTCGATTTTCCCGCCCCTAAGGGAGGTTAGACTGAACGGTGGGTGAGCGAGCACCTCAGTAGACTTTGGGGCGCCGAGCCGATCGCCCACCAGTTGCGCGGTAAAGTTCAAGTTCAGCCATTTTGGAACTCGTTTAAAAATAAAAACCAAAAAGATTTTATTTCAATTGTGATTTTAAATTTTCGAACGCTTCGGCGACTGGCTGTTTCTAAAAAGTAAAATAATAATAACTCTAATTATTAAAAAAACAAAATACCCGACTGCACACTAAAATAAAATGTATCCTATGACACTCCCGTAATCAAGACAAATCTAACGATACCTCATACATCAAAATCCATCAAGCCGTTTAGGCTACAGGAGGTCACAAAGGAACAGACATACATACATACTTACATACACTCGAAAAACATTACCCTCCTTCTTTGGCAGTCGGGTAAAAACAAGTGAGTAGCGGTGGAAACTGTTACGAATTTAAAAGTTGAGTGAGGCGTTTTCGAACATTTTGTTAGAAAAGTTTGGTCCAAGTTTTTTGGGAATAAAAGTCAGAAGTTTTCAGGTACGTAAATAAAATATTAGCCATTAAAGTGTTTACCTAACTTGTAAATATTTATTGTTTTTAAATGTTTTTCCTTGCTCTTTTTAAATTGTAGCGTTCACAGGCTTAAGAAGTTTTTACTTTTTAATATCTACGTTCGTTTAGGAAATTCTATGATTCAGCTGTTTTGCAAAATTAAGGGCATAACTCAATAATCCCAAATGATGTTCAAATTGCTACAAACTTACTGATGCGCGAAATGGGATTCGTAAAATTCATTTTTTTAGCTAAGTAGGTACTTCAATTTTATTACTCGTAAAATTTACTAAGCAGATGTAACAAAAAATTTCAACTCTTCTATTTTTCTAGCGATTCACTGTGATATTTTTTTTAATTGTAGACTATAGGTTTTGGATGTCTTCAATGTATGTATTACACGTTTGTAATGTGACAATAAAACTATTTTTGAGTTAATGAGGGCCAAGATGAGTGAATAGGATTACTTTTCTATCTAAATAATAAGATTTATGTGCCCTATGTCACCCGTTGATAAGAGAGTTTTCTATTGGTGCAAGAATCTTCTAAATCGGTCCAGTAGTTTTTGAGTTTGTTCGTTACAAACACACAAATCTTTCCTCTTCGTAATAATAGATGGATTTTAGAAAGAGAGAAACTGTTCACTAAAAGAAAACTATTTTGGTCGGTACTGTGGTATGCAGACCTTCATGGAGGATCGGGCATAACGCAACTTTTTTCTCATTCGGTCATTTCGAAGAAGATAATTCGAATATCAATTTAAAAGGTTTGAAATGGTATTCGATGTCAACATTCGAAATGATTTAAGATCTGGTCTTGCGCCATTCATTGATTATTGTGAATTAATTATAGTGAGCTCGCGGAATAAGTTGTAAAAATACTTCGATCAACTATAGAACTAAAAATACGTTCGTAGGCGTGCAATTTAGCACTTAAATAAGCGTTGCTAAATTCTGTTAACCGTGGACGTGTTGGAAAGAGCAATAAAATTGTAACAGAAGTACAGATTTTGATTATAACCGTGTACCAGAAGAAGAAATAAGTCTTTTAATTATACGCCCCCAAAAGAGTCATTACAGTACTGATGAGATGCACCAGACCTCGGCTAGATATAAAATCATCTCAGCCGCAAGACGTCCACTGCTGGACATGGGCCTCATCTACACTCATATTAGAATCTACACTAATATTATAAAGAGGAAAGATTTGTATTTTTGTATGTAACGAACAAACTTAAAAACTACTGGACCGATTTCAAAAATTATTTCAGATGCTATATCCCTGAGTAACATAGGCTACATAATTTTCCCGAATTCCTACGGGGACGAAGTCCCGAGCGAAATGCTAGTTTAAATATAAATGTATAAATCTAAATTTAAGTATTTTGTTTGAAACCCCGACATTTATAAAAATAAAACACAACAATTTTTAAAAATGGCTGCATTTTGTTATTGTTTAATTTATCCTAAAAGAAATAAATTAAACTACAATAAAAAGACATACTTAAGTCAGTAGACATCGTCTAAGTGGTGGTTTGATCTTTGTAGTAAAGCAGTTAATCTTACTAATATTACAAATGCGAAAGTAACTCTGTCTGTTACGTTTTCACGCCTTTTAACCACTGAACCGATTTCAATGGAATTTGGTACAGAGATAGATTAGACCTTGGGAAAAGACATAGGCTATATTTTATCACACAGCTGTCCACGTGGGTGGAGCCGCGCGCGGGCGGAAAGCTAGTTGCTTATAACTCTTAAATGGCTGAACTAATATTGATCAAACACAGCTACGTAAGAACCATCTCAAACACGTCAGCTATCAAAAAAAACTACATCGAAATTGGTCCATTCGTTTAGGAGATAAGATGCTACAGATAGACACACAGACATACAGATACACGCGTCAAAATTACACCACTCTTTTTGGGCTTAAAAACAATATTATATATAGTGCGTATTGGTTGCTTTGTGGTCGCCGTAGGTATATGCGATAATCTGTGGCAAAGTTTCATATGTATTCTAATGGTTTGTTAAGAGAAATGTATTATTCTTTGTAAAGTGTCATTGATCAATGACAAATAGATGAGAGTTTTAATGAGAGGTTTTCTTTTTGGGTATTAAAAAAAAGTTGTTCCCCAGAGCTCTCTAGATGGCGCTGAACTGACTCCGTTACTAGGTGCCAAAGCCAAAAGGCTTGGAGAAAAACATTTCATCAAATATTATGTTCGTTTGCTTTGGCTTCCGATCATCCTATATTTCTCGCGCTTTTTAATTCAGTTTTATTTGTTCGTTGTTTTCGTAAAATCGCCTTACTACGTGTGGTAGATGTGATATTGATGTGATATGACAATAACGTTTCATTTTATGATCTCAAAATTACGTTCAAGTGAATTAATCAATAATAATGTAACGTTCCGTTCCTTGCAGTAACGTACCTGGTTTAGCGCCATCTATCCGGCGACTAGGGAAAAATTAAAAAAAAATCCCTCATTTCACTACTTGCTTTTAATATAAAAAAACTAAGAAGAAATACTTTGTATCAAAGTGTTTGAAAAATATATAAAAAGAATTAATTTGTGTTAAACAGGACTTAAAGAAATACGAAATTGAATCTAGGCTTTCCTAGCTTAGCGTACCTTGAAAGAATCTCAAGGCGACTACAGCACCTAAATTACGATTTTATGATGCGTAGATAAGCATGACGCACTGCATTAAATCGAAGAAAAAAAAAATACTACGGTAATATTCAGGACATAAACTAGATAAGTAGTTTGCTGAAAACATGATTCAGCACTTTTGCTTCGATAGAAAAAGCTCACAAAGTCACTTCTAAATACCCAATATTGTGTATCATTTTACGATAGTAAAATGCACACAGGAACTTGAATTTAATATCAAAATGTTCGTGATTGAACACTCTCGATAAGTAGTTAACGCATTTTTCGATTTAAGCTGTTACCTTTCCATAAATCCCATTTTTCTAACTTTCGAACATGTTTTTGCGCACGCACGCTTTCGTAGTCCGTAAACTTCGCGTATCGACACTGTTCGCACTGCCGGCCCAGGCCTGTTGAGAGACGGAGATGGCACTATTCCTATGTGTGTTGCCTTTATCGGGTGCTGTAGTCGCCTTAACATATAAAACAAAGTCGGGTTTGTTCGAACACTTACAACTTGAGGACGGCTGAACCGATTTTCATGGTTTTTCATTTGTTGTATTAGTCTCAAATACCAGAATAACTATTTAAAAAATTGGAAAATTGACGAAAATATTCCCTCAGGAACGAAGTTCCGGGAAAATAGCTAGTTTAGAAAATGATTGTCTACACAGCCGTATATAAGCCATCAAATAGGGTGCCATTTTGAAAATGAGTTTTGTTTTCTTCAGCCGCAAAATGGCCACAAAATCACAAGTCATGTTCTGATAATTATAGGAAACAAAACATCGTTTCAGAAAGGGTGATCAATATCTCATTATCTTTGTGCTTTCTATGTTACACAACATGAAATGGCTTTTTTCCTAAACACAATTAAAAATGATTTTTAAATAATCGTGAAATAAACGCACAACCGGTGTTTTAGAGAAAAAAATATAATTAATATTTATAAATTAAAGTCAAGCCAAGTCACAATAGCTTTATTTTATAAAACACTAGCTTTCCGCCCGCGGCTCCGCCCGCGTGTACTTTAGGTTATATCGTGCCCAACTGTGGGATAAAATGTAGCCTATGTCCTTTCCCAGGCTCTAAGCTCTGAACCAAATTTCATCAAAATCGGTTCAATAGTTTAAGCGTGAAAGACGAACAGACAGACAGACAGAGTTACTTTCGCATTTATAATATTAGTAAGAATGTAGGATGTTACTATAAGTCAAAGCAGTAAAGTACAGGGACAACAGCACATCACGCTATCCAAAACTGTCAAATTTCTTCAATCAATTTTCAATGTTATCTCCAAGCATTAGAGTTTACTATCCATTGGGGAAATTTGTCAGTTTGTGGTAACCTGATGTGCCGTTGACTGTACATAAAAGGATCTATTAAACAAACATTAGTTATTTTAAGTTTTCCTCATTTTAAGTGCAGTTTTCCTCAGTTACAAAGGCACGAAGCGACGCCACTAGTTAGTATTTTTAACACCCGATGCAAAAAGAGAGGGGTGTTATAAGTTTAACGTGTCTATCTGTGTATCTGTCTGTGGTATCGTAGCTTCCAAACGGATGAACCGATTTTCGTTTATTTTTTTTTGTGTCATAGATAATTGTATCCCGAGTGTTTTTAATCATGTTTCATGAAAATCTGTTCAGCCGTTTAAAAGTTATAAGCAATCGAAAGTCGAGGGTGATTTAAAATTTTAATTTTAGTGTTATACATACGAGTATATAATCATTTTAATCAAGTGTTTTGGCAGCTCATAATTAAAAGTCAGTCTATTATTTTACAGTCTCAATGATTAATGTAGGTATTAAAAAATACTCCACCGCGTGGTGATCGGTTGAGACTAACACCACCCCATCTCTTTCCGTGGGTGTCGTAAGAGGCGACTAAAGAAGCACAGGTGAGACCTGCCACCTAGTAATCCATCCCAGGCAACGACACTTCATTTTTTTCTGAATCTGAGGTGTCGTCCTATGGTCTCATGCGGTGTGGTAGGCTCTGTAAAGGGCCGTCTGGTTCGCGACCACCCTCCTACCGATCGAAGTCCGACGCCAAACAGCTAGCTGTGTTCCGTCGGTGCGTGGGAGTACCAGTGCCTTTATAGGCATTTTCTGGGTTAACTCGCTCCATCGTTGACCTCATCTTTGACCTTTATGGTCAAGATTGAGGTCAAGGAGTTAACCCATCTTATAATAATAAAAAAAAAACTTTCGCCATTTTTTCGAAAGGGGTGTGTGGGATAAAATCTTATTGTTCTAAAACCGTCATTCTCACCTGCTAGCGGTGCATCCTACCGATCAACGTATGGGGCTCTGATGTATTTCCGCCATTCTCTATTTTAATTTTTATTAAAATACTCTGACATTGGCAAAATTACGACGCCATTTTTTTAGAATTTTAAAATGTGGACACCATTTTTCCTAGAATTGAATTGAAAATAAATGTGTATTTGTGACTGTGAAAACGGAAAGGTACAACTTTCGTGATAGTCGTTAAGGTTCACAATTAGTGTGATGAGCTATTGTAAATAGCTCTTATTGACTACCCCGAAAGTTGTACCTTTTACTAAACTCTCTACCCCTATTGGCAAAGGTGCAGTTTTCCTCAGTTAAAAAGGCGCGAAGCGACGCCACTAGTTAGTATTTTTAACACCCGATGCAAAAAGAGAGGGGTGTTATAAGTTTAACGTGTCTATCTGTGTATCTGTCTGTGGTCTCGCAGACATTTAACTAAGTTACGATTTTTTAAATAGGTGTAAACTGAAAGTAAAATTGTTATGTTTTTTTAATAGTGTTAATTTTTTGGTTTTAAATTCTTGTTTCTTTTTTATATATTCTATTTCCTACGTGAACTAAGTTTGGAAAAAGGTTGTTCTAAATAAAAAAGATATACTCACAAAAAAGTACCGTTCACAATACAAACCTTCGTTTCCTCTAGAGGTTGAAATGCGTTGAAAAAGGATTTCGAGGAAATCCCTAGAGATTTGTCCCATACTTCTAAGTCGGAACATCTTTTACCTTTAGTAGTCATTCTGAAAATACCAAAGACGAACTCGTATGTTATTTTTCTTTCTAACCGACTTCAAAAAAGGAGGAGGTTCGTAATTCGGCTGTTCGTTTTAGTTTTTTTGTATGTTTGTGGTAGCTCATAATTTTCGGCCGATTAAAGAAAAAAACTTTTCAGTTCGAAAGAGTATAGGTAGGCACTTCCATTTAAATTTTAACGCAATTGACCTACCATTTTTTTTAAATCATCAAAAACACATACACTTTATTGTTAGATGACATTCTTTGGTTTGTGGTTATCTGATTATTGGCATTATTTAGGTTAAAGTAGGTTGACATGGTTACCCAGATCTAGAACGCTGCATTTATACTAATACTAGCTTCCCGCCTTGGACTTCGTTCCCGTGGGAATTCGGAGAAATTATGTAGCCTATGTTCATCGGGGATAATGTAGGATTCTAATGGTGCAAGAATTTTTCAAATCGGTCCAACAGTTTCGGAACCTGTTCAATGCAAACAAATAAACAAACATATCTTTCCTCTTTATAGTTTTAGGATAGAGATTTGTCAAGCGTACCCCGAATGAGAAACGGGACCAAGGGTTAGGAAGAAGAAGAAGAAAGAGATTTGTCACCGGAAAATTGTGAAAACGTTATAATTTATCCGTGTGGTGATCGGTTTAGAATAACACCACCCCATCTCTTTCCGTGGGTGTCGTAAGAGGTGACTAAGGAAACACAAATGAGACCTGCCTCCTAGTAATCCATCCCAGGCAACGGCACCTCAATTTACTCTGAATCTGAGGTGTCGTCCTATGGTCTCATGCGGTGTGGTAGGCTCTGTAAAGGGCCGTCTGGTTCGCGACCACCCTCCTACCGAAGTTCGACGCCAAACAGCTTGCTGTGTTGCGTCGGTGCGTAGGAGTACCAGTGCCTTATAGGCATTTTCTGGGTTAACTCGCTCCATCGTCGACCTCATCTTTGACCTTATGGTCAAGATTGAGGTCAAGAGTTAACCCTTCTTGTGATAAAAAATAATAATAATTATAATAATTATAACCTGCAAAATTACAATTTGTCCAGTAAAATCAAAATTTAATGAAACTTAAAAGCGCCGCTTACATGGAATGAGGATAGTGTTTTGGATACTTTCATTGTGTTATTAAAAATTTCTTCAATATTTTCTTGACGCACAATTTGTTTTTTTACTGCCTTGCCCTGTTACTATATCAGCTTGTAATTTACATGCAAAAACAGTGAGCACACATCCGTTTTAATAACATGACCATTTCATGAATAAAACACATTTTATTTGAGTAAACCAATCCGCACGTGTACAGCATAAACAGCTTAACTGTATTATACTGTTTTAACAAAATGGGCTTCAATTCACTCAGTTTATTTCGATCACGGCCTATAATAAACATTATTTTCAAATTAAAACAAAATTGAGTATTCATGTAGCATCAATGATTTTTCATTTATTGAGACGTAGATCAAAACCATTTTCTTTTTATTAAAGCCTGTTATATCTAACTCTAGAAATTGCTTAAATCGCAAACTAGCGGCTAGTTAATAGAATAGAATAGAAAAACTTTATTCAACTAACACGACAACAATACAGATAAAAATAAATCAAACTTAAAATAATACAAAGTGTTAGTCAAAAAGGTGCTGACTCAGCATGTTCTAGTTCTGATTTTTTTATATGTTGTTAGGACCAACATTATAACTAGTATCGTATATCCACGTTTGCAGCTTCGAACAACCTGTACTAAGTTTGCAACACCCAGAAAACAGCAAAATTGTTGAACTTTTTTTGGAATTCTCAATATAAGTCCTACACTATGCGTTGAGTTTTTCTAATTGAGAGTAATTGAGATATTTTTTTGACTGTTAAAAAAACACAGACTTTACTGTCATTAAAAATGATACTGGCTTTGAAAACATTGTTTTTTGTTCTCCTCAATATACAGTGTTTCCCATTTTCAGTTCAACAAAGAATGATGAAATACTTCTCCATATTTTCACGGAAACGAAGCTCAAATCGATTTTTAGTATTGAAAACTACTTGCAGACTGACTCATACTACAATTATATTTTTTCTTTCCCTAAAAATAGTTGTGAGTTATCTACGTTTGTTTACTTTCAGTAGTTTTAAATTTCGTACAGGCATCGTTAAAATAAAATTGGCATTGTAATTGGCATTGTAAAAGCGCTGCCATCGGCATGCATCAATCAGGACGGGATTCTGCAACATATGTGCAATTTCAATGTGCAAGTGACGTTTTTATCGGGGAAAATCTGGAATTTTTCTGCTCCAAATGGATTACGAAGCATCGAGAGTTATGAAAATCTGGAAAATTCAATCTATAGTCAAGAGTGTGTTGACTAAAAGATAAGACAAAAAAAATCTATTAGCCCCGACATTCGATTAGGTACTTTATAAGTTTGAAATGGCTGAATAAATTTTGATCAAATATTACTAAGAACCATCTTGATTACATCAGCTTTCAAATAAAAAAGACGCATCAAAATTGGTCTATTCGTTTAAAAGCTACGGGCTGATAACGAACTGTCATTTTAAATCTTTTTTGTTGGGGTTTAAAATGACGGTTCGTTATCAGCCCATTATACATTGACTAACGGTTAATTTGTTTAGTTGTAGTCAATAAGTCATTTTTGGTTTAAACCAACGCGTAAGCCTAGCAATAAGGCCGCCTTGTTGTACAATATGTTATGTTACCTATATGTCTTGTGTTGTGTATCTTTGTGTGCAAATAAAGTATGTTGTATTGTATTGGCCTGCCGATTTAATAATTAACAGTTGAAGGCCTATGATCACATTGATCAACAAATATCTGACGTATAACCAGAGATTTGATAATGTCATTTATTTTTGTCACTATGCCTGATTGTCTAAAAACCGCGGATTAGGATGTTTTACTGTCATGCGGATTTACTCTCAATCGCGGGCATGCATGAGGGAGCAAAATCGCATGACTGTTTTGCGAGCGGGAGTAAATCCGCATGGCCCTGAAATGACAGTTTTTTTGGTAAAAATAGCCCGTAGCCTACGATTAACCTGTACTAACTACCTGACTATCAAAAAACTGTGGTAACCGTAATAGGTTTGTTGATGGTAAATAAAATAATTGAGCTTTTTTAATTGAGAATTTTATTTTCGTTTGACAATAAAAATGGTGCTGGCTTCGGAAACATTGTTCTCTGTTTACCATTAATATTCTGAACATTTTCAAGTCTCAAAAATGCTTCTAAGAATGAAAAGTCGTGCAAGCAAACAATTATAACAAAAAATACAATATTTTCTAGAAACACGCCCGAAAAGAGCGATAAGATAGGAAAAGAATTGTTTTTCAGGTGGCACCTCGACCTAAACTTTATGAAGGAATGTTTTTTTTCTTTAGTTTTTTTGATTATTGGACATAACATTAAACAAATAGATTGTGCTTTTACCTTGCGTTTCTATACTTTTAATTTTTTGGTGATATTTTTTTTAAAGTTTGTTGAAACTGGAATAAAGAGGTAGTTTATAAAAAAAAATGAACAACAGAAAAAAATATAAAAAATTCTTCAAAATCGGAAGAAATACAAGCTACCCAGGAATCTACTTAAACTTTTATAAACCTACTAACAAGACTAATTCACACCGATTCAAACTAAATTAAGATTGTTTAATTGAATTTAAATTTACATAATGAGCTTACTGTTTCCTCGTGATTGGTACATACGAATAACAAATTAAGTTAAATTCAGTGAATGTCTTTTCAAAATCGTTTCTATGTGGAAATTAAATACAATGTAGTAGAGTGTATAAAGGAAGATGGAACCTTGACAGTGAGACATCATTCTAAATGATTATGTGATAGAATTTTCTTAAGGAAATTTTTCAAAATTCTCATGTGCTTTTCAATTTATCTTTTCGTCATTAATAGTGTTAAGTTCGGGTCTCGTACGTAGTTTCAAATGACGTTGAAGCGACGCACGCTGTGGCGAAAAACTTTCCGCGCGGTACGTTGGAGCGAAATGAAGCGAACGCCACGAAGTCGAACGACACTGAAGCGATCACCATTGTACTACTTATAGGCCTGACTAGTACTATATTTCATTTTTTTTTTCGAGGGTCCCTAATTCGTCGCCAACAGTAAACAAATAAGGGAGCATCTGTGTCTATGTGTGTCCTAACCTAAGGAATGCACGAAGGGTCTGATATTATAAAGTGTTCTATATTATTTTATGCAAGTATAGGTAAACCCTTAGACCCTTAAGTATCTTTTTAATATCAAGTTTGGAATCCCGGCCAAGCGGAGTCAATGCCGGTATTTAATTAAAGAAGAGTGGACACTGGACAACATGAGAAAAAACCTCGTTAATTTGCTTTCAAACGAAATACCAACTTTCACAACATACAAATATTTTATTAAGTACCAATAAACTCGATTTACTCTCTTGAATTCTTCAATAATGGAATATTTCTGTTTGTATCCGTTTCCAATTAATGTTGAGTTGGACGACCATAACCGTTTGGTAATTCGCAAGCCGCGAATTTTTCTCGAATAATATCTTGGCAGGAGTGGAAAATTATCCCTTCTTTCCTAGCGACGAATTATTCACAGATCTCAAAAAAGGAGAAAGTTCTCAATTCGCCTGTATGTTTTTTTTTATTTATTTCTTACTAGCTTTACGCCCGCGGCTCCGCCCGCGTAGACTATAGGTTATATCGTGCTCAACTGTGGAATAAAATGTAGCCTATGTCATTTCCCAGGATATAATCTATCTCTGTACCAAATTTCATCAAAATCAGTTTAGTAGTTTAGGCATAAAAGACGGACAGACATACAGACAGACAGGGTTTTTTTTTCGCATTTATAATATTAGTAAGTATTGTTTGTATGTTTGTTATAATTCCGCCAATTGTTTGCCAAGTGGCAAAATTATTTTTACTCCTGAGGTGGTCCCCACATAAATTTTATCGAAATTATTTCAATAACAAGAAATACTTACACGTTGTATTAAGATGACGCTTTGGTTTGTAGTTATCTGTTAATGATGATGATGATAAGGAAGGGGTCAAATGCACGCAGACAGGCATTATTGGGATTGAAGTCGGTTGATTCATACGTTTTATTCCGTGAACAATTTTATATTATCTAATCTATGTTTATGCATTTTGATATCCTCTCACTTTAAATGATCGAGGCACTAGCTTTAGTTTCAGTTCCTATGTAGAAGAGTGGGATAGATTCTGTTAACAGGAGCACCTGCTCTGTTGTCAGGGTTTAGGTTCCCTTGTTAACAAGGTAGTTACTCTACGGTTTTTATCTGACTGCCAAATTCTGGAACATGATCAAGCGTACCCCGAATTTTGAAACTGGTTGCTACAATAGGAGAAAAAAATCATAACAAGTAAATAGTGTGGTCGCGTTATAACTTACATCTTCCTGTCTGGGATTCTGATGACACTGAGCACGTATCCAATTGATTAGAAATAAATTCTTACCAATAGCTGAAGTATGGGGGGATACGTGTCTTATATTGCTTGCAAGAGAGAGAGAGAGAGAGATGGAACTAGTTACGTGATTACGCGCCATCTTATAAATGTCTGTGCAAAATCACAGATTTTGCCGTATGGTGATCGGTTGAGAATAATTGGTCTGATGGGTGACCAAATCGTCAATTTTTACGATCATTTCCGTGCTTCAGAGGGTACATGAAGTCGGCAGGCCCGACTGTTTTCAACTGAATACAATCGTTAAACCAAGTCAGACGCATTTGGCGGTTTTTAACTTCTGACACCAGGTTTTGTCAAGTTTGCCAGTGTACACTTAAGGGCACGTCAAGCTTGACACTTTGGACTTTGGACCGGCCCGGCATAGTATGGCGCGCAGTATAAATCAGAGCTCAGCTTGAACTAGTAATGTAAAGCGTGACCTGTTCTTGACTGTACATGATTATATCTACACTTGTTCCTACATGGTCATAAAATCGACATATTATCTAAACAGCAATAACATTCCTCATAAAATTGAAACTATGAGAAGGTACGAGTAATAAGCGTACCTACCTTGTTACAAGATACGTGATTGGCAGCGACTTAGAATTTGGAATTTCTGGCAGTTAAACTTTAGTGAATATTAGCAAACTTTGCTTTGAGAAGATATGACGCTTTACAGAACATGTTGGATTATATAACTACTGGGTTTTCGTCTGCTACTTTGGTCGAACAGCTTGTTTTGATTTAGAGTAAATGCTGTAATTGCTAAGCTTAGCAGTTTGGTTAATCGGCGATTGCAGTTTTTAGATAATATTCAGCGATTATTATTTTTTTCATCGTTTTTGAATTGTCATATAAAAAACTTATACTTGTCGATATTTTTTTGCATTGACTCCGAAATGTGAAGTTTAAGATGTTCGAGTATGTGTTGCTAAATCCCCCAATCGATTTGTATAGTTTTTATTGTGAGCCGCATAAAAAGGGGGCTGAAAGTTAGCCAAAATAATTAAAACCCTTTTCCCTTCGCACCTTAGTCACCCCACAAAAGTATAGATTAATACAGATAACAAAACACACTTAAATGCTCACAGTTTCTTTATACCCTGGTCCATTGTGCATTTGGACCATTAGTTCTGTTCTTATCAAAAGTCGATCTCTGCCTTCCCTCACCGGTTTTACTTACTTTGACACTTTTATCGCATTCCACGAAGTGACTGTGCTATTAATTTCAAAGAAAGTTAGACAATACAAAAGCTTTATAGCTGCTAAGGATAAAATTACAGAGTGGCCAATTTTTTTTTTTTCCTTTCTTCTTTATAATTGTTTTTTGACAAGTTAAAAAAACAGATAGGCGTGATAAAGAAACTTACAATGTTCCAGCTGCCAACTCTTCCCAGGCAAAATGAGTAGAAGATCATCGGACGCCGATATTGTCCGGTGCTGCGGTTCATAACTTTGACTGTAGTATCTTGATTTGTTAACAAAAGTCGCAGGGTATAATACGCTGATACCACATCCTCTTTGTTATACTAAATTATTATGGTAAAGAGCAAACCCATCATAAATAGGTACAGTCAACGGCACATCAGGTTACCACAAACTGTCAAATTTGCCCAATGGATAGTAAACTCTAATGCTTGGAGATAAAATTGAAAATCGATTGAAGAAATTTGACAGTTTTGGATAGCATGATGTGCTGTTGTCCCTGTACATAAAAAATAAAATACAGCAGCGCTGTTCGGACCGCCGCGCCGGCAGCGATCATAGCTAACATGGACGCGTGACGTAATTTTTACCGATTTCAAAAAAGGAAGAGGTTCTATGTTCGACTGTATGTATTTTTTTTTATGCATGTTCACCGATTTCTCCTCCAATTATGGACCGATTTTCAAAATTATTTTTTGTTCGAAAGAGTATACTCTACAGGAGGTCCTATATAAATTTTATCGAAAATGATTCTAAAATCAACATAAACAAAAACTACTACAAACCAGAACATAATCAAAATAAATGAGTGACATTTTCGTTTGTGGTTATCTGCTAATAGGCATTGTAGTCTGCAAAAAATACTAGTTATCTACTTTGTACGAACTGTTGTTGGGATTGAAGTCGGTGTTTCATATGTTTTTAACGTGGAAAATTATGTCGTATGTATCTCGTGCTGCCCTCTCGTTCTACTGCATAGCGTCAGTAAGGAACGGGTAGAACAATATCGACAAAACAAAATTATGTTACTCATCTGTGGATTTTATTAATTTTTTAACCGACTTTAAAAAATAATGATTGTTTGATTGTATGTTTGATTGTATTATATATTTTTATCTTTTTTATTATATATTTATATATTACTAGCTTTACGCCCGGGACTTCGTTCCCGTGGGAATTTTGGAAAATTATGTAGCCTTTGTGTTAATCCAGGGTATCAGTTACCTCCATACCAAATTTGATCAAAATCAGTCCAGCCGATCTTGAGTTATAAGTGTTGTAACAAACACGACTTTCTTTTATATATATATAATAGATAGATATAGGTATAGATATAGATATAGATATAGATATAAATATAGAAAGAAGATTTAACTTGGCACCGAATTTAAATAAGGTCTTTATTATTCGTTTTTTTAAGTTGGTAGGTATGTATGTAAATCCTTTATTCTACAACAAAATTACAAAGCAGACAACAATGATTAAACAACATAAAGTGACATTTGGTTCAAAGGCGGACTTATTCCACAAGGGGATCTCTTCCAGTCAACCTTCTAAGGTAAGAAGAAATCCTGAGTAGGCGGGACTTTATACTGCTGTTTTGTTTTTGAAATCGGTTTAGTTTTTTTTTCTAAAAAGTTCACTTTTATGTCTATGATCTATGGACAGAAAATTACCAAATTCAGTTAAACGGTGAAACCAAAAAGCCAGAAGCTGTAGCTGGCAAAAAAATAACAAAGTTTCGTCTGGATAACTTCAACCCGGATCAAGTCAGAATCATATTGCAAAAGCTTTCAAATTCGTTAACTTTTTTACAGAATACAAAAGAAGTCAAACATAAAAGAATTTGTGAGGCAAATATGAAAAGGGTATTCTTTTGTGAAGTAACTTCAGTCAATATTCCGGTAATATAAATAGATTTAAGGTTGCTTCTTTGCATTTAATTTTTATTTATAAAGAACTAGCTAATCCCCCCCGAATTAAACCCGGTTGTGTGACATACTAGCTTTCCGTACGGGACTTCGTTCCGGTAGGAATTCGGGAAAATTATGTAACCTATGTTTTTTTTATCAGCCCATATACCGAGAGGCATCCTTTCGAAATACGAAAGGGATTTAGGCCATAGTCGATCACAGTTAATCGTGTCATCGTGATGTTTTTCTTCACCGCTGAGCAAGTGATAATCAATAAAAAATGTGACGAGGATATTTCCGATTTAGAATATGTTTTGTGACTCATTATTAAGTTATGAATAAATAAATAAACAGGATAAAAAATCCATATAAAAATCTGAAAAGACGAATTTATTGGTACAAGCCCGCATCAGAACTTAAACCCGCAACCTACCGGTTACAAATCTGACGCATTATAAAGTGCGCTATCACTGCTAACAACTTATGTTACTTAGATATAATTTAGCATTCTTATAATAAAAGAAATTGGTGAAAAAATTCCACCGTCTACTAGAAGCTTAAAATAATATATGCTAGACACGGAAAAGGCGACGGAGACCCGCGGTAAGCTATATTTTCTGTTTATTGAAGAAAACTTTGAAATGTAACAGACTATATTACCCATAGACATTGAAACAAGTTAGTGACACTACATTTTCCATTAATTTCGATACCATTAATATCATAAAAAGAATGATAAAATAATTAAAACACAGCCTGTAATTAAGGCTTTGGTAACAACGAAGACACTCGTGTTTTAAGATAGATTGAGCTAATAAGAACGAACGTGAAGAAATAAATAATTAACCAACTTCAAACAACTCGATAATAATTGCTCAAAAAGAAAGTTTTTTAACGAAGGTTTATATAATTTTTTTTATTAAAACAGACAGAATATTATTAAATGTACAAAATATAAACTCAGTCAACAAACAATAACCCTAGAATACAATCATTTTTATTATATAGAAAACCTCCCCAAAATCTCCGGTGCAAAGGTGTTGAAAAAAACCGGCCAAGTGCGAGTCGGACTCGCGCACCGAAGGTTCCGTACAAACCTGTAGGTATATAAGTAAAAGTTAAATTTAATACCTCCAAGGCTTTCATGAGGAAAGGAGTAGTAAGTTTACAATTATTAAAAATATTTTTATTATCCCATGCGCGATTGTTTACGGTGCTTGCGATAGTAATCTCGTACACCAGGTGTACATTTAGCGCGCGAAGGCTTAAATGATGTAACTAAAAATTTACGGTTTTCGCAATTTTTCCTTTATCTGTGCTATAAGACGTTGCTTCGTACCAAATTTCAAGATTCTGAGTTCACGGGAAGTACCCTATAGGTTTTGATTCCCTTGCGAGTGTCAAAAATTTGCGGAAATTTGCTACATAAACGGCTGTATCTTTTGATTGCGTTGGCTTAGAAGTTTGATTTTTTCACAGCTCTAATGGACAGCAGACATGAGTATTTGATATAAATTCCAGCTTAATACCTTTACGCGTTCCTGAGAAAAAGGGTCATCACAGACAGACAGACGGACGGACAACAAAGTGATCCTATAAGAGTTCAATTTTTTCCTTTCGAGGTACGGAACCCTAAAAATCGATGAAATATGAAAACAGTTATAGCAACATTTACTAGGCGTAGAAGCGTGGGCAGACAACCAATGAGATGGGCTGACGATTTTGCCAGGATTGCAGGAAAGAACTGGATGCGAAAGACTCAAGATCGCAGAGAGTGGAGTACAATGGAAGAGACCTACACTCAGCATTGGGTGGCCATAGGTTGAAGAAGAGAAGATTGAAATCCTCTTATGGCGTGAATGCATGGATCATAGGTATGGATGGATGGAGTTTTAGGTTTGTTCTCATGCTGCATTAACTATTTGTCTATCAATATAACTTTTATTGCTTCTCATGCGACGGTTGAGTGAATAATTTTCCACGTTAAAAACGTATGAGTCACTAACTTCATTCCCAATAACCTTGTATTTTTTGCAGACTACAATGCCTATTAGCAGATAACCACAAACGAAAATGTGACTCATTTATTTAGATGATGTTCTGGTTTGTAGTATTTTTTTGTTTTTGTTGATTTTTTTAAAAGCGCTGAATTATTTTCGATAAAATTTATATAGGACCACCTCTAGAGTATATTCTTTAAAAACAAAAAAGAATTTTGAAAATCGGTCCATAATTGGCGTAGAAATCGGTGAACATACAATAAAAAAAAACATACAGTCGAACATAGAACCTCCTCCTTTTTTGAAGTCGGTAAAATCATGCACATTTATATAGATCAGTGTGTTTTACAAAGCATCATCAGGGACTAAATGAGACATCCTTACCAAGTATATACTTATCTCTATCTATGATTACCTCTGTCTCCTTCTACCTCAACAACCAGGCTATAAATTGCACAGATTACGAAAATTGGATTTTATCACCAATCCCTGAATCATTCGGTAATATTTCGTGCGAGAAATCACGCCCGTTAGAACATAATTTATGGGGTGCTTATTACTGACTTGTGCGAAAGAGAAAGGTATATTGAGCTGTGTACGTGCTCTTCCGGTTCCGGTATGGAGGCTGTACAATAGTGGTCATGAAAAGATTAACTTCCGATTACTTTTGCCAGTTGGTTTGCCTGAAATTTTAGTTTCAGCTAATTAAGGTTTTGTTTGTTTAAAATCTTCAATTTGTTATTTTTACACGTTGTTACAATTTCACTAGCAAAATATTGCAAAAAAAAAACACAATAAATCTTCATAATTTTTTTATTTAAAATTAAACTTGAATTAGTTATTTTATACTAAGTTTCTTAAGGAGCTATATAGCTAATTATATTGTTTAAGATTTTCGCAAACAGATAGGACAGGAGAACGGCATGCTAGCACGGACCGCGACAAACTCGCGCATCACGACACTCAGATGACGACTAAACTTTACTTTGATTATGCGAGAGTGTCGTGAGTAGGGTATTATTGGGCATTCTAATTCACTTTTTTCAAAAACCAGTTCACTTCACTCCGTTTGCTCCACTTCGTTCCGCACTCCGTTTCGTGAACTGGTGTTTTAAAAAAAGTGAATTAGAAAGCCCAATAATACAATTATGAAATGAACCTATGCTAACACTTACCACATCAAACGGCAGCGAATGCGTTTCCTCCCGGCGGCCCGTTCCCATTTCCCATACAGCAGCAACAACAATAATTGTCTATTTCTATGTCTTATCACTAATTTTGCGAGAACACTTTTTGCGGAATCGTTATTTTCATAAAAACTGGAAATATTAGGTTTTAGTCACAAATTTCGCGAGATGTATGACTATAAAATTTAAAATGATAATTTTCATTAGAGAAACCAACTAAATCGTATTACACATTTACGAGATTTTCATACTTGAATGAGGGTTTCTGATCAATCAAAACTGGATCCTAACGTTAATTGTTGAGGCTTTTCAACTGACCAGAACTGGTTCCTCTCAAATCAAAACCCCATGCTTTCCTCTCAATTTTAGTTGTTTTTTCTAAGGAAAACTGAATTACGTAAATACCTTCTATGTCAGGTACTAAGCACATTTTCAAGGTTTACATAATTGAATGAGGGTCTCCCACCAGTTGAAACTGGATCCCAACTTTACATGTTTAGGCTTTTCAACTGACTAGAGCTGTTTCCTCTCAATAAAAACCTTGTGCTTTTCCCACCCTAGACAAGTACTTACGCGTAAATATTAGGTTTTAGTCACAAATTTCGCGAGATGTATGACCATAAAATTTAAAATCATAACTTTCATTAGAAATACCAACTAAATCGTATTACACATTTACGAGATTTTCATACTTGAATGAGGGTTTCTGATCAATCTAAACTGGATCCTAACGTTAATTGTTGAGGGTTTTCAACTGACCAGAACTGGTTCCTCTCAAATCAAAACCCCATGCTTTCCTCTCAATTTTAGTTGGTTTTTCTAAGGAAAACTGAATTACGTAAATACCTTCTATGTCAGGTACTAAGCACATTTTCAAGGTTTACATAATTGAATGAGGGTCTCCCACCAGTTGAAACTGGATCCCAACTTTACATGTTTAGGCTTTTCAACTGACTAGAGCTGTTTCCTCTCAATAAAAACCTTGTGCTTTTCCCACCCTAGACAAGTACTTACGCGTAAATATTAAATTACACAATCACAAATTTCGTGAGATTTCACGTAACTCCACAATCATGATTTTCTTGAAAATGCAAATCAAAAACGATATCGGCACACATTACAAAGATTTTTAATATTGAATGAGGGTTTCCGGTCAATCAAAACTGGATCCTAACATCAATTGTTGAGGCTTTTCAACCGACCAGAACTGGTTCCTCTCAAATCTAAAACCTGGTGCTTTTCCCACGCTTTTGACTGTGTTTTCAAACGAAAACGAAATGTAGAAACCGACGCGGTTGGAGTTACGAATACACTAACGCTTTGCAGCTATGCTTCCCGAATCTGATTAGTAAGCATTTGAGTTACTATTTACAATAAAGGTTGTCACACACCACATGCGAGCGATAATTTATCTTCTTCACGCTTTTGTTTCACAGATTTTCATTATTTCTGTTTATTTTCTACTAAAATTGAATTTGTGTAAACACTATAATCGTATATTAACATGTTCAATAATAGTTATTTTTAACAATTCAGTGGATTATCATTAGATAACAAACATTATTTAAAATCTCTTAATCAAATAATACCATTTATTGTCTTACGTAATATCAACAAAATAATCTCTAGATGTTTAACTACCTATTTATGATAATTGTATAAAAAATAAATGTCACTAGTATTTTAAACATTTTCAATCAAACCCCCACTAAACCTTTTTTAAATATATACTAATAAAATAATTATTTTTTTCCTAATCATGATGAATATAAAAAATATATTAAAAAATAGCTTTATCTTAGTGTATCCCAGCTTTATCTCACAATTTAGTTCCCAAGAGTCACCGAGAGTTCCACATACTCGTAAGTATTATAGCTTTACCTGTAGATTAAATTACTAAGACGTTGCAGTTAGTCTACAAACCCGCAGGTGGACAAATAAATAATAAGACTCAGTTCACATAAGTAGTGAATACAGATATTTCAAAGAGGGTAGGCAGGGAAATTTAAGACAAGAGAACATTTTATTTTTGTATGTAGTTTTATTCAACTAGTAAAAGGGTATGTTAATGGAATTTACACGTTTGAAGATAATGAAATTAGTAAAACAACCACGCATACAGATATTTTGAAAAGGGTAGGTAGAGAAATTTAAGACAAGAATACATTTTATTTTTAATTTTATTTTTAATAGTATTATTAAACTAATAAAAGTCGAATTTACTTTTCACAAATCGAAAATATTTTTTTTCTTACGAACTTATTATAATGTATATTGTATCCTACTGTCAGCTACTGTTTACTGTTGTCATCTAATGTCCACTATTGTCAAGTATTGTCTTGTTTTCTCCGAAATGCATGATGTCAAAATAATTCTCTGAATCAAACTCATGGAAATATCTTTTTGAAATAGGTATATAAAGTTATGTATACGTAAAGGTTAAATGTAATGCAGAACGTTTTTTGTAAGTTTCATAATTGTCATTATAGGATGAACGTGCCCTAAGTCGTATTAGTCGAATGAGAACTAAGTATCAGATTCTTTTCCACGGTTCATGGGAAAGTAGTGATTTGCTGTCGCAAACTATTTCTAACAGCAGAAGTTACTTTTGCTGACTTTATTAATTTTCAGGGATAGTAAACATTACACGGTTTTATAAATTTTAAAAACCTAACATTTTGTTCTAACATAATGTTTGCATATTAATTATTTATTAAAGACATTTTTAAATACGTAAGATACCAAAATTTACTAATATCTATCTATCTATATAATACAAGAAATTTATAAAAAAAAATTGTTTTATTTTTTCACTGCAAAACATGTAACTTTTTAATTTTTAGGTTTCCCGTAAATACTTACTAGTAAATACATACTATTAAGTTTGGTACCTGTACAACCAATAAAATGTAGCAATATTATTATTTTTTTCCATGAGTTTGCGATCCCTGACAAATTTTGCTTACTACGGAGAAATTACAGGATAAATACCACAAATTAATTTCTTAAATTCATTCACTTTGTGTAAAGCTGTTCGTGCTTCCGAACCTTTCGCTCGTGCTTATCAAGTGTCGTTTAATTTCAAGAATACTGTGCTGTGGTGCTGTGCGCTAATTTCAACAAAACTTCATTTTATGCGGATCCCGTGCATCAGAATAATGTATGTAAGTTCGAATTAACTTAATTTTCAAAATACCTTCCTAATTTTATTTAAATGTTGAGTAAAGTGATTTAGTTTGATTTTCTTTTTTTAACCCTGTCATAACCGATATTTTCAATTTGTTTTTTTCTATTACAGGTCTGAATCAAACTACAAACGTACCAAACACGAGAAGGCTGAGACCGACTTCTTCGATTCAGAAGACGAGGGTGCAAGGTAAATATTTTACTCTACTTAAAGCAAATTAATGTTTTAGTTTATACGATATTTCCCTTTACCTTAATGTTTTTTTAGTTGTCTCTCTTATTTTCTAAACACCTTCATAAACCGTGATCACAAATTACTTATGTTGAAATTTTTTAAATTATAAATCGACTTTTCTAAGTTTAAAGACTAATATATATATATATTTTTTTTTCTCAGTGCTAAGAAGAAAAACAAGCCAGGCCCGAAGCCCCGTGCTTCCAAAGCAGCTACCCCGTCACGCGCACCGTCCAAGTCGCAGTCAGAAGATCCGGCTAGCTGGCTGTCGGACAGCGAGGACGAGACACAAGCACGACAGAAGGCGCAGCAGACGCCGTCCATTTACTCAAAGCGCGTGGCTGATGGTACGATACGGAGAAAAGCGTTCCTTAGTGGTAGTTTAATTGCGGAGTTACGACTCTACAACTGCGCAGAAATAAAAGATCTCGAGGGATTGGATAGGTGCGAGAAAGCGTTCGTATGGCTCCGCTATCAGGGCGATCAACAAGATCCCGAGTTTTTATTATTGAAAAAGTTTATTAAGGGGGCTAAAGAAAAGTTTACTGAAGAAGGAACGTTTTACCAAGCAAAAAAGAAAAAGTAGGTAAAAGTTACACCTTGTTCGATTCGAAAATACTTTCTTACTAGATTTAATTTTTTATTTTCTGGATTTAAGATTTGCGTGGTAAAGCGTTCTTTTCTTTATTTTAATTTTATGGTTAAATATTATTACGTATGCGGGTATATTCTTATTTTAGTACATTTTATTTAGTAGTGTAGGTATTTTGTGTTAGGATTAGGATATATTACTTGTGCGTTGCTTATAATAGTCTTAAGGTTTTGGTCAATAAATCAATATTTTAATCGTTTTAAGTTTATAATTTACAGTCTAATTCTGTTAGATAGGTAACTAAAACAATCTTCACCCGCTTGTTCAGACAATTCTTATAATGACACATTCAATATTTTGTTCAGTTTGCGATATTTCGATTAAAAGTAAAGTGTTCTCTGCTCACCTTAAAAGTATTTTGCATAAAGATAATAGTTCAATCAATGAAAGTGATGGCATTGACAAAATTAGTAGCGCTTTCCGTGCACGTATTGCATCATATCGTGTACGAGGTGACGAAGCGAACCAACCGCTACCACCAAATGAATTTTTGTTTAATATTCGTAGACATGTACGCAAACTCCTTACTACTCGCGTACAAACTCATACAAACTTGAAAGTCAATTTTGAATTGTTCGCTGAATTTTCTTTACCCAAAATTCAAGACAAGGTTTCGATTAAATCTTTTGCCACAGAAAATATAATTTTGCATCGAAATTTCGACTTTAAAACCTTATATTATAAAGTTATTGAAAACATTAGTAGAAAAGTGGAAGAGTTTGAAGAAAAAGATAGTGGCTGGGCCTTTATTCGAAACCTTTACCTTGAAGTGAATATGAACAAATACAATCCGATGAGAGCTTCCAGCTTTATCGATTTGCCTAAAAATATAAAGAACAAACGTGCTTGCATTAATATTAGAAACGCTGACAACTTTTGTTTCCTATGGTCGATAATGGCTGCGTTATTTCCAGTTAAGAACAACGGTCACCGTACGTCTTCGTATCCACACTTTGAAACCGTTCTTAATACGAGAAACATGTCTTTCCCTGTAGGATTCTCAGATATAAAAGTATTTGAAAAAAATAATCCAAAGATAAGTGTGAATGTTTACGGTCTCAAAAATAATAAAAATATAGTAGGTCCCTTGTACAGAAGTGAATCTCGAAAAAAACATCACATTAATCTTCTGTTTTTAGAAGACAATAATCGTTCTCATTACTGTCTTATTAAAGATTTGCCTAAATTGCTTCGTCAACAAGTAACAAATCACCATGCAAAGTTATATTTTTGTGATGATTGCATTTTATTTTTTGATACTTTAAAAAAATTTAAATCTCATACTTGTGGGCAAGTGAAAACAATTCTGCCTGAGGCAGGAAGTTTTATTCAATTCAAAAACTATGAACGAATGCAGGATATGCCCTTCGTTATCTATGCTGACTTCGAATCTCTGCTGAAGCCCGTTGAAAACAATGCTGATAACACATCTAGTTGTACAACATCTTTACAGCAACACGTGCCAGCTGCTTTTGCTTATTATATAGTTTGTTCATATGATAGTTCACTTAACAGGTATGTTACTTATCGAGGACCAGATTGTGTTGCAAAGTTTTTACATTCACTTCAATCCGATGTTACGAAAATCTATGAAATATTACAAACCCCTGTGCCAATGACATTCACGGAAGAGGATTTGATTAATCATACTAACGCTGACTTATGTTTCCTTTGCGATAAAATACTATTTGACGATAAGGTTCGAGACCATTGCCATCTTACGGGACGTTATCGCGGAGCTGCTCATTCGTATTGTAATATCCGATTTCGCTTGCCTAAACTGATCCCAGTATTTTTCCACAACTTGTCAGGATACGACTGTCACTTATTTATAAGGGAATTAGGTGAGTTAGACGGTAAATTAAAGGTAATCGCGAAAAACAAAGAAAATTACATTTCATTTACAAAATTTTTTCAAGTCTATGAGGATAGAATACCTGTTCGCTTCGTAGATTCGTTTAAGTTTTTAGGTACTAGTTTAGAAAAACTTGTGTCTAATTTGAATTCAAATGATTTTATTCATTTAAAACGCTTTTTTCCCTCAAATGTACAATTTAATTTGGTGAAACGCAAAGGGGTGTATCCTTATGAGTATATGACTAGCTGGGAACTCTTTGAGGAAGTTAACCTACCACCACGTCATTGCTTTTACAGTACATTAACTAATGACATTATTTCTGAATCGGACCATGAACACGCACGAAATGTTTGGAATCAGTTTAAAATAAGGAATCTCGGAGAATACACCGATCTATACCTCAAGTCAGATGTATTATTACTTGCGGACGTATTTGAAAACTTTCGCAAAACGTGTAAAGTTAATTACAAGCTAGATCCCGCTTTTTACTTAACAGCTCCTAGTTTGAGTTTCGATGCTATGCTTTTAAAAACCGGAGTGCAATTAGAGCTTATTAATGATTTGGAAATTATAAGATTAATTCAAAAAGGTATTCGTGGTGGGATTTGTTTATGTTCCACTAGACATTCAAAAGCAAATAATAAATATTTGCCTGAGTACAATAGCTCACAAAAAAACAATTATCTGATTTACATCGATTGCAACAATCTATACGGGTACGCTATGTGTGCTTATCTACCATATTCCGATTTCAAATTGCTCAACGAAGAAGAAATTAATCGTATAAATTTTTGCAATATTTCTTTAGATGGTGACTATGGTTACATATTGGAGGTTGACATAGAATACCCAGAACATTTACATGACCTTCATAACGATATACCATTTTGCGCACAAAAGTTTGCACCACCAGGTTCCAAAACTCAAAAATTAATACCAAATTTGTACGACAAGTTCCACTACGTAATTCATTTCGTTCATTTGCAGACTTGTTTGAAACACGGGTTGAAATTAGTGAAAGTGCATAAGGTGATTGAATTCAAACAAGGACCATATCTAAAAGAATATATAGACATGAATACAGAATTGCGTAAAAAAGCTAAATCTACGTTTGAGCAGGACTTTTTCAAATTATTAAATAATAGCATTTTTGGTAAAACTTTAGAGGACACAGAAAAACGAGTTGATATAAAATTAGTTAATCAGTGGACTGATACTAGGAACAAAACAAAAAAAAATATTACTGCAGAGCAACTAATCGCACGTCCTAATTTCCATAGTGTTTCAATTTTTACAGAGAATTTTGTAGCTATTCAAATGAAACCTGAAACTGTTACCTTAAATAAACCTATCTATATAGGTTTTGCGGTTCTCGAAATTTCTAAAAGTCACATGTTCGATTTCCATTACTCTGTCATGAAACCTTTTTATGGCGAAAGACTGAGATTGTGTTATACAGACACAGACAGTTTTCTTTATACTATAGATACGGAAGATTTTTATAAAGATTTGAAAAGTCATTTTTTACAATATTTCGATACTAGTAATTATGATATAAACAATTGTTACAATATACCTTTATTGAATAAAAAGGTACCAGGTCTCTTTAAAGACGAATTGGGTGGGACCGTTATTTCGGAGTTTGTGGGGTTAAGGTCAAAGCTCTATTGCATTAAAACACAACAAGACGAATTAAAAAAAGCAAAAGGTGTACAAAAGAACGTTATAAAACATGTTCATTTTTCAGATTATAGCAAAGTTTTAATGGAGAATAAGCTGATTCGTAAGAAAAATATAATTTTCAAATCACTTAAACATAAAATATTTACACAAGAACAGAATAAGATTGCATTGTCAGCAAACGACGACAAGCGCATTATTTTGAAAGACCGCATTTCAACTGTTTCTTGGGGACACTGTGATACTTTATCCTAAAAATGACAACTGTAACGAAACTTTATAATTCACCATGGCCGAGAGCTACCTGACTGATTGTGTCATTTCAATGCGAGTGTATACACACGACAACGGTATTAATATAAAATCTGGACTTTGGGTTTTAAATGATTTCATGCCTCAACTTCATATTTTCAACGAGGAAGAAAGTCTATTTTTCTCTATTAATGAGTGGAATCTAGTGTGTGAGATGTTAAATAATGGTTATTCTTTTGGCACGGTGAAATTTACAGATAAAAAGGCAGCGTTACAAACTTTAACCGTGTTAATATATAGTGATAAACGTTGTTCTTTACAATTTGGTCATCTCGTAAGCGAAGCGATTTATCATTTTATTGACTGTATTAAATTGAGAGTATTCCAACTTGAAAACGAATATGTTGAAGCAATTAATTTTGTTAAAAAGGTAGAAAGCAATTTGGATTTTAACTGTTTGTCAGCTTTTCAAAATATAAATAATTATTTAATTTGTTTCGCCAACCCCCTTTCCTTAATCGAGCTAGAAATTGTAGCTACAGCCAGTGCATATTTTATAAGGATTTTGTAACAACTAAGTATGTTAGATAGTAAGTTAAGAAATAAGTATTAGTTTTAGGTACTAAGTTTAATGTATTGATTTTATTTTTATATCAATAAATGTAGCTAAACTAAATGTTTTATTTATTTTATTTAAATACAATTACCTACCATTATTTGACTAGAAATACAAAATAATGTACCTGCATACTAGTAATTTAACATGAACGTGTTTGAACATGTTCTAACAAATTCTGACATCTACTAACAATAACAATGAGGTGTTATGTTCTCTAGTTTTAAATTACTGGTAAGTAATACTAGCACAGCAAAAACGAATCGAAACGTGAGATGAAAAATTGAACAAGTTTCAACATGTTCAAATAAATATCAGGAACAAAGGAGGTGTTATATTACATGACTCCGTTTTATCTATTGTGTTGTTCATTTACGTTTAGTTCTTCAAGCAAAGCAGTGCATAGCTTTAAACATGAGTGAAAAAGTCGATCTCACATCCTTCTTGTGCGTGTATCGAGACGATAAGACTCCACGTTTTGGAGTTAAGGTGGAGTTATCTCAATTTGAAGACGATGAGAAAATTTGCCGTACAATTTTGAAGAGCAATTACATCGTGCACGATGAAGACGATCCGGTGCTCAGACAGTTGGTGCAGCTGCTTTATCACGTGTGCAAGGAGTTGGGAGAGCGATCGGAGTTTGGACTATAAGCTGGTAAGTATATAAATATATTTTGATTTTGTGTTGTCCGTTTCGAACCTCATAGTACAAGTTAATTAAAATCTTATTTTCTCTTTTCCAGAAACTGCAGTGCTACAGGAAACAACCTCTGTTGCAGCCTCTATAGTATTAAGTTAGTTCTACTATTTGTAATTTCTTAAGTTATTAAAATTGTTTAGATTGTAAATAAATAGTATCTACTTAGGAATAATTATACTTTTTTATTGTTTCATCGTATCAAATGATAGTAAATACAATAAAATATGCATTTTGACGTTATGTAACTATTAAGAGTAGTTTTGTTAAGATGAGTTAAAATAAATAAAAGGCTATTGTTTTATAAGTACGTAATTTATTAAACTTAAAAATAAAAACTAGTTAAAAAAATTAAATTGATCTATATTATTATCTTCATACCACTTTTTAATACATAATACATTTTTTAAAGAACATTCTTTTAAATGAATTATACAATTAAATTTTGTAATATCTTTGCAGTACTTATTATGAAGACTTGCAATATTAGGACAGCCTTTACTACCTATATCGATTATGTTACAATTTTCGCATATACATTTTATCCATTTTATTTTTTCTTCTCCTTTAACAATAATATTTTTGTTTTGTAAATGAGGTTTTATCACTCTTTCAAATTCCCTAAAGTCGATGTATCCTTCACTCCAATAAATACCACGGTTCTTTTCTAACCACAACACACGTTTCTTTTCTTCTTTTGTTAATTTGACATATGGATATGGAGGTTTTATTAAAAATACTTGAGTGTGTTCTTCAGTGGCAATAGCACATTCTTTAATAATGAATTCATTTTTTAAGTTTTTAAAACCTTGTACATCCACAATTATTGCATTCATGATATCTTTTTAACTATACTGCTCAAAGGTTTGTATTCTATCAAGCAATCGTTAAAAATAAGACAATATGCAGAAGTTTGATCAGGAATTTCAGTATCACACTCTATTTCAATGCGCACGTTGACAACAGGTCCTGTTTTTATGTTATCGTTTTGCCTGGAGCAGTCAATTACAAATAGAGGTGCTATATCTTTAAATTGTTGTACCGTTAGAAGCGGTTCTACTCTTTCACGACCGTAGTACGACTGCTGAAATCTCGCATACTGTTCATATAATAATGCAATTCTGTCTCCTACAAAACTAATGTCAAGACTTTCGTACGGAAAGTATGTAGAATTTAGATACACCTTTACATCTCGTAAGTAACAGTGATCAAATCTTGACATATCAGCACTTGCATTATTTTTCCGGTTAGTTTGCAATGCTAAGACTACAAACCGTGGCTTTTCAATTTGAGAAGATGTTTTAATAGACCAAGTATGCTTTGTTGTTTTAGGTAATAAAGGATACTCATATAAATCCCAATTTCTAAAGGCTAGTTGAATTGGGCGATCTTTATCCAACAAGCGCAGTAAATTGACTTTTTCCTTATCAGACACCTTGACATGTGGAACTCGCCATACAATTTTATTCATAACAATATCACTCACTACTTCACCGGTGTTAAGTTTCAGAGCATTTAAGTTGGTGTTACTGCGTAGAAGAATAAGTTCATGCTTACAGTTTATTATTACTTTCTTATAATCTTCAGCGAATCCTAGTATGTTACTTAGCGGAATAGATGCTGAAAAGTTTCCATGGTGAATATTTTTGTTACCCTCTATATCCCACCCCCATGCTTTAGACATCCGAGACTCGCTATCGTTCATTGACAGAATGGATTTCAAAGTTGTAGTAATACCTGCATTTTTAATTTTATCAATTTCAATCCCATTCAATTCGTATCGTATATCTTGAAAAAGATACATTAACGGATTGTTAGTAAAATGTACAGTATCAAGACTCTTCTGTGTATCACCTTTAACAACTCTAACAATGCCTTCTAAATAAAGAGTGCTGGCTGATGGTAAAACATATAAATCCTGCTGATTGATTGCAATCCGAATTTCATCATTTCTGTTAAAACTAGTAACATACGGTTTGTATGAATGAAACTCGATACCTTCAATTGAGTTATCATAGTTAGGTGTGCTAGTAAGATTTAATATGTTCATTTTAGTAGACCTAGTAATTGAAGAAATTTCCTGTTTTCTTTAGTTAACTTATGCTTCGTTTTTGATGTTTTCTTTTGGATAGCACAAACCGTACTGGGGTTTCTGAGTTGCGGTGGCAAGTATTTATTATTGTAATCAATCATTTCTTCTAAATTGGATATATAGTTGAACTTCTTCACCACGCAGATTAACCAAGTTATTGTTAACGTCTAATATCCTTATGTTAATGCAACTAATATTTTTCTGGTTCACTGGATAGTAAATAATATTTTTTGGTATTTCAACAACTCTGTAACCAGGCGGCACGTTAGGAGCAAACTCGTGAATTATATGGCTCGGTTTCCCGTTAATAAATGATCCACTCACAATATCACATTCGATTCGTACGACTGTTGTAGACAAAATGTTGACTGGTAGCTGTGATGTGTGCAATATATTCGCTTTAAGAACTTTTTTCTCAAAACCTAGCAAATTACCCAGAGCATTAGGTTTACTGAAATCAATGTCTTTCGTACAAAAGATCGATAGTTTCAAAGTATTATTATTACATAACATGTCAAAAGATGTATCCTTTACATTACTTTTTAAAAATTCCTCGATATCTTGAAGTTCGTAAGTTCCTTCGGGTATCTCTATCACTTCGTTATTACCATAATAAAACTTGTTATTGTTGCTATCAATATTGGGAAATGAATTAAATGTGCAAAAATGTAATAAAGCACACTCATATTGACCTTGTAATTCTAAAGGAGGTGAGTAAATAGTTGATAATGTCGGTTGGTTACCGGTTATTGACAATGTGAAAGACATATTGCAAATGATGGAATTAAAAAACAGTTCCAGTATTTTATAAGGTTTCTTTATTTTTCCAAAAATCTCTTAAAAACTTTAGACAAAGATGACCACAGTTTACTGTATTATACGTTTGATGTTTTGTATAATTATAAAATATATTAAAACACTTGAGATATTCTAAGAACTCGAGCGGCGGCTTCAAATCACCAAAACTATCAAAATATTCGCAATAATCATTATATTTCACATAGGCTACCCAATGGGTTCCTTCGCTAGTAGACTCGTCTAGATTAATAATACCACACTCATTCTTTTTAGGCTTTTTCGGTAATGTGTCTCTCATAAAAACACCTCTAAAAAATGGTATATCTCTAGCATTCTCTAAAATATCATAATTTGTAAGAGCTCTCCTTGGTAGCCTTTTCTTCAGTTTTTTGAATTTGTTATGTATAATCCAGCCCCTTTCTTATAAGGTTTAACATATAAACCTTTTCCTATTGACATTGATTCCATAGCTCTATTATGTCGCTCAGTTTCTCGTAAACTTTGTTGGGCTGTTTTGTAATCATTTACAGTTTTCGCAATACCAGCAGCACCTCCAGCTAAGGCTCCTAAAGCAGATAGCCCAGCAAAAATTGGGATCAAGGGAAGGATGCCTCCGGTTTTAGGTAAAGGTATAACACGAGGCAACCTGACTTTATTTTCTTTAAGTAGTTTCTTTGCAGCACCGTACGCATATTTAATTGCAGACTTATTGTTACTTGGCTTTCGTTTTTTCAGATCAGAACGTATTTTAGAAATAATAGCTTTAAAAGTTTTGGATCCAGCACCTGATTTCACTTTAGCTTTCATAGCTTTCCCTACTAACCAGGAAGCAAGCCTTTCACCTTTTCCTGCATCTTTTGATTTGAGTCTTTGCTTGCTCATCTTCAATAATTCTAAGTCAGCTTTATGACGATTGTCTAGATCTGAGTAATTAGAATAAGCAATATCGTGGTGCTTACAAGCTTCGTCTAACCCGTTGACACCTTTGTCTCCTCTTAATAATCGTTTTTTTAATTTTGTGCCCGGACCACAATAGTTATATCCAGGTAAATGTAACTCAAAAGGTAAATTATTGATTAAACTATTAATAAGTCCTTCTCCTTTCATTACTATCAAATATATGATAACATTATCTATAGTACTTCCTTTATATCAATCCAACTATTTTCAGTAGTAGGAAGGCCTAACCATTTCACGAAGAGTTTATTTTTCTTTTTTCTTAGTACTTTTTCTATTAAGTAAACATTTGGATATGCTGTCTTTTGCAGTTCTTGTTCATAAAAAGACCCTAATATAGGTTGTTTCTTAAGGTCTACAATATTATACGTTATGGGAGATGTATTATTAACACTTCCCACTTGAAATAATTCTGTGGACCAATTAGGAGTATAGCCTTTGTCAAAACAACTTTTATGTTTGCTTATTCTTACATAATCACCGGAATTAAATTTAACTTTTTTAATAACATTTTTGTTTCTTTGCATGCAATTTAAATTTTGCAAGACCAATTTTTCTTTTAATTTATTAACATCTTTGGGTTTGAATTGTGTACTGCGATGTTTGCTGTTATTGTAAGTCTTCACAACTACATTGAGAGGTTCTCCCAACCATCTGTAACTACCATGTAAATTAAAATACCTAAAAAGCCAAGACTTTATTGTTCTGATAACTCTTTCAACAATAGAAGCTTTTTTAATAGAATATGTAGAGTAATGGTTAATTTTATGGAAATCCATAATTTTTTTGAAACTTTCATTATAAAATTCTGTTCCCATATCAGTTTGTAAATTATGAGGACATCTTTTAGATGTAGAAAGCACATGTTTAAATGCAAACATTACATCTAATTTATTTTTTGTTTTAATTGGTACAGTCCACACAAATTTTGAAAAACAGTCAATAACGACTAAGATGAATTTAAATCCTTTATTGAACTGTTTCAAATTTCGGAAATCTATTAAATCTGCTTGCCATAAATCATCAATCCCTTTAAGTATAACATGTCTTCTGTCAAAATTTCTTCTTGCTGCTTTATGAATTTCATTAACGATTTTTTGTTTTTCCATTTTTTAGTTTCAAAATTTCATCTATAGCCTCTTTTGTGTAAAATTCATGTAATAACTGAGTCTTGAAGTCAAGTAGCAAACGTTTTATAGCTGTTTCAATTAATTCTTCCACTCTTTTTTCACTACACAACTTATTATAAACTGTATCAACATATTCTTTATTTACAGCATCATCAGGTGAAGAAGGATATTTTACGCCTTTCAATCGTTTCAACTGTAAATCAAAATCTCCATCTTCGGTTGTTAACATTTTTTTATTAGAAAAATTAAAGATATCTGATAATCGTAACCTTTTATGTACATTATGACCGAATTTATCCACATTCATTTTAAACGACTATTATATGTGAGAATTTCAACTTAAATGAAAAAATGTGAAGACAACACAAACTTATTATGTAATTATACCTCCCTCTTTCAACTCCTCTAAGATAGATATAATTTCATTTTCAACTCCAGTGTTACCAGCATCATGAGAAGCAATCAAAAGTTTGAGTCTTTCCACCAATTCATTAGGATCATCCCAGTATACATAATCTGTATTCTTTTTCCATTTTTTTAGCAACGATAAACCTTTGCCTTTAGTACTGCTGCCTGTACTTACAGAATAATTACGTTGTTGTTTAAATAATGGTTTTATAATAAAATTATATTTGGAACCTTTATTACTGTTAATAGGTTTTTTGGCATCATATCCTCGTCTATGTGCATTTGTGTCTAATAACATCATTTTGTAATATGACTTGTCCTCTTGTGTGACTAACGATAAGTCGGGTTGCTTTTTCATGAGCAATTCTGATAATCCAGGAGTTATTTTATATTTACGACCTGCTATTACTATAAAACTATTGTTTTCAGCAATATAAACATTAGTTGCACCCATCTTGAGTTTTCCTCGATCATTCCTAATACCATAAGGAACATCTTTAAAACGTTCAGGAGACAATGACCAGTTAGATACATTTTGAGAAGCAGTTGTATCAATAACTGATTTATACGACTCATTGCTAGTATTAAAACTTTCATAATTTTTAAAATTGTTAATTTTAAAATCCTCATCTTCCTCTTCTTCCTCCTCTCCTTCCTCTTCTTCTTCCTCCCTCTCACTTTCAGTGTTGCTATAACTTTTTTCAGAATTTTTATCATTTTCACGATCGTTATTGTTTACAAGAGGAGGCTTATTTATGATCCTTCTCTTCTGTTGAACAATTTTATTTAAAGGGTCGGAGATCGGTTTAAAAATGGTTTTTAAAGCTCTTTCATTGTCCATTTCTATGTTTCTGATTTTGCTAACTTTTTTCTTGATAGCCTCTGCTGCATCAGCGACTTTTCTTTTCAAGTTGGTTTCCATTATAAATGAGCGTGTAAGGTTTCAATGTGAACTTTATAATAATGAGACAAATTACATTTTAAATGTGTTTAAATACTATTTGTTAATCAAAAACTATAAACGTATCAAATTTTTTTCTATAGCAACCTTTATTTTTTTCAGAGTTCTTGTCTATTACCAAGTAATTGTAAGGGTCACTCCATATTTTCGAACACATGTCTCGAAATTCAGTCCATGACATGTCCGTTGTTACATGTTCATTATAGACATGTTTCATATTTGTTTCATCCTGTTTAAATAGTATAATTAAATTTGCATTGTCTCTTATAAGTTGTTTCGGCACCTTACTGTAGGTTTGATTTAGATAAAAACAATCAACATTTCGATGTCTTCCCATTGCAAAGAAGTCTCTAATATTATTTTGATTTTCACAAGCCACATCATCAAATATTATGATGGAATCTGGTTTTGCTTTCCGGAGACTAATGACGTGTTCATTTTCTCCATATTTTGCAAATGTAACGTCTGGTACCTGATATAAGACATTTTCCAAAAAAACGTACTTAGATTGATGGAGAGTTTTAGCGTATAGGTAAACGTTTCTGTATCGCAATCCGTTTCTATGTAAAAGAAGTCCTACCATCAGATTAGTCTTTCCACAGTTGGATGGACCACAAATTATACAACGAATAGTATTTGGTAAGAGTTTCCCGTGACGGTATGTATGGGTTTTAAGATCAGGACAAATTTTCTCGACTTGTAAATTTAATGGTTGTTTCACAAATTTCATTATCTTCAAATTGAAGGAGACGCTTGATATTGAATGAGAATATTATGAAACCACAACTGTATATATATATAGACACACATTGTGAAAGATCCCACCCCATATATTTTTATCCGTAATTACTGCGTAGAACCTTTGTACTGCTGTATAGAACCGTGTTTGCTATCATTTGATGAGGTAAATGTTGACAAATTAAGTTCACTTCATAATTGTATTATTGGGCTTTCTAATTAACTTTTTTTAAAACACCAGTTCACGAAACGGAGTGCGGAACGAAGTGGAGCAAACGGAGTGAAGTGAACTGGTTTTTGAAAAAAGTGAATTAGAATGCCCAATAATACCCTACTGTCGTGCAAAGGCTTCTTCGCGCAAATAGAGATATTGACATTTTTTTTATTGTTTATCTTAAAAAGGAACTGAATCCAAAATCCAAAACCGAAATAATTTTTGAAAACTATTGAAAAATAAAAAAGTTACAAGCTATTAAATTTCAATAAAGGGGGAAACTGTCAAACAACGAAAACAAAATGCACTTACAGGCATGTGACTTCACCGCCATTTGTTTGCGTAGGTAAAAAAGAGATAGCTAGCTCTCCCCACAAAACGAGATAGCTAGTCCTTACGTTAATATAAATGCTAATAAATTGTTCATTTATAAACCAATTTTAACGCTGTTTTCGGATATTAATATATTTCTAGCAATAATTTTTATTTCACATACAATAATTCATAAAATAAAACACCTGTCAACATTCCTATACTAATGGATGGGAATACCAACTGATAAGCAACTGAGCTATCAGGCTTATAAGAGACTAGCTTTCCGCCCGCATAGTCTACAGGTTGTGTCGTGCCCAACTGTGAGATAAAATGTAACCTATGTCCTTTCCCAGACTCTAATCTATCTCTATACCAAATTTTAACAAAATCGGTTCAGTAGTTTAGGCGTGAAAGACGGACAGACAGACAGACAGACAGACAGACCGACAGACAGACAGAATTACTTTTGCATTTATAATATTAGCAAGGATTAAATCCTACTAATATTATAAGTGCCACCAACCCGCTTTGGGCCAGCGTGGTGGACTATGGCCTAAATCCCCCTCGTGTTTCGAAGGGAGGCCCGTGACCCTCGGTGGGGACGTATATGGGCTGGTAAGAAGAATATTGTAAATACGAAAGTTTGTGACGATGTATGGATGTTTTTTACACTTTCACGCTCAAACGGCCAAACCAGTTACCTCCATACCAAATTTTATCAACATTGACCTAGCCGTTTTAGCGCGAAAGAGTAACAAACATCCATACATACTTCCTCACAAACTTTCGCATTTCTAATATTAGAAGGATTATTTTATTTAGGTATCTCTCTTTAACCTCTCGGGTGGTTAATCCGTCCATGAAACTGAACATTTTCCCCAAGGAACGTAGGCCAATATAAGAAAAAAAAATTTGATCTCCCATACAAAATGCGCTAGCTGATGAAGTTTTTAAGGGAACTCAAAATTTTTTTTCGTATGTTGACCTGTGTTCCTTGGAAAAGTTGGTCAGGACTGATTAACCACCCGAGAGGTTGAAAGAGATTTACCTAAAGACCTATTTTAACCATGTGGTGATCGGTTGAGAATAACACCACCCCATCTCTTTCCGCGGGTGTCGTAAGAGGTGACTAAGGTAACACAAATGAGACCTGCCTCCTAGTAATCCATCCCAGGTAACGACACTTCATTTTTTTCTGAATCTGAGGTGTCGTCCTATGGTCTCATGCGGTGTGGCAGGCTCTGTAAAGGGCCGTCTGGTTCGCGACCACCCTCCTAGTCCGACGCCAAACAGGTTGCTGCGTTCCGTCGGTGCGTGGGAGTACCAGTGCCTTTATAGGCATTTTCTGGGTTAATTCGCTCCATTGTCGCGTCGACCTAATCTTTGACCTTATGGGAAAGATTGAGGTCAAGAGTTAACCCATCTTATAATAAAAAGAAACTTAAAAATGTAAAGTTCACATTCAGAGTATTCAATATCAGCCATCTACCCTATTCACATAATTGTCTGTAGATTCAATACACTTATAAACTAACTTGCACCCCGGCTATTAGGTACACCGTCCATCCATCCATTTAATCTCAGACTACCCGATCAAACAATCACTTCGAAAATTGAACACGTCTACATGACCTGGTCTTAGAATTTAAAAAACGGATGTATGGGTATTGTAAAATTTTAAAGAAAAATACAATACAGGGTGTAAGGGATAATATAGCAAATACTTATTTATTTATTTATTTATTTATTTATTTAACTTAATGCACTAAAGTACTTGGGCGGACTTAATGCCTAATGGCATTATCTATCAGTCTACCTTAGGGTGATTGGGAGATGTACTATCACGTTCATATATGGAGGCATAGTCAATATAAAACGCAGAAAACAAGTCGCTTGCGGCCGCTCGTGTACTCACACATGGACACAAATGACGTATACCGTATACCCCACTACGCTTGTTGATCTGATAACAAACATAATTTCACGAGCCAAATCATAAGCCTTGGTGGCGCAGCGGAAACACTGTCTGCCTGCTGTAGCAAGGCGCGGGTTCGAGCCCAACTGTCGCCTAATAGCAGCTACGAAGTTTTGTTAGATATGTTTTAGTTTTCAAACATTTTTATAGTCATAGACCATACCATACAAAAATTGAATGCAATGAAGTTAGTTTAGAATCATTCGGTTCGGTGTTCATGAGCAACCTGTTTGTCATTGCTAGATCATAAGCGAAGGTGCTCGTGTGTTCTTACCGTATCGGCAGTTTATTGTGATTTCTTTTTTCGACATGCATATAAATACATAATAAGTTTGCAGAAGAGGCAGTGTATTGTTGCGCTGCACAATATAGGATATAATATATCCCAAATTGCTAATGAGACAGGTCTTACAGTGAGTATTCTAATGTTTACTTAATATTAACACTGTTTTTAAATTTATAATTTATTTTGAGAACGTAATCCTATCATTAACTATTGTAATGCATTTTATTAGTGGTGCATAGTTTTTGTTCCTTATTAAATTAATCTTGTTATTTTGGTTTTAGTAAAGGATGGGTGAATCATTACGGAATGAGGGTAACGTGTAATCTCAGCCGCGCAGTGGACGATCGCGAGTTATCAATGAATCAGCGTGTGGAGCAAATGTATGAAAATAATGGATTCATACGGAAGATAAATGGAGTTCATCGATTCTAAGGCTTAACAAGTTTAATTAAATATTGCTATGTGTAAAATTGTGATTTTTATCTATAACTTATTCTTTTGTTATTATAAACTATATATCTACTGCCTTATAGTGCAAGTTGAATATTAATTTTTGTTGAGGTTTAGCTTCAATACTCTTTTCTTCACGAAAACGAATTCTTAAGCTATAACCTTAATAAAACTGTAAGTGATCAAGTTGCAGAAAAAAAAATGTGATTTTGTTAGTAGGAAATAAAATTACCTAGTCGAATTTCATATTTGTTTTATTCAAATACTTTATCACTGATACAATAATGTAACATTATTATTACTAATGTAATATTATGTGTGAAAATAGTTGTTAATGCTTTAATAAACAAAAATAAATTACAAAAAGAAATTACTCGGCTGGGATTAGAACCCGTGAACCTTTACTCCCTGCTAGGACAGTGCTTATCCGCTGGACCATCCATAACGCTAGTAAGATCGACAAAATAAAGATACACTACGTCATGTTTACATTACCGATTGTTTGGTATGACTCAACGGTGAGTGGAGGACAGTGCAATGTCGGGTGAATGCGTCCTACAAAAACTTCACCGAAGAGCCAAGAGATGTCGCTTAGCAAAATTATGTTCTTAGAGGAGGCTACAAGCTTGTGTGCGTGAGAAATCGTTTGAACTATGTTCATAGGAACATAGTCCCTATTGCATCGCGCTAAGTAGTTTAACTATGACTCCATTAAAGAACGACACTGTACATTGTTGTATTTCGTGTTTTACGCTGTTATTATTGTTGTTTTATTTTAAAATACAGTGTATTCGAATAAGAATTTAATTTTAAAATTAAAAATTAGGAAAGTTAAAAATTTTCCAGAAAAAAATTACACAGAAGAATTATTTAGAATGAAAGTCTGAATTCAAGGTTACAGTTTTAGCTACGCTGTCCCTTACACCCTTTTTCATGTGAACTTTACTTTTAGTGTTATTTTTTCACATTAACATGCAATCTCAAAGTGCGCCTATAAAAGAAAACCTATCCTTACTTCCTTACTAATATTATAAATGCGAAAGTAGCTGTGCCTGTCTGTCTGTCTGTCTGTCTGTCTGTCTGTCTGTCTGTTTCACACCTTAACTACTGAACCGATTTTGATAAAATTTGGTACAGAGATTAGAGCTTGGGAAAGGACATAGGCTACATTTTATCCTACAGTTGGACACGATATAACCTGTAGTCAGCGCGAGTGGAGCCGCGGGCGGAAAGCTAATTATTAACATTTTTTTTGAAATTTAATGCACCTACAAGTACATCAACTTCTTCATTCAAAACCTTTTCTTATCTGTAAGAGATTGGGCCTTTTTATAATTCGAAAACGGCACGGCAAAATTGTATTACCATTGCCTCCTATGTAATAGTAATACTAGAAGCTGAGAACTTAGGCGGTAGAATGTTCTATGCGGAGAGGTAAAATAAAAGGCGTCTGTCCGTGGCAACGTATAATGCAAACTAAACGAGCGAGCACAAGATTCAACTACATATACAGCCTAAGTAGGTACACCACATTCCTCACAACTTAAATCAAAATCTTAAATTAAACCTTTCTTAACTAAGAATACGAATTTTTATTTATCATTAATCTTAACTAAGTTTACATTTTTAGTTAATTAATTTACATTTTAATAAACAAGAAAAGCAAATAAGAAATTAGGATATATATACATTATATATATACCTATACATATTTATATATAAAATTCTGAAATTCCATTTAAATATACCAATCAGTTCTTATACATAAGGTTAACAGTTTTACTTATCCTATTTACACTTCCTCACAACTTATTTTGCTGAGTAGAGTACCTATATTAATTCTAGGAACCTTTCATTTACAATATTTAAATGTATATTTTTTTTTTATTTTTTTTTTTTTATTAGAGGAATGGCTTTGATACCTATTTATACTTCGGTGCTTTAAGCCTACATGCCCGCATGGGCAGCTTTCTGAGTTGGGGCGGTACACGTACGGTCTTGGGGGTTGTATTAGTGGGCGTTGTACTAACGGGTGTGTTTGGTAGTGAGGGTGACGGTGATGTCGACGCCGAGCCGAATGTGCTGGGGCTATGCCACTGTTCCGCGTCATCGGCTACGTTAGCTGATCGCGCTGCTGCCGGCGTCCCTGGAATGTCGTTCAGCTCGGACTGTCCTACCTGTTTGTTATTTTTAATTGGGCTATCCGTGACAAGACCCTGCTCAGGACGGACCGGTACTACTAGTGATCCTCTAGATCTTCGTTTCAATTGATCTGCGTGCCTGTGATTCCTTAAACCCTGTTCACTAATAACTTCGAAATCAGTACTGCCCTTAGCGTTTACTATCTTACCCGGAGCCCATTTGTCTGCTTTTAAATACTGCCGAAACCATACGTTATCCCCCTCTCTAATATTCCTATCAATTCCACCTGTAGCTTCTGTTTGTCGCCTTTGCGCTATTTGTACCTTGCTTTCCAAATCCGGTTTAAGCATATCTAATCGTGTACGCAAACTTCTACCCATTAATAACATAGCTGGACTACCTCCGGTTGTCGAGTGTTCCGTGTTCCTATAGTAAATTAAGAATGTATTCAGTGCCGTTTCTATATCCCTGTGTTCCGAGGCCGCTTTTTTTATAACTCTTTTAAATATTTTTACCGCGTTTTCCGCGGCTCCGTTGGATGATGGGTGGTACGGTGCGGTAAAAATATGCTCAACACCGTCATTTTTTAAAAACTGCGCGAATTCCTGGCCCGTAAATGGCGGCCCATTGTCTGAAACCACCTGACGTGGAATGCCATACCTGCTCCACAATTCGCGTAGTTTACCTATAGTAGCTGGTGCCGCGGTACTCGGAACGTGAAATATTTCTATCCATTTCGACGTAGCGTCTACTACTACTAAGTAAGTTTTTCCGTAAATAGGCCCTAAGAAATCCACGTGAATTCTAGTCCAGGGGCGAGTGGGCCACGGCCAAGGCCGTGGCGTGTGATGCGGTGGAGCATCGGAATGCGCGGCGCAGACGCCGCACTGCCGGCAGGCCGCCTCCACCGCCTCGTCCACGCCTGGCCACCACACGTAGCTGCGAGCTAGCGCCTTCGACTTTACGATACCCATGTGTGGCTCATGAATAGTATTAATAACCCTTTCCCTACATACTGCTGGAACGACTAATCTACGCCCCCACATTACGCACCCTAACTCCTCATATAATTCTGTTTTCCTATTCCAGTAAGGTTGTAACGCGGTGACTTCACAATCTTCCGGCCAGCCGTCCCTTAGATAGCCTAGTACTCGACTTAAAATAGGATCGTTAAATGTTTGTTTCTTTATTTCGTTATAATTTAATAACAAGGCATCTTGTACGTAATGTAAATGTGTTTGCTCTGGCAATGATTTAGTTAATTTATTTTCCTTTATTGGTAACCGTGATAACCCGTCTGCACTGTTTTTATCTGTTCGTACATATTCAACATCGTAATTATACGCTGACAAAATAATTGCCCATCGTTGCATGCGGCTAGCTGCCATAGTTGGTATTCCCGTATTTGGGCCAAAGATCGATACCAATGGTTTATGATCTGTTCTTAAACAAAATTTTCGTCCATATAAGTACTGATGCCATTTCTGTACACAAAATATGATTGCTAACGCTTCCCGGTGAATCTGTGAGTAATTGCTTTCCGCTTGTGTCAGTGTGCGCGATACATAGGCGACTGGCCGCTCCCCGCGCGCCCCCGGCTGGCTCAACACCCCGCCGACGCCCCGTGCGCTTGCATCACAAGTTAATATTAAAGGTTTTGCCGGATCATAATGAGCTAGCACCTTACTGCCTGTTAATAAGGTCTTAATTTCCTCAAACGCTCGATCGCATTCTTCCGTCCATTGCCATTCCGTTCCTTTCCTTAACAATCTGTATAGTGGTACTAAGTACGAACTAAAATTATTTACGAATTTCGCGAAAAAATTAACAAGTCCTAAAAACGATCTTAGTTCGGAAACATTCTGAGGTTTTTGCATTTTATTAATTGCGTCGATTTTAGCCGGATCTGCTTTGATACCTTCCCTTGAGACTATGTAACCTAGATACGAGACTTCTTTTGCCAAGAATATGCATTTTTTTAATTTTAAAGTTAAACCCCGACTATTTAATCTTTGAAAAACTAACTCCAGCGCCTGTAAATGTTCTTGTTTTGTCTTTCCTCCGATAATTATATCATCTAAAAATACGTGAACATTGGCTATACCATTTAGTAAATTTGTCATAATTTTCTGAAATATTCCTGGGCTTGATGATAATCCATACACCAACCTTTTATACTTAAAAAGCCCGCGATGTGTATTTATGACGGTGTACATATTTGAGCTGTCAAGAACGATCTGATTGTATGCTTGTGACAAGTCTATCTTGCTGAAATACTGTGCCCCATTTAATTGTACTAAAATATCCTCAATCCTAGGTAATGGGAACCGATCTACCAATAAAACAGGGTTTAGGGAACCTTTATAATCCGCGCAGATCCTGAGCGAGCCGTCGGGTTTGTTGACTGGTACTATAGGCGAGGCCCAGTCCGAGCTGTCGACGGGCTCGATGACGCCGGCGCGCAGCATGCGGTCCAGCTCGGCGTCGATGCGCTCGCGCACTCGCAACGTGGCGCACCCGCCGGTGTACCGCCCCAGCTCACCGCTGAACAACTCCTTATATCTATCGACCAAAACACGTATTTCGTTACAAATTTTGTCAGAATTCCGTGTGTCTACGTTATTACAGTAAAATTTTGGTATATTTATTTGTAATTCTGCCAGCCAATGTCTCCCCAATAAGGAAGTCGACCCCCCCCCCTTCTATAACATACAAATCTAATACTTTGCTGTTATTTTTATAAGTTACTTCTGGCTTAATAATGCCGATTGGACGTATTTTTGACCCATCGTAAAACTTAATAATTGTATTGCAGGGATGTATAAAAAGATTGCTAAAATATTTATCGTAGGTTTCTTTACTGATGCACGAAATAGCTGACCCAGTGTCCACCTCCATAAATATTATATTTTTATTTATTGACATGGGTACACTCACCGCCTTGTAGTCGCTCAAACAGAGGTTATGTAGAAATTCTTCCGCGCTCTCCTCTTCAGAAAAGCTGTCTCCGCCTTCCCCTGAGAGGTCGCCCGGGCCCTCGCTTCCATTATCCACGTAGTGAATGGTACCGCGCTGGCCCTCCCGGCGGCGCTCCGAATTTCTTGGCGGAACGGGGCACACGCGCCGTAGATGTCCCGTCTCCTTGCACCTACTACACACGAAGTCTCTGTACCGACAGGTGTTCTCGCGATGCCGATCCGAACCGCAGGCCCCGCACTGTCCACTGTCTTGGCGCCTCGGTTCTCCGCGGCGAGCGCCCGCCGCCTTGCCGCCATTTTGTGCGAGCCGCTGGCCCCTTCGCCGAGCGCCGGCCGCCGCCGCCATGGCGTTGATGGTTGATGTCGTGGTGGCCGCGCCCGCGCCAGACTCGCCGCCGGTGCCCGCGCCCCCTAGTTCCACGGCCGCGGCGTCCCTTTCCGCCGCCTCCAATGAGTTTGCCAACTTCACCGCGTCGTTGAACGCTATATCATCACTTTCAGCAAATAATCGCTGCCGAATCACCTCGCTTCTAATGCCGCATACGAATTGGTCGCGCAGGTGGTCGCTTAAGCTGTTCCCGAATTTGCAGTACCTTGAAAGCCGCTTCAACTCCGCTACGTACGCCGCGATATTCTCGTCTACCGCCTGACGCCGCTGTCTGAACTTATATCTCTCCGCCAAAGCCGATGGTGCCGGTTGTAAATGTTTTTGCATTAATTCCACCGTTTCCTTGTACGTTAAATCCTTAGGTTTTTTAGGGCTCGCGAGATTCACTAAAAGTTCATATGCTTCGTCGCCGACCGATGCGATTAAAGTGGGTAATTTCAATTCGTCTTTCACCGAATTCACTAAAAAGTACATTTCCAGTCTTTCCACATACGATGACCAATTTCCACTTTTTATATCGAATTCCCGAAGTTTCCCGACCGTTGTCATTATGCTTGCAAGCGCGAATTATATCCTCGATCGCCACTAGAATGTTCTATGCGGAGAGGTAAAATAAAAGGCGTCTGTCCGTGGCAACGTATAATGCAAACTAAACGAGCGAGCACAAGATTCAACTACATATACAGCCTAAGTAGGTACACCACAGGCGGCAATGGTAATTCAAATTTTGAAATGCCGTGCCGTGCCGTTCGAATTATAAAAGGCCCATTTTCGGTAAAAAAAAACCCCTACTTTGATTTATTTTTAAATTTTATTTTGAGGTTTTATGGGAAAATGGTTCATTTTCATGAGAAGAGTAATCATGTATACTTTTTCTATTTTCAAGTCACCCCATATAGGTACAAACTAGAAAATAATGGTCTTTAGCTTTGGAATTTACGCCACAATGCAATGATAAACAAGTCAGGTTACAGTGGAACTGGGTTGGAAACTTCTGAAGTTGTGACGCATATGCTCGATGCACTGAAATAATAAAACATTCATATGAATTTCTGAGCATTTTCGTTGAATTATTGAAAGCCTTATACAGACTAGTGGTGATAGCCCAGTTGGTAACAAGCCAAACTCGTAAAAGGAAGGTTGCGGGTTCAAAAACTACTAAGCCTTTTCGGATTTATGTATGGATTTTACATTTTTTTTTTCGTATTTCGGTATTTGTTCTTGGGGAAAATTGTTCAGTTTAATGGGCTGATTCACCACTCCAGAGGATAGGATCGAGTTGCTTGATACCCTGTATATATACTCTTTTATTATTTTTTATATTAAGTTGTTGTTAAGATTGAAAAAGTTTTACTTATTGAGAAATCTTTTAATTGGCGAATGAAATGTATTATTAAGAATATTTACCCTAATGTAATGCTGTAAGATTTTCTAAATTAATAAAATAAATAAATAAATAACACTTGCTCAGCGGTGAAGGAAGAAGTGAAAACATTGTGATGAAACCCGCACGTCTAAGAAAATTCGTTTCCAACCCGCAAATAAAATCATTTTATTTTATAATTTCTTATCTCTGTACGTCAAAGTACTTGTGACTACTGTAAAACACCTAAACTGTGTAGCTCTATCACAAATATGTCAAGCATGTACCTAACGTTAATTACATGAAACTTTCATTTTGAAAGTTTCTAAACCGTCCAACTGATAATTATTTCACATTTGAATTTAATTTTAGATTTTCTCTTTAATGGTTATTTATGAAACATGTTGCAACTACAGAGTTCTTCTGATTTTACTATTCTGATTCCTATCTCGTTAATTAAGACCTTGTATGGGGAGCACGGATTACTGAGTGAAGCACTGGATATCCATTGTCTTTGCAAAATGACAGCAAAGTAATATCTTGATACTCATTTGATTTTGGGGATAACGGGATTTACTGAATAGGATTCCTTATGATTTTAATTTTAACCCGCGACAAAGAAGAGGGGTGTTATAAGTTTGACAAGTGCAATTTATTTGTGTGTCTGTCTGTGGCATGATAGCTCCTGAACTAATAAACCGATTCCGATAATGTTTTTTATTTATTTTAAACCTGGGCCTTGATTCTGTAACTTCAGTTGTGTGTTGATGGAATGGAGGCTATTTTATCTGTTCAGGTGGCGAAATTGAGAACTATTTAATTTTCATATACTCTCTGACAACCACCCCGACCAGCAGCGCTACCGACAGCCGAACGTAAAGTTGCAAACTACCTAGCAACTGGAAATTCAGTTGGCGGTGGCGCCACCAGTCAAAGCAGCTTCTGGCCGTGTGGTGATCGGTTGAGAATAACACCACCCCATCTCTTTCCGTGGGTGTCGTAAGAGGCGACTAAGGAAACACAAATGAGACCTGCCTCCTAGTAATCCATCCCAGGCAACGACACTTCATTTTTTTTCTGAATCTGAGGTGTCGTCCTATGGTCTCATGCGGTGTGGTAGGCTCTGTAAAGGGCCGTCTGGTTCGCGACCACTCTCCTACCGAAGTCCGTCGCCAAACAGCTTGCTGTGTTCCGTCGGTGCGTGAGAGTACCAGTGCCTTTATAGGCATTTTCTGGGTTAACTCGCTCCATCGTCGACCTCATCTTTGACCTTATGGTCAAGATTGAGGTCAAGTGTTAAACCCATCTTATAATAATAAAAAAAAAACAAAAAAGCTGTCATTAGATGTACGAAATTTGGATAGTTCTCAATTTCGCCACCTGAACGGATAAAACGATTCAGTTTCTTTAATTTCAGAGGTATATTTAAATGTTATTTAGTTCTAACTAATTTTAAATCAATCAAGGAGCATATACAACGTCTCATCACTATACATCATATTTCATCTAATAATGACCCTCAGCATTCATGTCAAACGTGGTAACGAGTGGTTTTAAAATAACTGGGGCACTATTTTTGAATCACTCGTCTCGTTTCAAGCGATATCTTTCGTTGATTTGCGTCGATGCTGTTGATTTGGCGGCCGGTTTGGTCGAGTGGTAGTAATGCTGCCTCTTGATCGGCGGGACTGGCGATCGAAGTCGGGGCAAACATTTGTGCAAAAAGCGGATGTTTGTTCTCGGGTCATGGGTGTTTGTGTTTGTCTTTATGTATGTTCCAAGGGACCCACGACACAAGGGAAAACCTTAGTGTGGGCCTTTGAGTGTGTAGCGTTTATTTATTTATTTATTTTTTAATTTTTCAACTACTAAACTCCTTGAGTGCTAAGACCCTTTCGCTGAAGTGTAGTCAACCGTCAACCGTCAAAATGGCCACGCTCGCCCAGCAGTTCTGCCGCAGAGGCTCAACAACAACATCTATCCCGGTCTGCACATTGTGGCACGAATGCACAAACCCCTCCATTCATGCTACATTTTATAACATTTTTACTGTGGGGTAATGCTGCGGATATCAATAAGATCTTTATTCTGCAGAAAAGGGCTGTTCGCGCGATTTATCAAATGAGACCTAGAATGTCTCTTAGACAAATGTTCATAGAAATAGATATTTTGACTTTTGCATCCCAATATATATGTGACAATCTTTTATATGTGAAGAAAAATGAACATTTGTTTAAGAAAAATAGCGATAGGCACAATATAAATACTAGGACCAAGCATAAACTGGATGTACTAGACAGTCGTCTCCACAAGGTCACGAACTCTTTTATGGGTCAATGTATACGTTTCTATAATAAGATTTCCATGTGTATTCAAAATTTACCTTTGGATAAATTTAAGACAGTGATTAAACAAAAACTTTGCAAAAAGGGCTATTACAAAATTTCTGATTATCTATCAGACAGGCAGCCATGGGAATGAACTGCTCAGCTTTAGAGTTATTTCAGATTTAGTTAAAATTAGTAAATAAGAAAATTTGTAATGCGATTTAAAAGAGCAACCTCAGAGTTTCTTGCCTGTTCTTCTCTGGGGAAGACTGCACCTTTGCGAATAGGCGTAGAGTCAGTAGGATTAGAGGTACGAATGCGTATGTATGTATTTAAATCGTTTAATGTATGTTTGTATGTATTTTATTGTAATCTTGACTTGTTTTAAGTGACATCCTGAATGTCCTATAAAATAAAGATTTTTTTCTATTCTTCTATTCTATTCTTCTTTCGCTGAAATGTAGTGATTAAAAAGTTCGGAAATCAATATAATCCACGCAAATCAATAAAATGTATCGTTCTAAACGAGGCGAGTGATTCAAAAATCGTGCGCCTGAGGCTCTGTCTACTCCGTAATAAGGGATTGTAGACGTGGCGTATGTATGTGTGTGTAAGAAGCACATAAGCTAAATTAATTTTTACAATATTATAAAGGACTAAGATTGCTTTTACTTTACTTACCCTTTTGAATAATTTGACCGTGTGGTGATCGGTTGATAATAACACCACCCTATCTCTTTCCGTGGGTGTCGTAAGAGGCGACTAAGGAAACACAAATGAGACCTGCCTCCTAGTAAACCATCCCAGGCAACGACACTTCATTTTTTTCTGAATCTGAAGTGTCGTCCTATGGTCTCATGCGGTGTGGTAGTCTTTGTGAAGGGCCGTCTGTTTCACGACGAAGTCCGACGCCAAACAGCTTGCTGTGTTCCGTCGGTACGTGGGAGTACCAGTGCCTTTATAGGGATTTTCTGGGTTGACTCGCTTCATCGTCGACCTCATCTTTGACCTTATGGTCAATATTGAGGTCAAGAGTTAACCCATCTTATAATAAAAAAATTAAAAAAGGAAAAATACTCATTATTTTTTTTATCGTTAACATAAAGATATAAGTGAAAGGTAAATAACTCTTAACAAATGCTCGCGTGACGAAGTTAGAACGCACCTCATTGTTTGGCTTAATTTAGTTTCCTAATGCTGCCCTGCCCTGACATTCGTTAGACGAACGAAACTCATTTGAATATTTGAATGTGCATGTTAATAAACCCCTATACTACCTTAATTATGTTACACAACTTAACATTTTCTTAAGCGTTATACATTTTTCATCGGGTCGTTCTCATATGTCCTTTTAGAGCATGACGTCAGCGGGTTATAATGAAATAAATCTAAAACTAAAAAAAATCGATCACCGTCGACAACAACTCACTAATAATATACAACAACTCACCTCACAAATCGACGCTTAGATTAAATAGGTCAGGAGTTCCCCAAGGTATTGTTCTCGGTCCTCTGTTATTTCTAGTGTATATTAATGATCTTCCTAATATGATTAATGAAACATGCATCCTATTCGCTGATGACACTACTTTTGTAATACAAGGTGACAATAAAAATATTCTCGAAACAAAAGCTAATCAAGCGTTATCTAATATCAATGATTGGCTAACCAAAAACTGTCTTAATATGAATATTTCCAAAACTAAGATATTAGAATTTCAAACATATAATAGTCGGGCATGTAAACCTAATGTACAATTTAATAATAAAAATATTGAAATTGTCGATGAAGATAAATTTTTGGGTCTAACAATTGACAAGTACTGTAACTGGAAATGTCACATTGATGGTGTCTGTTCAAGTTTAGACAAATAACCAGTATCTGAAGATGCTGCTCTCACAGCATATCACGCGATGATATCATCTAGACTGAGGTACGGTATTATCATATGGGGAAACTCTACCGACTCGATTCGGGTTTTCAGAGCTCAGAAAAAATGTCTGAGAGCAGTATTTGGTATGGCACCACTAGACAGCTGCAAACCTATTTTTCGCAGTAAACATATTCTTTCCCTTCCCAGTTTGTATATATCTGAAATATGTATCTTTGTTCACAAAAATTTGCATCTGTTTAAGAAGTTTAAAGATGGACATGATGGCAGACTAGTAAGACAACAATATAAACATACTCTCACTGTTGGTTTGCAAAGATTAAAAGTCTTCCAGAGTAATGTCTACGGCATGGCGGTGAGAATTTACAATAAACTACCAGATGCATTTAAGATCTTTCCGCAACATATATTTAAGAAAAGAGTGATAAATTTCTTTACAAATAATTACTATTATGACATAAATGAATTTCTAAATGAGGAAAATATTCAATGTATGTACTAATCTATCGTAGTGGTAATTTTAATTATATTGACCAAATTATATTAAGGTTATTTTGTGTTATGCTTGACAATAATTGTTTTATTGTTTTTTCTTTTTTTTTTCATTCAACTCTTGACATGTTTTGATTTTTATTTTTCACCGACTTCGAAAAAGGAGGAGGTTCTCAATTCGACTGTATTTTTTTTTGTATATTTGTTACGCGATTACTCCGGCAATTATAAACCGATTTGAATAATTCTTTTTTTATTTGGTAGGTCATACGTCAGAGGTGGTCCCATTGTCACCAGGTCAGGATCTGATGATGGGATCCTGGGGAAATCGAGGGAAACCCTCAAATTTTGTAGGCATATACACTGTTTATCAGAAATTATCTAAATCTATGTAGATTTTTGCATCTAATGGTCACCATCTGATGTTGCTGAGCTGATGATGAAGCTGATGATGAGTATGGGATCTCTGTAACAAAATTATTTGGGATTGAAGTCGGTGACTCTTACGTTTTTGACGTGGAAAATTATTGTGAATGACATTGAGAATTTGAGAATGGTTGTAAAATTTAATTATTTTATCGGGACATGATAATTATTTTTAATAGATATAATTATTAATGTATTAAATATTTGCACGCCATAGTAAAGGGCAGAGCATGACGGATAACTATTATATTAGCAGCTGTACTACCATGTTTCTTGCAAATAAACGACTTTGATTTGATTTGACATTCATATTTTATAACTGTTTGATAGTAGAAGAAAAATGATAAAATATAGCTAAGAAAGATCTCTATCACATCAGCTTACAAACGAAAAACACTACATCAAAAATCAAAATCAGTGCATTCGTTTAGGAGCTACGACGCAACAGACAGACATACATATACACACGTCTAACTTGCATCACCCCTCTTTTTTCATCGGGGGCTAAAAACAAATGTTATTGACTTATTTTAAGTAACATTTAATGTTCACTGTTTGAGATGGGTTAACTTCGACCTCAATATTGACCAAGGTCACAAATGAGGTCGACGATGGAGCGAGTTAACCCAGAAAATGCCAACAAAACACAGCAAGCCCGTTTGGCGTTGGACTTTGGTAGGAGGGTGGTCGCGAACCAGACGGCCCTTTACAAAATCTACCACAACGCATGAGCCCATGAGACGCCACCTCAGATTCAGAACAAGTTGAGGTGTCGTTGTCTGGGATGGCTTAACAGGAGGCAGATCACCCACGACACCCACGAAAAGAAATGGGGTGGTGTTATTCTCAACACACCACACTGCTGAAATAAAACAATGTTGACTGACTACAAGAGTGATCTAAAGCTTAATATCTCGTCGTTCGGTAGGTAGGTAGTGACCTAAATATAAGATACACTACAAAGGCCGCCGGCACTTTGTCGATAAGTTATCTGCGACGGGGCAGCTAACTAGACAGGTACTATTCGAAAGGACGCTGTCCGTCGCTCGAGTAACCATTATCCGTATTGTAAATTTGTAAGCTCCTGTAGATATACTAAACTGGTAGAGAAATGAAAGTAAGTCCACTACACATACATACGCGTGCTGTAGTGGGAGTGAAAGACTTCCACGCTGGACTGGCAGTCAAAGAAAAACTTAGAATGTGCCAGCTACCTACTCTTCCCAGGTATACAGTAAAAGTCTGTAAGAGGGATGCGAGGGTTTTGCTGTATAATGGGCGAAAGGTTGACCACCTCTCACCATTTTGCAACTTTTCCATCTAATAACCCTCACAAATTGTGTCAAACGAGGCATTTAGTGGTTCTAGAACCACTGATGCTCTGCCTACCCCGTTAGGTAGTGCCATGTATAGATACACATATATTGTTCGCTTTGCGATTAACACCATTTATGAAAGAAACCCGACCGACCCGTGTTCCTACACTAGACAACTGGCGACATTGGGAACGCGGCGACGGAATGTGCACGGCCTTTTCTAATATTCCTACAACACCATGTCGCTTTATTACGATGGCTGTGTTCGAGGACTTAAACACAGGACTAGAAGTGAAAGAAAATCTTAGAATGTGCCGTCTGCCAGCTCTTTCTAGGCACACAATCTTAGAACATTAATAAAGACAGACACAAACCTGAAAACAAACACCTGGGCCCCGATTCTGTAACTTCAGTTGTGTGTCGATGGAATGGTCGCCATTTTATCTATTCAGTTGGCGAAATTGAGAACTATCCAAAATTTCATACATATAATAACGGCTGCTTTGACTGTTGGCGCCACCGCCTACTTAATTTTCAGTTGCTTACTTTACGTTCGGTTGGCGGTGGCGCTGGTGGTCGTGGTGGTTGTAAGCAAGTATCTAAAAATGAAGTTGTTCTCAATTTCGCCACCTGAACAGATAAAATGGTCTCCATTCCATCGACACATAACTGAAGTAGACTAGTCTCACTGTGATTTAAGGTCGCTCAGCGAGATATGGAAAGGGCTATGCTCGGTATTTCTTTGAGGGATCGGATTCGAAACGAAATAATTCGTCAGAAAACCAAAGTTACCGACATAGCCCGGCGAATTAGCAAGCTTAAGTGGCAGTGGGCTGGTCATATCTGTCGTAGAACCGATGGCCGTTGGGGCAGAAAAGTTCTAGAATGGAGACCACGAATCGGAAAACGTAGCGTAGGGCGCCCTGTTACTAGGTGGGGTGACGATATTCGTAAAGTAGCGGGCAGTGGTTGGAGGAGGAGAGCTGAAGACCGAGCTCAGTGGCGTGCCATAGGAGAGGCCTATGTCCAGCAGTGGACTGATACAGGCTGATGATGATGATGATGACTATGATGATAACTGAAGTTACAGAATCGGCGCCCTGGGTAGCTATCCCACTAATCAAGGGCGGTGGAATGACAATGGTGACTATTTTGCCCGTTTAGGTGGCGAAATTGAGAACTATCGATAGTTGTGAGGTTTTGAATCCTCATACCTACCTTGATAACAGCTACCTTGACTGGCAGTGCTACCACCATCTGAAAGTTAAGTTGCCAAGTAGGTTGTCATCCAGTGTACGAGTACAAGGTTTCAATAGTTCTGAATTTTGCCACCTGGAGGTTTACCATGATCGCTTCTTACCAGCCCATACACGTCCCCACCGAGGGGCACGGGCCTCCCTTTGAAACACGAAGGGGATTTGGGCCATAGTCCACTACGCTGGCCCAATGCGAGTTGGTGGACCGCTCTCGTCTTTCGAAAAATAATTTTCTTGGACGGGCGGGTTTCATCACGATGTTTTCCTTCACCGTTGAGCAAGTGATAATTAGAAATCCGTACATAAATCCGAAAAGACGAATTTAGTGGTACAGGCCCGCACCAGAATTTGAACTCGCGACCTTCGGATTACAAGTCTGGCTTATTACCAACTGGGCTATCACCGCTTGCTATCACCATGATCGCTTAGCGCGATCCGATTTAGGACCTAAACAAGTCTGCAACGCTAATTCGTACCATGATGGCTTATAAGCGATTCAATTTTGGCGCTGTTGCGATTCAAAGGCAGACCAGCGACAATTTATGTAGACATTTAAAATGGTCCATAGACAGCCAAGCAGTTCAAAAGCAGCGCCATCATGGTACCATTTTAAAAAACATTCCAATTGCGAAGCAGTTCAAAGTTGGATCCTAAACAGAAATACTTTTAAACGATCGTGGTACCCTGAACGTATAATATGGCCATTCAACTATTGATTAGTGGAATTTTCCTCTAACCGGGAATCTAAATTTAGATTTAAATGTCTCATTTCTTAGAACCTTAGAAGTTATCACCGAAAAGCAGTAGTACATACATACATAAGCTCACGCCTTTGTCCCATTGGGGTAGGGGGTAGACAGACACAGCAGATTGCCACTTGCTACGATCCAAACACGCCTTTTTGGCTTCCTCTACATTTAGAATTCTCTTCCTATTTAGAAATAAGAAAAAACGAAATCTTATTTACCTAACAAGATAACTACACAGTTTCGTTTGTTCTGAATTTTGCCGCCTGAACGTATAATATGGCCATTAAACCATTGTCATTCAACCGCCATTGATACACTATCGATTAGTGGAATTTTTTAGAACCGGGAATCGGAATTTAAATTGAAATGTCGCATTTCTAACAACTTAAGTAGATATCACCGAAAAACAGCAGTACACATTATTGGACTTAAACACATTTTAATCATTAAATAGTCCTTTTAATCCGATATTTTAACAATTAACAATGCAAGAACACATAATCCACGATCTACGCGCGTAAAACTGACCTGTCAAAGTGACGTTTAGTGTTGTGCCACACCGCGTGGACTGGTAGTGTTGTACCAATTGTGTCGTTGATCGATTTTCTCTTAACAATAGATACATATGCTAACGCCTTTGTCCCATTGGGGTAGTCAGAGACCACAGATTGCCACTTGCTACAATCCAAACACGCCTCTATCGCTTCCTCTACATTTATAATTCGCTTGATACATGCTCTTCGGATAGCAGTAGTAAAACAATAAGAAAATAAAACCGGCCAACTTCAAGTCGGACTAGCGTATGAAGGGTTCCGTACCATTACCTATAAAACCGGCCAAGCGCGAGTCGGATTCTATAAAAACCATTATATTTATTTCATTCTTAATATTTATTTTATTCTGGTTTTTAGTATTTGTTGTTATACGGCCAATAGAAAAACATCATCTGCGAAAATTCAACTGTCTAACTATCACGGTTCATGAGATACAGCCTGGTGACAGACGGACAGACGGACGAACAGCGGAGCCTTAGTAATAGGGTCCCTTTTTTCCCTTTGGGTTCGGAACCCTAAAAAAAAATCTTATTTACCTAACAAGTTAACTACACTGTAATCTCGACGGATATAAGAACTCAAGCATAAGCGCCCTCGACATAAGAACATGAAAAAATATTCTTTTGTTGTTTTTTTATTAAGAGGCGCCAATGCGGGATTGAAACGCCAAGTTAGCCTGCTTACTGTCTTTGAAGAGGTTAGGAAGAGAAACAATAAAATAATATTAAGTTATTTCTTTATATTTCATTTATTTATTCACATAGCGTAAATTTATTTTTACAGGAATCCCAAGTCAAAAATAAGTATTGTCAGTTATACACAGTCATAAATTCACCCAAAATCTAAATATATAAAACAAAGTCGTGTTAGTTACACCAGTTATAACTCAAGATCGGTTGGACTGATTTTGATCAAATTTGGTATGGTGGTAGCTGATACTCTGGATTAACACATAGGCTACATAATTTTCCGAAATTCCCATGGGAACGAAGTCCCGGGCGTAAAGCAATTAATAAATTGAGACAAAAAAGCACACTTATACATAATTAAACTAACAATGTCCACCAATATTACTTTCCATTTATATCACTAATATAATAGAAGTCTGTGATTTATATGCGCGGAAGCCGTCATAGCCCAGTTGGTAGGTAATGAGCAAGACTAGTGACCAGAAAGGTTGCGGGTTCAAATCTTGGTGTGAGCTTGTACCACTTTATTCGTAATTTCGGATTTATTTATGGATTTTTCCTTAATTATCACTTGCTCAGCGGTGAAAGAAAACGTCGTGATGAAACCCGCATGTCCAAGAAAATTCTTTTTCGAAAGACGAGAGCGGTCCACCAACCCGCATTGGGCCAGCGTGGTGGACTATGGCCCAAATCCGCGCGCAGTTCCATAGACCCGTGAGTTAAAAACGGCAAAATTTCATTACCATTGCCTCCTATGTAGTAGTAATACTAGAAGCTGTGAACATAGAGGGCAATGGTAATTTAAATTTTGAATTGCCGTGCCATGCCGTTCGAATCATAAAAACCGGCCAAGAGCGTGTCGGGCCACGCGCATTGTAGGGTTCCGTAGCAGCATGGTTCAAATATGCAGCTGGTTTCTTAATTCTACGAGCATATTGTCATAGTCGATGTTAAAATCCCCAAATACTATAGTATCAAAAAGAAATGTATTAAAAATTTGTAGTTTCAGAAATAATTGTAGTTTTGGGATAAATATAACACAATGGAAGTATTTAATGCGCGAGCGAAGCGAGCGCGATTTTTTTTTTTTAATAGTTTTTTTTGTTTGTTTTTGTATTATTATTTTTTTTGCGATACTATTATTGTTAGAGATAATATAATAATATCGAGCTGCTGCTAAAGCAGGTCGCGTGGTGATCTTGTATAAATTTGATATAATTTTCGTACTTAGCACCCCTAAAAACCTATTAAACGACACCTGAAATGTCAATATGTTACAGTTTGGCTTTCGGCTTGCCTCACTTTAAGCGTGGAACCTTTTATGGCGGCCATTTTGGATTGGGGTACACTTCGTCGTGAATGCTACCCTCGTGAATTATTCCACATTTTATTTTTATAAAAATTAATGTTTCCCAAACGGATTGCTGAATCGAAAAACATTCGTAGTAAACCCCATCTATCTTGAAAAAAGCTATCCTATGATAACCCACTCGATGATATCGGCGAGAAAAAAAAATCCCTCGCGCTTTCACGTGTATGGAAAACACCCGAATAACAATTTTTTTTCACTATTTTATTTTGTAGATCTGTCAGGGCAATCAATATGTATGACCATGCCAAATTTTAGCTCTGTAGTACCAAGGATTTAATATGAGTGAATATATTCTTATTAATCCCAACAACGTTTAGCACTTGGTCGACTATTACTCACAAGCTTGAAGGGCCAACTAATGTGTGATAGTTTTCCTTTTAATTTTGTTGTATATTCTATCACCGTGAATTTTTTCACATTTTAAAAACAATCGTTTTGCTTGTAGTGGGGGACACTTGTTTTTAATAAAAAATTTCACTTTAAAAATTAATTTTTTGCAAAGGGAATGCTGAATCGAAAAACGTTCTTAGTAAACCCCTTTTATCTTTTAAAAAGCTATCCTATGACATATCATTCGATGATATCGGCGAGAAAAAAAAACCATTGCCCTTTCACGTGTATGGGAAACATCCGAAAAATGTTTTATTCCAAAATTTTATTTTTTCAATCTGTTGGCGCAATCAATATGTATGACCATGCCAAATTTCAGCTCTGTAGTACCAAGGATCTAATATTAGTAAATATATTCTTATTAATCCCAACTAAGTTTGGCACTTGGTCGACTATTACTCGCAAACTTGAAGAGCCATCTTATGTGTGATAGTTTTCCTTATAATTTTATTGTATACACTACCACCATGAATTTTTTCACATTTTTAGAATCAACCGTTTAGCTGGTAGAGGGGGGGGACACTTGTGTTTGACAAAAATTTTCACTTTAAAAATTTATATTAGGCAAACAAAGTGCTGAATCGAAAAACGTTTGTAGTAAACCCCTTCTGTCTTTTAAAAAGCTATCCTATGACGCCCCATTTAATCATATTGGCTAAAAAAAAAAAATTCATCGCCCTTTCACGTCTATGGGAGACACCCGAAAAAATTTTTTTTTCTAAGATTTCACTCTACAGTTCTGACGGCGTAGTTAATATTTATGACCATGCCAAATTTCAGCTCTGTAGTACCAAGGGTTTCTTAGGAAACCCGCGGACAGACGGACAGACGGACAGACGGACAGACGGACATGGCGAAACTATAAGGGTTCGTAGATTACTACGGAACCCTAAAAAGGCACTATGGCATTTATTTATTTATTTTAATTTATTTCATGACTCGGCAAATAGCGTAGACTAAAATTATAATTTTTTGTAATCTATAAACTGTTAGCAAACTTACCGAGGTAGATTTTTCCAACGAGCAGTTTCGCTGCCTTTTAAGCTGATTAGAGATTTTAAAGTGGATTGCAAGCTGTGTGGTTGTAGTGGTTACTTTAGATAAGTACATAGATAGAAAATGTTCGAACATGAAAAACGTAAAATTTTGTTTGGTTAAAGCAAAAAGACTTGAGGACATTCTATGTAGTAAACATTTTTAACTTACTTGATTTTTAGAAAAGTTAACAAAAAAATTAACTCGTTTCATCGTCTACTTCTTCTGTGATCTTGGTCAAGATTGAGATCAAGAATTAACCCATCTGATAACTAACAAATAATTAAAAAATAGGTGTGAGTGGATAGTTAGCAACAGAGAATATGCATGATTTTTTTTATTTAAAAAAATAATCCTCATTCATGTAATAAACAGTGTAGTAAAACAATTTTTCGAAAAACTATGAAATTAACAAAGATATATAAGCCATCGGAGATTTATTTCTATCTCTTTCTAGCAAAACAAAATTTAACACGGAGTTTGTATGGACGTAGTGATATGTGACGTCACAGTCCATGTCGGATCTCTCTGTCTAATCGGTGCGTAATTAATAGTTTTAAATGCTTATATCGTCCGTATTTCTTGACCAATTTTAATTTCATTTTTTGTCATCTCTACTACGGTATTTTCATATTTTGTTAATAAATGCGATTAAAAAAAATCATGCATATTCCCTATTATCTGTCGCCAAGGCGAGTAAAGTTAGACACTTAATTACACACATCAACACGGTCTAAGGATATTGCACGATTTTTCATACAAAAGAGGTATGTTTGAGAAGCTATAAAAGCATACTCGAGATACATGGAAGGCTATAATTTTCAGACAAGCAATAACTAAACCTAAATTTAAAATTCTAGTCAATAAATATCGTTTTACTTCAAATTTGTGAAAACGTGACGGAAACGAAAACGAAAATGCACTTCTTGCCTGCTTTTTGTATGAGAATGGTTGAATTTCCGCAATTTGTTTTTTCATTTTCGTCACGTTTTCACAAATTTCAAATAAAACAAAATTTATTGACTAGTATTTAAAATTCAGGTTTAGCACTTGCTGGTCTGAAAATGATAGCCCTCCATGTATCTCGAGTATGCTTTTATAGCTTCTCAGACAGACCTCTTCTGTATGAAAAACATTGCAATATCCCTAGACCGTGTTGATGTGTATATAATTGCACAAATATTTACAGCTCAAGGTAATCAATTTATGACAAACGCAATTCATTAAATAAAACTAGCAAGTGCGAGTCGAACTCGCGCACGAAGGGTTCTGTACCATTACCTATAAAACCGGCCAAGTGCGAGTCGGACTCTATAAAAACGGACTCTATATAAATCTCTATAGAAACGGCAAAAAAATCACGTTTGTTGTATGGGAGCCCCCTTAAATGTTAAATTTATTCTACTTTTTAGTATTTGTTGTTATAGCAGCAACCGAAATACATCACCTGTGAAAATTTAAACTGTCTTACTATCACGGTTCATGAGATACAGCCTGGTGACAGACGGACGGACGGACAGCGGAGCCTTAGTAATAAAGTCCCGTTTTTTCCCTTTGGATACGGAACCCTAAAAATTGGTAAGTCCAAGATAGTAAAGTCGTCCGCTGGAAAGACATTTTAATAAAAAATACAATTAAATTATGCTAAAAAAGTTATAAGCGAATATTCAACGAACGACTGTGGACATCTGAAAAAGTATTTTCTTGGCTTTATTAAATTAAATTTTTGTTTATTTATTTTCGTCAAAGATATTTGACTTATTGGACGAGTGTTTTAAATTGTATAATTCTTCGACAAAATGAAATAAATATTTTCGATCTGAAATTAAATAAAGATTTAACATTGATTCAAATTAAATAAATTACCTATTACAACATTTGTATGACATTCTGAGTCTTCAGTTAATATTTTGAAATTAAATATTGACGAAGTTATTCAATATTTAGCCTTCTGAGCCTCAATTTTAATGATAGCCTTGTTAGTAACAACTTGCTCTGATGTTATAAGTTTAAGGCCAACTTTGACCATAAATCTCAATTTGCTAGTTTAGTAACTTTCATACCTACTAATTAATATTATCCTACATGTTTTATTTAATACAAGCAACCCTCCCCGACTTTATATTGGCGCAAAGAAGCAATATCACATACAAAGATTTTGGGAAGAAATTCGGCCGATTGAGTCGAGTAGTAGTAGTAGTAGTTCGAATCCCAGTCAGGGCAAATCTTCTTCTTCCTAGCGCTTGGTCCTGTTTCTCATTCGGGGTACGCTTGACCATGATCCAGGGTTTGGCAGGTCAAGGCATTACAGTGGAGCGACTGCCATCTGACCTCCATGACCCTGCTAAAAGGGGAACCTGACCGGATTGGATCATGGTTGTTCACTTGTACGCGAGCATGTTGAAACTTAGAGTGACACACACACTCACTTACACACACACACACACACACACTCACTCACACACAGACACACACACACACACACACACTGTCGCAAGCGGCGGTGCCGATGCCGCGGCCGACACCGGGTGTGTGTGCGCGCTCTTGGCGAGCTTACCTAACTCAATTCATTTAAAAAAAAAAATATGTTTATTTATATATATATATATATGTTTGCATTGGTATCAGTATATATATATTATGGTTGTGGTATGTATGTATCTTCTAGTCTATAAAATAAATAGTTTTAATAAATATTTAGTTATGTATAATTTAATTTTTGGTTTTGTTCTCACGTACCTACATGGAACGTATTCTTATTGTTACTATAAGCACTTAATTTATTAGAACTATTTCATCAGTTCAGACCTATTTCAAATTTGTAATTTCAGAGGATAACTTTAATTGGTTTACCACATTTTAAGGTCAAACTGTAATTTAGTTAAGAATAAACTGTTGTTGTCCAATAAAAAAATGGTTACACATTCAGTATCCTGAACGTGCAGGTTTCCTCACGATGTTTTCCCTCACCGTAAGAGCATCGGTTAGTGTGCAACTAATGTACATAACTCAGAAAATAAGGCATTGGTACATGGCGGCACTGGGGATCGAACTCGGTGCATCTCGCTTACGAGTCCGACCCACTAGCCGTTAGACCACCGACGCTCTTGTTAAAAGCAGATGTTTGTTCTCGGGTCATGGGTGTTTCTGTCTATCTTTTTGTATGTTCCGAGGAACCCACGGCACAAGGAAAAACCTGTGAGTCGTTGAGTGTGTAGCGTTTGTAGATAAAACGGGAGGAACTAATCCTAGAAACTTAAAAAAATATATTAACTGACTTCAAAAATAAAGCAGCAGTACTAAAAAGCCAAAAATAAAGTCAATTTTAAATTAAATTTTCTAGGTACTTACTGATCTATATGAAGTCGGGGCCAAGCCAAATAAGCTTGCGGGGGCGGACCCGCACCGACTTCAAACAGATCAGTTTGAAGCACATTTAATAATCTTATCTTTATTTTTAGTAAGTACTGCTGTTTTATTTTACAAATCGGGTTGGTTTTTTTAAGTTTATTTATTTTCCTATTTACAGAGTAAATAATGCTGTTATTTAAATGTTATTAAAAACGCTTCTTTTTTAGGTTGCCCTCGATTTTCCTGGGATTTTATCATCAGATCCTCATTTGGTGATAATGCGACTACCTAAGTAGTATTCTCTTTCGAACAAAAATATAATTTTGAAAATCAGTCCTGTCCACAAAAGGCGGTTGAATCTGTTAGAACAAATAAAAAAGATACATACCTTTTCAACCGACTTCAAAAAGGAGGAGGTTCTATGTTCGACTGTATGTATTTTTTAAATGTATGTTCACCGATTTCTCCGCCAATTATGGACCGATTTTCCAAATACTTTTTTGTTCGAAAGAGTATACTCCAGAGGTGGTTCCATATAAATTTTATCGAAAAGGATTCAGCGCTTTTAAAAAAATCAACAAAAACAAAAAAATACTACAAATCAGAACATCATCTAAATAAATGAGCGACATTTTCGTTTGTGGTTATCTGCTAATAGGGTAGTCTGAAAAAAATACTAGTAATCTACTTTGTGCAAACTGTTGGGATTGAAGTCGGTGACTCATACGTTTTTTTTAACGTGGAAAATTATTGAAAATTGGTTTAATCAAAACAAATCAAGTCACTTATTGCCAAAAGTGGCGTTACATGATGTTATTAATACCTAAAATTATATCTACACACCTAACTGGGGCTTCTGGCATGCAATTTAAAAAAGACTCACTAGCACAAAATTGCTAAGAACGTACTCCTTTATGTGACCCAACCATTATAGTTTAAAGACAACACTTTTAAAGTCCACAGACAGATTTTACGAAAACGAAATCGACAAATAAGAAACTTATCGCCAGTTACGAACTTTCAAAGAGTTAATGGCCAAGTTTTGTATCTGATTGAACCAGTAAGTTTAGACCTTTGTTCGTTTCTCGTTAAATTAGTTCAAAATTGTTAATTGATTGTAATAATAATGAACTGAATAAAGTGCTTATAACAGGGCTTTAGGTAAATCACTTTCAACCTCTCGGGTGGTAAATCAGTCCATGAAACTGAACAACTTTCCCAAGGGACATATAAGTCGAAATACGAAAAAATGCAGTTTGTATGGGAAGTCAAAAATTTATTTTTCGTATTTTGACCTATGTTCCTTGGGATTGTCGTTCAGTTTCATGGACCGATTTACCACCCGAGTGGTTTAAAGTGATTTACCTAAAGCCCTGTATTTGTTAAATTGGGTGACTTTAAATTAGTAAGCGAAAACAACTTTCTCCAGGGGAAAGGACTAAATTTGAAAAAAAACAACTTCTCCTTTGTATCGAATTTAATGTCGAAAAATTTTGTTTTTAAACCCCGATAAAATAGAGGGGTGTAAGTTTGACGTGTGTCTGCGTATCTGAGTGTCTGTCTATAGCACCGTAGCTCCTAAAATAACGGACCAATTACATGCGTTTCCTTTTTAATGAAAACTTACATAATTAAGGAGAAGCCACCGACCGATAGAAGACTACGTGGCAGACCGAGACGACGATGGCGAGACGAGCTGGACGCCTTTTGTAAGACATGGCCGCAGGAAGCACAAGATAGGGAGTCATGGAGGAAACGGAGAGAGGCCTTTGCCCAGCAGTGGGACACATAATGGCTACATAAGATAAGATAAGACATAATTAAGATGGTTTTCAGGTGTATTTGATCAAAGTTTGTTTATCGATCCAAGAGTTGTAAGCGATGAATGTTGGGGGTTATACAGGGTGGAATTTTTTAATGCCACCTGAAGGGAAAGTACTCTTAATACTGTAGATAGAAAATTTTACTCAAAGAAAACATGCCTTTATTTAAAAAAAAAACTGCATTCAAGGATTTTCGAAAATTCGCTTGCCACACCCTGGAATCGAACCGACTAAAATCTGTAAGAATACCCTGTACTTTTTTGCATCGACTTTTAGGGTCAATTATGTCTCTCTTACAACATGAATTACAATGAAGTCTCTCTTACAAACTTGGTAAATTAACTGAAAGGAAAACTGTGAAATCTGGACTTATGAATTCAATGGGTCAATACCAACATGCTTAATTCAATGGTTTAATTTAAGATTTCATAGTTTCCCTTTCGTTTAATTTACCAAGTTTGTAAGAGAGATTTCATCCTTATAATTGATCCTAACGTTCAATGCAATAAAAGCACACTGTGTGATACTTACAGAATTTAGTCGGTTTGATTCTCGGGTGTGGCAAGCGAATTTTCAAAAATCCTTGAATGCAGTTTTTTTTCTTTTCAAAAATAAAGTAGATTTTTCTTTGAGTACAATTTTCTATCTACAGTATTAAGAGCACTTTCTATTTATTTATTTATTTAACAGTTTATTGTACACAGGAAAAATCACAAATGTTACAGACAAATAGAAAAACGAACACAAAAGGCACAGCTTATTTCTTTAAGAAATTTCTTCCAGCAGACCTGGGACAGTGAGAGGCGTAAAATAAATAAAGACAGACGTGCACAATTAACCACTGAAATCTAAATACTAATATAAACTACATAAAAATACAACTACACATACATATAATACTTTCCCTTCAGGTGCATTAAAAAATTCCACCCTGTATAACATTTTAAATTTTAGAGTTATTTATAGTTAATAGTTATAGCCGAGTGCTAAAGTGCCATCAGTACAATTTCATCTGTGTTTCAGTGGCCTATTTAAACATAGTTATGGGTCATGCCTGCCGTCCCAAACATCGCGGTCAACATGCTGCCAACGTGTTACCGCCATAAGTTGGTCAGAGATATTAAGTGTAAATTGCTATAGTAGTCGTTTAATAGTACTAGGGTAGATAACAGATTTGATAACAACAAAAGCCACACACAAAGGCCCACACTAAGGTTTTCCTCGTTTCTTTTGTCATTAATAAAATATAATCCATTGAATTCTCACAATGTCGTGATTTTTCCGATGTCTGAGTATTTACTAATCATCCCCGGACTCAAATAGATAATGGCGAAGTTGCCAATATCAAGTAAAAACACCTTTTACAGGTTGTAATACGTCAGAATTGTTGTTCGTTGATCAGCAGGGTGCACCGCTAGCATGTGAAGATTTTGAAGCACTAAGATGTTACCCCACACAACCCCATGACTCAAATAAAGACAGAAACAAACACTAGACACAAGAACAATAAATTTGTTTTTTATAAAAAAATAACTTATTAAAAAATTAACTGTAGTTTATTTTGTTCACCTTTTATCACCTGGGTGAATTAAGTTAAGGATTCGTAAACTTGAAGAGATGAACCCAGGAACCCTCGATTCAGAGGCATCATAACTAACCACTATGTCGAACGAGTCGACAGTGATATGTTTTTGTTATACCAGGGTAGAAGCCATCTGAAGATTTTTTATGTTTTTTTTATAATAAGATGATTAACTCTTGACTTCAATTTTGACCAAGGTCATAGATGAGGTCGACGATGGAGCGAGTAACAAAGAGTAATGAAGATTCAAAAATTACAAGACAGTACATTAGGTTATAAATGTTGACTGTGACGTCGCCCTTATGCCGTTCGTAATAGCGGCAGTTTTCGTAGTGCAAATGTATAAATGCTGCGTATAAGTGATTGGTGGTCAGTCTTTCAGTCACAGCAAAACACTCATATCTCCGGTACTAACTTTAACAGCTCTAGGAAGAGCAGGCAGCTGGAATGTTTTAGTTTTCTGTTTGCTATCCGGTATTGAACAGTAGTAGTCTACGGAGGGTGGTGTAGGCACAGACCGCAGGCTTGTGGCGACGTAATGCCTGCCTGCTTATGTGGGTCAAATCCGATGCAAATGGAACTATCTTTTATTTTTATTTTTATTAAATATGGGTTCGCTCTTGACCACAATCTAGCTTAGGGCAAAGATGTGGCCGAGGATGTAGCGAGCTCACCCAGTAGAAGCCTATTCACTCGTACTTTAAAGATATCTGCTTTATTGTCTTTTAACGGGATAGTAATTAAACTAGACATAGCTTCCACGCTGGAGTGGTAGTTAAAGAAAAAAATAGAATGTACCAGCTGCCAACTCTTACCAGGCATACTGTAAAAGTCAGAAGGTTTAACTGCATCATTGGCGAAAGGGTGAATACCTCTCACTGTTTTACATATTTTCATCTAACTACCCTCGACATTTATGTCAAAGTGGTTCTAGAACCACTTATGCTCTGCCTATCCTGATAGGGATTATAAGCGTTAGCATACGTATCTTCACTTCATAAAAATTTTAGATATAGGCAAAATTACGATTGCGGACGCCATTTATCAAAGAATCTAATTGAATTAAACACATCATACCTTACCACCCCATTCTGTTCTATGCGCTAAACTTGTTATATACAAGTCAGTCAATGAAACTTAACAACTTTTCCCAAGGACCTTAAGTCAAAATACGAAAAAAAAATTGATCTCCCATACAAAATGCGCTATATGCTGATGAAGTTTGTATGGGAACTCAACATTTTTTTTCGTATTTGACCTATGTTCCTTGGAAATTTGTTCAGTTTCATAGACTGATTGACCACCCGAGAGTTTGAAAGAGATTTACTTAAAGCTCTGTATTGCATACCCAAAAAAAAGAAATTCAAAAATTTAATTTAAAAAGTGAAATAGTCGCAACTCTAATCAGTTGCACGGTTTGACATCTTTCAAAATGAAAGTTTCATAAAATTAATATGACATACTTGTCATATTTGTAATAGAGCTGCGCAATAAGCTAAATAATTAATTTTGAATTATCTTTATTTTTTATTTTTTTTTAAACGTATATAAAGAGTCCTCCTTGTCGTGACCTACAACGGCGACCCAGCCATTCTTAAGAAGTCCTTGCGTGAGCTCTAATATGGCTTGCAAAGTCAAACTTCGTTTTAAAGATTTTGTCAGATTTTGTTTACTTGTTAAAGCCTGCTTGATACATAATATGTATCTCGTTACAAGCAATCCGTCCACCCTCCGTCATCCTTCGATGTAGAAAAAATATTGATTTTCTATTTTGGCCCGTCGCATGTCTCCAAGCCCATAAATTTGGTAATAAGCAATCCATTACAGATGAATTGAATATCAAACGTTTCGTAATGGAAAACTGTGGTCGAGACGAGGATGATATCTTTTCGAAAGTGACTGCTTATCTTCTTGATGTAGGTGTATGTATGTATGTATGTATGTATGTAAATTCTTTATTGCTCAAAAACAGTGTCATATAATACTTTTATTTTATTTTATTATAAGATGGGTTAACTCTTGACCTCAATCTTGACCATAAGGTCAAAGATGAGGTCGACGATGGAGCGAGTCAACCCAGAAAATGCCTATAAAGGCACTGGCACCTCAGATCCAGAAAAAAATGAAGTGTCGTTGCCTGGGATGGATTACTAGGAGGCAGGTCTCATTTGTGTTTCCTTAGTCGCCTCTTACGACACTCACGGAAAGAGATGGGGTGGTGTTATTCTCAACCGATCACCACACGGTTTAGATACAATACATTTCAAAGGTAATTTAGTAGCAAAGGCGGACTTATCCCTGAAGGGATCTCTTCCAGTCTACCTTAGAGTAGTTGAGAGAGGAGACACAGGTGTTTCGGGTTGCAATGCAATAAAAAAATAGTTAAAAAATAAAAGTTACAATTACTCATTATTATAATTATATATCATACTTAGTAAAAAGCGGAACAAAACAAGTAAATAGTACTATAATATTTTTTATAAATCAAGATAAATACAATAAATTATGTGTACAATTATATGTGTTATATGTAAATACCTACAATAGATTAATCCCTACTAATATTATAAATGCGAAAGTAACTCTGTCTGTCTGTCTGTCTGTCTGTTACCTTTTCACGCCTAAACCGCTGAACCGATTTTGATGAATTTTGGTACAGAGATAGATTAGAGCCTGGGAAAGGACATAGGATACATTTTATCCCACAGTTGGGCACGATATAACCTGTAGTCCACGCGGGCGGAGCCGCGGGCGGAAAGCTAGTGGTGTATAAAATTTAAGATCCTGACTCATCGTTTTATCAACACTTAACCAAAATGCTTGGACCTAGAAATCTGGAATTTGATAAACAGTTTCCTTTAGAGGATTAAGGAAAGATTTGAAGATATTTAAAAAGAAAAATGTAAAAAAAACAACGGGTTACCCTCTAAGAGTGCCGGCACAAGTGAAAACTTGAACATTAACGTTGTGCATTAATATGGAAATAAAACAAAATACACAAAAAAAGTCCGTTATTTTCTCAGGATTCGAACCCTCGACCTGTTGCTTAGAATCTGGCAACTTTTCCACTCGACCAAACTCATTGTAAAATAGTCTATCGGTATTTGCGCACTATGTGCGAATAATCGTTGACTTCGTTGACATCTGTCAGAGATAATTTTACCATAGGGCTGCCATCCGTCCGGGTTTCGACTCATACTTCAAAGTACACAACGCTCTGCTAAAGAAGTTTTCACTTCAAAAAAGGTGGCAATCCTATCCTACGCATTTTCAATCAGGGTCACGTGATATCTGGCGCAAGTTCATCGCAAGTTCGAGATTTTTTCCCCATACTAAAAGTGCTCAACGCCGCTAAAGAAATTTTCACTTCAAAAACTTGTTGTATTTCGTTTCACTTCGAAAGGAACACATCGTTTACCATGTATCGTGGGTCCTTTGGGACACACGTAGACCTAAGCACCTAACGATGTTAAAGCTACTTGTGTTGCAGCTGTAAAACTAAAGCCTTATCCGCCGTAAAAGGGTTTAGTGGTTACGAAAACAATGTTTGCTACGTGTCGTAGCAGTTCCGTAGACAAATGCTACGATCACGTAGACATGGCTACGAGAGCAAACCATTTAAGGTCGAGCATATATTTTGTAAATAGAAAAACGGAACTAGTGAATAGGGTTTTTTACGACATACATGGTAATTCAGTTGTTATGTATTCTCAGTCATTCGGTCACGAATTACACCACTCCATTTCATCTTGTGGGAATACTGAAACGTGAATTAATTAATGAAGAAGTGCTAATATGTCAACTGAATTATTCTGATATGAAAACTACATTACTGTGATAGAGATGTCAGTTTTTTTAATTATAAGATGGGTTAACTCTTGACCTCAATCTCGACCATAAAGGTCAGGGATGAGGTCGACGATGGAGCGAGTTAACCCAGAAAATGCCTATAAAGACACTGGTACTCCTACGCACCGACGGAACACAGTAGGCTGTTTGGCGTCGGACTTCGGTAGGAGGGTGGTCGCGAACCAGGCGGCCCTTTACAGAGCCTACCACACCGCATGAGACCATAGGACGACACCTCAGATTTAGAAAAAAATGAAGTGTCGTTGCCTGGGATAGATTACTAGGAGGCAGGTCTCATTTGTGTTTCCTTAGTCGCCTCTCACGACACCCACGGAAAGAGATGGGGTGGTGTTATTCTCAACCGATCACCACACGGCAAACAACCGATCACCACACGGCAAATTAAATTACGAAAGAGGTTACTGTTTGCCAAAGTCTGACTCAAAATAGCTTGATTTCATAGAACGTTTAGCAGCTCTAGCACGACAACGACAAACTCGCGCTCGGCTCACGCGGAAACTTTACTTTGATTGCGCGAAGGTCCCGCGTAAAGGCTTGCTCGCCCTATGGCGTTGTCCATGTTGACATTTTGACATAGGACCGCGGTGTTGTCGCGGCGCTGTCACTATCGCACTCGGCCTGCAGAATATTACTTGAAATAAGTAAAAGTTACACTAAAGGATTTAAATACGATACATAGGATGTATCATATGCCGTCTAGAGGTTTTTTTATTATTATTATAAGATGGGTTAACTCTTGACCTCAATCTTGACCATAAGGTCAAAGATGAGGTCGACGATGGAGTGAGTTAACCCAGAAAATGCCTATAAAGGCACTGGTACTCCCCCGCACCGACGGAACACAGCAAGGTTACACATTTTTTAACATAACACATAAAGAAATATCAAATAGTTGACAAATGAGGAAATTTTGTTTGTAACTTATGTATTAACAAATTATTTAAAACAGACGCTCAAATATTTTGTATTTAGTGCCAATAATACCTCTAAAAGACACGTCAAAAATTCGCTTCAAAGATAAATTGGAGACGAATTGCAAAAGAATTAGCCTAACGACTGTAAAGAGGCCAAATACGGGACATTAATTGAACATTGCCTGCGTCCCCCGGCGCGCTTCCATTACACTAGTCATCCCGGACATGATTAAAGCCCCGGGGAGACCAGTGGACGGGACTGTATGTATAGTGTAGTTTAGTCAGAAGACCAACATTGTATGTAAGTATGTAAGTATGTATGTATTTATTCTTTATTGTACAATGATAATACAGAGGATAACAAATTCATAGCAATAGGAAGTTTACAAAGGCGGACTTATCCCACGAGGAGATTTCTTCCAGTCAATCTAGTAAGAGTATCAAAGAGAATAAAGAACTACTTAAAAACAAAAAGAAAAATGATTAGTCAGTAGGTTGGTAACATTATTGTGGTGACGGCCGGTTTGGTCGAGTGCTAGTGGTGCTGCCTCTGGATAGATGGGTCCTGGGTTCAATTTCTAGTCGGGGCAAATATTCGGGTCATGGGTGTTCGTTCTGTCTTTGTGTGTGTTCCAAGGAAATACAAAAATATTATGTGCCCTCAATGCACATAACTAAAGGGCCTATTAACTTATTTTTCTATGTCTATGGGGCTAGTTCATTTTATTTAGCAAACAATAAACATCGGTGGATACTTAATTGAGGGAATAAACGAATATGTGTTTGTTCGGCTGTTAGCTTGTCGTCTAAGAAATAGCACAACCCTCTTATTTGAACCTAGGTAGAAATCAATTGAACTCGTAACCAGGTCTGGCCTGGGTAAGTTTGGCAGCTGGCTCATCGCAATTGAAGAAAAATAAATAAAGTATGTGGAACTCTTAAAAAATGACTTACTTTTTACTAACTAACTAGCTTTCTGCCCAGAACTTCGTCCCCGTGGGAATTTAGGAAGATTATGTAGCTTATAGTTTAATATAGGACAGGGTGTCAGCTATCTTCAGCGTCTGGCAACAATTACAACCGAAAGAGAGTGTGTGGCGGTGTTGATCAATAATTTATATATTTAATTAATTATATTCTGTAAGATATTGGGCCTTTTTATAATACGAAAACGGCACGGCAAAATCGTATTACCATTGCCTCCTGTGTACTAATGATACTAGAAGCTTGGAACATAGAAGGCAATGGTAATACAAATTCTGTCATGCCGTGCCGTGCCGTTCGAATTATAAAAAGGCCCATTAGCACCCAGACTTCAAGTCAAGTAAGTAATTTTTGGAAGTAAATTCAGAACCTAGTAGCTGAATATTGGCTATCGGCTCAGACTAGCTGGTATTCATATGTTAATAATACATATTAGCACTACTCTTTCCCACACTTTTGGTTAATGAGAAAATAAGCAAGGTCTGGCGGCCCTGGGATATTAATTTATTAGTAAGGATGCAATCAGCAGAGCAGAATTTATTATCTATGGTTTTACTGTACCTTCATACTCTGTGACTGTGTGCAAGCAAATGGTTCACGCGACTAGATTGATGTGGCTAATATATCTGAGCAGTGAGAAAAATTAGCTGGCGACAGTTCTTGCCCCTAGTTTCTTTTTAATGAGTACATGACGTGAACCGGAACAAATGGTAGTTGGACCTCGGGCGAGTAGTTACACTTGTACTATTATTGGAAGTTTTTGTATTTCTTTCTTATTTTATTAGTTTTTAGAATAAATACAAGACATGTGAATATTATACAACTAAATGTGAATGCGGAAGCTTGTTAGTCTCTGTCTGAAAAATATGTATGGTAATTGGCTTCACACTAGTTCTTTGCTATTTTTAGTTGCATATATGTATTGATAATATAGGGAAACCTGTCATAAGAATGTGTGTTAGTTTATATCACAACTACTACAAATGGGTCCCGAACTTAGTTTCAAATGACGTTGAAGCGAAGCACGCTGTGGCGAAAAACCAATTTAATTGTATTAATGTCAGAGATAACAAAGATCCATTATTATTAAAAATAAAATAAAACAAAAATTACACAAATAAATCTTTCATAGTCCCGATCGGGAATCGACGTCACAACTTTTTATTATTCTGAGAAAGCTCCTCGGCCCAGTGACATATGATCCGAGAGTCGTACCGCTTAAAGACAGTCTTCAAGATGGAGATATAACTAATATGTAAGGCATTTCTTCTGAGAGATAAAGTAATCTTCTGTATCGTATTTATATTTTGTAATTTTATGTTCATCTGTCATGTGTGCAAGGAAATTTAAAAAAAAATGTATTGCTGTTGATTTTCTTATTAAAAAAATTTGGGCGATCGGTATTTTTAAGAGGGAGTTGCATTCGCGTGCATGTTTTTTTTATTTTTTATTATAAGATGAGTTAAATCTTGACCTCAATCTTGACCATAAGGTCAAAGATGAGGTCGACGATGGAACGAGTTAACCCAGAAAATGCCTATAAAGGCACTGGTACTCGCACGCACTGACGGAACACAGCAAGCTTTTTGGCATCGGATTTCGGTAGGAGGATCGGTCGCGTACCAGACGGCCCTTTACAGAGCCTACCACACCGCATGAGACCATAGGATGACACCTCAGATTCAGAAAAAAATGAAGTGTCGTTGCCTGGGATGGATTACTAGAAGGCAGATCTTATTTATGTTTCCTTAGTCGCCTGTTACGACACTCACGGAAAGAGATGCGGTGGTGTTATTCTCAACCGATCACCACACGTGTTATTTCATTGACTTTCACTCATACTTCATTGCTTTTTCTGGCCAGAATCAAAAGGTAAAAATTATTAGACACAGATTAAATATAACTTGTATTCAATCCTTAGAAACGATATATAATAATTTTTGTATGTTTATTTAGTAATTGGAAAAGAAAGGCTGTAGAAAAACGCTAAATTCAAGCAACTTTGTAGTCATAACCTAGGTTCAATGCGAAATATTTCGAATAAAAAAACTCAGTCAAGATAGATTAAATAATTTCAATTATATAAACTTTTGATTGTTTAATAATTCATACATAGAAACTACATAAATCATCTCTACAGCTGTGACGGCAAGTATGGAACGTTTATGCGAGTGCGCCACTGCGACTCCCTTTGCATGACCTAATTTTTAAAAATGATATCAAATCCCGCTGGGTAACTTTTAACATGATCGCAATTCCATTAGCAAATAGACAAAAAATTATCGACCTAAGTCATGAAAAAAGAAGTAGTATATAACTGTTTTAGTAAACATTGCGAAGCGTTTATTGGCTAAAAGCTATCAACTGACCTATACTAAACTAGTCTAATACTAATATTATAAAGAGGAAAGATTTGATTGTTTTTTTGTTTGCATTGAATAGGCTCCAAAACTACTGGACCGATTTCAAAAATCTTTCACCATTAGAAAGCTACATTATCCCCGATGGACATAGGCTGTATAACTTTCCCGAATTCCCACGGGAACGAAGTCCCGGGGGGAATGCTAGTTACATATAAAAGTGAGGCAAGGTGCGTGGCATGCTACAAAGCTTAGTATGTGAATCTTGATAACTGACAATAAAATAGTGCAGCATCTAGCATTAAATAATTTTGAGTTTGTTACTATTTTCAAGGTAAATAATTTTTAATTAATTGTGGCCAAGAGCGAAAATATTCTTAGTAAAAAAAGGTACCAAATCAATAAGAGTGTACAAACAGCAGTACGTCAGGCGGTGGTATAGGTACGAAATACGGCACTATTACTAACGATATAAGGTTAATGCCAAGATTAACATGTATAGCCTGATGTGCTGCAATCTGTACATGTATATTTTTTTAATTATAAGATGGGTTAACTCTTGACCTCAATCTTGACCATAAAGGTCAAAGATGAGGTCGACGATGAAGCGAGTTAACCCATAAAATGCCTATACAGGCACTGGTACTCCCACGCACCGACGGAACACAGCAAGCTGTTTGGCGTCGGACTTCGGTAGGAGGGTGGTCGCGAACCAGACGGCCCTTTACAGAGCTTACCACACCGCATGAGACCATAGGACGACACCTCAGATTCAGAAAAAAATACAATGTCGTTGCCGGGGATGGATTACTAGGATGCAGGGTCTCATTTGTGTTTCCTTAGTCGCCTCTTACGACACCCACGGAAAGAGATGGGGTGGTGTAATTCTCAACCAATCACCACACGGCTAAAAAATCTAATGTATCTTCTCAAAATAAACTGACTGTTAATATTGAGAAGATATCTATTGTATCTTCTCAATATTAACAGTTAGTTTATAATCTATCTATCTTCTATATAAATAAAAATGAATTGTTGTTCGTTAGTCTGATTAAAACTCGAGAACGGCTGGGCCGATTTGACTAATTTTAGTCTTGAAATATTCGTGGAAGTAGGGAAGGTTTAAAAGGTGAGAAAATATGGAAAAAAGGCGTAACGAAGTTGGCCGGGACAGCTAGTATTAGATAAAATATAATATGTCAAAACAAATCAGAAGTTAAAAAAATTAAAACATTCATGAAACCAAGCAATCATCTTAGTTTAGGATACCACCCCATGTTATCCCCGGTGCCAAGGTGCTCAGCACACTCACCGTGTTGCCGCGTGGCGTTGGAAAAATTACTCCTTATCTTTACATACATACGCTCGGTCCTGTAATCGCTATTGGGGTAGGCGGTTTTAAAACCACTTGATGCCACGTTTGACTTAAATTCAGAGGGTTATAAGATGAAGTATGATGTAAGTAGTGAGAGATTGTTAGCCCTTAGCCCACAATACAGAAAAACCTTCGCGTTCCACTTACTGACTTTTACAGTTGGGAAGAGTAAGCAGTTAGCATACTCTATGATTTTCTTTTACTCACAGACCAGCATAGTAGGAAGATTTTTATCTTTAACTACACACACATACATACATAGTATAATAGGTCTTTACCTATGAAATTGCCGATTTTTTCCCAAGTTTTATTTAATTCATAATTTATTTGATTGAACAGCTATTACTCAAATTGTTTTTTATTTAAAACCTCGGCCATATAACGGAGATATTGAGTCAAATTAATACATATTTACTTTAGATTTATTTGATGAAAAAGAAGCTCAAATATAGCTCGTTTCATCCGTTGCCCGTTTCATTGCTTATTTTTGCTGTACCGTTGTTACAGTTACAACTTTCAATAAAGTAAGTATGATGAAAATTAACTTATTGTTGTTTAAACCTTCCCACAAAATTTTGCTAAATTTGGATTTCGCATTCCCGAGAAAAATCCAAAAACGTTAGTATGGAAAATTCAGTTTTCCAAAAATATTGTATGAAAAACGGCAATTTCATAGGTAAAGACCTAATATGTCCACCAACCCGCATTAGGCCACCGTGGTGGACTATGGCCTAAATCCACTTCGTGTTTCGAAGGGACGCCCGTGCCCCTCGGTGGGGACGTATATGGGCTGATAAGAGAGAGATATGCTCACGATTTTGTCCCATTGGGGTAGGAAGAGACCACAGATTGCCACTTGCTACGATCCAAACACAACTCTTTCGCTTCCTCTACATTCATAATTCATAATAAATTCATCAACTATCTTTAAAATTTACATTCTATTCCACCCACTTTCATACCACCATTCCACTATCATTTCAATTCCATTTTCATGTTGAATACCTATCCATTTTCACAGTCTTTTAAAATACTTTTGCAGCTTAATAAATAAGATCGAATTAAATGAAATCATCGAGACGTCTCGTGATTTTATTATCTCAGCTTGTAACGTTTATTTTATTCTTAACAAACTGAGCAAATTTACACAAGTACTTACCCAGCGATGTACTTTAATAGACTCAGTTAAATACAGCAGATTCCCAATCAAGCTTTGATACTTCAGGGGTTGTTTCGTTCTTATTTCGTATCCTTTAGGGAGGAAAGTCGCGTGGCAAATATAAAGCTAGATCTTCTTAGCTAGCACGGCCCATGACAAACTCGCCTTGAGCTGCTGGTCTCAGGTGTATTGACGGTAAGTATACAGGGTGTTAGGTAAAAATACTCAAGGACCATACATAATGAAGTACGTTTTAAAATAGTATATTTTTACTTCGCATTGAAGTATTAGTAATAGCTTAGCTCTAATACAGCGACAGCTCATTTAAATCATTATCATCTTCAGACCACATGAAGCTGGAGCTAGGTCTCTTCTATGTTTTTTTATTAAAAGATGGGTTAACTCTTGACCTCAATCTTGACCATAAGGTCAAAGATGAGGTCGACGATGGAGCGAGTTAACCCAGAAAATGCCTATAAAGGCACTGGTACTCCCACGCACCGACGGAACACAGCAAGCTGTTTGGCGTCGGACTTCGGTAGGAGGGTGGTCGCGAACCAGACGGCCCTTTACAGAGCCTACCACAACCGCATGAGACCATAGGACGACACCTCAGATTCAGAAAAAAATGAAGTGTCGTTGCCTGGGATGGATTACTAGGAGGCAGGTCTCATTTGTGTTTCCTTAGTCGCCTCTTACGACACCCACGGAAAGAGATGGGGTGGTGTTATTCTCAACCGATCACCACACGGTAAAAACGGTAAATGTAGCGCCAATTGTCACGGTCCTGTGCCAGCTGTTGTGAGTGAGCAGACAATAAAATATTTATTTTTTGATCGTCTATCACCTAACTCTATAATTATAGGTTATCTATGGCTTCTTCTTGTGTGTTCGATTGATGTTTGGAAAAATAAAACAAGTTCTTATTATAATTAATAAACCACAGTCCTATTAACATCAGCGTCATCCATTGAGATCCCGTCGATTTTCCGATATCGTCTGCCTATCGGACTGGTGGGCTCGTCGCTCCCCTTGGCCACCATTCAGTTACTGTCTTGGTCCACCGTCCATTGTCTCTCCTAGTTAAGTGTCCGTCCAACCCATTTAAAATATTAAATAATTGTTACACATTCAACATATTCGGCAAACGTAGCGTAGGGCGCCCTGTTACTAGGTGGGGTAACGATATTCGTAAAGTAGCGGGCAGTGGTTGGAGGAGGAGAGCTGAAGACCGAGCTCAGTGGCGTGCCATAGGAGAGGCCTATGTCCAGCAGTGGACTGACACAGGCTGATGATGATGATGACACATTCAAAGGTCCACCCTGAGGTTTTCCCTTGTCTCGTGGGTCCCTTGGAACATACATTAAGAGACAAACATCCATAGCCTGAAATCAAACATCTGCTTTTAACACTAATTTTGTAAAAAAAAAACTGTCACATTATGAATATAAGGATTTATAATCAAATACCGATAGATCTAATAAGGAAACTGCTGGCGAGGTATTTCAGCGTTAGGTTAAGGAAATGGTTAAGCGAAACAAACTTTTATAATCTTGCAGAATATTTTGATTATAATATAGTTTTACATTTATTTTAATTTGATATTCGTTGACATTTATTTAATTTAACTTGACATATTGTATACACATTATTTAATTTCTTGACATTTTTTACTTATTTTTTAATATTGTAAAATTAAAGTTTGGGTGAAATGATTTTCAAAGATAGTACATTAGTTTTTTTATTTATTTTTTTATTTTTTTGAACTACATTGTATATTTGCTTGCCATACGATTGGTGGATTATGAGACACATTTATTTTAAGTTATATCATTGTAATTACCATTATCCGTGCAAATAAAGACATTTCTATTTCTAATATTTTCCCGGATCGGAAATCGAAACCAGGGCCATCAAGAGGCAGCATCACTACTGCACGACCAAACTGACCATTCCATTACTAAGCACATTCGCAGTGGGGGTACCTACGCGTTAGCGCCATCTCTGTCTCAAATGGAGAACTACAAACTCATACCACTTATTTGAAGTAGATTATGACAAGGGCGAAACCTGTTTACGATTTCATTTTAGTATTTTTCCTTTGTTTTTTTTGGGTAAGCGTTAAAAAAGGTAAAAAATAACTTTTAACACCCTGTATCGCTATCCTCGTTTAGTAAATGGCAGTTAGGCTGTAATTGCAGATCCTGAAATTTGATTCCCCAGCGCGGAGCGACGTCGTTTAGAGAGGTGTGGTTCTGGTTATCTTTATTGCGTGTAGCATTTTGGTAATTTTTTGCAAATTACTACTTTGAACCTTAACACGCATATAAGAGGCAGAAATAGGGATGTGAGGTTTTTCCTGAAATAGATTCAAGATTTAAGACAATTATTTGACATAAAAAAACTAGTTTAAACAAATTATAACGGATTCTTACCACGTAGCCCAGTGAGGCTAAGCAACGTAAACAGAGGCAGGGAATCTGGTGGGTAACCAAAATGGAAATTTATCACAAGCGTTTCCGGGAGGGCACGTTAAGCTGTCGGTCCCGTCTGTTGTCGATTGACTACAGTCGTTAAAACCAAGTCAGAGGCCATTGTGCGGTTTTAAAACTCTGACACCAGGGTTAGGCCAGTTTCCCACATACTTAACTATACCGACACGATAAGAAGAAGAAGACCACTATCCGAAAAGTAAGCGTGATAAGAACGTCATAAAATGTTTAAAAATTACATTACAACACAACAGAAAATAAAATAAAATAAACAGGATAGTAACAAAAACATAAATTAAGAGTTTTGCTGTATAATGGGCGAAAGGCTGACCACCTCTCACCATTAAAGTTTAATCATTAAACAACTTGTTACATCTGATAACCCTCACTTTTTTTTATTATAAGATGGGTAAACTCTTGACCTCAATCTAGACCATAAGGTCAAAGATGAGGTCAACGATGGAGCGAGTTAACCCAGAAAATGCCAATTAAGGCACTGGTACTCCCACGCACCGACGGAACACAGCAAGCTGTTTGGCGTCGGACTTCGGTAGGAGGGTGGTCGCGAACCAGACGGCCCTTTACAGAGCCTACCACACCGCATGAGACCATAGGACGACACATCAGATTCAGAAAAAAATGAAGTGTCGTTGCCTGGGATGGATTACTAGGAGGCAGGTCTCATTTGTATTTCCTTAGTCGCCTCTTACGACACCCACGGGAAGAGATGGGGTGATGTTATTCTCAACCGATCACCACACGGGTAAAACAATGTGTGTCAAACGTGACATCTAGTGGTTCTAGAACCACTGATGCTCTGCCTACCCCGTTAGGGATTATAGGCATGAGCGTATATTTATATGTAGGTAGTGGAAATAAGTCTGAAACCTATTACTTAATAACTCTTCGGATGTAAGATTATGTTAAAGAAAACTTTGAAGTCTGGCAGTAGCGAACATACCCCGTGTAAAAAAATCGATGTATAATTTTCCACGTTATAAAAACGTATGTGTCACCGACTTCAATACCAACAACAGTTCACACAAAGTATTTTTGCAGACTACAATGCCTATTAGCAGATAACCACAAACGAAAGTGTTACTCATTTATTTAGATGATGTTCTGGTTTGTAGTATTTTTTGTTTTTGTTGATTTTTTTAAAAGCGCTGAATCATTTTCAATAAAGTTTATATGGCACCTTCTCTAGAGTACACTCTTTTGAACAAAAAAATAATTTTGAAAATCTGTCCATAATTGGCGGAGCAATCAGTGAACATAATTTTTAAAAAAATATAAAAAAAATACGTACAGTCGAACATGCACCTCCTCCTTTTTTGAAATCGGTAATTTTTTTTTTAATGTCACAATTTTACACTCAATTTTTTTTGAGTTAGGAAACAAATAATGCGCCAGATGCTAACTCCTCCCAGGCATGCTGAAAGTAACTGAAATCTTAAAAAGTATGTTGCACTTTCTAAGTGATTTTGGAGGCATTGATTTTGGAGGATTTGACGGCCAGTTTGGTCGAGTGGTAGTGACACTGCCTTTTGATCGGCGGGTCCTGGGTTCGATCCCCAGTCGGGGCAAACATTTGTGTAAAAAGCAGTTGTTTTTTCTCGGGTCATGGAGGTTTGTATTTGTTTTTGTGTGTGTTCCAAGGGACCCACGACACAAGGGAAAACCTTAGTGTGGACCTTTGAGTGTGTAGCGTTTATTTATTTATTGTACTAACATATAGGTTACTTTATCACGCGAACGAATACAAACTAACAAAAATAAATAAAATAAAAATAACTAAGTGTAACGCGATGCGTGCGGGCTCGAATACTTTCTCGCTCGCACACCGACTATCTATCTCTGTCAGCCAGCGATGACGTCGAGGTTGCACACGGCACCACCCCACCGCCGCGCCGACGAGTATATAAGACGGACCGCGGCCACTACGTTCTTCACTCACTTGCTCGGTGAAGCTGTCAAGGCCATCAGCGGCCAACAGCGTAGTCATTCCAAAAAAAAAAAAATACGTTCTTCACTCTTAGCTAGGCAGCGAGCTTGACCGATAGCCACATATGCAGTCGTCAAGTAAGCTTGGCCGAGGAATACGATAACGGTTATCGTACACAGGCTTCGGAACAGACTACATATGTGGTTATCGGATAACCACATATGTAGTCTGTTCCGAAGCCTGTGCTAGGGATGCAGCGAGTTCGATAGCCACATATGCAGTCAACTCATTGCTAAGTATTGTTCTCACAGTACCTAGGTCATCCAAGTTACCTATTATAGTTAAGTAAAGTACATACATAAGAAGCCATTTCTATGTTATACATATTGTTCCAATAAAGGATTCAATCGTCAAACGATCTTTCAATCAGACGCCCTTCATAAGTAAATAAACGCTACACTCTCAAAGCCCATGCTAATGATTTCCTTGTGTCGTACACAAATGTAGACACGAACACCTATGACCCGAGAACAAACATCTTCTGCAATGAAAACGTAAACAATGTCAAAATGATTCTAAAAAATAAAATTATTTAAATTGATATTAATGCAAAACCAACTCTTTCCTAATTTGAAGTTACCTGGAACCAAACAAAGCATAAAGGAAACCCATAATTAAGATAAACAACAACAATTAGGTTTTTAATTGTAACCTGAGATGGTAACAAAACAAAATGCAAAACTCTGCTAAATTGCTTAAAATCATCGATATTGGATTATACTGGTGTATAGACAACCAAAGTGTGCGAGAGAGAGAAAAATCCTATACGGAAATACAACAATATGGAAAAGGAAGGCTAATCTTAAGAAATTGTAACCAATGTTGATTGCCAAGAAGACAAAGTGACACGAAATATTTGAGCTCCTGTAGATTTTTTTAATAATTTGAGTAATCGATGATCAATTTCGCGGATGACACCGCGAGTGGTAAGAACAAGGACTCCTGTAGGAGCTCGAAGTACTTCCCCATTTTTGTGAGGACTGCCAGCTTGGCCGCCTCTCCAGCCAAAAGAATGGACCGATTTCGATGCGGTTTTACTGTTTAAAAGCTGACGAAATCGAATTGGTTCTTAGTTCCATTTGATCAAAATTAGTTTAGCCGTTGAAAAGTTCTAAATAATCGAATGATACAACTTTTTTGATTTTAGAGTTATTAATTGTGCAATTAAAAAACAATAAATAATCCCGATAACACATTTGATAAGTCAAAGTTGGTAACGCATTTCCAGTTGGTCTGCAGACAGCCACTGAAATCGCAAATCTATGCCTATAATCAAAATTTACGCCTGTAACGTCAAATGCAGCTTTTGATTTATATTTGGCGTATAAAACCTAAAACTGACATTCATCTGAAGTTTTGACATTAATCTTTCAATGGATTGAAAGCGGATTCGGAGATTTATCGCGACCTATTTAGCTTTGGAGCCATGGAAGTATTCGAGATACTTTTATTAGATGAGTAAGACATTTATTTTAATTTTTATTATAAAATGGGTTAACTCCTGACCTTAATCTTGACCAAAAGGTCAAAGATGAGGTCGACGATGGAGCGAGTTAACCCAAAAAATGCCTATAAAGGCACTGGTACTCCAACGCACCGACGGAACACAGCAAGCTGTTTGGCGTCGGACTTCGGTAGGAGGGTGGTCGCGAACCAGACGGCCCTTTACAGAGCCTACCACACCGCATGAGACCATAGGACGACACCTCAGATTCAGAAAAAAATGAAGTGTCGTTGCCTGGGATGGATTACTAGGAGGCAGGTCTCATTTGTGTTTCCTTAGTCGCCTCTTACGACACCCACGGAAAGAGATAGGTGGTGTTATCCTCAACCGATCGGCTAGACATTTTTCATTAGACCATTTACGTCTCTTTCAAGGGGTACGAGCATCCCTTCGAAACTTAAATTAGTTAGCAAGAATTAATGTGAATCTGCCCATTAGGTCGAAATATTTAAAAAAACAATTTCGCCTCTATAGGTTGACTTTTAATTTGCTAGCGATACTATAGGAGTTTTTGCACCCTATGAAACTAAAAAACTTCTCCCGGAAAACCCATACGAAATTCTCAAAAAAAGTTTTGAACTTCTCATACAAATAAAAATTAGCTGATCTCACAAGTTGTATAGAGGCGAATTTTTAAAGTGAGAACTTCTTTAGCGGCGTTGTGCACTTTGAAGCATGGGTAAAAAAATTTAAACTTGCGTCAAAACACGTAACCTGATCGAAAATTCGTAAGACGGAGGGAGTGTAGACCGCAAGAATCGAAAATTCGTAAGACGGACGGAGAGCGAAAACTTCTTTGTTGTGCACTTTTTGTGATGGGTAAAAAATTTAACTCTCGTCAGGACACGTAACCTAATCGAAATTTCGTAAGACGGAGGGAGAGTAGACCGCAAGGAAGTAATATTTATGTTCAAGTTTTCACTTCTGCCGCACTCCCGGAGTGCAACCCATTGTTTTTTTTTTCAATCTATGTCCTCTAAGGAAAGTTGTTCAGTCTTAATTTTCGCTTACTAATTTAAAGTCCCACAATATATTGGATACTGTATCTTATAAATAAACTAGCTGTCCGCCCGCAACTTCGTTACCGGTGGATTTTTTTTTTTTGTGAATCTAAACCATCCTCGAATCCACTTGAACACACACAATTTTTTTTATTAAAATCAGTCCAGCCGTTTAGGAGGAGTTCACTGTCAACATATAAAGAATAAATATATAAAGAAGATAATCTCTTTCGAAGAGATACTACACATCTTGTGAATCCACTAACTACAAATTAATTAAGAACAAACATGGTTCCCAGGGAAAACCTTACAAAAATACCGTTAGCTACCAATTGTAATGTAGTATCGATCGCGAAAACAGTACCCTATCTCTAGAACCTGCAACCTTTGGATTAGGGGCAGCTTCTCTGTTTCAGTAAGAGAAAAAATACTTTTGTATGTCTGAATGTCTTTTCGGATAATCTCCTCTACTGTCTCAGACGATTCTCGTAAAGTGTTGTGAGCAGGTTTGATATTTACACGGAATTTCGTTGTTAATTCAGTTTATGGATTTTTTGAGCCGTGGGGGTTGAAAATGTAAAAAAAATCATTATATTTCAGCCATTTTAAAAAGGTTGACTCATGAGGTCTACACCTTACAGAGCCACTAGTGTGAAAATTTGAATAATTCATTAATATACAAAAAAGTTACTAGTAAAAAAAATAAACTGAAGTTATAATATTTACGAATGTCTGTCCGGATGTCTGTTCAAATAGGAGCATAACTATTGCTTGACATAGCTTCTAGATTACGATAGCACATTTTATGTAAAAAGTCTCTAATTCGAATGACTTAGTAATCAAACTTAAGGCATTTACCAAGTCCTTCATTGTCATGTCATTAACAAAGCCCAGTGCCGGCCATTCAGCAAACGAACGTTCGAAAAATCCCAGGTGGGTTAAACATAAACCGTTCTGAACCCTATGCTCTTGCAATAAAGTTGAAGATTAATTGGCGTTGTCTTGTTTGTCATGATAATAAAAACAAATGAACGGCAAAGTTTTTTAATCCCTTTTGTGTTGGCTTTGTCGCCTGCCAGCATGGGAATAGGGCTGTCATGTAGATAACGGACAGTTGCTTCTTTATTTTTTTTGTATATTTGACAGTTCGTTCTATTCGAGGCACAAACCAAATTATGGTGAAAAAAGTTATGAAAATTTGTTGCGCCATTACTCTAAAATAAATTCTTTATCTAACTTCATTTTTTTTTAAATAAAGCTGAATACCTACGAGTATAAAATTCATTCCAAGGAAGTTCAAACACGGAAAACGCCTCTCTACCTTAGTTGTGTGCGCTTTTTATTCTGAATCGATCAGCAGCTCGAGCACGAAGGTGACAAACTCGCGCGACGCTGAAACTTCACTTCGATTGCGCGAGGGCCCCGCGCAAAGGCTTGCTCGCCCTCTGGCGTTGTCAATGTTGACATTTTGTCATAGGTCTGCGGCGCATTACGCGCATTATCACCATCGTATTCAAGCTACTGTAATGTCAAGCATAACATAGGGGCCCTGAACCTGATGGATGACAAAATGGGCAATTTATCACGGCGTTTACGTGCTTTGGCGGGAATATTAAGCTGTTGGTCCAGGCTGTTGTCTATTGAAACATCTGTCGTTACACCAAGTCAGAGGTCATTTGGCGATTTGGAAACTCTGATCAAGGTCAAGTTCGCCACATACTTTAATATACCTACACGAGAAGGATAGGATAGTCGAAAAACACTCCAAGATCATTTTAGAGATTCTTCGAAAATTGGCCGATTTTACGTGGAAATTCACGTCATTTTAAATTACGCCATATTAGGCAGAAATACCGAAAATCGCTTAAAATAGTACAGCGGAATTCGAACCCAAGACCTAGGATTAATCCTTCAGATGCTCTTAACTATAATCTATGGATTAACCAACTGGGATCGTACCGCCGCCTGAAGGAATCTTGTTGAAGTTTTGATCGTAGTTAATTCCTGTGTTTGTGTTATCTATCTGTTTTAAAGGATGTTTTTCGTTTAGACACTTTTGTAAGAAGAACTCGGTTACTAGCTAGCAAAAAAAAGTTTGAATTTCAATCTTTATTGTTAACTAGCTGATGCCCGCAACTTCGTTTGCGTGTTAATTTTTTTCTTTTGAACAGATTACACTTTATTGACGGTCCATTGATTTAGTTTATGATTTAGATTTTTACATACAAAAGTTTTTTAGATTTTAGATTAGATTGTTTAGATTTTTACATACAAAAGTTTTTCCCGTGGAAATTTTGCAATATCCTGTTGCAACTAAGCTTTAAGTTTAGCTTAAGGTACCTGCATGCCAAATTTCAAGCGTCTAACTTAAGCGGTTTAGATTTTTCATACAAAAGGATTTTCACGCTAATTCCCGTTCCCGTGGGAATTTCGGGAATTCCTTTCTTAGTGCACTTCTACGGTACCTAAGCTACGTCCCTTCCAAATTTCAAGTGCCTACGTTTAGCCGTTTAGGCTGTGCGTTGATATGTCAGTCAGTCAGTCAGTAGTCAGTCAGTCAGTTTCTCCTTTTATATATTTAGATAATAACATATTGAGTAGGTATCCGACACATAATTAAGTCATTTTTTAATGTTCAAATTGACATTTTTTAAGTTTTAATTTTGACTCCGTTTAAGAAAATTTCTCACAAGAATTTAACAATTCACTTATTAGTAAATACTTATCTCAATAAGTGAATCGTTGAATTCTTGTGAAAACTTAATAAATCACTTATTGTTTAGGTGTGTATGGACTAACACTTTAAGAAACTTTAAAATTTCACTTTTAGAATTATAATTGTTAATTTAAAACAACATTTTCTTACATGTTTCTTAACATACACAATAACATATATCCTTTTTAGGATTCCGTAGTAATCTACGAACCCTTATAGTTTCGCCATGTCCGTCTGTCCGTCTGTCCACGGGTTTCCTAAGAAACCCTTGGTACTACAGAGCTGAAATTTGGCATGGTCATAAATATTAACTACGCCGTCAGAACTGTAGAGTGAAATCTTAGAAAAAAAAAAAATTTCGGGTGTCTCCCATAGACGTGAAAGGGCGATGAATTTTTTTTTTCTAGCCAATATGATTAAATGGGGCGTCATAGGATAGCTTTTTAAAAGACAGAAGGGGTTTACTACGAACGTTTTTCGATTCAGCACTTTGTTTGCCTAATATAAATTTTTAAAGTGAAAATTTTTGTCAAACACAAGTGTCCCCCCTTTCTACCAGCTAAACGGTTGATTCTAAAAATGTGAAAAAAATTCATGGTGGTAGTGTATACAATGAAATTATAAGGAAAACTATCACACATAAGATGGCTCTTCAAATTTGCGAGTAATAGTCGACCAAGTGCCAAACTTAGTTGGGATTAATAAGAATATATTTACTAATATTAGATCCTTGGTACTACAGAGCTGAAATTTGGCATGGTCATACATATTAATTGCGCCAACAGATTGAAAAAATAAAATTTTGGAAAAAAACATTTTTTGGATGTTTCCCATACACGTGAAAGGGCAATGGTTTTTTTTTCTCGCCGATATCATCGAATGATATGTCATAGGATAGCTTTTTAAAAGATAGAAGGTGTTTACTAAGAACGTTTTTCGATTCAGCATTCCCTTTGAAAAAAATTAATTTTTAAAGTGAAATTTTTTATTAAAAACAAGTGTCCCCCACTACAAGCAAAACGATTGTTTTTAAAATGTGGAAAAATTCACGGTGATAGAATATACAACAAAATTAAAAGGAAAACTATCACACATAAGTTGGCCCTTCAAGCTTGTGAGTAATAGTCGACCAAGTGCTAAACGTTGTTGGGATTAATAAGAATATATTTACTTATATTAGATCCTTGGTACTACAGAGCTAAAATTTGGCATGGTCATACATATTGATTGCCCTGACAGATCTACAAAATAAAATAGTGGAAAAAAAATTTTTTTTTCGGGTGTTTTCCATACACGTGAAAGCGCGAGGGATTTTTTTTCTCGCCGATATCATCGAGTGGGTTATCATAGGATAGCTTTTTTCAAGATAGATGGGGTTTACTACGAACGTTTTTCGATTCAGCAATCCGTTTGGGAAACATTAATTTTTATAAAAATAAAATGTGGAATAATTCACGAGAGTAGCATTCACGACAAAGTGTACACTAATCCAAAATGGCCGCCATAAAAGGTTCCACGCTTAAAGTGAGGTAAGCCGAAAGCCAAACTGTAACATATTGACATTTCAGGTGTCGTTTAATAGGTTTTTAGGGGTGCTAAGTACGAAAATGATATCATACAAGATCACCACGCGACCTGCTTTAGCAGCAGCTCGATATTATTATATTATCTCTAACAATAATATTATCGCAAAAAAAATAATAATACAAAAACAAAAAAAAAAACTATTAAAAAAAATATTCGCGCTCGCTTCGCTCGCGCATTAAATACTTCCATTGTGTTATATTTAGCCCAAAACTACAATTATTTCTGAAACTACAAATTTTTAATACATTTCTTTTTGATACTATAGTATTTGGGGATTTTAACATCGACTATGACAATATGCTCGTAGAATTAAGAAACCAGCTGCATATTTGAACCATGCTGCTACGGAACCCTACAATGCGCGTGGCCCGACACGCTCTTGGCCGGTTTTATTTATAATTCGAACAGCACGGCACGGCATGACAGAATTTGTATTACCATTGCCTTCTATGTTCCCAGCTTCTAGTATCACCAGTGCATTAGGAGGCAATGGTAATACAATTTTGCCGTGCCGTTTTCGTATTATGAAAAGGCTCTCTCTTAGGTAACAATGTTTGAGATTTTTGTTAACCCTGTGGGAGAATATTGCGCTCAAAATTAAAGTTTACTTAAATTTTCCAATTGGGACGGATTAGCTTTTGTTCTTTGATGTTGTAGATTACTTGTGACATCTACGAAGTTTAAATGGATTCAATCAAACATCTCGTCACATTTTAGCATTTCACTTTACTAAATTGTGGTCTCAATTAGGTTGCATATTAGAAAAGGCATAATTTAATGTTAAAAAACCAGTACCATAATAGAATGTTTGTTTGTTGATTTAGCTGTTATCTATCTATTTTGTTTGTTAGTCCATTCTTCCTTATCTCGAGCTTTTATGTGTCCCGAAGGGCGCGCTAAGCCTTGACTTTAGTTCTTAAAAAAAGTCAGAGGCTATTTTGTGGTTTTAAAACTCCGACACCAGGGTTGACCAAGTCACACACTTGACTGTAACTACATGATAAGAATAAGAAGAAGTATTTCTAGATCAAGGTCAGGTATTCAAGACTAATTAAAATCACTACAGCTTTCCAGTGTAATAGCTCAGTTGTCTAGTATGCTATAATTGTAAACTGCTTGGTTTTTTCCGTCAGTTACGTTAATAATTGATCAGTAGGTAATGTTGATGATGCCAGAAAAAATAATAAAAATAATCTAGAAGCAATAAAAAAAAGGTTAATTTATCATTTTCGGGAAAGGCAGAGTAATCTATGTCCATATAACTATGTTTTTAATGTTATTTCTCCTGAATAAGCACCTCCCATTCTCCTTCAACGGATAGTGTTTTATTTACGGTGAACTATGGCTGCGGGAAGCACTACCGCGGGATTTTCGTCGCAACCTAACCTAAAGGAGCGGATACACCATATCACTTGAATAATTGTAGCATTGTTATAAGTTAGTGTACTGCAAAATACACTACCACCATTACACATTAAACAAACCTTTAAAGCCAAGTTCCCGACAAAGACCTTAAAAGCAAAAGATTAAATTTAGAATACGTTCCAAAGCAGCGCAATCGGAGCTTTTAAAAAAAAACCTTCCATATTTTTCCGCACTGAAGCGCTATCAAAGCTAAGTGATACATAAATATGTAACATGGAAAAGTAACTACCCTCATACGTACATATGTGGGCTGATGGCAAAATTTGCAGGTTTTATGAGGCACGTAAACTTGATGTGTTGTAACTCCTTCATATAGCAACAGGTGCGATGTTATGCTAAGATTCACTTGAGATTGGTACATAGGGTGACTCTGTTTTGAAATGTCGGTTTTTCTTCTTCAAATATGGGGTGATTTTAACCGTGTGGTGATCGGTTGAGAATAACACCACCCCATCTCTTTCCGTCGGTGTCGTAAGAGGCGACTAAGGAAACACAAATGAGACCTGCCTCCTAGTAATCCATCCCAGGCAATGACACTTCATTTTTTTCTGAATCTGAGGTGTCGTCCTATGGTCTCATGCGGTGTGGTAGGCTCTGTAAAGGGCCGTCTGGTTCGCGACCACCCTCCTACTGAAGTCCGACGCCAAACAGCTTGCTGTGTTCCGTCGGTGCGTGGAAGTACCAGTGCCTTTATAGGCATTTTCTGGGTTAACTCACTCCATCATCGACCTTATCTTTGACCTTATGGTCAAGATTGAGGTCAAGAGTTAACCCATCTTATAATAAATAAAAAATCTAAGATCAGATGGTCTAATGGATTAGGTAGTCAAAATATCTTACTGTAAACCACCCACTAGTCGCAAAACATGTCAAGCCAGTGTACCATCGGTGTAAAACAGTCATTTCGGGAGTGTAAAAGGTAAAAGATAACACGATATCCAAGATGTCAGATATATAGCCCGGGTTTTACAACCTCACGCCTACGATATGAAGAAACGAAAGGGTTGGAATTTTTCAAGCCAAATGTGCCTTATATTTTAGGGGAAAGTAGAAGTAGATTAATAAAACAGAGTTCTTTTGCTGTTTTTGAAGCACAGTTTGCAAAAAACTTGCTTCTTTAAGATTTCAGTTTTAGGACTGCTACGTGAGTCTTCTCTACATGTATAGGTATACTCTTCATGTATATCCTCACTAATATTATTTAATGTACTAATTCAATTATAGTTTAGTCATGAAAATTGAATTTGAAAAATTATTTATTCAGATAATTCATAATCCATTTTTGTTAGTATTACTTAAAACCAGGTGTGTTAGATCAGTCATTACATTAGATTATTGGCAATTCCATTATTATTATTATATTAAATGCCAAGTTAAAACAAAACATGGAACATGGAACATGTTCATATTATAAACATGGAAGTTTTTATATCTGGATGTTTGTTACTCTTTCCCGCTCAAACGGCTGGACTACTTTTAATAAAATTTAGTATGGAGGTAGCTGACACCCTGAATTAACATAAAGGCTGCTTAATTTTTCCAAATGTCCCGGGCGGAAAGCTAGTATAGTAGGACAAAATATGAAAAAAAAATCATCTCCATATAACTAGTGCTATTTACCAAAACACCTAAAACTTGACAGGTACAACAACTTGATAGTCGATGCCACTACCAAAACTAGGAGAGCAGAAAATAGATTGGCCGGATTTAAATCATTCGACCGCTCGAAAGTCGATCAGAGATCCCGGAATAGGCCTAGAAGGGAGCAATTGGGGGCATAGATTAGACGGTAAGCTATTTATGCATAGATCGATTTTGAGATTAGATGCTTTCACGCCATTACATTCGTTGATAACATACGATTATACGGGTTCTGTGTTTTGTCAATGAATTTAATCCTGGTAAAGGGGTTTGATTTTTTCGTGAAATACACAATACTCTTTATTGCACACAAAAAAAAAAAACATAAAACATAACATTAAACAAAAACAAATGTTCATGATGTAGTGTACAATCCGGCGGTTAATTTCATCTAACGCTAAAAATTTTAAAAAGCGTGCACTTTCTTGCCTGCTGTGCACTTTCTTGTAGTTAAACTGATAAACTACGATATAGTTATTCACGTAAAAATCAATACAATAAAAAATAACACCAGGATTAACAATTTTCGTTTCTGTCAGGAACCCACTGAGGGCCACGGGCTTCCCTTCAAAACACGAAGGAGAGTCAGGCCATAATCCACTACGCTGGCTTAATACGAGTTGGGCAATAAATAGTACATTGTGAGGGAGGTTATTGTAAACGAGTTGACGTATGTGAGCACGAGCCGCAGACGAGGGCTCACCATTGTCACGAGTTTACAATAACCTTTACGCCCCTGCGACACAAGACGTTTTTCAATACATTTTTTCATGAGAATTTGCAGAAAGAAGACAAATCTTGCGCGGTTTTCGCTGTGTTTAAACTAACGGGTGGTGTTAAGTCCGTAATATCACTGTCCTCACTAGACGAAGTCATATTAATTTGTTTCACAATGTAAATAATGCAAAATTTACGAAAATGACGCCGTTTCGTAAGTTTTTATTGTAATTTGTGCGCATGCGTAGATTATGTTTTTTGTGTACTAAAATTATCGGGCAAAGAATTCAAATATTTAGCTTTCTTGTTTTTCTCGGTAAATAAAATATTAAAATATTTCAAATTAAATGTAATTATGTCAAATTTCAAATTAAATGTACGCAAAATAATATTTTATTCCAAATTTGAAAATAATTTGCTTATTTTTATTTATTTGATTATTGTATTACACATAAAGTCGACATGATTTTATTCTCAGTATGCAAACCTCCTTGCTGGTAAACTTTTTAATTTGACTAATGAAAATTAAGAAAAAAAATCAAAGTAAAAAGCACTAGTGCAACAACGAGCTACTTTCTGTTTATGTTTATAGCCATACAATGTTTATTTTTCGAGCAACTGTATTCAAAAAAATTGAAATTTACAAAAACAAAATTACAACAAAAACACCACTATGAGGTGTCAAAAATGAATTGATGTAGTGTGTAGGAGTATTAGCCCAGTCTGTGGGGAAATGCTAAGGCCTTTGCATTGCAAAAGGTGGCGTAGAAAATGTTTTGACACAATATTGTTTAGGTTTGGCAGGTTAATAAAAATTCAAGTTCTCGACCTGAAGGACCCAGGCGTTAGCCGCCATCTTGAATTAAAGGTGCCAAAATTAGGTATATTTTAAATAACTTCTCAATTATTTACTAAATCACAAAAGTGTCTATGAAGGGTTCAAAGAAGATCCTCCAAGGTCGAGAACTTGGATTTTTATTAACCTGCCATACCTAAACAATATTGTGTCAAAACATTTTCTACGCCACCTTTTGCAATGCAAAACTACCTACAGACTGAACTATATTGTGTCATTGTATAATATGTGTAACGATAAAAAGTCACAGGCCACAGATCATACAATACCATACAGGCTCAGCATCATGTCACAGCAATCTGTTACACTAGTTATTCTTGCCAAGATCTGCCGATGAGTCACCAGTGAAGCCCATCTTATGTTAAAGGCATGTTAGAATGTAAAAACTGTGAAATGTTATTAATTTTGTTTCAAATTAAGTTCATGACAAAAATACATTTATCCAAACTACATACATACATACATACGCTCACGCCCCCGCCTTTAATCCCTATTAGGGTAGGCAGAGCATCAGTGATTTTAAAACTATTAATGCCACGTTTGATGTACATTCAGAGGGTTATAAGATAAAAATGATAGTGAGAAGTTGACAGCCATTCGCCCACAATACAGCCAAACCCTCGCGTCCCACTTACTGACTTTTACAGTATGCCTGAGAAAAGTAGGCAGCTGACACATTCAATGTTTTTCTTTTACTCCCAGTCCAGCAAAGAAGTATAAAAGATCAGAGTGAAATAAAACTAGACTGTGTTTTCAACAAAACCTTTTACTTTTAAATTATCTATAGGTACTAATATTATACAGAAGAAAGATTTGATTGGTTGTTTGTATGTTTGTTTGCATTGAATATACTCCGAAACTACTGGACCGATTTGAAAAATTCTTTCACCATTAGAATCCTACATTAGGTATCCGTGATGAACATAGGGAACATGATTTTCCCGAATTTCCATGGTAACAAAGTCCCGGGCGGAATGCTAGTTTTATGATAATCACGACATAACCGTCATAACGACATAACCTCTTTAACGAACGAATGCCTGAAATAATCGACGTCACTGTTATCGCTGCTTCCGTTCCGACCAATTGCTAACTTCAGGCAGTGGGGTATCATACTACAGTAAATAAATTGAAACAACTAACCAGGAAGCAGCGTGTGGATTTGACGTAGATCACTTTAGTCATATTAGTTACTATTAAATCTTAGATTAGGTACGAAAATAAATTAATTTAGCGTTAATCATAGTAATAAATACTTAAAATATCTTAATATATTGCACAAATCCAAATGGCAATGTAAAATTAGCGTTACTCCTTCGCTAAAGGAGATGGGTTATGATGAAATTGAATCTCTACTGGCTTCCACATGCTAATTTCATACATACACGCCCTCACACACTCGCACATACAGACTCACACGCGCTACACGCACACTCTCGCACACTCGCATTACATAATCCACTTTTAATGTTAAGAGATAATACTTTCTTAGATTATTTTATTACTTTCTGCTTTCAAAACAAGAGAAGACTAGACTCATTTTATATGTATAGCACATTTATATAGTGTCAATTCCTAAGTTGGGGAGTCCCTGGTGTCCTAAATACAAGTTTAGGCTTAGTTTAGGCACCAGTCTCACACAAAATTTTGTCAATTAAAGTACATTTTTGTATTTAAGACAACTAGACCATAAGGCAAATTTTATGGCAGAAAATAAATTACTTATTATTATATTATTATTGTAGAAAATTATTAATCTCTTACCGAAGTTATCCAATCCACATAACGAAAAAAAGAGATTATTTCTATGCTATAACAATCTGAACAGTTTGGAGAGCCTAATTTACGCATTTTAAATGAGCCTTTTTTTCTATCAGAAACTTGATTCCGTGTCTGTAGTACGAGTATTTCAGTAATGAAAATACACTAAGTAATTTCCCTTGAAAGATTTCCTGTCGTTTCAGGTCTATTAAATTCCCCTGGGTGCTAAGAAACAAACATAATTTACTGGCTAAACAATGTCTTACACTGTTCAATGACAGAAGCTCTTCAATTAATGAAATTTCGTTGAATTTGTACCCGAAACAATAACTCAATGGAACAGTAATTTACTCAGTGTAAACAGCAAACTATAGAAGTTATTACCGCAAATAGATTAGGATCTATAAGGGTGTTTATATTTCATCTTTGTTGGTTCTCATTTGTTTGATAGTGTTTACTTGAATATTGTTAACTAGCATTCCGCTCGGGACTTCAACTAGCCACTAAAAAAATCTAGCCAACTGCAGCTTTGCAGTTTGTAATAAGAACCAACTTTGGTTGCTTAACCAAAGTTGAAACCGTTCTTATTACAAACGCCAATTCGCCATACAAGCAAAGACTCGCGCTACAAGTGTAAAACTTCATGCTCTTGACTGTACAATTCATATTTTCCTAGAAAATTTCTTTTCTCCATGGGAAAATTACCAGAAGAAGTAGTTTTGGCACCAAACGTCAACAGATTTAAAAACTTGCTAGACAAACACATCACAGGCAAAAAGTCTAAATGAATGGTGTTCAACTGGATGCAGGCTATAATCAGTACTTAATTATCGCTAACTAATATAAAGTTATCCAATATAATATCAGCTCGCTAATTTCATATCAATACATACAATGACATATAATTACTAAAACAATAATTTATAACTAAATTGGCATTAATAGTAACCTAATTTAATCGTAGAGGTTCTAGATAGTGTTCTAAGGATATCAAGTAATTGTATATTCTGAGAATTATTTTAATCAAAGCACGGCCTATTTCACTCCGAGTAATTAATTGACAAACGACTTCAATTCCCAATTGGTGTCATCTGTGTCGTAGTTAAAACGAAAATATAGTCATTTAGACATAGACATATACTTTATTGCACACCATAGATGACACAAAAAAATTACAACAACAGGCAAAGACAGAAAACAGAAATGTACAAAAAGGCGGCCTTATTGCTAGGGTAGCAATCTCTTCATTTAAGGAGAATACTTCCATGTTGGACTGGGAGTAAAAGAAATCCCATCAAAAACAATACTTGTCAAAAAAACCAAGTCTCGCAACTCAGTTGTTCTGCGGTAAAAAGTTGTGAGATCCATGTCATACCAAGTCGGTTATTAATTTATTCAGTCTCTACTTAAGCGACTTTCTGTCTTAACACGTCCAGTCTCTAAGACCACGATCGTGGTCCATAACAATTGAAAATCAATTGTGTCTGGAATCTCCGTACTCGAAGCATTAAGTTGTTACGTAATAATTAACAGCATCTTATAGTGACGCATATCAATATTAAAATTCTTTAATGTTTTATATAAATATATCGAGACTTGGCCATCGCACTAAATAATTGAATTTACATGTGTTTTCAGGCAATTGAATTTACACGTGTTTTCAGGCGATGGCCAAGTCTCAATATATTTATATAAAACATTAAAGAATTTTAATATTGATATGCGTCACTATAAGATGCTGTTAATTATTACGTAACAACTTAATGCTTCGAGTACGGAGATTCCAGACACAATTGATTTTCAATTGTTATGGACCACGATCGTGGTCTTAGAGACTGGACGTGTTAAGACAGAAAGTCGCTTTCCACAACTTTCCCCACAACGAAGTTACAGGGGGTCGAAAATGGTCTGAATTGCTTCGAGAAAAGGATGATACGGCCGTGTCGCTTTTTTGCTCGACTTGGTGGGGGCACTGCCGTGCCCCCAGAAACATAGAATGTGTCAGCTCTACATCTACAATTGTCAGAAGCTAGAATGTTACAAATTGTTAAGAAGCAATAAAGTTTATCTATCTATCTACTCTTCCCAGGCATACTGTAAAAGTCAGTAAGTGGAACGCGAAGGTTTTACTGTATTGTGGGAAAACTGACAATCTCTCACCACTCCCATCATATTTCATCTTATAACCCTCTGAATTTATGTCAAACGTGGCATCGAGTGGTTTTAAGCCCACTGATGCCCTGCCTACCCCAATAGGGATCATAGGCGTGAGCGTGTGTATGTGTGTGTGTATGAGAATAATTTTAATGCTACCCTGGCATACGCAATTAAACTTCTCACTCACGAGATTATAGACTTCCAAATCAACACAAGGAAAATTGAACCATTTTATATTTTAAGAAGTTGTCATTCTTCTTAGATTTATAAATGCTACACACTCAAAAGCCCTCGGTTATCCTTTGTCTCATGGGTCTCTTGAGATGGACATGTGTCCTTTCAATTCAAGATCAATAATAATTATCAACGTCAATAGAAGCAAAAAAAATGCTAACTTTTTATGTTACATTTAAGGTTGGCAACCAACTCTCATGGAGAGTGCAGTCTCATTGTGAATACTAGAGAGCTGGAAACAGTTGACGTCTTGCACATTTTCCATGTTTTGTTTTTTACCGACTTCAAAAAAGAAGGAGGTTCGACTGTATGTATTTTTTTTAATGTGTGTTCACCGATTTCTCCGCCGATTATGGACCGATTTTCAACATTATTTTTTTGTTCGAAAGAGTATACTCCAGAGGTGGTCCTATATAAATTTTATTGAAAATGATTCAGCGCTTTAAAAAAAAAATTACTACAAACCAGAACATCATCTAAATAAATAAGTGACTTTTTCGATTGTGGTTATCTGCTAAAAGGCATTCTAGTCTGCAAAAAATAGTAGTTATCTACTTTGTGCGAACAGCTGTCGGGATTAAAGTCGGTGACTCATACGTTTTTAATGTGGAAAATTATTTAACTTCCTCTCCAGCGTGGAAATGGTTCACAAATTAATTAATGCTGGCGACAGCTGAATGTGCAAACAAAATTATGTAAACTTACAACTGTATTAATCAAATTTCAGCAATTATAGATATTTGATTTGACCAGCAGGCCGAGTACGATAGTGACAGCGCCGCGACAACACCGCGGTCCTATGTCAAAATGTCAACATTGACAAAGCCATAGGGCGAGCAAGCCTTTGCGCGGGACCCTCGCGCAATCAAAGTGAAGTTTCAGCGTGAGCCGGGCGCGAGTTTGTCGTTATCATGCTAGAGCTGCTGAGAATCATGAAAACTTTCCGGCCAATTATCAAAACTTCAGAATTGTTGCTTAGCATGTGACAAACAATTTAATTGCTTATTTATCCGAATGAATTTTGTGATCCAATTCCGTGTGAATTTAGCCATTGAATATCAAAGGAAACTTGAATTGATGATGAATATCAAAGGAATTGATGACGGACTTCAAACAGGCTTCCCCCCTTTGAGGGGTTTTAACGGCGCTTCTTAGTGCAATTAGGGTATAATTTAACATTAATTGTGGCTGTGACAATGGAAAGGTACAACTTTCGTGCTATTCGTTAAGGTTCACAATTAGTGTGATGAGCCATTGTAAATAGCTCTTATTGACTGCCCCGAAAGTTTTATCTTTTTACCGACTTCAAAAAAAGAGGAGGTTCAATTCAATTCAATTCAATTCATTTATTCGTGAACAATAGTTATTGTGTGCGAATGTCTATAACTAAAACAAAAATAAAATAATAAACAGGCAAAAAAAAAGATTCAAAATTATAGTCACATCACATTACAAAAAAATAAAAATTATAATTTAAAAAAAAAAAAAATTCGTCAACGCTATAGCAGCACTTTTCTAAGTGCGACTGTATGTATTTTTTTAATAATTTAAACATTAATTAATTTGTGAACCGCTTCCACGCTGGAGAGGAAGTAAAATAATTTTCCACGTTAAAAACGTATGAGAGTCACCGACTTCAATCCCAACAACAGTTCGCACAAAGTAGATAACTACTATTTTTTGCCGACTACAATGCCTATTAGCAGATAGCCACAAACGAAAAAGTCACTTATTTATTTAGATGATGTTCTGGTTTGTAGTATTTTTTTGCTTTTGTTAATTTTTTTAAAAGCGCTGAATCATTTTCGTTAAAATTTATATGGGATCACCTCTGGAGTATACTCTTTCGAAAAAAGAAAGAATTTTGATAATTTTCCACGTTATAAAAATGTACGAGTCACCGACATCAATCCCAACAACAGTTCGCACAAAGTAGATAACTACTATTTTTTGCAGACTACAATGCCCATTAGCAGATAACCACAAACGAAAATGTGACTCATTTATTTAGATGATGTTCTGGTTTGTAGTATTTTTTGTTTTTGTAGATTTTTTTTAAAAGCGTTGAATTATTTTCAATGAAATTTATATGGGACCACCTCTGAAGTATATTCTTTCGAACAAAAAATAATTTTGAAAATCGGTACATAATTAGCGGAGAAATCGGTGAATATACATTTAAATAAATACATTGAGTCGAACATAGAACCTCCTCCTTTTTTCAAGTCGATTAAAATCGGTCCATAATTGGCGGAATAATCGGTGAACATAGAAAAAAAAATACATACAGTCAAACATAAAACGTCCTCCTTTTTGAAGCCGGTTAAAAAACTTTAACATATTATGTTTACCCCCATTTTAATTGCAAAACTGTTCTTTTCGTAACAGCACAGAGTACACGCATGTGGTAACCTGGTGTGTGACCCTCTGTATACTAGCGAAGGCCCGCAGTTTCTTCACCATCGTGGGCTCCTAAAAAAATAGAAAAAATCAAGGATCCTGAGGAATTTGAACCCGTGTCTATAGACGTAATATTTTTTTAATGGTATATGCTCAAAGACCTACATTAAGGTTTTTCCTTGTGTCGTGGGTCCCTTGGAACATATACATAGACAGACATAAACACCCATGACCCGAGAACAAAGATCTGCTTTTTACAAATGTCTGCCTCGACCGGGAATCGAGCCCAGGGCCCTATAACAAGTTTTCGGTTAGCGCCATCACTAACCGAAAACGTTACGAGTATGTTGTAAAGAGAGAATAGGCATTTTGGTCTATAAATAATCAAAAACAAAAAAGTGAGCGGCAGTCTCCAGTACCCATAGAATATCAAAGTTAGACTCATAATAAGGAATTTTTTTAAACACTCCAAAAGTAAATAAGCGTTGTTGGATGCAAAATTGATGTTTATATGCATATATATTTGATTATGTATGATATATATGTATATATATATATATATATATATATACATATATATATTATATATATATACAGTGGATTTCAGGTATAACGACAATGAAGGGACCACTGTTATTTCGTCGTTACATCCGGATGTCGTTACAAGCAAAGGCAAAAAGATACAGATTGCTGCTCTGAATATCAATTTGTAACTAAACCATTTTAACTCGGAAACGTACACGCTTACCTACCTAATTACCTGGCTAATATCTATAAACAAAAAGTAATGGTTGCTGACCATCTGTGTGGATGTAAACAAAAGATAAGAAAGCTCTTTTGTGTCTTTGGCGGCCGACTCCGGTCGCAACATCTGCATGGGATTTCCAAGAATTTATTACAAACTATTCAATAAAAACAGTCGCTACACCCAAACTCGACGTTACATACAAAGTCGCTATAGCCATATGTTTGTACATACTAAAGTATGCTTTAATTCCAGGGACTTAGATTTTACGTCACTATAGACAAATGGTCGCTACAACCAAGGTCGTAATTAATGAAATCCACTGTATATATATATATATATATATATATATTATTATTTTATATTTGGTATATTTATGTATACACATTAAACATTAAATTCTATTGTAAATACATTCGTCTATACATATTTAAGTAATTATATTCTATTATTAGTATTTATTAGGACTTTTTATTTTTATATGTTGCATTTTTATTAACTTAAAATTATGTTAGCTCTTGGAGCCAAAATCATTGCGTCTCAAGCTCGCTCGAACTTGGGGCAACTGGCCGAAAACCAGCGTTGCAGTTTTCCTGCAACATGTAGCTGAGCCATTGCCCATTCATAGGTGCGGTGCACACACTATGACTCTTGCGCCTACATTGTGTCCTGTGTGTACTTGTGTTTTATTTTTGTTGTCGTATTATTTCTGTCTGTAATGTAGTGTGTACCTGTGCTTGTGAATAAATTGTATGTCTATGTCTATGTCTTATACGGCAGCCAACTCGAGTCATGATTAGAAATATAAATAAACCGTGATATATATTTCATACAAGTGATACAAATGCATTTTAAAAGTCATTAAAGTATAAAAGAAAATATTCTATATTTCCTAAACAAACCGGTGTATTCACACAATTTTTTTAACTATGAATGCGTTTCTAGAAATGCTTAGTCCTGACTCTGCCGCTTGATGCATAAAACATAGACCAAGCTCCATTCATTTTCGCCCATTCTCCTTAGCAAGTTTACATTCATTTAGCGGTGGCGCTAACAGTAAAGGCAGCCGTCATCGAATATAGGGTTCGATAGTTCTCAATTTCGCCATCTAAACGGATAAAATGGTCACCTGTTATTTCACGCCATTGGATGGGAATGTGGTATGCAGACCTTCATGGAGGATCTGGCATAACGCAAGTCCTTTCCCAATCGGTCATTTCGAAGAAGATTATTCGAATATCATTTAAAAAATTTGAAATGGTGTTCGATGTCAATATTCGAAATTATTGAAGATCTGGTCTTCCGACATTCTTAGGAGAGAGCTCGCAAATGGCACATTTTCAGGCGTTATAAATAAAGTGATTCATATGTGATTAATTATATAAGTGTAATAAAACGGAATTGTATGGAACTGCTCGTATGTCATTCATAAATATACACCTCACAGAAGAGATACGTCTTTAACTTATATTGCCCCCTGAAGAGTTGTTATAGTATTGTTTAGTGAATTGGCCTCCCAGACCCAACAGCTAGGTAGAGAAAACTCGTTTTTAACCCCCAACGCAAAAAGAGAGGGATGTTATAAGTTGAACGTGTCTGCCGCTGTATATATCTGTCTGTGGTATCGTAGCTCCCAAACGGATGAACCGATTTTCGTTTAATTTTTTTGTGTCATAGATAATTTTATCCCGAGTGTTCTTAGCCATGTTTCATGAAAATATGTTCAGCCGTTTAAAAGTTATAAGCAATCGAATCTCGGGAGTAGTTCAAAGTTTTTAATTTTAGTGTTATTGATCTCAGCAACATAACAGGAGAGCGATTTCACAAATTAATGACGGTTGAATGATCATAGAGGCCATTTTATCTGTTCAGGTGGCAAAATTGAGAACTATTTCATTTTCATATACTTGCTGACAACCACCCCGACCAGCAGCGCCACCGCCAACTGAACGTAAAGTTGCAAACTACCTGCAACTGAACATTCAGTTGGCGGTGGCGCCTCACCAGTCAAAGCAGCCGTCATCAGATGTATGAAATTTAAATATTTCTCAATTTCGCAACTTGAATGGATAAAATGGTGAATAGATATTGTGGAATAGCCGTCCCGTTTAAAATCTAACAATGACAAGCGGTTTAACCCGTCGCGCGATTGTTTACGCCGCTTGCGATAGGTAGTAATGTCGTACATCAGGTGCACATTTGGCGCGCGAATCAGAGGCTATATAACGGCTTAATCAATGACAAACGGTTGAATCAGTGTCCTAAATTCAATTCCATTAAGTAATCCATTCCAGGCAACGACACTTCATTTTTTTTCTGAATCTGAGGTGTCGTCCTATGGTCTCATGCGGTGAGGTAGGCTCTGTGAAGGGCCGTCTGGTTCGCGAAGTCCGACGCCAAACAGCCTGCTGTGTTCCATCGGTGCGTGGGAGTACCAGTGCCTTTATAGGCATTTTCTGGGTTAACTCGCTCCATCGTCGACCTCATCTTTGACCTTTATGGTCAAGATTGAGGTCAAGAGTTAACCGATCTTATAATAAAAAAAAATCCTGGTTGTGTTCAAAGAACCTACGAAACAAGGAAAACCTTTGTGACTGTCAGGAATTTAATTTCCACAGGTATGTACATACAACAAACAGAGATGTTTGGGAGAAACAGTAATAATGAGCTTTCCAATGGAATAGACCTTCTTGTCGTGCAGCTTTTCTACAAAAGAGATAAGCAATAGTAATAAAACGTTTTTTCTACACGCAGAAGCACACACATATATTTATAACTCTAAAATTTAAAAAATAATTACACCCTTGACATTCAATTGCTTAATAACTTCTAAACGGCTGAACCAATTTTGACAAAAATAATGCCAAGAACCATCTCGATTAAGACAGCTTTCAAAAAAACCGCATCGGAATCGATCCATTCGTTTAGAAGCTACGATGCCACAGACAGACAAACAAAAACACAGATAAACAGACAAAAAAATCGTCAAAAAAGACGCGGTTGAAAAAGAAAAACTCAGAAATTATAAACCTGTTTAAAAAATCATTTTTTTCCCGGCTTTGTTGTAGACTGGCAACACTGATTTTTAGCCCACGCCTATAAACACAAATTTTCAATTAACTTACAAATCCTTAATTAATTATAAACACACTAATTCCCCTCTGTAGCCCAACCCGCCTAAACAAATTAAAAAACAAATCTGCCATCAATTTCCGAATGACTTAACATTTAAATTGAAATGAGAAAAGATCCGAAACCCAATTTTCGCGACAGCCTGAAAGGGTGTCTTATAATTTCAGAAAAGCGAACAAAAAGTCGTGGGAAGGACAGGAAATATCAATTTCCTCGGTATCCAATATGCGTATCGAAAGGCAAATATCCGAAAAATATTCCGGTGATTACGTAATTTGAAGAAACAAGTTTTCTCGGGGTATAAACTAACATAACCTTATGAGGACTGACGATTGCAAGGACTCCATAGCTGATATGTAGAAAATTTGAATAGATACGTCACATAGCATTCCTATATTAAGTAATATGACTTTGTTTTGATTCTGATTTCCAAGTTGTTAATGCAAATTTTGATCAAAACCCGTCTGGCCGTTCTTAGGTTATTAAATGTTTTTTTTGATGATATATTATGTCATTAAGGCAATACGATATGATTTACGATGTTTAGTATGGTGATTGTGAGTCCTCTTGGAAATATTAGTCCATGCGTAGGGTCAGCAACAGTGATAACAATAATCCACCAGTATAAGAAGACCTCTCATAATACAGTAGCTTCATACAAACGTTTACTATCCAAAATTTGCTAAAGGTACCTAAATTGTTGCCGGGTGTAAGACCGAACGATCGTCCCAGGGGTGACCGCTTAAATTATGGAAATTTATCATTTCGGGTGACCCGAGACCTTGCGAAATTAGTTGAGGGAATGGTCAGTTGGTTTCTGAACTGATTTTGTGGAAGGTATATCAAGGAAAGATAAAAGGCGACGCACAATAGACGACGAGCGATAACTGCGCGATTAGCGGTGCGGCATCAAAGAGGTCTTCTAGTTGTTGTCTATTAGTATCTATGTAAATCAAATGCTATGCATTGGGTAACAAAAAGTAGTTTTTTTTATTAATGACTGGAGAATCCCCGGGAAAATCCCGTGAGAATTTTAGTAATATTCTTAATTATACCTTGTCTACGTTTTAAAAGGTACTATCCTTTTACAAACTGGGCGTTAATGAATCAGAGAGTGAGTCACAACTCTGAAATAATAATAAAATCATAAAAAAGTATAAAAATCAGTCATAAAATCCAGGAGATCAAAAAAACTGAGTCTGAGTGATTTTAAAATTAAAAACATGACATGTAATTAATTAATCAATTTCTATTGTAATATTTGATGGGATATTGACATAAGTAATTAATTTTTACATGCGTAAATTGTTTTGATATCCTTTACTTATTTGTTTTGACTAATTTTAGTGTTCAATTGTGCTATAATTAATATGTTTTAATTTATTTATATTTTGTAATATTTGCATGGTGAATATTTATCGGCTCCGCATGTTGGCCTCAGTTTATATAAATTGTAACATCTTTATACCATGTTTATTGCAAATAAATAACTATGAACTGGATAATAGTATGACCCTCATACTTACCTAGACATGTAAACATACGTGCAAAGCTAAAAGATAGATAACTACTATGAAATTGAACAAAGGAATGAAATGAAAAGACTCCAAATTAAGAATGTAACATCACACTAATAGATCACGAAAGCCGTTAAGTAATGGGAACTCGTAAAATTGCCGAAATCAGTCTTCACTTGTTAATCGTACAAGCGCTCGGTAGTAAAGTCGTTCTAATTTGACCTGTATCACCAAGGAATAAGAAACTTTGATGTAAATAGCGACTGTACCATTTGATCTTGTTCAATCACACCTATAAAATAAAATAGAACAGAAAAACCCACAATTAATTCACTGTCAGAAACAAAAAAAGATTTCCCGCATCGGAATTGCGTTCAGATCCCCGTGCGAGACTTATGGCTTGTGAAACAGCACTTACCATTCGAGAATTTCGTGCAAAAAAATAAGGTTCAGTAGCGGGGACCCAAAATATGCACATACATTTGCTATAATCTGACTCGACACCATTTTGTTCAGCGACAAGTTTATTTATTTTCGTATTACGAGGTTTTGGTCTGGTGTTTTGGAGGTTTCTTGAGGGATAACCCCACTTTTGAGCTCTCAAGTAGTTTAAAGGAGGATCTTGTTGTGAAAAATACGTTCGAGAATACCTTACACTTGTCATGCTATAGGGCTTTTATGCGAACGACATAAGAACGATAGAAAGTCCAAAGTGTTGAGTTTGATGTGATCTTTGTGTACTTAATAAATACGCGGGCGGGGCGATTTAAGTTTGGATTAGTTTGAAATTGTGTTTAGAGAAAATTATGCGTTCAACGTTTAGAATAAAGTCATTTCCGTGGTACTTTTTAAATTAGTTACCGAAAATGAACTATGTGAATCAGCCCACTTAACTGAACCACTTTTCTCATCGAAAGTTATTTAGTTAAGTGGTCGAAATATTTAAATAAAAATGTCTTTATGTAAAACTTGTACGATCAGCTGATTTTGTATTTGTTTAAAAAATTTGGGACTCAAATTTTTTTTTTGAGAATTTCGTACAAGTTCCTTGGGGTAAGTTGTTCAGTTTCACGGGGAGAGTTACCCTATACACTCACGCATATAATACCTAACGGAATTAGCAAAGCATCGTGTGAATTCATAAACACTTGACACAACTTTATAACCAACTTCAAAAAAGGAGGTGGTTCTATGTTCGACTATTTGAGTATGTTCTCCGATTTCTTCGCCAATAAATTATGGGCCGATTTTCAAAATAATTTTTTTGTTCAAAAAAGTATACTCCAGAGGTAGTCGCATATAAATTTTATCGAAAATAATTCAGCGCTTTTAAAAAAATCAACAAAAACAAAAAATCTCTACCAACCAGAACATCATCTAAATAAAGAGTGACATTTTCGTTTGCGGTTATCTGCTAATAGGCATTGTAGTCTGCAAAAAATACTAGTTATCTACTTTGTGCGAACTGTTGTTGGGATTGAAGTTAGTGACTCATACGTTTTTTTAACGTGGAAAATATATTTTTTAAACGCTACACACTCAAAACTCAAAAGCCGACAGGTTTTCCCTTGTGTCGTGGGTCCCTTGGAACATATATAAAGACGGACACAAACACCCATGACCGGAGAACAAACTTTTTATACAAATATTAGCATTCTACCCACGTGGACAACAGGTTATATCGTGCCCAGCTGTGGGATAAAATGTAGCCTATGTCCTTTCCCAGGCTCTATTCTATCTTTGTACCTACCAAATTTCATCAAAATCGGTTCAGTTGTTTAGGCGTGAAAGACGGACATAGAGACAGACGGAGTTACTTTCGCATTTATAATAATTATTAAGTGCGGATTTGCCCCGACTGGGATTCGAACCCAAGACTTGTCGATTAAGAGGCAGCGCCACTACTACTCAACCAAACCGACCGTTTAGCAAAAATATTTTGAGAGTTACAAGTTGAAACGAAAAGCTTCTCTTATCCATACGAAAAATATTTCTAAGTAAATTCCATATTTTTCTTTCCTTTCAAGTCTATCTAGTGTGAAAATAAGACTTGTTACTAGAATAACATATGGTACTAACTTTTCGGAAAGCATTAGCAAGTATAATGTTATCACAGTACCGCAAATTATAAGAATAATAATTTCTCTGCGAAATTTCATAACTTACGTAGTCAAAATATAGTGAATAAACAGTATAGATATTTCTACCGAAGAAATATGTGTCTTGTCTTATACCTCTAATTCTAAAACTAAATAATTTTCCACGTTATAAAAACGTATGCGTCACCGACTTCAATCCCAACAACAGTTCGCAAATGTCACTCATTTATTTAGATGATGTTCTGGTTTGTAGTATTTTTTTGTTTTTGTTGATTTTTTTAAAAGCTCTAAGTCATTTTCGATAAAATTTATATGAGACCACCCCTGGAGTATATTCTTTCGAATAAAAAAGAATTTTGAAAATCGGTTCATAATTGGCGGAGAAATCGGTGAACATACATTTAAAAAAAATACATACAGTCGGACATAGTACCTCCTCCTTTTTTGAAGTCGGTAAAAGTTATGTATCACCCCCGATATTCGATTGCTTATAACTTTTAAATGTCTGACCGAAATTTGGTAAAATACAGTTAAGAACTATCTCGATTACGTCAGCTTTAAAAAAACCGCATCGAAATCGGTCCATTCATAAAGGTAGACATACAGATAAACAGTCATACAGATACACACGTAAAACTTATAACGCCCCTCTTTTTTTCGTCGGGGGTTACAATAGTAATTACGCGACTATAATTATATCTCTACTGTAATAACCTTATCTGCCAAAACCTGGATCACGGTCAAGTTTACCCCGAATGAAAAATGGGACTAAGCGCTCAGAGGTAAAGCTCATGCGCTGTTATGGGGAATTGGGTGAAATTATCCCAAATAAGTGGACTGATCACCCGCCTATGTCGGTCCCGGCTGTTGTCGATTAACTACAGTCGTTAAAACCAAGTCAGAGGCCATTATACGGTTTGAAAACTCTGACTCCAGGGTTAGCCAAGTTCGCCACACACTTGACTACAGAATAAGAAGAAGACCCACCTGTGCCTGGTGGGTGTCCCTTCAATATATAGATAGAAGCGCTCAGAAGAAAAAACTGTACATAAAAAAATCCTTTCTATGGGCCTTTACCGTACTTACCGTGTACCGCAACAAACATAAAGCCGGTGATGTACGACATGACACATGAACGTAATTGGCCCGTAATTCAGAACCAAATAATTGGTATGAATAATAATGAATTTGAAATGTGAATTAAGAATATGACGTATGAATTTCAGGTTCTTTTTAACCGACTTTAAAAAAGGAGGTTGATTTTTTTTTTCACTGGCACGATAATACAACATCCCTTCTTATTTTATTTTTCTGTACTAATATAATAAAGAGGGAAAATTTGATTGTTTGTTTGCATCAAATAGACTCAGAAACTACTGGACCGATTTGAAAAATTCTTTCACCACTAGAAAGCTACATTATCCCCAATGGAGATAGGCTACATAATTTTCCCGAATTCCCACGGGAACGAAGTCCCGGGCGAAATGCTAGTAATATTATAAATACGAAAGTTACTCTGTCTGTCTGTTACGCTTTCACGGCTAAACTACTGAACCGATTTGATGAAGTTTGGTACAGAGATTAAACCTTGGTAAAGGACATAGTCTACATTTTATCTCACAGTTGGGCAGGATATAACCTGTAGTCCACGCGGGCGGAAAGCTAGTTGGTCATAAATGTTAAATGTGTTTTGTTTAAGGTATGTACAACTTTAGGAGTATCTATCTATACATATTATAAAGAGGAAAGATTTGATTGTTTGTTTGTTTGCATTGAATAGGCTCCGAAACTACTCGACCGATTTAAAACATTCTTTCACCATTAAAAAGCTACAGTATCCCCGATAGACATAGGCTGTATAATTTTCCCGAATTTTCACGGGAACGAAGTCCCGGGCGGAATGCTAGTACTCAATAAAAGCAATCATGTAACGTTATACACTTTATTTGCACTCACAAGTAATTTTCAGTTTTTAACGATACAGTATCGTAAGTAATGTGTATCGTGATCCCACTTGAAACACGAGCGAATCGAGTTATACATCTATACATATTATAAAAAGGAAATATTTGATTGTTTGTTTGTTTGTTTGCATCGAATAGGCTCCGAAACTACTGGACCGATTTGAAACATTCTTTCACCATTAGAATCCTACATTATCCGGGATGGACATAGGGTCCCGCGCGGGAAGCTAGTTACTTAATATTGAGGAGAATCTTATATCTTCTTACATATAAAATTGGTGGTCCTGATTCACTGACTCATCAACGCCCAGCCCAAACTCTTAGACCTAGAAAGCTGAAATTTGGCAATTTCTTGAAATTTGGTTTTTTATGACGTAGGCAAGCACTAAGAAAAGATTTTTCGAAATTCAACTTCCAAGGAGGTGAAATGGGGGTTCAAAGTTTGTATCGAGAAAACATTTTTTTTGACAATTTGACTCGAAACTTCGTCAAAATATACCTTGAAAGAAATCTTTCGCGATTTTTTGGAAATCATCTCCCAAGCCTTAAGGCCTAAGGGGTCAAGACTGAAATGGGTGACTAAAATAGTTCTTTACGCGAGCGGAGCCGCGGGAAAAAGCTAATCACCCCCTAAAGTTTTACTAATTTAAAGTCGCCTAAAATACTTATGGTAACATTATTCTTTTGTCCTGCTATTTACTGGATAAAAAAAGCAATGTTTTGTTAAAAAAATATATTTCTGTTTAACATTTAAATCAAATTTTTCCTTCCATTCTCCTTTGTTGTTTTTCCATAATTTACTTCTTACGTTTAAGCGCCAAAGTTAAACATCTAAGCACGGAGGATAATCTAGCTAAGCTGACACTTCGGCTTAGGCAAACAAAGCTTGATTTAATAAGCCACTTCGTTAAGAAATCAGCAGGTTAAATATTTGGCCCGGAATCTTGTTTCTGTTCCTCTCGCGACAAATTTATCTTACTTCGCTGATCCAATTTTTACAAGACACCTTTTACTTTGTTGCAGGTATTAGCGTGATGAAAAGAAAAGATAAAAAGAAGCTTTGTGAGTTTCTTTTCTATCCATACTTAAGGGGTAAAGGCGCAGACCCACCGCTGCGCAGGATGTGCACGGCCACGCGGCGCATTTTAGCTGCGTGGATTCATTTGTTGACAACCCACTATTGTAGCTACGTGGATTAGATCAAAATCTAATTTGAGCCTTAATGTCAAACTCACTGAGTAGATATTCACCGCAGCTAAAATGTGCCGCGTGCCAACCGTGTGCCGCATGCACAGCGTGCATGGCATTGAGCTACGTGGGCAACATATTCCAGCAAACCACGCGTGTATCGATGATGTTGTTTCATGCGTAGCGTGTTCGTGAGTCGCAGTGAACACAATCACATATATTTTCTTGCAAAGCGAAGCTTAACACACGTGCGTAGCTTCTCCGTGCGCCGCGGTGGGTCCGCGCCTTAACTTAGTCAAACTGGCCAATACACTCAGCTGTAGCGACTTCCTTTATTTATTTATTTTTTGTTTAATTTCTCCCTTTCAGCACTCGTATTCTACACCATTCGATTCAAAACCGACGCACGGAAAATCTCAGTTAGTACATGCTTCTCTTGCGGTACCTAGATGACAGCGAAGGGTATAGTCTTGACGAATATCGGATTCGAGTCGAACGATGTATTAGAATACGGGTGCTGGAAAGTCAAAGGAATCTTAGTCAACACAGCCATGTCTTCAGTATATTTCTTCAAATATTCTCCGTACTGATAGGGTTTTGTTAACGGATAACTATGGCGGCGAGAAGCACTGCCGCGGCGATCTTTGTCGGAACCAAAAAGAGCGAATACACTATGGTGTATATGTAGGGTTGCCAACTTTTTTTTCATGAAATAAAGTATATTAAGGTGGGAGAAGGTAAAATAACAGTATTAGATAAAATAAAACAGTATTAAAAAAAAAAAATACATATTTTTTTGAACTTTTTGCATATTTTATTAACTTTTTTAAACTTTTATCTGCCTCGATATAGGTAAAATTATAATTAAAATATATTACTTAAGAATTAATTTTTAATTAAATTTAACATCGCTTTGTTTCTGTCGTCTCTCCATTTAGTCTTCATGACTGAAAAAACTCTTTCGGTGAAAGCTGAAGTAGCAGGGACAGAGTATAAGTATGAAATATTTTCTTTTTATATTTATAAATTCTTGGTTAGTGTTTGTGTTTGATAACAAATGCCACCACTTTTGGTCGCTTCTTATTTCTATAAAATCTTTTTCTTGTAAAACTTATTCGATTAATTTGAAATTTATTATAATGAACTCATATCAATAGTAAGTCTATGCAAATTTTTCAGATGGGTCAATGTGACCAAAGATTTTAATGACAAACAGATTATTAAACACAGTAAAGACACCTGAATAGCCTTATCAATAAAAAGTGTAAGTTTTTTCTGGAATTTATGGCCTGGTAAAAAAGACCTATGATTCTGAAAACAGTATTTTTCTATACTTTATTTTTATTCAACAGTAAAAAGTATAATGTAGTGCAAAACAGTATAATACTGTTAAAAACAGTATAGTTGGCAACCCTATGTATAGGTCACTTGAATTATTTTATCTCCACACTGTTTTCAGTTAGTTTACTGCACAAATACTTTATCACTATTAATATATTAAACAACTCTATAATATAGAAAAATAAAAATAGACGTGTGGCACTCGGGGACTGCGCGGTAAAGCTATGTAAAAATTTCAAAAAAGTTTACCATTTTTTTTGTTTTTTACGGCCGCCATCTTGGATTTTAAAATGGATGTTATTTTAACAATCAGTACCCTCGAAAACCTAATAAACGACACCCATGACGGTTTTTTACAAAAAATACATGTCCGCCATCTTGGATTTCAAAATGGATGTCATTTTTGGAATCAGAACCCCCGAAAATCTATTAAACGACACCCATGTCGGTATGCCCGAAAATTTCATATCCGCCATCTTGGATATGAAATTTTGGGATGCTCGGTCTGCGACCTTGCCTCACCTTAAAAATTTAAATTTGTATGGCGGCCATCTTTACTTAGGGGGGGGCGCTCCGGGCTTCGCCCTACGCGGAGTTCGGCCTTCGGCCTCACCCTATATGCGGCTCGACTCGGCCTTCGGCCTCGCCTCGCGCGTTCGGCTCGGTCTTCGACCTCGCCTCGCCTTTAGAATCTAAACTTGTATGGCGGCCATCTTGGATTTGGGGAGGGGGACGCTCCGGGCTACACCCTAAGCGGAGCTCGGCCTTCGGCCTCGCTTTTTACGCAGCTCGCCTCGGCCTACGGCCTCGCCTCACCACTCCTTGTATGGCGGCCATCTTGGAAAATGGTGGAGTCGAAAAAGTGACCCGATATTCGGAATCATCGACCCCCAAACCCCCCAGATACCGATTTTCGTCCGGATCGGAGCAACTTCATTTTATTATTATATTATTATTATTATTATTATATTATTATTATTGTTGCACGCACACAAACACCGTGTCGAAGACTGCCGAACTGAAACGACGTTAGACGATGCACGGCCTTCAAGCCACACCTCCGTGCCCGTCGGAGTGGGGAGCGTTAGGTTTTTTCGTTACGGAATTTCTGGATTCGGTCCCCGCGCTCAAGGCCCGCGATAGAATCTATGCAATAGCTTAAAATTTTATCGGCACAGCAACCACCCACGCCGTGTTCCCGCCAAAGACTCCTAATACAATTTTAAATATCATGTTTTCACTTTATGTCTTGTTGATGTAAACAAAGACGGTATTAAATTGAAGGGAGCTTTAACTTTAATGAACGTTTCTGAAACTTAGGCGTAAAGCTATAACAAAGTCTAAATATTAGACTCAGCTATTTTAGCAATCTTTGAAATTAATTACGAAATGGATTTTTTGTGAATTTTTCTGTAGACTGAATTTTTTACGACTTGGTCAAAATTAAGTTAAGAACTCATGAAAAGTTCTCAATTATGTTATCTAGTTAGTTTTTACGAAAATGACAGAGTCACTTTCGTTTAATTACTGTGGCTTATTGCTTAAATTTAAAGTTTGATGAAGAACATTTCTTAAATTAAATTAAATGTTTGGACAACTCACACAGCGTCATCTAATCCCAAACTAAGCAAGGCTCGTAATAGGGGAGTTAGATATTCGTAACTGTTAAAATGCTTTTATATATTTTTGGGAAATTACATGGACTGTATTAATTATTCTAGCTATTTTTTGAATATTTATTTTCCTGTTGTGATTTTTTTTATGTGAAATGCATTAGAAGGACAAAAAAACTGCATCTCAACAATTAGTACGTTTTTGTTTGACTGTTTGCTACCATAATTTGAACCACGAAATTTTAATTATTGTTTTCAATATCATTAATTGTATCGTTGCTTGTTGTTTATATTATTTTCTTATACTTCTACGCCTATCGTTGTCGTTATCAGCCCATGCATTCCCACCAAGCGGCATGGGTCTCCTTTTGAAACAGTAAAGGGGTTTAGGGCATAGTCAACTATGCTTGGTGGACCGCGCGCCAAGTGAAAACTAAATTTATTCAGACGTGCGGGTTTCATCACCACGATATCCTTCATCGCTTAACAAGTAATAATTAATGACAGATCCGTACATACGGCATACGTACAGGATTTGAACCCGCAACCTTCCGATTAGGGGCCATCCATAAATAACTTCACACGAATTTCATGATTTTTTGACCCCCTCCCCGGCCTTGTCACAGCTGGTCACATTTGTAAGACTCCCCCCTCCCTAGCGTGACGTCACATATTTTGCATATTTTCCATTTTTTTAAATTTTCTAATAAAAGCAGTACTTAATAGAGTTGTTAGTTTTTTTTGGGAACTCAAAACTCATTGTCTCATTCAAAGTAAAAACGTAAACAGAGTGCTTGGGACTGATGAGGTTAAGTTTGACGTTAATAGTTAACACGATATGATACTCATAATACATTTCGACATGTGACGTCACGAAACTTATGACCCCTCCCACCCCCTTGTCACACAATGTCACACTATGTTGACCCCCTCCCCTCCCCTTAACGTGTGACGTAATTTATGGATCGTCCCTTACAAGACTATTTCTTGAAACAACGCTGAGCTTTACCTGCCGATATTTTAAGTTAGGTATTTAAATTTCCTGGAATTTCTGAGTTCCGGTAATACTTATTACATTTTGATTAGTTTCCTGGAAGTCTTACAACTTGGGGTATCCAATTTCCTCTAAAATGTTACATCTGAAACTACTCTCAAGTTATGCGTGATGGAAAATCTCGTTTTAAAGCACTTTGCGGTGTTGGAGTTTAAGTAAGAATCTGCGAAGCCAAGCGGAAAAGAATCTTCGAAAACTATTTTAACATGTCATAAGGTGCACTATAATAACACTCTAGTCTTTCACTAATGTTTAAACACTTATTTACGAAATTATGAGTACAGGGTAATTCTTGAAGGTCTAATAAGGGCATTTGTTTTGATGAACCAAACCACCTTTTACAAGCTTTTTATTAGCTTACTAACATTCCACTCGGGACTTCGTTCCCGTGGGAATTCGGGAAAATTATATAGCCTATGTCCATCGGGGATAATGTAGCTTTCTAATGGTGAAAGAATTTTTGAAATCGGTCCAGTAGTTTCGGAGCCTCAATGCAAACAAACAAACAAACAATCAAATCTTTCCTCTTTATAAATGTATAGACAAATGTATGTAACTATGTAAAGGTATTTTTGACATGTATGTTATAGTCCAGTCATTATATCCAAAAAACCGACCCTACCCGTGAATAATCAGTTCTTGGATTTTTTTCGTAGGTCCCTCAGGGGGGTCACTGGGAGTGTAAATTCAAAAAGTAGACTGAATCAGGCTCCTGTGTATATTCAAAAAACGGTTTTTCTTGAATAACTCGGCCATTTTTGATTTTACAGTAAAACCGTGGAAACAAAAATTGTAGGAAATTTGATTCTCTACAAATTTGGTTTCGACAATTTTTCTTCTAGGATTGATATTTTGGAAATTGGAAACCTGAAAAACGCGACAAATTCAAAATATTATCATTATCTCCTATGTTCCACGTTTTACGGCATAAATGAAGAGGAGTAAACTTGTACAGAATCAAATTCTGAACAATTTTGGTTCCCACCTTTTTTACCCAAAAATTGATATTTTGGAAATTAAACTTAATTAATTAATTACGAAGAAGAACAATTGTGAAGACAAAACTTGTAGAGAATCAAATTTGCTACAATTTTTGTCTTCACGGTTTTGCTGTAAAATTAAAAAAGAAAAACCGTTTTTTTTGGAAAAAAACATTTTTCGAATATACACAGGAACCTGATTCAGTCTACTTTTTGAATTTACACTCCCAGTGACCCCCCTGAGGGACCTACGAAAAAAAAACAAGAACTGATTATTCACGGGTCAAAATCTATATTGATTGAAATATTAGTATGTATGTCTTTAAGTATATTTGTTCGAGTCAAATCTTGCAACATAATTTTCCTCGATCGACTGAGCTGAAATTTTGCAAAAGCCTTTAATTTGGACGACTTTGCATAGCTACCTAAGTGACGAATAAACTTTGAAATTCTTTATTTAATAAATACATTTCATTATTATTAATTATATTATTATTATTCTAAATCCAATATGGTGGACCGCTCAACATGGCGAACTTGTAACAATATTTTTATCTCCCATTATATTGGTACCAAATAAAAGGATTTTCTGAGTAGAATACAAAAAAAAAGTACCTTTGCTCCTCCCCTTTGTCGGACCAATTATACAAAGAATCGCTTCTTTGTGAGAGCTTGTGATACGTTTAATAGAACTTACAATTATTTGGATATTTTTAACTTGCGTTTATCTCCATTTTCAACTTTTTGTTTTTATTAAAGGTTTTAGCCTAGTGGCTCTCGCCGATCTCAACCGATCAGTGAGGTTAAGCAACGTACACAGAGGCAGGGAACCTGTTGGGTGACCAAAGTGGCAATTTATCTTGAGCGTTTCCGTGCTTCAGAGGGCACGTTAAGCTGTCAGTCCCGGCTGTTGTCGATTGACTACAGTCGTTAAAACCAAGTCAGAGGCCATTGTGCGGTTTGAAAACTGACACCAGGGTTAGCCAAGTTCGCCACACACTTGACTATACCTACACGATAAAAAGAAGAAGATAGGTTTTATCTTTGATACCAATAGTCACTTGTTCCTATCTAAGTTATTAAAAAAATGTAATTCAAAAAAATATTTAGTTTATGTATCCAACGCATAATTTTATATCATTTTGTGAAAACTTGACTAGCTTGTGGATTATTTTACAATAGAATAAGTATTATGTGTAAAATAGCTGTATGTTTTCCTTAATAAAGAAAAAAAATGTTTAAATAAAAGCTTGTCCACCAAGGTTGCTTAACTTGCTAATCGATTCCAAGCTACGATTCCCACTGGCTCTGATGATACACCTACTGTGACGTTTTTATATGACGTAGATAATCCCTGGAAGCATGAAGAACAATATCAGCTTTGAAACTGGAAAATTCTAGTTTTAACACTGAAAAGTGGAAATTGAGGTCGTAGCCTTTGCTTTTAAGACACCAGGGAAGATGGATAGAACTTCGTAAGTAAGTCTGAAGTCACACGTATTCATTCTTTCTTTGAGAATAATATTTCAAATGCATTCGAAGTTTTATAAGGTTTTCAAGTGACTTTATACTTGGATAGATAAGAGATTGTTTTTGCAGTAACTCTACTACTACTGCGGTAAAAAATTCTTGTTTTGAAGTGTAAAAAATATTCACTAAAATAAATTTAAACTTTTTCAGTTGCAAAGAAAGGTACCTATCATAAAGAGTCCATTCCTAGTCGGAAAAATATTTGTTTGTCTTTTTTTTTTCATATTTCGATCTATGTTTCTTGGGGAAAGTTTTTCAGTGTAATGGTCTGATTTACATCCCTCATTTAATTTATAACCACCCAATAGATAAAACACAAATGTAACAATCTAATGTAAAATTTAAGCGAGCCTTTGAGTATGGGAAAGAAAGGTCCTACACAGCATCAGACGGCTTTGGTCGAGTGGTAGCGGCGCTGCCTCTCGATCGACGGATCCCCTGGGTTCGATTTCCAGTCGGGGAAAATATTTGTAAAAAGTAGATGTTTGTTCTTAGGTCGTTGGATGTTTGTCTCTGTCGTTAAGTATGTTCCGAGAGACCCTCGACATAAGGGAAAACCTTAGAGTGGACCTTTGAGTGTGTAGCGTTTATTTATAAAAAAAAAGAATACGTACAACCACACGGCCGGCCGGTTTGGTCGAGTGGTAGTGACGCTGCCTCTTGGTAACGGCCGGTTTGGTCGAGTGGTAGTGACGCTGCCTCTTGATCGGCGGGTCCTGGGTTCGATCCCCAGTCGGAGCAAACATTTGTGTAAAAAGCAGATGTTTGTTTTCGGGTCATGGGTGTTTGTGTTTGTCTTTATGTGTGTTCCAAGGGACCCACGACACAAGGGATAACCTTAGTGTGGGCCTATGAGTGTGTAGCGTTTATTTTATTTTTTTATTTTTTTACATCTGTATTCATCTCATCACTCTAAAAAGTAACACCGTTCAGTCGAACATCTTCCTTTGCTAATTCCTCAGTGAAAATGTAAGCAGAAGTTAAATCCCTTTAATTAAGTTCATACTGACTACGAGTCACGTCTTGCTAACCTGGGACTTTACACAGTATATGTTTTATAGTAAGTACAGAGGCCAGTGCATCAGGTTACCCCACTTTCATTGCAAAACCGTTCGTATCGCAACAGCACGTAACTAAGAATAGTGTGCCTATTTTGGTCTTCTAAACAATGTCAAATTATGTTAGCGATACTTAAAATTTTGTATTACCCCCGACTCTTAGGGCCTTCATTTTTTTAACCAATGATACTTAATTTTTTTTCTGAATCTGAGGTGTCGTCCTATGGTCTCATGCGGTGTGGTAGGCTCTGTAAAGGGCCGTCTGGTTCGCGACCACCCTCCTACCGAAGTTCGACGCCAAACAGCTTGCTGTGTTCCGTCGGTGCGTAGGAGTCCCAGTGCCTTTAAAGGCATTTTCTGGGTTAACTCGCTCCATCGTCGCCCTCATCTTTGACCTTATGGTCAAGATTGAGGTCAAGAGTTAACCCATCTAATAATTTTTTTTTTTTTTTTACATTCTTAAATAAATATTCGACTTCCCATATAAAGGCGAATCAGCTGATCACACATGTATGTATGGAGGCGAAATTTTTGAGTGAAAACTTCTTTATTGGCGTTGTGCACTTTGAAGTATGGGTAAAAAATGTTAAACTCGCGTCAGGACACGTGACCTGATCGAAAATTCGTAAGGCGGAGGGAGAGTAGAACGCAAGGAAGTAATATACTGGGTGAAAACAAACCTCCTAGCTATATTCAAAATCCTGAATCAAATAACAATTTATGATTTTTTTTTTTTAATTTTTTTTTCAATGTTAATAGTTCATTTTTTTCCTAAACGTAGACATTACTTCTACACCAGGCAAGCGAGGGGTGCGGGTACCACTCGGGGGTTGCGCCCGAGTGGTGTCTACGTTTAGGAAAAAAAAATTCCCCCCCCCCCCAAAAAAAAGTGTTCAGTAAGTGATACTGGTTCAGGATTTTCAATAAAGTTAGGAGGTTCTTTTTCAACCCGTATGTTCAAGTTTTCACTTCTGCTTGCACTTCCGGAGTGCAACCCGTTGTTTTTTTTTCATAAGTTTTTCATGTTCCTTTGGAAAAAAAATGAATTTTGTATGTACGCTGATTTCGATAACTAATTAAAAGTCACCTAATGGGCCTTTTTATAATTTGAAAACGGCATGGCAAAATTGTATAACCATTGCTTCCTATGTAATAGCAATACTAGAACCTGAGAACATAGGCAGCAATGGTAATTCAAATTTTGAAATGTCGTGCCTTGCCGTTCGAATTATAAAAACGCCCATTATAGTCTCCTACTGCAGTCGGTGTTTGTATACTGTATGAAGTTCGATTCCCGTGTAGATTGCCCTATTTGTGTCTACCCCCACTTGATGGATGGTACCCTTCACATTGTTTACACAAGGCTGACGAGTTTAAGGACTTTTTGTGGCGAAAATTGTGTTTCGAGTAAAAAGTGGTGTTAAGGAATAAAAGATGGTCGAATTTTCAGGGAAACCTATTTTTAGACCTATTTTTATAAGTGGTGGATAGATATATAGATAGATAAATGATTTATTGCATACTTCACAGGGAAAAACAAATATTTACAATATAATCTTACAATCAAAAGTGTGCAAGGGCGGCCTTTTTTTTATAAGATGGGTTAACTGTTGACCTCAATCTTGACAATAAGGTCAAAGATAAAAGGCTCAGTTCTATATTCCCAATCAAGCATGGAAGTGTAAACCTGTAAATATCACACTAATCCGTGGTATAACAATACCGATTATTATTACCTGAAAATACATAAAAAATTCCAATGCCTGGTGTAAAGTTTCTGATGTAGGTTAAAGTGGCCAATATATGTTCAAACCACACGACTTCAAATTGACTTCTACTAATGAAATGTTTGCGGTAACTTTGACAATTAACTAATACAGTCAAAAACACATTACGTTTTACAATTTCGCTCTTATTTCAACAAAACAGGGTTTCCTTTGTCAAGCTTTCTGTGCTTTTGAATGTATCTTACGTAATAATTGCCTCAACCTTAAAATATTAGTTTCAAAGTTATCTGTTATAATTATAATATAAGTTTCGAAGTTTAATAATAGAACTTGATAGACCTACCTACAAGAAAACAGTGAGAGCCCAGTTGGTAATGAGCCAGACTTATAATCCGAAGGTCGCGGGTTCAAATCCTGGTGCGGGCCTGTACCACTAAATTAGTTTTTTCGGATTTATGTACGGATTTCTAATTATCACTTGCTCAACAGTGAAGGAAAACATCGTGATGAAACACGCCCGTCCAAGAAAATTCATTTTCGAAAGACGAGCGGTCCACCAACCCGCATTGGGCCAGCGTGGTGGACTACGGCCTAAAATCCCCTTCGTGTTTCGAAGGGAGGCCCGTGCCCCTCGGTGGGGACGTATATGGGCTGATAAGAAGATAAGATAGACCTACCAATATTACCTATTCATATTTTTAACCGACTTGAAAAAAGGAGGAAGTATATTTTTTTGTATATTTTTTACGCGTTAACTCTTCCAATTATCGATCAACTTTCAAAAAGAACGGTAGATGACTGAAAGAAGAAACAAAAGTTGTTGTCCCACACACCCTTTAAGGCGACTACAGCACTAAGTTTGCTGAAAACATGATCCAGCACTTTTGGTTCGATAGAAAAAGCTCACAAAATCACCTCTAATACCCAATATTATGTATCTTTTAAGCTGTAAAAACGATAGTAAAATGCACACAAGAACTTGGATTTGCTATCAAAATGTTCGTGATTGAACACTCTCGATAAGTAGTTAACGCATTTTTCGATTTAAGCTGTTACCTTTCCATAAATCTCATTTTTGTAACTTTCGAACATATTTTTACGCACGCACGCTTTCATAGTCCGTAAACTTCGTGTATCGATACTGTTCGCACTGCCGGCCCAGTTGAGAGACGGAGATGGCACTATTCCTATGTGTGCCGCCTTTATCGGGTGCTGTAGTCGCCTTAAAGGTTACAGCAGCGTGAAGATTGATGAATCGCTATTACTTGTCCGTCCAAGGTTCATTCTTCTTCTTAGCGAGTCGATGGCAAGTAACTATAAAGTTGTGGTCCAGAACGTAGCCACTTGATGAACGTAGGTTCATTTACAAGCGTGTTAACAACTATTTGGTCATGTCTGTAGTAATTTCAGGGACAATAAGTTCAATGGAATGACTACTAGATAATCGCTTACGACGTTAAACGTTAAATGCGAATTACTGGTAAAAAGTCATATTTAAAGCTTTTTTTTGGATTTTTCGTAAAGCTGAATATCTTCAGAAGTTTTGTAAGCTATATAAAACCTTTAGATACAAAAAAATAATAAAAATAAAAATGATTATTTTCGGACAACAATATCCTTTTATATTAGTACAATTAATTATATAATACTATTGTTAGTACTTAAATTCTAACAGGGATTTAATTTTTTTATATAAATGACCGATTAGGGTCAGTCCCCACCTCTCGGCGATCTCCTTCAGGACTTTGTTGCTTCTCCTGCGCACTCTATACAGCAGTGAACCCGCCTTCTTCCGTAAGATAGCGTTCGTTAAAAAGCGTGTTAACAAGATATATCTCAAAAAAATATTTATGTAACAACTTGAAGTTCTGAAAAGATTTCGCCCAAATACCACTCATAATATTTATTATTGTTCCTTTATGGCGAGGGATGTCCAATTTCTTAAAAGTGGTAACTGATATATACCTAATTAACTGCCACCAATCTTCTAAATATATAAAAGGAGAAACTGACTGACTGACTGACTGACATATCAACGCACAGCTTAACGGCTAAACGTAGGCACTTGAAATTTGGAAGGAACGTAGCTTAGGTACCGTAGAGGTGCACTAAGAAAGGAATTTCCAAAATTCCCACGGGAACGGGAATTAGCGGGAAAATCCTTTTGTATGAAAAATCTAAATCGCTTAAGTTAGATGAAATTTGGCATGCAAGTACCTTAGTAAACTTATAGCTTAGTTGCAACAGGATATTGCAAAATTCCCACGGGAACGGGAGTTAGCGGGAAAAAACTTTTGTAATCTGTTCAAAAGAAAAAATTTACACGCAAACGAAGTTGCGGGCATCAGCTAGTATTTTAAAATATTCTTCAACAGAATGAGTTTTTTAAAAAATCGCTGTGGTTTAAAAAATTTCTAAAAAGTCATAAAGTATGTGATAACTTCTAAACTACAAAAAATCACAAATTTTGGGGGTACTTTGATTGCCTACTGGCCAGGGATATCCAAATTTTTCTTTTGGACGTTACTTGCCCAAGCACCCTCTATTTTGTGTTTTGATTGGTTCGATCGATATCCACAGGGGAACCCATTTGGTTCAGAAAAACAGCAAAACTGCCTATAAATCATTTGTTCCTGTGTTCCTAAATTTTAATGAAAAGCAGATAAATAAATTAATATTGGGGACAACTCACACATCATGTCTGAGTATTTTTTAGGTATCTTTGAAATTGTTGTGTAGAACTTTAAGTCTTCTTCTACCTTAAGTTATCAAGGCCTAGTACATACCATATAACTTTGTCATATCGATGCCATTCTACCTGTTTCTTACTGACGCGATAGAACGAGAACAAGTTTTCTCAAAGCCAGTCCCTGAAAAAACACCCTAATAACTACAATAAAACGTATCCCACCAAATAGGTCTTCATATATCTAAACAACCAGCCAAATTGAGGAGGCAGTGCATTTTATGTGAGTTTTACGACGTTTCTGGTCTACGTTAATGTGACTTTACGTCCATTGCTGCGGAACACTCGGTCGAGCAAAATAATAAAGTTTTTATCTATTTATTGAATCGTGCGTCCGAGTGGTGAATTGGATAGTCGTGAATGACTTGCGGGGGCTTTTACACTCATGTACGTACACCCTGTATAAAGGACAGCTTAGCAAGTCTAAACACAGTAACTACGATCGACTACAAGTATTTTTTCCCGAAAACGTCAAGTTAATATGTTTTCGTTATTTATCTACTTTGACGCTACGCAATGTACTGCAAAAACGTGCCCAAGCTGCTATCAGAATGTGATGTACATTGCTGATTCTCGTGTTTCAGGCTGTTATTATAATTTTCATTTCAATATTGAATGTATTCGAAGAAACAATTTTATTTTCTGAGGAATTTTCGTAAAGGGAAAATCATTTGAAGTCGTTTATTATTTTGCTTCTTTCGATCAGTTGTCCAATCGTCAGTGCATAAGATACGCGTTATTAGAGGTGCACATGGTTTTCAACTAAAACATGTGCTTCTTAAACAAATATTCTGAATGTCCCATTCTTATGTTCTTGCTTAAAATAAAATAAAAATGCTGTTACTTTTTTTTTAATATTTGGGAAACCAAAACAAAAATAGCACCAGAGGGCCAATCACAGGTCATCGCCTTTTAAAAGGTTTATCTTGATAATTGACAACTTACTCAGTTACTTTAATTTTCGGTTAGGGTGTCATCTTTTTTTGTTAAATTTTAAATCCTTAATCGTAAATAATTTTCCACTTTATACATAAAACGTATGAGATACCGACTTCAATCCTAACAACATTTCGCACAATGTAGATAACTAGTATTTTTGCAGACTACAATGCCTATTAGCAGATAACCACAAACGAAAATGTCGCTCATTTGTTTAGATGATGTTCTGGTTATTAGTATTTTTTTGTTTTTGTTGATTTTATTAAAAGTGCTGCATCATTTTCGATAAAATTTATATTGGATCACCTCTGGAGTATACTCTTTCGAACAAAAAAAAGAATTTCCATAATTGGCGGAGAAATCGGTGAACATACATTAAAAAAATACATAGAGTCGTACATAGAACCTCCTCCTTTTTTAAAGTCGGTAAAAATATGCATCTATTTCTTCCAGAATTCTACCTTATTAAAATTGGATAAGAAACAAGATATCAAAGGAACCTTTAGCTTACGTAACAATTTTACTGCTAGGTTCCTAATGGCCACTTAACTTTCTTTCGATCATAAAGAAGGCTTTGTCCAACACTGCCGGTGTTACAAGTGGGTCTTTTAATGGCTCCTTGAAATCCCTTAGAGCAATACGATATAAAGTTTCACTGAAGTCTACGTCGAAGAATGATTACTTGATGATTATAAATAACTTTAAAGCTGAGGTTTTGACGTCGATTTTAATGTTATTTTGAATAGTTCAGCAACAAATTTGTTTTACTTTTATGTTGAATTTTGAACTCTTAATTGTTTTTTCATACTTCTTTGTGGGGTTAAGTCATGGTGACTCCTCCAGCAGCACGAGCATGATACGCGACAAACACGCGCGGCATCGCCACTCGGCTGATGATGAAATTTTACTTTGATTGTGCGAGGGCCTGGCGCGAAGGCTTTCTCGCCCTTTGGCTTTGTCAGTGTTGACATTTTGACACAGGACCCCGGCCCATTCCGCGCGCGAGCACATCGTTCTTCAGCTGCTATACGTCTTATAGGATCTATACCGACAACACCATGCTGATCTCAAATTGTCACCATGATTTACATACATGACTATAAATCTTGAAACTACTGATTATACTCTGTTACCTAAGTTTCTGCTTGGTCGTACCATCTTCTTAAACTGTCCCTTTATTCATGAACGCGGTTGTAAGTTAAGTGACCATTAAGAGCCGTTAAGGCATACATTTCGTTTTTGTGTCGTGACAATATTGAATTGTTTTCTCCAAATATCAGTAACCACGCGCTTTTGCAAAAAACGCTTACAAACGACCATTGTAAACCCTGTATACAAAAGCGAACTATTCCCTACCATTTAACCACAGTAAAGAACAACTTTCCCGCCACAGCGAAAACTTTTGTGTGATGTTTGTTGATGTTTATTGTGTTTTGTGCTGCTACGAGTAGCTTGCCACTCGCGACTTGATTCGGGTGGAAAAGTCGCCCTTACCAGCTATTTTTTTTTTCTTTGAGATGGGATAACTTTTCACCTCAGTCTTGACTAAAGTCGTAGATGAGGTCAACAATCGAGCGAGTAAACCCAGAAAATGCCTATCAAGGCACTGGTGCTATTGGCGACTTTGCCATTCTCTAATTTGATACCCACTAAAATATTTCCAAAATCGGCAAAATCCCAAAAATTGTGGACACTATTTTAGCAAAAATTTATAGGTTTATAGGAATAAAAAAAAAAAACAACGGGTTGCACTCCGGGACTGTCGGCAGAAGTGAAAACTTGAACATATATTACTTCCTTGTGGTCAACTCTCCCTCCGTCTTACGAATTTTCGATCAGGTCACGTGTTTAACATTTTTTACCCATACTTCAAAGTGCACAACACCGCTAAGGAAGCTTTCACTCCAAAAAATTGTACAAAGGTTAGGTTATAATTTAAACTACAACTCAAACGATATGCCTTAACACGACAGTTTTAGAATATTTTTTAAAATTCTCCAGTCGTTTTATCTTAATAAGTGTAGACTCCGGTCATAAATAACAGACGGTCGTGGGAAAACCCAATCGTTATCGAGTGCGGATGAAATATATACCGTAGGGAATTGCCATGATCTTGGGTTGAAGGTCAAAGGTCATATGAGGTTAGGAAGTTATTTCTTGAGTCTTTAATAAGTGGGAGTTAATAAAGTTCTAACTTCACTCGAAATTGGGGATTTAAAATTAAATTTATGACTAAAAAGAGCTGCTTTTTGACATATTTGACGTTTGGTTTGGTCGAGTGATATTGACGCTGCCTCTTGATCGACGGTTCTGGGTTCAATTCCTAGTCGGGGCAAGTATATTTGTATAAAAAACAGCAGCTCGAGCATTATGCGCGACCAAGTCACGCGGCACGCCATTCGGCTAACGGTGAAACTTCACTCTGATTGCGCAAGGACCTCGCGCAAAGGCTTGCTCGCCCTCTGGCGTTGTCTGGCGTTGACATTTTGTCATAGGACCGCGACGCATTCTGTGCGCGAGCATATGGGCCCTCGAGCTGCAGATGTTTGTTCTCAGATCATGGATGCTCGTGTCTATCTTTGTATATAACACAAGTGAAAATCTGTGGGCCTCCTGTGGAAATTTCGTAAAATCCTTCCTTCCTTGCTTAAGTTTTAAAAGGATCTCTTGTGACAAATTTATCTAGGTCCAAGGGTTTGGGCTGGGCGTTGATGGTAAGTGAGTCAGGAGCCGGCATTTTTATACAAGCTGTTAATCTGGAAGTGCGTCATTTTTCTGCTGATTCTAAACCCATTATGATGGCGGCCGGCGGCGGCGCGGGCGGTGTAGCAAGCGACAGAAAGCGCGCGCGCATACATGTCTTCGCTATAGAGGTCTCGCGTGCACCGGCTGGCGCTGGCGGCGCGTACCGGCGCATAACCGAGCGAACGGCTGGCCGGCCGCGGTAGTGATGTGCAATGAATTCGATGATTTAGGGTTGAGCGCTATGTTTATCGATGAAAAAATAATAAATCAAATTTTCAATAAAAAAAGTTTATTGTTATAGTACTACCTCAGAAAATATGACGCACTTCTAGATTAACAGCTTATATATAATTTTAACTCCGTGATGCTCTATCTACCCCGACAGGGGTATATAGGCGCAATTATACGTGTATTCCTTCTCTAACGTTTAAATAAAACGCAAAGAAAAAGATATACATTTTAAAGATTTAGAGAGAAATATTTTGTATGAACATAATACAAAATATTCCATATTCTTCTAATATGCTGAATTCAGTCAAATCTAAACGAAGGATTTCAAGGTTCAGAAAATTTCCATTTGAGTGTAAACATAATTTCCATATTTATAGAACCCAGACTTCGTATATTTTCGTATATTATAAATTCAGAGCGGGTTAAACGAATATGAAATGAAATTCTGAGTGGAGGAAACTGAATCATTGTGCAATTGAATTCTAGTTTAGGTACCAGCCTCTGATATTACATTCATTGTGCTCAAATAAAGATTTGTTTTTATTTTTAACGTCCGACCGAAAAAGAGGGGCGTTATAAGTTTAAAGTATGTATCTGTGCGTCTATCTGTAGGTAGTATTTAAACCTTCGCGTGATTCTTGCGTACCCATGTGTGCAAGATTTGTATCTCACTTGCCGCAAGTGCGCGACGGGTTAATGCTAACGTGTAACGTGATTGAGATGATATTGTACTTATTAACTGACTTTTTTTATGTATGTTCACCGATTTCTCCGCCAATTATGGACCGATTTTCAAAATTCTTTTTTTGTTCGAAAGATTATACTCCAGAGGTAGTCTCATATAAATATTAACGAAAATGATTCAGCGCTTTTAAAAAAACTAGAAAACTAAAAAAATACCACAAACCAGAACTTCATCTAAACAAATGAGTGACATTTTCGTTTGTGGTTATCTGCTAAAAGGCATTGTAGTCTGCAAAAAATACTAGTTATCTACATCTACTTTATCTACTGCGAATTGTTGTTGGGATTGAAGTCCGTACGTTTTTTTAACGTAGAAAATCATTTCAATGTGCAGTCAATATCAAGAAAGAATACACGTTACTTACGTCTTTTAAATAAAGCTAGAAAGTAGAATAGATAAATTGCCTAATTAATATAACGCTACTATTTCCTAACAAGAAATAAAAAACCATGAATAATTTTCCACGTTAAAAACGTATAAGTCACTGACTTCAATGGCAACAACAGTTCGCACAAAGTAGTTATTTAATTAAGTTTCTGTGTTGTAAACGTTGCTGTAAGCTCCCCAAATATAATAAAATAAAAATGAAATAGATAACTAGTATTTTTTGCAGACTACAATGCCTATTAGCAGATAACCACAAACGAAAATGTCACTCATTTATTTAGATGATGTTCTGGTTTGTAGTGTTTTTTGGTTTTGTTGATTTTTTAAAAGCGCTGAATCATTTTCGATAAAATTTATAAGGGACCATCTACGGAGAATACTGTTTCAAACAAAAAAAAATTTGAAATCGGTGGAAAAGTCGAACATAGAACCTCCTCCTTTTTTGAAGTCGGTAAAAAGCTAACCTTATTATATTTAGTATGTACATTTTCATTAGTAAGACAGTTTTTATATTATGTACACTAAAACAAAGGACACATTTTATAACTTTGTTACATGTCAGTTTGTATATTTTTTTTCGTAAAAACTAGTAAAAAGACTGTACTTTATCTTTAAACAATCTTTACACACAATCCCTACTAATATTATAAATGCGAAAGTAACTCTGTCTGTCTGTCTGTCTGTCTGTTACCTTTTCACGCCTAAACCGCTGAACCGATTTTGATGAATTTTGGTACAGAGATAGATTAGAGCCTGGGAAAGGACATAGGCTACATTTTATCCCACAGTTGGGCACGATATAACCTGTAGTCCACGCGGGCGGAGCCGCGGGCGGAAAGCTAGTAAAAAATAAAACTTTAAACACTACAATTTTTATTTTATGTCACAAGTGTGTAAATTGCAAATTTTTAAACTGTTGTAAAATTTTATGATCAACAGTATGTCATTTTGTGGTTATTTCTTTTAGTTTGTAGAATTGTTTTCTAAAAATGTATTAAGCCACAGTGAGCCGTTAATATTAAATTTCAACTAGGGCATTCTGAGCTTTGCAAGGACACACCATTCATAAGTTTCAAACAGCTGTTACAAAAACAAAATGTATAATTTATCAATACCAAATTGTGCTTACAATTTCTAACGATTATTTAATCTGGATTTCAACCCAAGTTTAGCTATAAACAATTTTATTTTACAAATTGGACACTGATGGTTATTTTTGAGGATAGTTTTTTGTTTGCTAAGCGATTGGTATCTTATGCCAGTAGTGGTTTATCTAACTTAGCTCACTCCTTTACGTAGCACAATTTATCGTGCGTATAGGTTACATTAAAATAAGTTACTACATAGTAAGTGTAAATACGTATACTTTGGTACATAAAGCATGTCAACAAACAATCTCAAGAAATAAAGAGACTCGGGAAATTGTACAATACGCAGCTTTTATTGGTAAACAGCAATTTTCCAAGGCAACCGAAGACAAGAAAACAAAAAGGAAAGAATAGTAGCTCTCGGCAACACAACAAAATGGCGTGAGAAAGTAGTTACGAGTAACAGTGTACTAGTTTTCCGCGGTTTTATTTAAAAATAGGAAATGCCTGAGAATGCATTCCAGTTAGAATTTCGTAAAAGCCTTTCTTGTTTCTCGCAAGGAACTGCGCAGGCTGGCGGCGGGAGCCGGAGACTCGGAGCACGATGAAGGAAGAAAAACAATTTAGCAGGACTGGAGCGTTTATTGGATTACATCAAACACTGAAACTTTTAATACATATCCTGCGCTCACGGGTGTGCAACCCGTGTGCGCAGGATATGTATCGCACGCGGCGTAAACAAGCGCGCAACGGGTTAACTAAGTTCTCAATTCCGAAACAAAACCCTTTCTGTAAACAAAAATGTTTGCGCGATCTATTTGTCAATGTGCGTCTGAGTATCTGACGAAAACCTTAGGGACAGAAAGAAAACAAACACCCAGAGTGGAAAATAAGTTCAAAGCATGTGTGCTTAGGCGAGAAACCCATTGGCATGGAACAAGTTTCCAGGAGAGTGAGTGAGGGAGAGGTACTATGAGTTCTCATTCATTCGGTCATCTTTGGTTATATGTTCAATACAGACTAATTTAGTGTTCGCGATTTCGTTCTTGTGAAGTTTTTTACCCCCGACCGAAAATATTAAAGTTGTTATAAGTTTGACGTGTGTATTGTGTGTCTGTCTATGGCATTGTAGCTTCTAAACGAATGGACCGATTTTTATGCATTTTTTTTAAAGTTGACGTAATTTAGCTGGTTTTTAGTTTTAAATTTTGATCAAAATTGACCGATAAAAAATTATAAGCAATCTAATGTCGGGGGTGTAACAACATTTTTAATTTTAGAGTTGTAGAGTTACAAGTTACTGATTAATTAGTCGATTACTAACAGTCCGAATAATCAATTTTTAATCCGCGACACAAAAGTGGGGTGTTTTAAGTTTGCCCTATGTATCTGTGTGTTTGTCTGGCGTCGTGTCGTAACTTCTAAACAAACAGACGGATTCTGATGAAATTTATGTTTGAAAACTGACATGCTCGATATGGTTCGAAACTTTATTTAATCGAAATTAGTTCAGCCGTTAAAAGATATAAGGGATGACTATGAGGGGTGATAATTTTTTTTTTTAATTTTATGGTTATTCAGTTTTTATTACATTTTTGTTATGTCTATTAAAAAAATAGTAGAAGACTATTGACCCGACCCAGCTTCACAAAGTTTCAATTAGGATTAGGATGTACACTCACTTTCCCAATTGAAAGGGTTAAGTTCATTCTAATTTGAACCTTATTACCAGCAAACAAGAAACATAGGTGGTTATACGATGAGATAAATCTTAATAATTGACACAATGTACACAATAAATTAAAATATAAACTTAACATAAACTTGATAATAACAGAAACAACAATACAAATTTACGTAGGAGTCAAATAGTCACATGTTGTATACATGGTGCCTATCAAACGGCGCTGACTCAGCATAAAGCTATACAGAGTGTAAAGGACAGCTTAGCAAAAACTGAAACCCTGAATTCCGACCATCACTCAAAATGATTTTCCAGTGGAATTTTCTTCCAGAAAATTTTCGAATTTGTTACGTTACGTTGCGGTACGTAACGAAAACTTCTGAACTTGACATTTCCGGGAAAAAAAATTACTTGTAGCTCGTCATAGCTATGGAAAGATTCCACCATTTAAGTATTTGTTTAGCTGTTCTTTACACCCCGTATAAATGCAGCGCTGATTTTCAGTCATAACCGGTATAGATACAACAAATGAACTACAAACTTACACAAAAAAATGCGTCGCCGTGGGTAAATAATATGTGTTCGTGTGAGTGTGTGCATGTGTGTGTGAGTGTGGTTATAAGTGCGTATGGGTTTGTGGACAAAATGATGATGTTATAAATTGACATAAAGAAAGGTTAGTTATGGAATTTTTTAAGAAACTGGCATTTGAAGCGAAAGTAAGTTTTTTTAAATATCTTTTTTAAACTGGTACTTCTACATTGAGAAAACAGACTTCTATCCCAGTTTAGAAAATATTTGCGACACACAAATCGGACAGTGGCAAAATCCAATCCTGTTATAACTCGAAAAAAAAAATTTGTGATCCCGCAGCAACAGTGACAAGGAAAAATAATAGTTGGTCGCAAAAACTGTAAAACTTTGTTTGAAATATGTTTGTATTGTAAAACCTGTGAATATAACGAAAACTCGTTAACTTAACGTTTTCAGAGAAAATAACTAAAAAATCAAATAGAAAATATATCACACCCGTCATTCGATTATTTATAACTTTAAACGGCTTATAACTTTAAAAAATACACCTAAGAACTATTCCGATTATGTCAGCTTTCAAAAAAAAACCGCATGGAAATCGGAGCTCTACTATGCCACAGACAGACACAAGAAGTCATTATAAATATCAATGTCAGGAAATTTCAAATTGATGTCGTTATAATACAAAGAGTACAGGAGGTTTACCATGATCGCTTAGCGCGATCCAATTTAGGACCTAAACAAGTCTGCAACGCTTATTCGTACCATGGTGGCTTATAAGCGATTCAATTTTGGCGCTGTTGCGATTCAAAGGCAGACCAGCGACAATTTATGTAGACATTTAATATGGACCATAGACAACCTAACAATTCAAAAGCAGCGCCGTCATGGTACCATTTTAAAAAACATTCCAATTGTGAAGCAGTTCAAAGTTGGATCCTTAACAGAAATGCTTTTAAACGATCGTGGTAGGTACCCTGATCCTGGTTAGCGGTTGGTGTCAGTCCAGGTTGGTTCTGTACTTGTTCAAACTGAATGTTTTAGTAATAGGCCGTCGCAGATAATTATGAGCAATTTCTCAAGCAATTCAGCACATCTAGTAATATTAAAAATCGTTTCGCGATCACTAAGACTTTTTGTTTTGAAAAATGCGAGACATTGTTCTAGTTAGTGCTAAGACTTTGTATCTTTCTTAACGCCCATGTTTTTCAATGTATCTTCAGCTTGTTCCGTCTTAGGCCATTAATCTTGGTTTTAAAACTGCAAGCCTTGCCTTTTCCTCGTTTTAAACTTAGAACACGTAGTTACGATGTCACAAAATATCTCTTTTACGTTAGAAGCACGATTGGCTCGTTAATTTGGACAACTTTTTCAGTTTCAAAACCATAACTTTTATTTTACATTAAATATTGTTGCTTTTTGTCCGGGACTTCGTTCCCAAAGGAATTTGGGAAAATTATGTAGCCTATTTGTTAATCCAGGGTGTCATCTACCTTCATACTAAATTTTAACAGTAACAAATATCCATACATACATCGATATATCGATACATCCTCACAAATTTTCGCATTTATAATATTAGTAGGATTAAGGTTGTGAATCAGCCGCCGAAACTGTATGAATTTCCCCACGGCACATAGAAAAAAAATTAAGCCTCTCCATACAACTTGTAGACTAGGGCTGAAGCCTTTGAAAATGGTAAAGATCGTCTGTAAATTATTTTTTCTTTAATTTTTTTTATATTCTCTTCCTTTTCCAATGGGTTTCATCCTACCTACTTTTTTTTTGGTTTCAAAAATTATCGACACTGACTTATTGTGCGGTCAATTGATTTGCCTTTGAATACATTTAATTTGTTATTAAAAAATGATTTTTATAGGTGCGACCGTTTTTTGTAATATCTTCGTGCAAAACTTCCTTGCTAATATTATAAACCAGAAATTTTGTATGTATGAACCAATGGCTGAACCAATTTTAATAAAATTTGGTACATAATTTTCCCGAATTCCAACGGGAACGAAGTCCCGGGTGGAAACCTATATTTGTCAAATATGTTCATGCCTCCCATATAAAATGAACTTTTCTTTAAGCCCTTTATTTATTTAGTTTATTAAACGAGCCCAGCCCTTAGTATATCCCTTTAGGTGTTTACCTGATTTAATAAACGTCATGCATAATTTATTAAGGGGTTCCTCTTTTCACACGTGTTTCGTTCCACGTTCACTCAACCGTGTTTTGTACCTAAAGTAGGGAATTTAATTAATTTAAGTATTAATGTTACTTGGCGCCTGAGATAATATTGTACATACAAGTACAGTTATTGTTTGTCCTTCAGAAATAATTTGAAATAAATTAATTGTTAGTTTTTTTTCGTATTCTTCTTATACTCTTTCATTTTGTAACTAAATAGCATTCCGATCGGGACTTTGTTCCCATGGGATAGCAGCGGCGGTGCAGCATGGAAAGACCGCTAGCTCGAAGGACGCAGTTTTGCGAAACATTGCATAGCCTCAAAGTAAGAAAATAACGAATAAAATTTCCGGGGAAAAAAATATCGTGTGATCGATCGTAGTTAAGTAAGTTCCACAGTTTAAGTTTCTGCTAAGCTCAATACTCAATCATTTATTTGCATTTCATGGTATTTATAAAGGTGATTTACAATAACATTTAATGTAAACTCATGGACCCAGGCTGGACGCGCAGTTTATTTGAGAGAGGAGGACTACTAAGGTCAAAATTTGTAGCTATGATAATTAAATTTAAAAAAAACAACGGGTTGCACTCCGGGAGTGCCGGCAGAAGTTGAACATTACGTTGTTCATTAATATTTTATTTAATTTTTTCCATGCTGACACGACATCTTGACTTTTGCAGTTTTAATCTTCTACCATATAAAAATAAGTCGGGTTTTCCTTCCTGACGCTATAACTCCAGAACGCACGAACTGATTTCTACGGTTTTGCATTCGTTGGAAAGGTCTTGGGCTTCGTGAGGTTCATAGGATACTTTTTATTAAAAAAAATTAGGACGCGGGAGGAGCCGCGGGCGGAAAGCTAGTTTCCTATATTTATTAAACACCCCTCTGTGGTATCTTGACTTTTGCAGTTTTAATTTCCTATATTTATTAAACACCCCTCCGCCTTACGAATTTTCGATCAGGGTCACGTGACCATCACGTGTCCTGACGCGAGTTTATCATTTTTTACCCATACTTCAAAGTGTTTAACGCCGCTAAAGAAGTTTTTCACTTCAAAAAATCATAAAAATTATTGAATTAGAAAAGGGAAGCTGGTCTTACACCCTGTATTATGGGACTGCAAAATGAAATATCAAGTCTGCTATTTTGGATGGTGGTTGCATTTAGAATTACGTCACTTAGCTTGCTTCGGATGTAATTCAAACTAAATTCCAATGTGTATGCAAAATTTCATCTGAATCGGTTGAGGATAGCTGCATTAAAATTCAGTTGCAAGATTTAACTCGACCATACATACTTACATCCATTCATACTCGTACATTGCAAGATAATTAAAAACTGTAGTAAAAAAAATTATAATCGAAATGCTACGATATTCGTAGAAGTTGCTACGATTTTGCTACGACGTAGTTAAGAATTATAATAATGATTATTTGATGCTCGAAATGCTACGATATTCGTAGAAGTTGCTACGACTTTGCTATAAAAGTAGTTATACATTATAAAGATGATTATTCCTTACATAAGTGTGAGAGAGGGTATGGGGTTTATAGATAAATAAATAAACGCTACACACTCAAAGGCCCACACTAAAGTTTTCCCTTGTATCGTGTGTCCTTTGGAACATACGCAAAGACAGACACGAACAACCAAGACTCTATCAGATCTGCTTTTTATTTGCTCCGACCGAAAATCGAACCCAGGATCCGTCATTCAAAAGGCAGCATCACGCGGCCGACATCATAATTTATTATACATAAATAAAATTATTACCTACCTATACGTTACGTTATATGGTTAAAGGGTGCACAGAACTGTTAGTGGCAATAAAATTCTTTTTATAGTACTTTTCGTTAAGTAGTTTTTCATGTAGAGCAGATCAGAAAAGTTTTATGAACGCACGTACTGAGTAAAAAAAAAGAATTGAAAGAAACTTTTTTGAACTTTTATTTCATTGCTAAAGTGTAATATTTCAGCACTCATACCCAATGGAGCTCCCTGATCTGAAATTATCAGCGTGGTTAAGTAACGTACAAAGCTGTAACAAATCTAACGGGTGACCCCAGTGCTAATTTATAACGAGGATTTCCAAATATTTTTTGTATAATTTTTAATCTCTTGGTGGTCTAATCCTGGGGTTGTGGGTTTAAGTCCCATTCGCGTCAAACATTTTCCTTTCCCTAAAATTATTTGTTACGTTACGCGGATAAGAGTTAAAAAATAAATAATTACTAAACGAGCATTTATTTATTCCCCTTCGTGTTTCAGGGGGGAGGCCTGTGCCCCTCGGTGGGGATGTATATGGGCTGGTAAAAAAAACGAACATTTTTGCTGTCGGTCTCACGGCTGTTGTCGATTGATGTAGTCGTTAAACCAAGTCAGAGACTATTTAGCGATTTAAAAACATCAGGATAAGTTTGCCACACACTTAACTATGCCTTAACGATAATTACATTATCCGTGATGAACATAGGGTAAGTACATGATTTTCCCGAATATGCACGAACGAAGTCCCATGCGGAATGCTAGTTTTTATATATGTAGAAAGATAACTCTTAAACGGTTTACCAAATTTAATTAAAACTCGATTACGTCCGATTTTATAAAAAAACATACCGCACAGAAATCAGTCCATTCGTTTATCACCTCTTTTTTTAGTTGGGTGTCAAACATATGGTTATGAATCGGCATACCAAACTAAACAACTTTAATTTTGAAACATAAGTCGAAATATGAAACTAATAAATCGAAACTCCTTACTAATGATCCGCTAATTGCCTCAATATAAGAAGCCGAATTTTTTTTTTGGAAATTTCACATAATATGTAGAATAAGGATAATTTTCCACGTTAAAAACGTATGAGTAACCGACTTCACTCCCAAAAATAGTTCGCTTAAAGTAAATAACTAGTGTCAAAAAAGGAATTAATTTATTAAGTTCCAAAAACATTCTACCCTAACACAATCCTCCAACTTTTGTAATGACATGAATTATTTCTTCAATTTTCCTATTCTTTGCGAACTAGAATGCTTATTAGCAGATAAGCACATACGAAATAGTACATTATGCTACAAGTGTGCTAAATTGGATATTACATTAGAGGCGAGTTTAGAGCCCGAGCCAAAGGCGAGGGCTCAATGGAGCCGAGAATGTAATATCTAATGCGCACGCGTGTCATACGACGTTTTTCAACACATTTGCGAGAAAAGAAAGAAATAAAAACTTTCCTTTGATATTGACGGCAACAAGCTATCACTTGCATGTTGCGCCTCGGAAAGTATTTCTGGCGGTGTACCCACGTAGTTTTCCTGTTCTGCACTTGAAGAAGACATTTTTTGTGTTGTATTACTGACAATAATAACATTCTGATGAATACAAATGCCGTTTGTGAAAACCAAGTGAAAATATCTGAAAAGAGGCGCGATTATTTTTTTCTTTTTTCGCTCGCAAAATGAGATTCACATTGACAAGTACGCCATACAGCCAAATAATAAAAAAATACTTAACTATATATTTTCACGTTTTAGCATAAATAAATGATAATTTTCTATTAAATTTAAATGATTTAGTGGAATTATATTTTTATTTTACAAATAGTTTAATATTTACACTTAACTTTAAATATAAAATAAGTTCTGATCTCTTTGCTGAAATTTAGAAAAAAAAACCATTACCTACTAGTGCTTTATTTTTATTACTCACGGGCTGGGTAATACATATAATTATGAACCTTAAAACAATGACATAAGACCCACTTTATGAGCAAATGTGTTGAAAAAGTCATTTAATTATTATTTTGATGATGTTTTATTTGTTTTTTTTTGCTTATTTGTTGATTTTATAAAAAGCGCTGAATTAATTTCGATTAAATTAATATGGAACCACCTCAGGAGTATACTTTGTCGAACTAAAAAATAATTTTGGAAATCAAGAGACAATTGGCGGAGTTATCGCGTAATATAAATTTAAAAAAATCATATAGACGAATTGAGAACCTCCTCCTTTTTTTTGAAGTCGGTTGACAAGGAGAGTTGTTCAGTTTCATGGGTGAAATTGCCCTCTTCATTAACTCATTTTAAATTACCCCTATCCATATTTAGGTGAATCTATTTCAATTTTCCATTACTGTGAAATCTACGTACTAATATAAAGGTGAGCAATTAAGTGGCAGACGATTTGGTTAATGGGCCGTTAGCGAAGCATTCTAAAACAATTTCACTGATGAGAATTTGGCAGTTAAGGTGTGATAAACTACAGCATTACTTCAATTACCAATTCAATTTGTAGATGGTAATTAATTCGTAGGTATAACACATTTTAGAGAAAATGATTTTGGTTATATTGTACGTACAGGGTCAGCAGCACATCATGCTACGAGTGATACAATTTTGTCATTCTTCCAAACTGCAGCTCAAGCACAATTTGAAAAAAAAAAGTGGTCAAATGTAAAATTGTCGAAATGACAACACCAGATTTCAAGCAAGCTTTGCGCGATGCATTTATGCAATCAAAGTTAAGTTTTACTCGATACTCAATGCTTATTATTTTATTGCAGCCAAAGATTTTACATATATAGGTGTTATTACAAATTATTATAGTATCCAATATGGACCCTGTGCTCCTTAGCAAATAAAAGGGTTAACTAATTCTACAGGCCGAGTACGATAGTGACAGCGCCGCGACAACACCGCGGTCCTATGTCAAAATGTCAACATTGACAACGCCATAGGGCGAGCAAGCCTTTGCGCGGGACCCTCGAGCAATCAAAGTGAAGTTTCAGCGTGAGCCGAGCGCGAGTTTGTCGTTATCGTGCTAGAGCTGCTGGTCGCTTTAAATTAGTGAGATCCATTTGTGTGAGTTTGTGTTTCGTGAACTCAGTAAAACACAGTATAACTTGCAACTCTGGTTTATTCCTCAGATATGCCTGTTAGTAATAACACAATTTCTACTTGAATACTTAACAATATTTCATATTAAGACAACTATACAACTTGACTGTCTACTTCGAACTGACTGCCCGGCGTCGGCCTGCCAATAATGCCCACTCTTATTCTCTCCGAACTTACAATACCCACGTCTTAACGTGATTGGTTGATGTATTAAGTTGCTGCATTCACACTAATATGGCTATATTCATAAGAATTAGTCAACTTAATGTCTTTAAAATTAAAAATCACGACATGTGTAAGAGAGAAAAAAAAAGAGTGTATAGATAGATAGATATAATTTTTATTTCCAATATAGTACACACTTACAAAAAAACAGCACAGAAAGAGACAATCACGAAAGCAACAATATAGTTTAACAATATAACAAACAAGGAAATAAGGAACAAATAAACAAATAGCAAAGAAAGTAACAGATAAGATAAGAACAGAGACAGAACATAACAATATAGAGAAATATAATATACATAATAATCATGGCAAAGTAAGTGTGTGCCGCAGGAAACCAGGTTGCAGCTCAGTATAAAGTATGTGTAAGTATGTATGTGTATAAGTATGTGTATGGTGCTTTAGCGATTGTGTGTTCTTTTAAGAGTTTGGCGAGTTTGGCGCAGGGCGTGCTAGCTATACTGACATCGTTATGCTAAAGAACAAAAGGTCCTATATAATGATAAACTGAAATCACATGCATATGTCAGGCTGGCATATTTGTATGCAACTCGTCCCAGCATCGTACGTAGCCTAGCAGCAGCTGTTTCGTTTGATAGACGCACTCGTGCGATCGAATGAATATTTACTCGCTTGCACAATTTATGCGGACGAATGGGGATCCCTTTCCAACAGCCTGGGTAGGGTTTGATTTTGGGGATTTATGCAATACTAGCTTTCCGCCCGGGACTTCGTTCCCGTGGGAATTCGGGTAAACTTTGTAGCCTATGTGTTAATCTAGGGTGTCACTACCTCCATAACATATAAAAATTGGTCCAGCCATTTGCGCGCTAAAGAGTAACAAACCATCCCTTCATCCATCCATACAACCATCCATACATCCATCCACACATCCATGCATGCGTCCATCCATATATCCACCCATACATCCATCCATACATCAATACATACAAATTTGCGGGTTTTTAATATTAGTAAGGATATCCTACCTTCTTCTTCTTCTTGTTATCGTGTAGGTATAGTCAAGTATGAGGCAAACTTGGCTAACAATGATGTCAGAGTTTTCTAACCGCACAATGGCCTCTGAATTGGTTTTAACGACTGAAGTCAATCTACAACAGCCAGAACCGGCAGCTTAACGTGCCCTCCGAAGCACGGAAACGCTCGTGATAAATTGCCTCTTTTGGTCACCCATCAGGTTTCCTGCCTCTGTGTGCGTTGCTTAACCTCACTGATCGGTTGAGATCAGCGAGAGCCACTGGGCTACGAGCTACCTTCCACGGTAGACTGGGAGTGAAAGAAAAACTACGAATGTACCAGCTGCCAACTCTTCTCAAGCTTACTGTTAAAGTCATTAAGTGGGACGCGAGGTTCTTGCTGTTTTATCAGGGTTTTGCTGGCTGAAAATCTCCCACCACTACATATTATGTTTCACCGAATGACTCTCATAGGTGGCTCAAGAACCACTGATGCTCCTCCTACCCTGATAGGGATTACCCTGATAGGGCGTAAGCGTTTGAATGTATTTATAATATTGTAGTCGTATCCAGACGCACACTATTAATTTTGAACGGGATTACTTATAAGTTTTAAATACATTATCAGGTTTTCACCTCGATTTTTCTTTGATTTTGGTGAGGTTTTGGAACTCTTTAAAATTTCTTTACATTTAAGCCTTTTAGCCTATGTGATTTCGAGTGAATAAGCTTCTTCTGGGTGAGCTTGTTACATCCTCGATACCATCTTCGCCCTTGTGCTAGATTGTATTCAAGAGCAAACACATTTTTAATAAAAAAAGTCCATCCTTAAAATATTATCTATACTAATATTATAAAGAGGAAAGTTTTCATTGTATGTTTATTTGCTTGTTTGCGTTGAATAGGCTCCGAAAATACTGGACTGATTTGAAAAATTCTTTCACCATTAGAATCTTACATTATTCCCAATGAACATAGGCTATTATAATTTTCCCGGGCGAAAAGCTTGTAAAAAATATAACTATTGTAGTTAAGTCGTAAAAAGTTGAAAATGTAACAGACTTTTGCAGTTACAAATTCAATTCAATTGTGGATTTAACGTTAATAAAAGGATCTTTTTGCAATTTTGGTGAATTTATAAAATTTTAAATAAACGTCTCTAGACTTTATCTTATTATTATCACTGAGCCATAAAAAGTATTTTATTAAATAATGCTTTTATCGCTAAAACGATGTTTGAAGCGCTGTGAAATTTGATTTGATCGTAATTTAATAGATCAGTTGAATAAAAAAAATGGTAAATGTCTTAAACAAATTATAGTAAAGAGCTCAGTGGGAGAGAAAATCTGTAATAATCTTAAATATGTTAACTGACTTCAGAGAAGTTTCTACTTTCGACTGTATTTTATTGTATGTTGACCGATTTATCTCCAATTTGTGGACCAATTTTCAAAATTCCTTTTTTTTCGAAAGAGTTTACTCCTGAAGTGGTTCTATTTTTACCAAGTCAGGATTGATGATGGATTCCCGGGGATAACGAGAGCAACCCTCGAATTTAATAGACAATAAAGTCTTTTAAAATTTTTAAAATTACTGAACCCACTTCTTCTTCTTTTCGTGAAGGGATAGTCAAGTGTGTGGCAAGCTTGGCTAACCCTGGTGAATGAACCTACTGATCTGTTTTAAGTTGGTGCCAAGCCTAATAATTTTGATAGGCTGTATGTAAGTACAGGTTACCACAAATTGTCAAATTTCCCCAATGGATAGTAAACTTTAACGCTTCGAGATAAAATTGAAAATCGAATGAAAAAATTTGACAGTTTTGGATAGCATGATGTGCCGTTGTCCCTGTACATTAGCCTTGGTACTCACTTCAAACAGATCAGTAGGTACGCAGCACATTTAATATCTTATTACCTTTACTTTTCGCTTTTGTTTTGTTAGTTTCATTTTTATTTTATTTAAATATTTACATACATTAAGAATAATAACATTCAGTGTAAATCTCTGAAGAAGGTATAACTAATACCTTATAAAGAACTGGCGAAATGTTCTACCAAACAACGCATACCGTTACCTCTATAAAGTCTTCCCTGGAGGGGAAAGTGACGTCTCCAGGGCCCCGGTTGTGTGTCGATGGAATGGTCGCAATTTTATCTGTTCAGGTTATTGAGAACTATCAAGTAAGTATATGAAAATTAAATAGTTCTCAAATTCGCCACCTGAACAGATAAAATGGCCTGCATTGCATTGACACACAACTTCAGTTACAGAATCGGGGCCACTCAACGCGCAGCACAAAGTCTTGGTTTATAAACGTTGTTTCGCTTTGATGTTCCTTTTACGTTATAGTCATGAAATAAGGCTGAGTATTTCAAGCTCACGTGAAAAGTATCTCACGCATCTGCCCCGCTGAAAACCAGGCACTTAGGCCTTTTTAACCCCTGTTATAAAAGAGGGGTGTTATAATTTTAACGTGTCTGTCTGTGTATCTGCCTGTGGTATCTACCCAAACGGATGAACCGATTTTCGTTTTGTTTTTTTTGTGTCATAGATAATTTTATACTGAGTATTCTTGCTATGTTTAATGAAAATCTGATCAGCCTTTTCAAAGTTACAAGCAATCGCATGTCGGGGTTGATTCAAAAATTGCACGGAGAAATTGTATTACCATTGCCTTCTATGTACGAGTGATACAAGAAGCTGGGAATATAGGGGAAAATGGTAATTCAAATTTTGACATGCCGTGCCGTGCCGTTTTAATCATAAAAAGGCCCTGGCTACAAGGCATGCGGAAATCATAGCATAATTGAAAAATAATTCATACTGTAAATAAAAAAGTGTTAAAGATTCGTAGCGCAATGGCGTTCACTGATCTGAACCGATCAGTCAGGTCAAGTCATGTAGATAGGGGCAGGGAATCTGATGGAAGATCAAAGTGGGAATTTTTCAGGAGCATTTCCGTGCTTCGGATGGTATATTAAGCTGGTTGACGATTGACTATAAGTCGTGAAACCAAGTTAGAATTGCCAAGTTTTTCACATACTTTAAAGTTATAGCAATGCATTGTAGTGTGTTTAATGTAGAATCCCTACTAATTATAAATGCGAAAGTAACTCTGTCTGTGTGTCTGTCTGCTATACTTCCACGCCTAAACTACTGAACCGATTTTGATAAAATTTGGTACAGAAATAGATTAGACCTTGAAAAAGGACATAAGCTACATTTTATTCCACAGCTGGCTACGATATAACCTGTAACCCACGTGGGCGGAGCCGCTGGTGGAAAAGTAGTAAACAATTAAATCTAAAGCATCCCCCATACCAGGCGGCAGCGGAGGGCAGCTGCCCCTCTGGAGATATAAAATGCATAGTCAAATTTACTTTTATTTATTTAACTACCTATAGAGCGGGATCATTTGTGCCTGTTTGCCTTACACACTACATTGCATACAGGGTGAAAAAAAACCTATATAAAAAGTGTTCTGCAAGTGATACTGGTTCAGGATTTTGAATATAGCTAGAAGGTTTTTTATCACCTTGTATACCTAATGTTTCATGTAGGTGTTTTAATGACAAAACAGTCGCGGATGATCTGACCTAAAAAAATTTGACTTACCCCCCCATATTATCATAATAACATAGTTATTATGATAATACTGGTGTCACCCCCAATAATCCAGGCTGTCAGCGTTGTAATTACAAATCAAAGCACCTTATATTAGTGTTAGAACACGTGTTCAATTAATTTGGATTAGAATCGGCTTATGACATGTTTACATAGGGCTAGTGGTTTCGTGGAGCGTAATTATTGTCAACAATACAGCCTCTCAAGAGTTGAAGGACTACTCCTCGACTTCAAAAAAGGAGGAGGTTCTATGTTCGACTGTATGTATTTTTTGTTATGTATGTTCATCGATTTCTCCACCAATTATGGACCGATTTTCTCATTTTTTTTCGAAAGAGATACTTCAGAGATAGTTCCATATAAATTTTATCGAAAATGATTCAGCGCTTAAAAAAAAAATCGACAAAAACAAAAAAATACTAAAACCAGAACATAATCTAAATAAATGAGTGACATTTTCGTATATGGGTATCTGCTAATAGGCATTGTAGTCTGCAAAAAATACTAGTTATCTACTTTGTGCGAACTGTTGTTAGGATTAAAGTCGGGGACTCATACGTTTTTAACGTGGAAAATTATTTAAGTGACATTTTGGAGTGTGTAGGGTCACAATAACTTAGTGGTCCAATTCGTCATCCTCACCTGCTAGTGGTGCACCCTGCTGATCAACAGACGAGGCTCTGACGTGCTACAACTCTTAAATATATATATTTTTTTATTATAAGATGGGTACTCTTGAACTCAATCTTGATCATAAGGTCAAAGATGAGGTCGACGATGGAGCGAGTTAACCCAGAAAATGCCTATAAAGGCACTGGTACTCCCACGCACCGACGGAACACAGCAAGCTGTTTGGCGTCGGACTTCGGTGGGAGGGTGGTCGCGAACCAGACGGCCCTTTAAAGAGCCTACCACACCGCATGAGACCATAGGACGACATCTCAGATTCAGAAAAAAAAATGAAGTGTTGTTGCCTGGGATGGATTACTAGGAGGCAGGTCTCATTTATGTTTCTTTAGTCGCCTCTTACGACACCCACGGAAAGAGATGGGGTGGTGTTATTCTCAACCGATCACCACACGGTTAAATAGTTTAATAGTTAAATAGTTTCTTTACTCGTTATTCGTGACTTCATTTTATCAAGAACTAGCTTTACGCCTACGGCTCCGCCCACGTATACTGCAGGTTATATCATGCCCAGCTGTGGGATAAAATGTAGCCTATATCCTTTCCCAAAATTTAATTTATTTTTGTTCCAAATTTCATCGAAATCGGTTTAGTAGTTTAGGCGTGAAAGCGTAACAGACAATAGTACATTATGCTACAAGTGTGCTAAGTTGGATATTACATTAGAGGCGAGTTTAGAGGCGAGTTTGGAGCCGAGAATGTAATTACATTAGAGGCGAGTTTGGAGCCGAGAATGTAATATCCAATGCGCACGCGTGTCATACGACGTTTTTCAACACATTTGCGAGGAAAGAAAGAAATAAAAACTTTCATTTGATATTGACGGCAACAAGCTATCACTTGCATGTTGCGCCTCGGAAAGTATTTCTGGCGGTGTACCCACGTAGGTTTCCTGTTCTGCACTTGAAGAAGACATTTTTAGGGTTCCGTAGTAATCTACGAACCCTTATAGTTTCGCCATGTCCGTCTGTCCGTCTGTCCGTCTGTCCGCGGGTTTCCTAAGAAACCCTGAGTACTACAGAGCTGAAATTTGGCATGGTCATAAATATTAACTACGCCGTCAGAACTGTAGAGTGAAATTTTAGAAAAAAAAATTTTTTCGGGTGTCTCCCATAGACGTGAAAGGACGATGAATTTTTTTTTTCTAGCCAATATGATTAAATGGGGCGTCATAGGACAGCTTTTCAAAAGACAGAAGGGGTTTACTAAGAACGTTTTTCGATTCAGCACTTAGTTTGCCTAATATAAATTTTTAAAGTGAAAATTTTTGTCAAACACAAGTGTCCCCCCCCCTCTACCAGCTAAACGGTTGATTCTAAAAATGTGAAAAAATTCATGGTGGTAGTGTATACAATGAAATTATAAGGAAAACTATCACACATAAGATGGCTCTTCAAGTTTGCGAGTAATAGTCGACCAAGTGCCAAACTTAGTTGGGATTAATAAGAATATATTTACTAATATTAGATCCTTGGTACTACAGAGCTGAAATTTGGCATGGTCATACATATTGATTGCGCCAACAGATTGAAAAAATAAAATTTTGGAAAGAAACATTTTTCGGATGTTTCCCATACACGTGAAAGGGCAATGGTTTTTTTTTCTCGCCGATATCATCGAATGATATATCATAGGATAGCTTTTTTAAAAGATAGAAGGGGTTTACTAAGAACGTTTTTCGATTCAGCATTCCCTTTGCGAAAAGTTAATTTTTAAAGTGAAAATTTTTATTAAAAACAAGTGTCCCTCACTACAAGCAAAACGATTGTTTTTAAAATGTGGAAAAATTCACGGTGATAGAATATACAACAAAATTAAAAGGAAAACTATCACACATAAGTTGGCCCTTCAAGCTTGTGAGTAATAGTCGACCAAGTGCTAAACGTTGTTGGGATTAATAAGAATATATTCACTCATATTAGATCCTTGGTACTACAGAGCTAAAATTTGGCATGGTCATACATATTGATTGCCCTGACAGATCTACAAAATAAAATAGTGGAAAAAAAATTGTTTTTCGAGTGTTTCCCATACACGTGAAAGGGCGATGGATTTTTTTTTCTCGCTGATATCATCGAGTAGGTTATCATAGGATAGCTTTTTAAAAGATAGAACGGGTTTACTATGAACGTTTTTCGATTCAGCAATCCGTTTGAGAAACATTAATTTTTATAATGAAAAAAATGTGGAATAATTCACGAGGGTAGCAATTACGACGAAGTGTACCTGAATCCAAAATAGCTGCCATACAAGGTTCCACGCTAAAAGTGAGGCGAGCCGAAAGCCAAGCTGTAAGATATTGACATTTCAGGTGTCGTTTAATAGGTTTTGGGGGTGCTAATTACGAAAATGACATCAAAATTATACACGATCACCACGCGACCTGCTTTAGCAGCAGCTCGATATTATTATATTATGCCTAACAATAATATTATCGCAAAAAAAAAAAAATTCGCGCTCGCTTCGCTCGCGCATTAAATACTTCCATTTCATTATATTTATTTCATTTTCTTTTCTAGCCGATATCATCGAATGAGATGTCATAGGATAGCTTTTTAAAAGATAGAAGAGGTTTACTAAGAACGTCTTTCGATTCAGCAGTCCCTTTGCGAGAAATTAATTTTTAAAGTGAATTTTTTTATTAAAAACAAGTGTCCCCCACTACAAGCAAAACGATTGTTTCTAAAAATGTGGAAAAATTCACGGTGATCGAATATACAACAAAATTAAAAGGAAAACTATCACACATAAGTTGGCCCTTCAAGCTTGTGAGTAATAGTCGACCAAGTGCCAAACGTTGTTGGGATTAATAAGAATATATTTACTTATATTAGATACTTGGTACTACAGAGCTAAAATTTGGCATGGTCGTAATATTGATTGCGCCGACAGATCTACAAAATAAAATGGTGGAAAAAAATTGTTTTTCGGGTGTTTTCCATACACGTGAAAGCGCGAGGGATTTTTTTTTCTCGCCGATATCATCGAGTGGGTTATCATAGGATAGCTTTTTTCAAGATAGATGGGGTTTACTACGAACGTTTTTCGATTCAGCAATCCGTTTGGGAAAAATTATTTTTTATAAAAATAAAATGTGGAATAATTCACGAGAGTAGCATTCACGACGAAGTGTACACTAACCCAAAATGGCCGCCATAAAAGGTTCCACGCTTAAAGTGAGGCAAGCCGAAAGCCAAGCTGTAACATACTGACATTTCAGGTGTCGTTTAATAGGTTTTTAGGGGTGCTAAGTAAGAAAATGATATCAAATTCATACAAGATCACCACGCGACCTGCTTTAGCAGCAGCTCGATATTATTATATTATCTCTAACAATAATATCGCAAAAAAAAAAACAAAAAAAAAACTATTAAAAAAAACAAAAAAAATTCGCGCTCGCTTCGCTCGCGCATTAAATACTTCCATTGTGTTATATTTAGCCCAAAACTACAATTATTTCTGAAACTACAAACTTTTTAATACATTTCTTTTTGATACTATAGTATTTGGGGATTTTAACATCGACTATGCCAATATGCTCGTAGAAACCAGCTGCATATTTGAACCATGCTGCTACGGAACCCTACAATGCGCGTGGCCCGACACGCTCTTGGCCGGTTTTTTCTGTTGTATTTCTGACAATAATAACAATAAGATGAATACAAATGTCATTTGTGTAAACCAAGTGAAAACATCTGAATTTCAGATTCTGAAAGGAGGCGCGATTATTTTTTTCTTTTATCGCTCGCAAAATGAGATTCACATTGACAAGTATGCCATACAGCCAAATAAAAAATAAAAAACTTAACTATATATTTTCACGTTTTAGCATAAATAAATGATAATTTTCTGTTAAATTTAAATGATTTAGTGGAATTATATTTTTATTTACAAATAGTTTAATAATTACACTTAATTTTTTTCTTTAATCTCTTTGCTGAAATTTAGAAAAAAAAAACATTACGTACTTGTGCTTTATTTTTATTACTCACGGGCTGGGTAATACATATCATTATGAATCTTAAAACAATGACATAAGACACACTTTATGAGCAAATGTGTTGAAAAGTTACTTTCGCATTTATAATATTACTAGCTTTCTGCTCGGGACTTTGTTCCCGTGGGAATTCGGAAAAATCATGTACCCTATGTCCATAACGGATAATGTAGGATTCTAATGGTTAAAGAATTGTTCTAATCGGTCCAGTAGTTTCGGAGCCTATTCAATGCAAACAAACAAACAATCATATATTGCCTCTTTATAATATATATAGATATAGATAGATAGATATAGACTAGCATCCCGCTAGGGACTTCGTTCCCGTGGGAATTCGTGAAAATTATGTAGTCTATGTCCGTCTTGCAATGAAGAAAGAATTTTTCAAATCGGTCCAGTAGTTTCGGAGCCTATTCAATGCAAACAAACAAACAATAAATATTTCCTCTTTATAATATAAGCGGTGTTAGCCCAGTTGGTAATGAGCCAGACTTGTAATCCGAAGGTCGCGGGTTCGAATCCTGGTACAGGCCTGTACCACTAAATTTGTCTTTTCGGATTTATGTACGGATTTCAAATTATCACTTGCTCAACGGTGAAGGAAAACATCGTGATTAAGGAAAATCATTTTCGAAAGATAATTGGTGCGGGTCCACCAACCCGCATTGGGCCAGCGTGGTGGACTATGACCTTAATCCCCTTCGTGTTTCGAAGGGAGGCCTAGTGCCTCTTGGTGGGGATGTATATGGGCTGGTAAAAAAAAGGTGTGAATCAGCCCACGAAACTGACAACAACTCTTACGGATTAAATAATATTTTATTTCTCAAAAGAAAATTACAATTTTCGCTTAATGAGACCTTAGATCGAAAGTAAACAATATTTATTGAGCGTATCTGGCGTGTTACATTATTCTGTTCCAAGCCAAGTGTTCCACAAACAATTCGTATAAGTAGTTAAATAAAACAGCTAGTACATACATACAATACATACGCTCACGCCCATAATGGTGCTAGAACCACTAGATGCTACGTTTGACACAAATTGTGAAGGTTATCAGATGGAACAAGTTACATAATGGTGAGAGGTGGTCAGCCTTTCGCCCATTATACAGCAAAACTCTCGCATCCCTCTTACAGACTTTCACTGTATACCTGGGAAGAGTAGGTAGCTGGCACATTCTAAGTTTTTCTTTCACTTTCAGTCCAGCATGGAAGGACAGCTAGTAACGTGAGTAAAACCGTCTGAAACTGTATTTTTTTTTATTATAATCAGAATACCAAGGTAAGCCATCATAGAACACTTGGTCCAGAACAGAGCATTGGTCGAATTTCAACATTAAATTTTCACCTCTCCAATAGTATTGTAGCTTTTGTTACTTAGGAATAATGTAGCATTTTCGCTTGTTGCTCATACATAACTGTGTTACATTATCAGCCATGTACAAAGAAAAAAATATTCTTCTTACAAAACTGTGTAATTACTAAGAAATTACTGGTAATATAATAGGGATATTGACAGTGTTTGATTTTATGAATTACTGTGTGAGAAACAAAAAATAATGCTAGAAATATATTAATATCCGAAAACAGCATTAAAATTGGTTTATAAATGAACAAGTTATTAGCATTTATATTAACGTAAGGACTAGCTATCTCGTTTTGTGGGGAGAGCTACTTATCTCGTTTTTACCTACGCAAACAAATGGCGGTGACGTCACGTGCCAGTAAGTGCATCTCTTTTTCGTTGTTTGACATTTTCCCCCTCTATTGAAATTTAATAGCTTGTAACTTTTTTATTTCTCAATAGTTTTCAAAAATTATTTCTGTTTTGGGTTTTGGATTCAGTTCTTTTTTAAGATAAACAATAAAAAAAATTAGTCAACATTCCTATTTTTGAAATTTGTCTAGTAGTTTTTGAGTTCATTCATTACAAACATACAAAAATTTCCTCTTTATAATACTGGTGTAAATAAGACCCATAATGCGAAACCGTTTAACATCAGAAACTTTTGAGACCCTTATTCAAATTCAAGTAATTCAAAACATTCAAATTTTCAAGTAATATTTTGTTTTAAGATGGAGATAATAATATTCTAAAACATTGATTGAAAATCAGATCACAAGATTTAAACTTTACCAAACTTGAACTTTAATCAAACTCTTGCCAGAAAGCTGTTGCAAATTTAATTTTACCTTTTGAATGTTTATAGGATAATTTTCAACCTATTTTATTTTTGACTAGCTTTCCACATGGGACTTCGTTCCCGTGGGAATTTGGGAAAATTATATACCCTGGATAATGCAGGATTCTAATGGTGAAAGAATTTTTCGAATCGGTCCAGTAGTTTCGGAGCCTATTCAATGCAAACAAACAAAGAAACAACCAATCAAATCTTTCCTCTTTATAATATTAGTATAGACATGGACATTTATTTTTAAGCCGCGACAAAAAAGTGGGGTGTTATAAGTTTGACGTGTGTATCTGTATGTCTAGGTATCTGTGTATCTGTCTGTGGCATCGTAGCTTCTAAAAGAATGGATCAATTTCGATACGGTTTATTTTTGTCTGAAAGCTGACTCAATCAAAGTTTGTTCCTAGCTATATTTAATCCAAATTGTTTGGTTGTTCTTTACCTTCATCTTAAGTTTCGCATTCGCAAACTCATTTAACGTTTACCAATTATTTTTGAAGATTTTTCCAATATACAAAAGGTAACATGACATTTCAAACAAAGTAAAATTTTCATGATAAGAAAATATAAGAAAAACAAGATCTAACAACAAAAAATTCAAACTTTGTATGCTTCCAGTTTCTCAATAAAGAAAGAAAGGCCGCAAAGTGCCCTTATTTCCTGGAACGGACTCCTAATTCTGTTGGAAAAGGTAATTTTGTGAAGACATACCGATTTTCACACGTTAGGGTAATCTAACTCAATTTTAGGAGGAAAATTACTCTAAAAAAGGAATGTTACAGTGTAGGGGACATGTATTCTCAAAAAAAAAATATAGATACATCAAAATGATGTGGTCTCTGGCGGGTGTGATGTGGTTACATGTGTGACTAGCTTTCCGCCCGGAACTTCGTGCCCGTGGGAACTGGGAAAAATTAAATAGCCTATATGTTAATCCATGATATCAGCTACCTCCATACCAAACTTTATCTAAATTGGTCCAGCCGTTTGAGCGTGAAGAAGTAACAAACATACAAACACGCTCATAAACTTTCGCAACTAGAAACAACTGACTGGCTGACTGATTGATTGATTGTCTGACTGACTGACTGATCAATCAATTCACAGCTAACACCTCTGGGTCTAGAAGCATGAATTTCGGCATGCACATTCCTTAAGTAAAGGAAAAAGGACTTCCCAAAATTCCCACAGGAAACTGAGGAAATTGGTAATAAATTATTAAATTTATAATAATATATGTTTCCAATTTCCGCTTTTCTTATATTATACAGTAATTAGTATTCCTTAACTTAAATTTAAAAGTGTTTCTGTAATAAAAGGTTTAATATAAGCTCTGAAAGTCTCACCAATCACACTACCTTTGCGTAGCCCTGCCTCTCGATCGACGGGTCCTGGGTTCGAATCCCAGTCGGGGCAAATATTTGTGTAAAAAGCAGATGTTTGTTCTCGGGTCATGGGTGTTTGTGTCTGTCTTTATGTATCTGTCTCTGGGCTGCATGAAGCCGAAGGCAAGATGTCTTCTAGGGGGGCGTCAATAAAACAGCAGCTGGATTCCTTGTGATAGCTTGGTTATAATTAAGAATAGATGTTTCTTCGTAATCACAATCTTTTACTTCATTTACAAAGATCACAATTGTAACACAGATACTTTTTATTTTTAAATAGTGCTATTGCACGCCTATCATCGCATACATTTATATCGCGGGCTAAGATTATTAAACCGCAAAGAACAAATATTCAATCCGCCACGATCAAACAATGAATAATGAATGGCGCAAGACCAGATCTTCAATCATTTCGAATCTTGACATCGAATACCATTTCAAACCTTTGAAATTGATATTCGAATTATCTTCTTCGAAATGATCGAATGAGAAAGAAGTTGCGTTATGCCCGATCCTCTGTGAAGGTCTGCATACCACAACTGCCTTCCCCCCATTGAAAAATTTTCGATCGGTCGAAAATTTTTTCAACAGGCCTACCTAACTTCCTATACGATGGCCCTAAGTTTTTTTAATCCATCGGGGTGGCCTTGAAGTAGCATCTCTCTGGGCTGCATTTGATCAGGTGGTCGGGTCGGTCTTCTTTCTTCCATCAGGATAAAGATCTTCTTTGTTCGGATGATGGGGAAATAAGACCGAATATTAATAGCTCCTATCAAACCCGCACCTGTCCCTTACTAAAAATTAAAAGGAGTAAACAAGTGTTAGCTCGACGCTGCACACCCGGGTACTGCCTTTATGAACATGAAGCCGAAGGTCACCAGGTGGTGGTGGACCCTGACCCCAAGTCAAAGACGCGGACTTAAAAAATTTCAAAACCGCACTTTAACACACGCGCCTAACATCGAAGCTACGGGTGTCTTCAGCGTCGTTGCTCGAAGTCCATATGACATGAAAAACAAATAAAACAGATCAGAACACAATAACAAAAATCTGAAAACAGAGCATTAGTGAAACTGGGAAAATATTTATATGCATGTGCATATCCTTACATTGCACCTATACATGCATTCCCATAATGCCCCATATTACCATAATGTCTCCATATATTACCATAACGTCCCCTATTACCAAAACGTCCTTGTACCATAATGCCCTTATCACAGTATGCCCAAAAGATATAACATGTGAGTGCACAAAATTGCATTGACCTCTCCCTCACATGCATATTTTGTCGGAGTGCCCATGTTATGGCCTCAGAGGCGGAGGACCACTGAGTATGAGGGCCAACATAAACCCTCCTCCCCTCCTTAATTGGAAAAAGGGAGTTTTTCCCATGCGGACCTCGCTGAAAAGAAAAATTAATGAAAAGAGGCCAATAACAAAGGAGGGCCATTGAGAGGGGACATAAACCATGTCACTCTCCCCTTTCCATGGTCCTTCTATTGAAACTCCTGCACCTGATATGTAGCACTCCGTACAAATGAGGGCTTGAAACTCGCGGCGTAGCACCAGCGTCTTGATACGGCTTATAACTTGCTGCTGCACGGCGCGGGTCTCAGTTAACGATGGAAGAGGTTGGGATGCTCAGCTTCGGACGCCCATCATATTCGCCAACATAAGCGAAGGCAGAACCGAGCCGGAGACTTCCCGCATTCTTCCATTCACAATCCATGGTTGTCTTCATTTCACTACGAACAGAACACAAACTTATTATCACATTAAAAAAAAAACTAACTAACAGCCCAGGGATGTTTTTTATTAATATTACCCGCTAAAAATAATATTTCTTTAATAAAATTTAGAAAAAACTGTACAAAGAAAATTCTTGTTATGACATGACAGTGACATGACTGACGTATAGAATGCCATCAACAAATAACCATTTTTTTTTTTTTTTTTTTTTTTTAGGCAAAGGTAAATTAATTGGCATTGGCGTACACCGCCCCTTTTATGCCAGAAAGATTGATGAATGAATCAATCACAAACCCCAATGAAAAAAGAAAAACATTACCATAAACCGAAATATGGAGTCTGTGACATCTTTCTTTATCACAACAAACTTACGTCATAATATTAATCAAGATCTGAAACATAAAAGAATATTAACACAATATCATGGAAAAAAATATTCTACACAACGCAGAACAAAAACATGAAGAAAAAAACATGCGTCATTGTCTCAAGACCAATCGTTTCATACGATTAGGATGGACCACAAATTGAAGTGCCGATGAGAATCTCTTCACCACATAAGAATATCTTGAAATTCTTCTGACGACACGAAAAGGACCCTGGAAGAACCGCATTAATTTAACAAATCTTCCTGTAACTCTTCTTGGTACAAAAATTAATACTTTGTCCCCTTCATTAAATAAAATTGGTTTAATCCTTTTATTGTAGCTCCTTATTTGCCTCACTTGTGCCTTCTTTATATTATTTACAGCTTTACGAATAAGCATCTTAGAGAATTCTTGCCTTTGAGACATATTTCCCAACAATCCAGTGCAATTTATATTCAAAGTTCTTTCTTCTTGCGTAGAATCTTCTCTTGCATGTAATAAGAGATAAGGTGACATGCCAGTGGAGCTCTGCTTGCTCGTATTGTAAGCGTGTACCACCAATGGAACAACCGCACACCAGTCACGTTGATTTGGTGAACAATACTTTGCTAATATGTCAGTGATAGTCCTGTTGAAGCGTTCCACTAACCCATTGGTCTGTGGGTGAAAAGAAGTAGTATGGGTTAATTTAGCACCAAAAGATTCCACCGTTTCCTTCACAGCATGAGCGGTAAAGACAGTTCCTCTGTCAGTTAATATCGTCTGAACTGCTCCTAATCTGCAAAAAATTTCCTCAATAAGAAAATTGCATATCACATCAGCATTCACTCTTGGTACCGCTTTACAGATAGCATATTTAGACAGGAACTCAACTGCCACAATTATATACTCATTACCTCTATAGGATCTTTTGAACGGACCCAGAATATCCACTCCCACTCTTTCTAAAATATTTTTCACTTCAATAGGGTGAAGTTCCATTCTTGTTTTCGTAGTTGCCCGCTCTTGACAAATTAAACAAGATTTCACATACCTCTCTATACTTTTCAAAGCTCCAGACATGAAATACTTATTTTTAAATTTTTCAAATGTTTTTGTGAGGCCTAAGTGACCTCCTAAATAAGGGTCGTCATGCAATTTTTCCATCACATTTGAAAATAATTCACGTGCCAATACAAGTCTTTTCCTTTCTTGACCATGGCATTTATCCACTCTGTAAATAAGATTATTAATCATAATATATGATTTATAGGAAGAGCTATTACCATTATTTATTTTAGCTCTAATATTAATGCAAAATTCATCACTTTCTTGAGCGTTCATATGCATGGATACATCACATGGAAAAATTTCTAAATCCTCAGGGACAGCCTGAACCTCTGAAGTGGTAGATCTTTCCTTTTCCAATGGATTTCGGCTTAAGAAATCTGCCACCACATTTTCACGTCCCGGGCAGTGTACAACTTCGAAATCCCATTCCTGGATGGCTAATGCCCATCTGGCCAGTCTACTAGTAGTATCCTTTTTTGTGGTCAACCAACATAATGCTTTATGATCAGTGACAACCTGGAATCGAAGACCAAATAAATATTGACGAAAATAATTCAAGGCCCATATCAAACCCAGACATTCCTTCTCAGTGGTTGTATAACGGGTTTCAGGGTCTGAAAGTCTTCGTGATGCATAGGCTATCGGTCTCATAACATCATATCCTTGAGCCAAATATGCACCTAATGCCAAATCAGAGGCATCAATGTATAACCGGGTGGTCACCTTGGGATCACTGCTGAAATAAGATAAAATAGGTGGATTACACAGCTTGTCCTTTAGAAGTTCAAATGCCTGCTGTTGTTGCTCCTGCCAAATAAACTTTGTATTTTTCTTAAGTAGAGAAGTGAGTGGCTGTGCAATCTTAGCGAAATTCTCCACAAATTTTCTATAATACGAGAATAAACCAAGTACTTTCTTTATTTCCTTGAAAGTGGTTGGTGGCTTTACCTCTTTAATGGCTTGGGTTTTCCTTGGGTCGGGTTTAAATCCATTGCCCGAAATAAAATAACCTAAAATTGATAATTCTGTAAAAGCAAACTTACATTTTGAAGGCTTAAGAGTGATATTAGCGTTCCGTAGTCGCTCAAATAATTTTTGTAAAACCTCTAAAAATTCTGAAAAACTCTTAGCATACAGGACTACGTTGTCCACATAGACAATAGCATTCTTATACCTCATATCGCCTATGATCTTGTCCATCATGCGTTGAAATACAGCTTGACTTGTACGCAAGCCAAAGGGTACCACATTGAACTCATATAAACCGGAACTTGTAATAAATGCGGTCTTCTCTTTTCCTGAACTGATGACAGATTGCCAGTACCCGCTGTTGAGGTCCAGCTCAGCGAAATACTTAGCTCCAGATAGATAATTAATTATGTCGTCAATCACTGGTATTGGGTACGAATCCGTTATAATCTTTTTATTTAGACGTCGATAGTCAACACAAAACCTCCATGTTCCGTCTGGTTTTTTGACAAGTACGACAGGAGAAGCATATGAACTCTGGCTTTCCGAGATAATGCCAAGTTTTAACATTTCTTGTACTTGTGACTCAATTATGTCTCTTTGTACTGGGGACACTCTATAAGGTCTTGAAAATACAGGTTCTTCATCTTTAGTTTGAATGTGGACCGGAATGATACTACATCGGCCCAATTGGTGATTCTCGAAGGCAAATCGATCTTTGTATTTTATTAACAAGTCATGCAATGTCGTCCTCTGACTATCAATTAATTCTTCATCAATTATAAAAGAACCTTCAGTGGTACTTTGAAACACATCGACACCTAAATTACAATCCATCGCTTCTGAAAAATAAACATAGTCGTTATTATGTAACTTTTCGCTATAAATCGCGTCCAATGAAGTTTTTTCATCATGTTTGGTTATAAAAGGAATAGAAGCTCCCTGTAGGCTCAAACATTGATTATTAAAATCAACACAAGCTTTAAATTCATTAAGAAAATTTTGTCCAAGAATCAATGGACAGGAAGGAATTAATACTGCCATTCCACGAAAAGTAACTTCTAATCCTCCAGGAAGTAATATTGGTGTTTCTATGTAACCTGCAACCTGAATCAATTGATTATTAATTGCCCTAAGAGACATTGGTGGCGCAGATTTCAATGGAATATTTAAAATATGGCACATAGATGCTGAAATACACGAAACAGCGGCACCAGTGTCTATGAGAGCTACCACCTTACGTTTGGCCGGATCATTCAATTGTAAAATAACCAAAGGTTTGCTCTTGTAACCAAATAGCTTCTTCTTAATGTCCTCTTCATCGGTTGAACCGTTTGGAGAAATGTGGTTCTGGTTACCAACCAATGCTTCTTCTTGTTGGGGAACTGAGGATGGTGTAGACGGCTCTTCTACCGTTCCCCTTAGCGGAGCCGCCTGGCGTTTCCCGAGTCGCTTCCTGCTTGGTTCCGCGCTTGCCTTGGGCGGAAGTTGTATCTTCCTCGCGGGGCTGGCGAACCATTGCCACCCGGCCGCTGGCGCCAGTTAGGCGTGCTGTGGTCAACACGCTCTGCGCCTGGTGAAGGTCCTCCAGAGGAGGTCCCTGCCTCCGATTCTGGGGTCTGATGCGTTTCCGCACGGCGTGGTTCCCGACCCAGAGTAAAAAACTGCGAACGCGACGTCGAGTCTCCAGAAGGGTTGCAGTGGCAATGAACTGTATTATTGCCATTATTTAAACTTATATTCAACTGCTTTTCTGGTGTTTTAACATATAGCTCCGTCATCTGCTTAATCAGTTCCTTCAATTTATTTTTGTCACTATGTAGTGATGTGGCAAGCTTGGATTTAAAGAATGGACGTGTAGTCTTAATAAACTGTCTAATAAAAATATCATCTGGAATTTTCGCTTTTGTTGCCAATTCTTGTAAGGCATAGAAATATTCAAGTAAATTCTCGTCATTAAGTTGTTGTCGGCTGTAAAATTTTTCTTGGAAATTAACTGAAGATTGAAATTCCTCTAATAGCAAATTTTTCAGGTCGGCAAAGGTCTTGCATTGAGATATAATTGTTTTATAAAAGGATAAGGCCGGACCTGCTAGTACAGACTGTATTATAATTAATTTGTGTTCGTCCTCGAGTTTCTTAAGGATGGCTTGTGCCTCAAACTGGGCTAGAAACTCTTCAATGGAGTCATTAGTGCCACAAAACTTGGTCGACACATCCATATTAAAATAGGTTATTTTCAATTAATAAAATAAAAATTTTAGGTTTACTTAGCTTGTAATCCTGGGATCATTAAGCGCCTGACACCATTTGCAAGATGTCTTCTAGGGGGGCGTCAATAAAACAGCAGCTGGATTCCTTGTGATAGCTTGGTTATAATTAAGAATAGATGTTTCTTCGTAATCACAATCTTTTACTTCATTTACAAAGATCACAATTGTAACACAGATACTTTTTATTTTTAAATAGTGCTATTGCACGCCTATCATCGCATACATTTATATCGCGGGCTAAGATTATTAAACCGCAAAGAACAAATATTCAATCCGCCACGATCAAACAATGAATAATGAATGGCGCAAGACCAGATCTTCAATCATTTCGAATCTTGACATCGAATACCATTTCAAACCTTTGAAATTGATATTCGAATTATCTTCTTCGAAATGATCGAATGAGAAAGAAGTTGCGTTATGCCCGATCCTCTGTGAAGGTCTGCATACCACAGTTCCGAGGGACCCACGACACAAGGGAAAACCTTAATGTGGGCCTTTGAGTGTATGGCTTTTTTTTTTTGTCACATGTTTAAAAAATAAAATAAAAAAGTATAGAAAAAAAAGAAAGAAAGAAATAAAAAATGTTTATTGACGTCATTATACATTGATAGGCAAAATTCAAAGTAATTATATTCTAATTACGTTCTAATGATGCCAATGGGCCTCCAACTCAGCATAGTTGTGGTTTCGGAAGAATCCACAACGCTGGTCTTCCGTGGAAACCCAGATTAATGCGCAGTTCTATTTCACGTCTATCCAGTATTGGATGTTAATTATATGAAACTTTCATTTTGAAATATGTCAAACCGCTCAACTGATTACTACAGTTACGACCATTTCAATTTTAAATTTTCTTCCATTGGGTTTTTTGAAATATCTTATATTCATGGTCACACTACCTAAACGGGACTATAATAATCCCCGCGGGACAGCGCCGGGACTTTACTGGGACCAAATAAGAACTTGCTACTTATAGTAACGACGATAGATTGTTTCTAGTCCAAATACTACGCTCGAACTACACTTAGACAATAGTAACTTTCCTTTTTTTCCTTATCGTGTGGGTATAATCAAGTATAATCAAGTTTTTTCCACGCTGGACTGGGAGTAAAAAAAAATTATAGGATGTACCAGATGCCTATTCTTTCCAGTAATACTGTAAAAGTCAGTTGGGGAGACGCGAGGGTTTTGCTATATTGTGGGCGAAAGATTGACAACCTCTTACTACTTACATTATATTTCATATTATAACCCTCTGAATTCATATCAAACATGGCATCCAGTTATTGTAAAACCACTGGTGCTCTGCCTACCCCGATAGAGATTATAGGCGTTAGCCTATGTATGTATAATTGTATAATCAAGTAAAGGGAAAACTTAACCATTAAATAAAGAACTAGAATTGCTAAGCATATACGAGTATGTCAAAAAATGATGAAATAAATGTTGGATAAGTTTTTAAATAAAGTAAACGATTCGTGATCAGCCAAGAGTTTCGAAGCAAAAAGAGAGGGGTGTTATAAGTTTAACGTGTCTGTCTGTGTTTCTGTGTATTTGTGTATCTATCTGTGGTATCGTAGCTCCCAAACGGATGAACCGATTTTCGTTTGTTTTTTTTGTGTCATAAATAATTTTATTCCAAGTGTTTTTAGCCATGTTTCATGAAAATCTGTTCAGCCGTTTAAAAGTTATAAGCAATCGCATGGCGGGGTTGATTCAATTTTTTTAATTTTAGTGTTATACTAAGCACAGAGACTTTAAAGACTCTAAAATTAAAATTAAAATACTGTATCATACCCGACATTCAATTGATAATAACTTTTAAACAGCTGAACGAATTTCGATCAAATATAACCAAGAATCGTCTCGATTTAGTCAGCTTTCAAACTAAAAAAAAACACCTAAAATCGGTCTTTTTGAACTCAGACAAACAGCTTACACACGTCAAACTTATAACACCTTTCTTTTCTGTCAAGGGTTAAAAATGCATGGGATTGATAGACACAATAGAAAAGTTAATGGTCAGTCCGTGTCAATGCCATACATTTCAGAACTATCGATCTTATTAATCGCTTACAGAATGCGACTTTGTTTAGGCTTCCTGCAATCTAGACACCTCTTTCGCATAAAGTCAATATATTCTAAGGCCAGGATTACAGAAGATGATTCAAGTCTTGATCTATACTTAAGTATTGATCGTCTCTTTCTCTCACTATCAAAATGTCAAAGGCACGTCAAAGGCGACTATTAAGTACTATAGATCAGAGTCTGAGTCGCGTTCTGTAATACGGACCTAGGTTTGGATCTGTCTAACTTTAAAGACGGCCGGTTTGGTCGAGTGGTAGTGACGCTGCCTCTTGATAGGCGGGTCCTGGGTTCGATCCCCAGTCGGGGCAAATATTTGTGTGAAAAGCAGATGTTTGTTCTCGGGTCATGGGTGTTTGTGTTTATCTTTATGTGTGTTCCGAGGGACCCACGACACAAGGGAAAACCTTAGTGTGGGCCTTTGAGTGTGTAGCGTTTATTTATTTAAAAAAAAACTGAAGTATTGATTGTCTCTTTCTCTCACTATCAAAATGTCAAAGGCACGTCAAAGGCGACTATTAAGTACTATAGATCAGAGTCTGAGTCGCGTTCTATAATACGGACCTAGGTTTGGATCTGTCTAACTTTAAATTACCCTTAGTTATTCGAAAGTTTAGTAATAGCTTAACTTTGACGAAACAGATTTTAATAATTAACATTTCAAATGATTTCAGCAAATTCAATTTGAAATAGTCGATTGTTCGATGTTTTCATTTAAATTTGAAAGCTGATAATATTGATGGAATTGATTTTGTTTTTAGATTACAGAATAACTCAGCCGGTTTGTTCATTAATTATAATTTATAATTATAAATATTAATTAAACAACTCTAAATGAGATAAACAAGAACTTTTCTCATTATATGTTTGACCTTTTATTTGTAGAGCTCATCTTTCAGTAATTATGTAACTCTACTACATAGGTATATACATAAACTCACGCCTCTGTTCCATTTGGGTAGATAGAGACCACAGATTGCCACCTGGTAGGATCCAAATTCACCTGTTTCGTTTCTTTTACATTCCAGAATTACGTTTTCAATATATTATTCGTTTTAGATATATTGGTAGGTAGCTTAAGAAACTATTCTTCGGTAAAAATATTTTCCAAGAAGAAAGCTTACAAAGGATTAACTTGCGAAGATATAAAACTATATTACTTTCGAATAAACACAAAACGAGTGACTTGGAAACGCTACGTGACCGTTTTGTGCGAATTTACACACTTGTTTCTTAAAGGCAATTTTCTCAACTTGCAAATAAAAAAGTATTTACCATCATATTATCATCGTGACTATAAGATATGAAATACGTAAAGCATTTTTTTATTTTTTATCAGCCCATATACGTGTTCAGAGCGTCGGTGGTCAAACGGCTAGAGTGTCAGACTTGTAAACGAGAGGTACAGAGTACGATCTCCAGTGCCACCATGTACCAATGACTCGTTTTCTGAGTTATGTACATTAGTTGCACACTAACCGATGCTCTAACGGTGAGGGAAAACATCGAGAGAAAACCTGCACATTCAGGAGACTGAATGTTTAACCATGATCCAATCCGGTCAGGCTCCCCTGTTACCAGGGTCACGGAGGTCAGATGGCAGTGGAGCAACTCCACTGTAATGACTTGACCTGTCAAAGCCTGGATCATGGTCAAACGTACCCCAAATGAGAAACGGGACTAAGCACTAGGAAGAACAAGATCAGCTCATATACGTCATGAGGGACATGGGCCTCCCTTAGAAACACTGAACAGGGAAATGTAATTTGAAAACTCTAAAAGCTTATTGGAGTCAGTTGTTAAGAATTAAACAGGTTTTTAAAGTTTCATTTATTTATTTATAGGAACACCAACAGTACATATATTCAATCATAAGCAATATCCACGATCTAGGTTACACATCTGATATATGCACCAATTACAGGTGTACACAACATTTGCAAACCTTATACTTAAATTATTAAGATGTTACATGCAAAGACAAGAAACTAAAATCTAAAAATATAAAATACGAAAAACAATTCAAATTAAATAATACAATGATAATTATAACAAAATAATGTCAATGATAACTATAAAATTTATAAGAAATGCAATATGATTGTTGTAATATTGTAAATAATATCAAATAAATCAAATAAAGTTAATATCAAATAAATAAATAAAAAACAAATCAATCAAATCAAATCAATAAATCAATCCCTACTAATATTATAAATGCGAAAGTAACTCTGTCTGTCTGTCTGTCTGTCTGTTACCTTTTCACGCCTAAACCGCTGAACCGATTTTGATGAATTTTGGTACAGAGATAGATTAGAGCCTGGGAAAGGACATAGGCTACATTTTATCCCACAGTTGGGCACGATATAACCTGTAGTCCACGCGGGCGGAGCCGCGGGCGGAAAGCTAGTATCAAATAAAGTTTCGCACATATTATAAGAAAATGAACCTTATTACACTCTTACGATGTAACCACTTTATCTTCACATCCAAATGTTCCCTTAAAATATTGGAATAAAATATTTCAGGGAAAATCTAGTAAAATTCATGACTGGATTTTTATAAATTATACAGGTTATTAAACCTAAGCTTTAAGAGAGAATAATGTTTCTTTCGTGAAAGCTGTTTAATGGGTAGAATCTTGACATAATAGATATATCATATTATAATTATTTTTTATTTATCATTAACAATAAACCTAAAAAGATTTGTGTAGTTACTAACTATTAATATTATTTTAAAACTAAAATTTACAAAACAATAAATTTTATTTGCACACACATAAAATAAAATACCTACAAGAGATACCAAGAAAAGACGTGTACATTTGTAAAATCTGGTGGCCTAAGCAGCGGGCTTCTTCTTCTTCTTCTTATCGTGAAGGTATAGTCTAGTGTGTGGCGATATTGGCTAACCCTGGTGTCAGAGTTTTCAAACCGCACAATGGCCTCTGACTTGGTTTTAACGACTGTAGTCAATCGACAACAGCCGGGACCAACAGCTTAACGTGCCCTCCGAAGCACGAATAACGCGCTAAAAGTGGCGGCGGGCTAAAAATTGTCTTAAGGGTTTTACTCACTGACCATCTTACTGGACCATCCAAGACAGAGCTATACTAAGAAATAAGGCCGATTCTCAATCAAACACAACACTCTATACCATCGATTCCCAAAGTGGTCCAGGTGGACCCCCAGGGGTCCACGGGAGACTCGAAGGGGGTCTACGTTGGTGTGACAAAAAAATAGGGGTTCACAATTCGTATAAGCGGGGGGGTCCACAAAAATTTATCTGTTTTCGATAGTGAAAAACTAAAATGCTCCTTGTTCTGTGAATAAGATGTCTAAAATGTAAAGTTGGATGGAACCACCTGTTTTGATTGACCACCTTTACTTTTTTGACATCCACTCACAGCACAATCAATTAATGAATAAACCAATCAATTCTCGCTTTTTTTTCGAAAACTGTTAATTCGTGGTTGAAACTCAGCCGCAACGCAAATTCTCTTAATTAGATCTAATCTTCACATTTTTTGTCGAGTTTTGGGAATATGGTAGAAATTTATCTGCAGGGGGTCCACCGAAACCAGCAAAATTTTGAAAGTGGTCTATGAGAAAAAAAAGTTTGGGAACCTCTGCTCTATACTAACAAAAATATCAATTTCGGAGGGTCCAGCAGGCAAACAGTGAATAAAGCACTTAAAACGTGCTAGTTAACAAAAAAAGCACATAATCTACCCTAACCACCCTGTAAACGACCACTAACATCGAAACCAGCAAAAAAAGGCGTAACTTCCGCAAAATAAAACTTTGTTGGCAGTTTCAGGTAATTGTGTCCCATCAAGTTAATTCTTATTAATACCGGGCCATAATTTGTGGGTGAGATACTTTATTTCTAGTTTTATGAAGTTTCGTTTGTTCTTAAGAGCCATTTTATTTTCTTCAAATCAAATAAAATGTCTTCATTTGGGTATGGTAAAACAGTTGTTGAGGTAGTTGCACACTAATCGATAGATAGATAGAAATTATTTATTGCACACAGTTACAAAAAAGGTTTTACAAAACTAAATAAAAAGTGCGCAAAGGCGGCCTTATAGCTAAGAGCGATCTCTTCCAGTCAACCCTTGAGGGGAAAACACCTATGCTCCAACCCATGGATGCATCATACCCTGCTCTTACGTACGGTGAGGGAAAAAATCGTGAGGAAACCTACTATTCAGGCAACATTGTAACCATTGTTCAATCTGGTCAGATTTCACTGTTATCAGGGTCTTAAGGATCAGATGGCACTCATTCCGCTGCAATAACATGATTTGCCAAATCCTGGATCATGGTCAAGCTTACCCTGAAGGAGAAACGGGACTAAGGGCTAGAAAGAAGAAGTAAGTTAAAAAACATCACTTTGTGGCCAATTATATATATAAGAATCTGCAATCTGAACGTCGAAATCACCTGGCAATCACACAACCAACACTTCAAGCAATACCTTTTGTAATATTAATATTTCATATTCATGTCATAACCTGCTGCGCTGACTGACGTACATTTTATTACCCTTAACCGTCCAAATAGTCGCTAAAATTGCTCGTATAAGAGAAGAATTCTCGTAAATGTTTATAGACGACATTCTGACGACATGTTTTGATCTAAAATTTCAATCAAAGGTGTTTCCGAATGAATGGAGGCAAAAGCCTTTGATAGACTCGTATTAAAGCAAAAGAAATCGTTTTCTGAACTTGTGCGAAAAGTTTCCACGTTTCAAGGGAGATATAAAACTCTGATATAATAAAGTTCTTTTAAAAAGGTGTTTTATATTCGTCTAGCTTTTTGCCCGGAATTTTTTCCTCAATTTTACAATGTTTTTAATAGTTAGTCTGCTATTTGGGATGGTGACAAATACAACAAATCAAAATCCATTAAAATCGGTAAAGCCGTTGTCGAGTTATAAACCTGACTTTGTTTTATATAGGTATACTTACAAAATAATGGAAAACTAACCACCATTATGTAAAACTAACTATGCAAAAAACCGTTTTATTGTTTAAATCAGAATTATAATGTCGATATTGATATATTCCCTAAGAAGCATCACCAATTTATTAAAGCAATTAAAAAATAAACCTTAACCATAAATTTAAAACCCATCGATATGTGTAACGAGTTATAAGTAAGTATGTTTCTTTTTATCTTTTTATCAAAAATAAGTATACTATTTAAAACTTAAAACTATGACTGAGTCTGGTTTCAAAATTATAATAATCATGTAGAATTAACAATGCGTAACTTAGACGGTAATGTAATAGATTTTAGTGGAAACTTTGTTAGCTTCTGTGTTATTTAAGTTGTTTTATGTCCAGTAAATTTACTTAATGCTGTATGTTTCCCAATTTGTTAAAATAAAATAAAATAATAAAAAAGGGTTTTTTTATGCAATGCCGCTAAACTCTAACCAGTTTAAATAAAGTTGGTAGTTTTTTCTTCGGCTTGTAACTTTTTATGTAAATATGAGAATTTCAGAAAAAACTTGAAAGCAAAGATTGTGAGAAATTTTGTTTTTACCGACTTCAAAAAAGGAGGTACTATGTTCGACTGTATGTATTTTTTTATGTACGTTCACTGATTTCTCCAACAATTATGGACCGATTTTCAAAATTCTTTTTTTGTTCGAAGAGTACTCCTGAGGTGGTCCCATATAAATTTTATCGAAAATTATTTAGTGCCTTTAAAAAAATCAACAAAAACAAAAAATACTACAAACCAGAACATCATCTAAATAAATGAGTGACATTTGCGAACTGTTGTTGGGATTGAAGTCGGTGACTCATACGTTTTTATAACGTGGAAAACTATCTTTGTACCTTTCATAGACACTCAAGTTATGTGATACAGTCAACTGTTGAGACATTTAAAAAAAAGGTATTTCTGTAATTTCAATTCAAGATGGCGGTTCCCGTGGCCTCCCCTTCAGGTGGAAAACGCGGTTTTTTTTGTGGAGATACCTATGTGATATATGTACCAAAACTCCTTCTACTCTACCTTTGGAAAGGCAAAGGGTACTTATTTAAAATCCCCACAGAATGAACTATAGAATCTATATGTTAAAATGTGGTCAGAACGAGGCGCCAAAGTCGTTATTATTGTTTTCTGTAAAAGAACCTCCTAGCTTTATTGAAAATCCTGAACCATTATCACTTACAGAACACTTTTTTTTATTGATGGGTTTTTTTCCTAAACGTCGCGTAGACACTACTCGGGTGCACCCCCTGAGCGCTTCCCGCACCCCTCGCGTACCTGGTGTAGGAGTAATGTCTACGTTTAGGCAAAAAATGAACTATTCCCATTGAAAAAAAAAAAAAAAAAATTTTTTTTCATAAATGTGTTCTTTGAGTGATACTGGTTCAGGATTTTGAATATAGCTAGGTGGTTTTTTATCACCCAGTATAAAGTTTTGTTCCCACTAAGGGGCACGGACTTACCTTCGAAATGGTGAGGGGGTAAACCCACTAATTTCTTTTTTTTTTTGTTTCAGAAATGTGATGAGAATTCAAGATGGCGCCGGACCAGGGATGGCGTGGGTCAGACCAAACAGGGACCTTCCTTCTGAAGTCAGACACCAAGACTTGAGACCATGCGACTGCTAGACCCTCGCTAAAATGGAGTTCGTCTCTGTTATACCTACAAATGTAAGTTATCTATTTACTTAGGTATTGTTTGTTTAGGTCTATTAATTATTTTTTAACTCTCTTTTGTCTTAAGAACCAATTATGCCATGTTCAAAAAAAATTAAGGGTTAATAAATACAGCGAAACTCTCGCATTATACTTGATGCAATCTACATCGTGTCTGCGAAAAGTTGGCAGCTGCTACATTATATATTTTATGTATGTTTAATTATAAAGCACTTGTGCTTGTGAAACAGGTACAATTTTTAACCTCCTATTTTTTTTTCTTAAAAACAAAAATTTGCTTTTCCATACAACTTTACGATTATCTTAAAAAGTCTGGGTTTATGAATGGGAGAGCCGAGAAAGGTGAATTAATCAAATGAGATAAAAAAAACTACAATTGATTATTTATTCTTCAGTGATAATTAGAAAGACTTTATTTTTTACCGACTTCAAAAAAGGAGGAGGTACTGTGTTCGACTGTGTGTATTTTTTTTAAAATGTATGTTCACCGATTTCTCCGCAAATTATGAACCGATTTTCAAAACTATTTTTTTGTTCGAAAGGTGGTCCCATATAAATTTTATTGAAAATGATTCAGCGCTTTTAAAAAATCAATAAAAACAAAAAAAAAAATACAAACCAGAACATCGTCTAAGAGGTTCCCAAACTTATTTCGTCTAACGCCCACTTGGAAAATCAGTTATTTTGTAGCGCCCCCCATTGTTTTCACCTCAAAAACCTCAATAACATATTAGTCTCGCCTGGAGTTTAATTAAACCTGCAGGGTGTCCGGTGTCCGGTGGTAGAATTCGGATTTAAAGTTAAAATAAAATTAAATAAAAGATATTTTTATATATTTTAATAAAACCCGCATTTCTTGTCGTTATAAATATTATTAACATTTTTTTATATATGTTAATAATATTCATAACGACAAGAAATGCGGGTTTTATTTCTTAAAAATTATTTTATCCAAATGTTGCCCATCACGTTGGACACATTTTTCAAATCTGGCCTCAGTGTTCCGTGCCACTCACTGAAGCAAGGGTGCTACGATGGCATTAGTCTCGCGAACGATATTTTTTTTAAGCGTTGCGATGGTCGTTTGGTTGGTTTTGTAAACTTTACTATTGAGGTACCACCACACAAAAAAGTCAATGAGGGTTAGATCTGGTGACCTGGGGGACCAAGGAATGTCGCCAAAACGGCTTATCAGTTTTCCAGGGAACGCTCGTTGTTCACTTGTCCAATGCGACATCGTGATTAAAAATCCGCATGAATGACGAAGCTAATTTACTTTATTGCTCATCTCTTTTGCTTCCCCGCCCAGTGGTTTCAGAGAAATTTGAATTTGAAATCCGAATTTTGCCACCGGATACCCTGTATATTCTAAACGAGACTTTGCTTACCAGTGAGAGCAATAATAATGCAACTTTACAATATTAACAACAATAAATATACCTATTTTTTTAATACGTGTCTTCGGAGGTAGGGGCCTCACCTGCAACACTTGAAGACACGAATAGTTCTCAGTGTTTGATACCTATTGCTAAATATCTTAAGATATAAATAGCGCTATGCGTCCAGCATATAAATAATGAATAATTAATTTATTTTTAGTTTATATTTATACAATAAAATAGGATTAATAGGATATAAATATGAACTAATAAATTGATGTTTTACTTATGTAGTAGGAGGATTTTAATTTCAGTGAATTTTAAAATATGATGTAGATAAAGTTACAAATCACCCACCGCCCCCTAAAATCACATCAGCGCCCCCCAATCTAAATAAATGAGTTATCTGCTAATAGGCATTGTAGTCTGCAAAAAATACTAGTTATCTACTTTGTGCGAACTGTTGTTGGGATTTAAGTCGGTGACTCATACGTTTTTATAAAGTGGAAAATTATCTTAAAAGTCGTGCTTTCAATTCGCTTTTCACTTCAGTACAATTTTCACAGTTTCAGTAGTAAATTTAGTGGTTATTGGAGCTAGCAAAAACTAGTTTCAGCGAAGCACAATCTGGCACGAAGCAATAAGAAAAAAAAAACGACCGACTGGGGAAGTGTTGACGAATTAGGGTTCCGCAATCAATTTTGTCAAAACAGGATTTATTTTAAACTAGCCTTCCGCCTGGGATTTCGTTCCCGTAGGAAATTGGGAAAATTGGGAAGCTTGTGTGTTAATCCAAGGTTTCAGCTACCGTCATATCAAATGTTATCAAAATTGGTCCAGCCGTTTGAGCGTCAAAAAGTAAAAAACATCCATACATCCATACTTGCAAACTTTTGCGTTTATAATATTGGTAAGGATTACTTAGAAGACAATTATTAAACGTATGGAGGACGGGCCCACCAAAAAATTGTGACGTATGGTAATGAAACCTAAGTGAAATTGTTTCTTATTATCTCTACAAAACATGAGTAATAAATTTTCTTTGTCTTTGTCTAACGAGAATATTTAAAAACTAATCAAAACTTAATCGTAAGTTTCACCTAAAAACTATTTATATAGTATAGCATTCGTTTCCGTGAGAATTTTGGAAAATGTTGTAGCCTGTGCTACTCAGAGATAACGTAGCATTCTAATGGTGAAAGAATTTTTCGAATGGGTCTAGTAGTTTCGGAGCCTATTCAATGCAAACAAACAAACAATCCTCCTCTCAACAAATCAAATCTTTCTCTTTATAATATTAGTGTCGATAATATTAAGAGCTGAGTAAAGGTAGATTATGCTTGTCTCAGTTATGAATCAAACCCACGCCCCTTCGCTGACTAAGGGGAATATTCCAGTTTCATTTAAACATAATCTTTCGCCTAATTGTCTAAAAAAATAAGTTATTATTTTAGGGTTTAAGTTTTTTTTTTATTTATTTATTTAATATAGGTATCACCAACAAATTACACACCAACTCTTAATTAAAATGGCACAAATTTACAAAAAAAGGCTTAATGGTAACCTAATTATAGGTGACAACCGCATTCAAAAAATTTTAAGTAACATTATACCAAGAACATAGTACCTAATATTATACCTTAAAGAAAAATAAAACAGTCGCAGGAAAACAATTTGCAACATGAAAAGTTACATTTAAATTATACATATAAAACATAGTATTGAAAATTAAACATGGGTAAGCTACTTTAAACAATTTAGACCAAGGATTTGTTTTTTGATGGAAGCTTAAAAGGAATAGCTTTTATCTCCAAAAATATCACAGCTGGTATAAATCTTTATGATATCTTTATATGGTACCGTTTCTACTGGGCCCAAAAAAAATTGTCTTCTTTAACAAGTGGATTAGTTTAAATGAGTGATTTATACAACAAACATTAGTTAATCCATAGCTAACTAAACATTTCAAAGGAAAACATAGCTTTTTGCCAGAAATTTACCTTTTGGGGGGAAAATAAGCTACAGCATTACTCTAAAAAACTAATCCAACAGTTCTATTGTAATTGTTCACGGCTCAACCTAGCAGCTCAAGCACAATTGCACGGCTGCCGTATGGTGATCGGTTGAGAATAACACCACCTATCTCTTTCCGTGGGTGTTGTAAGAGGCGACTAAGGAAACACAAATGAGACCTGCCTCCTAGTAATCTATCCCAGGCAACGACATTTCATTTTTTTCTGAATCTGAGGTGTCGTCCTATGGTCTCATGCGGTGTGGTAGGCTCTATAAAGGGCCGTCTGGTTCGCGACCAGTCAATCTGTTTCTAAGTACAGGGTCAACCGCACATCATTCAGTCCAAAACTGTCAAATTTCTATCGATTTTCAATTTTATCTCCAAGCATTAGAGTTTACTATCCAGTCAACAGCACATCAATAATATCCATTGATGTGCTGTTGACTGAAAATTCATACGTAGACAAAGTACAAACATATTGTAGACAATAAACATGTTATTAAATCTATTATCTGGTGAGGAAATAATGATTCGATTTAAAAGTTGCGGAACCCCAAAAGTAGTTTTAAAGTTTGAAACAGTTGCTAGCAATTTAAAAAGCGACTGAAAAGTCGATTACAAAGTGTTTTTGCAGTCTTTGACTCGCTGTGTATGCTAGAAAGATCTTTAGAAAATGTTGGACAAAGCTGTAAAATGTTGAATTTTAGATATAAGTAGAAATTTACGAAAGTCTAATAAAGTAGACTACACATTCTGATGAATATTTAATAAGTTTTCTTAGGGAGAAACATAAGTTTTGTAGGTGGGAGCCTAGTGACTATGTGTTTTTTACTTAGCTCAGGCGTCAGCCCCTGTTACCAAAATTAATAATAACTATAAGACTGTTTTCCGCCAGAGACTTCGTTCCCGTAGGAATTTGGGAAAATTATGTAGCCTATGTGTTAATCCAGGGTATCAGCTACCCTGGATTAACACTATGTTTTTTATAGAATGTGGTTATTCCTATCACAAAATATCAGACAAGGAATCATACACATATTTCATATTTTTATTATTATTTTTATTTGTAAACATTAATTTGTACCAATTTCGATCGCAATTATCGTGTGGGTTAGGTCGACAACCACGCATAACGTTAATATTGAACTTGGCTCCCATTTTCACGTTCATGTTTTTTTATGGGACAGATTTTGCATTACATTCTGTCATCTTACCAATCCTCTTAAGTGGATTATAAAGCTGGGGAATATTTGTAAACTATTGAGACTATAGTCGCTTTGATAAACGTGAACGCAAGCGACAAATCAACACAAGTATCCCAACACAAGTGTCCTTGGACTACTTTCTGGGAAGTCTCATTAATTTGTCTGTAACAGTGATTACTGAAATAAATGATTATGTAGCCTATGTTACTCAGGGATAATGTAGCATCCTAATGGTAAAAGAATTTTTGAAATCGGTCCAGTAGTTTCGGAGCCTGTTGGGCCTTTTTATAATTCGAACGGCACCGCACGGCAATTCAAAATTTGAATCACCATTGCCCCCTATGTTCTCAGCTTCTAGTACCTAGTTCACACTGAAAGTTTTGCGTTGCTGGCCGCCCATAAATGTTTGAATTTCGAATGTTATATTTTTTTAAAACATGAAATCTCATTAGTTGATGAAAATTAATTTTGGCGGGAAGTCGCTTGTCAATTGTTTTTTATCTCAAGTTGAAGTTCGTTGTCCGTAGCAAACATGGAACTAACACGAAAAGATTTTAGGGCGATGATTTTTTACTATTTTAAAAGTTCGCTTTCTCTGCAAGATTGCAATGCTCGTCTTCAAAATGCTTTTAGGAGGGAAGCACTACATTTGAGCACTGTAAGGCGTTGGTATGCCGAATTTCATCGCGGCCGTGTTTCTCTCCATGATGAAATTCGTGAAGGTCGACCCTCAACTGCGATCACGGAGGAAAATGTGGCTACCGTCAGAAGACTTATTGAAGAAAATCGGCGTATCACTTATGAGGAGATTTGAGGACATTTGGGGATTGGTATGAGCCAAATTCAGAAAATTTTACATGAATATTTAAAAGTTACGAAACTTTGTTGTCGGTGGATTCCTCACGAACTCACTCCAGAACAAAAACGGTATCGAGTAGATTGATGTAAAGAAATGCTATTAAAATACAATCACGGATATTCTAATGCTGTGTATGATATTGTGACAGGAGATGAAACATGGATATATTGTTATATTCCAGAAAGAAAGCAACAGTCTTCTGTGTGGGTGTTTGAAGGTGACAGCAAACCAACAAAATTGAGGCAGGCGGGAAGCGTGGGCAAACAAATGATTGCATTTTTTTTCTCCAAGACGGGTCCAGTCTGCACGATCCCACTTGAGCAACAAAAGACCATCAATGCTGAGTGGTACACCACTATTTGTTTGCCCAATGTCTTTGAAAAAGTAAGGGAAAAACGACCTAGAAGTCGCATCTTGTTCCACCATGACAATGCTTTGGCGCACACCGCGAACGAAACAAAGACATTTTTAGCTTCTGAAAACATAGAGCTCGTGACCCATCCCGCACACAGTCCAGACCTAGCACCGTGCGATTTCTTCATTTTCCCAAAAATCAAAGATTTAATGAGAGGTTCGACATTTACGGGGCCAGAAGAGGCAGTGATTGCTTTCAACCAGCACGTAGAAAACATACCCTCAGACCAATGGTCCTCGTGTTTCCAAAAATGGTTTGAACGGATGAAAAAGTGTTTAAAATGTAACGGAGAATACTTTGAAAAGCAGTAAATATAATATTATACAAACAAATTGTTTTATTTATGAGTTACGCAAAACTTTCAGTTTGGCCCACGTATTACTATTACATAGGAGGCAATGATAATACAATTTTGCCGTGCCGTTTTAGAATTATAAAAAGGTCATACAAATCTTTCCTCTTTATAATATTAGTATAGACTAGTATAGATAAAATACATGGGGTGACTTAAAATAAGTAATTGAAACTTCAGGGAGTGATTCCTCAAAAAACTGAATGACTTTCCCCAAGGTACGTAGATCGAAATACGAAAAGTTACCCGTCCACCCACAAGTGGGAAAATCCAGTGGGTGGATGGGTCAGGACTCAAGTTTTCGCCTGTCCGTTACAACTGGACCGATTAGCTAATTGTCTTAAACCCGTTGAATAAACGTCTATTAAAATTAATATCTTTTTTTTATTATAAGATTTGACCTCAATCTTGACCATAAGATCAAAGATGAGGTCGACGACGGGGCGAGTTAACCCAGAAAATGCCTATAAAGGCACTGGTACTCCCACGCGACGATGGAACACAGCAATCTGTTTGGCGTCGGACTTCGGTAGGAGGGTGGTCATGAACCAGACGGCCCTTTACAGAGCCTACCACACCGAATGAGACCATAGGATGACACCTCAGATTCAGAAAAAAAATTAGTGTCGTTGCCTGGGATGGATTACTAGGAGGCAGGTCTCATTTGTGTTTCCTTAGTCGCCTCTTACGACACCCATGGAAAGAGATGGGGTGATGTTATTCTCAACCGATTACCACACGGTTTATATCTAAGCATTATAAAATAAACAAACGGAACTAGTGTAAAAAATATGGAGTTCCATCAAGTATCAACGACACAAAGTATAAACTACAAATTTTATGTAACTTTTATCATACTGTAATTGTCCGTTCATCTTTTCGGATTTATGTACAGATTTCTAACTATCACTTGCTCAACGGTGAAGGAAAACATCATAATAAAACCGGTCCAGGAAATTCATTTTCTAAAGTTGAGCGGTCCACCAACCCGCATTGGGCCAGCGTGGTGGACTATGGCCAAAATCCCCATCGTGTTTCAAAGGAAGGCCCGTGCCCCTCGGTGGTGACGTATATGGGCTGGTAAAAAAAATTGACCGTTTTGTTGACTTGAACCTGGGCCCCGATTCTGTAACTTCAGTTGTGTGTCGATGGAATGGTTGCCATTTTATCTTTTTATTTAACGAAATTAAGAACTATCCAAATTTCATACATCTAATGACGGCTGCTTTGACTGGTGGCGCCACCGCCAACTGAATTTTCAGCTGCTAGGTCGATTGCAACTTTACGTTCGGTTGGCGGTGGCGCTGCTAGTCGGGGTGGTTGTCAGCAAGTATAATATGAAAATTAAATAGTTCTCAATTTCGCCACCTGAACAGATATATACACATCAACGCGGTCTAGGGATATTGCACGATTTTTCATACAAACGAGGTCTGTTTGAGAAGCTACAAATGCAAACTCCAAATAGATGGAGTGCTAAAATTTTAAGACGATCAAGTGCTAAACCTGAATTTTAAATTCTAATCAATAAATTTTGTTTTATTTGAAATTTGTGAAAGCGTGACGAAAATGAAAAAAAATTTCGCGTAAATTCGACTATTTTCATACAAAAATTAGACAAAAAGTGCATTTTCGTTTTCGTTTCCGTCACGTTTTCTCAAATTTAAAGTAAAACAAAATTTATTTATTAGAATTGAATATTCAGGTTTAGCACTTGCTCGTCTAAAAATTATAGCCCTCCATGTATCTCGAGTATGCTATTATAGCTTCTCAAACAGACCTCTTTTGTATGAAAAATCGTGCAATATCCCTAGACCGCGTTGATGTGTGTAATTTTCCACGTCAAAAACGTAAGAGTCACCGACTTCAATCCCAAAAAGACAATTTTTTCGAGAGTTTCCCTCAATTTCTTCAGGATTCCACCATCAGATCTTGGTTTCCTTACAATGGGACCACCCTTTCTAAAAAAAAAACAATAATCAAAATCGGTTCATAAACGACGAAGTTATCCGCGGACATACATTAAAAAAAAATACGGTCGAATTGAGAAAACTCCTCCTTTTTTGAAGTCGGTTAAAAATGGCCCTCCATTCCATTGACACACAACTGAAGTTACAGAATTTGGGCCCAGGACGGGATCACATTTAAGGAAGCTTTAACTTTAATGAACGTTTTTTCAGCTTAAAGTTGGTACCAGAAATGTTTTTTTTATTTTTTACTAGCTGACCCGACAGATGTTGTCCTGTTTTCTTTTTTTTTCCAACTTTCTTAATTTTTTCTTTCATAAGAACCTTCTCCCTAATAATAAAGAACAGAACAAAAAAAGAATTAGCGACATCGGTCCAGCCGTTCAGGCGTGATGCCGTGACCAAGGGAAATATGGATTCATTTTGTATAGATTATTTGGCCAAAATTGTTCACTTTAATAGAGATAATCACCTCTTAAGTGCCTTTTAAAATGTCACCTGTTAAACCAAAGTCAACCCCATATAACATAATCTATACCAACATCTTGGTTGACTCGGCTATTAAATGTTACGGAAGGGGTTGTCCATATATTACGCCACTTGAAATTAGAGGAAATGCCATACAGCGCGGAAATGCCATACAGCGCGGAAATGCAGCAGCCGTAATGGGCACCTTTGCACTGCTGGGAACGATTCGGGGCGGGTTAGTTGACTATTAGATTTAATCAAATTTTGTTAATTATTATAAGTTGACTGTTGTATTTGATTTAATGTAACCATTTAATTTTGACAAATAAATTTGAATTTTGAAGGAATTAGAGGTAGGTAGTCGCAAAAAGGTAGTAGTTTGCGGAACATAAAATTGACGTCATCTTGGAAGCGAAAAAAGTAGCAAAATAGTAAAGTATTAATTTGACTTCCTTAATAATGTTTACAACATTTGCTTTTCATTTTGTTTTATGTTTCATTAGCTTCGCCCGCGTGGACTACAGGTTACATTGTGCCCAACTGTGGAATAAAATGTAGCTTATGCCCTTTCGCAGACTCTAATCTATCTTTGTACCAAATTTCATCAAAATCGGTTCAGTAGTTTAGGCGTGAAATACGGACAGACAGACATACAGACAGAGTTACTTTCGCATTTATAATCTATATCTATATATACTAATATTATAAAGAGGAAAGATTTGATTGTTTGTTTGCATTGAATAGGCTCCGAAACTACTGGGCCGATTTGAAAAATTCTTATTAGAAAGCTACATTAGCTTTCTAATAAGAATATAGCCTATGTCTATATAATTTTCCCGTTGGAATTCGGGAAAATTATATAGACATAGGCTATATAATTTTCCCGAATTCCAACGGGAATGCTAGTAGTATATATAGTAAGGATTAATGGAAATGACATCAGTTTGTTTAGAGAGGGGTATTTTAAACTTGATGATAGGATGTTTTTAAAACTTACAATAAACGATGACGTTATATATGAATGGCCCCAAAGCCACAGCTTGCTTTGACAGCCAATGTTGCAATTGGAAGCCACAAATCCTGATGTAAGCTCTAAAGGCTTCTACGTACGTACGCTCTAACCCTATGACTAGCGTATATACCCACTTAACTACAAAATTTCATCTAAGGTAAACTAACTGTAGGTAGTTTATGAAATGTAGCATGCTGCTGTCAAGACGATACGACAAGGACTTTATGGCACACGGAAAGATTTTGTACAGGATTTCTGTACACATAGCAAAAAATTCCAAAAAATACACGATTTTTCATACAACAGAGGTCTTTTTGAGAAGCTATAAAAAGTATTTAAGGCACGTATTAGTATAAAATCTTTAGTGTAAACAAGATCTATACCTACCCGAATTTTCAATTCCTGGAAATGAAATTTATCGAACTTGTTTGTGAAAATATTTTTTTCCGTTATAAAAACGTATGTAAGTCACCGACTTCAATCCCAACAACAGTTCGCAAATTTCACTCATTTATTTAGACGATGTTCTGGTTTGTAGTATTTTTTGTTTTTGTTGATTTTTTTAAATATACTCTTTCGACCAAAAAAAGTATTTTGAAAATCGGTCCATAATTGGCGGAGAAATCGGTGACCATACATAACAAAAAATACATACAGTCGAACATAGTACCCCCGAACATAGTAGTCCTTTCGTGAAGTCGGTAAAAAGACAAAATGAAACTGAACTTTCCCCAAGGAAAATAGGTCGAAACTTTAACAAAAAATTCGCCTCTCCATACAACTTGTGCGATCAACTGACTTGCCTTTGAATGGTTAGGTTCTTTTTTAATTATTTCTGCTTTCTATGTCCCATTGTTTGGCCCAGCCTTGGTTAAATATATATGTAAATATATTTAACTAGCTTATTCCCGCGGCTTGGCTCGCGCTAATAACTCTTTTAGTTACCCATTTCATTCTTGACCCCTTAGGGAATTATTTTCGAAAAATTGCGAAACATGTGTCTGTTTATTTGTTTCAAGGTATATTTCGACGAAGTTTTGAGTCAAAATGTTCAAGAAAATATTTTCTTCATACAAACTTTTAACCACCATTTCCCCCCGTTTCAAACAACATGGGGTTGAATTTTGAAAAATTCTTTCTTACTGCTTGCCTACGTCATAAAAGACACCTTTTTGCCAAATTTCTAGGTCCAAGGGTTTGGGCTGGGCGTTGATGAGTCAATGAATCAGGACCTCCACTCTAAATTGATAAAAGGAGAAACTGACTAACTGACTGACATATCAACGCACAGCCTAAACGACTAAACGTAGGCACTTGAAATTTGGAAGGGACGTAGCTTAGGTACCGTAGAGGTGCACTAAGAAAGGAATTTCCGAAATACCCACGGGAACGGGAATTAGCGGGAAAATCCTTTTGTATGAAAAATTTAAACCGCTTAAGTTAGACGCTTGAAATTTGGCATGCAAGTACCTTAGTAAACTTTAAGCTTAGTTGCAACAGGATATTGCAAAATTCCCACGGGAACGGGAGTTAGCGGGAAAAAACTTTTGTATGTAAAAATCTAAATCACGTAAGATAGATGTTTTCAATCTGTGTACTCTGTACAAAATAAAATTAACACGCAAACGAAGTTGCGGGCATCAGCTAGTTTTATATATAAAAAGAAGATGTGTTTAACATTAATGTTTGTTTGTTTGTGTGCAGGTGGCGCTGATGAATGAGACCATTTCGGTGGAATACGACGGAGGAGACGACCCAGATGCAGTTACACTACTCTCCATCCTTCTTGTCGGTCAGTATCCACACTTTATTTTATGTGTATGGTCCATCTTTCTTCTTCTTATCGTGTAGGTATACTCAAGTGTGTGGCAAACTTCGCCAACCCTGGTGTCAGAGTTTTCAAACCGCACAATGGCCTCTGACTTGGTTTTAACGGCAGCTAGTCCATCGACAACAGAAGAGACCCTCCAAAGCACGGAAACGCTCATGATAAATTGCCACTTTGGTCACTCATCAATTTCCCTGCATCTTTGTACGTTGCTTAACCACATTGATCGGTTGAGATCAGCGAGCGTCACTGAGCTTCCATCTCAAACCAACTGTCCTACGATTACAAACCACCGATACTGTTGAAAAAAATTGCTTCCAATATCCTTCCCATAGAAAAGCCATTCTATTAACTGCAGTAATAAGTTTGTAAAACCAACTTTGTTTTTGCGGCTCGTTCTTTACAAATCAATGTAAAAATGTATGCAGAACTAGTATAAAATACTATATAGTACAACAACACACTTTGACAAAGGATACAAAACAAGATAAATAAAGTACTAAGGCGAGCTTATCTATTGGACGGATTTCTTCCAGGTACTGTGATATGTAGTCTTCACCGTGATGGGACTGCGTATCACAGACGTTACTGGCTGATCGGAGTGCTGTCATCAAGTATCGATTTAAATTTAAAATTGAATTTGGATATTCGAAAATTAAAAAAAGAAAAGATGGAGACAGTAATCCGGGGCCAGGCGTCATTCCTTTATGGATTATCAAGTGTGTTAGGTTGTTTCAATTATAAAGCGCCCCCATAGTACCATAGTATAAAAACGGGGAAATAGGTTATCTTCCTACAAACGCACCGCGCGCGGCTTGTATGTGTGCGCCATAGTATCTATGCGTCGCCGCACGCACACTCAACAAAATCTCGGCGTATTTCGGAGTCCGCCAGTACCGCAGAAGGTTCGAGCACAGTATTACAATATTGTAATACTGTTGTTCGAGTGTGCAAAGTTTTCTTCAAGAGTCGGTCTCTATACGAAGTCGACGAGTCGGTAGGAATTTCGATTTCAAAATATCAAAAATCCAAAAAAAAAAATCTTCAATAAAATAACCCGCGTTTATCGTGTTATTTATTTATTTATGTTAATTTTAAGTGTAACATGGATGAATCAGTTGTTGTTTACTGTTCACTGTTTTATTATGAGCATTCTTCTGATTTTTTATAATGTATAAAGCCGAAGGTTTGTTTTCGGTTTGGTCGGTTGATAAATCAAGTCTTCTCAACAAACTTTTACAATACCTCGTTAAGATATTAATTTATCTCCTAATTTAAGAGTTTATAAAATAATCTTAAAAAACAACAACTGCAGAAAATACTACTTGCTACAAATTTTGTTAAAATAAGGAAGTAAAAGTATTTAGTTCATAAGTTGTGTTACCACCAGCTGTGGCAAGTGTTCTGTAATATTAAAAATTTAATTTAAGTGTCGTATGCCCTAAGTGAATAACTGGACGGCTATTCCATTCGTAAATTGTGTTTCAATGGAAATGGCATTACAATAAGACGGCCAGTTTGGTCGAGTGGTAGTGGCGCTGCCTCTTGATCGACGGGTCCTGGGTTCGAATCCCAGTCGGGGCAAATATTTGTGTAAAAAGCAGATGTTTGTTCTCGGGTCGTGGGTGTTTGTGTCTGTCTTTATGTGTGTTCCGAGGGATCCACGACACAAGGGAATAGCCTTTGAGTGTGTGGCGTTTTATTTTATTAATGGTGTCTGCTGCTGGTCGGGGTGGTTGTCAGCAAATGTATGAGAGTTATACATGAATCGTTTATTTGAGAAACCCCATAAGTCAGAATCGTCGGATGATTTTAAAAACATAAAAAATCATTTTTTTTAAAAACTGAGCATATTTATTATTTAAAAATCCTATAAAATAGTAATGTCAGTATCGGTTAAAATTATTACATGTAGAAAAATTCAATTATTCAACTTGTACCATTAAAAAATCAACCTCGTTGAAAAAGTGATTTATTGGGTTTCTCAAATAAACGATTCACATGGTGTAAAGGACAGTTTAGCAAACAATGAAACCCTTAGGCCATTTTACTGAATGATTATCTAGTGGAATTTTCTTCAGGAAAATTCTATTTTTTTTTCATATTTTTAAATAATTTGTGCTCTATATAAAAAGTGATTTATTAATTCGAATACTTTCCATTTTGCAATAAAAAAACAATTATAACGGCATACAACACGAAAACCAGCAATGTACATCGCATTATGATAGCAGGCAGCGTGGTGCGGGGGAACAGCGAGCGAGGCGCGTTTTCACGGTACATTGCGTGGCGCCAAAGTAAGTAAATAACGAAAATTCCTTAACTTGACGTTTCGGAGAAAAAAAAATACTTATAGTTGATCATATTTATGGGTAGATTCCATCATTTAAGTATTTGCTAAGCTAAGCTGTTCTTTACATCCTGTAAGGTCCTAAATTCACCACCTGAACAGATAGAAACTAATCCATCCTAGGCAACGACACTTCGCCCCTGAGCTATATTGTGGTCAAGAGCGAACCCATTCGTTATTAAAAAAATCTGAATCTGAGGTGGCGTACTATGGCCTCATGCAGTGTGGTAGTCTCTGTAAAGGGCCGTCTGGTTCGCGACCACCCTCCTACACAAGTCCGAATCCAAACCGCTTGCTGTGTTCCGTCAGTGCGTGGGAGTACCAGTGCCTTTAGGCAACTACAGCACCCGATAAAGGCAGCACACATAGGAATAGTGCCATCTCCGTCTCTCAACAGGCCTGGGCCGGCAGTGCGAACAGTATCGATACACGAAGTTTACGGACTATGAAAGCGTGCGTGCTTAAAAACATGTTCGAAAGTTAGAAAAATGAGAATTATGGAAAGGTAACAGCTTAAATCGAAAAATGCGTCAACTACTTATCAAGAGTATTCAATCACGAACATTTTGATAGGAAATTCAAGTTCCTGTGTGCATTTTACTATCGTTTTTACAGCTTAAAATATACACAATATTAGTATTTAGAGGTGACTTTGTCAGCTTTTTCTATAGAACCAAAAGTGCTGAATCATGTTTTCAGCAAACTACTTATCTAGTTTATGTCCTGAATATTACCGTAGTATTTTTTTCTTCGATTTAACGCAGTGCGTCATGCTAATCTACGCATCATAAAATCGTAATTTAGGTGCTGTAGTCGCCTTAACAGGCATTTTCTTGGTTAACTCGCTGAATCGTCGACCTCGTTTATAACCTTAGTCAAGATTGAGGCCAAGAGTTAATCCTTCTCATAACAAATAGAGTCGCCTTTTTACTGCGTAGTTATTGTAAAGTATTTGTTGGCTTGTTCATTCATTATGAAGGTACAAACAGGAAAACGAAGTCAAAGCAATCTCAGCAGGCATTGGAGCAGTCGTCTTTGAAAACTAAATGACCGTAAGAACGGTGCAGCGTGGCCTTTGTGTCGCCGTTCAAAGCAAGATTCAATTCAAATACTCGTCAAAGAGAGTCTTCACGGAATCTCGAAAACTTGTTTGCTAAAAGATTTTTCGAACTATTTCATATGTGCATATTGGGCCTTTTTATAATTCAAACGGCACAACACGGCATGTCAAAATTTGAATTATCATTGCTCCATAAGTTCCTAACTACAGAAATCCCTTGTATCTAGGAGGCAATGGTAGTTCAATTTTGCCGTGCCGTTTTCGAATTATAAAAGGCTCAATGAGCCTTTTTATAATTCGAACGGCACGGCACGGTACTTCAAAATTTGAATTACCATTGCCCCGTATGTTCTCAGCTTTTAGTAATACATAGGAGAAAATGGTAGTTCAATTTTGCCGTGCCGTTTTCGAACTATAAAAAGGCTCGTGTTTAACGTTCTTGCTGTTCTAATATATGTTCTCCCCGTCTACCTTTTACTAATTATACAAAGAGACAGAGGTCCTCTCTGTTCGACAACTTTATATTTTGGCCTGTATTACTCGGCAACACTCATTACATGAATCCTTTGATCACGACAAACTATCATCGCGACGATTTTATACCATTTGTAAAACTTATACGCCTAATACCAGCTTCGGCACTAAATTCTTTTGTTTCAGAGGTCCCCGATTATACAACGAAATAATTAAAGAAATAATTATCTACAATGATTCAAAATGGGAGTGCTAAAATAAAGTTACAAAATGGCTCATTAATTTAAACTATGTGGTTACTGAGCAGTTGTTGTTTGTTGTAACTTAAAATATAATGGCACATATAAACACACACACACACATACACACACATACACACACACACATTCACACACACACACACACACACACACACACACACACACACACACACACTACACAACACATACTCGCACTACAAAACACATACAACACGCACGCACGCTTGCACAGCATGGACACACATCGAGATATGTACTGTATTTGAGGTATGATAATAATCTTAGAAATGTAAACTCACCTTTTTAGAGTGTTTTTAGAAACTTTCACATTTATCTGCCTATCTCTGGGGTGGGAGGCCCGGAGTCCTATAGCACAGGCTTTGGCTTAGTTTAGGCTCCGGGCTCTTTCAGATAAGAATATGTCTAAGTATGCTATTTATTTATTTAGTAATAAGGTTTTATCTGTTAAGAGCAAATAAATGATTTTTTTTTTACCTATGAAACAATTTTGAAAACAAGTTCAGTCTCAGGTATAATGAAAAAAAAGAGATAATCGTCACACAACCCCTTTGGGAAAAAAACGGCAATTTCTTAAAGATAAGATAACTTTACAGCACACGTTCGCAATCTGAACCAAAAGCAAATTAATAATTGGCTAGCTCTTTCTTACGGTTTACAATAAATTGATTTTTAACGATTTAAAGTTATTTTAATTAAAAGTCTGTTTTGGTTACATAACTATTCATCAAAAGATTAATTAACATTTTCGTAGTTATTTAAAAAAAACTAAAATTAAATATGTCCGATTGATTTGTTTATGTAATTAATTCAGGGAAAAGTTATAAAAAATTAAATACCTACTACTTTCCTAACATACGTTTGTAGTCCATAATAAAACATGGGTTGTAAAACCTGTCGAAATTTCCATTGGAACGAATCATCGAAAAAAAACTACATGGACCTTGGTCAAGATTGAGGTCAAAAGTTAACCCATCTCATAATGAAAAATAAAAATATTATTTGTACATCTTCTATTAAAGTTTATATTGTATTTATTCGAAACTATAAATAGTTCTTGAATTTCTTTTTCTGAGAAAAGAACGTCGACGTTACAAGCCATTAAAAAGAGTCTATATTTTCTTTTTGCTACCTACATTTCTTTAGCCATCTGAGTTGCACGGAGCTGAAAGGGGTGCACGGCATATGCTCAATTAATCCTGAAAGACGAAGTACACAATAGCCTTCTCTAACTGCTGAACACTGAGCCATGACTTTCTACTTGCTTTGGCAAATCTTTACGAGTTTTGTGCTTTTGTGCATTCAGAATTTGCTGAATAAATTGTTTGGAATAAAGTGTTTGTTTTTTATGTTAAAAAAACTTATTTAGATGTCAGATGATTATCATCTAAATAAAAATAAATATTAAACTAAACAAATGTCCCCATGGAACCTACCTACCTATCCTACTAATCTATACTAATATTATAAAGAGGAAAGATTTGATTGTTTGTTTGTTTGTTTGCATTGAATAGGTTTCGAAACTACAAGACCGATTTGAAAAATTCTTTCACCATTAGAAAGCTACATATTATCTCCTATGTACAATATGGACATAGGCTACATAATTTTCCAGAATTTCCACGGGAACGAAGTCCCGGGCGGAATGCTAGTACTATTATAAATGCGAAAGTTTGTATGGATGTATGGACGTTTGTTACTCTTTCACGCTCAAACGGCGGGACCAATTTCGATAAAAATTGGTATGAATGTAGCTGAAATCCTGAAATTAACACATAGGCTACATAATTTTCCCAAATTCCCACGAGAGGGCTAGGCAAATCCCAACCCCAACTTGTCCACCAAGCATGCCATTTACCCCTCAGATCATTCATTATTTTCCGAATAAAAATCTATTATTTTTTTTAATATTATAAGATGGGTTAACTCTTGACCTCAATCTTTATTTATTTATTTTATTGCAAACTTTACAGCTTATACATGTTACATTACATAGCCCTTATATTAAACATGTATACAGCCAATTAAGAAGTTAAACATATTATAAACTGTAGATTTAGATTAACGGGTAGCATAGATATATGATTAACAAAACAAAATAGATTGGATGAGTAATGTAAAAGTAAGGACAGTGTGTGTGTGTGTTATGTGTATGTGAGTGTGTGTGTGTCTGTGTATGTTTGTGTATGTAAGCGTATGTAGTTATTCACACCTTATGAAAATAAAATAAAAATATTGATGTTGTGGTTAAATTATTATTTATCATTCTTAACCATCTTAACCATAAAGGTCAAAGATGAGGTCGACTATGGAGCGAGTTAACCCAGAAAATGCTTATAAAGGCACTGGTACTCCCACGCACCGACGGAACGCAGCAAGCTTCCTTGAAAATATCGTTTGGCTTGAAAATAAATTCTTTCTGTTTTATATCTTTGTCTTCTCTCTCATTTACTCTAAAGTAGACTGGAAGAGATTCCTTCAGGGATAAGTCCATATTTACCTAAAAATATACATTTTAAGATCCTAACTCACGGACTCATCTCATAATACAAAAAAAAATTATACTGTATTTTCGAGCAACAAAGAATTTACTTACTTACCTACATGAACAGAATAGTAGTGATGCAACGAATACGAATACGAATATTTGTATTGGCCGAATATCGGCCCTTTTACGAATATTCGTATTCGCCGAATATCACATGGTATTCGTATTGAAAATGACTCTGATATTGAACAATATTATCAATATAATTAACCGTGTATACCTCGCTCGTATGAAATGACTTGCATCCAGGCGAGATAATTGTATTGAACTAGCTTTTTCCCGCGGCTTCTTTTTTTGTCGGTGGACAACTATAATACTTCTTGGTTAAATAGGAGTTTCAGACTCAAAATGAACGAAAAATCTCACAAGCTAAAACCAATTGAATGGGTCAACTTAAACTGGGTGGCACTTAAACACCTTAGAACAGGGATTCCCAAAGTGTGCGCTGCGCGGCGTCCTGGTGCACCGTAGACAGTGCAGAGGGGCGTGAGGCGATCCTCTGATCATACCCTGATCCTAAACCTTAACATAAGGATTGGCGGGTACAAAATAAACACTCCAACGTTTTGAAAAACGTGTGGAGATCACAAAACTCAACTTATTACATTGTCTAGGCAGCTCTTTTTGTTTTAATTGAGTATTTTATTGAATTAATAAAAAACGCAACTGCATACTGTGGATGTTTAAATTTTTGTGCCTATCTACCTAACAAGAATCATTGTACCTACCTATTTCTTTCAACTGTATCTATCTATTTTGACTGTCTAGCTAGGTTAGGGCACCGTGACCAAATTCTGAAGTTATAAGAGCATCGCGGACTGAAAAAGATTGGGAAGCCCTGCCTTAGAAGCTGGAAGTGACCTAATAGTGGACCAAGCTAGCTATTGGCTTAGTACAATTTGTAGCGACAATTTAAGCTCGAATTGGCTGGGATAAGTCACTGTGTACATACATGTACATTTGTACAATTTACGTTCGCGTTTGGTCGTGTGTTTGATATTTGAAGATTTGAAATTGTTAAAGAGAAATTTTGGATTTTGGATCTTAGATCGTTTTTTTTCATTTGGATTGAAGCTATCCACGTTTACGTTGTATTAATTACTAGCATTCCACCCGGGATTTCGTTCCCGTGGGAATTCGGGAAAATTATGTAGCCTATGTTTATCAGGGATAATGTAACATTCTAATGGTGAAAGAATTTTTTAAATCAGTCCAGTAGTTTTGGAGCCTATTCAATGCAAACAAACAATCAAATCTTTCCTCTTTATAATATTAGTATAGATTAAAATATTAGGATAGATTAATTAGGTATTAGGCATATCAGGGGGACCTGGAGATCTAAGTCACAGGCGCAAACTTAGTTTAGGCTCCAGTCTCTCACAACTATTCTCAAGTTAATTATGTGCTTAATTAGGATTCCAGCAGGCCGAGTACGATAGTGACAGCGCCGCGACAACACCGTGGTCCTATGTCAAAATGTCAACAGTGACAACGCCATAGGGCGAGTAAGCCTTTGCGCAGGACCCTCGCGCAATAAAAGTGAAGTTTCACCGTCAGCCGAGCGCGAGTTTGTCTTTATCATGCTAGAACTGCAGTTGTGAGAAAGAAATAAACGAATTTTAATTTATTTTTTATTTTTATATTGGATGATTTTTAATTAATTAGCGAAAATAAAGGATGTCCATCAGCCCACGAAACAGAACAATTTTCTCTAAAGAACATAGGTCGAAATATAATAAGTTTTAGTATGAGAATTCAATTTCATTTTTTTATACCATTCCTTCTCTAAAAAGCTTCTTTTTTTCACTAAAAATTGGGGATAAAGAGCTCTTTTAGTCACAGTTTTGATATTTGAATCAAATGTATAGACATTTCGACCTCCATCGCAAAGGGTAATATTCAAAATTCAAAGTCCTTGCGCAGATAACTCTTCAATATTTGATTGGTCAACATTTTCGACAGGTTTAAAACTTTAAAATAAAAATGTGTGTTCTTTGCTGTCATTACTTAGTAATACGTTGTCAAGAAATAAATATCTCGTCACAAATTGATCACCCTATCGACAGCAACAAGAAAATTACTTTAAACTTTAGTAGTTGTTCAAATTTTAAGGTACAGAGAGGTCCGTACATCAGGTCACCACAAGTGTGCTTTCTGTGCCTTTGCGATAAGATGAAAATGGGGTAACTTGATGCGCTGGCCTCTGTACATTTTCATTAATGTAACGTTCCTTTTTTCTTGATTAAATGTTTATTTCCGCTGAAATCTTTCTTTTTCTCGAGGTCATGGTATAAAATATAATGTGCAAGTCTTGAATAAAAAGAATTTTCATCGATGGCTATGAATCACTCGCGTCATTCAGGATTCTAACACTTGAATCACTCGCTTACGCTCGTGATTTAATAATTTAGAATCCTTCATTTGCTCGTGATCCAACTTTGGCCCTCGCTTAAAATCCGACTTTTATTCCCGAGTTGCACAATATACTATTGCGAGTTTCTTACGGGTTTCTTGGTAAAAATTCAAGCCATCAAATTTTACAATACCTAAATATTAGTTAGTTCAAGAATAAGACGTGCTTCTCTTTCCTCTTACTCCAAACACTTCATACACACTTACAAAGAAGTTGAAGAAATCAACAGTAGGCAGCGGTAACGGTTGCTTGTAACGTAAAGACATGGCCTTAATCTACAATTAAATTCTAAAACTGGTCTAAATTCTAAAACTGGTATTTATTTATTTACCTATTACCGACGTTTCGACGCGGTTGCTCACGCCGTGATCACGGGTAGACTGTTGTTGTCTCATTAAGATGTCATCGGAGTGGTGAATCTACTCTCAGCGTAAGGTCGAACCACAAAATTGTCTATTCGAGTATGACGTTGACGTCAAGCGTGTGCAACCGCGTCGAAACGTCAGGAATAGGTAAATCTAAATATATAAAAGGAGAAACTGACTGACTGACTGACTGACTGACATATCAACGCACAGCCTAAACGGCTAAACGTAGGCACTTGAAATTTGGAAAGAACGTAGCTTAAGTACCGTAGAGGTGCACTAAGAAAGGACTTCCCGAAATTCCCACGGGAACGGGAATTAGCGGGAAAATCCTTTTGTATGAAATATCTAAACCGCTTAAGTTAGACGCTTGAAATTTGGCAAGCAGGTACCTTAGTAAACTTAAAGCTTAGTTGCAACAGGATATTGCAAAATTCTCACGGGAACGGGAGTTATCGGGAAAAAACTTTTGTATTCAGAGACGTCAATTAAAGATAAGAAGTAATTAAATGTCAGGCTATCCTTGTTTATATCAACAAGAGTGAAAGAGACAACATCAGAGTTTAACAGTACTTAACTTTAATTGACGTCTCTGAGTACGGCAGTAACGCCTATAACATAGTATAAAAAGGGGAAGTAGGTTATCTCCATACAAACGCACCGCGCGCGGCTTGTATGTGTGCGCCATAGTATCTATACGTCGCCGCACGCACACTCAAACCTTGTGCGGTACTGGCGGACTCCGAACCGAAACACGTCGAGATTTTGTTGAGTGTGCGTGCGGTGACGCATAGATACTATGGCGCACACATACAAGCCGCTCACGGTGCGTTTGTATGAAGATAACCTACTCCCCCGTTTTTATACTATGCCTATAATCCCTCTCAGGATAGGCGGAGCAAGCTTGGTTCAAGCTATTAGGTCAAAAATCAGTAAGGTTGTCAGCCTTACTCGGTAAAACCTTCGCGTGCCACAATGTAAAATCGTCAACTGGTACATTCGTACGTTCTAACTTTTTCTTTCACTCCCATTCCAGCGTGGACAAAAAGCTAGCATATGTGTATATGTATGTGTTGTGGTGCAAATTGGGAAAATGAATGTTAAAGCAGGCTCTGAGGCGCATATCATTTCCAAAATAGAAGGACCGCCAACTGTTTAGTGGTCGTGATCCTTCAGGACCTTCAGGAGTATGCTGTGTGGTGATAGGTTGAGAATAACACCACCACATCTCTTTCCGTGGGTGTCGAAAGAAACACAAATGAGACCTGCCTCCTGGTAATCCATCTTAGGCAACGACACTTAAGTTTGTTTTGAATCTGAGGTGGCGTCCTATGGTCTCATGCGGTGTGGTAGGCTCTGTAAAGGGCCGTCCACCCTCCTACCGAAGTCCTACCGCGGTGCGTGGGAGTACCAGTGCCTTAATTGGAATTTACTAGGGTTGACTCGCTCCATCGTCGACGTCATCTATGACCTTGGTCAAGAATGGGTCTTGAGTCAACCCATCTCATAATAAAAATAAAAAAGTCATGGTGCCTCGCATGCATATTGTTGGTTTACGAGCTATGAACTTTCCCCTTTTTTGTTTACCAGAACCTATTAGTTGGGGTATGAAATGAAAGATTCTAATTTGTTTTCTTATATTATTAAGTGAAGTAATTTTTAAACTAAATTACAAATCATCACATGTTATACAGGGTGTAAAAGACAGCTTAGCAAAAATGAAACTCTGGACTCAGACAAACATTCTGAATGATTTTCCAGTGGAATTTTTCTCCGGAATTTTTTTAATTTATTTTTATGTTTTTTTATATATTTTCTACTTACATTTTTTATTATTTAATCGAATACACTCCATTTTGCAATAAAAAACAATCATAACAACGTAAAACACGAAAACCAGTAATGTATATCGCTCTCCAATAGCAGCGCGGCGCGGAGGGGTCGCGCGCGGGGCGCGGTTTCACGATACGTTGCGTACCACCAAAGTAGGTAAATAATGAAAACTCCTTAACATGACATTTCCGGGAAAAAGTAATAGTTATAGCTGATGATAGTTATGGGTAGATTCCACCATTTAAGTATTTGCTAAGCTGTCCTTTACACCCTGTATATTAATACGTCTTAACATAAAGATTCTATATTATTACAGGTTTGCGCCCTAAAGTCATAAAAACCGCCCCAAGTCGTACCCGGTGAGAAAGTGATGTTTCCTTTCTTATTTCTAAAATAAACTTGATTCTTTTTATTTCTCAGGTATATTCCTATCCCTGCTGATCTTCCTGTCAGTAGCCGGGAACATCCTGGTATGTGTGGCAATATACACGGACCGTGGGCTCAGACGGATTGGCAACTTATTCCTGGCTTCGCTTGCCATCGCCGATATGCTCGTCGCAGCCGCTGTTATGACCTTCGCTGGAGTAAATGACTTGCTAGGGTGAGTATCTAAGACTACGCTTACACTAACAGGTGGCTTGCTTATAGTCTAGAATTTAGATTAATAGTCAGCTAACCGGCGAGGCGCCAAGCGTGAGTGCGACGCGTTACGAAAATTTCTGTATATTTGTTTCATAATTATGCACAAACAATTTTTGGGAGAGAAAAATGTTTGGCGCGATAATTAAGCTATTCTATGTCCAGTAAATATATTAAATGCTGTTTGTTTCCATTGATAAAATAAAATAGAAATAGAAATGGGAGGTTTTCTTTTTAGGTATTAAAAAAAAAGTAGTTTCCCAGAGCTCTCCAGATGGCGCTGAACTGACTCCGTTACTAGGTGCCAAAGCCAAAAGGCTTGGAGAAAAACATTGCATCAAATATTCTGAGTTTGTTTTGGCTTTCCAATCATCCTAGTTTTCTCGCGCTTTGTTATAATTCAGTTTTGTTTTTTGTTGTTTTCGTAAAATCGCTTAAGTACGTATGGTAGACGTGATATTGATATGATATGACTATAACGTTTCGTTTTATGATCTCAAAATTACGTTCATTTAACGTTCCGTTCTTTGCAGTGACGTACATAGTTTAGCGCCATCTATCCGGCGACTGGGGAAAAATTTAAAAAAAATAAAAAGAAAATCCCTCATTCTCAAAAAAAGAGTCAAAGAAACATATAAAAGCAAATCAACTGAAGGCGAATTTTGACATTGTAAATGTCCTTTCGTTCGCTCTATAGGCTCCGATTTCACGAAAAAGTGCGATCACCTTATATCTCAGAGAGTTGTGAAGATATAATATTCAAAAAGAGCTCAAAAGACGCGTATTTACAAAAGCTGTAAGGTGCAAAAATAATTATTGGAGAAAATCAAAAACGAAAAAGTTATGGTCGGAATAGTGAAAAAAATTTCATTTTTTTCCGAATTTTTGATTTTGGCGCTCGATATTTTGGAAACGAAGAATGTTATCTAAAATTTGAGAAAAACTCCTCTGGACAATTTAGTCAGCTACAATTTGAGCCTATTAAGGGTTTGCCCTGTAGCCTAACCTTTTTGAAACAAGTCAAAAAGTCAGAACGACTTTTTTTCGAATAACGTAGATTCATTTCCAATGTGCTCGATAGTCGTGAGACACGAAATATGTAAATCTTTTTTTTTTAATTTCGACCTTCGTTTTTTGGGGATGTTGTTTAGTTTCATTTTTGACCGTGTGGTGATCGGTTCAGAATAACACCACCCCATCTCTTTCCGTGGGTGTCGTAAGAGGCGACTAAGGAAACACAAATGAGACCTGTCTTCTAGTAATCCATCCCAGGCAACGACACTTAATTTTTTTCGGGATCTGAGGTGTCGTCCTATGGTCTCATGCGGTGTGGTAGGCTCTGTAAAGGGCCGTCTGGTTCGCGACCACCCTCCTACCGAAGTCCGACGCCAAACAGCTTGCTGTGTTCCGTCGGTGCGTAGGAGTACCAGTGCCTTTATAGGCATTTTCTGGGTTAACTCGCTCCATCGTCGACCTCATCTTTGACCTTATGGTCAAGATTGAGGTCAAGAGTTAACCCATCTTATAATAAAATAATATTTTAAAAAATGTGCTGATTCATATCCTTAATTTTCGCTACATAATAAAAAGTCATACAATATACTACGTAGGTACAATTATTACTTACTGCTGGCATATGTATATGTATACGTGTAACATTATACCTATCTACATACATTATAATTTTCGTTTGAACAGCTAATTGAACCGTCTCATCAAATATGTATTTCTAAATGGAGTACCTATGACACGATTTATTTTGAAACTAATGTACATGTGCGACGTGATTTTTAGGGTTCCGTATCCAAAGGGAAAAAACGGGACCTATTACTAAGGCTCCGCTATCCGTCCGTCTGTCACCAGGCTGTATCTCATGAACCGTAATAGTGATAGAAACTTTCGCAGATGGTATATTTCTATTAGCCCTATAACAACAAATACTAAAAACTAGAATAAAATAAATATTAAGGCTCCTATACAAAAAGTGAATTTTTGCTCGTTTTTATAGAAAGTCTATCCGAGGCTGTATCTCATGAACCGTGATAGTTAGAAAGTTGAAATTTTCACAAATGATGTATTTCGGTTGCTGATATAACAACAAATACTAAAAAGTAGAATAAATCAAATATTTAAGGATGTTGCAATACTACAACATTCAAGCGAATTTACAGTCTCATATATAAATATAGTTATAGGGCTCGAGAGTGACATCTCGCAGGAGGGCTTTTACATAAAGGCGCAGACCCACCGCGGCGCACGGAGAGGCTACGCACGTGGGTTAAGCTTAGCTTTGCAAGAAAATGTATGTGATTGTGTCCACTGCGACCCCGCAGCACACGGAATATCTACTCAGTGAGTTTGACATTAAGGCTCAAATTAGGTTTTAATCCACGTAGCTAAAATCGTGGGTTTCAATTCGTGTATGGCGTGTACTGCAGTGGAAACGTACACCCACGTTGTCAAACAAATGAATCCATGCAGCTAAAATGCGCCGCGTGGCCGTGCACATCCTGCGCCGCGGTGGGTCTGCGCCATTAAGGCGACTACAGCACCCGATAAAGGTAGCACACATAGGAATAGTGCCATCTCCGTCTCTCAACAGGCCTGTGCCGGCAGTGCGAACAATGTCGATACACGAAGTTTACGGACTATGAAAGCGTGCGTGCGTAAAAACATGTTCGATAGTTAGAAAAATGAGATTTATGGAAAGGTAACAGCTTAAATCGAAAAATGCGTCAACTACTTATCGAGAGTATTCAATCACGAACATTTTGATAGCAAATTCAAGTTCCTGTGTGCGTTTTACTATCGTTTTTACAGCTTAAAAGATACACAATATTGGTATTTAGAGGTGAATTTGTGAGCTTTTTCTATCGAACCAAAAGTGCTGAATCATGTTTTCAGCAAACTACTTATCTAGTTTATATGTTCTGAATATTACCGTAGTATTTTTTCTTCGATTTAATGCAGTGCGTCATGCTTATCTACGCATCATAAAATCGTAATTTAGGTGCTGTAGTCGCCTTAATCAATGGTGCCTGTATGGCGGTAGAATGACAATGGTTGCCATTTTATCCGTTCAGGTGGCAGATTGAGAACTTTCCTTACATCTAATGACGACTGCTTTGACTGATGGCGCCACTGCCAACTGAATTTTTAGTTGCTAGGAAGTTTGCAACTTTACGTTCCATTGGCGGTGGCGCTTAGTCGGGGATAAAATTAATGAGGTTTCGATAATTCTCAATTTCACCACTTGAATAGGTAAAAAAAGTCACCATACACACATGTTTTTCCGTGTGGTGATCGGTTGAGAATAACATCAACCCATTACTTGCCATGGGTGTCGTAAAAGGCCACTAAATAACCACAATGAAACCTGCCTCCTATTAATCCACCCCAGGCAACGACACCTCAATTTGTTCTGAATCTGAGGTGACGTCCTATGGTCTCATGCGGTGTGGTAGGCTCTGTGAAGGACCGTCTGGTTCGCGACCACCCTCCTACCGAACTCCGACGATAACAGCTTGCTGTATTCCGTCGGTACGTAGGAGTACCAGTGCCTTAATAGGCATTTTCTGGGTTGTCTTGCTCCATCGTCGACCTCACCTATGACCTAGGTCGAGATCGAGGCCAAGAGTTAACCCATCTTTTAATTAAAAAAAATATTGTTATTCATCCCGCTATTGAGACGCTATTTATTAATGGTATTTTTTTTCCTTTTTTTTTAATTTAAATTTTCAACTCGGGCATCTGGGGCCTATTTATTAGTAAAAATAACTTAAAACTATGTTAGTACTTAGTCTAATCTTAATCCTAATATAATATTAACTTAGCAAGTGCTCATTACCCCGAGTTCGGTTTAATGAGCACCTGCGCCAGATGCCTCCAGAGAGGCGAGTCGTGCCTCCCCGCGGCCGTCCTCAGGATGCTGTTGGTGCTGGTCCGCAGTCTGCTGACCACCGATCCAACGATGCTGCTCTCTTTCGCATGATCGCGTAGAAATCGTCAGTACGCGCGAGCGCGAATATGCCCGAGGTACTGCAGAACCGGGGCAGACCCAACAGCATCCTGAACCTATTATTATATTGGACTTGCATTTTAGAAGACCTGAAAGTTGGCTTTGAATAGCGAAGTTTTTAAATCATAATTACTACGTGCAAATACTTAGTTGTAATTTTCCACGTTAAAAACGTATGAGTCACCGACTTCAATCCCAAAAAAAGTTCGCACCAAGTATATAACTAGTATTTTTTGCAGACTACAATGCCTATTAGCAGATAACCAAAAACGAAAATGACACTCATTTATTTAGATGATGATCTGATTTGTTGTATTTTTTTGATTTTGTTGATTTTTTAAAAACTGCTGAATAATTTTCTATAAAATTTATATGGGACCATATCTGGAGTAAATTCTTTCGAATAAAAAAAGAATTTTGGAAATTGGTCCATAATTGGCGGAGAAATCGTTAAACATACATAAAAAAAATACATACAGTCGAACATAGAAACTCCTTCTTTTTTGAAATCGGTTAAAAATAAACGTGTTTTCCCAGGTACTGGGTGTTCGGCGAGCAGTTCTGCGACACGTGGGTGGCCTGTGACGTCATGTGCTCCACAGCCTCGATCCTCAACTTGTGCGCTATATCCCTCGATAGATACATACACATCAAGGATCCGCTGAGGTAAGATGCATTGTATTCACATACACACACGTGTTTTACAACTTATTTATTTGTAATATCCAATGCGCACGCGTGTCACACGACGTTTTTCAACACATTTGCGAGGAAAGAAATAAATATATAATACTTTCCTTTGATATTGGCGGCAAAAAACTATCACTTGCATGTTGCGCGTCGGAAAGTATTTCTGGCGATGTACCCACGTAGGTTTCCTCTTCTGCACTTGAAGAAGACATTTTTTGTGTTTTATTTCAGACAATAATCACAATCTGATGAATAAAAATGTGAAAAATTCTTTTTTCGCTCGCAAAATGATGCCATACAGTCAAATAATAAAAAATACTGAACTATATATTTTCACCGTTTTAAATTTTCTTTTAAATTTAAATAATTTCGTGGAATTATATTTTTAGTAACAAATAGTTCAATATTTACACTTAACTTTAATAAATAATAAGATCTGATCTCTTTTCTGAAATTAAGAAAAAAAAACATTACGTACTAGTGTTTTATTTTTATGACGCATGAGCTGGGTAAAACATATCATTATAAACCTTAAAACAATGAGATAAGACCCATTTTATGAGCAAAATAGTTAAATAGTTATTAACGATACCAGTGTCACATTACCTAAGGTACGTATATTGTTCAACGTTTTACAATACAGTAGCCGAGGAAACAAAACTAAAAAAAATGTTGTCAGAAACTTACATCGCATAGATACATCCAAAATTCTTAAAATATAGTATTTCCAATCAACATTCACTGAAAACTTGTTACAATTGAACAATGTGCACTAATATTTTACCATTAACCACAAAACATTAAGGAATTAACATTTTTTTATTTAACAAATAATTAAAATGGCGGGCAAAACAATGGCGAGCAAAATAATTTTCCACAATTATGAGGCAAAGGCTAATAAAGTAAATAAAATGCCAATTGCACCATTTGCACCATTACAGAAATTATTAAATAGTTCAATTATTTGTTAAAAATCAGATAATTTTGTTTTATTGAAAACGTAAAAAAAAAAAAACTTTTATATTTTATCTCACTGAAAATCAAGATTTTCGTCAGACATAACTATTTTATCCGGCATAAAAAGCTCTTTGCTGTTTATACAGCCAGTATGAAGCTTTATGAAAAAGGTAAATACTCTCACTTGTCAAAAGGGTCACTGAATGATCAAATCAGCTACTCTTTATTGCGTCATACATTTTTGTCAGTACTTTATTCACTTTACACACTTTTTGCTTAAAATTATTTTACTGGATCACAGAACAGCCACTGAAGTTGAATTTTGGTATATGAAAAAGGGGTCATTAATAGTTCAAATATTTTTTCTTTTCAAAATCTTCTTTTCATTTCAAAATTACATGACATGAGTTTACGTTCCCTATAAAACACATTTATAGGGAACGTAAACGTATACTCCGTTGCCATGTTACAGGGCCATTTCCGAGCAACTGCATTGTAAAAAATGTTAACCTCGCGTCAGGACACGTGACCTGATTGAAAATTCGTAAGACGGAGGCAGAGTGAAAACTTCTTTAGCGGCATTCTTTTTGGGATGGGTAAAAAATTTTAAACTAGCGTCAGGACACGTGACCTGATAAAAAATTCGTAAGACGGAGGGAGAGTAGATCGCAAGGAAGTAATATACGTTCAGGTTTTCACTTCTGTCGGCATTCCCGGAGTGCAACCCGTTGATTTTTTTTTAAATTATATTCACCGATTTCTCCGCCAATTATGGACTGATTTTCAAAATTATTTTTTGTTCGAAAGAGTTTACTGCAGAGGTGGTCCCATATAAATTTTATCAAAAATGATTCAGCACTTTAAAAAAATCAACAATAACAAAAATTACTACAAACCAGAGCATCATCTAAATAAATGAGTGACATTTTCGTTTGTGGTTGTCTGCTAATAGGCATTGTAGTCTGCAAAAAGTACTAGTTATCTACTTTGTGCGAACTGTTGTTGGGATTGAAGTCGGTGACTCATCATACATAACGAGGAAAATTATCTAGTCTGTAAGAGTTTGCAATAAAGAGTTTACAAGCATTTATTTCTTCACACACGTTTAAATTTTATTATATTTTGAAGAATCTTTAAGCTAATACGGAACCCATAACCGGATGTTTTCTATGTGAACCGTCCCGAAGATTACCCGGTTTAATATTTAAGTGCTATTTTTATGAGCTATAAAAAGTGCCCTAGAGGTTTTTCCGAAAGACTTTTCAAAGGTTGTTATTGTTCCGAAAATTTGCAGCCTCATCCATTGTAAAACTTTTTACGATGAAAACACCGGTTTTTTATTTACTTCCTACCAACAATTAATAGTAGATAAGCAGCAACAATGTATTATGTCACGGGCAGCATATTGAATTCTGAGCGAAATGAAGGATTCTGTAGTTAATTCCCGAACGTAGTGAGTTAACTCCCAATCCTGAATGAAGCGAAGAATTCAAGACTGCCCAAGACTAAGACACTTTTATCCCCGAGGAGCTTACTCTACTTTATACACCTAATGTGAGGTTTAATAAAAAAGAAATTATAAATTCATCCCATTAATAATGTTTTGAGCCTCCGTTTCTATGTCAGAGTCGCTGGAGTTACATGCTGGACTTTTTATTTATTTATTTAAAAAATTTACCACAAAAAAAATTAGTAATTTGCGGTAAAAATAACAGATCCAAAATCACCGACGACGTTTTCCTATAATATTTAGTTCCGTAGGCAAAGGAAAGTCAATAGCTAAGACATAGAGCCAAGTTTTTATACTAAATATTTTTAATAAAAGTAAAATCTCTTTGATGTGTCAAATTTTATAGTTAAAATCTACTTGGACCAAAGAAGTTAAGCCTTCAACAGCCTTATTTTTTTTCGAAATTATTTTTGATAGAAGTTTTTGTTGAAATTTTGGCGTTCCATATATATCGTTCCCAGCAGTGGGATAAAATACAGCCTATGTCTTTTTTCAAAATTTAATCTACCTTTATATCAAATTTCATCAAAATCGGTTTAGTAGTTTAGGCGCGAAAGCATAATAAACAAACAAACTTACATTCACATCTATACTAATATTATAAAGAGGAAAGATTTTTGTTTGTTTGCAGTGAATAGGCTCCGAAACTACTGGACCGATTTGAAAATTTTTTCACCATTAGAAAGCTACATTATCCCCGATGGACATAGGCTACATAATTTTCCCGAATTCGGAATGCTAGTTTATAATATTATTGTAAGGATAAACATGTAGTATACATATAATATATAAAAAGGCAGGTCTTGGTTTTGTTTAATAATATTGCATGTGTATGTTAGTCTGTAAGGTATTTATCTATTGGTCTAGTTGCCTGAAGATAAATGATTTTATTTAATTATTATTTATTTATTTATTACTGTCTCATCAACACCCAGCACATAGAACAGGGGTGGCCAACCGGTCGATCGCGATCGACCGGTCGATCGCGACTGTTAGTCTAGTCGATCGTGGCAAGGCAAAAAAATAAAAAAACATTTCAGAATTAAGTTTTTTCTCTTAATTTAATAAAAAAAATACAACATGATTGTGTACTGAACTATGCTGTTTCATTTAAGATTTCAAGAAGTATGTTATTGGTAGATCGCACAGGGTTTCGTTAGTAAACAGGAGATCTTGGGTATAATCAAGTTGGCCACCCCTGACATAGAACATAGTTAAGGATTAAGGAAAGATCAGACGATATTCCCGCGAGAACGAAGTCCCGGGCGGAATGCTAGTTTTTCCATTCTTCTCTGCCAACATGACATTTATTTATTTATTTTATGCAAAAAGCTTGTCGGTCTTAGACCTCAAGGTATGATTTAGGTATATTTCACAAGCTTTTCGCACGCAGCTATGCCCGTGTGGACTACAGGTTATATCGTGCCCGACTGTGTAGCCAATGTCCTTTCCCAGGCTCTAACCTATCTCTGTAACAAATTTCATCAAAATCGGTTCAGTAGTTTAGGTGTGAAAGACGGAAAGACAGACAGACCGAGTTACTTTCGCATTTATAATATAAGTAAAACAACGACTGCAACGTTGGTTGCAGTCATAAACTTTCCCTCCCCATTACACAAAAAAGGACTGAAATCCCTTTGCACGCAATATAAAAATGTTCCTCCTAAAGTATTTCTCGATTTGTATACTCCGTGTACAGTCGGCCAAAAAATTGGTTTACCACCTGAAGGGTCAATTTCCTATAGCACATTATAAAACAACAAGGTTGATTTTCTTTTGCATAATATTTTGACAGTTTGCCATAGCTCTTTTTGTCATTTGTTAGAGTGACATTGTCAACACTTTGCCTCGTGTTCCTCGTTTTACTTGTGACATTAAGCAAATAGCTTTTACACTTTTCCATAGTGTTGTAAGATCTATGGTCATTGTTTATAGAAGAAAAACAAAAAGTATTCGTAAAGACCAAAACAAGATCAATGATAGCTGATGTCAAGCATATCATGTGACAAAACGTCAAGATCATACATCTCTTTCATTGTTACATACTGCTCAACCTTAGCGATATTTTGGATACATGGGAAGTGTTGTCAAAAGTGGTAAACCAATTATTTGGCCGACCGTACATGCAGAAAGTTCGGTACACATCTTAGGAAAACCTCCCTAAGTGGGTACTTTGTGAAGATAATAATCTGTGTGAACACAGATCAGGTGATGTAGAACAAAGTCTTTTCTAATGGCGTGTTGGCATTCAGGTCTTTGTTGACATTTTTATATACGTAAACTAGCTGATGCCCGCAACTTCGTTTGCGTGTTAAGATAACAAAAGTTTTTTCCCGCTAACTCACGTTCCCGTGGGAACTTCGCAATATCCTGTTGCAGCTAAGCTTTAAGTTTACTATGGTACCTGCATGCCAAATTTCAAGCGTCTAACTTAAGCCGTTTAGATTTTTCATACAAAAGGATTTTCCCGCTAATTCCCGTTCCCGTGGGAATTTCGGGAATTCCTTTCTTAGTGCACCTCTACGGTACCTAAGCTACGTCCCTTCCAAATTTCAAGTGCCTACGTTTAGCCGTTTAGGCTGCGCGTTGATATGTCAGTCAGTCAGTCAGTTTCTCCTTTTACATATTTAGATACGTAGACATAAGTGACTTAATTCACTGAAACAATACTTCACACAAATTTAAAAACAACAAATATATCACTAAAATTAAAAAATTTGAATCACCCCCGACATTTGATTGCTTAACTTTTCAAATTCAAATTCTAATTCACAGGTTTTAAATGACAAATAACATAGCATGCAGTTCTTATAAATATTTCATAAAGCACTCTGTGGTTTACCATCAGGCATACAATAATATAATTAGGTACCTACTTAAGGTTACACACTCACGCCGCTACAAAAAAAAATTCACTACGGTCAAAAAACACATTTAATTCTTATTAAATGTCAATACAATTTGGATTACATATATAATTAATTTAAATGTCAATATTAATGTAACATAATAATTCACGAGCTTAATTAATTAATTACCATTAAGGCGACTACAGCACCTGAATTACGATTTTATGATGCGTAGATAAGCATGACGCACTGCATTAAATCGAAGAAAAAATACTAAGGTAATATTCAGGACATAAACTAGATAAGTAGTTTGCTGAAAACATAGTTCAGCACTTTTGGTTCGATAGAAAAAGCTCACAAAGTCACCTCTAAATACCAATATTGTGTATCTTTTAAGCTGTAAAAACGATAGTAAAATGCACACAGGAACTTGAACTTGCTATCAAAATGTTCGTGACTGAACACTCTCGATAAGTAGTTAACGCATTTTTCTATTTAAGCTGTTACCTTTCCATAAATCTTATTTTTCTAACTTTTGAACATGTTTTTACGCACGCACGCTTTCATAGTCCGTAAACTTCGTGTATCGATACTGTTCGCACTGCCGGCCCAGGCCTGTTGAGAGACGGAGATGGCACTATTCCAATGGGGGCAGCACACCGTAACCACTACTTACTCGTGAATATAGCTTTAAAAAAATATTTCACCCTTTTTGAATCACTGATTCGCTATCAGTGGCATTTCCCCAGAAAATAATACCATACCTTAATCTAGAGACGATGTATCCATAGTAAGCAGTGATTACTGCTTGTTGATTCACGACCTTGGATAGGTTCCGTAAAGCATATGAGAATTGAGTTATTTTTTTGCAAACAAACTCAATATGTGTTTGCCATTTTCAATTTGAGTCTATATGTAGTCCTAAGAATTTAGTAACCATTGTTTCTTTTACCTCTATGCCATCGTAACTGATTTTCATACATGGTTCTTGTGATATACGTTGCCTGAAACTCATTATGTTTGTCTACGCTTCGAAGCTGCGACATAGTCCCTAACTATATATGTAGAAATATATATCTATACATCGTTATAATTTCAAGTCAACTTCTTTTAAGCTATCTGTAGCTTTATTTATGTTATATTGTAAAATCAGGCGATAGCATCGTATGATCTCCTTTATCCAATCAAATCGTTGGATTTGTATGTCGTACCACGATCTCGTCATAGGTGGGGTACGCACCTCAATCTTTGTACACTATTTTCGCCTCTGTATTCATTAAGGCTCAGGTTAATTTTGTATATATTTTGTATTCCATTGTATAAGCAAGTTTCTTTTTGCGTTAGTTTAAAATATTAGTCTGTCTGCATTTCATCTTCGTCGAAGGCAATATAATAATTTATAGGGTTTATTTCGTTTTTAATTTCACTTGTTCCCGTAGCGAACAATGTTGGTTTTTTTCTAAATTCACAACAAGGATATTTATTGGACTGTAACCATGATATTATAGAATTAAGACTAATTTGTATTTCAGCTTCATTGAAACATACCATAGTGCAATCATCAACAAATAGTGTAATAGTGTAACTATTTGTTGATGATTGCACTTTAGCTATGTCATTTATGTAAATAATAAATTGTGGCACTCCGGATTTCGAACGGCTGAACAGATTTTTATGAAACATAGAGCTAAGAACACTTGAAATAAAATTATCTATGACACAAAAAAAAACTAAACGAAAATCGGTTCATCATATATAATTAGGAGATCAATAAACAAATATAAATATGTGACCCTAACTAAAAAGTATAAAATAAAATAATTTAAAAAATAAAAAACCCGACTGCGTGCGTAATAAAAACTGAAAAGAAAAAAACAAGTATGTCCAGTAGTCGAGACTTTTATTATTGAATATTATTGAATAACATAACGATTTTAACAGTCGGAACCCAGCTAAATCCGGCTTCCTAATAATGGGTCCCGATTGTTAAAATCGTTATGTTATTCAATAATATTCAATAATAAAAGTCTCGACTACTGGACTTACTTATTGTTCTTCTTTTCAGTTTTTACTATTAACATCACTTTATTGGTTGTTTATTTTTTGCATATATTTTATATAACATCCTATTCCTTGCGTTCTTGAGCAAAGGACTACAAGTCCTTCTTAAATCAGTACTTAAATTAGTAAAACATGGCACCGGTTTAAGTATTTTCTCAATTTTAAAAGTTATCTATGAATGATAGGTATTATTATGTTTAGCAAAGCTCTATAATCAGCTAAGTTTAATAAATGTACTTATCCCCTCGACCACGGCAAGATACCTAGAGCTGATGCCAAATGCATCAAAACTAAAAAAAATAGTTGTTTCAGAAATACCTCGTAGTTGACCTCAAAAACAAGGTCTGTGAGGAAGCCCAAATTGTGGGCTCCACAGACAAAATTAAACACTAATCGCCCCTTAGGCCAGTGGAAATTAACATTAAAATCACAAAGCTAGATATAGTGCTGCATTTTTAGTATGTTGTTTGGACCAGTTAGGGTGGTGTGAATCCCAATTTGCAACTTCGAAAAAATTGTGCTCGCTGCGCACCACGTGCCAAATTTTGGGACTTTTTTCACTTTTTGCTCTAAAAGTTATAAACTATGCGTTTTCGACAAATGACATTCACTACTTGTATAATTTCAGCCCAACCTCAGCTCTCTAAACCCTATAGGGGCCAAGCTATGGCCCTTCAAAGACGGTCCATTTTGGTTCGATATAGACCATCTTTGAAGGGCCAAAGGGAAAAAACGGGACCCTATTACTAAGGCTCCGCTGTCCGTCCGTCCGTCTGTCACCAGGCTGTATCTCATGAACCGTGATAGTTAGACAGTTGAAATTTTCGCAGATGAGGTATTTCTTTGTGCCCTATAACAACAAATACTAAAACCCAGAATAAAATAAATATTTAAGGTGTAATATAGAAACAAATATTTTTTTTTGTGTCTATGTAGAGTTATCTGTATTGATGGTGTCTGTACGGAAAACCGATGACAGATAACGTTATTATTGCGAGCTGGGAGAGTATAATACAGTAATATCCACATTACCCTGAGTATTACAAGACATATTCGAATAAAATAGTATAAATATTTTGCCTACTCTTTTCAGGCATACTGTAAAAGTCAGTAAGTGGGACGCGAGGGTTTTGCTGTATTGTTTGCGAAAGGCTGACAACCTCTCACTACTTACATCATATTTTTAACTTTTAACCCTCCGAATCTATGTCAAACGTGGCATCTAGTTTAATACCACTGAATTGCTCTGCCAACCCTGATATGGGTTATAGGGTTATATATGTATTTTTTGGGTTCTTGTGTTAGTTTCTAGCAATGCCAAGCCCCGATACTTTGCAAAAAATGCTCGATTTAACCGTCTCACACACATAGGTATCACACAAACACACACACAAATACACATACATAAAGATGTATACAAGGTGTTTAAAAAAAACCCAAAAAAAAGATAATTCAAAATTAATTAAAATTTAGCTTATTGCGCAGCTCTATTTCAAATGTGACAAGTATGTCATATTAATTAGGTATATGAAACTTTCCGTGCTACTGATTACTAGAGTTGCGACTATTTCACTTTTAAAATAAAATTTTGGAATTTCTTTTTTTTGGGTTTTTTTGAAACACTTTGTATATTAAATTAATTTTACTATTTGCAACATCTTCCTAAGGCTTGCTTTTTCGGTACGCATTTTTTAGTTATAAAGTTCTTTTGTATTTTGATATTTTATTATTATTTTTTTATCTAATGTGAGCACCGAAACAACATTTTTTCTAATATCTTTTTAAAAAGTTTTTTAATCGAAATTTCCTTTTTTTTACCATTTCTAGGCTGTTTTTAACCAACTTCAGAAAAGGAGGAGGTTCTATGTTCGACTGTATGTATTTTTTTATGTATGTTCACCAATTTCTCCGCCAATTATGGACCGATTTTTAAAATTCTGTTTTTGTTCGAAAGAGTTTACTCCAGAGGTGGTCCCATATAAGTTTCATCGAGAATGATTCAGCGCTTTTAAAAAAAATCAACAAAAACAAAAAGTACTACAAACCAGAACATCGTGTAAATAAATGAGTGACATTTTTGTTTGTGGTTATCTGATAATAGGCATTGTAGTTAGCAAAAAATACTAGTTATCTACTTTGTGCGAACTGTTGTTGGAATTGAATTCAGTGACTTATACATTTTTAACGTGGAAAATTATTATGTCACCTTTTGAAAATTCAATACTGTCATATTAATTCAGGAACTTAAGCATTTGCCTTCGAAAAAATTCCAACCAAGCTGCAAACTTGTGTATGTGTACGTGTAACTTTTAACTTCCTGAATAACCTCTGAAAATTCCCACGAGTCCAGGCGTGGGCATAACTTTTGACAGCTAAAAAAGCGTGAAAAAATTAACCCTTTTCGGTTTTTTGCTTATATCTTCGTTCCTGTTTATCCTACCACTATAAGGTGTTCTAATAAAAGAAAGAATGAAAAATTATATACAAAAAAAAAATGAAAGTTTATTGATAAAATCAGTCATTTCCACGGAAAAAGGTGGGAAACATCGGTTTGAGTTTCAACACGTCACGTTACAGAATCATGCCCTTGATTACTTATTTTTGACCTTAATAACCTTATAATTGTTTATTTATTAGGTAATTTGTGATAAATATTATAAATGCGAAAGTTTGTGAGGATGTATGGATGTTTGTTACTCTTTCATGATCAAATGGCTGGACCAATTTTGAAAAAAATTTGGTATGGAGGTAGCTGACACCCTGGATTAACACATAGGCTACATAATTTTTCCTAAATTCATACGGAAACGAAATCCCGGGCGTAAAGCTACTTTATGATTAATCTAACAGTACTTAGATTTACTACTTATTAATTACTAGCTTTCTGCCCGGGACTTCGTTCCCGTGGGAATTTGGGAAAATTATGTAGCCTATGTGTTAATCCAGAGTGTCAGCTACCTCCATACCAAATTGTATCAAAATTGGTCCAGCCGTTTGAGTGTGAAAGAGTAACAAACATCCATACATCCATACATTCATACTTACAAACTTTCGCGTTTATAATATTAGTAAGGATATAAAAAGTTTTTAAGACATTGTATTTAATGTTTTTAAATAACCTTTTTACTGTTTTCTGCTGTTTTGTTGTTTTTTTGGGGTGATCATGAACTAAACATCTATGTAAATGTTTACCGGAGTTTCAATGCTTGATTATGTAAAAACTATTACTGTTATCAATAATTTTTGTTAACCATATTTGTAGAGTATTTTCCATTCTTTATTTCATTAGTAAACCTCATAGCGGTAGATCGACAGGAACGAATATATAGGCAAGAAACTGAAAAAAGGTAACTTTTTTCACCGTTTTTTGACTGTCAAAAGTTAAGCCCACCCTTGAGCTCTTAGGACTTTCTCGAGGTTATTTGGGAAGCTTAAAGGTTGGATTTTTTTCGTAGTTTTGCCAATTGTTTTTCTAAAGTTCCTGGATCATATGTGTGTTTGTTGGTATATGTGTTTGAGTTTGTGTGTATACTACCTTAATGTTATCATCTTCAACAGATACGGCCGCTGGGTGACCCGTCGGATCGCCATTGTCACCATAGCAATGATTTGGCTGCTAGCTGCTCTCATCAGCTTCTTGCCAATATCCCTGGGCCTCCACCGGCCTCACGAAGAGCTGACAGCCACGCAAAAACCTCCAAGATACCCCACCTGCGCACTCGTTCTCACTCCAACTTATGCCGTCGTGTCTAGCTGCATCTCTTTCTATTTACCCTGCATCGTCATGATAAGTATTTATTGCAGGTGAGTCACTTTTTGTTTTTGAGACTAAATCATATCATACTATGTTATAAAATAAATCCCTAACCGCTTCTATGCGTCTGAATGCGATAAACTCGAAAACTTTCGGATTATCATAAGGTTTTCACCAACAATGGAGGTAGTGATTCAAGACGAAGGTTTACATAAATTCATTCCGAAAATTCCCCTCAGGTATGATGTCTATGGCGAGAAGCTAGTAATTATTATTGTTGAGCTATATTGATCTATATTATATGTACAGTGTATTTAAGGTACTTTATTGGATAAGGATTAATGCTGTATTGCTTAAAATCACTTCGTAAATAAGCCATTATTTCTGGTATAAAAAGTGAAGGACAAAAAAGGGTTATTATGGGTTATCCCTAACCTAAGAGATAGACATATACCATCGCGGACTTTTTTGTAGACCTTTTTAAGGTGTACAGTACATAATTTAGATCTATCTTGTAGGGTTCAGCCAGCGTTTGCTATGTAAGCGCAAGAAAATGTGTTTATTTACGACATCACATTAGAAACTTCGTTCAGGACTTCGTTCCCGTAAAAATCCGAAAAAAATATGCGGTCTATGTTACTCAAGGATCCTAATGGTGAAATAATTTTTGAAATCGGTCCAGTAGTTTTTAAGTTTATTCGTTACATACAAAAATACAAATCGTTCCTCTTTATAATATTAATATGGAAGTACATCTGATGTTCTAGTCCTTACTATTTTAAATTTCGAATGGGAGTTTATCGTAAAAAAAAACCAAACTTTAAGTAAAGGAGTAGAAGTATGAATTTCCTTTGCTGGCATTTGATTGAAGATGACTTATGGTCCCAAATTGCTAAAAGGACGTAAGTAAAATTCAATAAAATTAACTCGTCATAATAAAATAAATAAAAAGAATGTCCATGCACAATTTGAAAGAGATTGGAACAAGGAATCACGTAGTTCCATACACACTTTGATCCCCTATTTGACCCACTTAGGGGTAGAATTTCGAAAAATCCTGTCTAAGTGGATGCCTACGTCACACAAAGAATCTACCCTCCAAGTTTGAGGTCTCCACAATCAGCCGTTTGGGCTGTGCGTTGATCCGTCAGTCATTCAGGACAAAGAATTATATACAGGATGATCCAAAAGGTGACGTCAAGAATTTTTTTTAGATTCCTCACCCCTAGGTGAATCCGAAAATATCCCATGTATGTTTCGCGATTTTTTGTAGTTAAGAAGTTATGATTTTTTGAAAGCGGTTTTCGAATTTTCTACCAGCGCTATTTAAAAAAATCATAACTTGTTTAGTTTTAAAAACATTCCAATTTTTTTTTTGTGCAGCATTATCACCTTGAATCACCCATTCATGTGATTAATCAATTATGCCACAGTCTTCATTATAAGTCATCAAAAAAACAATCAAAAGCGAAAATTTTTAGTTTACGATGAACGGAGGATAATTTTCAAAATTAGTCTGTGACGTGTTGCTACGCAACGGTTGTTGATTAGATGTCATGTAATAAAATAAGTAAATGACTTGTTAAAAAATCACGTTTATTTTACATATGGAAGCCCCCTTAAATATTTAATTTATTCTACTTTTTAATATTTGTTGTTATAGCAGAAACCGAAATGCATCATTTGTAAAAATTTCAACTGTCCAACTATCACGGTTCATGAGATACAGCCTCGGATAGGCTTTCTATAAAAATGAGCAAAAAAACATTTAAGTATTACGTACTTAATAGCTCAATGCAAAAAAAAATCACGTTTTTTGTATGGGAGCCCCCTTAAATATTTATTTTATTCTAGTTTTTAGTATTTTTGTTGTTATAGGGCACAAAGAAATACCTTATCTTCGAAAATTTCATCTGTATAACTATTACGGTTCATGAGATACAGCCTGGTGACAGACGGACGGACGGACAGCGGAGCCTTAGTAATAGGGTCCCGTTTTTTCACTTTGGGAACGGAACCCTAAAAAAGTAAGGCTCTAAAAATAAAAATAAGAGACATTATTAAAAATATTTTTATTTTAAAACTTAGATTACTAATCATTTAATTTCACACAAAAATATTTGATACTGCAATCGTATATTAAATTAATTAACAAAGACAGTTTTAAATTTTAATCACGAATTTAATAAGTTTTTACCAATTAACTATATACATTTTTACAATTTCCATGAATAATAATTGTTAACTCACCAAAACTTGTTTTGCAGATTCGCGCAAACTTGAAAATGCATTCTTTAACATATTCACTGTTCGTTGTTATTTTTTTGAATATGATGGGATGCGCTCGCCATGAACGTGATTTTTATGTCGGTCTATTAAGGAAAACGGATATAATAGTAGCCGATGATCGTGTATATAGTAAACGTATTCATAATCGTTTTACTTATGCGAAATTCGGCAGAGTTTTCAAATGTCCGGTAAGTTCCTTGTAAGCATTTCCTTTCTATCGCATAGTCATGACGACCTCGTGACTGAAATCGGTTGAACCATAATCAAATAAGTCATCAAACTGTCTTCCATGCACACAACTACTGCGAACAGCGGGAAACAGTAAAGTAGGCTACAATATTCCCAGTAAAGTTCAGCTCTGACACGAGCAGGGATCTCTCCCAACCTTCCAGAGCACAATACATCCAGGACAACGTCACCTGTAAGACTAAAGAGTCTCACTGACCGCCTTGCAGCTCTAGCACGATGAGCTCGTGCGCGGAATGCGCCGCAGTCCTATGTCAAAATGTCAACATTGACAACGCCAGAGAGCGAGCAAGCTTTTGCGCGGGGCCCTCGCGCAAGCCAAGTGAAGTTGCGTTCCGTGCAATTTTGTCGCGCAGCATGCTCGAGCTGCTGGACGGCTATTCCTCTAATCGTGGCGTCTCAATGGCAGTGAAATGGCAACGGAGTGACATTAAGAACGTATGGAAGCCTTGTACACTTGGTGACAGCCACCCCAAACAGCAGCGCCACCGCCAACCAAACGTTAAGACCCTAAGATACGTGAATAACCTTGCCTTCTTAGTGACACCAACATTTTGGCAGTCGGCATCAAATGTAGGAAATTTTTATAGGTAGTTCTCAATTTTACCATCTGAACGGATAAAATGCCGACCGTTGTTATTCCGCCGCCATTGAGACGTCATTGGTTAGTGGAATAGCTGCCCAGATCGGCAAACAACGGCGTTGCCTAGCGCTCGCACTTCGCTGTTGCATGAAAACGAATACGTGAGCTGCAATCAAACCAATAGCAGAAGCAGTTTCTGAGCATTCATCGTTTTGGCCACAAGCCCGCGATAGAGGCGAAATCCCCAGAAATGGGAGAAGAAAATGGTTTTTCTCGAATAAAATAATAATAATAAATTGTTTATTTATATACAAAAAAGGCATACATGATTAGCAAATTAACTAATTAATTAGGTATACGCCTAAACTAGGTGAAACCTGTATTTCAGGCAATATACGATGGGCTGTTACACAAACTAATTCAAATTTATTTCTGATTACAAATACCTATTATGTGACTGATGCATATAGGATGCGTGCATATGATCCGCAAAAATAGCTACTGACTACACTCAATTGACAACAGCCAACGATTTGCCGTGTCCTCTAAAGCACACAAACGCTCATGGTAAGTAACTACTTAGATGGACAGCCATATATTAACTGAATCTTTTTTTTTTCAAGATCACCTTCATGCATGTAAAAAGTCGTCTAAATTATCAGCAAACCCCACGTGTGGAAATCACGAGAGGAGGTCTCCAAAAGAACTACGTGACTCTTAAAATGTCTATTTACAATAAACCAATCGACGTCCACGTTTATGTAGGTTGCCGGAACATGAGTATTGGAGTAGTTCCACCAACAACTTCCACAACTACTTCAGAAACTACGACTACAACAACGACCACTTCAACAACAACTGAAGTTGCTATAACCATTGAGGAAACACATGCAGCTAGTCCTGAAGAAACTTCTGCTAGTTCTGAAGAAAGCACGACTGCTGCTGTTGAAAGCACGACTGCTGCTGATGAAAGCACGACTGCTGCTGGTGAAAGCACGGCTGCTGGTGGTGGAGGCGGGGCTGCTGCTGGTGAAAGCACGGCTGCTGCAGGTGAAAGCACGGCTGCTGCAGATGCTAAGGCACCACCACCACCTGGAGATGCTAATGGATCAGCAGGTGGAAATAGTAGTGATGCTGGTGGAGCTACCACAGCTGCCGATGGCACTGGAGCTGGTGATAGTACCGCAGCTGCCGCTAGCACTGAAGCTGCTGCAGCGTCAACGTAGATGTGGTTTTTAATTAAAAGTTCTAGGGCGGCGCTGCCGTGGATCATGAAACCGGTTTCGCTTGACTATATTGTTGTTAATTGCATTTAAATAAATAAAAAATAAAATATTATTTACTAGTTTTCCGCCCACGGCTCCGCCCGCGTAGATATCAGGTTATATCGTGCCCATCTGTGGGATAAAATGTAGCCTATGTCATCAAAATTGGTTAAGAAGTTTAGGCGTGAAAGACGGACAGACATACAGAGTTACTTTCGCATTTATAATATTTAAGTAAAGATTTATTTTTAGTAACGGTTTCGACTAACGGTTTCGACTAACGGTTTCGACCAAACTGTAATGTAGGTATTCAGATATATGTATATTGTCGTATGTTGTTGCATTTCGTTTGTACCTTCAAGGTAACTAAATATTCCACCAATGGCGTCTTAATGGCGACGGAATTTTGTTTTTTTTTAAATCTTTATTATAAGATGGGTTAACTCTTAACCTCAATCTTGATCATAAAGGTCAAAGATGAGGTCGACAATGGAGCAAGTTAACGCAGAAAATTCCTATAAAGGCACTGGTACTCCCACGCACCGACGGAAAACAGCAAGCTGTTTGGCGTTGGACTTCGGTAGGAGGGTGGTCGCGAACCAGACGGCCCTTTACAGAGCCTACCACACCGCACGAGACCATAGGACGACACCTCAGATTCAGAAAAAAATGAAGTGTCGTTACTTGGGATGGATTACTAGGAGGCAGATCTCATTTCCAGTTCGCACCGCGCGCTTGATCGTATCGCCATACTTTTGTGACCGTAGAATAAAATACGTTGAAAATGTCACCCAAAGACTACGAAAAACTTGAAACTGCAGTGTTAAGTGCCTTAAAGCCGATAGAACTAAATATCCAAAATATCTTTAAAAAATTAAGTGATATTACCGATGAAATAAGTGAAATTAAATCTAACCTAAAATCGAAAACCAGTAACAGATCCACAATAGTGGCCAACAAACCTCAAGCAAGTCGTATTACTGAGACCCCTGTGACGTGTTCTTTCTCATCTACGCCGATCGTCCAACCCGCTCCCACGCGCGAAACTATCAGACCTCAGCGTGCGACTGCTGTGCGTGCGAAAGAGACATTAAAGGTGCAACTAAAATCAACAGCGCAAACAAGACGTATAGACCGTCCACTAAAAAAGGACCTCTGTCAAATTCCAACGGACAACAAGAAATCCACGCCAAGTAGTGTGAAAAACCCACCTAGATCACCTAAACGGATGAATTCAAGCTCTTCGCCGAAACAATATAAAAACAACATGCAGAATGCAGCAAGTATTCAGGTCAATCAGTGTAATTTAAATAACAGTGAGAATTCTGATGACAGCGAATGGAAGTTAGTAAAAAAACACCGTCGGACAAAGAAATCCCAATCAATTATGGGTTCTGCTCAAAATACCTCGCTTGAAGGCGTAGAATTACATAAATACATACATGCATGCTTCTTCAAAAAAGAAACTACATCAAAAAGCATTATTAAATACATGTATGACTATAAGCCAGGTTACAACTACACAGTTGAGTTGATTGAATCGAAATGGGATACGTATAATTCATTCAAAATAGGGATCCCTGCCTCTATATATGAGAAATTTCTCGCTACTTCGGCGTGGCCAATAAATATTAGTATCTCTGAGTGGCGGCCCTTTCTCTGCCGAAAACGTGTCACGCCAGCTGATTGACTACCAATGCAAGCGTAAATCAACACAGATAAGTACTCCTAAGACAACACCTATTACAGTCATACACCAAAACATCAACAGTCTACAGAATAAGACTTATAAACTAGAATGTGAGCTCCAACTATGTGAGGATGTCGATTTTCTATGTATAACAGAACACTGGCTGCGTACAAATCAGCTGACAGCAGTGAACATCCACGGCTATCGTTTAAGCGCACAGTATTGTCGTCCACTTCGTGAGTGCGGAGGATCCTGCATATATGTTAAATCTAAATTATTAACAATGGAGCGCAGAGAAGTATCCGAGCTATCTGTTGAAATGCAGTTTGAGGTATGTGCTGTGGAATACATCGACACAGACTTGATTATTGTGTGTATCTACAGGCCTCCCAGTGGTGACATTTCCTTGTTTTTATCTAAACTAAGAATAGAATAGAATAGAATAGAATAGAAAAATCTTTATTTTATAGGACATTCAGGATGTCACTTAAAACAAGTCAAGATTACAATGAAATACATACAAACATACATTAAACGATTTAAATACATACATACGCATTCGTACCTCTGATCCTACTGACTCTACGCCTATTCGCAAAGGTGCCTACTAAATCTTAACTCCTTACAAAACTATAAAGTACTAATATTAGGTGACATGAATATAAAGGACAATGGTCACGGAAGTATGAAAATTAAACCCAGGCTGAACAGATATAGGATGTAGCTAAAAATTATGGTAATATTTGGTGATCAAAATATATGATATCGTCTTCATCAAATTCGGTGGCTAAATGTGTGATAATGCTATTTGTATTTCATCAGGGATATTTTTTCTTTCATCATTAAGATATTTTCATGAGCGTTGGTGGCCGAGTGGCTAAGTACTACAGCTGACTGCCATTTTAAACGCACGGGTTTGATCCTCGCCACGTACCAATATGTTTTCTAACAAAATCATAATTACTCAGAGTGGGTTCGTGCCCTCGGTGGGTACATATATGAGCTACGACAAGATATTTTCAATTTGGGTATCAATGCTGTTGTAAATTAAGAATTAATATAATAATAATTAAATAATAATTAATAATAATATTATAATATTAATAGTAATATCATTACAATATAATAATTATTAATATATTTTTTTATTTATAACCACTAGACCACAGAGGCTGTGGCTCTATACTGAATTCAACGCAAGAATAATTATTAAAATGGGTTCATAAACAAAGAGTTATGCCCGAACATAATTAAGATAAAAGTCGAATTAAGAACCTCTTTCCTTCTTTTAGTCTGTTGAAAGTGCTACAGGATTACAATTTCTTTCGTATTTATGATGTCCGGCACGCCTTTTCTATACCAAAGAGACTCTTTTCATGAAAAAATATTACCCCTGTCATAAAAAAATAGCAATATCACACATTTAGCCACCGAATTTGATGGTGATGATATCATATATTTTCATCAGCAAATATCACCATAATTTTTAGCTACATCCTGTATCTGTTCAGCCTGGGATTTTTTTGACCATTGTCCTTTATTAGATAGCAAATGCAATCAAGTAAAAAAATTAAATACTACTCTGAAACAATTTGGATTTAGACATTTAGTAAAATTTCCCACCCATAATAAAAAATCTTGTATTGATCACATATATACTAACTTTAATAAATGTGACATTGCTAATGTATGGAGTATAGACATGCAGTTGACTTATCATTTATGTGTTTGTGTTTAGATTAATATAATAAAATGTCTAGAAAGTATTAAAACTGTATTAAAGCGTTCATATCATAAACAAAACATAAATAATTTTGTTTCTAGCTTACATTTATATGGCTGGAATAGCATCTTAACTAAACAAGTATGTCCCAGTAGGGAATTTGACTTGGTTATAAATGTTATAAAACATAATTTTGATATCAACTTTCCACTAAAGAAACAACCTCTTAAACACCATGTAAATGGTTGGGTCAATGGACGTGTTCGAAAACTTCGTAAAAACATAAAGAGTTTAAAAATTAACTTAATAAATAATCCAGATCATCCTGAGCTCATTTCAGATTTGCTACAACTTGAAGTTTGTTATTCAAATACTCTAAAACAGGTGCGTAGTAAATTCATAAACAGTTATATTAGTAGATGTACTGCAGGGCAATCGCGCTAAAAAAAGTGGATTGAATCGCAATTGAAACGTAGCTGGGGGGCTACCACCTAAGCGAAGCTGATGCTGGGAAAACGAATGGAACGTTGTCGATTGCTTCTTTATAAGGAGACCTTGATCAACGACATGAACCAAACACAGCAATGTACATCATTCCATTCGTTCAATCAGCATCAGCTTCACTTAGGTGGTAGCCCCCCAGCTACGCTTCAATTGCGATTCAATCCACTTTTTTTAGCGCGATTGCCCTGCTGATAACGTGTGTCGTGATGTTTGGCGTGTTATTGCGTCTGAAACATGCAGAAATAAAAACAATCGTCCTTGGAGTGAGTAAGTCTAGCGGTGTGTGTGAGACGGAGCGCGCCGCCGCCGCCGCCGCCGAGCTGAATCACTACTATATTAATGCAAATCTCAACAACCCACAACCTGACCATCAATTAGCTTTAAAATACCTAACTTGTTATCTAAACAAACTACCTACTACACCTACTACATTTACTTTCACCCCATTTTCTATACAAGACATTATAAAAACAATAAATACTATCAAAAGAAAACCCTCAAAGGATATTTATGACATGTCCACACAAATTTTTGATCATTTGCCCCCCATAGTGGTATCATTAATCTTGTTTTTGATAAATAGTTGCATCGCTAATGGTGTCTTTCCGCAGTCTCTGAAAGAAATTAAAATTCAACTCGTCTATAAAGGGAAAGGAGAAATGCATATTCTTAAGAACTACAGACCAATATCATTAATTCCCGTTATTTCAAAAATCTTTGAACGTCTTATCAGTAAAACCTTACTAAATTTTCTAACTCACAATAACCTCTTAAATACCAATCAATATGCATACCAACCGGGCCGTTCCACAGTGGACGCGGCGCGCGAGGTGGTGTCAAGAGTGACTGCACATCTGGAGGGCGGGCGGCAGATTGCAGCTATATTCTGCGACTTGTCCCGTGCCTTCGAGATGGTCGATCACTCCCTACTTCTTAAAAAGCTAACCTGTTATGGGATCACCGGTAACTTCCTCAAGACTATTGAGTCATTTTTAAAGAACCGGAAACAGAGCACGTTTGTTAAAAACTCCTGGTCTCACCTGGATGAAGTGGGGAACAGTGCCGTTCCACGGGGATCAACAATGGGGAACTACCTATTTTTAACACTTGTAAATGATATTACCGCTGCCGCTTGCAAGGACTGCTCTGAATTTATAATGTTCGCGGATGACACCTGTATAATAGTGTCAGCTGACAACTTTTTAAATCTAAGAGCTAAATGTAACATCGTAATAAATGAGGTTTCCACATGGTTTGCGGCAAATGGAATAATTTTAAATGCTGAAAAGACTAATATAGTCCATTTCCAACTCAGCAAACGCAAAATGGATAGCCTTAATATTGTCCTTAACGGCACACTGATACCCCAAGTTGACCATGTTAAATACCTAGGTTTTATTATAGATTCTGGTCTGACGTGGTCAAGCTGTCCTCTGCGTGCTACTGTCTAGACTCTCGCCTACGCTTTCGGCAGAAAATATGCTAAAAGCATATTATGGATATTTTCACTCGATCTTGACTTATGGTGTGGATCTTTGGGGAACTGCAGCGGATCGAATGAAAATATTCAGGCTGCAAAAAAGAGCCCTGCGAATCATAAATAAAAAACCATATGATTGGCCGGCTCAGGAGCTTTTCAGAGAAACTAAAGTTCTTACCCTTCCCTGTGTTTATATACTGGAGGCTTGTAAGTACATTAGACTTAATATTACCTCTTTTCAAACTAACGCACAACATAACAGCAACTCAGGTGCCAGAAGGGGTCACTTACTACACTTACCTTATCCAAGACTAACCAAGGCTCGCAAGGCAGTAGAGAACTTCGGAATAAAACTGTACAATATATTACCGAACAGTATAAAAGACTCAAAAAGCAATTACATATTCTTAAATAAAATAAAAGAGATGCTACTTGAAATGGCATGCTATAATGTGAATGACTTTTTTACTGAAATAAAAACTACCACGTAACCCGTCATCTGACCCAGTCATATAGCTCGAAGGTTCTGTTTAAAATTTATTATTATTATCCTTTAACAAGTATTAATTTATTACTGATGTAATAATCATTTATACATTAAATTTATTATTAATTATGTAGTGAAATGACATGTAAAATTATTTTTAATTTTATCAATAAATAACTATGAACTATGAACTATTTGTGTTTCCTTAGTCGCCTCTTACAAAACCCACGGAAAGAGATGGGGTGGTGTCGTTCTCAACCGATCACCACACGTTAAGTTGCTAGGTAATTTGAGAATTAACGCATGGGAGAAGTGCCATGAAAGAGTCACTTGCATTATGTCGGCAGTTTAGGGACGGATTTGGTTGGTGATTTTGTTTTTAAGTGGCAACACCTGATTTCCCGTCACCCATTGCATAAACATAAAATCACCAACGGAGCCAGGAGCGTGCCCCTTTTAGATAGCAATAGTTTACCCCTTCCCTGCACCCAACCATAATTCACTGTACAAAAGCTGTACAACAACTTAACTAATGGAGTCTCTTTTCTCAGAAATTCACCACAAAAACGAACTATGCGCAAAATCTTAAAAACCGTAATGACTGACAGTAGCTGCAGATTAAACACTTTATTTGTCACACTTTGAAAAGTGTGACATCAAAAATGGGTTACGCAGAAAGAGATGGCGTTAAAACCTATCTCTTACTATTTTGTAGGAACTCACATGTTTGCATCTCTTTCTTCTACTTAAATAATGCAAATGGCTCTTTCAAAACTTGGCTCCTTCATGCCATCTGCCCTACTGTTGGCGGTGTCGCTGCTGATTGGGGCTTGTCATGAAGTCTTTGAGATATTGGTATAGTTCTCAATTATACCAACGGAACAGTCATTAAACCGCAATCGAGATCCATTGATTAGTAGAAAAGACGCCCAAATAACAGGGTGTAAAAGACAGCTTAGCCAAAACTGAAACCCTGGACTCAGACAATCATTCTGAATGATTTTCCAGTGGAATTTTTCTCCGGATTGTTTGTATTTTCTGCTTGCATTTTTAATGGCATTTTTGCATTGCCATTGCCTTAATTAGCATTTTCTTGGTTAACTCGCTCCATCGTCGACCTCATCTATGACCTTGCTCTAGATTGGGGTCAAGAGTTAACCCATCTCATAATAAAAAATAATAAAAAATATTTAATTGAACACACTCCATTTTGCCATAAAAACAACCATAACAACGTAAAACACGAAAACCAGCAATGTACATCGCTCTCCGATAGCAGCGCGGGGCGGGGGGATCGCGCGGGGCGCGGTTTCTCGATACATTGCGTAGCGCCAAAGTAGGTACACAATGAAAACTCCCAAACGTGACTTTTCAGGGAAAAAATAATTACTTATAGCTGATGATAGTTATGGGTAGATTCTACCATTTGAGTTCTTGCTAAGCTGTCCTTTACACCCTGTATACATTGCTTTTTCACAAAGTGATTTGATATAGGCGTCTTTTCTACGAATCAATGGATCTCACTTGGGGTTTAACGGTAATGGTAACCGTTCCGCGGCAAAATTCAGAATTCAGATTTATTTATTATTATTATATTTATTACTAGCATTCCGCTCGGGACTTCGTTTCCGTGGGAATTTGGGAAAATTATATATGTATATAGCCTATGTTACTCAGGGATAATGTAGCATCCTAATGGTGAAAGAATTTTTTGAAATCGGTCCAGTAGTTATTAAGTTTATTCGTTACATACAAAATACAAAAACACAAAAATACAAATATTTCCTCTTTACAATTTTAGTGTAGATTAGGGAGTGAGGCAGGTTTAAATAACTTGAGTAAAATCTTTCAAATTTGTTTGAAAAATTTTGTTTTCAAAAATTTGTGTTGGTCGGGACTCGAACCCGCAGCCTTCTAATTAGTAGGCTCTGTAGTTACTCACTAAGCTTTAGAAGCCTAGTCAATCAATCCATAAACAAGTAACTTCAGTAGTCGAGACTTTTGTTATTGAATATTACCTACTGAATAACATAACGATTTTAAAAGTCGGAACCCATTATTAGGACGCCGGATTTTTGGGTCCCAACTGTTAAAATCTTTATGTTATTCAATAATATTCAATAAAAAAGTATCGAGTACTGAAGTTACTTGCTTATCAAACGACTTCAAGAAAAGGAGGAGGTTCTCAATTCGACTGTATGTTTTTTTTGTAAGTTTGTTGTACGTGATAACTCCGCAAACTATTGGCCGATTTTCAAAGTTTTTTTTTTGTTTCAAAGAGTATACTCCTGAAGTGGTCCCATATTAATTTAATTGAAAATAATTCAGCGATTTAAAAAAAATCAACAAAAACAAAAAAATACTTACAAACCAGAACATCATCTAAATAAACGAAGACGTTTTCGTTTGTAGTTATCTGCTAATAGGCATCATAGGCCGCGAAAAATAGGAAAACTGAGGAAATAAATCATGTTGTTTCAACATTTGCAGGTTTATGTGGGGGTAGCTCCTCTGAATGTCACTTAATGAAGTCCTCTCGATTAAAGGAGGTCGTTTTTTCAATTTTTTGCTAATAGTTTGAATTTATTAGGCAGGTAGATTGTAGTTAGAAGACTTCTTCAGAGGACTTACCCCTACACAATCCTGTAACTATTGGAATTTTATAAATGTTTTTAGGGTTCCGTAGTAATCAAAGAACCCTTATAGTTGTCCGTCTGTCCGCGGGTTTTCTAAGAAACCTTTAGTACTACAGCGCTGAAATTTGGCATGGTTATACATATAAATTACGCCGACAGAACTGTAGAGTAAAACTTTAGAAAAAAAAATTCGGGTGTCTCCCATAGACGTGAAAGGGCGATGATTTTTTTTTTCTCGCTAATATCATAGAACAGCTTTTTAAAAGATACAAGGGGTTTACTAAGAACGTTTTTCGATTTAGCAATCCGTTTGCGAAACATAAATTTTTAAAGTGAAAATATTTATCAAACACAAGTGTCCCCCCCCTCTACCAGCTAAACGGTTGTTAAAAAAAATATGGAAAAATTCACAGTGGTAGAATACATAACAAAATTAATAGGAAAACTATTAAACTTAAGTTGGCCCTTCAAGTTTGCGAGTAATGGTCGACCAAGTGCCAAACATTGTTGGGATTAATAAGAATATATTTACTAATATTAGATCCTTGGTACTACAGAGCTGAAATTTGGCATGGTCATACGTATTGATTGCGCCGACAGATAGAAAAAATAAAATTTTGTAAAAAAATTTTTTGGAAACACCAATACACGCGAAAGGGTGATAGGGGGTGATTCATTTTTTTTTCTCGCCGATATCATCGAGTGGGATGTCATAAGCATTTAGCATTTACGACGAAGATTACCCTAATCCAAAATGGCTGCCACACAAGGTTCCACGCTAAAAGTGAGGCGAGGTTGAAAGCCAAGCTGTAACACATTGACATTTCATGTGTCGTTTAATAGGTTTTTGAGGGTGTTGATTACGAAAATGACATCAAAATTATTTTAGCAGCAGGTCGATATTATTTCTAACAATAATAAAGTCGCATTTTTTTTAAAACAACCAAAAATACGAAAAAAAAAACGCACTCGCTTCGCTCGCGAATTTAGTACTTACATTCGGTTGTATTTAGACCAAAACTAAAGTTATTTCTGAAACTACAAACTCATTAATACATTCGTTTTTTTATACTTTAGTATTTGGAGATTTTAACATCGACTTTGACTAGTGATGAAAGAGACTCAGTCTTTTAAAGTTTTAATAAAGACGCCTTATTTTTGACGTCTTACGACTGACTCAGTCTTTTAGTTCTCAACCTATAGTTATAAGACTAGCTTTTTTAGTCGCAGCTAAAGTCTTTTAACGTAAAAAAACTGAGCTGTTACTTAAACAGCTTAAAGGACTTAAAAGACTAGCGACTCATTAGAATGTAGGTAAATATCTAATTTTATCCCCTTGTTAAATTTTATCAAAATGTATTTAGTGGTTTAGGTGTGAATTATTCCTTTTGGTTGATAGGTTACAAAAGATATATTGAATATCACACACAAACTGCGGTGCGAGTCCTTTTACATAAAAGAACTAGAGTCGTTAATTTTTTTTTTTAAATCAACTGGAGTTCAGTCTTTTGAAAACAACTCGAGTCGTTTGAGTTTTTAGTCTTTTAATAAAACGACTAAGTCTTATTAATAAAAACTCAAACTTTCGGTCTTAATTTTAGAGTCAAGTCCTGTAAGATGGAGGCGAGTCTTTTTAATAAGCCTTTAAATACGGTCTCTTTCATCTCTAACTATGACCGTAACGATAGTACACCAGTTTTAAATGAATACGTAATGTAACCAATTTTTATTCTTAAATAGATGATTTTTTTTCATTTTCCTTGTGGCGCTGGAATCTATAATTCTCCTTTAGTTACCTTTTTTCCTTCTGGCCTCGTTTTTAGGCATTATTAGTGATTTAACTGTCCATATGCTCGTAGAATTAAGAAGCCAGCTGCATATTTGAACCATGCTGCTACGGAACCCTACAATGCGCGTGCCCGACACGCTCTTGGCCGGTTTTTACTATTTGCTGTTATAATAGCAACAGAAATACATCATCTGTGAAAATTTCAACTATCTTACTATCACGGTTCATAAGATACAGCCTGATAACAGGCGGACAGACAGACGGACAGCAGAGTCTTAGTAATAGGATCCCAATTTACCCTTTGGGTAAGGAACCCTAAAAAAATCTAAAATCTGCTTATGTCAAGACTTTTATTTCGTACCTAACATAACACACGCGAACTTAATTATTCCTTAGTAGTACATAGTCCTTCTTCTAATTAATTGGTTGAACTAAATTGAAATTCTTACACTGATTAGATACTTCGGTACTCTTAAAGAAACAATGAGACCTATTTAGCCTGTCACCTACAAACTACTAACAATAGTAAGCCCGACTCCTTGTGGTTTTTGACAGGTATTGTGTTTGTCTTACAAGAAAGCTAGACAAGAATAATTTTCCACGTTAAAAACGTATGAGTTTCAGTCGTTTCAGTTCGGCAGTCTTCGATACGGTGTTTGTGTGCGTGCAACAATAATAATAATAATTATAAGATGGGTTAACTCTTGACTTCAATCTTGACCAAGGTCATAGATGAGGTCGACGATGGAGCGAGTTAACCCAGAAATGCCTATAAAGGCACTGATACTCCCCACCGATGGAATACAACAGGCTGTTTGGCATCGGACTTCGGTGGGAGGGAGGTTGGGACCAGACGGCCCTAGCCTACCGCACCGCATGAGACCATAGGATGACACGTCAGATTCAGGACAAATTGAGGTGTCGCTGCCTGGGACGGATTAAAAAATTTAATCTTATTTTTCTCGTAATTTACTTTTTAGCAGATTTGCCCAATGTTGCCTAAAGAGCTATCATTTCCCCCCTGTGTTCCTAGCCCCATAGCATTATTTACAGGAAAACACCTAAGTACATACCTTTGAATGAATGAATAGAATTCTTACCAGCCCATATACGTCCCCACCGAGGGGCACGGGCCTCCCTTCAAAACACATAAGGGATTAAGGGCAATGTCCACCACGCTGGCCCAATGCGGCGGGTCTTTCGAAAATTTTCTTGGACGGGCAGGATTCATCACGATGTTTTCCTTCACCGTTAAGCAAGTGATAATTAGAAATCCGTACATAAATCCGAAAGGACGAATTTAGTGGTACAGGCCCGCACCAGGATTTGAACCCGCGACCTTCAGATTACAAGTCTGGCTCATTACCAACTAGGGTATCACCGGCTATAGATAATAGAATGAATTATCTAAACTACTATCTATCTATCTATCACACACCACAAAAAGACCCACTCACGCACTCTGTACTGTATACCATTGCGATAAAAATAGGTTTGCAATGAACACGGACCTCTGTACATACTTAGCCTCAGTAATTGACGGACTGTTACCTTTTTTAAAAATTAATTAATATGTTTACGGATTGAAGCTGACGTTTAATTAACTGTGCAGACATTTTGTAATTAAAATCTCTAGCCATACTTTTCAACGGTAGCTAACTGAAACTCCTGTTCTAACTTATCCTTACTAAATGATTATAAAGTAGAAGGATTTGATTGTTTGTTTGTTTGCATTGAGGGCCTTTTTATAATTCGAAAACGGCACGGCAAAATTGTATTACCATGATCTTTTAAGTAATAGTAATACTCGAAGCTGAGAACATAGAGGGCAACGGTAATTCAAATTTCGAAGTGCCGTGCCATGCCGTTCGAATTATAAAAAGGCGGCTCCGAAACTACTGGAAAGATTTGTAAAATTCTTTCACCATTAGAATACTACATTATCCTTGAATAACATAGACTACATAATTTTCCCGAGCGAAGTCCCAGGCTGAATGCTAGTCCTTACTAAATTAGACTAGCTTTTTTGCTGGCAACTTTGTTCACGCAAAAAGGCTCTATTCGATAGTTGGTCGAAACTTTTACATGTATTTATTTCTTCCGTGTCCCATGGGAGTTTTGGAAAATATTTCTTGCCAGGTTCCTGTGGGATTTTTGGTAAATTATTTCTTATCGATCACCTACGTTACCTGAGGAATAATACTCTTCGTAGTTCTAGCTCCAGTATTTTCAACACCCGACAAAAAAGAGGGGTGTTACAAGTGTACTGTGTCTGTCTGTGTATCTGTCTGTGGTATCGTAGCTCCCGAACGGATGAACCGATTTTCGTTTAGTTTTTTTTGTGTCGTAGATAATTTTATCCCGAGTGTTCTGAGCCATGTTTCATAAAAATCTGTTCAGAGAGTTATACCTAAAGATAAAGATAATTTATTAAGAGGTGAAATAGTCAAATAGAAAGTGTCTTAGCATGTTTTGCCTTGCGGCGTACAAATAATAAAAAGGCATTATAGGGAACTAGTAATCATAAAAAAAAATCATAAAAAAAGAAATCAAAATCCATCAAACCATTAAATTAAATAAAAATGCATTCCTATTAAAAATAACTTAATACATCAATTCAAAATAGTATAGTTACAATGTCAAAATAATAAATAATATGATTCAACTTAAAACTATGACTGAGTCTGGTTTCGAAATTATAATAATCATGAAGAACTTAACAATGCGTAATTTAGACGGTAATATAATAGATTTTAGTGGAAACTTTGTTGGCTTCTGTGTTAATTAAGTTGTTTTATGTCCAGTAGAATCTATCTTAATGCTGTATGTTTCCAAATTTGTTAAAATAAAAATAAAATAAATAAATAAAGTAAGAAATATACTTTAAAAATTCTATTTACATTGTATCATTCAGAAATTCATTAATTGTATGAATTTCTTGAATAATGAATTGCACTTTCGTATTAAAAATTCATTGATCTTTTTTTTTAAATTGTCTAGCATTACATGCTCTTATATCTATAGGCAATTTATTATACAGTTTTGGAGCCATACCAAAAACACCTTTTGCCAACAAGGCTGTATTTTCCTGTCGATTAACAATCTTGCTATGGTCACGTGGACGTAGGTTTTGTCGTACTGGTGCTTGCAAGGTTTCAAACAAATGCCGATTATGTTTAACAAATACTACTGTCTCTAAAATATACGACGATGGAAATGATAAAATTTTATATTTAATAAAATAAGGCTTACAGCTTACAATTGGTTTCAGTCCAAACATAGCGCGTATACGCCGTTTTTGACTTCTAAAGATAGTTTCCCTGCCCGTCAGTTTCCCCAATAAATAACACAGTACCTTAAATTTGATGCTACTAAAGCATGGTAAGCCATTAGAACGGTGTCGATGTCAACTAGTTTAGAAAGCTCTCGCAGGGCATAGGAAGATCCAGACAACCTCGAGCATATGGTTTCAGCTTGCTCTGTCCATGCAATCGAATTTCGGGTATAAGCAATCGAATTTCGGGGTGATTCAAATTTTTTAATTTTAGTGTTATTGCGTGTGAGTTAGTGAAGCTGAACAGCTTCTTCATTTAATTATTTTATTGGAGATAACTTTTTTTGAGTTTATCGCATTCAGACAGACAGACACCGTTTGATCAACCAATTTTGATCAGATATAGTTAAGGACCATCTTGATTATATCATATTTAAAAAAAAAACTGCATCGAAATCGGTAATTTCACTATGGAGCTACGATTCAACAGACAGACACATAGAAGACAAACAGATAAACACACTTTAAACTTATAATACCCCTTTTTTTGTCGAGGGTTAAAGAAAGGCAATTTGAGATGTGAAAAAAAAATGTTGACGACTTTAAATACACATACATACGCTCACGCTCATAATTCCTAACGGGGCATGCAGAGCATCAGTGGTTCTAGAACTACTAGATGCCACGTTTGACACAAATGTGAGGGTTATCAGATGGAACAAGTTGCACAATGGTGAGAGGTGGTCAGCCTTTCGCCCATTATACAGCAAAACCCTCGCATCCCACTTACAGACTTTTACTGTATACCTGGGAAGAGTAGGTGGCACATTCTAAGCTTTTCATTCACTCTCAGTCCAGCATGGTGGTTAGACTTGTTGACAACTTGACTTTTCTGTAACAGGTTATACTGCTACGCCCAGAAGCACGTCAAATCCATCCGGGCTGTGACCAGAACAGTCCAAATGCCGGACAATCGGACCAAGTCGGTTCGAACAAGAGTACACACACATGTCCAATCGTCTCCTTACCACGTATCGGATCACAAAGCGGCCATTACGGTGGGGATTATTATGGGTGTTTTCCTTCTCTGCTGGGTCCCGTTCTTCTGTGTCAACATCGTTGCTGCGTTCTGCAAAACCTGCATTCCAGGTGAGATTAAAATTCTCCATATCTGCACTTTTTATGGCCATAAATTTAGATCTCGATGGCACCAATGAAAGCATTAAAGCTTAGAACTTGAACCATGTCTCTAACTTTAGCCGTTTTCGTGTACGAGAGGTGGGTCTGCTGGGCTGACACCCGTCCAGCAGATCCACAAACAACGAGCTATATTTCTTAAACTATGATGGCACTAGATATGGTTCTTTTGACATCAATAGGTACTAGAAAGGCAATTATACCTACAACTTGAAATTTTAATGGTTATTTTTATTTTATGTTATTTTATTTATTTTTAATGGTTATTCAGAAGCGTTATTCAAGCAACTTTTACTATGGTAACACTAGTGTGAACAATAACACTAAAATAATTATTTTTACTATGGGAACACTAGTGTGAAATTACGAAAAAAAAATTCGACTTCCCATACGAAGTTCACTAGCTGGGCCGGACAATTTGTATGGAGAGTCAAATTTTTTTTCAAGATTTCACAAGTGTTCCCATAGTAAAAGTTGCTCGAATAACGCTACTGAACCATTAAAATTTCAAGTTGTAAAATACATAGAATACCTAAATTCATTGTTTAAGTTCCGTAGGTCTGCTGGCCTGAGCCACACTCCAATTGAACCGAACGCCGATAGTCGTTATAAATGTAAACTCATTTTATTAAAAAAAATGTGATAGGTAAAAGGCCCTCTGGCGAGCCAAGCCTTTGCTAATGCTTTAATAAAGAAATGTTGACGAAATATTGAAGCACTCGTAGCCCAGTGGCGCTCTCTGATATGAGCCGATCAGTGAGGTTAAGCAACATACACAGAGGCAGGAAACCTGATGGGTGACCAAAGTGGCAATTTATCACGAGCGTTTCCGTGCTTCGGAAGGCACGTTAAGCTGTCCCGGCTGTTGTCGATTGACTACCGTCGTTAAGACTAAGTCGGAGACTATTTGGCGTTTTGAAAACTCTGACACTGGAGTCACTGAAGTACGCCACGCACCTGACTATACCTACACGATTAAAAGAATAAAAAATAGTTTTAAAATTATTTGTATCAATTCTCTTAGAGAAAATCATTTACTTCGCAATTCTTTCCGTTGTAACCAGTCAGCGTTAAAAGTTTTCAATTTATGTTAAGTTACGCTTTTATCATTAAATTTAATGAATAAACGGCAGCATGGCGGCAGTTTGAGAAGCAAATTGATTTAAGTCGGTAAAGACGTGATTGCAAAATTAATGGGATATTTTGTTTCGATATCACTGCTATTGGCAGTTCTAATGAATCTAAAAGCTTCTAGACTAGAAATTAGTAAGTTAATGTGGATTTAGGTTTAGCAAGTCCACATCAACTTACTATTTTTGGTGCCGTGTGGTGATCGGTTGAGAATAACACCACCCCATCTCTTTCCGTGGGTGTCGGAAGAGGCGACTAAGGTAACACAAATGAGACCTGCCTCCTAGTAATCCATCCCAGGCAACGACACTTAATTTTTTCTGAATCTGAGGTGTCGTCCTATGGTCTCGTGCGGTGTGGTAGGCTCTGTAAAGGGCCGTCTGGTACACGACCACTCTCCTACCGAAGTCCGACGCCAAACAGCTTGCTGTGGTCCGTCGGTGCGTGGGAGTACCAGTGCCTTTATAGGCATTTTTTGGGTTAACTCGCTCCATCGTCGACCTCATCTTTGACCTTTATGGTCAAGAATGAGGTCAAGAGTTAACCCATCTTGTAATAAAAAATAAAAAAAAACTTGATGCCACGTCTGACATAAATTCTGAGGGTTGTTAGATGAAACATGATGTATAGTGCTGAGAGGTTGTGAGCCTTTTTACCCACAATACAGCAAAACCCTCGCATTCCTATTAACTACTGACTTTTACAGTATACCTGGGAAGAGTTGGCAGCTGGAACATTGTTCTTAGTTCACTCCCAGTCCAGCGTGGAAGCGCTTGTAATATTATAATGAATGGTTTCTTTTATAGAGAAAACACTTTATTACGGTAGTAATCCAATTTCTACCAGCTTCAATACAATAAACAGAATTTTTGCCCGTGAATTTTTGGAACATGCAGAATTTATTACTTTTAATCTGTGCTGGGCCAGATTGTTATCGAATTTATAGGATTCGTAAAAAATATTGACTTCACATTCATAATATGATTCAAATTTCATTGTGCCATTTTTGTTCAATGGAGTTTATTAAAGAAAAAAACCTGTACAAACTATATGACGTACTTTTGCGCGATATCGATAATTGAAATTGGAATTATTATAAGATGGGTTAACAACTCTTGACCTCAATCTTGACCAATGTCATAGATGAGGTCGACGATGGAGCGAGTTAACCCAGAAAACACCTATTAAGGCACTGCACTGGTACCCCTACGCACCGACGGAACACAGCAAGCCGTTTGGCGTCGGACTTCGGTAGGTGGGTGGTCGCGAACCAGACGGCCCTTCACAGAACCTACCACACCGCATGAGACCAAAGGACGCCACCTTAGATTCAGAACAAATTGTGGTGTCGTTGCCTGAAGTGGATTAATAGGAGGCAGGTCTCATTTCTATCTGTTCTTACGACACCCACGGAAAGAATTGGGGTGGTGTTATTCTCAACCGGTCACCACACGGCACAAAAGGCACATCTTAGTGACCATAGCCCATTTATAAGAAGAGTTTCGATGCGAAGGGCACGCAAAGTTGGCGATCCCGGCTAGTGTCGATTGACTACTATTACACACACGCCTATCATCCCTTTCAGGGTAGGCAGAACGTCATGTAGTTTGAGGACCACTTAACGCCACATCAACATGAACTCTGAGGGTTATTAGAAAGAACATGAGTAAAGTGGTGTTCGGTTGTCAACTACGAGCACTCAACCCTATATAGAGACGTAATGTTAGAATGGCAACGAGACTGTGTTGTCCCAGTCACAGAACAACTGCATTTCGAGGAAGCTTTCGATATGCTGCCTCAAAGTGCTGGAACAACATACCTCCACCGATAAGAAATGTCCAAACAATTAGAACATTCAAGATTAAATTGAAGAAACACTTATTGGATCTTCAAAAAAACAAGAAAGTATACATTTTTAAGTGACTGGTAATCTTTCCTCATTTTATAGTATTATTATTTTTCTTTATTATTGTATTTAATTGTATGAATTGTATTATTATTGTATTTAATTGTATTATTGTACTTAGTTAAATGTAATAATATTACCAATAAAGGATTAAATAGTATATATGTCCCTCCAGTGTAATTTATATTCTGATACGGTAGCGTTCCCCTCTCTCAGGCGTTCACTGAAAACCAGCGTCGATGGCTCTTCGGAGCCGCGGCATTTTGTTGAGTGAAAGCCTTTTTGGTAGTCTTTTACTTAGTTTTTAGTTTATTATTAGTTTAGTCTTAGTTTTCTTTAATGTTAAAGTACCAAATAAATGTTTTTCTATTCTATTCTAATACAAGGCGACCCGAACCTGTCAACTCATCAGTGGCTAGTCACTGATATATAACGCACGTCCTAGCGATCGTGTTTGGAATCTCTTCGGATTACTTCGCACCTAGTTGACAAAATCATTTCCTTTCAAATTCGCATGTATTACGTCTCTATATAGGGTTGAGTGCTCGTAGGTTGTCAACCTTTCGCCCAAGGTACAGCAAAACCCTTCGACCCCTTTACCTATATAGTCGTTAGTTTCAAAAAGCGTTTAAAAGAGTACTATCTTTCGAACGAGTCATCATAGGCAGGTATATTGTATATATATATATATATATTTATGTCGTATGTATTTATATTGTGTTATTGTATTTAATATAGATATTTGAAGGAGTTAGTGTAGTTATTTTTTGGTTATTTAGAGTTGTTTTATCAAATATGCACTTTTGTCCCGCGTTTTTAAAACAATATTTCCCACTGCACCAGGCTGGCTAGAAGAGATCACTATTAGTGATAAGTCCGCCTTTGTAAACTTTTTTTCTTTTATTTCGTATCCCATGTTATCTAAGTGCAATAAAGAATATATATTTTAATATATATAAATCTCCTGTCACGATGTTTGTCCGCGATGGACTCCTAAACTACTTAACTGATTTTAATCAAATTTGTACACCGTGTGCAGTTTGATCCAACTTGAGAGATAGGATAGTTTTTATTTCAATTCATGGCCTTAATAATTTATAATTAACAATAAACTGACGCCACGGCAACGCGGGGCCGGGCAGCTAGTATATATATCGAGATAGACGAAAAGAGCGCTTCAAACTGTATGAGAACCTAGCGTGTCGAATTTTTCGTACCTAAAATGACGTCACGAGCGAGATTTAGTAATGGGAAATCAAGACCGCGCGGAAACGATTCAAAGGCGCTTAATTAAGTAAATCAATAGTGTAAATCCGATTAAAATCGATTATCATTTACGGCATAGGTCTCAAGCGGACTGACTTAAGTCGGACAAAACTGTGACCGTAGATCACACTTTTTACACGCAAGGTAGGTAAACTTTTACCATCTATCTCGATATAGGTATGTGCTTCCATCCCATATACTGGCTTCTACAGTATGCTTGGGAGGAGTTGGCAGCTGCAACATTCTATGTTTGTCTTTCTCTCCCAGTCCAGCGTGGCAGCTGGACTACAGTCGTGATAAATTGCCACTTTAGTTCCCAGCTTCTTTGCGAGAGCCACTGTACTATGAGCGCTTCAGTAGATGAGATGTTTAAAAAATTCACATTCACTCCTAAAGTAAATGTAGTTGAGCATAGTGCCAGACACCAGGCTCCTAAATTTTATAAAAAAATAAAATAAAAATAATTTTTAATTTTTTTTTTGCCTGAAGAGATTAAAATGCTGGATAGATCTAAAGATTTCATAGTTGTTTTTATAGTTTTAAGATGTGTTTATATAGTTTTCGCGTGGTGCGCGACCTACTAAAGCATGCCGCGAGGCGGCTGTGCTACCCTATTTGTAGGGTACCTTAGCGTGGGTCATTGACTGTGTAGCGTTTATTTAATTATTTTGTTATGAATGAAGGACTTGAACTTTGTTCCAGATTTGGCCTTCAAAATCCTCACGTGGCTCGGGTACTCAAACTCAGCGTTCAACCCTATCATCTATTCGATCTTCAATACTGAATTTAGGGAGGCATTCAAGAAAATTCTGACGTCAAAGTACCCGCCGTGCTGTGGGTATCAAAGCGTCCGTGCCAATACTCCTACGAGAAACGATAATTTTGTCACCGATTATGGGACTAAAACTCTTGTGGTAAGTCTATTTTCTTGATCCCTCAAAAACCTATACAGGGTGTAAAGGACAGCTAAGCAAATACTTAAATAGTGGAAATATCCATAGCTACGACCGCCTACAAGTAATTATTTTTTCCCGAAAATTTCAAGTTGAGGAGTTTTCATTATTTACCTACTTTGGCGCTACGCAACGTACCGCGAAACTGCACTCCGCGCGTGGTCCCCCTGCGTCGCGCCGTTGTTAGAATGCGATGTACGCTTGTTTTCGTGTTTTACGCTGTTATCATTGTTTATTATTGTAAAATGGTGTGTATTAGAATAAATAATTCAATTTTAAAGCAGAAAATATTTAAAAACTTGAAAAAAAAAATAGTAAATTTTCCTTAGGAAAATCCCATTGTAAAGTCGTTTAGAATGATGGTCTGAGTTCAGAGTTTCAGTTTTTGCTAACTTGTCCCTTATACCCTTTATACTTACACAAATTTTCACACAAAATGCGTCAGCCAAAACTTTTTAAGGGATAAATTAGAACAATAAATTGAAAACAATATTCATAACCACACACGTGCATTATAAGCTAGGTACTTAGCTTGTATATTTATTCCAATACAATATTTTTTTAAATAACATTTTTAGGTTCGCAATGTAATTATTCTTTCTAAGCAGATATTTAGCTTTTCATTTTATTTCGTATTTAACTCATCACTTTCATTTTTTTCAGTAGCAGCTTTAAGGGAATTCGCAATTAGGTAGTATTCTGTTTATTTTCAGTCTTTCTTAAATATTATTTGCTTTTCATTGGAATCATAACTTATGATTATTATGGGTGACTTATTAATCACTTGTCATATTTTTCTTATGAAATCAGTAATATTTATAGAACATAAATAAGGAAAAAATATTTTTGGATTTTTTTTTAATCCGTTTTTAACGTCTTGGAGAATGTATTTTTAGAAGACGGATCTCACTAATTAGGTAAACTTTTACTAAGTTTCAAGTAAATTGAAAGACATTTTTTTTCCCTACAACATTTTAAATGTATTTTAATGCTTTGGATGATCTTGATTATTTTTCATGTTTAAAACGATGAAAAATAAAAAATGTAAGTCTGTTTTTCTAAGATCTTGATTTACGTAAACAACTAGCGATTAAAAGTCACCTGTAGAATTTAGATATTTTAAAAAGTAAAACATTCCTGCACGAATACTTGTGCTGTGTTTTATATGTGAATAAATAATATATCTATTTAATCACGTTTAAATCAACCCACTAAGCTGAACAACTTTACAACAAAAACTTTATTTTCAAATCCTAAAAGTTGACTGACCAATCAAAGTGACTTTTAAAGAGTCGCCCCATTATCCTATATTTTTTTACCAGCCCATATTATTATACGTCCCTACCGAGGGGCACGGGCCTCCCTTCGAAACACGAAGAAGATTTAGGCCACAGTCCACCACGCTGGCCAAATACGGGTCGGTGGACCGCTCGTCTTTCGAAGATAAATTTTCTTAGACGTGCGGGTTCATCACGATGTTTTCCTTCACCGTAGAGCAAGTGTTAATTAATTAGAAATCCGTAATAAATCCGAAAAAACCTGTACCAGGATTTTAACCCCGCGTAATCGTGTCTACCAACCTGCATTGGGCCAGCGTGGTGAACTATGGCCTAAATCCCCTTTCTATTTATACGTATAAGGACGTATAAGGGCTAGTAAAAACAAATAAAATCGAAACCGGGATAACGATTCTAGCTCATATATTGATTAAATGTATGATAAATATCTCCTTGCCTTCTATGCAAATTATAAAGATATACATTTTGTTTAATTAGGTACGAAGAAGCGGTTCCTTGGGACTCTCAGGGGTCGACCCTACACCACGGTCTTCGGCCGAATCAGTGAGACCACTGCGGGAGTACCACATCTGACAAGAAGAGGGTGGTAGCGACAACGGGCTACTTGACACAAGTGACGTAGTTTAAGGAGATGGTACGGGTATATTTTTGTATTGTGCAACCATGGTTGTTTGGTACTGGTTGAACTGTTTATGGTTGTCTGAACTGAATGGTTAGTTGGTAGTATGGTTGCTCGGTATTTTGATTACCTAAAGGAAAATAACGTGTCTATGCTACAATCTTGCATTCCACTAGTGATAAAAATCATATTTTACTCGTAGGGACATTCGAAATGATTCTTGTATAGAATTAAATAGAAGGACATGGTAACTTCGTCACAAAAAACAGGTTTTTGCATAACTAGTATTTTTTACGCATTCCTTTTTCGTTTTAAAATTCTATACTCTAGAAAACTTTTTATGCAAAGGTGTGAAATTTGTAAGCCCTAAAACATTGTACTTTTAATATTAATAAAACAAAATACATAAAAAAATGAAGTATTCAAAACGAAATTCTCGCTACAATCACTTAAATTCAAAATTACCCAAAGGCAACGACGGTATTGTATTACTTGCAGCATGAACCCGTTGTATACCGAGCAAATAACAAAATTAAGTTAAGAATATAAGCGATATAGGAGAACAAACTTAGTCTATTCAAACGTGAATATAAACTTATTCAAAACTGCGAAACAAGTTTTGGTCTGGCTCAAAGAACAAGTTGATAATATTGTAGGTCCTACGTAGGGTTGACATCTTTTATTACATGAATAAATATTGTCCTTATACAATAGGCAAAACAATCGGTATTTGTCAAAAAATCGTTCCACAAATGACGGAGAAATTGGTGAATATGCTTACAAAAAAGATAGTCGAGGATAAAACTTTTCTTTTCTTAAAGACGGTTAAAAATAAACAGTATTTCATTTCTTCGACGTTTTAAATATTTTTTTGTGGCTGTACACCCAACGCATACAGCACACTATTTACGTTTACTTTATTTTCTATGGATACCAGTAATTCTAAAAACAATATTTTTCTATGCTTTATTTTTGTTCAATAATAACTATAGAGTAGTCGAAAACAGCTTTTAATAGTATAGTTAGGAACCCTAGTCCTACATGCATGAGTCGCGAATAAAGTTTACATAACGTTAGAGTTGTGAAATATTACTATATGCGGACTTAGTCAAACAAAAATGAAATATTTTAGTATTTTCAGATTACATTGAGTTATGATTACATTGACGGCCGGTTGGTCAAGTGGTAGTGACACGCTGCCTCTTGATCGACGGGTCCTGGGTTCGATTCCCAGTCGGGGCAAATATTTGTGTAAAAAGCAAATGTTTGTTCTCGGGTCATGGGTGTTTGTGTCTGTCTTTGTGTGTTCCAAGGGAAAACCTTAATGTGGGCCTTTGAGTGTGAAGCGTTTATTTATTTATTTGTTTATTTTATGATAACAGGTTAATTGAAAAATAAAGTTAAAATTTTGCAAAAATTAAAAAAAAATATGAAACAATGCAAAGAAATATAACTTTAGGAATTTTAAGTTTTGAAATTTTAACAAGTACGAGTATAGCTTATAATATCGTTAAATGACATGTCAATAATTAAAAAAAAATAAAGTTTAAAAACAGATATACAGACAATACACAAATACACACGACAAACTTATAACACCTCTCTTTTTTGTCGGGGGTTAAAATAAAAATATACATCTATAAACAAGCGACTAAACGTGTTGGTTCGATAAAGATTTTTGAATTTCACACCAGTCATAAAAACTAACAATAATCCAGTTGCAAAAACGTCATTTAAAGTTAATGCTGTCACTTTCCGTCTCATTGGCATAAACAAGGACGGCATTACATTTAAAGGAGCTTTAACTTTAATAAAGTTTGTGCAACTGAGTTCCGCTCAGTTACACATATTTGTTATGAATATTATGCAAGTTTTTATGTATAAATGTTAAATTGTGTGTAGAAATGTTTTATTAATTAAATCATGAAGATTAGTGTATATGGGGTGACTTCATGTCAGGGGTGGAGCTCGCCATGAATCTGAACAACTTTCACTAAAGAAACTTTATAAAATTTCAAAAAAATATTTTTGACTTCCCTTCTTCTTCGTGTCAATGGCCACAAATAAATGGATTACGTTCGTAAATATATATTGTAGGTATAGATAAATATCATAGTATATTATAATTATATTTTATTGGTCCAGAAACCAACCAAAGAAAGGGCAGCGTCTGTTACCTTCATTGAACCCTCCCTAGTGCAGTTGGTAGGGCACAGAGGACAGGACAATAGATGGGCAATGTCCTGCGATGACTTCCCACATAATGGCATTTCAGCTGATCGCACAAGTTGTATAACTTGTATACAGGGCTTTAGGTAAATCTCTTGCAACCTCTCGGGTGGTTACTCAGTCCATGAAACTGAACAACTTCCCCAAGGAACATACGACAGAAAAGTTTGGGTTCCCATACAAACTTCATCAGCATATAGCGCACTTTGTATGGGAGATAAAAAATTTTTGAAGTGAAAACTTCTTTAGCGGCGTTGAGCACTTTTGTGGGATGGGTAAAAACTGTGAAACTCGCGCCAGGTCACGTGTGCTGATCGAGAAACCGTAAGATTCTGTGACAGATGTCAATGATTATTCGCACATAGCGCGGGAATACCGATAGACTATTTTACTGCATTGAAAGTAGTCAGTTTGGTCGAGTGGAAAAGTTGCCAGATTGAAAGCAACAGGTCGAGGGTTCGAAACCACGAAGTGAACTCAAGAAAGTCTTTTTGTATTTTTGGCCTATTGAAGTTATCAGATTGTAGGCGAGGCGTCGAAGGATCGAATCCTGAGAGAATAACGGACTCTTTTTGTGTATTTTGTTTTATTTCCATATTAACGCACAACGTTATTGTTCAAGTTTTCACTTCTGCCGGCACCCCCGGAGTGCAACCCGTTGTTTTTTTTTTTCATATTTTGAACTATGTTCCTTGGGGAAGTTGTTCAGTTTCATGGACTGATTTAGCACCAGAGAAGTTGAAAGAGATTTACCTAAAGCCCTGTATGTATGTATAATGTGAGAGGCGATTTTTTTTTTCATATTTTGACCTATGTTCCTTAGGGAAAGTTGTTCAGTTTGGTGGACTGATTCACATCCAAGTTCGCGAACTAATTTACAGTCACCAAATATACAGACAGAAATTCATTTACCTTTAATCAGATCATCAAAATTTTAGATTAAGAAAATATAAAATCATAGATTGCTTGTACGTCCGTGTCTATCAATACTTACATAGATGGATCCGCCGACTTCCAATATCCGGTAATTGATGGGATCCTGTCTCGGACATCCCAATATTTTTTGGCCTTTGAAAATTTCTATTTAAGTAAACAAATACACTTTCACACCTATACAGGGTTATTGGTAATATACACATCAACACGGTCTAGAGATATGGCACGATTTTTCATACAAAAGAGGTTTGTCTGAGAAGCTGTAAAAGCATACTCGAGATATATGGAGGGCTATAATTTTCACACGTTTTCACAAATTTCAAGTAAAACAAAAATAAGCTACAAAAGCATCCTCGAGATATATGGAGCGTTACAATTTTCAGACGAGCGAGTGCTAAACCTGAATTTTTAATTCTAGTCAATAATTTTTGTTTTACTTGAAATTTGTGAAAATGTGTGAAAATTATAGCCCTCCATATATCTCGAGTATGCTTTTACAGCTTCTCAGACAAACCTCTTTTGTATGAAAAATCGTGCCATATCCCTAGACCGTGTTGCTGTGTATATGTCAAGATCACTTCAAGGGGTGATAGTAGAGTCATAAGTTATTAAATCACCCTCGGTTATATGAAAAAAAATGTACTAATTTCGAAAAAAAAAGAAAACTATTTTTTTAGAAAAGTGGGTTCTTACATTGTTTCCGTTAAATAATAACAAAGTTAAGGATGTACTTTTATACTGGCTCGGATAAAAACTACCATTAAATACGTTAGTTTCTTATAAAATATCAAGGGGTATAACCCACTTTTCTTAGAAAACAAAGAATATTTTTTTCGAAATTGGTACTTTTCCTCATCTACCCTAGAATGATTTGGTAGCTAATGATCTCTACTATCACGACCTGACGTATAACCCTGTGTATCTCTGCTGGGATAGGCTAGGTATCATGTGATTCTTAAACGACTTGACACCACGTTTTTCATATTCTGAAGGCTATTAAATGAAACATGACTAAAATTGTGATAGATTTTCAGCCTTTCGCCTACAAAGGCTGAAAATCTTCTTTTTACTTCTTCAGAATGCCGGAGAAGAAAAGGCAGCTGGGACAATCCAAGATTTTCTTCCATTCCTTGTCCAGTTAAGAATAATTTAAATATTATCAACTTTCATTCATGACCCTTTATAAAAATCCCACTTAATTCGCATTTAAAACTCCTGTGATACTTTTGTACATTATTTAGTCTTTAACATGTTATGTAAATAAAATAACTAACTATATTAAATACTGTATTTAGTACACAAGTTACATGAAGTTGAATTTAACAATATTTCTAGTCATATTTCAAGTTAACGATACCAAATTGTATTGTACATTTTAAGTAACGTTTAAGAATTATTTATAATATAAAATTATATAGACATGTTAAATATAAAAATACTCATCTATAAAATAATAAATGTCAATTGAGTTAACAATTATTTATAAATAGCATTTTTTCACAAAAAATATATCCTTATATGTTTTATCAAGTCTTAGAAACATAATTTAGAAATATACTTGCACTTATGCTATTATTATAAAAAGTACCTACCTTTTGCACGCCGTAGAAAAATAAGAATTGTGGTTTTTTCTAACCTTTTCTAAGCTTTATTGTTTTAATGAGAAGATTATTAACAAACACTGAAAATCTGCAACAAAATTTGAGTCGATAGAATTCACGGCACACCGGTCAAATTAAAACTATAACGCTCGATTCCCGCTAGATTCGAGACACTCGATTTTCGCAACCCACCATTTACAAAAATATAATCTTAATACCTATACGTGGCTTTAGGTATCTCTCTTTCAACCTCTCGGGTGGTTAATAAGTCCATGAAACTAAACAACTTCCCCAAGGAACATAGGTCAAAGTACGAAAAAAAATTGTTTGATCTCCCATACAATATGCGCTACATGCTGATGAAGTTTGTATGGGAACTCAATTTTTTTTTCGTTATTTGACCTTTGTTCCTTGGGGAAGTTGTTCAGTTTCATGGACTGATTAACCACCGGAGAGGTTGAAAGAGATACCTAAAGTCCTGTATAAAACAAAATCGTGTTTGTTCTAAAATGATTTTCATGGTTTTTGATTTGTTGTATTTGTCTCCGTCTCGGATGGCAAAATAACTTTTAAAAACATTGGAAAATTGACGAAAAAATTCCAACGGGAATGAAGTCCCGAGCGAAAAGTTAGTATGCTCTAAAACACATCGTATGAGTAAAAAATAACTGTTATATTATTCTTCTTTTCGTGTAGGTAGAGTCAAGTGTGTGGCGAACCGTTATGTTCATTTTCCATGAAAAGTTTATGGTTACTTCTTCTTCTTCAATTTAAGAGCTGTGCTCTTGTCGGTGGAGTATGTTTATGGTTACATATTATGTAAAAATAAAAACAATGAAGTTAAACATGTAATTTTAAAATTACGCCGAGAATAAAATCTGATATAGATACGGTCCCTCATTAAACGTACATTGTATAAAAATGAGTTATATTTATTTTATATTTTTACATAAAAGTGAAAATCCGCTCAGGATAAAGTAAACAACAAAACCTGTCTGTTTAATTCAATATCATATTCCAGTTAAATAAGGCTCATTATAAATTTTCAAGTATTTGTATATGCCTCATTAAAGCGATAAAGTTTGTTCGATATTTTCCCTCTATTAAGTAGGGTTGTCAACCTTTCTTTAAAAAAAACCACTGAAATTTCTAAAAGATACATCTAGTAAGTAAAACTGTAATTCAAAATCTTACTGACTTTTCAAAGCTTAAAATAGGCTTTTCTAATGGTATTGATAAGCTAAAATTAGTATGAACTCTCTTGCAACTAAGGCGTTCACTCATAAAGTGTGATATAATAACCCAAAGAACAATGTACTACTCTATTAAACATCTCTGAGTACGAAATTTATTTACATGCAACTAACTTTCCACCCGGGACTTTGTTCCCGTTGGAATTCGGAAAAATTATGTATCATATTCAACCGTCAATAAGAAAAATTTTAAAATCAGTTTAGTTGTTCCAGAGATCAATTCCTACAAACAAACTCACAGTCTTACAAACTTTACCTGTTTAAAATATAGCCAAGAAAACATTAAACCAACATTTTAAAAGCATTGTTTAGATTTTTTACGAGTACTGGTAGGATCATATTTTTTATTTATGTTACAAGATCATTTTATCACGAGCTAGGTATTTAATTGGTAAATAATGTCATTCAGCTGACAAAATATCTATAGTATCTTATCGAAGATTCCACCTATGCGATTTTACTTTTTCTTACAATATGAAAACATTTTTCAAAAAAATAAAACTACGGTTGACAACCCTACCCTTTTAACCAACGAGTTGGCACGTGTGTTATATTGAAAATATACTTTAAAAATAATGGGGAAAAGCGCTAATGAACGTTATTAGTTATTAGTCATAATATTGTAATATAAATTATGTATGCTTACTATTTAGGATTAAATGTAATAATTATATGGATAGTTAAACTTTCATGATGTGTATAGTATATGAAAATTAGGTAATATTCGCAGTTATTGACTAGGTATTTATTGTTTCGTTTGCTTTATGTTTGTTGTTTGCTTTTTTTTAACTCGTGTGTTATGTAAATGTTTATAATAGAGTTTGTGCACTAAGAATGCAATAAAAATATTTTATTAACATAAGTTTGTAAACCGGGAATCTATAAAACGTAGAAAATTAGTTTATGCGAAATTAAAGACTTTGATCAATATGCAGATACAATTCTTAATTAAAATTATCCACATGTATATAAATTATCCATATGTTTTTTTTTTATCATTACATTCACGACGAATATAAAAGAATCAAAAAGTAACTGTTTTGGTTTCGCTGCAATGATCTCAATTAGAAATGTCAAAAAACAGAATTATACCTTAAATGGAAATATTTATAATATATTTTTATAATACATGTATGTAATAATTCCTAAATATTTTAACAATTTCAGTACAACCTCTTGTTCAGTGATAACCATATTTTCTTTTCAGGTTTTTGAGTTATTTAAAAATCATTGTTTATTTATAGCCATGTGAAGTTTTCATTGATAGGTATTTGCTTTTTTCATCCTTTTTTCACGAAAAAACAAAAGAACACATCTTTTAAGGAATGTATACATATATGTATTTATGTATAGTGATGTATCCTCTAGATCTAGACGTTTTACCAGATTAAGTAGTGCTAGTAAATTCACAATATTAGTAGTTTTAAAAAAGCAATAATATCAAAAATTGTAGATATAAATTAAAATAGAATTCATATTTCATAATAATTCGTAGATGAGTAATACAGGTATTAGAGTTTCAAAGTTAAATATACTCTATGTTCCGATAGTTCTCTTTCAACTAGACATATCACTTGAAATAAATAGTTAGTACACATAACAAATATATGTATGTACCCGCTAGAGACATTTTCATTTTTTTATTTACCTGTTTATTAGTACGTAAATAACATTCCAATAAACAAGAAAAATATACCTTATTTATTATTTCAGGATTAGAATTCAATGCATCATTCAACATTAGTCATACTACAATACAAACATATATATATTTACATACGAACAATATGACTTTTTTTATAAAAATATGTACTCGTATATCCATTTTTTCATTCTTCTGTATAACTATTTGAGTTTCTTACTCTCTGTAAATCATTTAATTTAAGCTGTAAATGTTTCTATGTTATATCTACTTTTAAGTCTATTTTATAATAGTAAGTATATACATAGTTCAATGTTTGAATGTTTGTTGAAAATATTTTATTGATGTATATAATATTTTATCAAAATATATATTAATATTAAACGGCTTGGTTGGTAACCTCTTCGAAAAATGTAATACTTTAGTCATTGTGGTATTAATTAAGAATTTCTAGTCAAAATAAAATATATGAGAACTAATTCGGGTGTTTTGATTTCTATAGCCAATTTTAATTCCATATACTGTCTTTCCCAGTAGTGGGATACCACTGGCAGATATGAATATACCTTTCCCCAAATAACAAAAAACGTGGATTTACGAGTATTGTGTGAGGGCATTGGGTGGAAAAAAGGCGTCGAAACGTGTTCATATCTTTACAATCCCCCTATTAAAGCCTACACGCTAGAAGCCAAATCCGTTTTCATGTAATTTTCACCCCAGCTACCTCCTAAAAGGGCAATTAAAAATGTTTTAATACCAACGTGAATTGTGTGTCCGTTGAAATAAAAATATGAAATATGATATCCATTTAGACATAGGTCTTTATTTTAATAACAGTTTATAGTTACAGTAGCAACATTAACACTCATTTTCAAAATGTATAGGATATAAGGGACAATTCAGCAGAAACTGAAACTCTGAATGCAAGCAAACCCTCATCCTAAAATTATATGTAGTCGAATTTTCATCAAATTTCTTAACTACTTAGTATATCTTTTTACTTTTTCTGCTGTACATTATAAGTTTTTGGTTAAGTTTTTAGGACCTCACAGATGATTCATTTTAGTATACACAGTATACACTCGGCAGTGCTTCTTGCCGCCATAGTTCTCCGTAAAAAAAACGTTTAATTTAAGGAGAATGGAGAAGCTTGTACAGAAGAAACGCATTGAAGTCATAGCTGCATGGACATAGATTCCTTTGCCTTTCCTGAAAGATATACATATCACAAAAAATCATAATAATATAGAACAGTCTTCAGACAGATAGAGTTGCAATATACAGATGACATCTCTATACAAATGACATTTCAATACAATATGTCAGTGACACATTAAAATATCGGTCGTATTTCAATCGAAGACTTACAGAATAGATGCGCAGATATACAAGCACATTCCAGCTATATAATTTTTGCTCTAAGCATTATAATCCGGTCTCTCGATCTACGGAACAGTTATAATGACCTCAAAGTAACAAAGTTATCCCGCTCATGTATGCTAGCTCCGCTTCTAGTTCTTGCTTAACCTATATTGTATTTACTTCACAAAACTTTAATCCAGGAAGCTGGAATCTTTGTAATAAAACGGTTTCATTTATAACTGATTCAGAGCAGGGCCTTGCATGACATGTCAGAGAGCGTTCATAACCGTATGCTTTTTATTTTTCATGTCCCCATTCCAGTAACGGATCTAGGAGGAGGGGCAAAACGGAGCTAAAGAACTCAAGCCCCCTGGGACTTTCGAGGCCATCTCTAACATTTATGTCTAATTTAATTTGATTTGGTTCCATTGAGTATGACTGGCTTGTCAAATCAGATACTTGTATTCTAACTGGTTAAGACGTCATACATCAGTATTTCATAGAAGAAATTCATATTGCGTTTAATTAAATACAAGGTATTTAAAGGTTATCTTCATATCTGGGCCTCGATTCTGTAACTCCAGTTGGATGTCGATAGGGTTTCAGTTGAGTTTCGATAGGGTTAAAGTTGTGTCTCAGAAGTGTGTCAGTGGAGTGTAAGCTGAATGAACACCTTAATGACTTCCAAATGGAAAACTTATCGTTCAAAATCCATTGTCTATGTCCACCGATCGTTTCTCAATGATTTCTCAATGAAACACTGACTTGGTATAAGTTGTATGATAGGTCATTGCCATATAAGTATTATTGCATTTCATAAACATAGAAATAAGTTGAAGTCATGTTAATGCACCACTGACATAAAGATGTCTATGACATGCACAGTTATTTTTTCTATGTCTATGACTACTTTACAACAAGTCTTTCGAAACTTCACTGACTTCTATACATGTATATACTTTGTATAGAAATACAGGTCATTGAGGACTTTTGGTTTAGAAAGTGGTATTCAACTTATTTCTATGACTATGATGTACCCAGTATAAAACTCTGAAATGTTAATGGATACGAGAAAAGAGGACATTTTAAAATCTCTAAGGAACACCATTGATGAAAAATTGCTTGCTTGCTTGGTCTTTAGATCAATTCTTGTTTTTGTATATTAAATGAAATTAAACTTAGGTTAGGTTCTCACGGGCTGAAAAGAAGCACGATTGGTGTTCTTGAGGAAATAGGGCAGGTCTGCAGATTCTCTTTCTGCATACCGACCCATTTGCCTGCTGGACGAGGCCGGAAAACTATTCGAAAGAATTATTTCCTCTGGTTCAGCACGCACTTGTGGAGCGTCGGCCCCGACCTGTCGAATGACCAGTTCGGTTTCCGACAGTCGCGCTCGACGTTGACGCGATTGCGGCAAGTCTTCATATCAACAACGCCTTTAACTCGTTACCCTGGAGGACGATAAGGGAGGTACTGGTTTACCATCAGGTACCTTCCTATCTGTAGCGCCTGGTTGAAAGTTACTTGCAGGACAAGTGCATAAAGTTTAATGGTCGAGATGGAGTTCTTCATCAGAGGAAGATGACGTGTGGGGTACCGTAGCATAAACGTGCTACTGTGGAACTTCGAATATTTTAAAATTACATGATTTATTTCTTCAGTTATCGTATTTTCCGCGGACTACAATGCCTATTAGCAAATTACCACGAACCAAAACGTCACTAATTATTTTGATGCCGTTTTGGTTTGTAAGTAATTTTAGTTTTTGTAAAAAAAAAATTAACTACTACTAATAATTTTCGAAAAAGAGTATATTTTTTCAAAGAACAAACATTAAATAAAAACTAGTCAAGTGCAAGTCGGACTCGCGCACGAAGGGTTCCCTACTATTACTTATAAAACCGGCCAAGTGCGAGTCGGACTCTATAAACACCATTATCTCTGTAAAAGCGGCAAAAAAAAACACTTTTGTTGTATGGGAGCCCCCTTATATATTGAATTTATTCTAGTTTTCAGTAATTTGTTGTTATAGCAGCAACCGAAATACATCATCTGTAAAAACTTCAACAGTCTAACTATCACGGTTCATGAGATACAGCCTCAGACAGACTTTCTATAAAATGAGCAAAAAAATCACGTTTTTTGTATGGGAGCCCCCTTAAATATTTATTTTATTCTGGTTTTTAGTATTAAATACTAAAAACAACAAATTTTGTTGTTATAGGGCCAATGAAAAAACATCATCTGCGAAAATTTCAACTGACTAACTATCACGGTTCATGAGATACAGCCTGGTGACAGACGAACGGATGAACGGACGGACGGACAGCGGAGGCTTAGTAATAGGGTCCCGTTTTTTCCCTTTGGGTACGGAACCCTAAAAAACTTAGTCGTATTGAGAACCTCCTCCTTTTTTTAAAGTCGGTTGAAAAGTGGTACTTATGGGATGGTAAAAGCCGAAACATCTCTGACTCTATTTTGGAATTTTATGTTTTAGAAAATTTTATTTCCTAGAGTTTCTACAGAAGTATGTCTATGTCTAAGTAAGAACGAAGTTACAAGTACTTGCTGAACAGTAAGATTGCATTAAGGTTGTATAATGTTACCATAATGTTACTAGCAATTGACGGCCGGTTTGGTCGAGTGGTAGTGGCACTGCCTCTTGATCGACGGGTCCTGGGTTCGAATCCCAGTTGGGGCAAATATTTGTGTTAAAAGCAGATGTTTATTGTCGGGTCGTGGGTGTTTGTGTCTGTCTTTATAAGGGGTTCCGAGGGACCCACGACACAAGAGAAAACCTTAATGTGGGCCTTTGAGTGTATGGCGTTTTATTTATTTATAATTTATGAAACCAAGATTATGAAATCAGGTACTGTCTAGAATCCCCAGGGATTGTTTGTATAAAAGCTCTGGAATAGTCAAATAGAGTATGGAATGAGATTATATAGTATACACTACACATACACAGTGTTTTAGGTATCGTATACAGTCCCGGAACAGCAACCAGCAATGAATGCAGGTTTCCATTGATTGTAAATATAAGGGCAGATAACATTCAGAATACCTAACTACTGGGTGAAAGGAACAGAAAAACCAATAATCCTTATGCTTTGTATGTTTGGAATTTATTTGATTAGGAATCATTATTAAATAACTACTGCAAAACTATGCTCAATCGTACTTTTTGTAGATATTCCGATAATTATTTCATTTTCAAGAAAAAAATCAACTTTTTGAATGGCCTCTCCTTGCCTGATGTGCAGATTCAATTCTTCTCCCTATTTACAAGTTTAAACCCTCGACTCACACCTGGAATAAAAGTTGCGATTTATAAAAGTAATTCATATAAATAATTTGCAGCATGCTGAGCTATTTCCAATATGTAAGTCAGCTGGGTCAGATGGTCACTGGTCAGCTAAGACTCTCGTCGTAGTTAGGTATGAAACAGATAAACGCTAAGTGGTAATCACTTCTTCAAGAATTCAAATATAAGAAATGCGATGCACCTATTTTCTTGCTGTGTTTTCCAAAAAACATAATATTATGTTTTTCTCAAGTGTCACACAGGTTATGAGGGCAAAGAGATAGGCGTGAACCACGAGTAATTCGTGATTTTGTAAAGATAAAGACAAAAAAATTAAAAGAGCAATTTTTGTGATAAAAACTAAAAAGACTGACCTGCAGCAGCTGATACCCGTAATCCGTTCAAAAGTACAATATTTGAAGCCTGTTTCCAAGCTTTTACTTATTTCTGACCTGGTTTTTAAAAGCTTTCGGTACATTTTATGTTAGATATATAACATAACAATAATAAAGAAATTGAAATTCTGACAATTTAAATACTATCCAATTGAAAAACATATAAAAAGAAGCAAGTCTCGCAACATGCTCGCACTGCGTTTCTCTACTTAAAAAGGTTGTAGGATATAATTTTTTAAAGTGAAAACTTCTTTAGCGGCGTTTTGCACTTTCAAGTATGGGTAAAAATGTTAAACTAACGCACACGTGACTGACACGTGACCCTGATCGAAAATTCGTAAGGCGGAGAATAAATATAGGAAATTAAAACTACAAAAGTCAAGATTTCATCCGGTGTCAGCATAGAAAAAAATGAATTAAATATTAATGCACTACGTTAATGTTCAAGTTTTCACTTCTGCCGGCACTCCCGGAGTGCAACTCGTTGTTTTTTTTTATTAAGAATGGGTTCGCTCTTGACTTCAATCTAGCTCAGGGCAAAGATATGGTCGAGGAAGTAGCGAACTCACTCAGAAGAAGCCTATTCACTCGTACTAAAGATATTCGGATTGTATGAGCTCAAAAATATAGACGCCGGCAGAGAATTCCACTCCTTGGCAGTGCGCAATACAAAAGATAATCCCTTAGGAAAACTATAAAATCTTCTAAGTATATATTTCTTAAATTTTTCTGCCGTAACATTAAATTACTTATTTAAATACACTTCTTTTTTTCCAATTAGAAATAAGAATAGCAGCTCAAAATACGAAAATCAGATGAAGTAAGATTTATCATGTTTTGCATTAATATTTATTTTAAGACTCAATGAAATGGCTCAGAGTGTAACAAGGAACTTTTTTTACATAAGTTTTTTTGAGTTATAAAATAAGTTATATTTTCTAAAACAGTTAGCCCCAATACAACACAATACAATTATATAAGTATATCAAAGACTCCATTTATCAGCCGTTTTGATTTATTTCTTCCAGGCAACAAACTGAACCATTACAGATATTTTTAAAAGCTATTCAGTGATACTTTAGGGCAGGTTTAAAAAATGAAGTTCGATACTAGACAGTCGAGTTCAACACGGTGTGTGATAGTTTTTTGACCGGTAGGTACTTACGAACACTTATAACCCATATAAAATTTATTGAAGTGGTTAACGTTACATTCGCACTTCGAAAATGTCCTGAATGGGCTCCGAGAAAAAATGGGGTACTATGCCTTTTTTGTTTGTTTTTGCTCTACTTGGGAAGGACGCACTACCGAGCCCCCAGATGATAATTACATCATGGCAAGTCACTGACAGTGATTACTTCTGAGTGGCATTGACGTTTCGAAAATTTTTACGTATTGTCTCTGAATAACGTGACTCTGGCTGGAAATCGCCACCATTTTCTCAAACTATTGAGAGACGATTGAGATTGCAACGATAATCATTTGGACGGCACTGTGAGACCACTGATCTCATAATGCCGTCAGAGTGTCGATAGGGTTTCAGTGTAATGACAATGACTGATTTTTACAGAATCGCTAGCCTGATATTATTAACCTTTCTTTGGGAGCACGAGCGTCGATCAAGTTAGAAGTCGAAATCAGGACCTCATCATTATCACTGATATGTTTTTGATGTTAGTTTTCTTATTAAATAAGTTTGTAAATTAATTAACTGATAATATAGGAGATTAATAAGCTTCTTCTGGGTTAGGACGATTGCAGGTTGGGGCAGATTCTGTTTAGAGCAGATTTTATCCTTATGCGTGTTTACCTGCCTCGGAGGGCAACTTAAGCCGGCATTCCGGCAGTTGTCAATTAACTAGTTTGACTAAAGTAATGCCAAATTGGAAACCATTTCACGGCTTTAAACTTCTCACACTATGTGTAATCTTCACGATATTTTTACCACTTAGTAGAATGTAATTATTATATTTCTACGCACTAAGGTCCATATTACAGAACGCGACTCAGACTCTGATCTATACTTAAGTAGCAGTCTTTGTCACTCAATAATTAAGTATAAATCAAGACTTGAGTCTCAAAGAGAGAAGGTAGGAGAAGATATTTATGTAGGTATTCATTTTAATAAACCTGACTAACTGGGTAAGCCCCCAATCGAATCTAAATCCTGGATCCATCTCTGGCACATTTTATTCTCTGTTTCCCCGGATTTTTATGATAGCAGAGTATTACGAAGAGGGTGATGGGACCATATTTTGTAGGGCTCAAACTTTGCTACGTATGACAATGTTTGTAATAAAAAAATTGCTAAGTAACACCAAATGGATGAGTTCCATCAGTATTCAGCGTGGGAAATTTTTCTCTTGGATAAATAACACAAGTATTTCTTTTAGGAGTATTTTACTAATATACTTGAGTTTATTACACATAGTTTATTTTAAACGGTTTTACTCACGTTACTAAAAACGCCGCCACATAAGGGGCCATCCATAAATTACGTCACACGAATTTCATGATTTTTTGACCCCCTCCCCCTCCTTGTCACAGCTGGTCACATTTGTAAGACTCCCCCCTCCCTAGCGTGACGTCACATATTTTGCATATTTTCCATTTTTTGTAATTTTCTAATAAAAGCAGTACTAAGTAGAATTGTTTTTTTTTGGGGAACTCAAAACTCATTGTCACAAACAAATTAAAAACGTAAAGAGTGCTTGGGACTGAGGAGGTTAAGTTTGTCGTTAATAGTTAACACGTTTTGACACTCGTAACACATTTTGAAATGTGACGTCACGAAACCCTCCCACCCCCTTGTCACACAATGTCACACTTTATCGACCCCCTCCCCTCCCTTTAACGTGTGACGTAATTTATGGATGGTCCCTAGCCTGCCTCGCTCCTCTATGAAGGTCCTCATATAGGATTGAAACTGTCGGCCCAATGCCGATTTTTAGTAACGTGAGTAAAACCATTTAAAACATAAATTAGTCCATACATCCTTTTTAGAGTTCCGTACCCAAAAGGTAAAAACGGGACCCTATTACTAAGACTCCGCTGTCCGTCCGTCCGTCCGTCTGTCACCAGGCTGTATCTCATGAACCGTGATAGTTAGACAGTTGAAATTTTTTTGATGATGTATTTACGTTGCCGCTGTAATAACAAATACAAAAAAAACCGAATAAAATAAGTATTTTAGGGGGTTCCCATACAAAAAAAGTTTTTTTTTGTATTTTTATTTATACGTAGTATTTTAGCTTATACTTTGTTATTTTAATTTATTTATTCATTTTTAATTTATTTCTAGCCATCACCCGCTTTGCTTTTTTACTTCTTGGAAAATATCCTAACCTAAAGGTTGCCTGGAAGAGATTGATACCTTAGCGATAAGGCCGCCCTTTTGTGCATTCTACTTGCTTGATTATTTATGTTCATTTACTTTTGTTTGTCTCTGATATGCAAAAAAGTATATTTAATTCATTTCATTTCATTACACACGGCAGCACATCAGGCTGCTAGTAGAGTCAGTAGGGTCAAAAGAACGAATATGTATGTATTTAAATCCTTAAATGTGTGTTTGTATGTATTCAATGTAGTTTTGACCTATTTCATTAAAATCACAAATGTGCTATGAAATAAAGATACTTAATTTAAATTTGACCTTTATTATTTGAATTTGGCGCCGGATTCATAGTGCAAATGGGTGACCTGACGTGCTGCTGCCTGTATATGGTGGCACGATTTAACTTAGTACCTCTCGTTTACAAGTCCGAATCGTTAGCCATTGGACCACGATCTGGTAAAAAACATTGCGAGAAAACTTTTTTACATTTCGGACAATTAACTTTCAAATAATAACTATAAAATTAAAAAAAAATGCTTGCTTATAACTTTAAACAGCTAAACCAATTTTGGAAAAATATAGCTAAGAACCATCTCGATTTCGTCAACTTTCAAACAAAAAACCGCATAGAAATCGGTTCATTCGTTTAGGAGTTACGATGCCACGGACAGCCACACATATACAGGGTTACTTTTTTATCAGTATACAAATTTTTCTTACGGTGCCAGTAACGTTGATAGAACGTAAATAAGAAAGAAAAAAAAATTTTGTTTTCTAAAATTTTCAGATTTTGATACCCCTTTTTAACGTCTTAGAGGATGAATTTTGTAAAACGCAGAAAAACGGGTGTCACAAATGTGTTGAAGAGTACTATTACCAAGTTTCAAGTCAATTGGACGAAGTTTTTTTTTTCCATACAAAAAAATTGATTTATTTTCATGCTTCAGACGATCTAGCTTGAAATTTTTTATATGAAAAATACGGGTCTGTTAAATTTTAATAAAGATTACGTACAAAAAATTTGTGTAGGTACTGATTAAAAAATAACCCTGTATACAGACATACAGACACATATCAAACTTATAACAACCTTCTCTATTGTCGGTGGTTAAAATTATTGCGAGAAAACTTTTTTGCATTTCGGTAATTAACTTCCTAATAAATAAATAAAAATGAAAATAAATGCTTTCACAGCGTCAGCCTTACTGATAAAGTCGGATTTCAATTAATTTCGAAGCCGACGGTCAAGGCAGATGATAAATTCATCCATTTTGTGGTAAATTACAGCTGTCACTCTCCGGCTTACTAAGGAATGAAATAGGACAGTGGATCTCAAAGTAACTTCAACCTTTAAAAGTTAACGAAAACCAAAAGATTTTAAAAGTCACACTATCTAGCCACACTGGCCAAGAATACTGTAACACCTGTTCTGGGGGCAAGGAATGAAACACGTAGCTCTTCTAACAGGTGCTGTATTTCTAAATAATTACTGGCACCAGGCGCGGTCCGAAGGGGGGGGGGTCACAGGGGACATGACTCCCCCCCAAAATCTAAGGTCAAATTGAAAAATCTCAAAAATTTGCCAAATAATAAAAGGAAATTTCTAGCTATCCTCTAACCGCGATAAATTTATAGTTTGCTGACATCTAGTGGTGTTTTTATGAACTACGTACGATGGCCAAAATAACTTGGAAATTACATCTAGTTTAGAAACAAGGAACCGAACTACGTAGTTTTGGTAATCCTAGCAAAATCGATATGCGTCGTTATGATAAAGATTGTATAACAATATTCTAATAATATAATTTGTCGGTTTATTGTAAAGATTCAAGATAAAGGCTGTCTACTTAGTTGTGAATTGGGTGAGTGACCCCCTCCAAAATTTCTGGCTGCGACCGCGCCTGACTGGCACTTTTATTACACTTGTTGTTTATTGTAAACGTATACACAGTTATTTATAAATTATATAACGCTTAGGAAAGTGCTATTTGCACGCCTATGAACGCATACAAGAACTTATTCCGGGAGCTCTCTACAATGAATGGCGCAAGACCAGATCTTCAATAATTTCGAATGTTGACGAAATTCGAATTATCTTCTTCGAAATGACCGAATGAGAAAGAAGTTTGGTTACGCCAGATCCTCCATGAAGGTCTGCATACCACAATACCTAATCCTATGTACTATTAAACTTACTTAGTATGAAAGAATGAAATAAAAATTACACTTTGACTTACTCACAAAACACTCCGCAACTAAAGTACAAAGAAAGAACTAAAGTCTGAGGAAAGTGGTTTCAATTTTAATAAAATGTTAGTATGTTCTACAGGTTGAAAAAGAACCTCCCAGCTTTATTAAAAATCCTGAACCAGTATCACTTACATAACACTTTTTTTTTAGTTTTTGTTTTTTTTTATTTTTTTTATCGGTGGGTTTTTTTTCCTAAACGTAGACACTACTCGGGTGCACCCCACGAGCGCTTCCCGTAACCCTGGCGTGCCTGGTGTAGGAGTAATGTCTACGTTTAGGCAAAAAATGAACTATTCCCATTGAAAAAATATTTAAAAAAAAATTATTTTATAAATGTGTTCTTTGAGTGATACTGGTTCAGGATTTTGAATATAACTAGGAGGTTTTTTTCACCCAGTAGATTTCAGTGTCATAATCAAAAGTTACTGTGGGTACCAACATGGTTTCCGAGTTTATTGACGAGCTACGACCGATGTTGTACCATATTAAAAATTAACAACATTTATATTAGTACTCTATTGACATGATTTTATTTTTAATTTATTTTATTTTTATTCAGGTAATCAACAGCTTATATTATACAGGGTGTTAGGCGCATCGCGTGCCAAATCAAATAAGATGATTGGAGGGGTCTTTAGGCACCCCAGAAAAAATAATAAAAAATCCTGGCCCAAAGAATTTTTTTTAACTGACTTTTAATGGTTTTGGATGAAAATTTCCAAAAATCTACATTCAAAATTTTTTTTTTTAAACTTGTTGGGTATAACTAAACTTTTTTAATTAACCTTTAATCTGTGATAGTGTACGCTTCTGTCGAAACCAAAATTACTCGCCAGCAACATCTACTTTTTTTTTTACAGCCCCGCAAAGTTTTTTTTGCGTAAAAAATTAATTTGATCGTCAACTTTCGATCTCAATAAAAAAAAAACCGGCCAAGAGCGTGTCGGGCCACGCGCATTGTAGGGTTCCGTAGCAGCATGGTTCAAATATGCAGCTGGCTTCTTAATTCTACAAGCATATTGTCATAGTTATGTTAAAATCCCCAAATACTATTCTTAGTATCATAAAGAAATATACCTATTAAAAAGTTTGGCCTAAATATAACAGAACGGAAGTGTTTAATGCGCGAGCGAAGCGAGCGCGAATTTTTTTTATATTTTTTAATATATATATATATTTATATTTTTTTGGCGACAATTTTACTGTTAGGAATAATAAAATAATATCAAGCTAAGCAGGTGTATATTTTTAATGTCGTTTTCGTAATTAGCACTCACAAAAACCTATTAAACGACACCTGAAATGTCAATATGTTACAGCTTGGCTTTCGGCTCGCCTGACTTTTAGCTTGGATCCTTGTATGTCAACCATTTTGGATTAGGGTACACTTCGTCGTAAATGCTACCCTCGTGAATTATTCCACATTTTTTTTTGTTATAAAAATTAATGTTTCCTAAACAGATCGCTGAATCGAAAAACGTTTGTAGTAAACCCCTTCTTTCTTTTAAAAAGCTATCCTATGACACCCCATTTTATGATATTGGCGAGAAAAAAAAATTCATCACCCTTTCACATGTATGGGAGAAACCCGAAAAAAAAATCTACAGTTCTGTCGGAGTAATTTATATGTATGATCTTGCCAAATTTCAGCTCTGTGCTACCAAGGGTTTCTTAGGAAACCTGCGGACAGACGGATATGGCGAAACTATAAGGGTTCGTAGATTACTATGGAACCCTAAAAATAAATGTATTATTAAAGAGTTTGTAATTTCGGAAATAATTTTTGTTTTGGTCTAAATACAACCGAATGTAAGTATAAAATTCGCGAGCGAAGCGAGCGCGAATTTTTTTTTGTTTTTTTTACGCCAATATTACTGTTAGAAATAATATCAACCTACTGTTAAAATAATTTTGATGTCATTTTCGTAATTAACACCCCCAAAAAAGTATTTAACGACACCTAAAATGTCAATATGTTACAGTTTGGCTTTCGACCTCCCCTTGCTTTTAGCGTGGAACCTTGTAAACATATTCTTATTAATCCCAAAAACGTTTGGTCGACTATTACTTGCAAACTTGAAGGGCCAACTTATGTGTGATAGTTTTTCTTTTAATGTCGTTGTATATTCTATAGCCGTGAATTTTTTAACATTTTTAGAAACAACCGTTTAGCTGGTAGTGTCCCCCCGGAAACTTGTTTTTAACAAAAAATTTCACTTTAAATTTTTTTTTTTCTCAAAAGGAGTGCTGAATTGAAAAACGTTCTTAGTAAACCCCTTCTATATTTTAAAAATCTATCCTATGACATTCAATTCGATGGTATCGGCGAGAAAAAAAATCCATCGCCCTTTCACGTGTATGGGAAACACCCGCAAAAATGTTTTTTCCAAAATTTTATATTTTAGATCTGTCGGAGCAATCAATATCTATGACCATGCCAAATTTCAGCTCTGTATTACCAAGAATCTTATATCAGTAAATATATTCTTATTAATCCCAACAGTGTTTGGCACTTGGTCAACTATTACTCGCAAACTTGAAGGACCAAGTTATGTGTGATAGTTTTCCTTTTAATTTCGTTATATATTCTACCAACGTGAATTTTTACACATTTTTAGAAACAACCGTTTAGCTGGTAGAGGGGGGGGACACTTGTGTTTGAGAAAAAATTTCACTTTAAAAATTTATATTTCGCAAACAGAGTGCTGAATCGAAAAACGTTCTTAGTAAACCCCTTCTATCTTTTTATATGCTATCTTATGATACCCCATTCAAAAATATGGGCGAGAAAAAAAAAATTCATCGCCCTTTCACGTCTATGGGAGACACCCGAAAAAAATTTTTTTTCTAAGATTTTACTCTACAGTTCTGTCGGCGTGATTCATATGTATAATCATGCCAAGTTTCAGCTCTGAAAAACCAAGGGTTTCTTAGGAAACCCGCGGACAGACGGACAGACGGACAGACGGACAGACGGACAGACGGACAGACGGACATGGCGAAACTATAAGGGTTCGTAGATTACTACGGAACCCTAAAAAACTAAAAGTATTCATGCTCTTCCAATTTTTTGAAAACATCTCTGGACTGTCCCCATTCTAATGGTATGCAATACGTTATGAAATGTAATTAGTAACATCGCTAATTATTATTTTTTCTGTAATAAGTCGCAATTTTCTAATATTCAACAGGTTACATAAAAACTAGTATTTCCGTTAATAACACTCACAGGCAGGTAAAAAATTGAAATTTTGAAGGGTTTACTTGAAATAGTAACCGCCGCCCGTTCTTTGTTTGATACAGGTAAAATTTGCTTTCTCACTCTAACGTAGTGAAATCTATCTTGTATCCCTTTCTCCCGGGGGCTGTTTCTTTGAATAGACCCAGGGGGATTTGTAATACTCATTACTCAGTCGAGACATTACTGCCTCTGCTAACTAACGTGTGTGCTAGTTCACTGTTCTCCACAGTTCTTTCGTTTAGTTGTTTTGTTATTGTTGAGTTTTTGTTATCCTTGAGTTTCGTTGTTTTTTGTTAAGTTTTGTTGTTATTGTTAAACGTTGTTGTTGCAACGCAATGGCGACATTCTCTAATGAAGAATATGCGGACATCATTATGATTTATGGAGAGGCCCGCGGTAACGCTCGTGCTGCGGAACGAATTTACCAGGAACGCTTTCCTGATCGACGATCACCTAGCCGCAGAGTTTTCCAAAACACATACCGACGCTTACGAGAAACTGGCAGTGTCACTCATCGTGAACCAAGGGGACATGTTGTGCGATATAATGCTGATGTAGACGAAAGAATACTGGCACTTTTTGAGGAAGACGACACGAGGAGCATTAGATATGTGGCGGCACAACTTGAAATTTCGACATGGAAAGTGTGGAAAGTTCTTCAACAAAACGAAAAACATCCATTTCACGAGACTCCGGTTCAAGGTACGTAACTTAAACCTTTTTTTTGATGTTGCATTTGTTTAACAGATAATAATGGGTATTATGACGTCACTTTTAGTAATGGGAGTTATGTGCTTCCTACCTGTTTGCTCTAAGTTTGACGGTGACGACCCCTTCCCCAGCACCTACCGCACCCAGGAGTCACCCTTATTGTACCGTAATAAGAGTAATTTTCTAGTCTAGTGCAATTACTTACAGCTCAAGAGGAGTTACAAGTTTTATAGTTTTATTGAAATAAGTTTTTTTTTGTTGTTGCAGGTCTTGAGGATAGCGACTTTCTGAGAAGAGTACGTTTCTGCCGATTTTTACTGCATACAGATGTGGACGTTCCCGATTTTTTAAAAAGAATATTGTGGACGGACGAATCGAAGTTTACAAAGGAAGGGATACTTAATTTACACAACAGGCACCACTGGGCACCAAAAGATAACAACCCACGTGAACAAATCTATGTCAAGGTCCTAAGGGTGAACAGGAAGCTGAATAAAACCAGTCAAACTGTATCACAAAGCCGTTTATTAAAAATCGTAATACTAAAGGTCATGATTTGCGGTGACAACTTTGATACCGCGTTGTAAAAGACTCACTGCGCCATCTAGCGGTTCAATTTGGAACTAAAGATAGAATAAATGCATTTGAGTATACATTTCCGCCCACCAAGGGCAAAGTTGAGATCTTTGACCTTTAAATCCGAAATTAGTCATAACCGCCCACCGTGACATGACATGACATGTAAATTTATTTTTAAGAGACACAATTTATTGCAACTTAAAACTAAAATTAATTCTAATTAAAACAACTATGCTTTAAATTTTATGTAATGACAGTTAAAAAATAAATAAACATGAAATTCTATTTAGTATTAAACACTACCAAAGAAATATGATGCAATAACTAAAACTAAAAATGTGGAATATTGCCAAATTATTTTTCTATTGGCAAAGTACACAATTTTGCTACAGGTCTCTTTATAATGCCGCCTTTTGTTTTTATACTGACAACCCTAACAATTTGGTCTATTCCGGGATGGGTAGCAATAATTCTGCCATAGAGCCAACGGCTTGGAGGCAAACCGTCCTCCTTCACTACAACAATGTCGCCTATTTGAGATTGCCGATTTTTCAAAGACCACTTGTATCTATGCAAAAACTTGGTTAAATATTCTTGCGACCATTTGCGCCAAAAAACTTGTAACATCCTTTGGGTGTGTTGCCAACGCCTCAAGGAATTGACATTGCACGTTTCGTAGTCCCGATCGGGAGCGGTTATTAGGGGCTCCCCTACAAGAAAATGACCAGGAGTGAGCACTGTAAAGTCATCCAAGTTCTCTGAAATTACTGACAACGGTCTCGAATTCAAACATGCCTCAATTTGGGTTAACACTGTGTACATTTCCTCGAATGTCAAGGTTGAGTTGCCAATGATTCTCTTTAAGTGGTACTTTACAGATTTCACTCCCGCCTCCCATAGACCTCCGAAGTTTGGAGAATGGGGTGGAATGAAGTGCCACGTGCAATCGTTGGTTGCTAGAGCTTCTGCCACTTCAGTAAGCATAGCCTTTCGCTCCGATTTAGCAACTCTTGTTAATTCACCCGCTGCACTGATGAAGTTGGTGCCATTGTCGCTCCAAATTTGCGAACAATGGCCACGTCTCGCAGTAAATCGCTTGAATGCTTGCAAAAAGGCTTCTGACGTTAAATCACTCACTACCTCTAAATGTACGGCGCGAGTTGCCATGCACACAAATAAACAGATATATCCTTTATAAGATTTGTGTCCCCTACCCTTAGTGGTCCGAATTTGAATCGGACCGGCATAGTCTACGCCGGCGTTCTTGAAAGGACGAGCGGGTGTGCTTCTTGCTGATGGGAGTTGCCCCATAAGTTGATGTTTTGAACTAGCTGTATTTTTTGCACAAACAACGCATTTCCTGTAGTGAGATTTCACGAGTTGTTTGGCACCTAAAACCCAATACTTTGACTGAAGATAGGTCAACATGAGTTGAGGCCCACCATGTAAAGTTTTCTTGTGTGCATCTGCAACCAATATCTTCGTAAAGTGGGATTGTTTAGGAATCAGAATAGGGTGTTTCTGATTGTTTCCAAGAATCGATTGATTCAGTCTCCCTCCGACTCTTAGGACGCCAGATTCATCTAAGAACGGATTTAGAGACCGTAATTTGTTATTTTTTGGTAATTCTTTGCCCTTCTTAATTATCTCTATATCCTCACTAAAGTAAATCTCTTGAATTTGTTTTATGCGAATAGTTAAAGTCTCTGTTAGTTCGTGTGTCGAAATGTAAGCTGTGTAAACTTTATTTGACGACCTTCTTAGTTTGTCAATAAAACGCCTGCAGTATGCCATAACTCTCGTCATCCGACATAAAGAAGAAAATCTATCCCAAATAGAGTCTTCCAAAGTAATGGTACAAAAAGATTTCACTTGCTCCTCATTAGTGGTGAAAGCAGGTTTCGGGTATGAGATGATATTTTCTTTCAGAAAATTAGGCCCATTAAGCCACAAGGAATTGTTTACTAAATCCGAAGGGCATAGTCCTCTTGAGGCGCCATCGGCAGGATTTTTCTTTGTGGAAACGTGAGCCCAGTGATGCGGATCCAGATTTGTCAAAATATCCGAGACACGATTTGCCACGAATACACCCCACCTCCTTGGATGGCTATTAAGCCATGCAAGTACCACCTGTGAATCAGTCCACGCATGGAGATGGCGCATTTCGATATTCATGACTTTGGCTACTTCAGTTATTAATCGAGTCAGTAATACAGCACCACATAGTTCCAGTCGCGGTATGGAAACCTGTTTCACAGGTGCTACTTTAGATTTTGAGGCAATCAAAACCACATGGATTTGACCGTTGGCATCAACCACGCGAGCATACACCACAGCCGCATATGCTGCCTTAGAGGCATCGCAAAAACCGTGCAATTCAACAAGTGCATCAGTCTTACTAGTGCTGGTCCATCTTGGTACTTTGATTTGAGAGATCATTCTCAGTTCCTCACGGTAAGATAACCATTCCTTCAATAATTGTTCTGGAACTAACTGATCCCAATCTAAGCCTGCCAACCACAATTTTTGAATAAAAATTTTTGCGACGATGAGGCTAGGCCCTATCCATCCAAGAGGATCATAGAACCGTGAAATGTCTGAGATGATTTTTCTTTTAGTGACAGGTTCCTGTAGCGTTGGGAGGTTTAATTTGTAGGTGAAGGTGTCGTCTCTACGATTCCAGGTAAGTCCCATTACTTTCATTGTTTCGTCTGTTTTAATGTTTAATTCTTCTCTTGTGTTCTTATTTATTTCTTTTCCTTTCATCCTATCTACTAGCTCATCATTATTACTAGTCCATTTTTGCAATTGAAATCCTGCATTTCTCAACAGTTCAGTAGTTTCTTTAAATATTTTTATTCCTTGCTCTACATTTTCGCATCCTGTCAAATAGTCATCTACGTAAAAATCGTTAAGCACTCTTTCCTTTGCCCATGGGTAATTATCACCTTCATCGTACGCTATTTGCTGTAGTGCTTTAACAGCCAAATACGGGGCAGATGAGGTCCCGAATGTCACGCGTGTAAGTTTCAGGTGCATTATTTCTGAACTCTCATTGTCCCTCCATAAAATACGTTGATAATCTGCATCATCCTCGTCTACTTTAATTTGACGGTACATTTTTACAATATCCGCCACTAAGCACACAGGTGAGGTTCTCCAGCGCATAATGATGTGTCTCAGATCAGATTGTAGGGTTGGACCGACAAGTAATTGATCATTAAGCGATTTATTATTTTTTCCTTTACACGAAGCGTCAAAAACTACCCTTACCTTCGTGGTGTCTTTATCTTCTCTAATGACAGCATGGTGTGGTAAGTATATTGCTCTCTTACTAGAAATTTCTCCCTTAGGTATCATGGACATGTGATCTAGTTCTAAATATTCGTTTATTACCTCTTTGTACCGTAGTTTCAAATTTTCATCCTTCTGCAGCCGACGTTCTAGTGACTTGAAACGCCTTAAAGCAATGGCAAAAGAATTTTCTACCACAGGACTGTCTGTAGTGAATGGTAAACGTACCACATACCTACCCTGACCATCTCTGCGTGTGGTATTTTCGAATAGTTTTTCGCAGCGTTTCTCCTCTTCAGTGTACAGTTTTTCCTTGGGAAATTGAGTGTCCGACTCTAGTTCCCAGAGTCCTTTAAGAAGCTCATTACCAATACAACAATGCATTACGTTGATACTAGAAGCCTCGTTTGAAGATTTAACCTCACCAGACAGCACCCACCCAAGACTTGTACGCTGTGCTACTGGTGTGCCACGAGGACTTCTTTTCACACCATCTTGAAGTATTTGGCTATATACTTCTGCGCCCAAAAGCAAATCGATCCGACTTGGAGTATGATAACTAGGATCAGCTAAAGCCAGTTCACTTAGTTCCTTCCAATCCAATGTTTCTACCCGCTTCGCTGGAAGTAGAGATGTGATGGATTTCAGGACGTAAGCCTTTATTTTAACCTTTACATTTGGATCGACTATTGATTGCAGTTCCAAGAAAACGACAGCCTTGGAGAGTACCTTTTGGTCCCCGCCCAAACCTGAAATTTGACTGGACGTGGTCACCCTTTTAAGACCTAAATACTGAACCGTGGACTCGGTTACAAATGAAGCTTGAGAGCCCTGATCCAACAGTGCCCTTAAGACATAGGCCGCTCCATTTTTTGACGTAGCCTTTACTAGAGCAGTCGCTAGCAAAACCTGACTATAGATTTTACCTGTCGAAAAACAAGAAACTAGTGTTTCGGGATTTTCATCGTCAGAGTCAATATTTTCTTGAGGTACGGCTATGTGCGCTGCTGTTGACGTAGTGCTGGTGTCGCCACTATTGACAGCTTCACTATTGTTACCCTTAGGATGTAAAAGCGTGTGATGGTGTCTTTTGCAAATGCGGCATTTGCTACCAGATTGGCAAGATTTGGCGGAATGGTTGCTACCCAAACAATTGTAACATAGATTATTATCCTGAATAAACTTGCGTCTTGACTCAACCGACTCTTTCGAAAAACTTTTACAGTGACATAACTTATGTTCCTCCGAACAACACGGACAAATAGCTTGAGTGACGTGTAACGCTTTTAATTTGTTTGCAGCGAGGTTATTATTTTGTGCTTTATGGTTATGAGTTATTTTATTATCCAAAAATTCCATAGCTCTGTAGCGATTAGTTAAAAACTCTTTGAATTGGTCGTAGGTTGGTAACTCGTCAGCTGAAGTATTGTTTGATACATTGAACTCCCACTGACGTCGAGTTTCAACATCCAATTTTAATGTTAAGATGTGAATAACAAGTATGTCCCAGCCCTTAGTATCAACTCCCACATTGTTCAAAGTTAATAAACAATCGTTTGTGGTATCTACTAAGTCCTTCAAACCACTGAAGGATTCGGTTTGCAAATTTTTTTGACTGAGAAATTTTTTCAAAATTAAATGACATACATATTTTTTGTTATTATAACGATCCTCCAATGTTTTCCAACAATGATCGTAATTTTCGTATAGTATAGGTATGTGTCGTAAAAGTTGCTCCGCTTCCCCTGTCAAATAACCCTTTAAGTATTGTAATTTTTGAACATTGTCCAGCTCTTTATTATCGTGGATTAATGACTTAAAAAGATTTCTAAAGGTTGACCATTCCGCGTAATTGCCTGAAAAATTTGGGATATTAATTTTCGGTAGTTTTACCTGAACTGATTTACCCCCCCCAGGGTTTGATTTAGGTTCCCTTTCTTCTTTAATGAATTTCGAAAGAGCAAGTTTTAAGACACATTTATAATCTTCGTACAACTCTTCAGTACTATCGTATTTCTCGCTAACAATATACTTAGACTCCTTAATTTTTTGTGGGTCACAAGTGCGCATAATTTCTTTGTGACCTGCTAAAAACTCGAACCATATTTGATCTAAACTTTCTAATTTCGATTCAACATAAATTTTTGTGATTCTTTCCTTTGGAGATTTTTTGTAGTTTGTATACGCCTTAGCAATACGCTGTGACAAATCATATTGAAAATTAACTAGCTGATCTAAAGTAGACATGGTGGTTCTATATAACAATTCTCAGACACTAATAATCTAAGTGTAATTTACAAAAACTTTGAAAAATTTATAAGTTTTAGTAACAGTTTGCCAGAAATTTTACAAGTGTTTGAGTAATTGCAACTTAGCCGAAAACCGGCATGGATTCCCCGTACCTTCGTTTTTTCTTAAATTATTCTAAGTCCTTAACTATCATGCATAAATTATTCTAAGTTTCGAAGAATTAAGCTAAGTTAAAATGTCTCTTTAAGTAAGGTTCAAATTATTGCAATAAAAGTGATGATTATTGAAGTTCACTAAGTTAAATTGTTTGTTGAAATAAGGTTTATAATAGCACAGCAATTAATTTACTCCTCGTAGAATATTGTCGATAGAGTTCAAATTTCACTGTTAGTTGAAAATTGTAAAGTACTCACAGTTGTCACATATCACTTCACTGTTATGACGTCACACACCTGCTCGCGTAGTGCTCCTTATGACGTCACAAGCCCGATGACACCATGGATAGTGACGTGTGAATTATTTGTGACGATTTTCTTCCTCCCTTGTATCCTGTCACGTGACCGCGACCCGCTCTCGGCACCGCCTCCACCGTCCTGACAGCACTGACAGTACTGTCTGAAGAGCTGATGTTGCCCACCAGCTGCTCCTGCTAAACTACGTTTGCAACAGCGACCCACTGTCCGTAGTTTGAAGTTCCAAAAAACTACACAATTCACTGTGTGTAACCTGCCGATATCCGGCTCGAAGGACCATGAACAAATCTATGTCAAGGTCCTAAGGGTGAACAGGAAGCTGAATAAAACCAGTCAAACTGTATCACAAAGCCGTTTATTAAAAATCGTAATACTAAAGGTCATGATTTGCGGTGACAACTTTGATACCGCGTTGTAAAAGACTCACTGCGCCATCTAGCGGTTCAATTTGGAACTAAAGATAGAATAAATGCATTTGAGTATACACCACGTTCCAAGAGACAAAACTCGTTTCAAAGGCGATTCAGTGTTAACGTTTGGGCAGGAGTAATTGGTAACCAAGTAATTGGACCACATTACCTGCCCGATCACCTCAATGGCGAAAACTATTTACATTTCCTGCAAAATGATCTGCCAGAGTTATTGGCCGAGGTGCCCATATTTAATGAAGATTCGCAAATAATATTCCAAAACGACGGCTGTCCCGCACATTGGCGTTTAACAGTGAGGGAATATCTCGATAATGTGTTCCCCAATTCGTGGATTGGGCGCAATGGGCCTATTGAATGGCCGCCACGTTCGCCAGACCTGACACCGTTAGACTTTTATGTCTGGGGACGTGCCAAAGAATTGGTGTACGCAACCGAGGTCACAACAAGGGAGGTTCTAGTCCAACGCATAGAAGAGGCATTTGATGTTATTAAGGGTGAAATACAGCTGTACACAACCACTGTAGAAATAAGAAAAAGGTGTCGGGCCTGCATTCAAAACCAAGGCCAACAATTTGAACAAGACCTGTAAAAATTACTAAATAAATACTTTAAATGTAATTTTCTTTTTTTTTCAAGAAAAACCTTCCATATTTTAATTTTTTACCTGCCTGTGAGTGTTATTAAGGGAAATACTAGTTTTTATGTAACCTGTTGAATATTAGAAAATTGCGACTTATTACAGAAAAAATAATAATTAGCGATGTTACTAATTACATTTCATAACGTATTGCATGCCATTAGAATGGGGACAGTCCAGAGATGTTTTCAAAAAATTGGAAGAGCATGAATACTTTTAGTTTTTTTTTTATTGAGATCGAAATTTGACGATCAAATTATTTTTTTACGCAAAAAAAAACTTTGCGGGGCTGTAAAAAAAAAGTAGATGTTGCTGGCGAGTAATTTTGGTTTCGATAGAAGCGTACACTATCACAGATTAAAGGTTAATTAAAAAAGTTTAGTTATACCCAACAAGTTTAAAAAAAATAAAATTTGAATGTAGATTTTTGGAAATTTTCATCCAAAACCATTAAAAGTCAGTTAAAAAAAATTCTTTGGACCAGGATTTTATATTATTTTTTCCGGGGTACCTAAAGACCCCTTCAATCATCTTATTTGATTTGGCACACGATGCGCCTAACACCCTGTATAAACAGTTGTTTCAATCCCAACAACAGTTCGCACAACGTATTTTTGCAGACTACAATGCCTATTAGCAGATAACCACAAACGAAAATGTCACTCATTTATTTAGATGTTGTTCTGGTTTGTAGTATTTTAAATTTTTGTTGATTTTTTTTAAAAGCGCTGAATCATTTTTAATAAAATTAATATGAGACCACCTCTGGAAATCAAACAATTTTGAAAATCGGTCCATAATTGGCGGAGAAATCGGTGAACGTACATTAAAAAAAAATACATACAGTCGAACATAGAACTTCCTCCTTTTTTAAAGTCGGTAAAAAGGACACCACATCGGTCATAGCTCGCTAACGCAATCTGGAAACCGCGTTGGTATGGTAAATTCTGTACATGAAACTAAAATCTTTAACATTCTAAAATTTCATCAAAATTTACTGAAACCACTTTCTTCATAATTTTTCGGGGTCTTTTTAGTCGGACTTTGTATTGTGTGCAAGAGAAGTTATTCAATATTTAAGTAAAAATGAGGGCGAAGGTTGAGAATTTCTGAACTAAGCGAGGGAAAAATGAAGTGATAAAACGATTTGAAAAAACGACCATTACAAAGTAATCAGAACCGATTACATGGCTCCTTCCTTGCGGATGTAAACTAATCAATCTGTGGATGATTGACCGTTTGGTTTACCTAATAATAAAATGTTAAAGCAGCTGGGTCCTAGTGAATTTTAATTAAGCACGGAATCCATTTTGTGATTTTAAAATAAAACGGCCAAGTGCGAATCGGACTCGCGCACGAAGGGTTCCGTACCATTACCTATAAAACCGGTCAAGTGCGAGTTGGACTCTATAAAGACCATTATCTCTATAAAAACGGAAAAAAACACGTTTGTTGTATAGGAGCCTCCTTGAATATTTAATTTATTCTACTTTTTAGTATTTGTTGTTATAGCAGCAATCTAAATATATCATCTGTGAAAATTTCAACTATACTATCTAACTATCACGGTTCATGAGATACAGCCTCGGACAGACTTATCTATAAAACCGGCCAAGAGCGTGTCGGGCCACGCGCATTGTAGGGTTCCGTAGCAGCATGGTTCAAATATGCAGCTGGCTTCTTAATTCTACAAGCATATTGTCATAGTTATGTTAAAATCCCCAAATACTATTCTTAGTATCATAAAGAAATATACCTATTAAAAAGTTTGGCCTAAATATAACAGAACGGAAGTGTTTAATGCGCGAGCGAAGCGAGCGCGAATTTTTTTTATATTTTTTAATATATATATATATTTATATTTTTTTGGCGACAATTTTACTGTTAGGAATAATAAAATAATATCAAGCTAAGCAGGTGTATATTTTTAATGTCGTTTTCGTAATTAGCACTCACAAAAACCTATTAAACGACACCTGAAATGTCAATATGTTACAGCTTGGCTTTCGGCTCGCCTGACTTTTAGCTTGGATCCTTGTATGTCAACCATTTTGGATTAGGGTACACTTCGTCGTAAATGCTACCCTCGTGAATTATTCCACATTTTTTTTTGTTATAAAAATTAATGTTTCCTAAACAGATCGCTGAATCGAAAAACGTTTGTAGTAAACCCCTTCTTTCTTTTAAAAAGCTATCCTATGACACCCCATTTTATGATATTGGCGAGAAAAAAAAATTCATCACCCTTTCACATGTATGGGAGAAACCCGAAAAAAAAATCTACAGTTCTGTCGGAGTAATTTATATGTATGATCTTGCCAAATTTCAGCTCTGTGCTACCAAGGGTTTCTTAGGAAACCTGCGGACAGACGGATATGGCGAAACTATAAGGGTTCGTAGATTACTATGGAACCCTAAAAATAAATGTATTATTAAAGAGTTTGTAATTTCGGAAATAATTTTTGTTTTGGTCTAAATACAACCGAATGTAAGTATAAAATTCGCGAGCGAAGCGAGCGCGAATTTTTTTTTGTTTTTTTTACGCCAATATTACTGTTAGAAATAATATCAACCTACTGTTAAAATAATTTTGATGTCATTTTCGTAATTAACACCCCCAAAAAAGTATTTAACGACACCTAAAATGTCAATATGTTACAGTTTGGCTTTCGACCTCCCCTTGCTTTTAGCGTGGAACCTTGTAAACATATTCTTATTAATCCCAAAAACGTTTGGTCGACTATTACTTGCAAACTTGAAGGGCCAACTTATGTGTGATAGTTTTTCTTTTAATGTCGTTGTATATTCTATAGCCGTGAATTTTTTAACATTTTTAGAAACAACCGTTTAGCTGGTAGTGTCCCCCCGGAAACTTGTTTTTAACAAAAAATTTCACTTTAAATTTTTTTTTTTCTCAAAAGGAGTGCTGAATTGAAAAACGTTCTTAGTAAACCCCTTCTATATTTTAAAAATCTATCCTATGACATTCAATTCGATGGTATCGGCGAGAAAAAAAATCCATCGCCCTTTCACGTGTATGGGAAACACCCGCAAAAATGTTTTTTCCAAAATTTTATATTTTAGATCTGTCGGAGCAATCAATATCTATGACCATGCCAAATTTCAGCTCTGTATTACCAAGAATCTTATATCAGTAAATATATTCTTATTAATCCCAACAGTGTTTGGCACTTGGTCAACTATTACTCGCAAACTTGAAGGACCAAGTTATGTGTGATAGTTTTCCTTTTAATTTCGTTATATATTCTACCAACGTGAATTTTTACACATTTTTAGAAACAACCGTTTAGCTGGTAGAGGGGGGGGACACTTGTGTTTGAGAAAAAATTTCACTTTAAAAATTTATATTTCGCAAACAGAGTGCTGAATCGAAAAACGTTCTTAGTAAACCCCTTCTATCTTTTTATATGCTATCTTATGATACCCCATTCAAAAATATGGGCGAGAAAAAAAAAATTCATCGCCCTTTCACGTCTATGGGAGACACCCGAAAAAAATTTTTTTTCTAAGATTTTACTCTACAGTTCTGTCGGCGTGATTCATATGTATAATCATGCCAAGTTTCAGCTCTGAAAAACCAAGGGTTTCTTAGGAAACCCGCGGACAGACGGACAGACGGACAGACGGACAGACGGACAGACGGACAGACGGACATGGCGAAACTATAAGGGTTCGTAGATTACTACGGAACCCTAAAAACGAGCAAAAAAAATCACGTTTTTTGTATGGGAGCCCCCTTAAATTTTTATTTTATTCTGGTTTTTAGTATTGGTTGTTATAGGACCAATAGAAATTAATCATCTGTGAAAATTTCAACTAACTATCACGGTTCATGAGATACAGCCTGCTGACAGACGGACAGACGGACGGACGGACGGACAGCGGAGACTTAGTAATAGGGTCCCGTTTTTTCCCTTTGGGTACGGAACTTTAAAAATAGGGGTATTATAAAAATAATAATAAGTTTGACGTGTGTATCTGTAGGTGGCACCGTAAATGGACCAATTTCGATGCGGATTTTTTGTTGTTGTTTGAAAACTGACGCGATCGAGATCGGTGCTTAGCTAGCTATAGCAGAATACCAGTGTTTTGTCCTTTGGACAAAGCTTCTACTGAGCTATAGTTTTTTGTTGCACTCTGATACACACACAAGACTCCAAGGCCCCGATCCTGTAATTTCAGTTGTGTGTCGATGGAATGGTCGCCATTTTATCCGTTCAGCAGGGCAATCGCGCTAAAGAAAGTGGATTGAATCGCAATTGAAACGTAGCTGGGGGGCTACCACCGAAGCGAAGCTGATGCTGGGCAAACGAATGAACATTGTCGATTGCTTCTTTATAAGGAGACCTTGATTAACGACATGAACCAAACACAGCAATGTAAATCATTCCATTCGTTCAATCAGCATCAGCTTCGCTTAGGTGGTAGCCCCCGTGGTAGCTGCATTTCAATTGCGATTCAATCCACTTTTTTTAGCGCGATTGCCCTGCAGGTGGTGAATTGAGAACTATCCAAATTTCATACATCTAATGACGGCTGCTTTGATTAGTGGCGTCACCGCCAACTGAATTTTCAGTTGCTAGGTAGTTTAAAACTTTACGTTCAGTCGGTGGTGGAGCTGCTGGTTGGTGTGGTTGTCAGCAAGTATATGAAAATTAAATAGTTCTCAGTTTCACCACCTGAACAGATAAAATAGCCCCCGTTCCATCGACACACAACTGAAGGTACAGAGAATCGTGGCCCAGAATAACTTTGTGTTTAATATATATATGTGTTTGTACTTGTGTTTGTTTTGTATGTTGTGTGTATGTTTTAAAGCAACGAATAAAATATTTTTTCTGTCTTGTCTTTGTCTACAGGGCTTTAGGTATCTCTCTTTCAACCTCTTGGGTGGTTAATCAGTCCATGAAACTGAACAACTTCCCCAAGGAACATAGGTCAAAATACGAAAAAAAATGTTGGTCTCCCATACCTACAAAATACAAAATACCTACTCCGTCCTCATTCATAATAAGTTCTCTACCCCAACAACCAACAAACAGACCTTATGAACACCTACCATCACGCACACACGCACACTTATACACACACACACACACACACACACACACTAACACACACAACATACAATACACTCACATATACTCCAACATGTGCAGCTGCGATTTCATAGCCCATCTTTGAATCAATACCTGTAGCCTCAAGCCCTGAAATGTCTGTACTGTGTCGATATTGTGACTCTAGTTGTGAAGCAGACACTTATAGCACAGGTTTTTCTTTAACCTATTTTAAGTGGCTGCTGTCCCTAATAATGTAGCTCATTGGACAAACTTTGTAAAATATTTTAATGTACTGGCTATTTTTGTTGTATCAAATAAACTTATTATTATTATTATTATTATTATTATTGTAACGCTATATGCTGATGAAGTTTGTATGGGAACTCATAATTTTTTTTTTCGTATTTTGACCTATGTTCTTTGGGGAAGTTGTTCAGTTTCATGGACTGATTAACTACCCGAGAGGTTGAAAGAGAGATACCTAAAGCCCTGTATATTTGAACCAAATTGGTTCAGCCTATTAAGGGTTACCTTACCTATAAGCGATGAATTTCTGGGGTAATCCAATTTTCTTTTTAATCTGTCCATTTGTTTGGTAGCTTCGATTGCCACAGACATACACACAGATATACAGACACACAGATACACACACCAAACTAATAAACTAATAAATTGAGAATCTCCTCCATTTTTGAAGTCGGTTATATCCATAGCGACATGAAGGAAGGACAAACAAACAAACTCACTTTCATATCCTTACTATAAATGCGATTTATGTATGGATGTTTGTTACTCTTTAATAAAATTTGGTATAGAGGTAGCTGACACCCTGGATAGGCTACATAATTTTCCCAAATTCCAACGGGAACGAAGTCCCGGGCGGAAAGCTAATTTACAATATTAGTAAGGCTGTATCGCACATCAGCCCAAGTTGTCCCAATTTCGGAGATATTGCAGAATTCTGTGTGAAATAACTTGTGGAATGCCAGCCATGCCTTAGACTTGGAATTTGGTTTGGCTTGGAAATTACGAAGGGCATTGTTAAGTAATTTCACAATAGATATATCGGCAATAATGTCACAGAAATTTATTTTTACCAAACCAAATATATTTTATCCATCCACAAGCTTTTCATCCAGGATTTCAATCCCGTGGGAATTTGGGAAAATTATGTAGCCTTTGTGTTTAGCCAGATAAATTCTTACCGGATTTTCTTCTACCATACAATTCGATGTTATTTTAAAAAAAATATTCCAATTCCAGTTTAGTCCCATGTGGTTTTGCGAACAATCTTCATCAGACGTCTATCAGGCATAGAACGGATCCGCCAGACTAGTAGGAATGTTTTTTCCTTCAATATTGAACAAAGAAAACCTCCAATGAAAGCGTTTTGAGGCGTCATTATTTCCGCATTGGAAAGAGAGAGCGCAATTTTTTTCTTAAATTGATCTACAATATTATTTTTATTTTTCGAGGAAGACCTGTGCAAAAAATGCATTTTGACATGATAAAGTCTTATAAAGCGATGAACACCGGCTGCACGCACGAAAAAGTGTCACGTTCCGCCTGAGCCTGAGCGTGCAAGCGAGAGCGCGGAACAAGCGATAGAGAGGCATGATCGGCCCAAGCGTTATCATATCACGTAAAACTATCGTCCGTAAACCGACTTCACAGACACCTAATTTTTCTACATTATAATTTTAATTTTAAGAACGACTTGGGCTAGCATCGTCCCAACCACTGCATCGATGGAAAGCCAAGACAAGACAAGGGTAAGGACCCCTTGGTGGGGATGTATATGGGCTCATTCAGAATTAATTAGAAATTAGAAAATAAGAAAATTTGTAATGCGATTAAAAAGAGCACCCTGAGTTTCTTGCCTGTTCTTCTCTGCGGAAGACTGCACCTTTGCGAATAGGCGTAGACTCAGTAGGGTCAATAGAACGAATGCGTATGTATGTATTTAAATCCTTTAATGTATGCTTGTATGTATTTCATGTAATCTTGACTTGTCTTAAGTGGCATCCTGAATGTCCTATAAAATAAAGATTTTTTCTATTCTATTCTATTCATGTAATCTTGACTTGTCTAAAGTGGCACCCTGAATGTCCTATAAAATAAATATTTTTTCTATTTTCTATTTTCATGACTTTAGGTACAAAGAGTTTCGAGCTTTGATCATGAATATCGTCTTTTTATTTTTTAAACTCAGCTAGCTAATCTACATCCAATCTAAACTAATAGAATAAAAATGATATATTTTTTTATTTTGTACGTTCGCGTGTTTTTTTGACATTAGTAGGCTCCAAAACAGCTGGATCGACCAAAACTGCAAACTACTATTTACTGTTTTTTACAGGAACAGGACTTATGCAGGTAAAATCGCACTAAAACGATAAACAGATACCCACTAAAACGATTTAACTGCAAAAATAAAACAACAAACACTTTCCTCTATAAGATTTTCGTCGAAAAGAAAACGCGAATCATTTTCCAGAATCCGTTCTTTGTAGCCCTAATCGTAGTTATAACAAATACACTCTTATGACGTTTGTATAAAGGATTTGAGGGTCTATAAATAGTTATAAACACAATGGCATGTTGAAGGAACCATGGTTTTCGGAAAACATATTATGTGGCTCATCTTTTCATATTTATTTTTTATTTTCTTTTATGCGGCAAATTGTTGACTTTGATAATTTTATTTCAGGAATGAGTATCTAAAATATAAGTGGAAAGCCACTTTATATATAATGCAGAATAATAATAAAACCTTTAGGTAAACAGAATGAACAATCAGCAATGCCCGTTAGTCCTATTTCCACCAATATTAATAAGAGAAAATATTTGTATCATTGTATGTTTGTAACGAATAAACCGAAAAACTACTAAACCGATTGCAAAAATTATTTTATCATTAGAATGCTACATAATCCCTGAGTTACATAGGTTAAAAATTTTCAGAATTCCCACAATTTTCAATAAATAAAGCATCTTTATGAATTGGCAAATATTGACGCTGTTAGTTATCTCCCAAGCTTTTGACAATATTGACACATCTGTGCCACTCTCTGAACTAAACTTACGTGGCGTACAATCTGGAATAATTTGATAACAAATATCTCGGTGATAGCTTTTAAACTTTCGAAGATTACAGGGCTGACGCTTATTTTATTTCAAATTATGAAAAGTCCTAAATCACGGAGCTCCACAGGGGTTCATCCTTGGCACTATGTTCTTTGCCATTTATAAAACCTACATTTTATTTAAAATCAAAACATGTAATCTATAATATTTGTTTTTGTATACACCTAGATGTATAATCAGTAGAAGCAATAAAATATTGAATATTAAAAGGAGATTTTATTTTCGAATTTTAGTTCTCTTCCTCTAAGAATATGTTCTTCTTCTTATCATGTAAGGTATAGTCAAGTGTGTGGCGAACTTGGCTTTCCCAAAAATGCAAATTAAGAAAAAAATTGTTTTTTTTAGTTACAATGAAAGAAGAGTAGTACATTGTTCATCAAGGGAAGAATCGGACTTTCTCCCGAGTGCTACATAGTGCTTTATACTACTCCTGTTCAGAACATTCAAAACTCAAAACGCAACAAACAATTTAAGAAAATTTCAAAAATTTGCCAAAATTTCGCGCTTCTTCTTTTTTTTATGAAGCCAAACGGATTTTAGGTCAGTGGCAAGGAGATTCCATATTTAAATTATATAAAAACTCCTTGGGCAGTGGTGAGTGTGCGCGCCATAGATTAGAAAACACGTGAGAAATGAAAATTCGTACATTTTTTCCTCCCGCTAAAATTTTATCCTCCCGATTTTCATTGATTTTTTCCTCCCGCTTATTTTGGTCGAGGAAAAGACTAACGTTCTCTTCTCATTTTCAGGGAATAATGACTACTGTTCCGATCAGGTGAAGTATAAATAAATTTATTCACCGTAAAACCTCGCGCGATTTATGCACAGGATTTGTATCGCACGCGGCGTAAACAAGCGAAGTAAAACATCATATACATATACAATTAAATACGAGGTAAAAAGATGCTGCATTAGCCAGCACCTGAATTGATCGCTTACAACATGCATGGGATGCTTGTATTTTAAAATTTCTCCAATAAATTCAATCATCTCACAAACAAATCCCAAAATACGTATTATAGCTACGCTACCACACAAAATGGCAGCGCGGGTCTATCTAAGCCTTCCAACGTAATACTCTGCCTAACACGGGCCAGATTGGGATCGATACTCATTCAACAGGCTTGGAACTAATAATCCCTGTATACGTGTGTCGCGACGCGCTATACAGGCTGTGGAAACGAAGTACAGGCTGTGGCAAGCCTTAAAGTGAGCGAGGCGCGGGTAGTAATAGTTATAATTCTATTTAGATCTTGTGTAAAAAGCAGATGTTTGTTCTCAGCTCATAGGTGTTTTTGTCTGTCTTTTTGTGTTCCAAGTCACCCACGACACAAGGAAATACCTTAGTGTGGGCCTTTGACTGTGTAGCGTGTAGCGTATTTATTTAAATAATGCTATTAATTTCAGCATCGCATAGCGTGGCGCGCAAGTTTGTCCCGGCCCGTGCGGGACAAACTTGCGCGCCACGCCACTTCGATGATGGTAAAACTTCATTTTGATTGGGCGAGGGCACCGCGCAAAGGCTTATTCGCCCTCTGGCGTTGTCATTTCGATTTTTTTTTACCTTTCACCGCATTGTTTTCACGTTTATGAGCTGTATGTGCCATGCATCACCAATAACGAGACAAGATTTTATTGTTTGTTTGTTTGCATTGAATAGGCTCCGAAACGACTGGACAGATTTGAAAAATTAGTTCACCATTAAAATGCTACTTTATTCCTGAATAACATAGGCTACATAATATTCCCGAATTCCCACGGGAACAAAGTCCCGGACGGAATGATAGTGTTTTTATAAATTTGCAGTCCTTTTTGGTTTGTTTATTATACCGCTAACTTAACAGCCCCAAATGTTCGGGTAAAGGGGTCATGACCTAGTGGACACTATGGGCTAAAGTGAGATCCCTTGACTATTACACACTTGACAACACTTTCCTACTTACATTTCATTAATTCCACGGTCGTGTCAGAAAAACTTACCTAGATTGCTGTTTAGCAATAAAGCCACCTATTGTTATGGGTTTGCTCTTGACCACAATCTAGCCCAGGGCGAAGAAGTGGTCGAGGGTGTAGCAAGCTCACCCAGAAGATGCCTATTCACTCGAACTTAGAGACTCGGGTTTTACGAGCCCGGAGTTATATCTTAAATTATGTTATGTCGCTTACATTGCAAACGCTGGCTGAACCCTACGAGATAGATCAAAATAATGTACTACAGTATTGTTCACCTTGAAAAGGTCTACAAAAAACTACGCGATGGTATATGTCTTTCTCTTAGGGATAACCCACAATAACCATTTTTTATCCTTTACTTTTTACGAGAAATAATGAATTATTTACGAAACGGTTTTAAGCAATACAGCATTAATCCTTATCCAATTAATTACTTTAAATAAATTGTGCATTTAATATAGATCAATATTGACCTTTACAGCATGTAATTTAAATTAATAATAGGTCTTTACCTAGAAATTGCCGATTTTTTCTCTAGCTTTATTTTATTCATCATTTATTTGATTGAACAGCTATTACTAAAATTGTTTTTTTATTTAAAACGGATTTTTTTTTTATAACGGAGATATTGAGTCAAATTAATACATATTGACTTTAGATTTATTTACTGAAAAAGAAGCTCAAATATAGTTCAAATATAGTATCAGCGCCTTTATAGGGTTAACTCGCTCCATCGTCGACCACATCTTTGACCTTTATGTGGTCAAGAGTTAACCCATCTTTTAATAAAAAAAAGCTCGTTTCATCCGTTGCCCATGGCAAGTCCAGTTACTTGCCATCGACTCGCTAAGAAGAAGATCCGTTGCCCGTTTCATTTTTGCTATACCTTTGTTACAGTTACAACTTTCAATAAAGTAAGTATCATGAAAATTAACTTAATGTTGTCCAAACCTTCCCACAAAATTTTGCTGAATTTGGATTTCGCATTCCCGAGAAAAACCTAAAAACGTTAGTATTAAAAATTCAGTTTTCCAAAAATATTGTATGAAAAACGGCAATTTCATAGGTTATTATCGAAGATATGACAGATTTAAAATGCAGAGACACAGCAGTTGACCGATTTTGATGAAATTTGTTACTAAGATTAGACCTTGGGAAAGGACATAGGCACGATATAATCTGTAGTCCACGCGGACGAAGCCGCGGGCGGAAAGCTAGTATAATAATAAACCTCAGAGATAATGAATTTCAAATGGGGCGTCAAATAATTCTAGAACCACACGACGCTCTCTCTACCCCGACAGGGATTATTGGCGTGTGGTGATCGTTTGAGAATAACACCACCCCATCTCTTTCCGTGGGTGTCGTAAGAGGCGACTAAGGAAAAACAAATGAGACCTGCCTCCTAGTAATCCATCCCAGGCAACGACACTTCATTTTTTTCTGAATCTGAGGTGTCGTCCTATGGTCTCATGCGGTGTGGTAGGCTCTGTAAAGGGCCGTCTGGTTCGCGACCACCCTCCTACCGAAGTCCGACGCCAAACAGCTTGCTGTGTTCCGTCGGTGCGTGGGAGTACCAGTGCCTTTACAGGCATTTTCTGGGTTAACTCGCTCCATCGTCGACCTCATCTTTAACCTTTATGGTCAAGATTGAGGTCAAGAGTTAACCCATCTTATAATTTAAAAAAAAACACGACGCTCTCTCTACCCCGACAGGGATTATAGGCGTGAGTGTATTGATTATTTAAAAAAAAATGGGAATGTCGAGTAAAAATGTAACATGTGTCAGTATAAAGGTCTTCAAACTTTTGGTTTTAGGGCCCAAAAGAAATGATATCCTTTAAAAAGATTAACTGTTTCCTGAATTTGACGTAACAAACTTACCTCTTCCGAAGTTATAAAACGTCGAAACATTAAACAGCAAAATACCTCTTAAAATATACAAGACAAACATATCATACGACGAAACTTGAAACCCTTTAGGAACTCTCACATCGCAGTAAGACGAATTGGATAGGTCGACTTTAAGTACATTTTCTTTGAAAGACGTATAACTTAAGAGGTTGGTAGATGAAATGATATGAAAATATATTTATCTCTCGCCCACTACAAAAAAAATTTACAACTATATAATACCTACAGTTTTTTACAATTTCCTAATTACAATGTTAAGTGGGTAAGACTGGTGCCTGAAAAAGGATTAAATAACCTGAGTTTCTAGGTTCCCAGCCCACGAACTAACAACAAATTTACTGATAGAAATGAAAAAAAAAGAAATGTGTGCGTGCGTGTGTATGTGTGTGAAAGAGTTTCTGTACTTATTCTATATTTAAATTTATACTTTGAGATGTACTTTATGTTTCTTAGGAACAAAAAAATCGTGGTTCTTGTTTGAATGACTAAAAAAAATAAGCATTAAATAAATTATTCTGCGTTAGCCTCTCAGTTAACAGACGAAGCCTTTTCCTTAAAAGGCGCTGTTCAATTATCAGCCTAAATGGTATTTAATCAAACATCAATAACTTGAATCGGCTGGTCTAGGCCGGTAACTTATATTGATTAATTTTACTATAAGCGATAACCTTTAGGTAAAGTGTTTACATAGATACCTAAATGCAATGCTAGAGGAGTTAACGTTGGATTTTTCATAAAGTGGAAGGCTGCCACAAGAGCTTTGTGGAAGAATATTTTATACCGAGGGCTTAAATATCAGCAGCTCGAGTGCAATGGTGATAGAATACGCCGCGGTTCTATGTCAAAATGTTAACATTGACAAAGTTAGAGTTTTAGAGTTTCAGAAGTTTCAGGGTCAGCTGAGTTGCGCGCCGCGTTGCGATTGCGATTGTACGATGAACAAAACGTATCGTTCCCAACAAAGTTGTAATAGTCGTGGAATATCCTTTATCTTGATCGATTTTACTTGAAATACATATTTATGTTTAGAACAAGATTTCAACTACAAACACAACAGTATACGATCACAAACACACACACACACACATCAATACAGGGCCCCGATTTTGTAACTTGTGTGTCGATGAAATGAAGGCCATTCTAACTATTCAGGTGGCGAAATTGAGAACATTTAATTTTCATATTTTTCATATACTTCCTGACAACCACCTCGACCAGCAGCGCCACCGCCAACCGAACGTAAAGTGGCAAACTACCTAGAAACTGAAAATTCAGTTGGCGGTGGCGCCGCCAGTCAAAGCCGCTCATTAGATGTACGAAATTTGGATAGTTCTCAATTTCACCACCTGAACAGATAAAATTGCCTCAATTCTATCGACACACAAACTGAAGTTACAGAATCGTGGCCCTGGTACAATCACAAACATTGAATACAAAGCACGTGCCAATCAAATTACCACTGATCGCTCATCAGCACACAAAACTATTGGTAATGCTCGAACTGTTGTTTGTGATGTTGAGGTTTATATTGTGATTTTAGTATGGCTTGCAAATGTGATCTATCATACTTAACACACAATGCATAGTGATTAAATAGGGAAAGGTGCTACTTACAATAATCACCATCGAAAAAAATAAGAATTTCTTATCTGTTTTTTTATAGAAATCAAAAAGTACAGACATAGAAAGTTAGTAAAAGTTTTGTGAAAAAATATACCTCTTTAATTTTAGATAATATTTCTATGAAGCTGGTGAAACACTTAAAAGCGTTACTTAACTGTGTTTATGCGTGCGTTTGTGCGTGTCCGTTTGTGCCTGTGTTTTTGAGTATGTCTATGTATTGTATAAGCTCCTGTAAGTTTGTGTAGTCTGATGTTTGTGTGTGAGTGTATTTTTGTGTAATTATCATTATCTAAAGAAGGCGTTCATTCAGTTCAAGTCTGGAGATACACATAATGTAGGTGTAATATGTTTGCTTTGAGAGATTCTCTTGACAACAGATCGTTAAGTACCTGTCTTTATGAGTACGTGCCGTTTATGCCGTGTGGTGATCGGTTGAGAATAACACCACCCCATCTCTTTCCGTGGGTGTCGTAAGGGGCGACTAAGGAAACACAAATGAGACCTGCCTCCTAGTAATCCATCCCAGACAACGACATTACATTTTTTTCTGAATCTTAGGTGTCGTCCTATGGTCTCATGTGGTGTGGTAGGCTCTGTAAAGGGCCGTCTGGTTCGCGACCACTCTCCTAACAAAGTCCGACACCAAACAGCTTGCTGTGTTCCGTCGGTGCGTGGGGGTACCAGTGCTTTTATAGGCATTTTCTGGGTTAACTCGCTCCATCGTCGACCTCATCTTTGACCTTTATGGCCAAGATTGAGGTCAAGAGCTAACCCATCTTACAATAAATAAATAAAAAACGTAATAAGGACGATAAATAGTCCGAAATGTCAAGCCAGACGTGCTTTTGTGTATATAGTACACTTGAATCTCCTTCCTCTCTATTCTAAATTGTCCTAAGCTAAGGCTTCTGTCGCAAAGCCCGCGTTTTCCTGACAATTGGCTTTACCCATCCGATTGCTGCCAGTCACCTGCCTGAATCAAAGCTTCATTCGAATTGGATAGTTTCGTAAATCAGTTTTTAGGGTTGCAACTGAGATTGTGAATACCAGTTTGAAAGTTGGCAGCTTTAACTTCAAATAAAATAAATTTTTTCGCTGGCGTTTTATTTAAGTAGCTCGATCGAGATTTTCCAAAATTTCAACAAATTTTAAAATGAAAACAATTCAAAATTTTTTAATGATAATTTAGGATGACAGCATTGAGGCAAACTATTTGTGGTCACAAAAATCAATAATAGCAGTTTTGTTCGTGAATTATCTTCTTAAGAAAAAATAAAAATAAACTAAGGGTTTTAGTAAAACAATCAAAGTAGTAGTCCGTGTGAGTCCCCGGCAGAGTAGAATAGGACCACCCTCTTTCTTACCGAGGTGTCGTACAAGGCGACTAAGGTAAATATGCAAGTAAGTTCATCTGCACACAGAGAAGGAAAACTCTGCAATTATATTAAAACCCTCGCCAACCCGTCTGCCAAGCGTGGTGAGTATGGCATTTGCCCCTCACGTTATTGAGGGAGGCCCGTGCCCCAGCAGTGGGGACGTATATGGGCTGATGAAGAATCAAAGTAAGCGTACTATAAACGTAATAGGCACTTGAATAAAATAAAATAAAATAAAGACATAAAAGAGAAAAATTCATTTACATTACAAAATCAAAAAATGTTTTTTTCAATACAGTTGCTCGAAAAATAAACATTGAATGGCTATAAACATAAACAGAAAGTAGCTCATTGTAGCACTAGTGCTTTTTACTTTGTAGTTTTTTCTTAATTTTCACTATTCAAATTAAAAAGTTTACCAGCAAGGAGGTTTGTATATTGAGAGTAAAATCAAGTCGACTTCATGTGTAATACAATAATTAAATAAATAAAAATAAACAAATAATTTTTAAATTTGGAATAAAAATATTATTTTTCGTATATTTAATTACATTTAATTTGAAATATTTTAATATTTTATTTACCGAGAAAACAAGAAGGCTGAAATTTGAATTCTTTTCCCGATAATTTTGATTCATAAAAAACATTACGCAAGCGCACAAATTACAAAAAAACTTACAAAAAGGCGCATTTTCGTAAATTTTGCATTATTTATTTTGTGAAACAAATTAATATGACTTCGTCTAGTGAGGACAGTGATATTACGGACTTGACACCACCTGATATTTTAAACCCGGCGACAATGGCGCAAGATTGTTCTTCCTGCAAAATCCCGTGAAAAATATTTCGTTGCTTACATTTGTTTTTTATTTATGACTTTTTTTCACAAGTGTATTGAAAAACGTCGTGTGACTCACGGGTGTAAAGGTTATTGTAAACTGGTGACAACAGTGAGCCCTCGCCTGCGACTCGTGCTCACATACGTCAACTCGTTTACAATGACCTCCTTTACACCCTCGTATCACAATGTACTATTTTGAAATCTACGTACTTACTTTAATTGAAAAAAAAAAAGGTTCTAAAAATGTTATGTTAATTAAATCAGAAAGCTAATGTATGACTGCTTTATGTAGGTTTGTAATATGTATTAGGAATGCCATTAATTTTTATCTTATTTTAGAGATGTGAAGTATGTTTTTTTTTATACTTGCCGTCGAATCGGGTCAATTCTTGCTAGTTAATTTTACCTCACAATTGAGATAAAATATGATATACATATATTTTTGTTGGTCGGGAATAGAACCCCGCAACCTTCAGATCACAAGGCAAAGACTTTTTCAAAATCAGAGTACTGTAGACGCATGTATGTTTGTTTGACGTTATGTTTAATGCCCGGGAAAAAACATTATAATTGTTGTTATCTCATTGTCAGCGTATTTTTAAAAATGCCCGGGCATTATGAATAACGCCAAACTAATCGCTTGGAATTTCCCGCTGAATATGTTAAAAAACCTACCTATCAATCCATTTTTTAATATGCGGGGGCCAAGTTCCAAGGGTCGATTAGACTCAGACCCTTTTTACCAAAGAAATATTAGATCTTTAATCTAAAGTTTTTGCTAATACTTCGACGTCAAATAAGTCGTCAAATTGAAGCAACGTTACACAATCCACAAAAAACAGAATTACGATCGTCTGGCCCTACACACGTCTTTTTAGGGTTCCGTACCCAAAGGGTGAAACGGGACCCTATTACTAAGACTCGCTATCTGTCCGTCTGTCCGCCTGTCACCAGGCTGCATGTCACGAACCCTGATAGACAGTTTAAACTTCCGCAGATGATGTATTTCTGTTGTTGCTATAACAACAAATACTAAAAAACTGAATAAAATAAATATTTAAGGGGGCTTCCATACAACTGACGTAATTTTTTTTGGTCGTTGCAAAGATAACTAGCTTTTTCCCGCGGCTTCGCTCGCGCAAAGAACTTTTTAGTCACCCAGTTCCGTTTATTTGCTTGACGAAGTTCCGTTTATTTGCTTGTTTAAAAAAGAGCTTTTGTTTGTTTGCTCACTGCATTTTTTGAGCAAGAGAAAAAGTGATTTGAATTTGGATCACTAACTTTGAAATGACTTGGCGCGGTGATTTGTTCTGAAACTAATTTAGGCTTATCAAATTACGAAATTTTATATTATTTATTGAAATCAAAATAACAAAAATGTGATAAATATTGATCGTTAAAATAAATTAAAGGTTATTTAATATAAATTCTAACAGGCAATGCAGGTTTAAAAAAAAAATTATAAGTTTGTAATTACTGAACGCAAAACTATAATCCTGGCCACTTTTAAAAAGTATATTGCTTTCGTTATTTTTTTTTGTTTCTTAATCTTTTCTCGTTGTAGAGGTGAAAAGTTATATGTTTAACACGAGAGCAAGTTTTTTTTAATCTCGTGCCTTTAAATCACGAGCTAGCAAAGTAGTCTACACACTACAGTTACTAGTCTACACGTACAGTTGCTAGAGACCAGTCAGTTTCTTCTTTTATTCATTTTTAAAGATGGTACGGAACCCTTCATGCGTGAGTCCGACTCGCACTTGGCCGGTTTTTTAGAAGTCTGGCTTTCAAATAACAAGACCTATGTGGCTGTCGTGACGTGACAGTCATTCTTACAAATGTGCTTTTATTACAATACATACGACCTTTCCAAGAGCTCTACTGGCATTTTTCTTTTACTTTTTCGATAAAAGAGTAGTTCTATTTTCGGAGAACCAATCGACTTGTCACTATTACTCGAATGTTAAACCTAGAATGCTGAATTATTTATTTAAATACTAGCTTTTTGCGCGTGGAAAATAAATGTTAACTAAATGTTAACCAAATGACGACGTTTGTGAGGATGGATGGATGTTTGTTACCCTTTTACGCAAAAACGATAAGACAAATTTTGATGAAACTTTGCATTAAAATAGCTTAGATATCCAAATAACAAATAAGTTACATTTTTTTTTTAATTTTTCATGAACAAGGTAAAAAAAAAGATTTTGACAAACTGGGAATCTCCAGTTTTATTTAAATGGGCTATGTACGACATTTTAAAAATATTTTTAATTTCGTTTAATTTTTTATTTAACATAAAGGAATAAGGTCCCGTTTCCTAAAAAAATATATATAAAAAATCTATCTTTTGAAATAAAAATACAATAATTAAAAGTTTCTCAGTAGGGTAAACTAATCATAAATACGGCATTATATAATCGTGTCTTTGCCAAGCTGTCATGTCAATAAAAAAAAACATAACCTATTTCATTTTGTATTTGGTTGTTTATTTTTGAGTTTTATTTTTGCTTTTGGTTAATTTTTTCTGAAGTCTTTTACTGCTACCGCACACCGGATTACGATTTAACTTTGCACGGACTTGTAGTGCTAGATTTTGACTGATTTTCTCACGACTACACCTTATTCATACCGGACTCCGAGAACTGCTTCAACGATAGTGATTAATACTCTTCGGATTTGTGGAATAACACTAATAACGACAGCGCAGCAGTCTTTGCTACTCAACATGGCATCTGACGAGTTACAGCGGTGGAGAGAACCAAAAAAAAGTTTTATACCTCTTTGTTCAAACACTGACATTAACTCACCAGATTTGACGTTTGTTACCATTCCAAAGGAATTGAAAGAAAGTTGGTGTAAAATGGTTGACAGGAATTGTCCCAAACGTCCACTTTTTTGCTGTGAGGATCATTTAAACGTAAGTACATTGAAACGTATCTCTAGTTAGTCTTTGATTGAAACTTAAATGTTGAACTTAAACTCAAAAACGCAACGATATAGGTTATATGTCAACCAATTGTCAATCGTTTTTTTTTTTTTACTTTGGCAAAGGAGTTAATCTGTAGAATGCTGTAATAAGCAACAAATCGTAACCAAAATTTTAAAAATTAATTATTTTTATATCTATGATAAAAATTATTTGATATACTTTTTATTTGAATATGGGACCTTAAACCTGCTTAAAATAAAAAAATCAAATTATTTTAAAAATCTTGCACATAGCCCATTCTGTTATGAAAACCTCCTCATTTTTCAAAAGTTGGCTGAAACCATAAGAATAACAAATAATACTATTATTATTATGTATTATGTGTTATAATCTTATCATAAAGTTTTTTTTTTTATAAAGGCAAAATTTGTTTTAGAACAATTTTAGATTGAATACTTTCCACGCTGGACTGGTAGTGAAAGAAAATCTTAGAATGTACCAGCTGCCAACTCCTTCCAGGCATACCGTAAAAGTCTGTAATAGGAATGCGAGGATTTTGCTGTATTGTGAAAACAAAACACGAAAAAATCATCATATTGTTTCATCTAATAACCCTCAGACTTTTATGTCAAACTAGCATTCCGCGTGGAACTTCGTTCCCGTGGGAATTCGGGAAAATCATGTACCCTATGTCCATCCCGGATAATGTTGGATTCTAATGGTGAAAGAATTTTTCAAATCGGTCCAGTAGTTTCGGAGCCTATTCGATGCAAACAAACAAACAAACGATCAAATCTTTCCTCTTTATAATATGTAATAGCTAATAGATAGACGTGGCATAAAGTAGTTCTGAATCACTGATGCTCTTCCTATCCCGTACGGGATTATAGGTGTGAGCTTATGTAAGTAACTTTAAATTATTTGTAGATAATTTTATGGTCTTTCAACTACTCTTTGAAAGTTTTTCTCTAGAACGCACCAATTTTGAGATATAAGCGAAAAACACAAAAATGGGCCCTTCCCCCCTCCCCCCACTCCGCCAGTTCTCCTAGTGTCCAGGACTCTTAGTATGTTTATGAACTAGAGATTCTGAACATGTTTCCGAAGAAAATCTTACGATCCTGCTCACGCACTCTAGACCCCCCTTTGAGCGATTCATTCAATGGGCTAAATGTCAAATAACAAATAAAACTTTAATTCCAAAGAGTAAAGACAGGGCTTGAGTATTTCGCATTCTCAGACAAATTATTCAACCATTTCTAGTCGTTACGGACTCAAGTCGGGACTTGGTTTACGATTGTTTTATTCAGCTTCCACTCGTAAAATGTAGGTGAGCTGGCTGAGATTGCTTAAGGTGACAAAGCTGTCTAGATTTCTCGGTGTCACATGGATTTCAGATGATTTATTTTCGTAGAAATGAGTAAAACATTTGTGTGAAAGGTTTAATTAAAACAGAAAATACTCTCTCAACTTTCATGCTAGACTGGGAGTGAAACAAAAACTTATAATGTACCAGCTGCCAAGTCTTCCCAGGCATATTTTTTCTGTGTGGTGATCGGTTGAGAATAACACCACTCCATCTCTTTCCGTGGGTGTCGTAAGACGCGACTAAGGAAACATAAATGAGCCCTGCCTCCTAGTAATCCATCCCAGGCAACGACACTTCATTTTTTTCTGAATCTGAGGTGCCGTCCTATGGTCTCATGCGGTGTGGTAGGCTCTGTAAAGGGCCGTCTGGTTCGCGACCACCCTCCTACCGAAGTCCAACGCCAAACAGCTTGCTGTGTTCCGTCGGTGCGTGGGAGTACCAGTGCCTTTATAGGCATTTTCTGGGTTAACTCGCTCCATCGTCGACCTCATCTTTGACCTTATGGTCAAGATTGAGGTCAAGAGTTAACCCATCTTATAATAAAAAATAAAAAAAATATGTTAAAGTCAGTAAGTGGGACGCGAGGGTTTTGCTGTATTAGGATTTTGCGAAAGACTGACAACCTTAATAGATCATGTTGCATCTAATAACCCTCAGAATTTTGTCAAATGTGGCATCAAGAGGTTCTAGAACCATCTATGCTCTGCCTACCTCGAAAGGGATTATAGGCGTGAGCGTAAGTACTTACTTAATGAATGAATGAATGAAAATATTTATTTCAGACTAACAAGTCCATATTTTATTAGTAACAAAAATTCTTATAACTATGTCAGTAAAATTTAAAATTAACATTGCTCAGCACATGTAGGGATGACCAATGCTTCAGTATTGGACCATCCACTCTGTCCGCAATGACCCTCAGGAGCCTGTTAGTACTACACTTAATGCGAGACCGCAGGGAGGCTACTCGTTTGCGCAGAATGGCCTGGAAGCCATCTGTACTGTGGTCCACAAACATCCCAGACGCACTGCAGCGCCGTGCAGCCCCAACAGACCCTGAAAGTATTATTGTACTGGACACGCAGAGCATTGTAGGATTTTTTTGTGTAATTGCTCCACAGGCTGCACGTGTATAATAATACAAACTAGCGATTAGTTTGGCTGCTTAATAAGTTACTGTATTCGCAACAATCTCGTAACTATTACATAAAGTTATCACTCAGAATTGCTGAAGTTTAAATTTATAGAATATCTTACTAAACAAAGCGATTGTACACAAGTATCAGCGCTTCGTCCTACATCTTAATGGGGTTTTGGGATCACTGGAACGGGAACCGTAACCACATTTCCTATTGACCGAAATCTGTAACCGACTACTTATGCCTTAGACATGTTGTGACCAGAAGCCGTAGAAGAAAAAAAAAATTAAATGTATATAATGGATTTTCTCTTGACCAAAATATAGCCCAGGGACGGACATTTGATCGAGGATGATACAAGCTCACCCACCCAGAAGATGTCTAATCACTTAAAAGAGACTAACTTTAAAGAGTTTAGTAGTTAAAGAAGGAAACTAATTTTTTAACAGCCCGTATACGTCCCTAAGGCAGTTGTCCCACCGCCGCCGGCGAGAAAACGACTAACTATTGGCTATTTTCTCGCTCAAGAAACGTACAATAGATATACATTCCGTGTAAATAAAAGAGATACATATACAAATAGTTGATCGCTGACTGTCCACACTGCCGGCGAGGACTCGTTTCACTAGTTTGTCGCTGGTCGACAAGATCTATAAAGATAACACTTGCTTAGTGATAGAGCAACCAGATCACGCCGAGAGAGCAACCAGCGGGCATTTCTCTACAGTGCGGATCTGAAAGTACACTCGCTCGTCTCACTCGCACACTCGCTTATAGCCGAGCTACCAACTATCGGAACTACGCACTCGCTCCCCGCGGCACGCCGACTCGTTTCTATATTCTACGAGTAGCTCTGCTCGCTAATCGTTCATCGTTGCCGGTGGGACAACTGTCTATCGATGGGCTCGAACCTTCCTTCTAAACACGAAGGAGACTTATGCCATAGTCCACCATGCTGGCCCAATGCTGGTTGGTGGACTTAAGATTATCAATTACATTAAAATTCAGTTGCAAGATTTGGTCCGAACATACATACTTTCGTACATACATGGTGATTTAATGAAAAAGTGTGAAAATAATAGCCTTAAATGAAAAACACGAGGCATTTTTATCCGACTGCGTGACGCAAAGGAGGGTAATGTGTTTATCAGCCTATGTATGTATGTTATTTTTAAGGTTATTGATTATGCACTTTGATTTTAAGATTTCATCTGTATTCAAATTGTGTGTTGTGTAAGGTGTCCTATTAACACACATATATACAACCATTTATGAGTACCTACACACACACAAACACATTATATTTTTATTTAGAGTTTGGGTGTCATAGTTTCCTGATAAATACACCTAGCACGTGAAAAGACAATAGGATTCATATGGGAGGTGGCGTCTTTTTTTTTTCGGGCGGCCATCAACCAAACCTTGTTTTTCTAGTACATAATAGTGCAAAGAACCAAACTCACTGAAAAGTATACTTCTAAACTCAGTCCGGACTGAGTTACGAGAGTCGGAAGTTTGCAGTTTTTCGGGCTTTATCTGTCTTTTAGGCGAAGGTTTTGTTAGAAATTGTAACAAAATACTGTCTTAGTATGTGCAAACATTCAAAACCATTAAGAGCTCTACCTAATAATGTGAAATAAGATCAGTGCAATGAAAATAAGCCTTCCAACGTTTACCATCTAAGATTTTCTACGTTTCAACCAAGAACTTGAATTTCCGAAGCGTGAACTTACAAGGTAGATAGATAGATCTACTATTGTATACATACCTTTGCATACGTAAATACACGTGAGAATCCACAGCAAAAAGGACCTTATTGTATTTTAGTTATTAGGTTGCCAACGAAGTGCACACCACCACATTCAAGTACATCAAACATTTAAATACAAAAACTCAATGCCACTCCAATTATAGGTCACTTGTGGCAAGATTAAAATTAAAATTAAGCTGTAAGATCAATACCTAATCAAAATTTAAACATTAAGAAAAATCCAAAAAACAAAAATCCAAAGAAATAACCGGAACCATTCAAACATGCGATAGCCCAAATCTTAAATATATAAAACAAAGTCGTGTTAGTTACACCACTTATAACTCAAGATCGGCTGGACTGATTTTGAAAAAAATTGGTATGGAGGTAGCTGATACCCTGGATTAACACATAGGCTACATAATTTTCCGAAATTCTCACGGTAACGAAGTCCCGGGCGTAAAGCTAGTAAACAATAAATATCTTCTAATAGATATATGTATATGTATTTACTAGCTGATGCCCGCAACTTCGTTTGCGTGTTCATTTTTTCTTTTGAACAGATCACAAAAGTTTTTTCCCGCTAACTCCCGTTCCCGTGGGAATTTCGCAATATCCTGTTGCAACTAAGCTTTAAATTTACTAAGGTACCTGCATGCCAAATTTCAAGCGTCTAACTTAAGCGGTTTAGATTTTTCATACAAAATGATTTTCCCGCTAATTCCCGTTCCCGTGGGAATTTCGGAAATTCCTTTCTTAGTGCACCTCTACGGTACCTAAGCTACGTCCCTTCCAAATTTCAAGTGCCTACGTTTAGCCGTTTAGGCTGTGCGTTGATATGTCAGTCAGTCAGTCAGTCAGTCAGTTTCTCCTTTTATATATTTAGATGTTGTTTGTTGTGTTATAGCTTTCTTATAGCCAATACAAATGCAAAGGAGTCTCTGTAATCTAAAATGAATGTTCAAATGACGTCTGCACATTAGCATCAGCAATTTCAAATGCTATTCTACTAATATTATAAATCCTACTAAGTATATCCTACTTCCTACGAATATTATAAATGTGAAAGTTTGTGAGGATGTATGTATGTTTGTTACTCTTTCACGCTCAAATGGCTGCACCAACTTTGATAAAATTTGGTATGGAGGTAACTGTCACCCTGTATTAACACATAGGCTTGTAATTATCCCAAATTTCCACGGGAACGAAGTCCCGGGCAGAAAGCTAGTAAGATAATAATAAATAATAATAATAATCTTTATTTCACATTAATAATGCCATAACAACATAGACGTCCTGTATCCCGTGTTAGTTTTAACTGTGTTACAGGATACAGAGTGTCTTCCCAGGTATGTTTTGGTTACATTTCGACAGTGTTTGCTAGAACAGTTCACAAAATCCGATTAGTATTAATGTTACTTAACTACAAAAAAACAATATAATATTTAATTTAAAGGAATAGTGCACCATATACTGGATTGAGTTGTGTGTGTGTGTGTGTGTGTGTGTGTGTGTGTGTGTGAGTGTGTGGTGTTCAAGTGAATGTCTGTACGTGTATATGATGATGTGTTTAAAAGTGAAGGATAATGAATGAGAGATATGCATGCATTATAAATAATGATTTTACTGTTAGCGTATTGTATGAAGAAATTTTTCAGTGTCATCGTTAATGATTTTAATAAAGAAATTAGCTTTGGTTTAAGTTCGTAATTATTTAACTCCCAGATTGAGTGCCTACTATTAATTTTGTTATAAAGATGAGACGATAAAAACTCGTATTGCCTTTGCGCAAAACTGGTATAGACTGCAACCCCAGGAAAACGTCGGGTTCTGACGTTAGCCAGAGTTATGGATGGAATAGTACAACGGTGGTATCTTTTAATGCAACGAAAAATGAATAGTTTTCGCACGGTCAGCACATCAGCCAGCTCGTAAACAAGGGAAGTAGGAGTCCGAAAGGGCAGAAACATTGAAACCTTAAGAACAGCTCGCTGCGCTCGTTCTAGTGGCAGAAGATGATTCTTAGCAGCACCTCCCCATGCTGTAATACAGTAACTGATAAGACTTTCGCACAGTGCCTTGTATGTGCTTATTACTAGGTCCCTGTCAGCAACCGTGCGCAGCTGCTTAAAAATATAAATGAGTTTTCTGACACGCTTAACCATGGCACCGATGTGTGGATCCCAGCGCAACTTGTCATCAATAATGACACCGAGATATTTTATTTCGGAAGCACGGTCAAGTTTGGGACAAGCGCAATGGGAAACACACCGCCCTGCCTGATAGCGATTGCAAGGGGAAGTGTGGATAGTTAAGGTCATATTCGGTCCGGGTCCGGTGGCGCTCGTTTTGCTAAAGCAGAGATATTTCGTCTTCATAGTATTAAGGGCTAGTAAACTGTCCTCAAGCCATGCAGTGACCCTGCACAGACCCAGTTCAGCAAGTTTAAAAACTAGATAAATCTGAAAGAAGATTCTCTGATAGCACACAACGATTTTAGTACAGAAGGCCGCACATCCAGGTTACCCATCCATATGTACTATCACGTTCATATATGGAGGCATAGTCAATACAAGACGCAGAAAACAAATCGCTAGCGGCTGTTCGTATACTCACACATGGACACAAATCAGTATACCGCATACCCCACTACGCTTGTTGCTCTGATAACAAGCATAATTGCACGACCCAAAGTATACGCCTTGGTGGCGTAGCGGTAACACCGTCTGCCTACATAGATTTAACATAGAAATGAAAAATAATGGTTAAATAGCTGGCCACAGAAAAAGAAACAAAATAGGCGGGAAAGTGGCAATCCGATCTTCATTTGTTTTTTTGTAGAGTTTTGTTTATACTTCCGCATAGCAGAGATATGTATAAATACAATGATGAACTCATTTCATGTTATTATTTTTACTTTCCTTGTATTCGTAATAAAAAGCACAGTGTTTATTTCGGGTTAAAGGCAACTTTTTTTTTCGTATGTTACTGATGCGCTCGGTCGCCACACCCCGTCTCGGGACTTAAATAAGTCTTTAACTTTCAACTTTCATCCCTAAAGTAACAATGTACTATTTTAATCATTGTTTCAGTTTTTCTTATGGTACCAGTAACATACGAAAAAAAAAGGTTTTTTTTAATGTTTAGTTAGCCCTTTTTAAGGTCTTAGCGAATGAATTTTTAGAAATGCAGAAATATAGGTCTCACTAAATTGCTACATCAACTCTTTATATCATGTTAATTATAAATCAAATTTTCAGTTTGAAACATATCAAACGGTGCACAACTGATTATCTTCGAATGTTACGACCATTTCGCTTTTGAATTTCATGTTTTCCAATGATAAACCTGATTCAACAAACACATGAAGAGTGTTTTGGTCTCCTCTCGTCATCACCTTTGCCGAGTTTTTTTTTAAATTATGTTTAAATTATTAGCACAACGCTGAGTCAGCGCCATCTTGGCGGGTGCAGAACAGACAACACTGTTCATCAAGGGCCTTTATTTCATTGATTCATTTTATTATCTTGGTTTAATACGTGCTGTTTGTGCTTTTGTTGTTACTTACCATTTGTGCGTTTATTGTTGTGTTTATGCAACAGCATATAAACAAACAAGTTTGCCTTGTTTGTTTGTCTTGTACTCCCAAATAAAGTGTTTACTTACTTACTTTTTAATCTTGGACAACTCACGCAGTGCAATCTAACCAAAATTAAAGCAAGACTTGTCCTATGTGTACTATAACAAATTATTGTTTTTGAAGTGAAAACTTCTTTAGCAGTGTTGTGCACTTTTTGGATGGGTAAAAAATTTTAAACTCGCGTCAGAGTCACGTGACCCTGATCGAAAATTCATAAGACGGAGGGTGAAGTGAAAATTTCTTAGACCGCAAGGAAGTAATATAATGTTCAAGTTTTCACTTATACCGACACTCCCGGAGTGCAACCCATTATTTTTTTAATACGCTTAGTTCTGACATAAACGGTAACCCTCATGAATCAATTCAGCTGCGAAAATCAAATTAATGACAAAATACATTTTGCAAAGTAAAATGATCCAATATTCAGGGAAACATAGCGGTTAGGCGGTGAAATTATAATTCTGACCAGGGCCGGACATAGCTAGGGATTGTGGGGACACTTTTTTTCTAACTCATCTCGTTCCACATCTGGATAAATGTCTCCCTTTATTTTTTTTAGTATCTAAGGCCAGTCTCTGTGTAGGCTTAAGGATTTTGATTGAATGAATGAAAATATTTATTTCAGACCAACAAGTCCATATTTTATTAGTAACAAGAATCTTATAACTATGTTAGTAAAATTTAAAATTAGTAGAATTTAAAATGAACATTGTTCAGCACATGTAGGGATGACCAATGATTCAGTATTGCTTCAGTATTCAGTATTGCTTCAGTATTTTAATGAGGTTTTTTTACAGACTTAAAAAAATGTATTACTTTAAATTAATAAACGTTAATTATGACTGAATCAACCCTCCAACTTAAATAACTTTTTAAGTTGGTGAGTTGATTTAGTTGGAATAAGAAAAACATCTCTATACGATTTGAGCAATGAGCTGATTGCCTTTGCTTGAAAAGTATAATTTTTTTTCCGAATTTCATAAGGGTTTTATTGAAAACTTGCATTCCGCTCAGGACTTCGTTTCCGTAAGAATTCGAGAAAATTATGTAACTTATGTTACTCAGGGACAATGTAGCATCCAAATGGTGAAAGAATTTTTGAAATCGATTCAGTAGTTTTTAATTTTATTCGTTACATACAAAAATACAAATCTTTCCTTTTTATAATATTAGTGTAGAAAATTATTGAGTTTCACGGTGGAGAATCATCCTGAAGTTTTGCTAACTAATTTGAAGTCACTTCACATTATAGCCGACTAGGACATTACGATATCAGTAATGTGATAGAATAGCTCATTTGTCAACTAAAAGCTAAATAATGTCACGCACCATAAAATCAAGATATAGTAAAAATAAACCTTAAAATTAAAACCAGATATCTGCCAAGCCCAAGAGGTGTCTGCTATCTGTGTGTATCAATAAAGAAACACCGGGCTGGATAAATGGACACCTCGGTGTACCTACTTATCGTTAACTATACACTAGCACCGAGTGTATTTTAGTATTGGACCGAGGCCAAAATTCCAGTCTCCCCCAGGGCGCTAAGTTACTAGTTTCGGCCCTGTTTGTGGTAGCCGCACTCTGACATTCTGACGGGTGTTTGCATAACAATACACCCTGTATAATGCTGATCTAGGTATATGTATTCCAAGTCTGGGTTTGTAGCTAGAATTAAATACGTTTACCAAGCTTATACAGGATGTTTAAAGATTAGAGCGTGCAAAGGAAGAGATGTTTCAATAAGTTGAGTCTACGTCTCCTAATAGCCTTTTTTATAATTCGAACGGCACGGCACGGCATGACAGAATTTGTATTACCATTGCCTTTTTATGTTCCCAGCTTCTAGTATCACTAGTGCATAGGAGGCAATGGTAATAAAAAAGTTCCGTGCCGTTTTCGTATTATAAAAAGGCTCAATAACTCTTAAATTAAAAACAATTGTATCACGCCCCAAATTCGATTGCTAATAAATTTTAAACTGCTTAACCAATTTTGATCAAATAAAGCTAAGAACAGTCTCTTTGTAAGCAGTGTAGTGAAATAAATTTATTTTCTTTCTTTCTTTAAAAAAAAAGGCAACGAAATCAGTCCATTTCTTCAGGAACTACAATTCCACAGACAGACACACATGAACTTAGATACACAAACTTATAGATACACTCGTCAAACTTAAAACCTATAACACCCCTCCTATTTTTCAGGGGTTAAAAAGGTCCAATCACCGCCTAATCTTTCCCTTACTTAAATAAGTTAAATAAAGTCGTACATATTATGAAAACTATATGAAAAATCGTACACGTTCCCCTAAAGCTTATTCAGCGCTGTACCGAATTTTGTTAAAAACGATAAAGCTTAAACTGTCAAAGGCTATAGCTGTCATTATGACAGTATACCTATCTGGCAGCATTTCCGCGGCGCTTGGATGAAATTCCATTAATATTGATTTGACGCCTTTCCCACCCGACAGCCCTCTCGCGAATATTATAATTTTGCAACGTCTATAATCTTAAATGGATGTGGCGTTATCTCTTATAATAACGGTCTACATTCAAAACATAATTTAAGAAATAAAAATGACTTCAAATTCAACAACGCCTATCAGCAGATAACCACATACCAAAACGTCATCCAAATATAATGTATATGTGTTTTTAATAGTTTTTAGGGTTCCGTACCCAAAGGGTAAAAAACGGAACCCTATTACTAAGGCTCCGCTGTCCGTCCATCTGTCAACAGGCTATATCTCATGAACCGTGATAGTTAGAGAGTTGAAATCTTCACAGATGATGTATTTCTATTGCTGCTTAACAACAAATACTAAAAATAGAATTAAATAAATACTTAAGGGGCATACAAGAAACGTGATTTTTTTTGCTCGTTTTTATCGATAAGTGTGTCCGATGCTGTATCTCATGAACCGTGATAGTTAGACAGTTGAAATTTTCGCAGACAGTTGAAACTTTATTTTGGTTGCCACTATAACAATAAATAATAAAAAGTAGAACAAAATAAATATTTAGGGGGCTTCCATACAACAAACGTATTTTTTTTGCCATTTTAATAGAGATAATGGTACGAAACTTCGTGCGCGAGTCCCACTCGCAATTGGCCGGTTTTTAGGGTTCCGTAGTAATCTACGAACCCTTATAGTTTCGCCATGTCCGTCTGTCCGTCTGTCCGTCTGTCCGTCTGTCCGTCTGTCCGTCTGTCCGCGGGTTTCCTAAGAAACCCTTGGTACTACAGAGCTGAAACTTTGCATGATTATACATATGAATCACGCCGACAGAACTGTAGAGTAAAATCTTAGAAAAAAAATTTTTTTCGGGTGTCTCCCATAGACGTGAAAGGGCGATGAATTTTTTTTTCTCGCCAATATTTTTGAGTGGGGTGTCATAGGATAGCATATTAAAAGATAGAAGGGGTTTACTAAGAACGTTTTTCGATTCAGCACTCCGTTTGCGAAATATAAATTTTTAAAGTGAAAATGTTTGTCAAACACAAGTGTCCCCCCCCTCTACCTGCTAAACAGTTGTTTCTAAAAATGTGAAAAAATTTACGTTGGTAGAATATATAACGAAATTTAAAGGAAAACTATCACACATAAGTTGGTCCTTCAAGTTTGCGAGTAATAGTCGACCAAGTGCCAAACACTGTTGGGATTAATAAGAATATATTTACTAATATAAGATCTTTGGTACTACAGAGCTGAAATTTGGCATGGTCATAGATATTGATTGCGCCGACAGATCTAAAATATAAAATTTTGGAAAAAACATTTTTTCGGGTGTTTCCCATACACGTGAAAGGGCGATGGATTTTTTTTTTCGCCGATACCATCGAATTTAATGTCATAAGATAGATTTTTAAAATATAGAAGGGGTTTACTAAGAACGTTTTTCGATTCAGCACTCCGTTTGAGAAAAAAATATTTTTAAAGTGAATTTTTTTGTTAAAAACAAGTTTCCGGGGGGGATACTACCAGCTAAACAGTTGTTTCTAAAAATGAAAAAAAATTCACGGTTATAGAATATACAACGAAATTAAAAGAAAAACTATCACACATAAGTTGGCCCTTCAAGTTTGCGAGTAATAGTCGACCAAACGTTTTTGGGATTAATAAGAATATGTTTACAAGGTTCCACGCTAAAAGTGAGGGGAGGTCGAAAGCCAAACTGTAACATATTGACATTTTAGGTATCGTTAAATAGTTTTTTGGGGGTGTTAATTACGAAAATGACATCAAAATTATTTTAACAGCAGGTTGATATTATTTCTAACAGTAATATTGCCGTAAAAAAAAACAAAAAAAAAACAACAAAAAAAATTCGCGCTCGCTTCGCTCGCGAATTTTATACTTACATTCGGTTGCATTTAGACCAAAACAAAAATTATTTCCCAAATTACAAACTCTTTAATAATACATTTGTTTTTAGGGTTCCGTAGTAATCTACGAACCCTTATAGTTTCGCCATGTCTGTCTGTCCGCAGGTTTCCTAAGAAACCCTTGGTAGCACAGAGCTGAAATTTGGCATGGTCATACATACCTATTCATTGTGGTGACAAATCTAAAAAATAAAATGGTAGAAAAAAAATGTTTTCGTGTGTTTCCCATTAACGTGAATGGGCGATGGTTTTTTTTCTAGCCGATATCATCGAGTGCGTTATCATAGGATAGCTTTTTAAAAGATAGAAGGGGTTTACTACAAACGTTTTTCGATTCAGCAATCCGTTTAGGAAACATTAATTTTTATAATGAAAAAAAATGTGGAATAATTCACGAGGGTAGCATTTACGACGAAGTGTACCCTAATCAAAAATGGTTGACATACAAGGTTCCACGCTAAAAGTGAGGCGAGCCGAAAGCCAAGCTGTAACATATTGACACTTCAGGTGTCGTTTAATAGGTTTTTGTGGGTGCTAATTACGAAAACGACATTAAAAATATACACCTGCTTAGCTTGATATTATTATATTATTCCTTACAATAAAATTGTCGCAAAAAAAAAAAGTCGCGCTCGCTTCGCTCGCGCATTAAACACTTCCATTCTGTTATATTTAGGCCAAACTTTTTAATACATTTGTTTATGATACTAAGTATAGTATTTGGGGATTTTAACATAAACTATGATAATATGCTTGTAGAATTAAGAAGCCAGCTGCATATTTGAACCATGCTGCTACGGAACCCTACAATGCGCGTGGCCCGACACGCTCTTGGCCGGTTTTTAATTGCCTTATTAATTTTGATTAAGTGGAAATGGGACTATCTGAGAAGAACACTTTATCGAACAAATAAAAAGAATTTCAAAAACCAGCTGACAACTGGCGGAGTTATTTCGTAACAAACAAATAATAAAATAAAAACAAACACGCAAATTCAAAACCTCCTCATTTTTTGGAAGTCGTTTAAAACAGACTCAATTACAAATCTTAGTTTTAACGACTGTAGTCAATCGACAACAGCTGGGACTGACAGCTTAACATGCCTAGAGGTCGCAGACCCCAGAACATCTACGTGTTTCAAGGTTGTTTCACGGGAAACAACGAAAAATCATGCGCGTACATGAGCTCATTCCGCCTGCCCCTTTTTTCCATCGGACGTCCAGACGCACTGCGGGGTACCACCCTTATCTTGTCGAGATCCCTCGGTTACGTACTGAGCGCTATTCTTCATCTTTTATATTGCGCACTGCCAGGGAGTGGAATTCCCTGCCGGCGTCTGTATTTCCGAGTTCATACAACCCAAATATCTTTAAAGTGCGAGTGAATAGGCTTCTTCTGGGTGAGCTCGCTACATCCTCGACCACATCTTTGCCCTAAGCTAGATTGTGGTCAAGAGCGAACCCATTTTTAATAATAATAAAAAAACTCTGAATTTGCTGTAATAAAAATAATAATATTTCTCGGTGACAGTATTTACTTATCTTGCCTTTCAAATTTGTTGCTCTAGGGAGTTCCATTGGGATGACGAAAATTAAATTATACTATTTAGGGAATATAATTATTAAACATAACAATGGAAGACCTGAGTTTAACTTTGGATCGTGTTTTCATGGAATGGTTGTTCATTTTAATAACGCGAAAGTTACGTGACATAATTAACAAGAATTAAAACCTACGCAGGAATGGCAAAATTCAAACTTGCATTTTGAAATTGAAGTCCTAGAAATATGGAAATAGGAACAACTTGTTAAATAATTCTAAAATAAAACAATATTATGTTAAACTCTGACATTTTCATTTTTATATAATGGACTCTCAACACACAGTCTAACGAAATACTTACCATGAAATGTGCTTACTTGTAGTAAAGTGTAACATACATTTTATCTGTGAATTGTTATCAGGGGGATCTGGAGACCTAACTCACTATTCTTAAGTTAATTATGTGCTTAACACCTTATGTAAGTGTAGTGGATTCCAGTTGTTGGGAGAAATAAACTAATTTTTATTTTTATTTATTATTATATTATTTATTATTTATTCATAAGAATGTTGATCAAACAAAGCTAAGAACCATCTCTGTTGTCGATTTACTACAGTCCTTAAACAAAAACATAGGCTATTAGGTGGTTCGAAATCTCTGACACCCCCGTGGGGTGATCGGTTGAGAATAAAATCACCCCATCTCTTTCCGTGAGTGTCGTAAGAGGCGCCTAAGGAAACACAAATGAGACCTGCCTCCTAGTAATCCATCCCAGGCAACGACACTTCATTTTTTTCTGAATCTGAGGTGTCGTCCTATGGTCTCATGCTCTGCAAAGGGCCGTCTGGTTCGCGACCACCCCTCCTACCGAAGTCCGACGTCAAACAGCTTCCTGTTTTCCGTCGGTGCGTGGGAGTACCAGTGCATTTGTAGGCATTTTCTGGGTTAACTCGCTCCATCGCCGACCTCATCTTTGAGGTCAAGAGTTAATCCATCTTACAATAAATAAATAAAACACCGGGATTAGTCAAGCTCACCACTTACTTGACTTTACCTAAAGAAAGCTTAGAATTTAGTTAGATGTTAAAGTTTATGCCAGTTTAATAAAGTCAACAACGTGGCACGTAAGTTTGATGACATTTTCTTTTAGCAGTCTCCTATGAGGCTGACAATAGCTTCTAATTAATGCTTAAAACATCGTCAAATTCAAGATGATTAACTTGTAAATAAAAATATTTGAATAACTGGCCAAGTGCGAATCGGACTCGCGCACGATGGGTTCCGTACCATTATCCCTAAAAAACGGCAAAAAAATCACGTTTGTTGTATAGGAGCTCCCTTAAATATTTATTTTATTCTATTTTTTAGTATTTGTTATAGCAGCAACAGAAATACATCATCTGTGAAAATTTTATCTGACTAAATATGACGATTCATGAGATACAGCTTCGAACAGACTCATCTATTCATAGATTTGAAATGCCAAAGTTGCCAATGCCGAAAAATATTGATGCCGTCTGTAAATTGCCAAGCTGCAGGTCTTAAATTGTATAAACAACCCCGATTGTATTGGTGTCTATAAGAACCTAAAAGGACTAGACATAGTAACCATTCTTTATAATTTTCCACGTTAAAAAAACAGTTCGCACAAAGTAGATAACTAGTATTTTTTGCAGACTACAATGCCTACTAGCAGATAACTCCTATTAGGGGCTAAATAAATGTCACTCATTTATTTGGATGGTATTCTGGTTTGTAGATTTTATTTTGTTTTTGTTGATTTTTTTAAAAGCGCTGAATCATTTTCGATAAAATATATATGGGTCCGCCTCTGGAGTAAACGCTTTCGAACAAAAAATAATTTTGAAAATCGGTCCATAATTGGCGATCGGTGAACATACATTAAAAAAAAACAACGGTTCGTACTCTGGGAGTGCCGGCAGAAGTGAAAACTTGAACATTAACGTTGAGCATTCATGTGGAAATAAAACAAAATACACAAAAAGAGACCGTTATTCTCTCAGGATTCGAACCCTCGAAAGCAACAGTTCAATCTGGCAACTTTTCCACGCGACCATAGGGCTGCTATCCGTCCGGGTTTCCACCCATACTTCAAAGTACACAACGCTGCTAAAGAAGTTTTCACTTCAAAAAAGGTGGCAACCCTATCCTACGCATTTTCGATCACGGTCACGTGACATCTCACGATCTGACGCGAGTTCATCGCGAGTTTAACATTTTTTTCCCATACTAAAAGTGCTCAACGCCGCTAAAGAAGTTTTCACTCCAAAAATTAAAAAAAAATACATACAGCCGAACATAGAACCTCCTCCTTTTTTGAAGTCGGTTAATAAGACAAATACCATGACAGCCGTTTGATCGATGACCAAAAAAGTGCGACCGCAAGATAGCTAGCGAAAGAAGTTATCGCTTATCGAATTGAAAAATGGTTTTCTAATCTTTTTCTGAAGTTTCAGGCAAATGCGAAATTGATATCTTATAGAACCTTGACCGCAAGTATTAAATCACTTGGATTTTTTGAAGTAAAAAAAAAGCGGCGTCGTGCACTTTGAAGTATGGATAAAATAAATTAAACTCGTGTCAGGACACGTGACCTGATCGAAAATTCGTAAGACGAAGGGAGAGTGACAACTTCTTTAGCGGCTTCTTTTTGGGTTGGGTAAAAAATTTGAAACTTGCGTCAGGACACGTGACCTGAGCGAAAATTCGTGAGACGGAGCGAGAATAGAGACCGAAAGGAAGTAATAAATGTATGTTCAAGTTTTCACTTCTGCTGGCACTCCCGGAGTGCAACCCGTTGTTTTTTTTTTTTTTTCAAAAATACTATGAACCATAGCCAGGGGAGGGTCTGAGAGGCTATAAAAATACCTAGTACCTATCGACTTATTTTGTTGATTTCATAACAATCTGGCGATTATGTTCATTTTCATAGTTTCTAGTTTAGGTAACTTTTTATGTTTTCTTACTAAAATTAACGTATATGATAAAATTATTTTGTTCTTTTATTTTTTTCTCAAAAAGAGTAATTTATTGATTTTACCAATGGTTAACGAAAACTGAATAAAGGGAGTAAGGGAAAGGTTAGCAAAAAGGAAACTCTGAACTCAGACCATCATTCTGAATGACTTTCCAGTAGATTTTTCTTCAGGACATTTTCATTTTTTTCTTGTTTTCTACTGGTTTTACACGAAAACCAGCAAGGCGAGGCGCGTAAGGACCGCGCGCGAGGAGCAGTTTCACGGTAAATTGCGTAGCGCCAAAATAGGTAAATTACGAAAACTTCTTTACTTGACGTTTTCGGGAAAAAATAATTACTTATAACTGATTATAGTTATCGGTAGATTCCACCATGTCCCTTACACCCTGTGTACTTAAATACTTAGGACCTTAGGACTAAATAGAGAAAAAATCAGCTCAACTTTTAACTTACCTACTTAGATATTGAAATAGGATTTTTTTTTTTCAAATTAGTTAGCGAAAATTAAGGATTTGAATCAGAACTACTTTCCCTAAGGAACATAGGTCAAAACGTGAACAAAATTTTGGCCTCTCCAGAGCGCGAACGATTGCTTTTGTATCGGGGGTCTAAAAATTCTTTTGAGAATTTCAAATAGGTCCCTAGTAAAATGTTGTTCAGATTTATGGGAAGAATCAGTCCCCAGTTTTTGCCAAGTCTCCCCTGGACCCCGATTCTGTAACTTCAGTTGTGTGTCGATGGAATGGAGGTCTTAATTAAGTTGATAATTTAAAAATTGTATCATTATATATTTTTGTATTTAGGTTTAAGTTTTTATGAAATAAAATATCTTATTTTATCTATTCAGGTGGCGAAATTGAGTTGAGAACTATTTTATTTTCATATACTTGCTGACAAACATCCCGACCAGCAGCGCCACCGCCAACCGAACGTAAAATTGCAAACTACCTAGCAACTTAAAATTCAGTTGACGGTGGCGCCACCAGTCAAAGCAGCCGTCATGTATGAAATTTAGATAGTTCTCAATTTCGCCACCTGAACGGATAAAATGGCCAACATTCCGTCGACACACAACTGAAGTTATAGAATCGGGGCCCAGATACGGTAGGACATTTGGCTAGGAAGGACAATGGACGGTGGACCCGTCATAGAATAGTGGCCGAGGGGAGCGACAAGGCCAGTGGGCGGACCACCAGCCCGATGGTAAGACCTCTAGCCCCATGGTCAGAAAATATCGTTTAATCAACGGGATCTCAATGGATGAGGTTGGCTGATGATTGGCGCTATAGAGAAGAGGCCCAGCAGTGGGTTGACATGGGCAGAAGATGATGCTATGCGATATTTAGAATAGAAGAGTATATTTCTATGAGTCACCGTATGAGTCACCGACTTCAATTCCAACAACAGTTCGCACAAAGTAGATAACTAGTATTTTTTGCAGACTACAATGCCTATTAGCAGATAACTCCTATTAGGGGCTAAATAAATGTCACTCATTTATTTAGATGATGTTCTGGTTTGTAAAAATTTTTGTTTTTGTTGATTTTTTTAAAAGCACTGAATCATTTTCGATAAAATTTATATGGGACCACCTCTGGAATATACTCTTTCGATCAAAATAAAAATTTTGAAAACCGGTCATAATTGGCGGAGAAAACCGTGAACATAAAAAAATACATACAGTCGAACATAGAACCTCCTCCTTTTTTGAAGTCGGTTAATAAAGCAGATGTTTGTGCTCGGACCCACGAAACAAGGTAAAACCTTAGTGTGGGCCTTTGAATGAGTAGTGTTTATTTATTTATTATTTATTTATCTCACAAAGAATAAGATTAAGATAAAGCCATACAAATGCAACTACGAGAACCTAATTAAGAATCAAACGAACTTACCTTAGTGATGTTTGATTCCAATTATGCGAGAGTGTCAACCGAAGACGATTACTTATTTACTTGCAGCAGTACGTGAGTACATGCCATCTTTGTCACACATTTAGAGTATCTATACAAAAAAACTCATAAAATTTGTATCTCCTGTCTCACTCCCCCGACCCTGCATTGTGTTACCCGCCCGGTAATTTCATTATTTCAGAGAAACCAGTTTAGTGAACATTTTATTGTAATATTTAGGGTTTTTGGGAGGGTCGGGACGATGTAATCGTCTTCGGTTGACACTCTCGCATAATTGGAATCAAACATCACTAAGGTAAGTTCGTTTGATTCTTAATTATACTTCGAGTGTCAACCGAAGACGATTACTTATTTACTTGTAGATGTTTAGAGTAGTTAAACAAGATACAAACTTAACAGAAGAAGAAATTATTAAATAAAATGTTCATATCTCATAAATCTTTAATTTTCATCAAAGCAAAGAGGAAAATTTACAGCATTGACTGAACACACGCCACACAAGCCATTGTACATCTATCGTACACTTAACTCTATGTTAATAAATATAAATGTAAATAGCCAGCAATTTCTGAGCACTGATTGTTAATATATATAACATAATACTAATGATTAAACAACGCATTAAAGAAATCGTCTTGATTTGTTTTTACAACTTCTCTGCAATAGTATTTAATAAATACATTTGAAGTGTCACTCCAGCCTGCGGCCTTGCGAACAACCTCCAGATTAACCCCAGATCTATGAGCAGCAGATGTTGATGCTGACCTGGTGCTGTGAGCACCAAAGATGGATATATCGATACCACTGTCCCGTAATACCTTCTTTACCCATCGCGAAATAGTTTGAGTTCCAACTTTGTTATGAGGTTTACATAATCCGAGGAATAAGTGGTCATCGTGTCTATTTTGTCGTAGTGGTTGGGTTCTTTCCATGTAAGTTTTTAATGCTAAAGCCGGACAAATGTTAGGGTTTTCATGGATGAAGGGTAATCTAATCAGTGGTTGGCAAGCTCCAGGCCTCGATGTTTTAATTAAATCCGTGATTTTTATAACAATCGCATCGTCGTTGATCACTATATTGTGTAATTTAATTAAGCTCAAGGTCTGCATTCGTTGAGCAGATGCTATACATAACAAGGTACACGTTTTATGTGTTAGGTTTGATAACGAAATATTCTCATAGGGGTAAATATTAGAGAGATAGTTTAACACGATGTTCGTATCCCATGTTGAATTGTATTTGGGCCGAGGTGGATTAAGCCTATAAACTCCCTTCATAAAGCGATTAACACAATCATTTAATGTAACACTAGTTCCCAAAATAACTGATAAGGCTGATCTGTGTGTATTTAAAGAACTGTAACCTGCACCCTCTTTAAACTTTTGTGTTAAGAAAGATATTACATGATTACTATTGGCACCTAAACTTTTTAATTTATTATGTGTACAATACGAAATCCAAGATTTCAGTGTGCTATTGTATTGATTTAATGTTTTTGATGCAAATGATGCCATTATTATGTCTATAGACTCTAGTGGTACACCCCGCATTATCATGTAATCCCTGATAAGATGGCTGCCACCAGAACAAGGTCCTTGTGAAGTGGATGGCAGGCTCTGAAAGGGGAATACAAAAGAAACTTATCAGGTCCAAAAAAATATTTTTTCGTTATAACAAGTCTTGACCACAATGGGTACCATGGCTGTGAGGGCCAGTCAGGTACGATTAAAATGCCTTTTGCTTGGTCTGTAATAATTTTTTCAAGGACCCTAGGTATTAGGCTGAATGGAGGAAAAGCATAAAAATTTATGTTATGCCAATTCAAAGTAAACGCGTCAACTACTTCAGAAAATGGGTCTAGTTTCCATGAAGCATACCTAGAGCATTTATTATTTTGGGCACTAGCGAAAAGGTCAAAATCGGGTTTACCTAATAACTTGGTTATTTGATCAAAAACTGATTCACAAATTTCCCACTCCGTGTCAATATTTAATCTGCGGGACTCTCTATCAGCAATGGTATTTTCACATGATTTTATGTAAGACGCAAAAATACAGATGTTCCTATCCTCACACCACTGCCATATTTTTCGAGCTAAATCATTTAAATGAGGGTGTTGTACACCTCCCATTCTGTTTATGTAGCTAATGGCAGTGGTGTTATCAACTCTCAATAAAATTTCGCAGTCTCGTACATTTTCAGTAAAAATCTTAAGGCCATAGTAAGCTGCTTTCAATTCCAGAGTGTTAATGTGAAGATGTAAATCTGAATCAGTCCAGTTTCCATTTGCGTGCTGATCCCCGCATGCTATACCCCAGCCTGTATTGGATGCGTCGCTAAATATTTCCATACAATAATTATGTTTCCGAATAGGGCAAAAAGATGAGTCAATCTTTTCTATCCACCATAAGAAATCATTTCTAAGAAAAGAGTTTATTATCATCCGTTTATTGTAATCGTCACTATAATTTAGTGCTAAAAATTTTTCTCTTTCGAATAGCTTAGTGTACATCCAGCCGTAACTTACGGCCGGGCATGCGGAGGTCAGTAAGCCTATGAATTCCGCGAAGTGTCTAATAGAACAACTATTTTTTGACATCAATTCTAAAGCTTTTTTCTTAATACGCGTTTTCTTCTCGTCCGGTAGGGAAATTATCATTTGTTTAGTGTCCAAAATAAAGCCTAGAAACCTACAGGTATTACTTGGTATTATAACACTTTTTTTAATGTTAATTACGAAGCCCAAGGATTGTAAAACTTCTTTTGTTGTGGAGATGTTATTTAAACATTCATCAAACGACTGTCCGATACACAAAAAATCGTCAAGATATGCCACCGATAGTAAGCCTGACGAACGTAAATATTGTAACACAGGCTTCAAAAGTTTAGTAAAAACATATGGCGCAGTACAGAGGCCGAACGGGAGGACATTAAATTCATATAATATTGATTTCCACTCAAAACGTAATTTCTTTCTGTCATTTTCATTAATTGAAATTAAAAAATAAGCGTCCTGTAAATCAATTGTACTCATGTAATAATTATATTGCAATAGTTTTAGAGCAGTTCTATAATCTTCCATCTTAAAGTGGTCCACGGTTATGTATTTATTAAGCATTTTTAAATTTAATATGAATCTATGTTTCCCGTTCGGCTTAGGTACTGTAAAAATTGGCGAAATAAATTGACCTTTACAAGGTGTACAAGGTGAGATAAACTGTGACATTAATAGTTCAGAAATGCAGTCGTCAATGATAGTGATTTGAGACTTGGAAATGCACGCATTATTTTTTGGTTGCATAGTTTGTACAGGTTTTTCTTTAAATGGTATCGTGTATCCTTTGACCCAGTCTAAGACAGTATGATCGTCAGTGAGTTGAGCCCATTTATTGTAAAAATATTTTAAGCGTCCAGCGACAGGTACCTGTGGCTCTTCTAGTAGCGTCTCCTCTGCTGTCTCGAGTAGCCCGTGGCTTGTTGACGGCCCCGCGCGGCAGGCGGCTGGCGGCGATCTCGCGGCGGCGCAGGCGGCGGCGGCGGTCGGCGGGGCGCGGGGGCAGTCCGTGGCTCGATCGCCGCTGCGCGCGGATTCCCCCTCGAGTTTAAAGCCCCTCTTTGGGGCCGGTTAGGTGGCGGCGCTTGGTAGGGTGTACGATACGCAGTCTTCATTTCTGAGGCGGTTTTTGTGATTGCCTTACATGATTTTATATGGTCAGATAAATTAGAGCCAAAAAGATTTTCTTCAATCTTCGCATCCTTAACAGTATCTCTAACGTCCCTATTGAGGGCATTTAAGGCGGCGTATCTACGTGATAATGACTCCCTATAGTGATTATCGCAAAAAAGCCTTCCGGCATCGCTCAAGGCTTTAATTATATCTGGAGGGACAATGTTCTTGGATGTTAAGGCCCAATTTAACACTTGTCCGAGAGCTGCGAGACCGCTTCCAAGTTGGTTTTGTTTACCCTGGCTGTACTGATCCTGTTTTACATTTAATTCGGACATCGCCTTTTTTATTTCTGGGTTCAGCTTCGGTGCCGACAGGTTGACGCAATTTTCAGGCAGCAAGTATTGTTTTACTAAGTCAGCCTGAATATCCTTTGCTAGACCATTGGTGAGGATGTGCGTCCATCTCAGGGCAATATCCTTATGCAAACTTATACCGTAACTCTTCTTGTTAGAATAATCTTCTCCTAAAAGATTGATAATGTCTGGCTCCAAATTGACCGTTGCGTCGGCCTCTCGGGTATCAGTTATGGTATCAAATGATGGTGCACCTGGCGCGGCCTCAATAGGCGGCGGAGGCGGCGGCGCGGCTTCGACCGGCGGCAGGGACGGAGGCGGCGGCGGGGTCGGTGGGGGCTCGGATTGCACAGGATGCTCCTCATCGTAATATTCGTCATCTAAATTTATCACCGGATTAGGTGAGCCTCCCCCTAAAAGGTAGAAGAAATACCTATATTTTGGTTTTATAATGCATGACAGGTCGAAGACAGTACCAAACAAGAAGTTGTAATTAAGTGGGTCCAAGATAGGTACCCAATTATGAAAAGCGGGACCAAGATAGGTTCCCGTAAATGTTATGGGTCCAAGATAGGCACCCATGCACATAGTTGGTCCAAGATAGGTACCCGTGCAGCCTATTTTTTGTTTTATTTTTTAGATGTGGGTATGCGACCGATTAAGAACACCTCAATACTTCGTAATAATACGATTTAGATATAATATACTATATACTAAGTGTACACAATCTACACATTATTATTGAAAATTCCTCAGTATTTCGGTGAAAAGGCAAAGTTAGTTTACCTGGATAATCCGGGTCAAAGTTTGACCTTGAAGAATTCGAATGCACTGATATCGAACGTTCTCGTCGTTTTTTCCGTATTTTTCGTTCCAATTTCTTCATTTTCTTGAGAATACTATCATAATCACTTTCTTTTGACCTAGATCTCTTCCTTTTGGGCATAATGAGCGCGAAAAAAGTTCCAGTAAAAAAATTATGTGCGATCTTGATGACACAAAAACACGTAATGAAATTACCGGGCGGGTAACACAATGCAGGGTCGGGGGAGTGAGACAGGAGATACAAATTTTATGAGTTTTTTTGTATAGATACTCTAAATGTGTGACAAAGATGGCATGTACTCACGTACTGCTGCAAGTAAATAAGTAATCGTCTTCGGTTGACACTCGAAGTATAATCACAATTGTGTTGAGGTGGGCTCGTGAAACCTCTTCTATATCGCTTTGCTTTATTATTTCGCCAGAGTTCCTACATTTTATTATGTTCTTTTCAAGTCGTACAATTTCATAGCTGCGGAAAATTTATTTTCTCATGTTGTGTTATATGATTTTTGTATTTCAGTGGTCATGATTGCGAAAATATCATGACTTTTTTTTCACTGCTGCATACTTCTATAGTTAAATGTTACGACTTTTTTTACTTTCTGTTAAATATATTTGTGTGCTGGAGAAACAAAATAAATGATACATACATACGCTCACACAGCTGCCCCCCCTTGGCGTCGCCCTTGTACGATGCCACAGGCATACACACAGATACACAGATAGACACGCCAATGTTACAACATCCCTCCTTATTCGGGGATTAAAAATATCAAAATATTCTTCTTTCGTGCCAACAGCAATATCAAACACGTTTGGCTCAATACTTCACCACAATCACAGAACTGTTGTCAGGGACCATAGTTCTTTCCTAGTGCGGTTTTAACCGTGTGGTGATCGGTTGGGAATAACACCACCCCATCTCTTTCCGTGGCTGTCGTAAGAGGCGACTAAGGAAACACAAATAAGACCTGCCTCCTAGTAATCCATCCCAGGCAACGACACTTCATTATTTTCTGAATCTGAGGTGTCGTCCTATGGTCTCATGCGGTGTGGTAGACTCTGTAAAGGGCCGTCTGGTTCGCGACCACCCTCCTACCGAAGTCCGACGCCAAAGTTCCCACGCGAAGTTCCGTCGGTGCGTGGGAGTACCAGTACATTTATAGGCATTTTCTGGGTTAACTCGCTCCATCGTCGACCTCATCTTTGACCTTATGGTCAAGATTGTGGTCAAGAGTTAACCCATCTTATAATATAAAAAAAAAGGTGTTAGGAAGCGCGGAGCATGAGATCAAGTAGGTCATGGTCTGCACTGGCTTGCCAAATTCACACCGGAGGTTGGAGTTGCTTGTAAAACCCCCATTGGACTCATTAGTGTCCACGTATTAATGTGGATTTTTATTTCTAGCTACTGCGGTATGCTATCTCCAGCGTCATGGGGTTGCATCCTTAAACTGTTGCACACACTCACAGCCATCATGAAAATACATAAATTATGTACCAAATGTTATATTTGTATGCCTTTGTATGATATGATAGACCAGATGGTATTAAGCCAGACTTATAACCAGAAGGTTGCGGGTTAAAACCTACACCACTTAATTCGTCTTTTCGGATCTATGTACGGATTTTCCATTTATTATTTCTTAATCAGCGGTGAAGGAAAACATCGTGATGAAACCAGCAAGTCTAATAAAATTCATTTTCGAACGACGGGCGGTCCACCAACCCGCATTGGGCCAACGTGATAGACTCAGGTGTCGTCCTATGGTCTCATGCGGTGTGGTAGGCTCTGTAAACTCTTGACCTCAATCTTGACCATAAAGGTCAAAGACGAGGTCGACGATGGAGCGAGTCAACCCAGAAAATGCCTATAAAGGTACTGGTACTTCCACGCACCGACGGAACACAGCAAGCTGTTTTGCGTCGGACTTCGGTAGGAGGGTGGTCGCGAACCAGACGGCCCTTTACAGAGCCCACCACACCGCGTGAAACCATAGGACGACACCTCAGATTCAGAAAAAAATGAAGTGTCGTTGCCTACACTTATGCCTTTGCCCATGAAGGATGAAAAGAAACTACAGATTGCCACATTTAAGTACGATCAAAACACACCTCATTCGCTTCCTCTAATGTATAATTCGCTTCATACACCGGACGTGTATTAGATTATGAATTACTAGCTAATAAGTAATTATTAGCAAGAACCCTTTCATAATTCAATTGACGAGAAGGGCATTGTCACGAAATATATATTTGACTAGCTAATGCCCGCAACTTCGTTTGCGTGTTAATTTTTTTTTGTACAGAGTACACAGATTGAAAACATCTATCTTACGTGATTTAGATTTTTACTTGCAAAAGTTTTTTCCCGCTAACTCCCTGTTGCAACTAAGCTTTAAGTTTATTAAGGTACCTGCATGCCAAATTTCAAGCGTCTAACTTAAGCGGTTTAGATTTTTCATACAAAAGGATTTTCCCGCTAATTCCCGTTCCCGTGGGAATTTCTGGAATTCCTTTCTTAGTGCACCTCTACGGTACCTGAGCTACGTCTCTTCCAAATTTCAAGTGCCTACGTTTAGCCGTTTAGGCTGTGCGTTGATATGTCAGTCAGTCAGTCAGTCAGTTTCTCCTTTTATATATTTAGATTCCCACTTTATCAAAATGAAAAATTTTTTTTCAAAAGTGCTGGCATACCCGAATCCAATTATTTTGGCGGTTATCGACTTTTGGGCATACTTTGTTATCTATCATAGTTCGCTTTACATTTAATTCAGTTTCACTGCATCATAATGCATTTCTTTTGTTCCCAGTTTAACTTAAAGGCATTCATGCGAATATGTATGCTTCATACCTAAGCAAAGGAATGAAATTTAAAATACCGATACAAGTGAGCAATTTTCGCTTAAATTTAATTTACAAAGAGTTTAAAACTGAAACTGCAAATTACGAGTATGCTTTAACAATTTGAATGCTTTGAAACAAGCTTCCGCAAATCCGTTTAAGCTTTTGGGAATTTCAAAAGCAGGAAATTGAACATTCGGGAAGTGCAAAGCAGCAATAAGTTCCTAAATAATTTTCTCGTTTTAGGAACAGTTGCCTGCTCTGCTAAGTTATTTTTATATTGTTTTTCTTTTAAACCATTGAGTGTTTTTGAAACATAACATTGGAAGCGTTAGCACATTGACATTTTCTCCTGAAAATGCAAATTATTTAATTATCCTTTTTTTCGAATTTCGACTAGATTCTTAAAAGTTCACATAGTAATCGCGGTACGTATAAATTGTAGGTCCTAAATAATTCATCAACATTGAAATTGGTAAGGAATAAGGAAGGATTGAAGCGGTGATAGCCCAGTTGGCAATGAGCCAGACTTGTAATCCGAAGGTCGCGGGTTCAAATCCTGGTGCGGGCCTGTACCACTAAATTCTTCTTTTCGGATTTATGTACAGATTTCTAATTATCACTTGCTCAACGGTGAAGGAAAAAACATCGTGATGAAACCCGCCCGTCCAAGAAAATTAATTTTTGAAAGACGAGCGGGCCACCAACCCGCATTGGGCCAGAAATCCTAAATCCCCTTCGTGTTTCGAAGGGAGGCCCGTGCCCCTCGGTGGGGACGTATATGGGCTGGTAAGAAGGAAGGATTTTATGAAATTACTACCATCCTGGGTATCGCCTTTAGTTACTTTACCATATTATAAAGAGGAAAGATTTGATTGTTTGTTTGTATTGAATAGGCTCCGAAACTACTGGACCGATTTGAAAAAATCTTTCACCATTAGAAAGCTACATTATCCCCGATGGACATAGGCTATATAACTTTCCCGAATTCCCACGGGAACGAAGTCCCGAGCGGAATGCTAGTTACTTTATAAGAAGTCAACAAGGTTGAAAATGCCCTAAATGAGATTAAAGTGAGCTTTTTGAAAAGCCCTTATTGACCTTTCACAACGTATTATTTTCCTTTGAAATACATTTTCGTAAAGAATGATTTTATCTAGAGCAATAGTACTAGTTGTTCAGTTCAGTGGGCATATAATAATACCAAATATGCAAATACAGATATACCATACACCTATTATCTCTGATGAAGTAAGCACGGATTTATATTATATGATACCTATACAGGGCTTTAGGTAAATCTCTTTCAACCTCTCGGGTGGTTAATCAGTCCATGAAACTGAACAACTTTCCCAAGGAACATAGGTCAAAATACGAAAAAAAATTGAGTTCCCCTACAAACTTCATCAATCAGCATATAGCGCATTTTTTATGGGAGATCAAAATTTTTTTTTCGTATTTTGACCTATATTCCTTGGGGAAGTTGTTCAGTTTCATGGAGTAATTTAGCACCCGAGAGGTTGAAAGAGATTTACCTAAAGCCCTGTATAAAAGAAAGTCGGGTTTGTTCAAACACTTATAAATCGAGAACGGCCAGCTGTTTTTAGTCAAGACCGATTTTGATGATTTTTGATTTGTTGGATTTGTTTCGGTCTCGAATAGGTTTACGGCTATTAAAAATTGGGAAATTGACAAAAAAAGACGCGAGCGGAGCCGCGGGCGGAAAGCTAGTCTTCTTATATATAAAATTAGAGGTCCTGATTCACTGACTCATCAACGCCTAGCCCAAACCCACCTAGAAAGCTGAAATTTAGAAGAAAGGTTTCTTTTATGACGTAGGCAAGCACTAAGAAAGGATTTTTCGAAATTCAACCACTAAGGGTGAAATGGGGGTTCAAAGTTTGTATGGAGAAAACAATTTTTTTGGACATTTTAACTCGAAACTTCGTCAAGATATATCTTGAAGCAAATAAACGAACATATGTTTCGCGATTTTTCGAAAATCATCCCCTAAGGGGTCAAGAGTGAAATGGGTGATTAAAAGAGTTCTTTGCACATTCTGAGGCAAATGGAGATGGAACATAAGTATTATAGTGGCGATAGGGTGTCAGCCTTTCGCCCACCATAGAACAAACCTTCATGTTCCACTTACTGGTCTCTATATAGCATGCCAGGGCTGAATTGGCAGTTGGCACTGCAAGTCCAGCATAGAAATTTATTTAATGGTTTAGTTATAAAAGTGATTCCTTATTTAAACGAAAAAAAAGGATTGCACTCCGGGAGTGCCGGCAGAAGTGAAAACTTGTATATATGTATATTACTTCCTTGCGGTCTACTCTCCCTCTTACGAATTTTCGATCAGGTCACGTGTCCCGACGCCAGTTTACAATTTTTTACCCATCCCAAAAAGAACGCCGCTAAAGAACTTTTCACTCTCCCTCAGTCTTACGAATTTTTGATCAGGTCACGTGTCCTGACGCGAGTTTTTTACCCTTATTTCAAACTGCACAACGCCGCTAAAGAAGTTTTCACTTAAAAAAATGTTGTATTTAATTCTACCAGTATAAATATTTCGCTAAGTGCGCCAGTTTGATAACAGCTATTATACAAAATATACGAATGGGCTCTGAAACACAGCACCCTATACGCGAGACGTTAATTATAACAGCTATACGGCAAAAACAGGCTAATTTATAGTACGTTGCTGTTGCAAGACCACCATTTCAATAATCTATTATTATTTTAAACTAGTTATAAACGAGAGCATGCTCGGGACATAGATTACCTTCTACAAGAAACTGCATATATGGCAACCAACGCGAGCTATACATATGTGATTTTGCATTTATATCTAGACAAGCTCCAATGCATCTCTTCAGTACCCGCTAAATAGGTTTGCTTTCGGAGTTCGGCTAATGTATAAAAAAAACGTTATTTATTACCACACCACAAAAAAAACATACAAAACAACGTATATAAAATTTTTCTTTTTTATGGTTTGTATGTTAAACCATAATTAAAAATATTTCAATCATTTGTTTTATATAAATCACGTATTTGTTTCGTAAATCTATTGGTAAGTACCAATCTTGAAGAGGAACCTTAATAAATAAATACCTCTAGGGAACGATCAAAGAAATACAGGTAAAAAGGGTAAATAGCCGTACGATGGGATTTCCTTAATGGTATCCTATAAATAAACTCATACTTTAACCTCCTGAGATCTGATTGCCTTATACTCACACTAACTCACGCCCATAAACTCTGTCAGAGTAGGCAGAGCATCATATGCCTCTAAACTTTAGTGTCTAAAGCTATTTGACGTCACATCTGACTTCATTGTTGAGGGTCATAAGTAGAATAATATAAGTTTATAATACAATAATTTTAAAGTTAAAAACGTATAGTCACCGATTTCAACCCCAGCAACAGTTCACACAAAGTAGATAACTACTATTTTTTGCAGACTACAATGCCTATTAGCAGATAAGCACAAACGAAAATATCACTCATCTATTTAGATGATGTTCTGGTTTGTAGTATTATTTTTTTTGTTTTTGTTGATTTTTTTAAATTTATACTGGACCACCTCTGGAGTATACTCTTTCGAACAAAAAAAGAATTTTGAAAATCGGTCCATAATTGGCTGAGAAATCGGTGAACATACATAAAAAAATACATACAGTCGAACATAGAACCTCCTCCTTTTTTCAAGTCGGTAAAAAGTAACTTTCGAAAAATTCACTGGGCCCACTGCCGTCACTCACATAGAATTAAGCGCTAACTTGCGAAGCGAGTCATTCATCAGAACCTGCCGCTTGAAAGGCCTCCCTCTATAAACATGCTATTCACCCTCTTATAATTACCAAGAAAAAGCGGTATTTAAACGAACAAAATACGCTGCAATCTTTTAAATTATGTTTGTTTTTAATACTGAGTTGCTTTGAATTAGTAAGCGAAAATGAATCGGCAATTAATCGGCTTAGATTTGCTGTAAAAACTTTCTCTGAGGATTAAGTATACTGAGGTCGGAATAATAATTTAAAAAAAGCAAGTGTGATCGCTGTTTTTTAATTAATTTCATATTAACTTCTGGAGAAAATTTGTTTAGAATCATCACAAGTGTCCCAATACAACTAGCTAGGTGATAGTAAATAAATAATTTTCCACGTTAAAAACGTATGAGTCACCGACTTCAATCCTAACAGTTCGCACAAAGTAGATATCTAGTATTTTTTGTGGACTACAATGCTTATTAGCAGATAACTACAAGCAGAAATGTCATTCATTTATTTAGACGATGTTCTAGTTTGTAGTATTTTTTGTTTTTGTTGTTTTTTTTTTTTAAAGCGCTGAATCATTTTTGATAAAATTTATATGGGACCTCTTCAGAATTATTCAAATCGGTGTATAATTGCCGGAGTAATCGCGTAACAAATATACAAAAAAAAAACAGTCGAATTGAGAACCTCCTCCTTTTTTGAAGTCGGTTGATAAATGAGCGTTTATTTCAGTAATCACGATTACAAAAAGTTATTGAGACTTCTCAGAAAGTAGTCCGAGGACACTTGTGTTGGGAATGACTCGCTACTTCCCATTTGTTTATAGTATTTGATTACAAAAATGTTAGAAATTGTTTAGAAATTGCACTTGCAAGAAAATTTAAAACATAAATAACAAGATATGAACTATAACTAATAAGTATGCAAGGATAAATTTAGGATGTGATAAGTTTGTGTACGAGTGTGTGTGTGTATTGACCGAAAATAGTATGTATATGTGAGAATGTAGATATGTTTGCCTTACATAAAGTAGAAACGTTTGTAAGATCACATATACAAGATAAGAATTATTCAATAATTTATTTATATAATTATATATATACTTACATAAAAAATATATAGCTTGTTTCAGACAATTCTTATTAAGAGGTTTTCAACCTCATTATAAGAGAGCGTACCCAGCCATTGTGTCAGCCTATTCTTACACATATAATTGCAAGGGGTATATTTTAGTCATTATACATTCTGTAGCATTTCTTCGCTATATGTATATACTCTTTCGTACCTATACCATCGTTTTCTGTGTCACTTGTTTTATATTCTCTATTTCATAAATTCTCTTAGAATAACATTTAATATTAAAAATGTTAAAAATGTACATATAAACCTTCCTCTTGAATCACTCTATCTATTAAAAAAAAACGCATCAAAATCCGTTACGCAGTTTGAAAGATCTAAGCATACATAGGGACAGACAGACAGACAGACAGCGGGAAGCGACTTTGTTTTATACTATGTAGTGATGATAGTGAATAAACACTTCTTGATTTTACCACCTGTACGGATAAAATGGCCTCCATTGTCATTCAGCCGCCATTGATAATTCGAATAGACGCCTAGGTCAAAATCATTTACAAGAGACAAAAGACCAGGGCCCCCATTCTGTAACTTCAGTTGTGTGTCGATGGAATGGTCGCCAATTTTATCCGTTCAGGTGGAGAAATTGAGAACTAACCAAATTTCACACATCTAATGACGGCTGCTTTAACTGGTGGCGCCACCGCCAACTGAATTTTCAGTTACTAGGTAGTTTGCAACTTTACGTTCGGTTGGCGGTGGCGCTGATGGTCGGGGTGGTTGTCAGCAAGTTTATGAAAATTAAATACTTCTCAATTTCGCCACCTGAACAGATAAAATTGTCTCCATTCGACTCACAACTTAAGTTACAGAATCGGGGCCCGGGCTCAATATTTGCAGAAGTATATCTAGTATCTAAATACCAAGAAAACTCGAAAAGGGTCTCGAGATGTGTCTCGAACACACGTTGACTAATTGTATTACAGTCTCTCGCTTATTACGTTAAGCTGTTCATGTGACATGGCAGATATAAATTGAAAAGGATAGCTGGGACGCTATGCCATCTCATCCTTTGTCATGGAAATTGTATTGCTTATTCTTTTGGTTTTTAGGGTTCCGAATGAAAACGGTGCAAATATTGTTATTGATCGAGCTAGCTTGAAACGCGAGCAGAGCTTCTTCATTCCAGCTAGGGCAAAAATGCTTTTTTATTTCTGTCCGGATTTATTCTCTAAAGGTCAAATTTCTTAAGCAATTCTTGTGATATTCTGTGAACTGAACTGGTTTGATAATTAAAAGGCATTTTTTTGTGGATTCCGATTTTGGGAATTTTTCTATATGGGGGTTGAAAACATTCACTCTTTAGATGTCACATGATTGAGGCTTACAACCGACTTCAAAAAATGAGGAGGTTCTTAATTCGACTGTATGTTTGTTACGCGATAACTCCGCCAACTGTAAGCCAATTTTCAAAATTCTTTTTTGTTGTACTCTGAAGTGGTTCCATATAAATTTTATCGAAACTGATTCAGCGCTTTAAAAAAATCAACAAAAACAAAAAATACTACAAACCAGAACATCATCTAAATACATGAATGACATTTTCGTTTGTGGGTATATGCTAATAGGCATTGTAGTCCGCAAAAAATACTAGATAATATCTATTTTGTGCGAACTAATGTTGGGATTTAAGTCGGTGACTCATACGTGGAAAATTATTCAGTAAGTAAGTAAACACTTCATTTGGGGGTACAACACAAACAAAACAGCATATACATAACAATAAACGCACAAACAGCAACAACAAAAGCACTAATAGTAACAACAAAAGCACAAACAGCACATATTAAAAAGAAATAAAAAATACAAGTACTTTAATGAACTGTGTTGTCTGTTCTGCACCCGCCAAAATGGTGCTGACTCAGCGTTGTGATATGGTCGGTAACCATAGCGCTGTTATTCAGTCAGAACCCCCAAGATGTTTTGGAACTCGTCTCCACGAAGGCAACCGAGCATAACAATAATAAATAAATAAGTTACATAGTGACCTAAAATAAAGTTTGTTCTTAACGTTATCACACCTGTAATCTTATTTGATAAGCGAGGAAAGACGGAAGGATCTAAGAAAACGTCGGTTTCTTTTTATAAAAAAATTGGGTCATTCCAAGGTATTATACGGATCATTTGATATGTAAAAACGGAAAATCCAACCTCAATTCACAAACTTATGGTTTCCGCTTCTTGAGCAAATACGACTACATGTCCCGGTGGTGTAGGGTGACCACGATTTTGTAAGGAGTTTACTGGTTAATATAAATTTTGAGTTATATAGAGATAAAAGTTGGGAACTGTATATCCCCTTGATACACAGATTGAGGTCAAGAGTTAACCCATCTTATAGTTAAAAAAAATAAAATACATGGGCTCTATTTAGATATGCTACGTGTTTGCCCTAGTACCTATTGTGTTTTTTTTATAACAGTGATATGATGAGCTGAAATCGATGAGCTTTTCGAGGATCTAACAGCATTGTATGGTCAACATTTTTTTTTAGGTTCAAGTTTCAACTTTTTTAGGTTCATAATTCACGGTTTTTCTACACTAATAATTAAAGAGGAAAGATTTGATTGTTTGTTTGTTTGTTTGCATTGAATAGGCTCCGAAACTTCTCTACCAGCCCATATACGTCCCCACCCAGGGGCACGGGCCTCCCTTCGAAACACGAAGGGGATTAGGCCATAGTCCACCACGCTGGCCCAATGCGGGTTGGTGGACCGCTCGTCTTTCGAAAATGAATTTTCTTGGACGAGCGGGTTTCATCACGATGTTTTTCCTTCACCGTTGAGCAAGTGATGATTATAAATCCGTACATAAATCCGAAAAGACGAATTTAGTGGTACAGGCCCGCACCAGGATTTGAACCCGCGACCTTTGGATTACAAGTCTAGCTCATTACCAACTGGGCTATTACCGCTCCACCAACTGGGCTATCACCGCTCCGAAACTACTGAACCAATTTTAACAAATTTTCACTGTTAAAATCCTACATTATTCCTGATGAACATAGGCTACATAATTTCCCCGAATAGGGATGTTGACAGTGTTTGATTTTATGAATGATTGTATGTGAAACAAAAAATAATGCTAGAAATATATTATTATCCGAAAACAGCATTAAAATTGGTTTATTAATGAACAAGTTATTAGCATTTATATTATCTTAAGGACTAGCTCTCTCGTTTTGTGGGGAGAGCTAGCTATCTCGTTTTTACCTACGCAAACAAATGGCGGTGACGTCACGTGCCAGTAAGTGCATCTCTTTTTCGTTGTTTGACAGTTTCCCCCTCCATTGAAATTTAATAGCTTGTAACTTTTTTGATTTCTCAATAGTTTTCAAAAATTATTTTGGTTTTGGATTCAGTTCCTTTTTAAGATAAAAAATAAAAATAAAATAGTCAACATCCCTATTCCCACAGGGACGAAGTCCCGGGCGGAAAGCTATTTTTACATAATTCTAGAAACACCCCCGACCTTCATCGCTTATTACCTTTATACAATATATCTTAAACGTCTGAACCAATGATTATTCATTAGCTAAGAGCCATCTCAATCACGCCAGCTTTCAAACAAAAAAAACCGCATCGCAATAACACCTCTCTTTTTTGTACGGGGTTAAAAACAGAGCCCAATTTGGACAGGCACGCAGTACAGTATAATACAACAAGTACATCTGTACTCTCTATACTAATATTATAATAACACAATAGATAAGAACAATAGTTAAGAAAACATTTAAGTATAATTTTCCACGTCAAAAACGTAAGAGTCACTGACTTCAATCCCAAATAATTTTGTTACAGAGATCCCATACTCCTAAACCATTCATCATCAGCTTCATCATCAGCTCAGCAACATCAGATGGTGACCATTAGATGCAAAAATCTACATAGATTAAGATAATTTCTGATAAACAGTGTATATGCTTACAAAATTTGAGGGTTTCCCTCGATTTCCCCAGGATCCCATCATCAGATCCTGACCTGGTGACAATGGGACCACCTCTGACGTATGACCTACCAAATAAAAAAAGAATTATTCAAATCGGTTTATAATTGCCGGAGTAATCGCGTAACAAATATAAAAAAAAATACAGTCGAATTGAGAACCTCCTCCTTTTTTGAAGTCGGTTAAAAAGGAAAAATTTATATTTTTGCATATAACGAATAGGCTCCGAAACTACTGGACCGATTTCAAAAATTCTTTCACTATTAGGATGCTAAATTATCCCTGAGTAACATAGGATACATAATTTTCCCGAATTCCCACGGAAACGAAGTCCCGAGCGGGATGCTATTGTTTTATATATTAAATTACGATACTTTTATCCATTAATGCTACATGGTAGTCCTAGTGTCGGAGCTGCCTCGTTAATCCCGACTTATTTCGAACGGTTCGCGGGAGTTTTGAATGTAGCGGTAAACTCTGGTTCCCTGTGGTTACTTTGACAGCCTCTGGTTAAATAAACTATGAGAGTTTGCACTAAACTACGAGGCAAGTCTATAATGTTTGAGAAACAGCAATGAATTGTATAGCAGCAATGTATGACGCATTTGAGATCGATCGTATACTTACTACGTGACATTTTCATTTGTGGGACGTCGCGAGTTCAAATCCTGGTGCGGGCCTGTACCACTGAATTCGTCTTTACGGATTTATGAACAGATTTCTAATTTTTAATTAATTATCACTTGCTCAGCGGTTAAGGAAAACACCGTCATGAAACCCACCCGTCTAAAAAAATATTTTTTGAAAGAGGAGCGGTCCACCAACCCGTGGTTGACTATGGCTTAAATCCTCTTCGTGTTTCGAAGGGAGGCCCGTGCCCCTCGGTGGGGAAGTGTATTATAAAGAACCTGGTGACAATGGGACCACCTCTGACGTATGACCTACCAAATAAAAAAAGAATTATTCAAATCGGTTTATAATTGCCGGAGTAATCGCGTAACAAATATAAAAAAAAATACAGTCGAATTGAGAACCTCCTCCTTTTTTGAAGTCGGTTAAAAAGGAAAAATTTATATTTTTGCATATAACGAATAGGCTCCGAAACTACTGGACCGATTTCAAAAATTCTTTCACTATTAGGATGCTAAATTATCCCTGAGTAACATAGGATACATAATTTTCCCGAATTCCCACGGAAACGAAGTCCCGAGCGGGATGCTATTGTTTTATATATTAAATTACGATACTTTTATCCATTAATGCTACATGGTAGTCCTAGTGTCGGAGCTGCCTCGTTAATCCCGACTTATTTCGAACGGTTCGCGGGAGTTTTGAATGTAGCGGTAAACTCTGGTTCCCTGTGGTTACTTTGACAGCCTCTGGTTAAATAAACTATGAGAGTTTGCACTAAACTACGAGGCAAGTCTATAATGTTTGAGAAACAGCAATGAATTGTATAGCAGCAATGTATGACGCATTTGAGATCGATCGTATACTTACTACGTGACATTTTCATTTGTGGGACGTCGCGAGTTCAAATCCTGGTGCGGGCCTGTACCACTGAATTCGTCTTTACGGATTTATGAACAGATTTCTAATTTTTAATTAATTATCACTTGCTCAGCGGTTAAGGAAAACACCGTCATGAAACCCACCCGTCTAAAAAAATATTTTTTGAAAGAGGAGCGGTCCACCAACCCGTGGTTGACTATGGCTTAAATCCTCTTCGTGTTTCGAAGGGAGGCCCGTGCCCCTCGGTGGGGAAGTGTATTATAAAGAACGGTTAGTATCCCATTGAACGTATTAACGTCCATTAATTATGAGAGGTGATTTTGCCGATTGTTTAATCCCCCACCCCCTCTAGTGGTGAGATTTGGCTCAACACCTCACTGCCCCCCTAATCTTACATGAGATTGACCAGCGCCCGGAATTTTGTTCCCGGGAAAATGATGTAGCCTATGTATTAAGCCAGGGTGTCAGCTAACTCCATACCAAATTTTATTAAAATTGGTCCAGCCGTTTGAGCGTGAAGAGGTAACAAACATACACATATACACTCTCACAAACTGTAGTTTTTATAATAATAGTGTTACATAAACTTGACTAGTAATAATGCACTACTGAAATTTGTAAAAATTCTAGTTCAGTTCATGGGAACTCATGTGCGATTTCAAGAGTGTCTGCTTCAGAAACATTTACCTTGGGGGAAAAAACGTGATATTTGCAGTGACCCCTCGTGAGATTGTGTGTAACCTTCCCCCGTAAATGCCTTACGTAATAAATGGACGTCTTACATACGGCGATGTTTATAGAATTTTCCACGCTATAAAAACCAACAACAACCCAAAAACCCAACAACACCGACATCAATCCCAACAACAATTCGCATAAAGTAGATGACTAGTATTTTTTGCAGACTACACTGCCTATTAGCAGATAACCACAAATGAAAATGTCACTCATTTATTTAGATGATGTTCTGGTTTGTAGTATTGTTTTGGTTTTGTTGATTTTTAAAAGTACTGAAACATTTTCGATAAAATCTATTTGGGACCACCTCTGGAGTATATTCTTTCGAACAAAAAAATATTGAAAATCGGTCCATTATTGGCGGAGAGATCGGTGAACATACATAAAGAAAAAAATAATGAAATAAATAATACTAACAGTCGAACATAAAACCTCCTCCCTTTTTGAAGTCGGTAATAAAATCACGCGATGTTTAGACATATCGCGATTGATGTTGCGCCTATCGTGACAAGAAACTCAGGCGTAAGGTAGACTTTATGAGTTAATGTTTTTATTGACCTAGCTTCATAATTCAGGAGCTGAAGTAAAGGAATACACCAACGAAGCACGTTCAATGTAGGTACGTTTTATTTGCTCGGCAAAATCGACCGTCTCCCGCTGTGTTTACTTTTATTACTGTACGATCTGCTGTGACTGTAAGGGTAAAGACACATGACAAAACAATCCATGTCAATTATTTATAGTTAAAATCTCCTTTTTGTACAATATAAAATGTCAATAACATGTCACATTTGCAACGAATGTGAAAAATCGTTGTTAGGTTTTACGGAGGATTGTTTTTTCTTTTCCTAAAATTATTTGTGAATATCCTTCCGCGAGGAAGCGTTTTAAATTTTAAATATACTAAATTTTTATTTTTATTTTTTTTATTATAAGTTGGGTTAACTCTTGACCTCAATCTTGACCAAGGTCATAGATAAGGTCGACGATGGAGCGATTTAACCCAGAAAATGCCTATAAGGCACTGGTACTCCTACGCACTGACGTAACACAACAAGCTTTTTGGCGTCGGACTTCAGTAGGCCCTTCACAAAGCCTACCACTCCGCATGAGACCATAGGAAGCCACCTCAGATTCAGAACAAATTGAGGTGTCGTTGCCTGGGGTGGATTAATAGGAGACAGGTCTCATTTATGTTTCCTAAGTCTCCTCTTACGACATCCACGGAAAGAAATGGGGTCGTGTTATTCTCAACCGATCACCACACGACAAAAAAACAATTTTTGCTTTACGAAAAAATAATTCGCAAGAAAAAACAGTATCTTAACCAATGTGTTGCTAAAACTCACTGATTAGCCCATAGAAAAGAGATTTTTTCCTCACTTTTATGGATTCTTACCCTCTTCATTAGCCCCTTTATACACGTTTGCTGCGATAAATTGATACTAAGCAAAACTTTTGGGTTCTGAAACTCATCAAGACTCTTTGTTCTAACCTTATAGTATTGCTAGGATACTGACAAGGTTGTGTATAGAATAGAATAGTTTATTTGCCAGAACATAGTAAATAAGTTGTTACAGAAATTGCGTATCTAATGATCAGCATTAAGAGCAAAGCATGCAAATTGTGAGGGCAGAAATTAGTAGCAGACATGTAAAAAAGTATAATTAATTAATAACAGATGGATCATTTATTAATAAGATTGATTAAAAAGGACCGGCCTTCGCACCGTGATTTCCCATAGGAGGGATACAAATAATAATAAATAATATATAAAAATAATAATAATAATTAATAATATAGATTAATATACACGGTGATAAAAAACCTCCTAGCTAATATATTCAAAATCCTGAACTAGAATCACTTACAGAACACATTTATTGTTTTTTTTTTTTTTTATAGGGTTATAGTTCCCTATTTTCGCCGCGCCCCGCCCTGCAGGCGCCCGCTACCCGCACCCTGCTCTCGCCATGTCTGCTAGACTAGAGTTGCTTAGTGTCCACGTATAAGAAAATAGGAAACTATTCATATATTTTTTTTTTATGTGTTGTGTAAGTGATTCTGGTTCTGAATTTTGAATATAGCTAGGAGGATTTTTATCACGCTGTATGATAATTAAACAGTTCCCAATTTCGGCACTTGAACAGATAAAACGGACTCCATTGTCATTCAACAGTCATTGAGACTCCATAGATTAGTGGAATAGAAGCCCAGGTAGTCAAAACAGATCCATGTCATGAACCAATTTTGCTAAGTGAGATGCCAGCGATGCCAGGCAACAGGAAGCTATTTCCTTGATTGTTAACATTATCTTGCCGTAATTACAAACTAACAATATACCACTTAGCGTCTTACATAACATTAATATGGAGTTATGTTTCCCTGAAAAAAATAATATTAATTTTAATTTTATTTAATACAGTGCAATTCCGTCCATCTAAAAGTTTAGTCAAAAGTTTTTTTTTTTAAAGATTTGCCAACGCTTACATCGCTAATACATAAGTAAACATACAATCTTTGAACTAAAAACTAAACGAGTACACAATTAAAGGCAAATACCACATTCGATATTAAGAACACGTTTTGTGTTACAATAATAACAGTACATTCTTTTACAAAATTAACAAAGTTTTAAATGTTTCTAAGCTGCTGCATGACTTTCTTACGGAATTGTGGCAAAGAGTCCTCAAAGAAATCAATTGCTTGGTGGTAGTGGTACTTATTTGCTAGGTTACTAAGCGAAGATTTCAGAGGTATCATCTTCAGACGTTGAAAGAAAGAAAAGAAAGAAAGAAAGAAAAAATGTTTATTAAAGCAAGACCCTTATATAACATAAAAACTTATCTAAACTTAAATATACCTACATATATAAAAAAGGGTTGGCTTTAATAGGCCTCCACTCAGCAATGTTGTGATCCGTCTCGGGACTACAACGCTGATCTTCCGTGGATACCCGCAGAGAGCGCTATATTGCACAGCCAGTTCTTTTAACCCATAACATTTCAGTTATGGTTGTTCAAACTTGATACTTTAGACTTTAGGCACTAAACTATTGTGCTATTCCTGAAATCAATGGCGTCACAACGTAGTCGGTGGAATAACGATGGTGGCCATTTTTTAACCGACTTCAAAAAAGGAGGAGGTTCTATGTTCGACTGTATGTATTTTTTATTTTATGTTCATCGATTTCTCCGCTAATTATGGACTGATTTTCAAAAATCTTTTTTTGTTTGAAAGAGTATACTCCAGAAGTGGTCCTATATAAATTTTATCGAAAATGATTAAGCGCATTTAAAAAAATCAACAAAAACAAAAAATACTTACGGACATCTAAATAAATGAGTGACTTTTCGTTTGTGGTTATCTGGTAATAGGCATTGTAGTCTGCAAAAAATATTAGTTATCAACTTTGTGCGAACTGTTGTTGGGATTGAAGTCGGTGACTCATACGTTTTTAACGTGGAAAATAATATCCGTTCACTATTCAATTTCATACATTTCCAGTGTGTCATGTTTTCTAATGTCAAAAATATAAATCCTTGACTTGGAAAGTTGATACACCGCGCAACTGATTCGTGCAACCAGTGCAATTTTAAATTCATTTTTTTTTATTGAGTATATTTGAAACACGTTGTATGACTTCGCCTTTACATTTTTCAAATGTAACATGTGTAAATTAGAAAGTCGGAACCGATCTGAGTTTGTATTAACTCCCACTACACCTCATTTTAAGTTAAATATGAATTTGTCGCACATTTTAAATCGTTTTCATCTCAATTTCTCCCTTCTAACTTGTAACGATGATACCTAGGAACACTTTAACTGTAAAATATTTTTCAGTCTATGAGGGAATAGACTTCCAAATCAACATAAGAAAAAAATAACAGTATTGTAGGCAAAAGTTTTCATTCCTTTTGCGATTGAAATTTGACATGGTGTGTCAATCCATTTCTTTTTTAATGTTGGTTCTTCTTTTAGAACTTCCAAATCATTTGTCAACGTCAAGTGAATACAAAAGAAGTATATAACTGTTTAAGGGTATGATTTTCTTGGAAATTTACCCTCAAATGAGTGAAATCTAACTACGCATGTTAGGCCAGCTACCCTAGCATATGCAATGACATTTCTCTCTTATGAGAGGATGGACATCTGAATAAACAAAAGGGCAAACCTATTTTTATTTATAATTTTTTTTTTTCTTGCGTTTGAATTTTAACCTAAGTACTTCCTTTTTTACAGACTTCAAAAAAGGAGGCGGTTCTTACTGACTTCAAAAAAGGAGGAAGTTCTATGTTCGACTGTATGTATTTTTTTAAATGTATGTTTACCGATTTCTCCGCCAATTATAGACCGATTTTCAAAATTCTTTATTGTTCGAAAGAGTATGGGACCACTCCAGAGGTGGTCCCATATAAATTTTATTGAAAATAATTCAGCGCTTTTAAAAAAACCAACAAAAACAAAAAATACTACAAACCAGAACGTCATCTAAATAAATGAGTGACATTTTCGTTTGTGATTATCTGCTAATAGGCATTGTAGTCTGCAAAAAATACTCGTTATCTACTTTGTGCGAACTGTTTTTGGGATTGAAGTCGGTGACTCATACATTTTGAACGCGGAAAATAATTTATTATGAGGCAGGTTAATTCTTAACCAAAATCTTGGCCAAGGTAATAGATCAGGTCATAGATGAGAACGTCACCTCAGATTCAGAACGAATTAAGGTTTCGTAGCCGAGGAAGGATTGATAGGGGCAGGTCCTTTTATTTTAGCAATTTAAGATCATTTGTCAACTTCGATCGAATGCAAAAGAAATATAAACTTCTGCCGCTACGTTCAAGTTTACATGTGGTGATCGCCGTGTGTTATTCTCAACCGATCACCACCGTGTGGCGATCGGTTGAGAATAACATCACCCCATTTCTTTCCGTGGGTGTCGTAAGAGGCGACTAAGGAAACACAAATGAGACCTGCCTCCTATTAATCTACCCCGCAAACGACACCTCAATTTGTTCTGAATCTGAGGTGACGTCCTATGGTCTCATGCGGTGTGGTAGGCTCTGTAAAGGACCGTCTGGTTCGCGACCACTCGCCTACCGAAGTCCGACGCCAAACAGTTGCTGTTCCGTCGGTGCGTAGGAGTACTAGTGCCTTAATAGGCTATTTCTGGGTTCATCTATGGCCTTTGTCAAGATTGAGGTCAAGAGTTAACCCATCTTATAAAAAAAAATCTTAGGAATCTACTACTCTCATGAGAGTGAACTCTCATCACGCATAGTAAGGCCAGATAAAATAGGACCTCTGGTTGGAACTTACCTTAATTTTTATATAACATTGTAAGGACTATGAGGCACTCATGAGCTAAGACAAAGTACCAACACATTAAATCTTTACTGCTACGCCTAGTACACCTACAGACTTCTAAGAGGATATTAGAAGCACTTATACTAACTTTTTATGAGCCAAAATGGTACAGATTGACGTATTTTTTTATTGAAAAACATACGATTCACGATATCAATCAAGTAAGTGGAAGGATATTGACGTAAAGGAAGTTCTATAAGCACAGGCCGCGCGCACACCGTGCACTATTTAGGTACCCGAACCGCTTCGAGCCACTTTTGACCCCCTGTATCTTCTTACCTGATTAATTGATCTGGATGAAACTTTACGAACATAATAACACCATTTAATATACTTTGAATAAAAAGTTTCAATATTGTAGCTATTACAGAAAAAAAGTTATAGACTCGAGAATATTGAAAATTTGGTACTCACTGATTGACTCACTCACTGACAGCTCATCAAAATGTTTGACCACTTCTAGAAGACCTATAAAGCTGAAATTTGGCATTTAGCTAGTCGTCAGGGTAAGAGTAATGGAAAAATTTGAATATTGGAAATTGGTCAAGTGCGAGTCAGGTTTTAGTCAAAATTATGTATAAGAATGTTGGTAATACTTCTCTAAGACTTAAAAATCTGAAATCTGGCATGGGGAAACATTTAAAAAAGTAAAGAAAACATCGAAAATTGGAAATTGGTCAAGTGCGAGTCAGGTTATAGTCATTATTATGTATAAAAATGATATAATATGAACAACGTTGCGATAGATACTATACTGAGCAAAAAGAAATGAAATCCCACCAAAAACATAAATGTAAAAATGTAGGCCAAGTTCTTGTACATAAAAAAAGGGTTGAAATCTAAACTACAGGCAAGTAAATAATAATCAGAACCGACATTAATCATTCGAACTTGGCGGGTTTTGAAATTTTAATGAAGGAAAAAAGTCCAACTCTAAAACTTACCCCCGCAAGATTTGCTCTTTTCAGAAGTATTGGTGTGATGAAAACCCGCCAAGTTGGAATGTTAATATCGGTTCTGATTATTATTAACTTGGCTGTAGTTTAGATTTCAACTCTTTTTTTATGTACAAGAACTTGGTCTACATTTTTACATTTATGTTTTTGGTGGGATAATATTTATGCAAGATGTATTTTATTGATTTCTGGTTTATTGATTCTATCTTATACCTATTTACGTAACCTACAAATAACGTAAACAAGTTTCTAAATATAATCTTATATTTACGTAAACAAGTTGTAACGAATTCGATTAATCGTGGTGTCAAGAGTTTTCAAACCGTCGACTGGCTTTTGACTTGGTTTAACGGCTGTAGATAATCGAAAACAGCCGTGACCGATGGTATAAAGAGCCCTTTCTCTCTTCAGGTTCCCTGCCCCTGAAAAAAATCTTGTGCTAAATGTGTCCCATTAATTGTGGTACTTAATTACATTATTTTTTGTAATGTCAACAATTTGTACTAGCCATTACTAGAATTTCAGTAGGTGCTAAGAAAATTATGGTTTAGGCAACAATTTCTGTGATAGCAATACGTTCTGGTAGTCTTATAGTCCCACAAAAAGTGGGACTATAAGACTACCACAAAAAAGTAGTACTGCAAGACTACCAGAACGTATTGTTATCACACTTAACATTCGACAAAGAAATGCAGAAGATATTTAAATGTGAAATTTAAAAAATAAAACTCACAATTGCATGTTAATTTTCAAGAAAAAAGAAAAACGTTGTTCTATCCATCAAGAAGTCATGAGCAAATTGCTTTGTCCTCGGAGAATTGCATCAAAATCTCAATTTAACTTCACAACTTCGTCTAACTTAGTTGGTCCGCCGTAATTTGGTACAAATTTTTTGATTAGTCTTTTTTTGGTGGTTTAAGGGGAGTATTGCACGATTTTACTGTATAATTCTCAGTTTTTTTTATTTTTGATCGGTATTCGGTAAGCATTTTCAGGGTTGCTGTAGCAAACTACTTACAAAAAACACCTACTGTATTAATTTATTACACATCTTTCGTCGTGGTTTACAGGAAATTTCGTAGAAAAATTTCTGTTAATTTTGTAATAAAAAGTAATTTACAATGTAGTGATCGGAAATATTTCCATAATTATGGCTGTAAAGTATTACGTTATATTGCCCAAAATCACATGTCATGTAAGTAATTTTACCAAATTAAAATTCAATGGTGGGTCAGCAAATGGTGGGTTTTTCAGCGATCAAAATTCTTCCATTTTCAATATTTTATGACTCAAAGCTTTTTCATTTTATAATGAATCCTGAAAATTAGGAAAAAAGTTAATGATAGTTAATTTAGTTACGAAAATATATGACGCAATAAAAAATAGCTGATTTGCCTAGTAAGACAGAAACATATTGTTTCATGTAACGTAAATAAATACAAATAAATTTATTTCGCTTCGCTCGTGTTTCAAGTGGGCTCACGTCACACATTACTTAACACACTTGTATTGTTAATGACTGTAAAGTCTTCTTGTTAATTTTAAATGATTCGCTCCCGTCATTACAGCAATTTCCATTCCATTTGGTTTCGCAACATATCAAAACCGAAAAAGTAGGCAAAGCAAAATTATTTTGCAAATATTTTTGCTTTAAAATAAAAATAACGCAAAACACGAAAACCAGTGATGTACATCACATTCTGATAGTGGCGCGGTCAGCCAAGTTCGCCACACACTTGTCTATACCTAAACAATAAGAAAAAGTGTCGCGGTGCGGGACACGGTTTCGCGTTACATTGCGTAGCGCCAAAGTAGGTAAAAATCGAAAACCCTTCAGCTAGACGTTTCCAGAAAAAAGTTTAATTGTAACCGATCATAGTCATGAATGGATTACACCATTTAAGTATTTGCTGAGCTGCCCCTTATTTATCTCGTTAATTCCGTCTATAACCATTTACAACGTCGTCCGAGGCGCTTTTTGAATAGGCTGGTATCACCACTTGTCACAATAGGTCATTGTTCGACCCTATCAGCGCAGCGCAGTCCTCTAATGTTTATTATTTGTATCGCCCCTTAGATTTGCTCAGGCAACGGAGAAAACTCCTTAAATAAATAAGACCCGTCTCTGAATATTACGGAAATAAAAAAGAAAAGATGAAGATAAAGGTTATTATGTTAACTTTCCGTCTGCGACTTCGTTTCTGTCTGAATTTTTGGATTAAAACTATCATAAGATATTGTTTCTCCGGAGTAACTGTTGTCCAAACTTTTTTTTTTATATTGACCAGTACCTATTTTTGAAATAATTCGCGAGTAAAATTATTCAAAGACAAAAATTATAAGCTTTCCTAACAAATATAATGTAGCTTTACAGAATGCCTGAGATGGACATAGACATAGACATTTTTTATTGGTAATTTTTCATTGCAAGTATAAAAAAAAAACAAATAATTTACATAAAAATATTATGGGTTGCAGATGGCCTCTTATTATTTTCAACCGACTTCAAAAAAGGAGAAGGTTCTCAATTCAACTGTATGTTTGTTACGCGATTACTCCGGCAACTGTAAGCCGATTTTCAAAATTCTTTTTTGTTCGAAAGAGTATAATCCTGAAATTTTATTGAAAATTATTGAGCGCCTTTAAAAAAATCAACAAAAACAAAAAATACTACAAACCAGAACATCATCTAAATAAATGAGTGACATTTTCGTTAGCGGTTATCTGCTAATAGGCATTGTTGTCCGCGTAAAAGTTATCTACTTTCTGCGAAGTGTTGTTGGGATTGAAGTCGGTGACTCATACGTTTTTAATTATTATAAAGTATTGTTGAATAAACATAAGTTAGGTATCTCGCTTATGAAACGTGCTCAACATAATTTATGTGTCGAGAAACATGTTAACTTTAAATTTAACAAAAATTGTTTTCTGCACGAGTTAACAATTTGACGTGTAAAAGCAAAACAAATTAAATTAATTGTCGTAGCGAAAGATCAAAAGGGAATAAACAACACTGTGAATTAATTAACTTTGTAGGTTTCTGCTAAGTTCAGAAATTGAAAGGCTAGATACAGTTTCTGCGAAATTCAAGAAGTAACGAGATGTTTTTGTTGTTTTTTAATTTGTTTCTTAATTCGATATCATACAATTAATATTTACACTATACTGCAAACTATATTTAAATCCTTCAAGAGTTCAACTACCGTTTTACACCTAGCTCACACTATTCACATACATTTCTGCTTTCACACACACAGACACACATATGCATTTTACATACGATACACTTCTACTACCAAAAACAAAGGGTTACTATATCAAACACGCACTTTCATAAAAACACTAACTCTCACTTAGTCGTCGCAAAAACGCAACCGTTCACTGCTTGCAAGGTCCTGGCAGAATAACAGCGCTTTTGTGGTAGCCCACAACAGTTTTATGCTGAGCCAGCGCCAATTAATTGGCACAGTAATAATTTATTGTAATAATTAAGTACTTTCTTTTGTGTTATGTTTCCATGTTTTTATGTATTTATTTTTTTTGTATTTGTTTTTAGCATTAAGTTTTTTTCCTGTGACAATTTAATAAAGTGTTTCTATTCTATTCTTGGCACAGCTCTCCATTTTTCCCGATTTTGTGCAAACTCCTTCTTGTCGCTTACCTTCTTTTTACCAGTCCATAATATACGTCCCCACCGAGGGGCAAGAGCCTTACAAGCTTACCTTACTCTGTAAAATTTAAAAATGGTATCACCTCTGACATTGACAGCTTATACTTAGCTGGAGGTCTACCATGATCGCTTAGCGTGATCCAATTTAGGACCTAAACAAGTCTGCAATGCTTATTCGTACCATGATGGCTTATAAGCGATTCAATTTTGGCGCTGTTGCGATTCAAAGGCAGACCAGCGACAATTTATGTAGACATTTAAAATGGACCATAGACAACCGAGCAGTTGAAAAGCAGCGCCATCATGGTACCATTTTAAAAAACATTCCAATTGCGAAGCAATTCAAAGTTGGATCCTAAACAGAAATGCTTTTAAACGATCGTGGTAGGTACCCTGAACCAATTTTGATTAAATACAGCTAAAATCCATCTCGGTTAGGTCAGCGCCGCTTTCAAATCGGTCCAATCGTTAAACAAATGGACTGATATCAATACAGTTTTTTTTAAATCTGACGTAATCGAGAAGGTTCTTAGGTATATTAAATCAAAATTGATTCAGCCACAGAGTTATGAGCAGTAACTGCAATACCACTAAACTTCAAAACACCACTTAGACAATGTCTTCTGTCATTCTAGCGTGAGAGAACATACCATAAAATGGTGAGAGGTCGTAAGTTTTCGCCCAGGACACTTACTGACTTTTACAGGAGGTATACCTGGGAAGAGTAGGTAGCTAGTACATTTTAAGTTTTTCTTTCACTCGCAGTATAGCTGTCTGCAAATGAAATAACAGTTTTTTACTGAATTCCTATTCCGGTGCCGCTCAACGCCACGCTCTTTAATCACTAGAACAAACATGGAAACGGAATATTTACACGAATTCGTAGTTTCCTGGTAAATAAACGTTCCACATGGATTGTTTTCGTTTTTTTTAAGAACTAAAGGACGCGGATCTATTTTAAAAGTGAGTGGCAATGTGTACGAGTTTTTGACGATATGTAATAAAAAATAAATAAAAATACATAACTAGACGGCCGCGGCCGGTTTGGTTGAATGGTAGTTACCCTCTGCCTCTAGATCGATGGTTTCTGGGTTACTTTTGTGAAAAGCAGGTATTTGTTCTCGGGTCATGGGTGTTCGTGTCTGTATGTATGTTCCAAGGGACTCACGACACATAAGGAAAAACCTTAGTATGGGTCTTAGAGTGTGTAGCGTTTATTATGAATATTATTATTAGATTGAAAATAATTGTCGTCGTCATAATCACGACGGCCCTTAACAGAGCCTACCACTGCGCATGAGACAAATAAAAATTCATCACCACAGATTCAAAACATATTGAGGTGTCATTGCCTGGGATGGATTGATAGGAGGCAGCAGGCCGAGTACGATAGTGACAGCGCCGCGACAACACCGCGGTCCTATGTCAAAATGTCAACATTGACAACTCCATAAGGCTAGCAAGCCTTTGCGCGGGACCCTCGCGCAATCAAAGTGATGTTTCAGCGTGAGCCGAGCGCGAGTTTGTCGTTATCGTGCTAGAGCTGCAGGTCTCATTAATTTGTGTTTCCTTAGTCACCTCGTACGACACCCACTGAAAGAGACGGTGGTGTTATTATCAATCGATCACCACATGGCTTAAAATCAGACTAATCTGACAATAAAATTATAGCCCGATGTAATCTTGTATATCTACATCTATCTATAAATATTATAAAGAGGAAAGATTTGAATATTTTTTGTTTGTTTGTTGGCATTGAATAGGCTCCGAAACTACTGGACCGATTTAAAAAAATCTTTCACCATTAGAATCCTACATTATCCGGGATAGACAGATTAGACAGGGTACATGATTTTCCCGAATTCCCACGGGAATGAAGTCCCGCGCGGGAAGCTAGTCTTAGTTTAAAACTCCGAAGTATTAACAGCTCTAAAATTACTTGTAACTAAAATTATAGCAACTCATAACCTAATAATATTAGTAGTCAAGTATCTTATCGCTTAACCCCCTTGATAGCTAATGCCGGCGTGATTATTATAACTTATTCAAAGTCGTTCTATTGAATGGTGTCTACTAACAGGGGCTGTTTGTATTCCATCCACAATTGGTTATCTAGGAAATAAGCCCGAGACGAGTTTGAGCTTACGAAAGCAGCGTATCGTTCGAGTAAACGCAAGGAAATCGAAATAAACATACCTACAGGCTGTAAGGGACCATACACAAATTTCAATTAAAACAAAATGTATTGTCTAGAATTGAAAATTTAGGTTTATCACTTGCTCGTCTGTAAATTATAGTCCTCCATGTATCTCGAGTAAGCTTTTATAGCTTCTCAAACAGACCTCTTTTGTTTGAAAAATCATGCAATATCCCTCCGTCTGATGTATATAATTGTGCACTTACTGATGAAAGCATTTTTACCATGCTTAGGGGATACCACAGTGAGTATTTTTTAAGATGTGGAAGCCAGCTGGATTTGACCCCTATCTTATTTTAGAGATCAAATTACAACATCGATGACATTTATTCCGTTCTAATGTATTTTTATGAAGCCAATTGGGAGGATTATAAGAAACCGACATACAAAAACAAATCTACATATTATCTGCTTTCTAATGACACCTTAATCATCAAAATCGGTTCAGTGGCTTAGTCATAAGTTTTTTTTTACATTTTAGAGGTATTTAGATGGCTAGTGCTGACTACTGATTGCTGAAAGAAAATGATTTGGTTTGAGAACTAAAAGCATCGGAGAGCATCTTCTATCCTTCATACAAACATACATAAGATCACGCTTTTAATCATATCGGGGTAGGCAGAGGATCAGGCTTATAACTTATTCAAAGTCGTTTTATTGAATGGTGTCTACTAACAGGGGCTGTTTGTATTCCATCCACAATTGGTTATCTAGGCAATAAGCCCGACACGTGTTTGAGCTTATGAAAGCAGCGTATCGTTCGAGTAAACGCAAGGAAATCGAGGCTGTAAGGGACCGCTTAGCAAATACTTAAATGGTGGGATCTAGCCATAAGTTATATTCTCGGTTTTTTTTTACCAGCCCATATACGTTCCCACCGAGGGGCACGGGCCTCCCTTCGAGACACGAAGGGGATTTAGGCCATAGTCTACCACGCTGGCCCAATGCGAGTTAGTGGACCACTCGTCCTTCGAAAATAAATTTTCTTAGACGGGCGGGTTTCATCACGATGTTTTCCTTCACAGTGATAATTAGAAATCTGTACATAAATCCGAAAAGACGAATTTAGTGGTACCTACAGGCTCGCACCAGGATTTGAACCCGCAACCTTCGCATTACAAGTCCGGCTCATTACCAACTGGGCTATCACCGCTTATTCTCGGTTACAAGTGATTTTTTACTGGTAACATCACGTTAATGAGTTTTTGTAATTTACCTAAACTGGCACAACGCAAAATGCGCCCCGTGCGCTGTTCTCCCACGGTGAGCCTGTCAGAATGCAATGTACACACAACATCACGTCAGACTATACATGACCTTGACGTCGCCTTTAACTCGCTCGTAACGCACTACGAAAGCGCCGGCTTTCGTCGTGCAAATGGGTAACCTGACGAGCTGCTGTCTGTACAATGCTGGTTTTTGTATTTTACGCTGTGAATACTTATAGGTTTTCATTGCAAAATGGAGTGCACTAAACCAAGTAATTAATTTTTACAGTGGAAAATATAGAATATGACGGCCGGTTTGGTCGAGTGGTAGTGACGCTGCCTCTTGATCGGCGGGTCCTGGGTTCGATCCCCAGTCGGGGCAAACATTTGTGTTAAAAGCAGATATTTGTTCTCGGGTCATGGGTGTTTGTGTTTGTCTTTATGTGTGTTCCAAGGGACCCACGTCACAAGGGAAAACCTTAGTGTGGGCCTTTGAGTGTGTAGCGTTTATTATTTTATTATTTTTATTACAGAAAAACTAAAAAAATCTCTGGTTTTCAGTTTTTGCTCTGTCCTTTACACCCTGTATTTGTAAACAAATACAATTCTTGTACAAATATAACGCTCGCATGTGGATTGAAAGACTCGCAAAACCCAATTTCGTGTTGAAACTTTGTTTCAAGCTAAATTTTCTGGTTTTATTCGTGTTTTTTATATTGCTACTAGCTTCCCGCCCTGGACTTCGTTCTTCTAGGAACTCGGAAAAATTATGTAGCTTATGTGTTAATCCAGAATGTCAGCTACTTCCATACTAAATCTTATCAAAATTGGTCCAGCCGTTTGAGTGTGAAGAAGTAACAAACATTCACACACAGACACACTCACAAACTTACGCCTTTATAACATTACCCAAGTGTGAAAATAGAACCAACTTCAAAAAAGCGAAAAATAAAGACAATATCATTTGATGTGCTATGTAAGTACCTACCTACTGATCTGTTTGAAGTCGGTGCGAAGGCGGCCTATAAAACTTAATTTTCTTCGCACCGACTTCAAACAGCTCAGCAGGTAGGTAGGTACTTAGTTTACATAGCACATCAAATGATATTGTATTTATTTTTCGCTTTTCTAAAGTTGGTTCTATTTTTTTAAAAAGTTTTTATTTTTCCGTTTTAAGTGCAAATTTTAAGCTCTTCATTTTTGAAGTCGGTTAATAAAACAAAGTGTTAGCTTTGAAAAACTTTAAGCGAATTTTTTTGATTTTTATTTTATTTACATACTGTTTAAACTGAGAACCCTCCTTTTTTTGAAGTCGGTTAAAATACTAAGACCTTCTGCTAAATGTAACCAATACTTTTCTGAAAACCGCATCAAAATCGGTTCAACCAAACGCGAGATAATCGCGGACAAAGATACATACAACCATACAATACAATACAATATACTTTATTGCACTCCAAAAAAATAAGGTACTGTTACATTTTAATACAAAACAGTTATGTCAGGGTACAAAAGGCGACCCCATTGCTAAGAAGCAATATCTTATCGGCAACCATTGGGTGTGGAGAAAAAGTAATAAATCATGTAAATGTGGGTGTGCAAATACAATACATGCATTACATAAAACGTACATACAGGTCAAACTGAGAACCTCCTTTTTTTTAAGTCGGTTAATAAAACATAAAAAAATATAAACACGCTTACGCCTATAATCGCTAACGGGGTAGACAGAGCATCAGTGGTTCTAAAACCACTACATGCCACGTTTGACACAAATTGTGAGGGTTATCAGATGGAACAAGTTGTATAATGGTGAGAGGTGGTCAGCCTTTCGCCCATTATACAGCAAAACCCTCGCATCCCACTTACAGACTTTTACTGTATACCTGGGAAGAGTAGGTAGCTGGCACATTCTAAGGTTTTCTTTCACTCCCAGTCCAGCATGGAAGGTGATGTGACTAACTTCTACGTTTCCGTGTGGTGATCGGTTGAGAATAACACCACCCCATCTCTTTCCATGGGTGTCGTAAGAGGCGACTAAAGAAACACAAATGAGACCTGCCTCCTAGTAATCCATCGCAGGAAACGACACTTCATTTTTTTCTGAATCTGAGGTGTCGTCCTATGGTCTCATGCGGTGTGGTAGGCGCTGTAAAGGGCCGTCTGGTTCGCGACCACCCTCCTACCAAAGTCCGACGCCAAACAGCTTGCTGTGCGTGAGAGTACCAGTGCCTTTATAGGCATTTTCTGGGTTACCTCGCTCCATCGTCGACCTCATCTTTGACCTTTATGGTCAAGATTGAGGTCAAGAGTTAACCCATCTTATAACATAATAAAAAAATAAAAAAATACGGAATGAAAACATTTCTCCATACGAATAGGGTCCACCTTTTCTTATCTTCATTCTAAAGTAATAAAACAGATTTAGATATCACGGATAGTGTTGCTAAATACAAAAAATGTTGGTTAGCCAATATTAGCATATAATACGTACATTTATTTTTATTTTTTATTTTAATATTCAGTTAGAAAGCAGCTAGTACAAGTTATAGAGATTCTATTAATTTTTCTTTTATTTTTAACTTCCTTTTTATTTTTTTGTTTTTTTATTTTAATTATAAGATGGGTTAACTCTTGACCTCAATCTTGACCATAAAGATGAGGTCGACGATGGAGCGAGTTAACCCAGAAAATGCCTATAAAGGCACTGGTACTCCCACGCACCGACGGAACACAGCAAGCTGTTCACTTTTTGTTATAAATCACTTTTTAACATATCTGTTATGGAATTAATAGCACATGTCGTTATCGACTATAATATAAGAGTTTCATTATTGTACATGTAGTTTTATGTGTTGTTGTTAACTCTGTTGGTGATCTAATAAATGAAATCTAAATCTATAAAGTCTACTCTCATGAGAAATAAGTCTCATTGCCACTTTAGGCCCACAGGTCTCGAAACATCTCTGTGCAAAAAATTTGAGATGTGACGGATAACAGGGCCCCTATTCTGTAACTTATGTTGGGTGTCGATGGAATGGTTGCCATTTTATCCGTTCAGGTGGCGGAATTGAGAACTAACCACATACATCTAATGATGGCTGCTTTGACTGTTCAGTTGCAGGTAGTTTGCAACTATATGTTCGGTTGGCGGTGGCGCTGCTGTTCGGGTTGTTGTCAGCAAGTATATAAAAGTTAAATAGATCTCAATATCGCTACCTGAACAGATAAAATGGTCTCTATTCCATCGACACACAACTGAAGTTACAGAATCGGGACCCAGATTAGCCGGACACCAGCAGGCCGAGTACGATAGTAACAGCGCCGCGACAACACCGCGGTCCTATGTCAAAATGACAACATTGACAACGCCATAGGGCGAGCAAGCCTTTGCGCGGGACCCCCGCGCAATCAAAGTGAAGTTTCAGCGTGAGCCGAGCGCGAGTTTGTCGTTATTGTGCTAGAGCTGCAGAATATATCGGATATTCGGCCAACCTTGTAGCCGAATAGCCGGATATTCGGCCACCGAATTTTTGAAAAAATACGTCGATCTATTTAGGACTTGGCAAAAATATTTAATTAAGGATTGAATGAATGAATAAATTCTTTATTGCACACGTAAACAAAAACATAAGGGAAAATTTACATTAGTGCAAAAGGCGGCCTTATCACTAAAAGTGATCTCTTCCAGACAACCCTTTGGCTGAAAGGAACCATTTTAAAAAGACTGAAGCGTAGTGCGCAGATCATGTAATAGATAAGTATTAAAGATATAAAAGTTTTCGGAAAAATAAATATACACAAAATAAATTAATGAAAAGTACATAAATAATACATAATAAATACATATGCAAGCATAAATATATACAACATAAATAATCAGTCGCAAGCTTTAGATTGTTTGTTGCAGATGCCTACAATTTCACTCTTCATTTCTAGAGGTACAAAACAGGGCCTTAACGCTTGCTTTTGACGAGATAATTTAAGTATTATACCTACAAAGCCTCATTAAGGCTAAAGATACACTTCTCAAACGTATTTCTCTAAACAAAAGCTGTATTTCTCGGTAAAGGAAAGATGGCGACTACAGTACATAGATTAAACTAGTAGTAGGAAAAGTATATCTTATTTAACGGCTGGTTTGGTCAAGTTGTAGTGATACTGCCTCTTGATCTATGGAACCTGGGTTCGATTCCCTGTTTGGGCAATTTTTTTGGTAAAAAGCAGATGTTTGTTCTCGGGTTATCAGTTTTCGTGTCTGTCTTTTGTATATGTTCCACGACACAAGGGAAAGCCTTATAGGATATTATTATATTTATTAATTATGATTTATCCTTACTAATATTATAAATGCGAAAGTAACTCTGTCTGTCTGTCTGTCCGCTTTTCACGCCTAAACTACTGAACAGATTTTGATGAAATTTGGTACAGAGATAGATTAGAGCTTGGAAAAGGACATAGGCTACATTTTATCCCACAGTTGGGCACGATATAACCTAGTAGTCCACGCGGGCGGAGCCGCGGGCAAAAAGCTAGTTAATTGTACGATTTCGACCACGGTTACGGTTCAACTCCTGTTATTATGAAGAACATTAATAACTGAGTAAAACACAAAAGCCAGCATTCTGACAGCGATGTGCGAAGTCGCCCGCGGTTTCACAGTAGGTACTAGCACAGTGCCAGGTATTAAAATAATTTAAACTTCGTAAATTGACGTTTCCGGGATAAAAATTACGTATATGTATACTAATCTATACTAATATTATAAAGAGGAAAGATTTGTATTTTTGTATTTAACGAATAGGCTCTGAAACTATTGGACCAATTTCAAAAATTCTTTCACCATTAGGATGCTAAATTATCCTTGAGTAACATAGGCTACATAATTCTCCCGAATTCCCACGGGAACGAAGTCCCGCGTGGGAAGCTAGTAATATTATAAAGAGGAAAGATTTGTATTTTTGTATGTAACAAAAAGGCTCCGAAACTACTGGACCGATTTCAAAAATTCTTTCACCATTAGGATGCTTCATTATCCCTGAGTAACATAGGCTACATAATTTTCCTGAATTCCCACGGGAACGAAGTCCCGAGCGGGATGCTAGTCTGATATCAGTTTATTGGCAGATTAGTGTTTGCTAAGCTGTTCCTTCGACTCTGTATTCATATTCATTTATTTGTATTAATCATATATTGTTAGGAGTCGTAAATATTAAATAATTACATTCAATTCAATAATAATAAAAAGAAAATAATCCAGATTCACTTATTTCTGACCATTACAGCCCGAAAATAAAATAATAAATTATAAATCATGACATTTAGGGGTAATATTCATTCATCAATGAATGTATGTCTCTTCGACCCTACAATTAGACATCATCAACATCATTAGCTCACATACGTCCTCACCAAAGGACACGAGAAGCAGTCACTAATAAAAAATAAACAAGATTCCCCACTGCTTTATTAATATATAACCTTTTCAAGAACTTGAAAATTACCACGAAATCCCGATAAATCGCTTAATCCTGGAGGAATCAACCGTTACACAAGATAATTGGACGCTTGTTGGCGAACACGCTGTCCTCTATTAAAACTTTCTCAGATGAACGTCCTATCAGTCTTTTGATAATTAATTCATTAAACCCGTCGCGTGCTTGTTTATGGAGCATGCCATAAAAATTCTGCACACACGAGTGTGCAAGAATCGCGCGAAGGTTTAAAAGTAGCCTTAGGACAGAGGTCACTTATCGTGTAGGTATAGTTGACAGCCGGTTTGGTCGAGTGGTAGTGACGCTGCCTCTTGATCGGCGGGTCCTGGGTTCGATCCCCAGTCGGGGCAAACATTTGTGTAAAAAGCAGATGTTTGTTCTCGGGTCATGGGTGTTTGTGTTTGTCTTTATGTGTATTCCAAGGGACCCACGACACAAGGGAAAACCTTAGTGTGGGCCTTTGAGTGTGTAGCGTTTATTATTTTTTATTATTTATTTATTATAGTCAAGTGTGTGGCGAATTAGGCTAACCCTGGTGTCATGGCCTCTGACTTGGTTTTAACGACTGTAGTCAATCGACGACAGCTGGGGCCGACAGCTGGATCGTACGTTCCTGAGCATCTACTTTTTAAGTCATTTTTAAATAAAAATGGGTTCGCTCTTGACCACAATCTACAAGAGCAAACATGTGGTCGAGGATGTAGCAAGCTCACCCAGAAGAAGCCTATTCACTCGAACTTTAAAGGAACTCGCGTTATATGAGCTCGGAAATACAGATGCAAGCAGAGAATTCCATTCCTTGGCAGTGCCCAATATGAGAGATGGAGAAAAGCGGTCAGTGCGAAACCGAGGGATTTCTACAAGATAAGGGTGTAGCCATGCGTCTAGACGTACGATCGACGGCTGGCCGATAGTTGTCATTACCTGGCACTATCCTTACTAATATTATAAATGCAAAAGTAACTCTGTGACTGTCTGTCTGTCCGTCTTTCACGCCTAAACTACTGAATCGATTTTGATGAAAATTGGTACAGAAAGAGATTAGAGCCTAGGAAAGGACATAGGCTACATTTTATCCCACAGTTAGGCATTATATAACCTGTAGTCCGCGCGGGCGGAGCCGCGGGCGGAAAGCTAGGCATCTATATAGCGCAAAATAGAGATGTACTGACATCCGACGCTTCGAAATTTTGAACGTATGGTTATTTATAAGAAAAGATGCCTTGATGCAAAGATTGTCTATCTATAGTAATACAATGCGGCAATCTCTGTGGTAAATTGGCAATATAGCGTGGCAACACCACTATTAGTATATTGTGTCAATTTAAATTAGTTTGCAAAAATTCAGGATGTGAATGGGCGGTTTTCCACTTGACGGCACGGCGACGGCACGACGCACCGGCGCCGGAATAAAAATGTATGAAAAGGAGTCATCGCCGTGCCGGTGCCGGCGCCGGTCAGTGGAAAAACCTGTCATATGTCTTCATACATTTATGCTTTCCGCCGTTGCCGGCGCCGGTGCAGTGCCGTTGCCTCAACTTAACAATTTTTTAAGGAGCAAAGATCAAAATATGAAAAAAATAAAGAATTTGCTAGATATACAGGCTGTTCAATGAATTAAGTATCCATCCATGTTTCTTATCTGCTGTTATTAAAGTTCAAATTAAACCGAACTTGGCATTTTAGGGGGGCATTTAGTGTACATCTTCAATGCACAAAATGCAAGATTTAACAAAGTGAATGTATCTTTCTTTCACCTGCCTACAACATATAGCACACGATATTCGACCTGGTTAACCAGTCAACTGTTGCCGCCCACAGCTCTATATTTAGTCCACGCAGCCTCCCTCAATGGTGTTAATTTTAACATCAATCGCTTATCGATTCGCCAATCACGTATTTTGCGACGTTACTTGCAAATTTTTAAGAGTTGTTGTTTGAAAGTTATCGAATTTAAAAGGTATGTATAAAGTCTTGACGTATGACGTATTGACTTAGTAAGGGAATGATAAATTTCGCCGCTTAACTTGAAGGCACGATAGCTTAGTTGGTGAGCACCAGGAGATCTAATCCTGGGGTCGTGGGTTAGAGTCCCATTTGCGCCAAACCAAATTCAAAAACTTTCTTCCAACCGTGTGGTGATCGGTTGAGAATAACACGACCCTATCTCTTTCCGTGGGTGTCGTAAGAGGCGACTAAGGAAACACAAATGAGACCTGCCTCCTAGTAATCCAAGTAGGGTATTATTGGGCATTCTAATTCACTTTTTTCAAAAACCAGTTCACTTCACTCCGTTTGCTCCACTTCGTTCCGCACTCCGTTTCGTGAACTGGTGTTTTAAAAAAAGTTAATTAGAAAGCCCAATAATACAATTATGAAGTGAACTTAATTTGTCAACATTTACCTCATCAAATGATAGCAAACACGGTTCTATACAGCAGTACAAAGGTTCTACGCAGTAATTACGGATAAAAATATATGGGGTGGGATCTTTCACAATGTGTGTCTATATATATATATACAGTTGTGGTTTCATAATATTCTCATTCAATATCAAGCGTCTCCTTCAATTTGAAGATAATGAAATTTGTGAAACAACCATTAAATTTACAAGTCGAGAAAATTTGTCCTGATCTTAAAACCCATACATACCGTCACGGGAAACTCTTACCAAATACTATTCGTTGTATAATTTGTGGTCCATCCAACTGTGGAAAGACTAATCTGATGGTAGGACTTCTTTTACATAGAAACGGATTGCGATACAGAAACGTTTACCTATACGCTAAAACTCTCCATCAATCTAAGTACGTTTTTTTGGAAAATGTCTTATATCAGGTACCAGACGTTACATTTGCAAAATATGGAGAAAATGAACACGTCATTAGTCTCCGGAAAGCAAAACCAGATTCCATCATAATATTTGATGATGTGGCTTGTGAAAATCAAAATAATATTAGAGACTTCTTTGCAATGGGAAGACATCGAAATGTTGATTGTTTTTATCTAAATCAAACCTACAGTAAGGTGCCGAAACAACTTATAAGAGACAATGCAAATTTAATTATACTATTTAAACAGGATGAAACAAATATGAAACATGTCTATAATGAACATGTAACAACGGACATGTCATGGACTGAATTTCGAGACATGTGTTCGAAAATATGGAGTGACCCTTACAATTACTTGGTAATAGACAAGAACTCTGAAAAAAATAAAGGTTGCTATAGAAAAAAATTTGATACGTTTATAGTTTTTGATTAACAAATAGTATTTAAACACATTTAAAATGTAATTTGTCTCATTATTATAAAGTTCACATTGAAACCTTACACGCTCATTTATAATGGAAACCAACTTGAAAAGAAAAGTCGCTGATGCAGCAGAGGCTATCAAGAAAAAAGTTAGCAAAATCAGAAACATAGAAATGGACAATGAAAGAGCTTTAAAAACCATTTTTAAACCGATCTCCGACCCTTTAAATAAAATTGTTCAACAGAAGAGAAGGATCATAAATAAGCCTCCTCTTGTAAACAATAACGATCGTGAAAATGATAAAAATTCTGAAAAAAGTTATAGCAACACTGAAAGTGAGAGGGAGGAAGAAGAAGAGGAAGGAGAGGAGGAAGAAGAGGAAGATGAGGATTTTAAAATTAACAATTTTAAAAATTATGAAAGTTTTAATACTAGCAATGAGTCGTATAAATCAGTTATTGATACAACTGCTTCTCAAAATGTATCTAACTGGTCATTGTCTCCTGAACGTTTTAAAGATGTTCCTTATGGTATTAGGAATGATCGAGGAAAACTCAAGATGGGTGCAACTAATGTTTATATTGCTGAAAACAATAGTTTTATAGTAATAGCAGGTCGTAAATATAAAATAACTCCTGGATTATCAGAATTGCTCATGAAAAAGCAACCCGACTTATCGTTAGTCACACAAGAGGACAAGTCATATTACAAAATGATGTTATTAGACACAAATGCACATAGACGAGGATATGATGCCAAAAAACCTATTAACAGTAATAAAGGTTCCAAATATAATTTTATTATAAAACCATTATTTAAACAACAACGTAATTATTCTGTAAGTACAGGCAGCAGTACTAAAGGCAAAGGTTTATCGTTGCTAAAAAAATGGAAAAAGAATACAGATTATGTATACTGGGATGATCCTAATGAATTGGTGGAAAGACTCAAACTTTTGATTGCTTCTCATGATGCTGGTAACACTGGAGTTGAAAATGAAATTATATCTATCTTAGAGGAGTTGAAAGAGGGAGGTATAATTACATAATAAGTTTGTGTTGTCTTCACATTTTTTCATTTAAGTTGAAATTCTCGCATATAATAGTCGTTTAAAATGAATGTGGATAAATTCGGTCATAATGTACATAAAAGGTTACGATTATCAGATATCTTTAATTTTTCTAATAAAAAAATGTTAACAACCGAAGATGGAGATTTTGATTTACAGTTGAAACGATTGAAAGGCGTAAAATATCCTTCTTCACCTGATGATGCTGTAAATAAAGAATATGTTGATACAGTTTATAATAAGTTGTGTAGTGAAAAAAGAGTGGAAGAATTAATTGAAACAGCTATAAAACGTTTGCTACTTGACTTCAAGACTCAGTTATTACATGAATTTTACACAAAAGAGGCTATAGATGAAATTTTGAAACTAAAAAATGGAAAAACAAAAAATCGTTAATGAAATTCATAAAGCAGCAAGAAGAAATTTTGACAGAAGACATGTTATACTTAAAGGGATTGATGATTTATGGCAAGCAGATTTAATAGATTTCCGAAATTTGAAACAGTTCAATAAAGGATTTAAATTCATTTTAGTCGTTATTGACTGTTTTTCAAAATTTGTGTGGACTGTACCAATTAAAACAAAAAATAAATTAGATGTAATGTTTGCATTTAAACATGTGCTTTCTACATCTAAAAGATGTCCTCATAATTTACAAACTGATATGGGAACAGAATTTTATAATGAAAGTTTCAAAAAAATTATGGATTTCCATAAAATTAACCATTACTCTACATATTCTATTAAAAAAGCTTCTATTGTTGAAAGAGTTATCAGAACAATAAAGTCTTGGCTTTTTAGGTATTTTAATTTACATGGTAGTTACAGATGGTTGGGAGAACCTCTCAATGTAGTTGTGAAGACTTACAATAACAGCAAACATCGCAGTACACAATTCAAACCCAAAGATGTTAATAAATTAAAAGAAAAATTGGTCTTGCAAAATTTAAATTGCATGCAAAGAAACAAAAATGTTATTAAAAAAGTTAAATTTAATTCCGGTGATTATGTAAGAATAAGCAAACATAAAAGTTGTTTTGACAAAGGCTATACTCCTAATTGGTCCACAGAATTATTTCAAGTGGGAAGTGTTAATAATACATCTCCCATAACGTATAATATTGTAGACCTTAAGAAACAACCTATATTAGGGTCTTTTTATGAACAAGAACTGCAAAAGACAGCATATCCAAATGTTTACTTAATAGAAAAAGTACTAAGAAAAAAGAAAAATAAACTCTTCGTGAAATGGTTAGGCCTTCCTACTACTGAAAATAGTTGGATTGATATAAAGGAAGTACTATAGATAATGTTATCATATATTTGATAGTAATGAAAGGAGAAGGACTTATTAATAGTTTAATCAATAATTTACCTTTTGAGTTACATTTACCTGGATATAACTATTGTGGTCCGGGCACAAAATTAAAAAAACGATTATTAAGAGGAGACAAAGGTGTCAACGGGTTAGACGAAGCTTGTAAGCACCACGATATTGCTTATTCTAATTACTCAGATCTAGACAATCGTCATAAAGCTGACTTAGAATTATTGAAGATGAGCAAGCAAAGACTCAAATCAAAAGATGCAGGAAAAGGTGAAAGGCTTGCTTCCTGGTTAGTAGGGAAAGCTATGAAAGCTAAAGTGAAATCAGGTGCTGGATCCAAAACTTTTAAAGCTATTATTTCTAAAATACGTTCTGATCTGAAAAAACGAAAGCCAAGTAACAATAAGTCTGCAATTAAATATGCGTACGGTGCTGCAAAGAAACTACTTAAAGAAAATAAAGTCAGGTTGCCTCGTGTTATACCTTTACCTAAAACCGGAGGCATCCTTCCCTTGATCCCAATTTTTGCTGGGCTATCTGCTTTAGGAGCCTTAGCTGGAGGTGCTGCTGGTATTGCGAAAACTGTAAATGATTACAAAACAGCCCAACAAAGTTTACGAGAAACTGAGCGACATAATAGAGCTATGGAATCAATGTCAATAGGAAAAGGTTTATATGTTAAACCTTATAAGAAAGGGGCTGGATTATACATAACAAATTCAAAAAACTGAAGAAAAGGCTACCAAGGAGAGCTCTTACAAATTATGATATTTTAGAGAATGCTAGAGATATACCATTTTTTAGAGGTGTTTTTATGAGAGACACATTACCGAAAAAGCCTAAAAAGAATGAGTGTGGTATTATTAATCTAGACGAGTCTACTAGCGAAGGAACCCATTGGGTAGCCTATGTGAAATATAATGATTATTGCGAATATTTTGATAGTTTTGGTGATTTGAAGCCGCCGCTCGAGTTCTTAGAATATCTCAAGTGTTTTAATATATTTTATAATTATACAAAACATCAAACGTATAATACAGTAAACTGTGGTCATCTTTGTCTAAAGTTTTTAAGAGATTTTTGGAAAAATAAAGAAACCTTATAAAATACTGGAACTGTTTTTTAATTCCATCATTTGCAATATGTCTTTCACATTGTCAATAACCGGTAACCAACCGACATTATCAACTATTTACTCACCTCCTTTAGAATTACAAGGTCAATATGAGTGTGCTTTATTACATTTTTGCACATTTAATTCATTTCCCAATATTGATAGCAACAATAACAAGTTTTATTATGGTAATAACGAAGTGATAGAGATACCCGAAGGAACTTACGAACTTCAAGATATCGAGGAATTTTTAAAAAGTAATGTAAAGGATACATCTTTTGACATGTTATGTAATAATAATACTTTGAAACTATCGATCTTTTGTACGAAAGACATTGATTTCAGTAAACCTAATGCTCTGGGTAATTTGCTAGGTTTTGAGAAAAAAGTTCTTAAAGCGAATATATTGCACACATCACAGCTACCAGTCAACATTTTGTCTACAACAGTCGTACGAATCGAATGTGATATTGTGAGTGGATCATTTATTAACGGGAAACCGAGCCATATAATTCACGAGTTTGCTCCTAACGTGCCGCCTGGTTACAGAGTTGTTGAAATACCAAAAAATATTATTTACTATCCAGTGAACCAGAAAAATATTAGTTGCATTAACATAAGGATATTAGACGCTAACAATAACTTGGTTAATCTGCGTGGTGAAGAAGTTCAACTATATATCCAATTTAGAAGAAATGATTGATTACAATAATAAATACTTGCCACCGCAACTCAGAAACCCCAGTACGGTTTGTGCTATCCAAAAGAAAACATCAAAAACGAAGCATAAGTTAACTAAAGAAAACAGGAAATTTCTTCAATTACTAGGTCTACTAAAATGAACATATTAAATCTTACTAGCACACCTAACTATGATAACTCAATTGAAGGTATCGAGTTTCATTCATACAAACCGTATGTTACTAGTTTTAACAGAAATGATGAAATTCGGATTGCAATCAATCAGCAGGATTTATATGTTTTACCATCAGCCAGCACTCTTTATTTAGAAGGCATTGTTAGAGTTGTTAAAGGTGATACACAGAAGAGTCTTGATACTGTACATTTTACTAACAATCCGTTAATGTATCTTTTTCAAGATATACGATACGAATTGAATGGGATTGAAATTGATAAAATAAAAAATGCAGGTATTACTACAACTTTGAAATCCATTCTGTCAATGAACGATAGCGAGTCTCGGATGTCTAAAGCATGGGGGTGGGATATAGAGGGTAACAAAAATATTCACCATGGAAACTTTTCAGCATCTATTCCGCTAAGTAACATACTAGGATTCGCTGAAGATTATAAGAAAGTAATAATAAACTGTAAGCATGAACTTATTCTTCTACGCAGTAACACCAACTTAAATGCTCTGAAACTTAACACCGGTGAAGTAGTGAGTGATATTGTTATGAATAAAATTGTATGGCGAGTTCCACATGTCAAGGTGTCTGATAAGGAAAAAGTCAATTTACTGCGCTTGTTGGATAAAGATCGCCCAATTCAACTAGCCTTTAGAAATTGGGATTTATATGAGTATCCTTTATTACCTAAAACAACAAAGCATACTTGGTCTATTAAAACATCTTCTCAAATTGAAAAGCCACGGTTTGTAGTCTTAGCATTGCAAACTAACCGGAAAAATAATGCAAGTGCTGATATGTCAAGATTTGATCACTGTTACTTACGAGATGTAAAGGTGTATCTAAATTCTACATACTTTCCGTACGAAAGTCTTGACATTAGTTTTGTAGGAGACAGAATTGCATTATTATATGAACAGTATGCGAGATTTCAGCAGTCGTACTACGGTCGTGAAAGAGTAGAACCGCTTCTAACGGTACAACAATTTAAAGATATAGCACCTCTATTTGTAATTGACTGCTCCAGGCAAAACGATAACATAAAAACAGGACCTGTTGTCAACGTGCGCATTGAAATAGAGTGTGATACTGAAATTCCTGATCAAACTTCTGCATATTGTCTTATTTTTAACGATTGCTTGATAGAATACAAACCTTTGAGCAGTATAGTTAAAAAGATATCATGAATGCAATAATTGTGGATGTACAAGGTTTTAAAAACTTAAAAAATGAATTCATTATTAAAGAATGTGCTATTGCCACTGAAGAACACACTCAAGTATTTTTAATAAAACCTCCATATCCATATGTCAAATTAACAAAAGAAGAAAAGAAACGTGTGTTGTGGTTAGAAAAGAACCGTGGTATTTATTGGAGTGAAGGATACATCGACTTTAGGGAATTTGAAAGAGTGATAAAACCTCATTTACAAAACAAAAATATTATTGTTAAAGGAGAAGAAAAAATAAAATGGATAAAATGTATATGCGAAAATTGTAACATAATCGATATAGGTAGTAAAGGCTGTCCTAATATTGCAAGTCTTCATAATAAGTACTGCAAAGATATTACAAAATTTAATTGTATAATTCATTTAAAAGAATGTTCTTTAAAAAATGTATTATGTATTAAAAAGTGGTATGAAGATAATAATATAGATCAATTTAATTTTTTTAACTAGTTTTTATTTTTAAGTTTAATAAATTACGTACTTATAAAACAATAGCCTTTTATTTATTTTAACTCATCTTAACAAAACTACTCTTAATAGTTACATAACGTCAAAATGCATATTTTATTGTATTTACTATCATTTGATACGATGAAACAATAAAAAAGTATAATTATTCCTAAGTAGATACTATTTATTTACAATCTAAACAATTTTAATAACTTAAGAAATTACAAATAGTAGAACTAACTTAATACTATAGAGGCTGCAACAGAGGTTGTTTCCTGTAGCACTGCAGTTTCTGGAAAAGAGAAAATAAGATTTTAATTAACTTGTACTATGAGGTTCGAAACGGACAACACAAAATCAAAATATATTTATATACTTACCAGCTTATAGTCCAAACTCCGATCGCTCTCCCAACTCCTTGCACACGTGATAAAGCAGCTGCACCAACTGTCTGAGCACCGGATCGTCTTCATCGTGCACGATGTAATTGCTCTTCAAAATTGTACGGCAAATTTTCTCATCGTCTTCAAATTGAGATAACTCCACCTTAACTCCAAAACGTGGAGTCTTATCGTCTCGATACACGCACAAGAAGGATGTGAGATCGACTTTTTCACTCATGTTTAAAGCTATGCACTGCTTTGCTTGAAGAACTAAACGTAAATGAACAACACAATAGATAAAACGGAGTCATGTAATATAACACCTCCTTTGTTCCTGATATTTATTTGAACATGTTGAAACTTGTTCAATTTTTCATCTCACGTTTCGATTCGTTTTTGCTGTGCTAGTATTACTTACCAGTAATTTAAAACTAGAGAACATAACACCTCATTGTTATTGTTAGTAGATGTCAGAATTTGTTAGAACATGTTCAAACACGTTCATGTTAAATTACTAGTATGCAGGTACATTATTTTGTATTTCTAGTCAAATAATGGTAGGTAATTGTATTTAAATAAAATAAATAAAACATTTAGTTTAGCTACATTTATTGATATAAAAATAAAATCAATACATTAAACTTAGTACCTAAAACTAATACTTATTTCTTAACTTACTATCTAACATACTTAGTTGTTACAAAATCCTTATAAAATATGCACTGGCTGTAGCTACAATTTCTAGCTCGATTAAGGAAAGGGGGTTGGCGAAACAAATTAAATAATTATTTATATTTTGAAAAGCTGACAAACAGTTAAAATCCAAATTGCTTTCTACCTTTTTAACAAAATTAATTGCTTCAACATATTCGTTTTCAAGTTGGAATACTCTCAATTTAATACAGTCAATAAAATGATAAATCGCTTCGCTTACGAGATGACCAAATTGTAAAGAACAACGTTTATCACTATATATTAACACGGTTAAAGTTTGTAACGCTGCCTTTTTATCTGTAAATTTCACCGTGCCAAAAGAATAACCATTATTTAACATCTCACACACTAGATTCCACTCATTAATAGAGAAAAATAGACTTTCTTCCTCGTTGAAAATATGAAGTTGAGGCATGAAATCATTTAAAACCCAAAGTCCAGATTTTATATTAATACCGTTGTCGTGTGTATACACTCGCATTGAAATGACACAATCAGTCAGGTAGCTCTCGGCCATGGTGAATTATAAAGTTTCGTTACAGTTGTCATTTTTAGGATAAAGTATCACAGTGTCCCCAAGAAACAGTTGAAATGCGGTCTTTCAAAATAATGCGCTTGTCGTCGTTTGCTGACAATGCAATCTTATTCTGTTCTTGTGTAAATATTTTATGTTTAAGTGATTTGAAAATTATATTTTTCTTACGAATCAGCTTATTCTCCATTAAAACTTTGCTATAATCTGAAAAATGAACATGTTTTATAACGTTCTTTTGTACACCTTTTGCTTTTTTTAATTCGTCTTGTTGTGTTTTAATGCAATAGAGCTTTGACCTTAACCCCACAAACTCCGAAATAACGGTCCCACCCAATTCGTCTTTAAAGAGACCTGGTACCTTTTTATTCAATAAAGGTATATTGTAACAATTGTTTATATCATAATTACTAGTATCGAAATATTGTAAAAAATGACTTTTCAAATCTTTATAAAAATCTTCCGTATCTATAGTATAAAGAAAACTGTCTGTGTCTGTATAACACAATCTCAGTCTTTCGCCATAAAAAGGTTTCATGACAGAGTAATGGAAATCGAACATGTGACTTTTAGAAATTTCGAGAACCGCAAAACCTATATAGATAGGTTTATTTAAGGTAACAGTTTCAGGTTTCATTTGAATAGCTACAAAATTCTCTGTAAAAATTGAAACACTATGGAAATTAGGACGTGCGATTAGTTGCTCTGCAGTAATATTTTTTTTTGTTTTGTTCCTAGTATCAGTCCACTGATTAACTAATTTTATATCAACTCGTTTTTCTGTGTCCTCTAAAGTTTTACCAAAAATGCTATTATTTAATAATTTGAAAAAGTCCTGCTCAAACGTAGATTTAGCTTTTTTACGCAATTCTGTATTCATGTCTATATATTCTTTTAGATATGGTCCTTGTTTGAATTCAATCACCTTATGCACTTTCACTAATTTCAACCCGTGTTTCAAACAAGTCTGCAAATGAACGAAATGAATTACGTAGTGGAACTTGTCGTACAAATTTGGTATTAATTTTTGAGTTTTGGAACCTGGTGGTGCAAACTTTTGTGCGCAAAATGGTATATCGTTATGAAGGTCATGTAAATGTTCTGGGTATTCTATGTCAACCTCCAATATGTAACCATAGTCACCATCTAAAGAAATATTGCAAAAATTTATACGATTAATTTCTTCTTCGTTGAGCAATTTGAAATCGGAATATGGTAGATAAGCACACATAGCGTACCCGTATAGATTGTTGCAATCGATGTAAATCAGATAATTGTTTTTTTGTGAGCTATTGTACTCAGGCAAATATTTATTATTTGCTTTTGAATGCCTAGTGGAACATAAACAAATCCCACCACGAATACCTTTTTGAATTAATCTTATAATTTCCAAATCATTAATAAGCTCTAATTGCACTCCGGTTTTTAAAAGCATAGCATCGAAACTCAAACTAGGAGCTGTTAAGTAAAAAGCGGGATCTAGCTTGTAATTAACTTTACACGTTTTGCGAAAGTTTTCAAATACGTCCGCAAGTAATAATACATCTGACTTGAGGTATAGATCGGTGTATTCTCCGAGATTCCTTATTTTAAACTGATTCCAAACATTTCGTGCGTGTTCATGGTCCGATTCAGAAATAATGTCATTAGTTAATGTACTGTAAAAGCAATGACGTGGTGGTAGGTTAACTTCCTCAAAGAGTTCCCAGCTAGTCATATACTCATAAGGATACACCCCTTTGCGTTTCACCAAATTAAATTGTACATTTGAGGGAAAAAAGCGTTTTAAATGAATAAAATCATTTGAATTCAAATTAGACACAAGTTTTTCTAAACTAGTACCTAAAAACTTAAACGAATCTACGAAGCGAACAGGTATTCTATACTCATAGACTTGAAAAAATTTTGTAAATGAAATGTAATTTTCTTTGTTTTTCGCGATTACCTTTAATTTACCGTCTAACTCACCTAATTCCCTTATAAATAAGTGACAGTCGTATCCTGACAAGTTGTGGAAAAATACTGGGATCAGTTTAGGCAAGCGAAATCGGATATTACAATACGAATGAGCAGCTCCGCGATAACGTCCCGTAAGATGGCAATGGTCTCGAACCTTATCGTCAAATAGTATTTTATCGCAAAGGAAACATAAGTCAGCGTTAGTATGATTAATCAAATCCTCTTCCGTGAATGTCATTGGCACAGGGGTTTGTAATATTTCATAGATTTTCGTAACATCGGATTGAAGTGAATGTAAAAACTTTGCAACACAATCTGGTCCTCGATAAGTAACATACCTGTTAAGTGAACTATCATATGAACAAACTATATAATAAGCAAAAGCAGCTGGCACGTGTTGCTGTAAAGATGTTGTACAACTAGATGTGTTATCAGCATTGTTTTCAACGGGCTTCAGCAGAGATTCGAAGTCAGCATAGATAACGAAGGGCATATCCTGCATTCGTTCATAGTTTTTGAATTGAATAAAACTTCCTGCCTCAGGCAGAATTGTTTTCACTTGCCCACAAGTATGAGATTTAAATTTTTTTAAAGTATCAAAAAATAAAATGCAATCATCACAAAAATATAACTTTGCATGGTGATTTGTTACTTGTTGACGAAGCAATTTAGGCAAATCTTTAATAAGACAGTAATGAGAACGATTATTGTCTTCTAAAAACAGAAGATTAATGTGATGTTTTTTTCGAGATTCACTTCTGTACAAGGGACCTACTATATTTTTATTATTTTTGAGACCGTAAACATTCACACTTATCTTTGGATTATTTTTTTCAAATACTTTTATATCTGAGAATCCTACAGGGAAAGACATGTTTCTCGTATTAAGAACGGTTTCAAAGTGTGGATACGAAGACGTACGGTGACCGTTGTTCTTAACTGGAAATAACGCAGCCATTATCGACCATAGGAAACAAAAGTTGTCAGCGTTTCTAATATTAATGCAAGCACGTTTGTTCTTTATATTTTTAGGCAAATCGATAAAGCTGGAAGCTCTCATCGGATTGTATTTGTTCATATTCACTTCAAGGTAAAGGTTTCGAATAAAGGCCCAGCCACTATCTTTTTCTTCAAACTCTTCCACTTTTCTACTAATGTTTTCAATAACTTTATAATATAAGGTTTTAAAGTCGAAATTTCGATGCAAAATTATATTTTCTGTGGCAAAAGATTTAATCGAAACCTTGTCTTGAATTTTGGGTAAAGAAAATTCAGCGAACAATTCAAAATTGACTTTCAAGTTTGTATGAGTTTGTACGCGAGTAGTAAGGAGTTTGCGTACATGTCTACGAATATTAAACAAAAATTCATTTGGTGGTAGCGGTTGGTTCGCTTCGTCACCTCGTACACGATATGATGCAATACGTGCACGGAAAGCGCTACTAATTTTGTCAATGCCATCACTTTCATTGATTGAACTATTATCTTTATGCAAAATACTTTTAAGGTGAGCAGAGAACACTTTACTTTTAATCGAAATATCGCAAACTGAACAAAATATTGAATGTGTCATTATAAGAATTGTCTGAACAAGCGGGTGAAGATTGTTTTAGTTACCTATCTAACAGAATTAGACTGTAAATTATAAACTTAAAACGATTAAAATATTGATTTATTGACCAAAACCTTAAGACTATTATAAGCAACGCACAAGTAATATATCCTAATCCTAACACAAAATACCTACACTACTAAATAAAATGTACTAAAATAAGAATATACCCGCATACGTAATAATATTTAACCATAAAATTAAAATAAAGAAAAGAACGCTTTACCACGCAAATCTTAAATCCAGAAAATAAAAAATTAAATCTAGTAAGAAAGTATTTTCGAATCGAACAAGGTGTAACTTTTACCTACTTTTTCTTTTTTGCTTGGTAAAACGTTCCTTCTTCAGTAAACTTTTCTTTAGCCCCCTTAATAAACTTTTTCAATAATAAAAACTCGGGATCTTGTTGATCGCCCTGATAGCGGAGCCATACGAACGCTTTCTCGCACCTATCCAATCCCTCGAGATCTTTTATTTCTGCGCAGTTGTAGAGTCGTAACTCCGCAATTAAACTACCACTAAGGAACGCTTTTCTCCGTATCGTACCATCAGCCACGCGCTTTGAGTAAATGGACGGCGTCTGCTGCGCCTTCTGTCGTGCTTGTGTCTCGTCCTCGCTGTCCGACAGCCAGCTAGCCGGATCTTCTGACTGCGACTTGGACGGTGCGCGTGACGGGGTAGCTGCTTTGGAAGCACGGGGCTTCGGGCCTGGCTTGTTTTTCTTCTTAGCACTGAGAAAAAAAAATATATATATATTAGTCTTTAAACTTAGAAAAGTCGATTTATAATTTAAAAAATTTCAACATAAGTAATTTGTGATCACGGTTTATGAAGGTGTTTAGAAAATAAGAGAGACAACTAAAAAAACATTAAGGTAAAGGGAAATATCGTATAAACTAAAACATTAATTTGCTTTAAGTAGAGTAAAATATTTACCTTGCACCCTCGTCTTCTGAATCGAAGAAGTCGGTCTCAGCCTTCTCGTGTTTGGTACGTTTGTAGTTTGATTCAGACCTGTAATAGAAAAAAACAAATTGAAAATATCGGTTATGACAGGGTTAAAAAAAGAAAATCAAACTAAATCACTTTACTCAACATTTAAATAAAATTAGGAAGGTATTTTGAAAATTAAGTTAATTCGAACTTACATACATTATTCTGATGCACGGGATCCGCATAAAATGAAGTTTTGTTGAAATTAGCGCACAGCACCACAGCACAGTATTCTTGAAATTAAACGACACTTGATAAGCACGAGCGAAAGGTTCGGAAGCACGAACAGCTTTACACAAAGTGAATGAATTTAAGAAATTAATTTGTGGTATTTATCCTGTAATTTCTCCGTAGTAAGCAAAATTTGTCAGGGATCGCAAACTCATGGAAAAAAATAATAATATTGCTACATTTTATTGGTTGTACAGGTACCAAACTTAATAGTATGTATTTACTAGTAAGTATTTACGGGAAACCTAAAAATTAAAAAGTTACATGTTTTGCAGTGAAAAAATAAAACAATTTTTTTTTATAAATTTCTTGTATTATATAGATAGATAGATATTAGTAAATTTTGGTATCTTACGTATTTAAAAATGTCTTTAATAAATAATTAATATGCAAACATTATGTTAGAACAAAATGTTAGGTTTTTAAAATTTATAAAACCGTGTAATGTTTACTATCCCTGAAAATTAATAAAGTCAGCAAAAGTAACTTCTGCTGTTAGAAATAGTTTGCGACAGCAAATCACTACTTTCCCATGAACCGTGGAAAAGAATCTGATACTTAGTTCTCATTCGACTAATACGACTTAGGGCACGTTCATCCTATAATGACAATTATGAAACTTACAAAAAACGTTCTGCATTACATTTAACCTTTACGTATACATAACTTTATATACCTATTTCAAAAAGATATTTCCATGAGTTTGATTCAGAGAATTATTTTGACATCATGCATTTCGGAGAAAACAAGACAATACTTGACAATAGTGGACATTAGATGACAACAGTAAACAGTAGCTGACAGTAGGATACAATATACATTATAATAAGTTCGTAAGAAAAAAAATATTTTCGATTTGTGAAAAGTAAATTCGACTTTTATTAGTTTAATAAAACTATTAAAAATAAAATTAAAAATAAAATGTATTCTTGTCTTAAATTTCTCTACCTACCCTTTTCAAAATATCTGTATGCGTGGTTGTTTTACTAATTTCATTATCTTCAAACGTGTAAATTCCATTAACATACCCTTTTACTAGTTGAATAAAACTACATACAAAAATAAAATGTTCTCTTGTCTTAAATTTCCCTGCCTACCCTCTTTGAAATATCTGTATTCACTACTTATGTGAACTGAGTCTTATTATTTATTTGTCCACCTGCGGGTTTGTAGACTAACTGCAACGTCTTAGTAATTTAATCTACAGGTAAAGCTATAATACTTACGAGTATGTGGAACTCTCGGTGACTCTTGGGAACTAAATTGTGAGATAAAGCTGGGATACACTAAGATAAAGCTATTTTTTAATATATTTTTTATATTCATCATGATTAGGAAAAAAATAATTATTTTATTAGTATATATTTAAAAAAGGTTTAGTGGGGGTTTGATTGAAAATGTTTAAAATACTAGTGACATTTATTTTTTATACAATTATCATAAATAGGTAGTTAAACATCTAGAGATTATTTTGTTGATATTACGTAAGACAATAAATGGTATTATTTGATTAAGAGATTTTAAATAATGTTTGTTATCTAATGATAATCCACTGAATTGTTAAAAATAACTATTATTGAACATGTTAATATACGATTATAGTGTTTACACAAATTCAATTTTAGTAGAAAATAAACAGAAATAATGAAAATCTGTGAAACAAAAGCGTGAAGAAGATAAATTATCGCTCGCATGTGGTGTGTGACAACCTTTATTGTAAATAGTAACTCAAATGCTTACTAATCAGATTCGGGAAGCATAGCTGCAAAGCGTTAGTGTATTCGTAACTCCAACCGCGTCGGTTTCTACATTTCGTTTTCGTTTGAAAACACAGTCAAAAGCGTGGGAAAAGCACCAGGTTTTAGATTTGAGAGGAACCAGTTCTGGTCGGTTGAAAAGCCTCAACAATTGATGTTAGGATCCAGTTTTGATTGACCGGAAACCCTCATTCAATATTAAAAATCTTTGTAATGTGTGCCGATATCGTTTTTGATTTGCATTTTCAAGAAAATCATGATTGTGGAGTTACGTGAAATCTCGCGAAATTTGTGATTGTGTAATTTAATATTTACGCGTAAGTACTTGTCTAGGGTGGGAAAAGCACAAGGTTTTTATTGAGAGGAAACAGCTCTAGTCAGTTGAAAAGCCTAAACATGTAAAGTTGGGATCCAGTTTCAACTGGTGGGAGACCCTCATTCAATTATGTAAACCTTGAAAATGTGCTTAGTACCTGACATAGAAGGTATTTACGTAATTCAGTTTTCCTTAGAAAAACCAACTAAAATTGAGAGGAAAGCATGGGGTTTTGATTTGAGAGGAACCAGTTCTGGTCAGTTGAAAACCCTCAACAATTAACGTTAGGATCCAGTTTAGATTGATCAGAAACCCTCATTCAAGTATGAAAATCTCGTAAATGTGTAATACGATTTAGTTGGTATTTCTAATGAAAGTTATGATTTTAAATTTTATGGTCATACATCTCGCGAAATTTGTGACTAAAACCTAATATTTACGCGTAAGTACTTGTCTAGGGTGGGAAAAGCACAAGGTTTTTATTGAGAGGAAACAGCTCTAGTCAGTTGAAAAGCCTAAACATGTAAAGTTGGGATCCAGTTTCAACTGGTGGGAGACCCTCATTCAATTATGTAAACCTTGAAAATGTGCTTAGTACCTGACATAGAAGGTATTTACGTAATTCAGTTTTCCTTAGAAAAACCAACTAAAATTGAGAGGAAAGCATGGGGTTTTGATTTGAGAGGAACCAGTTCTGGTCAGTTGAAAAGCCTCAACAATTAACGTTAGGATCCAGTTTTGATTGATCAGAAACCCTCATTCAAGTATGAAAATCTCGTAAATGTGTAATACGATTTAGTTGGTTTCTCTAATGAAAATTATCATTTTAAATTTTATAGTCATACATCTCGCGAAATTTGTGACTAAAACCTAATATTTCCAGTTTTTATGAAAATAACGATTCCGCAAAAAGTGTTCTCGCAAAATTAGTGATAAGACATAGAAATAGACAATTATTGTTGTTGCTGCTGTATGGGAAATGGGAACGGGCCGCCGGGAGGAAACGCATTCGCTGCCGTTTGATGTGGTAAGTGTTAGCATAGGTTCATTTCATAATTGTATTATTGGGCTTTCTAATTCACTTTTTTTAAAACACCAGTTCACGAAACGGAGTGCGGAACGAAGTGGAGCAAACGGAGTGAAGTGAACTGGTTTTTGAAAAAAGTGAATTAGAATGCCCAATAATACCCTACTAATCCATCCCAGGCAACGACACTTCATTTTTTTCTGAATCTGAGGTGTCGTCGTATGGTCTCATGCGGTGTGGTAGGCTCTGTAAAGGGCCGTCTGGTTCGCGACCACCCTCCTACCGAAGTCCGACGCCAAACAGCTTGCTGTGTTCCGTCGGTGCGTGGGAATACCAGTGCCTTTATAGGCATTTTCTGGGTAAACTCGCTCCATCGTCGACCTCATCTTTGACCTTATGGTCAAGATTGAGGTCAAGAGTTAACCCATCTTATAAAAAAAAAAACATTTTTCTTTCCCTAAAAATTATTTATATGAAATATGGTTTAAACATTTGTGTAGAGCAAGAAAACTACTATGTTTTTATTCTCAATAATTATCTAAACAGTATGCAGGTCATGACTCACTGATGCATCAATGCATCGCCCTTTGCATTAGAAAGCTGAAATTTCAAAAAAAACATTTATTCCGCTTAAAACATGGTATAAAGAGATCTTAACAAAGAAATGTCAGTACAAGCATGTTTTGCTAATGAACAATCAGCATACGAAGTCGTTCTGGTAACTTATTCATTAAAAAAAATGAAATAAATTATTTATCAATCTAAACATTTACGATTGCACTTACACATATTGCACAATGTCATAAAATTAAGATGATTAAATTATACATTTTCAAAATAATGTCACAATAATAAAATGTCATAAGAAAATTAAAAAAATAAAGATAAAATTATAGCATCATAAATCAAGTAAATGTAATAAATTTTTGAAACAAAGATTTTTTTTATAAAGTAAGCAAAGAGTAAGGATGAATATCACGAAATTCCCTCAGGAGCGAAGCCCCGGGCGTGAACCATAATATTATAATTTTCACCACTATGGTCCGTATTACAGAACGCGACCCAGACTCTGATCTATAGTTAAGTAGCAGTCGTCTGTGTCATTTTGATATTGAGAGAAAAAAACAACCCATACTTAAGCATAGATCAAGACTTGATTCTAGTTCTGTAATACGGGCCTTAGTGTGTGTGGCTACAGCATCATTCGGAACCAAATTCAAAAAACTTTCTCCACAACGGTGTTCCCTTCTGTGTCGTTCGACTTCGTGGCGTAAAAGTGCGTTCCAACGTATCACGCTAAAAGTTTTTCGCCCCAGCGTGCGTCGCTTCACCGTCATTCGATAGCTATACAATACAAGGTTATTTTTTAATCAGCACACTAATTTTTTGTACGTAAACTTTATGAAAATTTAACAGACCCGTATTTTTTTTGTTTTATATCGTTTCATATAAACATTTCAAGCTAGATCGTCTGAAGCATGAAAATATTTTTTTTTGTATGGAAAAAAAATAACTTTGTCCAATTGACTTGAAACTTGGTAATAGTACTCTTCAACACAATTTGTGACACCCGTGTTTCTGCGTTTTACAAAATTCATCCTCTAAGTCTAAGACGTTAAAAAGGGGTATAAAAATCTGAAAATTTTGGGGAAAAAATTTTTTTCCCTTCTTTTTTACGTTCTATCAACGTTACTGACACCGTAAGAAAAATTTGTGTACTGATTAAAAAGTAACCCTGTACATATCGTAGATTTGCTCACTTCATGAAATGATCGAGAATTTCATGAAATGGTCTCATTTCATGAAGTGACCAATTTTATTTGACCAGATCATTGTGGTTGCGTTAAGCGGTTGTTACAGTTCCGCTCAACTGAGCTACTTCATGATGTGGCCAATAGACAATGAAACATTTTATGAAATACGACCATTTTATGAAATTCTCGAACATTTCATGAAAAAAAAAATGAAAAATATTTGTTTCACTTAATTAATAACATAATATATAGATTGGGTATCAAGCTACTTTTAAGCTTGATAAAGCCATGAAGTGAAGTGAGCAAATCTAAGATATGGCCACGACTCACGACATTTACATACATACATAAGCTCACGCCTATAATCCCTCACGAGGTAGGCAGAGCATCAGTGGTTCTAGGGAACTGCTTGATACCACGTTTGACACAAATTGTGAGGGTTACCAGATGAAACAAGTTGTATAATGGTTAAAGGTGGTCAGCCTTCGCCCATTAAGTATATAGCAAAGCCCTCGCATCCCACACTTACAGACTTTTACTGTATAACTGGGAAGAGTAGGTAGCTGGCACATTCAAAGTTTTTCTTTCACTCCCACCCAGTCCAGCATGGAAGCATGGTCATTTGATACGAGACCCGAAGATAACAAATTGATGTAACTTTTTTAGAAACTATTGCTATCTTAAGTTATTTTTTTAACACGCTTTTATTAGCTCGGGTTGTATGTATGTATGTATGTAACGGAATCTTTGAGCCTAATTTTCACTGGTTTCTAGACGTCTGATCAACTTCAAACTTTGCACACGTGTTAAGGGCCGATGACAATGCAATAACCCGATAAAAAAATTCCATTATCCTGATTAGGATCGTCAGGATTAATAAATCTCTTCGCGGACTAAAAAATGGAAAATAAATAATAGTTTAAAAAAACTAAAAAACACGCTTTTATTGCTAACCGAACTAAAAAGTATAAAATAATTTTTAATTACAATCAGGATAATTCAATTCAGAGTAAAAAGCGTGGGGTGCAATTTACAATATTTTCATAACTCTCTCATCATAGATTGTTGTCAATAGAATAATTTTAACATTCAATACATAAAGCACCCCACGCTTTTTACTCTGAATTGAATTATCCTGATTGTAATTAAAAATTATTTTCTACTTTTTAGTTCGGTTAGCAATAAAAGCGTGTTTTTTTAGTTTTTTTAAACTATTATTTATTTTTATTTTATATCTGTTCGCAAACTGACCGCAAAAACGTGATGCTTCTTCAAACGTATTTATTGTATTGTAGAAGTCCGATCGTGGAAAATTTTCGACTTAATCAAGAGATTGACTTGCGGTGGCTTTGATAAAAGTTTTTTATGAAACATGAGCCACTTTGGTCCTTGGGTAGTACTTTAAAAAGCTTCTCCCGTTTCTATATTGATTTTCATAATCCGGATTCAAGTTGGTAAAAAAATAAATAATTTTTGGCAGAAGAGAAAAATATAGTGGTGCCGACAAGGGCAACATATGGTAAGGGATTTTTACACAAATATTTGCCCCGACCTGGAATCCAACTCAGGAGTTCAGGACCCGTCGATCAAAAGGCAGCGTCACTACTACTTGACCCAACTAGCCGCCAATGTTTTAGTAAATAAAATAAATAGTAGGTACTTAAAAATATTACACCAAGAAAAATAAAACTCTTTTAACACGCCTTTGATTTGATTGATTAAAAGACTAAACAAATTTTTTGATGCTAAAAGCATTTCCCTTTAATGTAGGTAGTACCTACAGTAATTTATATAGATGTTCCTGTCTCACTCTCCAGAGTTGAAGCGTTGTTTGCTTAGTGTCTATGACCGAATACTGAAGGCAATCAGCTTTGTCTGTGGTACTAACGAACCTCTCAAAGGCTTCCAATCACTGAAGAGACTCTTGAATGATGGCCGAGATTCACCCAACGTTGGCCCATCTGTCTTACAAAGTGTATTCGATACGTTCGGTGAAAAGTAGACTAATTCACTTTACAATCTTCTAAATACTTAATTCTACGTACAGAAGTCTTAAATTATCATTTTTTTATTACCTCCTACAAAAAAGATGGGTATTATAAGTTTGACGTGTGTATCTGTATGTCTGTGTTGTGTCTGACTGTGGCATCGTAGCTCCTAACCGAATGGACCGATTTCGATGCGGTTTTTTGTTTGAAAGCTTTTTTTTTATTATAAGATGGGCTCTTGACCTCAATCTTGACCAAGGTCATAGATAAGGTCGATGATGGAGCGAGTTAACCCAGAAAATGCCTACATATAAGGCACTGGTACTCCTACGCACCGACGGAAAACAGGAAGCTGTTTGGCGTCGGACTTCGGTAGGAGGGTGGTCACGAACCAGACGACCCTTTACAGAGCCTACCACACCGCATGAAACCATAGCACGCCACCTCAGATTCAGAACAAATTAAGGTGTCGTTGCCTGGGATGGATTACTAGGAGGCAGGTCTCATTTGTGTTTCCTTAGTCGCCTCTTACGACACCCACGGAAAGAGATGGGGTGGTGTTATTCTCAACCGATCACCACACGGTATAAGCTGACGTAATCGAGATTATTCTCAGCTATTTTTGATCAAAATTGGTTCAGCTGTTTAAAAGTTATAACATCTTTTTTAAATTTTAGATTTATTCCCCTCTATTTCTCTCAACCATATGTCAAAGTCCCACCATGAATGGGTCCTATGTGGAAGTTTGACTGTGTTTGTTTGAAGTCCCGGAAGTTCCAGGGAGTTGTAAGTTGGGTAACAGTTTTATCAAGTGTTCGCTCGCCATTGACAAGGTCCGCCGTTTATAAAAGTTAACTGAATGAGTGCTTTATGTCGTCAGTTTATTTCAAAGTGTGTACGTTCTGACGAAGGTAAAATATCGACACAGATACACAGAAATACTTATACAACCCATAGAATTTCTACTTTACCACGTTTTTAAACATCATCCTAAATCCATCATCTATCATCCAAAAAGTCAACAAAATATAAAAAAAATACTTTGGTTCCGAGATTTACTTGTAGAAAACAATTCTATAAACGGACAACAAAATATGTTTGTATGTATGTAAATCCTTTAATGAACAATACAAACACAGGAAACAAAACATAATATGTTGTTCTTAGAGGAGCAAAACATACCATAGGACCGGTCTTCAAGCTTTTAAACGCAATTATCGGCTTCATCTTACTCGTATCAATATTCAAAAAATCAAAGTAGCTGAGTAACTTCCCAATCGCCTTTTCCATTTACGTTATTTATAAAATTCTGTTTTGACAATGATTTTATTACGTAGGGATTGGAATGTTTTTTTCTTGACAAGTATCTTTATTAATTTTACGAAAGGATAGCTCACAATACGTTACTAGTCTCTTATTTTTTATTTTTTAAATTCTTACCATTTGATAAGCTCTCTCTGTCACTTTTTTGGGTCTTGGCAGAAGATCAGCGCTGTGGTAAATCCAAAGTGGTTTATCCACAGTACGTATGCTGAGTCAGCGCCCTTTCACTGCGTTACTTATTGTTTAATTGTAGTTTTACTTATACTTAGTTATAAGATTATTATAGAAAATGTTTGCAATAGCAGTGAATAAAGTTTTTATCTATCTATCTACTTATCATTGTATGGTATGTTACTGATATTATATCAACTTCGACTTGTTTAACTTCCAAAGATAAGTATCATAACATAAAAGGCAGACATACAATAAATGTAATTTATCACATTTCTTGCCTAGAGTGGAAAATGGACTGAAGTTGTGCGGAAACTCCCTTGGGAGTCAAACCTCTTCTGCGATGTGGGCTACATTGGAAAATGGTATCATTTTCAGAGCTTTCAGTGCAATGTGCATCTACGTGTAAAGCTTTTACCTTTATTAAGTTTTTCAGGCGGTTTATCTAAAAGTAGCCAACAGTTTAGTAATGTAATTAATAAATACAGATAATTTTGTTGAGGCTGTGAAATTCACGTGCTGGTTGCACTAATTGTAGGGACGGGCAAATATTTATTTGAATAATATTTTGACCTTTCCTTGCAGTTTTACATATTTATACTACTTATACATTAGCATCTCACTCGGGACTTAGTTTCTGTGGGAATTCGGGAAAATTATGTAGCCTATGTTACTCAGGGATTTTTGAATTCGGTTCAGTAGTTTTTAAGTTTATTTGTTACATACAAAAATACAAATCTTTCCTCTTTATAATATACACATCAACGCGGTCTAGGGATATTCCACGATTTTTCATACAATAGAGGCCGGTTTGAGAAGTTATACTAGCATACTCGAAATACATGGAGGGCTATAATTTTCAGGCGAGTAAGTGCTAAACTTGAATTTTCAATTTTAATCAATAAATTTTGTTTTACTTGAAATTTGTGAAAACGTGCCGAAAACGAAAACGAAAATGCACTTTGTGCCTGCTTTTTGTATGAAAATGGCCGAATTTACGCAATTTTTTATTTCATTTTCGTCAAGTTTTCACAAATTTCAAGTAAAACAAAATTTATTGAATATGAAAATTCAGGTTTAGCACTTGCTCGTCTGAAAATTATAGTCCTCCGTGTATCTCGAGTATGCTAATATAGCTTCTCAAACAGACCTCTTTTGTATGAGAAATCGTACAATATCCCTAGACCGCGTTGATGTGTGTATTAGTATAGAAGATTTTTTTATTTTAGATATATCGCTAGCTAATTTAAGGTTTCCCAATTTATATAACTGACTGACATTCTCTGACTCATACACTTACACTTAATATGTAAAGCAATCCGTAAATTGAATTTTGCAAATTTTTTTTCCTCCTTATTTACGTTCTATCAACGTTACTGACATCGTAAGATAAAAAAATTACTTTGTATAATGCAGGGTAGTAGGTATTGTCGACAGGTTTGGTTTAGTGTCGACTTCCAAAATATTGCAGTTGTATGCATTTTAAATATCACAGGTGGGGAAAACTATTATTGAAGTATGAAAAGTAGATAAAAAAAAAAGTCAATTTTTTTTATCTAAACTTTGGTTGAGGCTTTAGATCATTTTACGTGACGCCAGACAATTTTATCTAAAACTATTCGCCCGGAACTTCGTTCCCGTGGGAATTCGGGAAAATCATGTACCCTATTTTCATCACGGATAATATAGGACTCTAATGGTGAAAGATTTTTTCAAATCGGTCCTGTACTTCTGGAGTCTATTCAATACAAACAAACAAACATTCAAATATTTCCTTTTTATCATATTAGTATAGACAAATAAAAACACTAAAAGGAATTCTAATTTTAAAACTACTATTTTTACATAACAAAAAATACGGTTTCACGGGACGTTAAAACATTTTTTTTGCCGTGTGGTGATCGGTTGAGAATAACACCACCCCATCTCTTTCCGTGGGTGTCGTAAGAGGCGACTAAGGAAACACAAATGAGACCTGCCTCCATTAATCCATCCCAGGCAAAGACACTTCATTTTTTTCTGAATCTGAGGTGTCGTCCTATGGTCTCATGCGGTGTGGTATAGGCTCTGTAAAGGGCCATCTGGTTCGCAACCACCCTCCTACCGAAGTCCGACGCCAAACAGCTTAATGTGTTCCGTCGGTGCGTGGGAGTACCAGTGCCTTTATAGGCATTTTCTAGGTTAACTCGCTCCATCGTCGACTTCATCTTTGACCTTTATGGTCAAGATTGAGGTCAAGAGTTAACCCATCATAAAAAAAAAAAACTCGTGTTTCGGACCAACATACAGTTTACTTTTATTTAAGAATCCTACGCTATGCTGCCTAGTTTTAATTGGCATTCTCGTATGTACAGACAGCTGCAGAGATACCTGAAATAATAACCCCTAGGAAATAAGGATGAAGTTATTTCACGAAATGTTTTCGGTATTTCAATGATATTTTGTTTTCTAAATATATAAAAGGAGAAACTGACTGACTGATCGACTGACATATCAACGCACAGCCTAAACGGCTAAACGTAGGCACTTAAAATTTGGAAGGGACGTAGCTTAGGTACCGTAGAGGTGCACTAAGAAAGGAATTCCCGAAATTCCCACGGGAACGGGAATTAGCGCGAAAATCCTTTTGTATGAAAAATCTAAACCGCTTAAGTTAGACGCTTGAAATTTGCCATACAGGTACCTTAGTAAACTTAAAGCTTAGTTGCAACAGGATATTGCAAAATTCCCACGGGAACGGGAGTTAGCGGGAAAAAACTTTTGTATGTAAAAATCTAAATCTTAAACTAAATCAATATTTAATAAACTAAATGAAGGTCCATTAATGGACCGTCAATAAAGTGTAATCTGTTCAAAAGAAAAAATTAACACGCAAACAAAGTTGCGGGCATCAGCTAGTTAATATAAATAGTTTTGTCAACTTAACAATAACACTTAATCACGTTTTTAAAATTGTATGTTTTGTCATAGACAACTTCAATGTTTATCTGGTAGGGGTGGTGGTCAGGTATCTCTGCAGTCTGTACGAGAGATACCTGCATTTCACAGTCCACAGGGCAGTGGTATTTTCCAACCCCCGGGGAAAAGCTCAGAAGAATCGTTTGTGTTCTTATACTTCGTTTGGAGGGATATAACTCTAAAATTAAACTTTTTGTGTCACCTTCGGCATTCATCTTTATCTTTTCTTAATTCTTTACATAGTATAAAATAAAATGAAGTCGCTTCCGCTGTCTGTTCGCTTAGATCTCTTTAACATACAGTTTTTATACAGTTTTCAGCAATAGATAGAGTGATTCAAGGAGAAGGTTTAAATGTATAATTCACTCCCAAAATTTTCATGGGAACGAAGTCCTGGGTGGAAAGCTAGTTGCTTATAAACCTTAAACGGCTGACGCAATTTCGATTAAATATAAGTGATGGATATTATCCAAAAGTATAGCAAGCTGAAGTGGCAGTGGGCTGGCCATGTCTGTCGCAGAACCGACGAGCGTTGGAGTAGACAGGTTCTCGAATGGAGACCACGTCGTGGCAAACGCAGTGTAGGACGCCCCCCAGCCAGATGGTCAGATGACCTAAAGAAGATAGCGGGTAGTGGCTGGATGAAAACAGCGGAGGATCGTGCAAAGTGGCGCACCTTGGGGGAGGCCTATGTTTAGCAGTGGACTGTAATAGGCTGATATGATGATGATGATGATGATAACTAAGAACCATCTCGTAGACGTCATCTTTCAAATGAAAAACCAGAATCGAAATCGGTTCATTCGTTTAGGAGCTCCGATGCCACAGACAGACACACAGATACCCACGTCAAACTTATAACACCCCTTGCCTTGTGTCGGGGTTAAAAACAGCCCGGACTGACGACGACGGACGGCTTAACGTGCTCTCCGAAGCAAAGGAACGCTCGTCATAAATTGCTATGTATTCAGCCCAATGCAATACAAACGTTGAATACAATAGAAACATGAACGATTTGGTAAACACGTTCAAACTTACCGAGATCCTGCCCCCGTATTAAACATTGCTTTAAGTACCTCATTGATTAAAACGAAACCATGAGTGCCTGTACCACTAAATTCGTCTGTTTCTAATTATCACTTGCTCAACAGTGAAGGAAAACATCGTGATGAAACCCACCCGTCCAAGAAAATTTTCGAAAGACGAACGGTCCACCCGCATTGGGCCAGCGTAGTGGACTATGGCCTAAAAATCCCCTTCGTGTTTCAAAGGGAGGTCCGTGCCCTTCATAAAAAAAATAATTGTGCCACAGGGCTACATGTTTCTTCATATAATTCCTTTCGCTGTAGATTTTAAATTTATTCTATTTTGTAAACGAATTTACATCGGATCGGTCTGGCTCGCAATATACTCGTATGTATAGGGTAATGTTAGCAAAACAAAGAAAGGAAACATGGGTTTAATGTTGTTTAAACTGTGTTTTTGTTTTAAAATATCGAGTTTTAGCTACGTTTATTTATAACATAAAACAATGCAGCGATGGTTCTTCAGATCGGTGTATTAATGAAGTGAAAACTTCTTTAGCGGCGTTGTGCATTTTGAAGTATGGGAAAAAATGTTAAACTCGCGGCAGGACACGTGACCTGATCGAAAATTCGTAAGACGGAGGAAGAGTAGACCGCAAGGAAGTAATATATGTTCAAGTTTTTACTTCTGCCGGCACTCCCGGAGTGCAACCCGTTGTTTTTTTTTTAAATAGCAATGCAGAGTCAGAAACTTGAACATTTATACGAAAATATATTCCTTTTTTTAATGTTTTTTTAAATATATTTTTTATGTTTAGACTTTAAGTTATTCATATTTATTCATATTCACATCCTTCGTTTTCGCTTATTTGGTCATAAGCGAAAATGAAGTATGTGAATATGAATAACTTTCCCAAGAAACATAGGTCGAAATATGAAAAAAAAAACAAATATTAGATACCGCCAAACAGAAGTTTGCCACATACTTGATCAAACGTACGTATTGTAAAGAAGCAATAAAATTTATCTTATAAGTTTATCTTATAAGAGCGCAGCCGAGTACTTGTAAATTATTTTTTTTCGCTTGACCATGATCTTTGACAGGTGTAGCCTTTGCGCGCCAAATGTATACCTGGGCCTCGATTCTGTAACTCCAGTTGGATGTCGATAGGGTTTCAGTTGAGTTTCGATAGGGTGAAAGTTGTGTCTCAGAAGTGTGTCAGTGGAGTGTAAGCTGAATGAACACCTTAATGACTTCCAAATGGAAAACTTATCGTTCAAAATCCATTGTCTATGTCCACCGATCGTTTCTCAATGATTTCTCAATGAAACACTGACTTGGTATAAGTTGTATGATAGGTCATTGCCATATAAGTATTATTCCATTTCATAAACATAGAAATAAGTTGAAGTCATGTTAATGCACAACTGACATATAGATGTCTATGACATGCACAGTTATTTTTTCTATGTCTATGACTACTTTACAACAAGTCTTTCGAAACTTCACTGACCTCTATACATGTATATACTTTGTATAGAAATACAGGTCATTGAGGACTTTTGGTTTAGAAAGTGGTATTCAACTTATTTCTATGTCTATGATGTACCCAGTATAAAACTCTGAAATGTTAATGGATACGAGAAAAGAGGACATTTTAAAATCTCTAAGGAACACCATTGATGAAAAATTGCTTGCTTGCTTGGTCTTTAGATCAATTCTTGTTTTTGTATATTAAATGAAATTAAACTTAGGTTAGGTTAGGTTCTCACGGGCTGAAAAGAAGCACGATTGGTGTTCTTGAGGAAATAGGGCAGGTCTGCAGATTCTCTTTCTGCATACCGACCCATTTGCCTGCTGGACGAGGCCGGAAAACTATTCGAAAGAATTATTTCCTCTGGTTCAGCACGCACTTGTGGAGCGTCGGCTCCGACCTGTCGAATGACCAGTTCGGTTTCCGACAGTCACGCTCGACGTTGACGCGATTGCGGCAAGTCTTCATATCAACAACGCCTTTAACTCGTTACCCTGGAGGACGATAAGGGAGGTACTGGTTTACCATCAGGTACCTTCCTACCTGTAGCGCCTGGTTGAAAGTTACTTGCAGGACAAGTGCATAAAGTTTAATGGTCGAGATGGAGTTCTTCATCAGAGGAAGATGACGTGTGGGGTACCGTAGCATAAACGTGCTACTGTGGAACTTCGAATATTTTAAAATTACATGATTTATTTCTTCAGTTATCGTATTTTCCGCGGACTACAATGCCTATTAGCAAATTACCACGAACCAAAACGTCACTAATTATTTTGATGCCGTTTTGGTTTGTAAGTAATTTTAGTTTTTGTAAAAAAAAAATTAACTACTACTAGTAATTTTCGAAAAGGAGTATATTTTTTCAAAGAACAAACATTAAATAAAAACTAGTCAAGTGCAAGTCGGACTCGCGCACGAAGGGTTCCGTACTATTACTTATAAAACCGGCCAATTGCGAGTCGGACTCTATAAACACCATTATCGCTACAAAAGCGGCAAAAAAAATCACGTTTGTTGTATGGGAGCCCCCTTAAATATTTAATTTATTCTAGTTTTTAGTAATTGATGTTATAGCAGCAACCGAAATACATCATCTGTAAAAACTTCAACAGTCTAACTATCACGGTTCATGAGATACAGCCTCAGACAGACTTTCTATAAAATGAGCAAAAAAATCACGTTTTTTGTATGGGAGCCCCCTTAAATATTTATTTTATTCTGGTTTTTAGTATTAAATACTAAAAACAACTAATTTTGTTGTTATAGGGCCAATGAAAAAACATCATCTGCGTAAATTTTAACTGACTAACTATCACGGTTCACGAGATACAGCCTGGTGACAGACGAACGGACGGACGGGCGGACGGACAGCGGAGGCTTAGTAATAGGGTCCCGTTTTTTCCCTTTGGGTACGGAACCCTAAAAAACTTAGTCGTATTGAGAACCTCCTCCTTTTTTTAAAGTCGGTTGAAAAGTGGTACTTATGGGATCGTAAAAGCCGAAATATCTCTGACTCTATTTTGGAATTTTATGTTTTAGATAATTTTATTTCCTAGAGTTTCTAAAGAAGTATGTCTATGTCTAAGTAAGAACGAAGTTACAAGTACTTGCTGAACAGTAAGATTGCATTAAGGTTGTATAATGTTACCATAATGTTACTAGCAATTGACGGCTGGTTTGGTCGAGTGGTAGTGGCACTGCCTCTTGATCGACGGGTCCTGGGTTCGAATCCCAGTTGGGGCAAATATTTGTGTTAAGAGCAGATGTTTACTGTCGGGTCGTGGATGTTTGTGTCTGTCTTTATAAGGGGTTCCGAGGGACCCACGACACAAGAGAAAACCTTAATGTGGGCCTTTGAGTGTATGGCGTTTTATTTATTTATAACTAGCTTTACGCCCCGGACTTCGTTCCCGTGGGAATTTCAGAAAATTATGTAGCTTATGTGTTAACCCAGGGTATCAGCTACCTCCATACCAAATTTGATCAAAATCGGTCTAGCCGTTCTCGAGTTATAAGTGTTGTAACAAACACGACTTTTTTTATATTATAGAAATTTATGAAACCAAGATTATGAAATCAGGTATTGTCTAGAATCCCCAGGGATTGTTTCTATAAAAGCTCTGGAATAGTCAAATAGAGTATGGAATGAGATTATATAGTATACACTACACATACACAGTGTTTTAGGTATCGTATACAGTCCCGGAACAGCAACCAGCAATGAATGCAGGTTTCCATTGATTGTAAATATAAGGACAGATAACATTCAGAATACCTAACTACTGGGTGAAAGGAACAGAAAAACCAATAATCCTTATGCTTTCTATGTTTGGAATTTATTAGATTAGGAATCATTATTAAATTACTACTGCAAAACTATGCTCAATCGTACTTTTTGTAGATATTCCGATAATTATTTCATTTTCATGAAAAAAATCAACTTTTTGAATGGCCTCTCCTTGCCTGTTGTGCAGATTCAATTCTTGTTCCTATTTACAAGTTTAAACCCTCGACTCACACCTGGAATAAAAGTTGCAATTTATAAAAGTAATTCATATAAATAATTTACAGCATGCTGAGCAATTTCCAATATGTAAGTCAGCTGGGTCAGATGGTCACTGGTCAGCTAAGACTCTCGTCGTAGTTAGGTATGAAACAGATAAACGCTAAGTGGTAATCACTTCTTCAAGAATTCAAATATAAGAAATGCGATGCACCTATTTTCTTGCTGTGTTTTCCAAAAAACATAATATTATGTTTTTCTCAAGCGTCACACAGGTTATGAGGGCAAAGAGATAAGCGTGAACCACGAGTAATTCGTGATTTTGTAAAGATAAAGACAAAAAAATTAAAAGAGCAATTTTTGTGATAAAAACTAAAAAGACTGACCTGCAGCAGCTGATACCCGTAATCCGTTCAAAAGTACAATATTTGAAGCCTGTTTCCAAGCTTTTACTTATTTCTGACCTGGTTTTTAAAAGCTTTCGGTACATTTTATGTTAGATATATAACAATAATAAAGAAATTGAAATTCTGACAATTTAAATACTATCCAATTGAAAAACATATAAAAAGAAGCAAGTCTTGCAACATGCTCGCACTGCGTTTCTCTACTTAAAAAGGTTGTGGGATATAATTTTTTTAAGTGAAAACTTCTTTAGCGGCGTTTTGCACTTTCAAGTATGGGTGACTGACACGTGACCCTGATCGAAAATTCGTAAGGCGGAGAATAAATATAGGAAATTAAAACTACAAAAGTCAAGATTTCATCCGGTGTCAGCATAGAAAAAATTAAATTAAATATTAATGCACTAAGTACGTTAATGTTCAAGTTTTCACTTCTGCCGGCACTCCCGGAGTGCAACTCGTTGTTTTTTTTTATTAAGAATGGGTTCGCTCTTGACTTCAATCTAGCTCAGGGCAAAGTTATGGTCGAGGATGTAGCGAACTCACTCAGAAGAAGCCTATTCACTCGTACTTTAAAGATATTCGGATTGTATGAGTTCAAAAATACAGACGCCGGCAGAGAATTCCACTCCTTGGCAGTGCGCAATACAAAAGATAATCCCTTAGGAAAACTATAAAATCTTCTAAGTATATATTTCTTAAATTTTTCTGCTGTAACATTAAATTACCTTATTAAATACACTTCTATTTTTCCAATTAGAAATAAGAATAGCAGCTCAAAATACGAAAATCAGATGAAGTAAGATTTATCATGTTTTGCATTAATATTTATTTTAAGACTGAATGAAATGGCTCAGAGTGTAACAAGGAACTTTTTTTACATAAGTTTTTTTGAGTTATAAAATAAGTTATATTTTCTAAAACAGTTAGCCCCAATACAACACAATACAATATTTTTTATTGTACACCAAAAAATATAAGTATATCAAAGACTCCATTTATCAGCCGTTTTGATTTATTTCTTCCAGGCAACAAACTGAACCATTACAGATATTTTTAAAAGCTAATCAGTGATACTTTAGGGCAGGTTTAAAAAATGAAGTTCGATACTAGACAGTCGAGTTCAACACGGTGTGTGATAGTTTTTTGACAGGTAGGTACTTACGAACACTTATAACCCATATAAAATTTATTGAAGTGGTTAACGTTACATTCGCACTTCGAAAATGTCCTGAATGGGCTCCGAGAAAAAATGGGGCCTTTTTTGTTTGTTTTTGCTCTACTTGGGAAGGACGCACTACCGAGCCCCCAGATGATAATTACATCATGGCAAGTCACTGACAGTGATTACTTCTGAGTGGCATTGACGTTTCGAAAATTTTTACGTATTGTCTCTGAATAACGTGACTCTGGCTGGAACTCGCCACCATTTTCTCAAACTATTGAGAGACGATTGAGATTGCAACGATAATCATTTGGACGGCACTGTGAGACCACTGATCTCATAATGCCGTCAGAGTGTCGATAGGGTTTCAGTGTAATGACAATGACTGATTTTTACAGCTGGTGTACAAGATTACTATCGCAAGCGGCATAAACAATCGCGCGACGGGAGGAGCGTCTCAGTTTGGACTAGAGTCTCAGTTGTTTTTCATGCTGTCTCGATGTCGACCACCCGCCTCAGACTTGTGCGAAAGGGACGATTGCAGCTTTCCGGCGAAATGCCGAGTTTTATTTCCAAAATTATGAGTTTAGGCGTCAACGAATTCCTACCTCAAAAACTTAATTAAATCGTACTTTTTTGATCTCTATCGATTTGTAAACGTGTAAACAAGGTTCGTACGTTTTGATTTTTCCAAAATTGTTCTCAGTTTTTTAACAGTCACCTCTTAAGTGTTGAGAATTTTTTTGGCGAAAAATGCTGATTTTTAGTCTCAAATATCTTTTCGTCTACTAAAAATATCACAAAAATCAAAACATACGGACTTAGTTTTTGGTGTTTCTCATACTATACCAAAATTTTACAGGGATCCGTTGACGTTTAGGGAATGGAATCCATTGACGCCGTTTGTATGGGAAAAAAACCCTGAGACGATCCTCTTAACAGTGTTTTCGCATTTGCTTTCGGAAACCTAACGATAATGTAATACAGCTTTATTTACTCTAATGATATATCTATAAAACATTTAACCAAATTAAAATGATTGGTGCTTAATACAAAAATTACTGGATGGATTTTTATTACATTTTGCAGACACATAGTTTAGACATCAACCTACATAATTTTCCTAAATTCCTATGAGAACGAAGCCCTGGGTGAAAAGTTAGGATAGGTAGTTGTATGTACACAGTTTCTTAGCTTTGATTTTCAATCAAATTTATTAACATTTAAAATATGTACAAAAGAATTGAAATACATTCCAGAAAACTAGATACAAATTCAGTGCATTAGATTGGTATAAAAAAAAAAAAAAAAACGCTACACACTCAAAGGCTGACACTAAGGTTTTCCCTTGTGTCGTGGGTCCCCCGGAACATACATAAAGACAAACACAAACACCCATGACCCGAGAACAAACATCTGCTTTATGTTTGTTCTCGGGTCATGGGTGTTTGTGTTTGTCTTTATGTGTGTTCCGAAGGACCCACGACATGAGGTAAAACCTTAGTGTGGGCCTTTGAATGTATGGCGTTAAGGCGACTACAGCACCCGATAAAGGCAGCACACATAGGAATAGTGCCATCTCCGTCTCTCAACAGGCCTGGGCCGGCAGTGCGAACAGTGTCGATACACGAAGTTTACGGACTATGAAAGCGTGCGTGCGTAAAAACATGACTGGGGATCGAACCCAGGACTCGCCGATCAAGAGACAGCGTCACTACCACTCGACCAAACCGGCCATCAAATATATATGGGCTCCTATTCTACATATTTTATTCATTTCCAAAAATACAACATAATTTGATACAGTTCACGGGAGCACACGTAAGTATGTACTCGTAATTACACCTTGAAATTGGAAACTTTCGCAATTTCTCATCGGTTTATGGTGTCTGTCAGTCATCGAAGTTCTTCGACAGTTTAATTTGACGAAAGCTCTCAAATTAAACTGTTGAAGCTCAGATGAGGTTTTAAGTATAACTTTCTATTTAAACATTCAATCTTTCTGTGTATCATCTGTGTTTGTTTGCCTCGCTATCGGCGGTTCTGGGTTTAATTCCCCGTTAAAGGATTTTTTTAAACAGCTGATTTTTTTAATTATGTGACGGGTTAACTTTTGACCTCAATCTTGATGTCATAGATGACGTCGATGGTGGAGCGAGTTAACCCAGAAAAGGCCTATCACGGCACTGGTACTCCTACGTACGGACAAAACACAGCAAGCTGTTTGGCGTCGGACTTCGGTTGCGGACCAGACAGCCCTTTAAAGAGCCTATCAAATTGCATGTGGTAGGCATGTTCAAGACATAATAATAATAATAATAATAAACGCTACACACTCAAAGGCCCACACTAAGGTTTTCCCTTGTGTCGTGGGTCCCTTGGAACACATAAAGACAAACACAAACACCCATGACCCGAGAACAAACATCTGCTTTTTACACAAATGTTTGCCCCGACTGGGGATCGAACCCAAGACCCGCCGATCAAGAGGCAGCGTCACTACCACTCGACCAAACCGGCCGTCAAACATATGTCGAGATATGTGAGATATGGCGAGATATGTGTGAGATATGTCGGCCGGCCGACATATCTCAGTTTAAGCCTCAGTTTAGCTAATAAATATCGTTTTAATATAACTTACTACTCTTCGGTGTCGAACGGTTCTTGTCTTACCATAGTTCTTATAATATTACATGTGTGGTGATCGTTTCAGAATAACACCACCCCATCTCTTTCCGTGAGTGTCGTAAGAGGCGACTAAGAAAACTCAATGAGACCTGCCTCCTATCAATCCATCCTAGGCAACGGCACCTCAATTTGCTCTGAATCTGAGGTGTCGTCCTATGGTCTCATGCGGTGTGGTAGGCTCTGCAAAGGGCCGTCTGATTCGCGACCACCCTCCTACCGAAGTCCGACGCCAAACAGCTTGCTGTGTTCCGTCGGTGCGTAGGAGTACCAGTGCCTTAATTGGCATTATCTGGGTTAACTTGCTCTCCACCTCGATCGGTCCTGCGCCACCCGCTTCCAGCGGCTTCCCGCAACCTTTACCAGATCGTCGATCCACCTCGTGGGGGGCCTTCCTACGCTGCTTCTTCCGGTAAGTGGTCACCACTCGAGGATTTTTGTGTTTCAGTTTACTTTGACTGCGCGTCTCAATAAAATGCGCGTCTCGCTGACCGTGTGGTGATCGGTTGAGAATAACACCACCCCATCTCTTTCCGTGGGTGTCGTAAGAGGCGACTAAGAAAACAGAAATGAGACCTGCCTCCTAGTAATCCATCCTAGGCAACGACACTTCATTTTTTCCTGAATCTGAGGTGTCATCCTATGGTCTCATGCGGTGTGGAAGGCTCTGTAAAGGGCCGTCTGGTTCGCGACCACCCTCCTACTGAAGTCCGACGCCAAACAGCTTGCTGTGTTCCGTCGGTGCGTGGGAGTACCAGTGCCTTTATAGGCATTTTATGGGTTAACTCGCTCCATCGTCGACCTCATCTTTGACCTTATGGTCCAAATTGAGGTCAAGAGTTAACCCATCTTATAAAATAAATTTTAAATAATCATTCTTATTCTATCAGCGAGGACCTTTATTGGTTCCGACAATGTTAATTAAGTCTCACTTCTTTAATTTAACTGTTAGTTCTCCATTGGAATAAAATAAAAATAAATCCTTACTTTATTATATACTAGCTTCCCGCCCGGGACTTCATTCCCGTGGGAATTCGGGAAAATCATGTACCCTTGTCCATCCCGGATAATGTAGGATTCTAATGGTAAAAGAATTTTTCAATCGGTCCAGTAGTTTCGGAGCCTATTCCATGCAGACAAACAAACAATCAAATCTTTTCTCTTTATAATATGTAGAGGTAGATATAGATAGATAGATAGACTAGCTTTCCACCCGGGACTTTGTTCCCGTGGGAATTCAGGAAAATTATGTAGCCTATGTGTAGATCCAGGGTGTCAGCTACCTCCATACCAAATTTTATCAAAATTGGTCCCGCCGTTTGAGCGTGAAAGAGTAACAAACATCCATCCATCCATACATACAAACTTTCGCGTTTATAATATTAGTAAGGATTACATATATATATATATTAATATATTATATTATATTATTATTATATAATATTATAAATGTGAAAGTAACTCTGTCAGTCTGTTTGTCCGTCTTTGCCCAAACTACGGAACCGATTTTGATGAAATTTGGTACAAAGATAGATTAGAGCCTGGAAAAGGACATATGCTACATTTTATCCCACAGTTAGGCACGATATAACCAGTAGCCCACGCGGGCGGAGCCGCGGGCGGAAGGCTAGTAAAATATAAAGCAACTGAAGCGCCCGAAAGAAAATCCCTTGGTATTAAACTTCAACATCAACTGTTATTGTTCAGAATGCATTAGTGTGTTTGAAACAATTGCAGCTTTTGAGTGCATGTGCATTTAAAGTTTGCTTCGCGAGCTTCGCGAGTAGCTTCTCATATTAAACATTAGTGGAATGCATAATTTGTCGCTTTATGGAATATGTTAGTGAAGAATATTAAAACAAGGACAGGCTAACTGGATTATAGTCTACGATAAACATTTTATCTCCAAAGGACATTATTAATTTTTAGCCAAAAAATGCAAAGTGCCGTCCAGCAAAAAAAATGTGTCTTCATGATTGAGTAGTTCCATTCAACCATTTTTTACTATGGCGGAAAATCTCTACGGTCACATCTTTAAATGTTTTTTTTTAAACTGAAAAATCTTTTTTTTTTAAGTGAAAACTTCTTTAGCGGCGTTGTGCACTTTGAAGTATGAGTAAAAAATTTTAAACTCGCGTCAGGACACGTGACCTGATCGAAAATTCGTAAAACGGAGGGAGAGCAGACCGCGAGGAAGTAATATACGAGTATGTTCAAGTTTTCACTTCTGCCGGCACTCCCGGAGTGCAATCCGTTGTTTTTTTATCAGTCCATATCCATCCCCATCGAGGGGCCTCCTTTCAAAACATGAAGAGGATTTAGGCATTAGTGTACCACGCTGGCCCAGTGTGGGTTTGTCGACCATGCACCTATCGAATTTATTTTTCAATGTGCGAGTTTATATCACGATGTTTTCCTTTACCGCTACACAACAAAGAAGTTTTCACGCTCCCTCCGTCTTACGAATTTTCGATCAGGGTCACGTGTCCTGACGCGAGTTTAACATTTTTTACCCATACTTCAAAGTGCACAACGCCGCTAAAGAAGTTTTCACTTCAAAAATCAAGTGAATCAATTCACTCAATACACAAGTCATCAATCACTCAATACTCAATGTATAAAAGGACTGTTTTAGAATAAAATTATAGTTTATTAGGTACTTTAAAGTTATTAGAATGAGAAACGGGACTAAACGCTAGAAAAAAGAAGATTACTTAAAAGTTATACAAAGGCCGCTAGAGAGTTAAGCATTTAAAATAGAAATTCAATTTGCGGTCAAGAAAAGTAAAGGAAAATAAATAGTACCTCTGGTCAAATCTTTCAGTACATTTACACAGATTTTGCAATATAGACAACAAGTATTTTGTCTGCGCTACAAAATACTTGTCATGAATGTCAGATGGTAGTCGTAAATCATAGTTACGAAATATATTGACCGTGACAGTTTTCAAACAAATGTAGTTTAATAACTAAATGATGCACTGCCTGCTTTGAGAGGGATATACCCGGTGATAAAAACCTCCTAGCTATATTCAAAATCCTGAACCAGTATCACTCAAAGAACACATTTATGTTAAAAAAAAAAAAAAATATTTTTTTATAGTTCATTTCTTGCCTAAACGTAGACATAACTCCTACACCAGGCACGCGAGGGGTGCGGGTAGCGCTCGGGGGGTGCACCCGAGTAGCGTCTATGTTTAGGAAAAAAAAATGTGTTGTGTAAGTGACACAGGCGTGTGAGTCCCCGGCAGAGTAGAATAGGACTACCCTCTTTCTTGCCGAGGTGTCGTACAAGACGACTAAGGTAAATATGCAAGCAAGTTCATCTGCACACAGAGAAGGAAAACTCTGCAATTATATCAAAACCCTCGCCAACCCGTCTGCCAAGCGTGGTGAGTATGGCATTTACCCCTCATGTTATTGAGGGAAGCCCGTGCCCCAGCAGTGGGGACTAGGGAATGCAATCTCGCGAGATTGAGGATCGGACGAGATCTCGCGAGATTATGAAAATCAATCCCGCGAGATCTCGGCAATTTCGAGATCTCGCGAGATTGGTAGTTAAGAGTATCAATTTTTGCAAATAATTTCACTAATAAAATAGATATAGAACTCCCGGGACATTGAAAGAAAAAGAACCATAGGTATTTTGAAATCAACATTTATTTTTACGAAGTCAAAAAGATTAATTAACAAAAATAATAGAATTTGAGTTGAGATCAATCAAATCAAAGGCTCATTTCGCCAAACTAAAAAGAGAAATAGAATATAAAGTGTAAACCAAATAAAAACAATCAAATTAAGAACATTCTTCTAGTGTATGTCACGCACTGCTGGGGCGAAGCCATCGAGAAACACGGCGATGAGCTGGAACTCCTTGGCATGAAGTTATCTGCCAACCTTAACTTCGGCACCTCCATCGAGTCTAAAGCTCAAACTGCGGCCAAAAAGCTGGGCATCCTTAACAAAGTTAAGCGATACTTCACGCCAGATCAACTTCTTACCCTTTATTAAGGCGCAGGTCCGATCGTGCATGGAGTATTGTAGCCACCTTTGGGATGGTTCGGCCAAATACCAACTAGCTGCACTAGACTCGGTGGATCGCAGAGCCAGGAGGCTCGTTTGTGATAAAAAGCTGGTTAAGGATAAGCTCCAAAGCCTAGCTCATAGACGCAAAGTAGCTTGCCTATGCGTTTTTTATAAGATGTACTTCGGGGAGTGTGCTCAGGAGCTGCACTCACTCATTCCGCCTACCCCTTTCTTCCATCGGACGTCCAGACGCACTGCGGGGTATCACCCTTATCTTGTCGAGATACGTCGGATACGTACTGAGCGCTTTTCTTCATCTTTTGTATTGCACACTGCCAAGGAGTGGAATTCTCTGCCGGCGTCTGTATTTCCGAGCTCATACAACCCGAATATCTTTAAAGTACGAGTGAATAGGCTTCTTCTGGGTGAGCTCGCTACATCCTCGACCGCATCTTTGCCCTGAGCTAGAGTGTGGTCAAGAGCGAACCCATTCTTAATAAATAAAAAAAATAGCAACATCTCGCTATACAATTATTTACAAACTGTTTTGGAAGTAGCTTCTTAGAAAGCACAACGTATTTAAGGTATCGTCACCTAACCTACACCTTATTTTGCAGGCTAGATAGCCAGCCGCTGAGAATGCCCTTTCAGATTCCACACTTGTTGGTACTATAGTTGTGAGGCAGTTATCAGCGAACTGCAAAAGTTCTCCTTTAGACCCCCCGGACTCGTATAGATTCATTTCCTTCTTCAACAATTGGTCCAGCGAAATCTTTGCTTTCCTAGGGTCTTTGCAGGAAGTTATTGCTTCCTCCAATTCTTCTTGCAAAGAAAGCTTGCCTGCTTCATTCAGAGTCTGGGAAAGGGATGAGAGGGGTTCATCATCCTCATCAGGGGTGGCAGTGGCAGCAGGCGCAGGTGATGTTGATGTGACTGACTCAGTCTGTTTTATACCATGCTGCGAATGCAGGCGCTGTATTAATGCTTTAAGTTCAGTGCGAACTACACTTTTCGGAAGTAATTTAAAGGTTTTCATGCTCGAGTTCAATCTCGCTAATCTCGCGAGATCTCGCCCATTTTTAGGCCGAGATTAATCTCGCAGAAAAGGGCCGAGATCTCGCGAGATCTCGATCTCGCGAGAACGAGATTGCATTCCCTAGTGGGGACGTATATGGGCTGATGAAGAAGTGATACTGGTACAGGATTTTGAATATAGCTGGGAGGTTTTTTTCACCCTGTATAGGCGTAAGTTGATGTACGAGTATGTTTAAATAATGCAAGACATTCCTTGTTATCGTTGCTTATCTGCTAAAATTACCGCAGATTATTTTACATAGAACGAAAAAAACTAAATAACGATAAATAGCGCGTTTGTTTACGCCACGTGCGATACAAATCCTGCACACGCGGGTGTGCAGACATCGCGCGAGGGTTAAAAACGATTTAAAAATGCCTATTAAAGCACTAGTACTCGTATGAATGAATGAATGAATGAATGAATGAATTGTTTATTTCTGCACACAAAAAAAACTTACATTACTACATTATATTAAATTAATTGATTTAAAATTATATGTAGTAATGTAAGTTAAAAAACTTACATTACTACATATAATTAAAAAAAATTTAAAAAAATTGACTCGTACACATCGAAGGAACACAGCAAGCTCTTTGGCGTCGGACTTCGGTAGGAGGGTGGTCGCGAGCCAAACGGCCCAATAAAGAGCTTACCACACCACATAGATCATAGGACACCGCCTCAAATTCAGGAAAAGTTGGGGTTTTTTTGCCTGGGATGAATTGATTTTGTGTTTCTTTAGTCGCTTCTTACGACACCCATGAGATTAGGTGGTGTTATTCTCAACCGATCACCACACAGTCTTTTTCATTTTTATATCTATTGCATGTAGTCTACGCTTCTATATCGAAGAGTGGTTTCTATTTATGAGAACGGCGCCTTAAGGTACAGACTCTCAGTAAAATGCTATCGTGAGATCACGAAGAATAGCACTAAACTTATTATTTCCACACTTATTTCCTTACTAGCTTTCCGCTCGCGGCTCCGCCCGCGCGGACTACAGGTTATATGCCCAACTGTGAGACAAAAAGTAGGCATGTCCTTTCCCAGGCTCTAATCTATCTTTGTACCAAATTTCATCAAAATCAGTTCAGTAGTTTAGGTGTGAAAGATGGACAGACAGACAGACAGAGTTAAATTTCCATTTATAATATTATAAAGTAAGGATAAGGATTATTTCCAAGTAACAACAAAATAACATAACTTACATAAGTCAGTAGATATTGTCTTCTAAGTGGTCTTTTGTGGAAAGCAGTTATTGCTTGAACTCGTAACTCTTAAATGGCTCAACCAATTTTGACCAATTTTGATCGAATAGTCGGTCAGAGTTAGGTTTTGCGTCAAGGAAATTGTAACCAGCAATTAAAAATTTCTTTTCTGTAGATCTTTGCATTAGTAGAAGTTATTGAATTTCGAAGAAATGGCCAAAAAACACGGTTTTTTGCGGATTGCGCAAAAACTACCAAACTGATCGGGTTTCAAGAAAACTCATTTTGTTTGTCTTTTTATTGCAATTTTTTGTTACGTAACACTTTTTACCGCCAGACGCGTAGAACTTGTTTTGACAGTTTTGACATTTTTTTGACAGCCGCGCTAAAACTCTAAAGTTGTAAAAAATGAATATGTTTAGACTAATGCAAATATCTATAGAAAATACATTTTTAATTGCTGGTTACAATTTTCCAGATTTGAGCACTGTGATCGGCTTATTTTGCCTGACTACTAAGAACCATTTCGATTACGTCAACTTTCAAACAAAAAAACCGCATCGAAATCGCGAAGGGACCGATGACACACACATAAATACACAGGTGAAACCTCTTTCTTATCGGGGGCTGAAAACATAAAAAAATATTAATAGTTTTTGGGGAACATAACTTTTCATCCTAGAAAATTAGACTGCGCGCACGAAAATATAAAATGAGATAACAAAACAACGCAAATTGAGTTGTAACTCCAATCGCCAGGAAGCGAAAGGGTCTACCCAGGATCTTGAGGATAAAAAGATACATGAGGCCCTTAGGACCTGCCGTGTGTTGACAAAGGCCAAACTGTTTGGTTTATAAACTCTTTGGAGCATCCTGTATAAATATACTTAGAACATCCTGTATCCTGAGTAAACCACATATACTCAAGCAGTGTTGCTCTTTTAAAACTTTAGATAGATAGATATTGCGTAATTTTAAAGGAAAGTAAATAACGTACAATACAAACTTAAAACCAAACGTGTGTAACAGCGGCCTTTTCGCTAAAAGTGATCTCTTCCAGGCAACACAAGGTGAAAGGAAAATATAAGAATACTGGGAGTAGCACATTTGTGATAAAATTGAATAAATGTGAATAGGTAGTTATTTGTTCAAAAAGATAGCAAAGTTGGTTTTTGCTACCGATCACGAGCTAGCGAGTGATTTAAGCCATTCAACCCCTAAGGGGATGAAATGGGGGTACAATATTTTATGGAAAAATAGTCATCATTTGTTCAACAAGATAGCAAAGTTGGTTTTTGCTACCGATCACGAGCTAGCGAGTGATTTAAGCCATTCAACCCCTAAGGGGATGAAATGGGGGCACAATATTTTATGGAAAAATAGTCATCATTTGTTCAACAAGATAGCAAAGTTGGTTTTTGCTACCGATCACGAGTTAGCGAGAGATTTAAGCCATTCAACCCCTAAGGGGATGAAATGGGGGTACAATATTTTATGGAAAAATAGTCATCATTTGTTCAACAAGATAGCAGAGTTGGTTTTTTCTATACGAGTGCCTCGCTACGCTTGTGATTCAACTGTAGACTACTTCGCTAGCTCGTGATTTAAAGTACGAGATCAAAAAAACTTGCTCTAGTATTAAACACATAACATTTTACCTCTACAGTGAGAAAAGATTAAGAAATAAAAAAATAAATAACGAATGCAATATACTTTTTAAAAGTGGCCAGGATTATAGTTTACGTTCAGAAATTGCACTTCGTAACATTTTTACAAAATTAAAAAAAAAAACAGAAAACTACATTGTTTATTAGAATTTATATTAAATAACCTTTTATTTCCTTAAACGACCAATATTGAACACATTTTTATAAATTTATTTTTAAGAAATAATATAAAATTTCGTGTTTTGATCAGCCTAAATTAGTTTCAGAACAAATCACCGCGCCAAGTCATTTTAAAGTTAATGTTCCAATTTCAAATCATTTTTTCTCTCATTAAAAAAATGCAGTTAGCAAACAACGATTTTGCTCTCTGATTTTGACAAGCAAAAGCTGGAGAGGTAAAAAACAAATTAAAGCTTAACGTAGCGGAAAAAATATCAATATTACATGTCTGCTTATTTAAAATCCAGATAACTCTTAAATTCAAACACATTTATATAACTATTGTTTAGAAGTTATAAACAAGAGTTGCCCTTTTGGCCGTTAAGCTGAACTAAGTTTTACCGACTTCAAAAAAGGAGGAGGTTCTATGTTCGACTGTGTTTTTTTTTAAATGTGTTTTTTTCCGCTAATTATGGACCGGTTTTCAAAATTCTTTTGTTTTCGAAAGAGTATACTATATAGGTGGTCCCATATACATTTTATCGAAAATGATTCAGCACTTTTAAAGAATCAACAAAAACAAAAAAATACTACAAACGAAAACATCATCTAAATAAATGAGTGACATTTTCGTTTGTAGTTATCTGCTAATAGGAATTGTAGTCTGCAAAAAATACTAGTTATCTACTTTGTGCGAACTGTTGTTGGGATTAAAGTCGGTGACTCATACGTTTTTATAACGTGGGAAATTATAATCAAATACAGATAATAACGATCTCGATTCAAACAAACAAAAATGCAACGACATAATACACAGACACACAAATGTCAAGCTTATAACAACCCTCTTTTTTGTCAAGGGTTGTAAACTGATTTTAAATATGCAGAGAAATCCATTCTAAACTTATAAAACTTCTACTCTATTCGACTACTTTGTATTTCATCGTCTCGGAAAACAATGACGTCGAAATGAAATTTTTACGATTTTCAGCGAAGAATAGTAAAAGTCAGATTCTCAGAGATTTACAGTCAACTAAAATCATAGATTTACTGTTGGGAACAAAATAATAAAATCTGTAACAAATATGCCCTTCCACAAAAACCTTGCTAATCTAGCATACATACGTGTCATAATTTTTAAACCCCCTTAAAAAAGAGAGGTGTAATGTTATAAACTTGACGTGTGTATCTGTGTGTCTGTCTGTGGCATCGTAACTCCTAAACGAATGGACCGATTTTGAGGCGGTTTTTTTTTTGTTTGAAACTTGACATAATCGAAAAGGTTCTTAGCTATTTTTTTTTACCAGCCCATATACGTCCCCACCGAGGGACACGGGCCTCCATTCGAAACACGAAGGGGTTTTAGGCCATAGTCCACCACGCTGGCCCAATACGGGTTGGTGGATCGCTCGCATTTCGAAAATAAATTTTCTTGGACAGGCGGGTTTCATTACGATGTTTTCCTTCACCGTTAAGCAAGTGATAATTAGAAATCCGTACATAAATCCGAAAAGACGAATTTAGTGGTACAGGCCCGCACCAGGATTTGAACCCGCGACCTTTCCGATATTATAAGCTTGACGTGTGTATTGTGGTATGCAGACCTTCACGGAGGATCGGGCATAACGCAACTTCTTTCTCATTCGGTCATTTCGAAGAAGATAATTCGAATATCAATTTTAAAGGTTTGAAATGGTATTCGATGTCATGATTCGAAATGATTGAAGATCTAGTCTTGCGCCATTCATTGTTTGAGGGTTTATGTTGGCCCTCATACTCAGTGGTCCTCCGCCTCTGAGGCCATAACTTGGGCACTCCGATAAAATATGCATGTGAGGGAGAGGTCTATGCAATTTTGTGCACTCACATGTTATATCATTTGGGCATACAGTGATAAGGGCATTATGGTATAAGGACATTTTGGTAATATAGGGACGTTACGGTAATATAGGGACATTATGGTAATATAGGGCATTATGGGAATGCAACTATAGGTGCAATGTAAGGAATATGCACATGTTATTCCAGTTTCACTAATGGTCTGTTTTCAGATTTTTGTTATTGTGTTCTGATCTGTTTTACTTTTTTTTCATGTCATATGGACTTCGAGCAACGACGCTGAAGACACCCGTAGTTTCGATGATAGGCGCGTGTGTTAAAGTGCGGTTTTGAAATTTTTTAAGTCCGCGTCTTTGACTTGGGGTCAGGGTCCACCAGCACCTGGTGACCTTTGGCTTCATGTTCATAAAGGCAGTACCCGGGTGTGCAGCGTCGAGCTAACACTTGTTTACTCCTTTTAATTTTTAGTTAGGGACAGGTGCGGGTTTGATAGGTGCTATAATATTTGGTCACATTTCCCCATCATCCGAACAAAGAAGATCTTTATCCTGATGGAAGAAAGAAGACCGACCCGACCACCTGATCCAATGCAGTCCAGAGAGATGCTACTTCAAGGCCAGAGATGCTACTTCAAGGCCACCTCGATGGATTAAAAACTTAGGGCCATCGTATAGGAAGTTAGGTAGGCCTGTTGAAAAAAATTTTCGACCGATCGAAAAATTTTCAATGGGGGGAAGGCAGTTGTGGTATGCAGACCTTCTCGGAGGATCGGGCATAAAGCAACTTCTTTCTCATTCGGTCATTTTTAAGAAGATAATTCGAATATCAATTTTAAAGGTTTGAAATGGTATTCGATGTCATGATTCGAAATGATTGAAGATCTGGTCTTGCACCATTCATTGTTGGATTTTTGTGAATTCATTGTTTGATTATGGTGAATTCATTGTAGCAAGCTCGCGGAATAAGTGTAAAATCGTTCATAGGCGTGCAATAGCGCTTAATAAGCGGTGTCAACTTTACAGCTGTGGATGTGTTGTAAAAGTAAATAATATTGTTACGAAGAAAATTCAGTTTTTTGATTATATCCGTAATTGAAGAAGAATCAAGCTGTTTTAATTTGAACGCCCCCAAGAGACACCGTTGCAGTATCTATCTATCTGTGTATTTGTGTGTCTGTCTGTGGCATCGTATCTCCTAAACGAATGGATTTTTTTGTTTGAAACTTGACATATTCGAAATGGTTCTTAGCTATATCTGATCGAAATTTTTAACATTTTACAATTTTTTTAATTTTTATTGTAACGCACTTAAAATTGGCCCATTAATTTTCTTTCGGTTAATAGTTTGCAAATGGGTGCCGCCTGGTGCCAAACGTAATATAAATTATTAAGGTAACATAGGCGCTTTCAGCTCATAATTTAGTCTGTTAAACCAAAGTAGAGTTTATTAGGTTTTAATAGTTTGTTTTCTCAATCTTTTTTCGGTCTTTTAAGTGCGCTTTTCTGTTGATTTTTTTCAGTTGGGTTTTTATTTTATTTTATTTTTTAAGTGCTTGTTAAGCTGTCCCTTACGTCCTCAATCATTCACTCAAACTTTACTCTAACGGAAAAATATTTCTTGAAACATATTTTTTTTATTGTGAACCTGTTTCCCGTACCGTATTTGTACACGTTAAATCCATTTTTTATTTGTTAAATCCATTATTTGTACACGTGACGAGCGAAGAAAACCCACATTTTTATTAGAAATCTTCGAAATATACCGCCTAATCTCTTTTCGTGATACATCAATCAACCTGAGTGATGAACAGATGAGAAATTCGGTATAATTCACGATTCCTGAATCAGAAGATAATCCTCGCATTCTAAAAGGATTAATTAGGCCTACTAGTTTCACGTGTCGAATACATTGAGTGGGTGCTATGAAGTTGATATTTTACAAAGTACATCGTGTTAATTGGGATATATAGTACTTTGTATCGTGTTTCATAAACCCGTCTATACTAATATTATAAGCGGTGATAGCCCAGTTGGTAATGAGCCAGACTTGTAATCCAAAGGTCGCCGGTTCAAATCCTGGTGCGGGCCTGTACTACTAAATTCGTCTTTTCGAATTTATGTACGGATTTCTAATTTTCACTTGCTCAACGGTGAAGGAAAACGTCGTGATGAAACCCGCCCGTCCAAGAAAATTCATTTTCGAAAGACGAGCGGTCCACCAACCCGCATTGGGCCCGCGAGCGTGGTGGACTATTGCCTAAATCCCCTTCGTGTTTCAAAGGGAGGCCCGTGCCCCTCGGTGGGGACGTATATAAGATGGTAAAAAAAATATTACAAAGAGACAAGATGTTATTGTTTGTTTGTTTGCATTGAATAGGCTCCGAAACTACTAGACTGATATGAAGAATTCTTTCACCATTAGAATCCTACATTATCCCCAATGAATATAGGCTACATAATTTTCCTGAATTTCCACGGGAACGAAGTCCCGGGCGGAAAGCTAGTTGAGAAATAAAGTAGTTCGTATCGTGTTTCATTTTCCAATAAAAAGAAAAACTAAAACAAAATTAGATTAATGTACAGCCTAGAATATAAATGTTAGGTCCATATGCGCAGCTCTATTTAAAATCTGTCAAGCATGTCAAGTTAATTGTAGGAAAATTTCATTTTGGACGATGCCAAGCCGTGCAACTGATTACTAGAGTTGGGACTATTTCAATTTTGAATTCAATTTTGGGTTTTCCCTTTACCGGGTACTAGCATTCCGCCCGGACTTTATTTCTATGGAAATTCGGGAAAAGTATGCAGATCTATCTTACTTAGGGATAATGTAGCATTCTAATAGTGAAAGAATTTGTCAAATCAGTGCGGTAGTTTCCAAGCATTTATAATATTAGCTCTTTTTTTGTGTTGATTTAAGAAAGAGCCTCTATAGCAATTATTTTATCCGCAAACGTTTACTAACTATCGTCTTTCTTGCTCAAGATACATCGAAAAGTGGTTTTGTTTTATTTCACCGGAGCCTCTCTAAGTGCACACTGTTATACGTCGGTGTTTATTGAAAGGAAAAGTAATCGAGTTAAAATTCTATTTGTGCATAGCCCTTTTCTTGACCTTGAGCCTTCTTATGAGGCCCAATGTAAGCAACCACGTTTCAGTGCCATACGTCATCACTGGCAACACACACTGGTCAAAGACCTTCGTCTTCAGACACTGCGGTATTTGGGAGGAGAAGATAGTTCGCAACTTCCCGAACGCTGCCCAACCGAGTTGGATTCACCGATTGACCTGCTTCTGGAAGTTCGACTTAGCTGGACTACTTGTCCCAGATACACATATTCATTGACAACTTCCAGAGTAGAGTTTCCAACTGTTAAAGGAGTGGGTACAATATGGGTTTTCGACATGATCTTCGTCTTGTCCATATTCATCTTCAGACCCACTTGTTGTGAAACTCTATTGAGGTCATCGAGCACTCTCCCTCCGTCTTAAAAATTTTCGATCAGGTCACGTGTCCTAACGCAATTTTAACATTTTTTCCCATACTTCAAAGTGCACAACGCCGCTAAAGAAGTTTTCACTTCAAAAATGTCGACTTCTCTTAGAAAGAAAAATCAGCTGGTCGCACAACTTGTATGGAGAGGCGGATTTTTTTTTTGTTTTCTTTGGGAAAACTTAGTTTAGGAGGCTGATTCCCATCCTTAATTTTCACCGAATATATTTGACTTATTATAGTACCTTTGTGTTGAAAATTTTCGCTTTCTGATTCTGCTGTTGAGCAAAATGCAGTTTCTTAATTGGCGGTTTTTTAACGAGTTTGTTTCGCAGATGAGGTAAATTAGCGAAGCGGAAAACTGTTGGCCATTCATTTTGTTTACAAAACATTCTCGTTTCTCATTTCTTTGTTTTAATATTTCTATTTGGGACAGTTTTTGATGATGTACAAAATAGGGCGAGGTCCACAGTATCCGGTATGTTTTTTTCGTCATGGAGTAGAGGTGGATTGAACGTAAATTAGTTAGAAGTAAATGCTCACCAATAGCTCAGGGCCCCGATTTGTAACTTCAGTTGTGTGTCAATGGAATGGTCGCCAATTTATCCATTCACGTGGCGAAATTGAGAACTATCCAAATTTCATACATCTAATGACGGCTGCTTTGACTGGTGGCGCCACCGCCAACTGAATTTTCAGTTACTAGGTAGTTTGCAACTTTACGTTCGGTTGGCAGTGGCGCTGCTGGTGGAGTTGGCTGTAAACAAGTATATGAAAATTAAATAGTTCTTAATTAAGCCACCTGAACGGATAAAATGGCGATCATTCCATCGACACACAACTGAAGTTACATAATTGGGGCCCAGGTTTTTTGCTTTCCTAATTTGTATTTCTGATTGTTCTCTTTTTCGTATGTTTACTAGCTGACCCGACAGACGTTGTCATGTCTTAAATTTTCTTATGTTACCCTCAATTTGGTAGATACAATACAGCCAGCGCAGCAATTTGTTTCTGTTTGTATGTATTGTGTTTATCAATAAAGAGTTTATCTATCTATCTATCTATCTAACTTTCTTATTTTTTCTTTCTTTACGAACCTTCTGACAATTTTAAACACAACAAAAAATAATTTGCGAAAATATTCCAGTCGTTCACCGCGTTCCCGCGTTATACGATGATCAAGGGAGATAGAGATTAATTTTTATAAATATTATCATTATTTTTTATCAGCCTTTATATTATTTTCAAAAATATTTTTTGTTCGAATGAGTATACTTCTAAAATAGTCTCATAAAAAACTTTTTAAAATTGAAAAAGTACTTTTAAAAAAATAAAAAATAAACAAAAAACACAATGTAAGTACATTTTATTTAGATGATGTTTTGGTTTGTTGTTATCTGCTAATAGGCATCGTTGGAATTTGAAATTGATACAGGATTCTTTCAATTTCTACCTTATCAAATTACCATACAAAGAAAATATGACAGAAATCCGTAATAGCCAGCCTATCTACGTACAGAAGCCAGCGCGTCAGATTATTCATTGAAAAACCGTTTTTATCGCAATAGCACAGAGTGCACGCTTGGGTTACTTGATGTGCGGCCCTCTGTAGTGTGTACCATCATAAGAACGCAGTTTATTAATGCTAATACATAATTCATGATCTTCAAGGGAATTTTCATATTTCTTCACGGTGAGGAGGGTATCGCGATCGCGGTGTTTTGCGTTTCGTTTTGTCATGTTAATATGGAATTTGCGTTTGCTTAAATGAATTTAGATTCTGTTTAATAAGGTCTGTATGAAGGAAAATACACAAATATTTGACTTTGGACTGGGATTGAAAAAGAAAAACGTAGAACAAACCAGCTGCTTATTTCTTCCCTGGTATATGTGAGATGTGAGGGTTTTGCTGTATCGTGTGCGAAAGGCCGCTACAGGATGATAAAAAACCTCCTAGCTATATTCAAAATCCTGAACCCGTATCACTTAAAGAACACTTTTTATTTTATTTTTATTTTATTTATAATTTTTTTCGTTGATTTTTTTTTCTAAACGTAGACACCACTCAGGTGCACCCCCCGAGCGCTACCCGCACTCCTCGCGTGCCTGGGGTAGGAGTAATGTCTACGTTTAGGCAAAAAATGAACTGTTTTATATTTTCTGTGTTAACAATGTCTAACTTAGACATTGTTTCTGTGATAATTAAGCTATTCTATATCCGGTTAATCTATTAAATGCTGTATGTTTCCTAATTTGTTAAAATAAAAAATAAATAAAAAATGTGTTCTCATGGTAATTATATTGTTATATTGAGTAGGTAAGTTTAAATTGGTAAGCGACAATTAAGGATATGATTTAGCCCACCAAACCGAACAATTGTCCCTAAGGAAAATTATACTGGGTGAAAACGAACCTCCTAGCTATATTCAAAATCCTGAACCAGTATCACTCAAAGAACACATTTATGAAAAATATTTTTTTTTGTTATTTTTTCAATGGGAATAGTTCATTTTTTGCCTAAACGTACGTACACCAGACACGCGAGGTATGCGGATAGCGCTCGGGGGGTGCACCCGAGTGGTATCTACGTTTAGGAAAAAAAAAAAACACCCACCCAAAAAAAAAAGTGTTCAGTAAGTGATACTGGTTCAGGATTTTCAATAAAGCTAGGAGGTTCTTTTTCAACTTGTAAAGGTAGATATAAGTACTACTACACTAGGGCAATAAAAAAACAACGCACCATTATGCTACAGTCAAATTTTAGTTTTTGGGTCCAGTGTCCATACAAAATTACCCATTCTCCTTTAAACTGATAAGAATAGTGTACAAATGTACAAAAAAAGGTAATATGCTAACTAACTACAAAACTAAAAATATTGCAGCAGTAAAAATATTCAAAAAAAAAGCTTGTGCAAAAAAGTTCTCTTTGAACCGCTAATGTTCCCAGTGATTTTTATGAGAGAAAAATGAAAATATTTAAAAGACTATTTATTTATGGTGCGTGATTCGGCATCTTTTCCTATATAAACATCATAATGGATCAAAGGGACAGCTTTCCTTTCTTTATGGGGACCAAAATAACGTTGAGTCACTATTCAGGCCAGTTACGAATTACTTTGAAGAAGTTTGAGTTTGTATGTCATTTACATAGAAAAGAGATGTATTATATTCCTTTGAAATGAATTTTGAGTATAAAAAATCGAATTTGAAAACAAATATTTATGTGAAGAATCTTCATTTATAAAACAAAGTCGTCGGGTTAGTCCGAACACTTTTATCTCGAGAACGGCTGAACCGATATTTTCATGGTTTTTGATTTGTTGTATTTGTATCCGCTCCGAATGGCAGAATAACTGTAAAAAACATTGGAAAATTGACGAAAAATTCCCAATGGAACAAGGAAAATTCCCCGGGCGAAAAGCTATTGAAATAAAAAATTAAATAGGTATGAAAGTGAAAACTTAATAAAATAGGTACGAAAGTGAAAACTTCGTACCTACGTGGTTGAAAAATTTAATCCAATTTATCATTGATTTGCCAGTGTCTGAGTAATGTGTAGAGAAGAAACTCTTTATGATGATTGATGATCAAGTAAGGATGATGAATTTGAAGCACATCCCAAACATAGTAAGTAAACTCTTTACTTGTGGGTTAAAACCAAACAAAAAGCATAAAAGCACAAACAGCAGACATTTTCAGACAATTACCGACTTAAAAAAAGGAGGAGGTTCTATGTTCGAAAAAAATTATTTAAAAAAAGTTACAACTACAAGCAGTGGTTTTTTGTACATGTTGACTTTTTTAACTGGAGAAAAATGAAAACTACACACTACTTATTAACAAACATAAAATTTAAAATCCTGCTTAAAATGCGAGCTGAAGTTCCTCATGCATGCCCGTAATCTCTTCGCTATTTCGATTTTAGTAAATCTAGAGTTTAAAGTTTCTTATTGTTGCGCTGCGCTTAATATCCTCCGCCTACCATAGGAAATTCTTTAATAGGCATTTAGCAAAAAAAACACAAATACGCGATTATCTCAAAAACTAATAACTATCGGCTAGGGAAGGAATTAAAAAAAAATCTCAAATGAGCTCTACTTTAACCCCTTGAAGGGAATGTATCGAATTTCCGGTAATCCTGTATACATACACTCACACCTATGATCCCTAACGGGGTAGGCAAAGCATCTTGTGGTTCTCAAACCACTTGATGCCAAATTTGACATAAACTTTTTTTTTATTATTATAAGATGGGTTAACTCTTGATCTCAATCTTGACCATAAAGGTCAAAGATGAGGTCGACGATGGAGCGAGTTAACCCAGAAAATGCCTATAAAGGCACTGGTACTCCCACGCACCGACAGAACACAGCAAGCTGTTTGGCGTCGGACTTCGGTAGGAAGGTGATTGCGAACCAGACGGCTCTTTACAGAGCCTACCACACCGCATGAGACCATAGGACGACACCTCAGATTCAGAAAAAAATGAAGTGTCGTTGCCTGGGATGGATTACTAGGAGGCAGGTCTCATTTGTGTTTCCTTAATCGCCTCTTACGACACCCACAGAAAGACATGGGGTGGTGTTATTCTTAACCGATCACCATACGGGGACAAAAGTCAACCAATATTAATGGGTAGCTGTGGTGTTATTCTTTGGCCTCAACATATTTGTGTACATTAGGGCTTTAACTTGCTGTACATACAAAATTATAAACACGATATAAACAAGGTATAAACCGAACTCGACCTATCACGTCGCCGGCACAATAATGAAGTTTGGTTTATACTCAGATCATATCAAGAATAGAAGTAATATATGTACTCGTATATATCTTATTAATTTTCACAGGACTTCGTTCCCGCAGAAATTTGGGCCTACTATGTGTTAATCCAGGGTGTCAGCTACCTCCATACTAAATTTTATCAAAATTGGTCCAGCCATTTGAGCGTGAAAGAGTAACAAACATCCATCCATACATTCAAACATCCTCACAAACTGTCGCATTTATATTATTAGTGGGAAGTAGGATAGGATAGTAGGATATAACTAAACGGCGCGTACTTGTTTACGCTGCGTGCGATACAAATCTCGTACACCATGTGTTCGAAAAGCACGCGAAGGTTTAATACACATATATACAATGGCGGACTTAATGTTTTTTTTGTGTTATTATTAGCATCCACAGACTTTATGTCCGTGCCTTTGTCTAGATTAAGTTTTCTTGTTAATACTTGATTTTAAACTATAATACAATACTTTCCATAGAGGTTTACAATTTATAAATAAGTATAATAAATATATACATAATGTATATATAAGGTCCTAATTTATTAGTCACTTTCCTTTTAACACGTTATTGTGTAGGTCAAAATATATCATTTGAGTCAAAAAACAAAAGCATAATATTAAATTTAAAAGGTCTTGAAAAATTTTGTTATGATATTTTTTCATTACTATGTTGAATAAACCCATCCATTCAAACGTAAATAATAATGGCAGTAGTAGAGCGGGCGAGCGGGGAGTGGACGGCTATAATCGAAAGAGAACCATTCCTTTATCTTTAAATGGAAATTTTTTTTTTTATTTTTTTTACAAAATTTAATTTTCAGATAATTAATTTTTATGTTGTTTTTTGGAATACTATCAACCTATACAATAACGCATTAGAAGGTAAGTGACTAATAAATTAGGACCTTATATATATATATATTTAAGCGAGTGACGGTTCTTCGCTGTTGCATTCAGACCTCAAGGCATCTATGACGGCTGTGTCTCGACTTTTGATCGCCATTTTGAATGCTTTAAGGCATGACCTATCTGTCAACCTTAGGGTGATTAGTAGAGGAACGTGGCAGTTGCATACCTCAATGGAGGTGAAAGACAAAGCGGAAATATTTAAGCTTTTATTTCTTAACAGGTCGTTTTCCTGTTTTTTAAGATTAACTAAAAGAAGCCCAGGTCTTCGTTTCCGAGAGAATTTTGTAAAATACTTTCTTATGCATCAGTAGTTTACAAAGGGAACCTTTGTACATAATTTCAGTTTTCAAGGTTTAAGAGGAATCAGTGAGTCAGGTAGGTCCCTAGATTTTTGAGTTTTCCGACGGCGCAGGCAGGGAATTCCATTCCCTAGCAGTGCGCAATACGAAAGATGATGAAAAGCGCTCAGTGCGAATCGGTGGGATATCAACAAGATAGGGATGGTACCCCGCGGTGCGTCTGGACGTCCGATAGAAGAATGGGGCAGGTGGAATGAGCTCATGCAGCTCCTGAGCACACTCCCCGAAGTACATCTTATAAAAAATACATAGGCAAGCTACTTTGCGTCTATGAGCTAGGGTTTGGAGCTTATCTTTTACTAGCTTCCTGTTACCGATGAGTCTCCTGGCTCTGCGGTCCACCGAGTCCAGTGAAACGAAGAAAAAAATAGAAAATGTCAGGCTCCCGATCGGACTTTGAACCCGTATCTATAGAGTCCTACTATAACAAGCAAGCGTAAATCCTTTCTTATCGGATGCCTATATCATATACGGAATACGCATTCTAAATTTCACGTCTCTCCGACCAACGATCGCACTGATCCATCATTCAAGAAAAAGCCTCTTGTCAATATAGATTAAATTGCATAATACTTCCCATGAATGAAATAAGAAGTGTTATGATTCGGAGTCATACTAATTCATACGAATTAAGAATGCGGCAACTCTTCTCAGGCATACTGTAGTAGGCATTAAGCACTACGTCGGATGCGAGGGTTTTTTGTATTTGTGTATTGTATTTGTGTTTTTTGCTCTCCGTAAACCAATAGTGGTTTGTTTTCGGCAAGCCATGGCACCGAGAAGCACTACTGCGGTAATCTTTGTCGAGACCAAAGGGAGCCACCATGTCACTTAAAGTTACTTTAATGCTAAATACACCATTACTATTGTACATTAACTGACCCGACAGACGATGTCCTGTTTTCTTATTTTCTAATGTTTCGCTCAACTTTCATATTTTTTTCTTTGCCCTGCAGTAGGACAGCACAGGCTAATAAAAAAAAATAAGAATCTTCTCCTGACAATAATAAATACAACCAAAAAAGAACTAGCGAAATTGTTCCATCCGTTCACGCGTGATGCGATGACCAAGGGAAATAGAGATTGATGTGCCAACAATTTAATTGGCACCTCAACCACCTTCTTCGAGTTCCCAAATCTCCTCCAATTTTCAACTCTAAGGTAACTGCAAAGTTTACATTGGCAAGTTGTAACCGCTATGCTGATTAGTTTGGGACCACTTACTACACAACTATTTAACTTGTACCCGACCGGTTAGTGCACGCGACATTCAGAATTACTTGTAAGACATCCTAATTGGGCTATCTTCAGTAGTCAGTTATTGGCTCAGTTTGAAACCAATTGGCCTCATTGGGGTTTTTTAATTATTGAGAATCGATGGCAAACTTTGTATTTGGTAACATGCCCCTCGGAATTCTGTAAATTATGTGTATTTTTAAAACTTCTTCTTTCTATTGTGTAAGTTTAATAATAAAGTGTGTGGAAAACTTGGCTAACCCTAGTGTTAGGAGTTTTCAAACAGCACAATGGCCTCTGACTTCGTTTTAACAACAACCGGGATTAACAGCTTTACGTGCCCTCCGAAGCACGGAAACGCTCGTGATAAATTGCCGTTTTGGTCACCCATCAGGTTCCCTGCCACTGTGTACGTTGCTTAACCTTACTGATCAGTTGAGATCAGCGCGCGCCACTGGGCTATGAGCACTTCAAAGCGGAACAACTAACTAACAGATAACTCGGCCACAAACGTGCAAAAAAACTACTTGGGCAATGTTTTCCGACGATCGGCGTTCAGCCAGCACGTACAGCGATATTATTTCATCGTCCTTTGACATGAGCTAAAGTGATCAATATTCGAGAATGAGTGATTGACTTTTGTTTTCGATAAACTTCTGAATGGTTTTGAAAAGGAAATCCATCCATGCACCAAGAAATACTAGGCGCTAAAGAAATAAAAAAAGGATTTCCCAAAATTCCCACGGGAAACAGAAAGTTGATGAAAAGCACATGTTCAATGTGGTCGTCGATTTCGATTATTCGTTAAATAGAACACGTAGCCCATTCTTTGCTTCGAATCCCATGGGTTTTCCCGCTCATTCCACTAGAATCCCCTAATCCGATCCCCTACGGGATTATAGAGGTAAAACACTCACTATTCCTTTTTGATCCCCTAGGGGATTGTGTGTGCAGGACGGCCCAGCGAAACACGTCCAAAAGAAAAATTTGGATGCCCCGTACAGGGGACCTACAAATCACCTTGACCACACACTTGACTATATAGACGGAGATCCCAGGGCCGCCAGACCTTACTTATTTTCTCATAAACCAAATGTGTGGGAAATAGTAATGCTAATACCAGCTAACCTGGGCCGACGGCCAATTTTCAGCTACCAGGTTCTGAAGGTACTTCCAAAAATTACTCACTTGTCTTGAAGTCTCAGTGCTATAAAAAGTATTGTTATAGTTCCCTGAACATCATATACAAAAATCACGGCTCAGATTCATACATTACTAGTACGTACTAGCACTACTATTTCCCACACATTTGGTTTATGAGAAAATAAGTAAGGTCTGGCGGCCCTGGGATCTTGGTCTAATACCTACACGATAAAAAGAAGAAGAAATCACTCCTATATTTATTACGCGATTTTTTGTAGCTTAGATGTCAAGCGTACCCCGAATGAAAAACGGGACTATTTAGGTACTTTATGACTTTTTTTTTTAATATCGCCCAGTAACGATTTTGAAATTGAAAAAGTAAAGATTTAGATATAAACAGTCATAAAACTAAACAACACCCGATGTAACATTTATTCACTCAAACAACACAGGACACGATACAAAACAAACAAAGAGTTAACCCATCTTATAATAAAAAAATAATAAAAAAAGTAAAGATACATAAACAGAAATAGCTGTCGGTCCCGGCTGTAGTCGATTGACTACAGTCGTTAAAATCTAGTCAGAGGCCACTGTGCGGTTTGAAAATTCTGACCCCAGGTTAGGCTGGTTCGCCACACATTTGACTATTCTACACGATAAGAAGAGAACAAAAACAGACAAATTTTAGATGTGTGGTGTAATATGTGTAGTGTCGTCGTGTACTGTGTGTGACAGTAAAAAGCTCCAGGCTCAGCCTAAGTCACAGTAAGGTGTGACTCTGTGATTTAGGGTATTTAAAAATTAGCTGTCTGTGTACATAGATAGTACCTACACCTAAAAACTTGTTCACAGTAATTAGACTAAGTCATCTAACTAGAGGTGGCGGTAGACAGTTTAATTACCACCTGTACAAAGTTTCGTCAATTCAAATACAAGTTGGTTACCAATTAATGAAATGCTACAGGTGGTGATGAATCAAGTCTAATAATCTATATGTTTGAAAACAGAAAAGCCTGAAATACTAAACTAAATGCCGTATGTATAGTTTTTTTCTTAAGGATACAATATTTAGAAGATTTGAGCCAAAAACTCAAAAAGTTTGAAAATTTCGTAGTTTTTCGTGCACCCACGCAGTCAAAACAGGCGTTTTGAAGTTGCACTACTGGTACATAAAACTAACACTAAAATTGCAAATCTTTAAAAAAAATTGCACCTACAGTGTCTTCGTCGCCTGGTTTATAAGGGATGGACACTTGACCCGGTCAGCTAGACCCGGCGAATTTCGTAACGCCAATTTTTCCATGTTTTCTCACCGTTTAAACCTTCTCTGGACTTCCACGAATATTTCAAGTCTGAAATTAGCCAAATCGGTTCAGCCGTTTTCGAGTTTTAGCGAGACTAACGAACAGCAATTCATTTTATATAGATAGATAGATGGATGTATCGACATACATATCTACATGTATTATTAAGTATCTACACTGGGCGTCAAAAATAAGTAGTACAGTTTTAAAATTGCGATTTCTCCCAAACTATAAAACTTAGACCTTTGAAACAAAAAAGGTTAAAAAGAAAATTTAATCTTATTCAATAAAAACTTCATGCATTATAAGAACTTATAATGCTTGACTTTAAAAAAAACGAATAAATAAAAACACTTTTTTTAAACTGTTGAAAGGTGTTGTCTTACTTAGGATTTTTGTGTTTGACACATTCGCTGCTGATAAAGCAATTGTAATTGAAAAGCATAGGTATCTTCAGAGAGTAAATTTGACTAATCATGCCTCTTTCACCAGAAGAATGTGCAAGAATCTTAGCTTTTCTCGAAGTGGGCATCAGTATGCGTCGTACTGCAAGGAGGGTGGGTGTAACTTTAAGAACGGTTCAGCGAGTAAAGCAAAGGTACGAAGAGACTGGAAACCATCTAAGGAGACGAGGTAATGGCAGACCCAGGTGCACAAGTACCCGAGAAGATCGCTTTATTGTTTCCACTGTGTTAAGAAATCGACACCTTAATGCAGTTGAGGTTCAGCAACAGCTTCTTCGGACCCGAACAGACTACATCAGTGAGAGTACAGTGAGAAGAAGACTTGCTGAAGCTAACCTGAAGCCTCTAAGACCAGCAAATGGCCCCAAACTTGAGACAGAGCATCGCGTAGCAAGACTACGCTACGCCCGTCAACACGTACAATGGGGCGAAGAAGAATGGGCTAGAGTTTTATTCACAGATGAGTCTCGATTCTCTTTATACACTTCAGATGGACGGCGGAGAGTCTACAGACGACCCGGTGAGCGATACATTCAAGCTTGTATCTCGGAAAGAGTCCAATATGGCGGGGGCTCTGTACACGTATGGGCTGGTATCTCTTCAGAGAGTCGCACAGAGCTTGTGGTAATAGAAAATGGGACTTTGACTGGTGAAAGATATGCCTCGGAGATCCTCAACGAGTATGCAGGGCCATATTTAATAAATATGGGTGATGGAGCCATCCTAATGCATGATAACGCCCGGCCACACACTGTTCACCACGTACAAGAGTACATTCAGGAGGTTGGCATCAACTTGATGGCTTGGCCATCGAGAAGCCCAGATCTCAACCCGATTGAACACGCCTGGGATGAGCTTGGGAGGCTAGTCAGAAGGCGCAGTCCACCTCCTGCCACACTCAGGGCTCTAAAACATGCGCTGATAGAAGAATGGGAAAATATTCCCCAACACCGCCTCCGAAACTTAGTGTTCAGCATGCCAAACCGGATCCAAGCTGTAATTAGAGCCCGAGGCGGCAACACAAGTTATTAAATTGTGAAAAAGTTCCAAAACGTGAAAATTAAGTGGTTGACATATCGTTAAAAATTGATACTTTTTAGTATTTATCTTAATTTTAAGTTTGAAACTTTATTCATGCCAAATAAAATATAACTTTAATAAACTTCGTTAAGTTTACTATAAACTGCTTTTTATTTCATAAGTGTAACTACTATAGTTTAGGAGTAATTGCAATTTGAAAAGTGTACTACTTATTTTTGACGCCCAGTGTATTTATATAGATAAAATTGGTGGTGCTGACTCACTGACTCATCAACGCTCAGCCCAAAACTTTGGATGCAAATGTTAATTTTCTGACGTATGAAAGGAATAAAAAGGATTTTAAAAAATTCTATGGGAACGAAGTCCCGGATAGCCAGTATTTTATTAATAAAGGTACCTGGTGAAATTCTGTTTGATAGTGAATCTGTTCTAAAAAGGTTTCAGGTGTATGTAATAAGTAAATTATAACAAATCTATTCGTAAGACAAAATAAATGTTACCTACAAGAATCCTTTTAAAATTCCAAAAGTATACATTACTCTTTCGTATACTTACTTTTTCATAGCACAGAAATCAAATCTCTTTATCTAAGACCTCTATGGAACATGGAGACGATAGTAAAATGTCTCGACCATGGATCTAATACATCAGGATAGAAATCTTCGAGCTCAAACGCGGGCCGAAGAAGAGATAGAGCAACGAGGCAGAACGTCTCGTTCTAGTAGGGTGACAATGCGATTACTATCGTATTATAATTATTTTTTTTGGGAGTGCAAAGTATACGTAACAGACAAATACAGGCTTCCATTTAAGGATAGAAGTTTTCCTGTAATTTTATTTTTATATAACAAACCATCAGCAACATTTACGTTACTACATTTTTGTTATGAAACACCAAATTGTATAATAATATACAATAGTGCTCTGCCTTACGTCCAAAAAAGGCCGGAACATTTCGCTTCCGGAAACCAGCACCAAATTTTTATGTGTGGTTAGGCATGTTACCTGGACCCCAAAACTGCCGGGAGACACTTCGTGAGGTGTCAAGGTCACCAGTTATGACGTCATCAACGTGGCCGCCGCCGCGTTTTGAAAAATGTAAATTACTCATAAATTACGCAGTGCACATGTACGTGTGGGGTATCAAATGAAAGGATATTAAATATGCTGCATTGTTTTCATTGAATGTAACTGCGTAAATATGAAAAAAACAAAAATATAGGACAAATAAGACAAATTACAAAAAAAATTATACATATTTATTTTTATAGCTAGAGAACCATTTATATTACAGAGAAAAAATGTAGGTACAAATAATTCTACGTTATTCGTCTATAGTTTACAATTTAAATCATCACAATCGGGTGAAAAAAGCCATAGTTATGCTGGTTTAACTAAAGCGCGGCGGATGCCATATATTCAACCGACGTCGCCGGCGTGTTTTGAAAAATGTTAATTATTAAATAACGCAGTGCATATGAATGTTTGGGGTATTAAATGAAAGGATATTAAATTTGCTGCATTGTTTTCATTAAATGTAACTGCGTAAATATGAAAACAACAAAAATATAGGACAAATAATACAAATTACAAAAAAAATACATATTTATTTTTATAAATCATCACAATCGGGTTAAAATAGACATAGTTATGCTGGTTTAACATATTCAACCGACGTCGCCGGCGCGTTTTGAAGAGTCTAAATACACTGAACTGCGCAACACACATGTATGTATGTATAGTGTATACACATGTATGTATGTATAGTGTAAACACAATTGTAATTGTTATGGAATAAACTACTACTACTACTATTCGGACATGAAATGAAAGCATATTTAATATGCTCTAATTTTCTAATGTAATGTACTCTGCGTAAATATAGAAATAAGAAAAATGTGTAACAAATAAATCGAATTAGAGAAAAAAATATGTTTCTTTATTTCTATAGCCAGAGAACCATTACATTAGAGACAAAAAATGATTTCTTCGTATAATGTTATGTTATTTTTCTATAGTTTAAAATTTAAATCATCTAAATCGGTAAAAAACAGACATAGTTCTGCTAGTTTAAAGATAGTTCGGCGGACGCTAACAACGCGACATGGGTAAGGCTCACGAGCGTTTTGTCCGCCCGTTCCAGTGTGTTATGAATATTGATGCATACTAACGATGGCAGTTTCTACTAATAATCAGGATGAAGACTTCACTTAGAAGAGAAACTACTTGCATCAATGCTTATGCATCAATATTCATAACACACTGGAACGGGCGGTCAAACGCTCGTGAGCCTTACCCATGTCGCGTTGTTAGCGTCCGCCGAACTATCTTTAAACTGGCAGAACTATGTCTGTTTTTTACCGATTTAGATGATTTAAATTTTAAACTATAGAAAAATAACATATCATTATACGAAGAAATCATTTTTTGTCTCTAATGTAATGGTTCTCTGGCTATAGAAATAAATAAACATATTTTTTTCTCTAATTCGGTTTATTTGTTACACATTTTTCTTATTTCTATATTTACGCAGAGTACATTACATTAGAAAATTAGAGCATATTAAATATGCTTTCATTTCATGTCCGAATGTATACATACATACATGTGTGTTGCGCAGTTCAGTGTATTTAGACTCTTCAAAACGCGCCGGCGACGTCGGTTGAATATGTTAAACCAGCATAACTATGTCTATTTTAACCCGATTGTGATGATTTAAATTTTATACTATAGACGAATAACGTAGAATTATTTGTACGCTACATTATTTCTCTGTAATACAAATGGTTATCTAGTTATAAAAATAAATATGTATTTTTTTTCGTAATTTGTATTATTTGTCCTATATTTTTGTTGTTTTCATATTTACGCAGTTACATTTAATGAAAACAATGCAGCAAATTTAATATCCTTTCATTTAATACCCCAAACATTCATATGCACTGCGTTATTTAAGTATAATTAACATTTTTCAAAACACGCCGGCGACGTCGGTTGAATATATTAGTTGAACCAGCATAACTATGGCTTTTTTCACCCGATTGTGATGATTTAAATTGTAAACTATAGACGAATAACGTAAAATTATTTGTACCTACATTTTTTCTCTGTAATATAAATGGTTCTCTAGCTATAAAAATAAATATGTATTATTTTTTTTGTAATTTGTCTTATTTGTCCTATATTTTTGTTGTTTTCATATTTACGCAGTTACATTCAATGAAAACAATGCAGCATATTTAATATCCTTTCATTTGATATCCCACACGTACATGTGCACTGCGTAATTTATGAGTGATTTACATTTTTCAAAACGCGGCGGCGGCCACATTGATGACGTCATAACTGGTGACCTTGACACCTCACGAAGTGTCTCCCGGCAGTTTTGGGGTCTAGGTAACATGCCTAACCATACATAAAAATTTGGTGCTGGTTTCCGAAAGCGAACTGTGTTTTCCGTAACGCCAGGCACTACAAGGAGGACACAGAGTAGTGGACATCGGGAATGTATTTTTTTAAATTATAAGATGGGTTAACTCTTGACCTCAATCTTGACCAAGGTCATAGATGAGGTCGACGATGGAGCGAGTTAACCCAGAAAACGCCTATAAGGCACCGGTACTCCCACGCACCGACGGAACACAGCAAGCTGTTTGGCGTTTGACTTCGGTAGGAGGGTAGTCGCGAACCAGGCGGCCCTTTACAGAGTCTACCACACCGCATGAGACCATAGGACAACACCTCAGAATCATAAAAAATGAGGTGTTGTTGCCTGAGATGGATTAATAGGAGGCAGGTCTCATTTGTGTTTCCTAAGTCGCCTCTTACGACACCCACGGAAAGAAATGGGGTGGTGTTATTCTAAGCCGATCACCACACGGCATAAAGTTGTGTAGTTAGGTTGCGAAAAAATAAAACAAAAACTCACCTTCGTCTCATCTTATAATCAAATCATTAAAACATGCTTTTAACTTAATTTCAAAACTTTTCCCATGAAAACATTTTCCCCAAGCAATCCATATTGCAGGGCTTCCCAAACTTATTCGTACTGTGACGCCCTTGGGACTTTGCTATTTTGTTGCGACGCCCCTCAACCCAGCCTAGTAACAGGTTATCAGAAAAACACTATTTGAACATTTATAATTTTTACTAGCTTTCCGCCCGCGGCTCTGCCCGCGTAGACTACAGGTTATATCGTGCCCAACTGTGGGATAAAATATAGCCTATGTCCTTTCCCAGGCTCTAATTTACCTCTGTACCAAATTTCATCAAAATCGATTTAGTAGTTTAGGCGTGAAAGACGGACAGACAGACAGAGTTACTTTCGCATTTATAATATTAGTATGGATATGACTGTGGGTCAGAAACCCTTTCCAATCACCCACACCATTGACACTTTCAACTGAGGAAGAAGGACAACTAATAGAACTGTCCTCAAACTGTTTGAATTTTGGAGCTCAGTTTCTCATGAATATGGTACAAAGATAGATTAGAGCCTGGGAAAGGACATAGGCCACATTTTATCTCACAGTTGGGCACGATATAACCTGCAGTCCACGCGGGCGGAGCCACGGGCGGAAAGCTAGTTGCTCAATATTTTCCAGAAAATATTTCTCAAAGTGTACGCTTAAGTGTTGTGTAAACATAATTTTTAAAGAGGAATCGAGGATTTCTAATGATTTTTCTCGTAGAATACCTTATGCCCGGCACTCACTCGACTCGGTCGCATCGACACGCGGCGCCCCTGGGACAAGGCCGCGACGCCCCAGGTCGTCGCGACGCACAGTTTGGGAAGCCCTGCCATATTGGATTTTTGTAAAATTGGAGTTTTATGCTTAGAATTTGTTTTTTCCTATTTTATCTAACGGACCTTAGTTCCATAGGAGCCCGCTTAGTTCCATAGGTATCTATAAGTTAATTTTGATCTTATGTTATTTTTTATTACAAACTATTAAATAATAAATTCCCCCTTTCACAGAATAGAATAGAAAAAATCTTTATTTTATAGGATATTCAGGATGCCACTTAAAACAAGTCAAGATTACATGAAATACATACAAACAAACATTAAAAGATTTAAATACATACCATACATACGCATTCGTTCTATTGATCCTACTGACTCTACGCCTATTCGCAAAGGTGCAGTCTTCCCCAGAGAAGAACAGGCAAGAAACTCTGAGGGTGTTCTTTTTAATCGCATTACAAATTTCCCTATTTTCTAATTTTAACTAATTCTGAAATAACTCTAAAGCTGAGCAGTCATTCCCATGGCTCCATGTCAGTTAGGTCATCAGAAATTTTGTAATAGCCCTTTTTGTAAAGCTTTTGTTTAATTACTGACTTAAATTTATCCAAAGGTAAATTTTGAATACCTTCGTTCGTGACCTTGTGGAGACGACTGTCTAGTACTTCCAGTTTATGCTTGGTCCAAGTATTTATATTGTGCCTAGCGCTATTTTTCTTAAACAAATGTTCATTTTTCTTCACATATAAAAGATTGTCACATATGTATAATATATTGGGATGCAGAAGTCAGAATATTTATTTCTTTGAATATTTGTCTTAGAGACATTCTAGGTCTCATTTGATAAATCGCGTGAATAGCCCTTTTCAGCAGAACAAAGATCTTATTGATATCCGCAGCATTACTCCACAGTAAAATGCTATATGACATTAGGCTGTGGAAGTGAATATACGGTTCTCGCGGTTTCAACGTCCGATAATTGACAGATTTGTTTAACTGCGTAGGCTGCTGAACTGAGTCTGCTCGCTAACTTATCAATATGAGGACCCCATTGAAGCTTTGCATCAAGAGTTATTCCTAAGAATACAGTAGATTTCACAACGTCCAGTTTTACATTCTTAACCTGTACATTGGTATTAAACTGTTTAACATTGGGCAAGGTAAACTTAACACATCGTGCCCCTCGGTGGAGACATTGTATGGGCTGATAAGAGTCAGAGAGATATTTGTTATACATGAGTGCAAAGTTGCTTTTAACCGCGTGCTCAAATTTGATGACCGACCAAGCGAAGGATTCTAAAATTGGATCACAAGCGCAGCGAGTGCTACAACAATTAGAATTCTGAGCGTTAGCGAGAGAATCAAAAGAGCACAAGGTCAAAAATCGTGGCACTCGAGTCTAACACGTAACTTTTAATGAGGTTGTGGAAAATGAGGTAAGCTTCCAAAAAAATCCCATAGATAGTGCTGTTTAAGAACGCTAGACATTTTCGTAGTTTTCTTCAAAAATAGAGTATTTTATAAAATATCAACTGAAGTTTAAATTAAAGATCTCCCTGATACTATCATTTGGACATGATTGGAATTTAAAACACTTTGCAATGTTGTATTAAAAACCGATCTTGGATTTTGTTTCGCTCAAAAATCAAAACTAGAAATTGTGACTAGTACTTCTTACCATAGGTCATTCAAATGTCATAAGGTTGAGTTACGATGAAGTTATGTAATAAATATTTTCTTTATCAAGAAAATAGGTAAAGATGAGCCACTGATTCTCTGCCTACCCCCTTAGGAATTACTGACGTGAGCATATGTGTATACAGGTTGAAAAAGAACCTCCTAGCTTTAAATGAAAATCCTGAACCAGTACCTATCACTTACTGAACACTTTTTTTTATTTTTTTTTATTTAATTTTGACATGGTGTCGTTCGGCGCTGAGTCTATTATAGTGTTGGGCTCAGGTATACTTTAAAAATATGTTTAACTGGAAATTCCGTGTTGTGTTATTGCAAAATATGTCAAAATATACTTCTAAATTCCTTTATCCCTACTGAAAATTATAAATGTAGGTAGATAAAAGTTGTTTATGAAAAAGCTTAAATTTTCAGTTTAATGGGCCTTTAAGTTTAATGAGACTTTAGTTTAATGGGACTTTAAGTTTAATGGGATTTTAAGTTTAATGTGACTAGTTTAATGGGATTAGTTTAATGAGACTTTAAGTATAATGGGATTTTAGTTTAATAATGGGACTTTAAGTTTAATTTGACTTTAGTTTAGTGGAACTATAGTTTAATGAGACTTTAAGTTTAAAAGACTAAATTTAATGAAACTTAAAGTTTAATGACTCTATTTAACTTTTTACGTACCTAATGAAAATTCGTTACTCGTTGTCAAAATTAAGCCGGCGTTCTGATCTAAATGAGTGAGTGCGTTGCGGTGTTGCGTTCGGGTATGTTTTCAAATACCTACGCGCGCGTTTAGTAATTTTAAAATATACCCGATATCAACGCGCGCCAGTGACGTCACAGTGTTGGGTAAAGGTACATTTAAAAAAAATCTTGCCTTTTTTCGATTCGTTGTGGCTAGGTATATTTTCCAAATATGCGGTTATTCATTAGGTTGTAACATCCTAAACAAGTCAGCAACAAATCAGAACTACCAGATTTAATGCAAGGTCGCTAGGCTTTCAAACTACAAGGTAGGTACAACCTTGTACCTGGCCTAATTATTTTTTTTACATTGTTAAATTACTGTCTTAAATTTCTCTAAAGGTAAACTTTGAATACCATGACGCAACTTTGAAATTTCACTCTCAACGCGCCCAAAGAAGTTTCATTTCAAATACTCCAAGTTTGAAAAGGATGATGATGCTAACTGTACTTGGATGGGGGCGGTTTGGAATGAGGGCAGAATAAACTAACCCTGGATAGTGAGTGGGACCTGTGAGCGGAGGGTCGTGGGTTCGATGCCAGGTTGAGGCCTGTATCACTATACATTCGTCTTTTAATTCGTATTTAATAGTTATCACTTGCTCAGCGGTGAAGGGAAACATCGTGAGGAAACCCGTAACTCTAAAGGTTATTTCAGAAAGACCCACCAACCCGTATTTTAGGCCAGTGTTGTGGACTATGGCCTGAATCCCCCTTCACTGTTCGAGGGAGGCTCGTGCCACTCGGTGGGGACTTTACATTTAAAACTATAACTGTTAAGTAGTATTTTATAGGTCTACAAAGGTGACAGTTGTAGCTAGAAGAACTTGTATTGTAAATAAAGGCGTCACCATGGAAACCGCGGGCCAAAAGATCTTTGTAGACATGTAACGTGTATTTATGGTGTATTGGTGTGCGAATTCAAAAAAATACAATTTCGCAATAGTACATAGTTTTTACCATGGGAGGAATAGTAGGAATTGCGTTCATTTTGAGTAACTGGCGGGAATTCCCAGCATAAAAGCAAGTTGGCACAAAGTGCCGGCTGTATACAACGCATTTTTTTGTTATCTTTTGTCTAATCTCAACGCTGTTGAGCCATTTTTCTCTTTGTTCTGAATCTTTATGTACTCTGCAATAAAATAGCACAGCATTGTTGAGAACATTTCTCCGCCAAACACAAGAAATCATGGACAACATAGTAATAGATTTATAAGAAATTATTTTAGCTTACTTGTGAAAAGATATGTTACATCCACCATACGATTCACTTGAACAAGTGTGAACACAACATCTTTCTACCATTTTTTCAGTATTTTAATTTAAAAAACTGGTAGGTATAATCCTTGCCGTTACGAATTATTTTTATACGATTTAAAGCATGCCGCCATGACATTATGATGACACTTTACGGGATGCCAGTAGTAATAAATGGTTTGAAAAAAAATTTCGTTTTCTTTTGGTAATTTAGGAAAAGATGACGAAGTTATTATGATAACAATTAATTTACATCAATTTGAACTGAAATTCATTTCAAATGCAACGTATTTATTCGTTATTAACTTCATTGTCAAAGCCGGACTTTTTTGATTAATGAAGTTTTTTTTAAATTGGCAAGAAAAAAGAAAGAGACAATCCGCCTCGCACATCGGTGTCCCTTTCGGTTTCAATAGAGGCTGTCGGAGAAGTAGTCGAAAGTGTACCTTATTGCTATGAGGTTAAGTTTCATATTTCTTAATACGATTTTTCTAAGTAATCGGTCCTTTAAAAGAGAAAGTACTAAGTCCATGGTCTCGACTCGTTCCCATAGACACAGCCATCAAAAGTATTATAATATATAAAAATAAGTCGGGTTTTCCTTCCTCACGCTATAACTCCAGAACGCACGAACCGATTTCCACGGTTTTGCATTCGTTGGAAAGGTCTCGGGCTCCGTTAGGTTTATAGGATACTTTTTATTTTTAAAAAAATTAGGACGCGGGCGGAGCTGCGGGCGGAAAGCTAGTCTATTATAAAAATGAAGCCATATTTTTTCTGGTGACGCTATAACTTGAGAACGGCTTGACCGTTTTCGGATGATTATTTTTTTGTTGTGTTCCTTATTGTCACGACCAGGTATATATTTTAAAAAAAGAAATCCACTGGGACAATTTCCATGGGAATGAAGTGGTGGACGGACAGCTAGTAAGAACTAAATATTAGGTTACAGCTCAATTAACGCCATCTAACCCAAAATTAAGCAAGCTGTTATAGAATCTGTGTAGCCGCGACAGCGCCTTTTCTTTCAATTTATTTTCTTTATCATCATCATCATCAGCCTGTGTCAGTCCACTGCTGGACATAGGCTTCTCCTATCACACGCCACTGAGCTCGGTCTTCAGCTCTCCTCTTTCAATCATTATTTTTTTATTTTTTTATCACTGTAATTCTTTTGACAGTCAATTTAAAACATCATTTTTAAAGTGACAATGGATAAAATGCTCTATAGGTACATTTTTTTTTGAATGTCACACAATGTTTTTCCTTATGGAATACGAATGATTTACCTTTCCTTTCTTATTCTCTGTCAGTCACCATTTGTAAAAAACATTAAACTAAGTACCTACTCGTATATGAAATGGATTAAAGCTTCTGTATACAGGGCTTTAGCTATCTCTCTTGCAACCTCTCGGGTGGTAAGTCAGTCCATGAAACTGAACAACTTTCCCCAAGGAACATAGGTCGAAATAAGAAATAAAAAGTTTGAGTTCCCATACAAACTTCATCAGTTTATAGCGCATTTTGTATGGGAGGTTTTTAAAAAAAATTTTTTTTTCGTATTTGACCTATGTTCCTTGGGGAAGTTGTTCAGTTTCATGGACTGATTTACCACCCGAGAGGTTGCAAGAGAGATACCTAAAGCAATCTACACTATTATTATAAAGAGGAAAGATTTGTACCTATTTTTGTATGTTTGTAATGAATAGGCTCAAAAAGTACTGGGCTGATTTAAAAAATTCTTTCACCATTAGGATGCTACATTATCCCTAAGTAACATAGGCTGCATAATTTTTCCGAATTCTCACGGGAACGAAGTCCCGAGCGGGATGCTAGTCTTCTATACATATTATAAAGAGGAAAGATTTGATTGTTTGTTTGTTTATTTGTTTGTTTGTTTGTTTGTATTGAATAGGCTCCGAAACTACTGGACCGATTTGAAAAATTCTTTCAACATTAGAATCCTACATTATCCGGGATGGACATAGGGTACATGGGAACGAAGTCCCGAGCGGAATGCTAGTATACTATAAAGAGGAAAGATTTGATTGTTTGTTTGTTTGCATCGAATAGGCTCCGAAACTACTGGACCGACTTGAAAAATTCTTTCACCATTAGAATCCTACCTGATCCGGGATGGACATAGGGTACATGATTTTTCCGAATTCCCACGGGAACGAAGTCCCGCGCGGGAAGCTAGTGTATTTATAAAAGTGCAAACGGGTTTGTATTCCTACGCGGCAGCAGTCGGTAGCACATCAGGCTATACATGTTAACTTTGACGTCATCCTTATTTTGCGGCACCTTTCGTAGTACAAATGGGTAAACTGACGTACTGCTGTCTGTACCTTATAGTTATGAAATGATATTTTTAGAAGTTTTTTGTGTTAGGAGCTCAAGGTTTTACATACACACAACCGCTAAAGCACATACATAGACATAACATAAGAGTACACTACCCATACACACACTCTTCCACAACACAGAACTTGAACTTTCTCTCTCTTAAACACACTCACACAAATTGATCTCACTAATTTTAAGCGACTAGAACAGGTTTGCCCCTATTAATTACAGTGCCCTAGAACAGGGTCCATATTGGATACTTTATTGGATTGTAACACCTATATGTAAAACCTATGGATGTAATAAAATATTGAGTATTGAGTATTGAGTACCTACAAACATCTTTTTCGCCTAAAATTTAATCTAACAAGTTGAATTTCATAACATTATACTGTCAGAATAGTTTTAGAGCCAAGATAAAATTTCCTGCAGGTACGCCCATGAAGTTGCATTTCCAAATAAACAGCATCTGCATATTGCATCGTTATTTCGTCCTTTCTTATTCCACGGCAATGTTTTAGGGTTTCGGTGGAAGCAATAACAGCATATTTTAACTTGGCTTTTTGAATTGGGGCATTAAGTGCACTGTAACGTTGCTCAGAGGGAGCAACCGGGGATTTAGCTCATGGAGTCCAAGGCCCTAATCATGGTATTTGTACAACGTTTAACGTTCGTTTGGTTTAAACAAGCGTTTTTCATTTTTGTCACCAGGGTGTGACAAAGATGAAAAATTAAAAAATGTAATCTGTAATCGTTTGGATCAATATTGTTTGCTGTAAAAAAATCAAACCATTGGTTATTTTCTTAACGAAATTGACAGACCCGTATTTTCTCGCAAAAAACAGAGCAAAGTGGCAAAGTTGTCCCAAAACGTTGTTTCTATTTCCAGATGTTCTACGCTTTTGGTGTCAAGTCCAAAGGAGAATGACAGAGATGGAGAATACACATTTCGATAGTGGAGGTTCTAATTGCACCCGAACAGAAATTAATAAGCAATTCTTTATTTTTCCATAAATTGGTATCATTGGGTGACCATACCTTTAGGATAAATATCAAAATGTATAGTCTAAAATATTCAATTACTCATATATTTGTTATATGTATACAAATTGTTTCAAAAAAACCCAAAAAAAAAAGATAAATCAAAATTAATTTAAATTTAGCTTATTGCGCAGCTCTATTACAAATATGACAAGTATGTCATAATAATTATATGAAACTTCCATTTTGAAGATGTCAAACCGTACAACTGATTACTAGAGTTGCGAATATTTCACTTTTAAAATAAAATTTTGGATTTTTTTTTTTTTGGTTTCTTTTGAAACACCTTGTATAATTTGGCAATAAGGTCATATTTTACAAAACAGTCAACTTATACTAAACAATTAACAAAATTAGATTAAATCTAATAGTCAAATAGCCCGCCCCTAATCGTTTCCGGTGCAAAGGTGCCCCCATTACGGCTCTCTAAATAAGTCTAAGGGGCTAAAATAAATTCAAAACAACTGTTTCTTATTACTGCCACTTACTTGCTTCCTAAATTTATTTAAATTATTGATAGTTGTGTAAAGTACAGTCAACATCACATCAGGTTACCGCATACTGTCAAATTTCCCCAATGGATAGTAAACTCTAATGCTTGGAGATAAAATTGAAAATCAATTGAAGAAATTTGACAGTTTTGGATGGCATGATGTGCTGTTCACCCTGTACCTTTAATAAAATAATTGAAACCTATAAGAAAACTAAAACTTTGGTAAAAATAAATAACAGCAATATACCACAATGATTTATAATAAAATGTATTTTTTATTCTTTTTTATTACAAAAACGTAATTTTGAAGTTTCACAAGTCTTCACGCAGCTTCCACTGTTCTCTCAGTTTTACGCCGTAGAGTCATGCAACCCCTACAGGACCAATTAAATTGATACAGAACCCACGTTATGAGTCGTTTACTGCACTTGACTGATTTTCATCCGCTTTCAATGCACTTACATTCTGCCTATTAGTGAATGAAACGTGCTTCGAGTAAGTCCTTTGTTCAATGTCGAGCTCAAAGCTTTTTGTTATACGAATTGAAAAGTATTTACTTTACAAAGATAAATAATTGTTTACTGTTATTGAAAATCGATGCAGATTCAGTACAATATATTTGCAAGTTTTTTTTTTCTATTTTTGGCAAGCATATTCTCTGTAGGTACAGTGCTCTATTATTTTATTGCCTCTCGGCAAACTTTGTGTTTATAGATATACAGGATGTAAATGACAGCTTAGCAAATACTTAAATGGTGGAATCTACTAATAACTATCATCAGCTATAACTATAAGCAATAACTTTTTCCCGGAAACGTCATGTTAAGGAGTTTTCATTATTTACCTACTTTGGCGCTACGCAACGTATCGTGAAACCGCGCCCCCGCGCAATCGCTATCGGAGTGCGATGTACATTGCTGGTTTTCGTGTTTTACGTTGTTATGATTATTTTTTATTGCGTAATGGCGTGTATTCGATTAAATAATAAACAATTAAGCAGAAAATATTAAAAAAAAAAATCCGGAGAAAAATTCCACTGGAAAATCATTCAGAATGTTTGTCTGAGTCCAGGGTTTCAGTTTTTGCTAAGCTGTCTTTTACACTCTGTATACATACGATCACGCCTATAATCCCTAACGGTGTAGGCAGAGCATTAGTGGTTTTAGAACTACTAGATGCCACGGTTGACACACATTGTAAGGGTTATCAGAATATTGGAACAAGTTGTTTAATGGTGAAAGGTGGTCAGCCTTTCGCCCATTATATATATACATATATATATAGCAAAACCATGGAATCCCACTTACAGACTTTTACTGTACCTATACTTGGGAAAAGTTTGTAGCTGGCACATTTTATGTTTTTCATTCACTCCCAGTCCAGTATGGAAACTTTTTGTTCCGAACTCATAACGAAACATCAATAAAGAATTCACCTAATTTTTTAAATTATTATAGTCGACTAATCGAATAATTCATAGATGTTTCGGGTAAGTTTCGGGTCTTACCACAAAAAACAACTTGGACAATATCTAAAACCGATTTATGAAAGTTTTGTGTTGAAAAAATGACATATTAATACGGTTTTAGTAGTGTTTTCGGTCCATTCGTTTAGGAGCTACGATACCACAGACAGACACACAGATATACCTACACGTCAAACTTATAACACCCCTTTTTTGTCAGTGGATAAAAACAATCTGTAGCTATCAAATGTGTACGATTCAAACTCAACCAATAATTCCGAACTAAATCTCCTTTATTAAAAAGTTTGTTACGTTCACTTTGTTACACAAAGTTCATTATATAGTTCTTTCTATCAAAGTTTTAAGCTCCGACGACTGACTTTTTAAGCCTTGCTGGATTGCAGAAATGCAGAAGTTAGATTGAAAAGAGCAGTCACTTGTTTTTTCAAAACTAGAACGCTTTTATGACAGCCCGAAATTTCGAGGATAAAGGAATGGAAAATTTAAAACGAAATTTTTCATTCAAAGCTTTTTCGATTGATAGACGTGTGGGTTTTGAATAATGTTCGGAAAGAACAATACGCTTGTTCGCCTTAGTAAATTACTAGCGTTCCCCTCGGGAATTCGTTCCCGTGGGAATTCAGGAAAATTATGTAGCTTGTGTTACTCAGGGATAGCAGCATCCTAATGGTGAAAGAATTTTTGAAAATCGGCCAGTAGTTTTTAAGTTTATTCGTTACATACAAAAATACAAATCTTTCCTCTTACCTTTATTATACACACATCAACGCGGTCTAGGGATATTGCACGGTTTTTTTTTCATACAAAAGAGGTCTGTTTGAGAAGCTATAAAAGCATACTCGAAATACATGGAGGGCTATAATTTTCAGACAAGCAAGTGCTAAACCTGAATTTTCAATTCTAGTTAATAAAATTAGTTTTACTTGAAATTTGTGAAAACGTGACGGAAACGAAAACGAAAATACACTTTTTGCCTGCTTTTTGTATGAAAATAGTCGAATTTACGCAATTTTTTTTTTCGTTTTCGTCACGTTTTCACAAATTTTAAGTAAAACAAAATTAATTGATTAGAATTGAAAATTCAGGTTTAGCACTTGCTCGTCTCAAAATAATAGCCCTCCATGTATCTCGAATAAGCTTTTGTAGCTTCTCAAACAGACCTCTTTTGTATGAAAAATCGTGCAATATCCCTAGACCGCGTTGATGTGTATATTAGTGTAGATATTTTTAAGGATCTTCTTAAACGTTTTTGTTGTTCATACGACCTCTAATGTTTAGCGATATCCTTCCACGCAAGACTGGAAGTGAAAGAAAAACTTAGAATACGCCAGCTGCCTACTCTTCCCAGGTATACTGTAAAAGTCTGTAAGTGGGATGCGAGGGAATTGCTGTATCATGGGCGAAAGGCTGACTACCTCTCACCATTGTACTACTTGTTCCATCTGATAACCCTCACAATTTGTGTCAAACGTGGCATCAAGTGGCATCATGCTCTGCCTACCCCATTAGGGATTACAGCCGTGAGCGTATTTATGTATGTACCTAATGTTTATCGAAACTTCAGACCCTGAATTTATTAACATGAGTTTTTCGACTTACCAGATTAATCGCCTTATTACGCTGCAGCCAGCAGCTCAAGTACGATGGTGACAGCGCGCGTAATGCGCCGCGCGGTCCTATGTGTAACCGTGTGGTGATCGGTTGAGAATAACACCACCCCATCTCTTTCCGTGGGTGTCGTAAGAGGCGACTAAGGAAACACAAATGAGACCTGCCTCCTAGTAATCCATCCCAGGCAACGCTACTTCATTTTTTTCTGAATCTGAGGTGTCGTCCTATGGTCTCATGCGGTGTGGTAGGCTCTGTAAAGGGGGCCGGCGCCGGCGGTCTGGTTCGCGACCACCCTCCTACCGAAGTCCGACGCCAAAGAGCATGCTATGTTCCGTCAGTGCGTGGGAGTACCAGTGTCTTTATAGGCATTTTCTGGGTTAACTCGCTCCATCGTCGACCTCACTTTGACCTTATGGTCAAGATTAAAGTCAAGAGTTAACTCATCTTATAATAAAAAAAACCGGCCAAGTGCGAGTCGGACTCGCGCACCGAGGGTTCCGTACAAACCTAGCTTAAAGGTATTGTAGACCTGAGTATTTGATATGAATTTCAATTTAATACCTCAACGCGTTCATGAGGAAAGGGGTAGTAAGTTTAAAAATATTAAAAATATTTTTATGATATGATGTAATTAAAAATTTATGGTTTTCGCAATTTTTCCTTTATTTGTGCTGTAAGACGTTGCTTCGTACCAAATTTCAAGATTCTGTGTTCACGGGAAGTACCCTGTAGGTTTTGATTCCTTTGCGAGTGTCGAAAATTTGCGGAAATTTGCGGCATAAACGGCTGTATCTTTTGATTGCGTTGGCTTAGAAGTTTGATTTTTTCACAGCTTCAAGGGACAGTAGACCTGAGTAATTGATATAAATTTCAGCTTCATACCTCCACGCGTTCCTGAGAAAAAGGGTCTTGACAGACGGACGGACGGACGGACAGACGGACAACAAAGTGATCCTATAAGGGTTCCGTTTTTTCCTTTTGAGGTACGGAACCCTAAAAATAATAAAAAATGACAAAATGTCAACATTGACAACGCCAGAGACTCGCGCAATCAAAGTGAAGTTTCACCACCAGCCGAGTGGCGTGCCGCGCGAGTTTATCACCATCGTGCTCGAGCTTCAGCTAATCGCACAAGTGTAGGTATGTAGAGACGATTTTTTTTTCCCTGAGAAAGTATTGTAAGTATTGATCCCTGAGAAAGTTGTCCCGTTTAATGGACTGATTCACGTCAGTTATTTGCTACCTACCTACCTCTCAATATATTTAAGTTATTTTCCTTTTTTATAATATTTCCACGGCTGTCTTACCAAGTGGGCTGCGTAGGGACTCGCTCTAGATACTGAAAATTTTGTAGCGCTACACACAGTATGAAACACGCATAAAATGGAATTACTCGTAGGTATATCACGGACGAGCAATCTTCTTGTAATCAAACTTTTTTAAAACAATACAGTCTTCAACATTTTACCGGACCACCGATTTAAAAACCGAAAACCGGAGTGATGGATATTATCCAAAAGTGTAGCAAGCTGAAGTGGCAGTGGGCTGGCCATGTCTGTCGCAGAACCGACGAGCGTTGGAGTAGACAGGTTCTCGAATGGAGACCACGTCTTGGCAAACGTAGTGTAGGACGCCCCCCAGCCAGATGGTCAGATGACCTAAAGAAGATAGCGGGTAGTGGCTGGATGAAAAAAGCGGAGGATCGTACAAAGGGGCGCACCTTGGGGGAAGCCTATGTTCAGCAGTGGACTGCAATAGGCTGATATGATGATGATGATGACCGATTTGCCTACAGAAACTTAATACAACTGTAACCTTCTTTGTTTTATGTGGCCAGTGACAATCGGAAAACAATTGTAAAAGCTCTCCCCCAACAATCAAACATCCTCCTTTATAATTCGAGCTCATTGGCCCAAAATACCACCCTCCTGTTTTGTGCTAGCACCAACTATTTAATGTCTTTGAATACCACTTAATCGCCCGTCGAACTCCTGCAGAATTAATACTGCCAGGGCGGAATCTAGGGCCAAAAATAAACAATCTTTAGGATGGCTACTTACCAATAAAAGTTGTCTACGTTACTAGGCTCCTATTTGTATTTTTTCATTTCCCACAAAAATGTCATAACCAGATCATCATGAATAGATGTGTAATATTTTGTATGGGAAAAATTAAAATCATCCAATATACTTAAAACCTGGTGAGACCCGCATTTAGTATTTCTAAAATTTCATCTTCCAAATATGTTTTATAGGTAAAGAAAAATTATGTAAAAAAAATACTGATTAAGTATGTAAAAAAATGACCAGTGATTAAAAATTCATACTGTACTTACTATGTCAACGAAGGTAATGATTCGATCCATTCACAAATGCCATGATAATAACGAAGTATGAGTAGGTATGTACGAGTATACCTACCTACTTCGTAAACATTATCAAATTGAAAATTATTTACCGCTCGTAGAAATTGCTGGATGGCTGGCAAAAGGTAGGTACACACGGCAGCACATCAGGCTAAACATGTTGACCTTGACGCCGCTCTTATCTCGCTTCGTAGTGCAAATGGGTAACCTAAAGTGCCGCTGTGTGCTGTCTGTACATCGCTTTACATCACTGATTGATTTCAAACAGTTTACGCCACGCTTCTAAACTTCCATTCATCCATACCCACACTCACGCCTTAAGGCGACTACAGCACCCGATAAAAGCAGCACACATAGTAATAGTGCCATCTCCGTCTCTCAACAGGCCTGGGCCGGCAGTGCGAACAGTGTCGATACACGAAGTTTACGAACTATGAAAGCGTGCATGCGTAAAAACATGTTCTAAAGTTAGAAAAATGAGATTTATGGAAAGGTAACAGCTTAAATCGAAAAATGCGTTAACTACTTATCGAGAGTGTTCAATCACGAACATTTTGATAGCAAATTCAAGTTCCTGTGTGCATTTTACTATCATTTTTACAGCTTAAAAGATACACAATATTGGTATTTAGAGGTGACTTTGTGAGCTTTTTCTATCGAACCAAAAGTGTTGAATCATGGTTTCATTAAACTACTTATCTAGTTTATTTCCTGTATATTACCGTAGTATTTTTTTTCTTCGATTTAACGCAGTGCGTCATGGTTATCTACGCATCATAAAATCGTAATTTAGGTGCTGTAGTCGCCTTAATCCATGTTTAGGCAGAACATCACATTTGTTGGGTTAGCAATAGAACATAAGTTGCAGTGGTAATGGTGGATGTCAGGCTTTAACCCAAAATCGATACAGCAAAACCCTCACATCGCACTAACTGGCTAACAAGAGTTGGCAGCTGGCACATTTTAAGTTTTTCTTTCACTTCTAATCCAGCGTAAAAGTTGGTAAAAGGGAGAAGGGAGGCGAGAAAACTTTCCCGAACAGCAATGTGAACATATTATTATAATGCACATTTGTAAGAGCCCTATACTTTCCTAAGTCAGTCCCTGTCAAAATTTCGGTTGCTTTCAGTCGCAGCTGGCGGTTCCCAAGACATTCGGTTCTCGAATAACAATCGACGAGTTCGTCTTACTGTCTGTCTGTTTGTGAAAGGGCGAACCTCTAGGGAACTGCGAGTGGGAACTCTTGAATAAAGTTGACGCCAAGTACCTACAGTTACGAACACAAGACTTTGAGCTAGCGAAAGGGTTAATTGAGTTGCCTTTGAATTGAGGGTTCTAGACTCGATTCCCGGCTGAGGTAAACATTTGTCTTTAAAAGAAAATGTTTATTCGCAAGTCTCAGGTGTGTATGTAGTTGTAAACTCTTATAGACTAAGTAATACAAAAGACACATAGATGTGCAAAGGCGGACTTATCCCTGAAGGGATCTCTTCCAGGTGTATTGTGTCTGTGGTCGTATGTGATTTGTCCCAACTTCCCAGAAAACAAAAACAAATTAACGTTTGCGTGCTTACAAATTACTTCTTTTTTTCAAGAAGATTGATCGTGTAGAGGTTCCCAACGTCAAACCAAACGTCAACGTCATTACTGTCACTTTCATTTTTATTTTTATTTGACAAAGCATTTCAGCTTAAAAGCAACAATAACACATAAAGTATTGTAAGTATTCTCAGGTCAGGTCAATAAAACATGAAGTAGGCTTCTCAGGTCCTTCGTAAACCGATAGTGTTTTTACGAAAAACTATGGCGGCAAGAAGCACTGCCGCGGGATCTTTGTCGGAACCAAACGGAGCAGATACACTGTATCACTTGAATTCCTTTATCACCACACTGTTTAAAGTTAGTTTACTGCACAATACACTATCACTATTACACATTAAACCACTTTTTAATGCAATAAACTAAAATTCAATCGGCACAACAACCCCTCACGCCGAGTTCCCGCCAAAAATCCCTGTCACTTTCACTTCCGGATACGTTTATAATAGAATTACCTATTGACCGAATCATTTTTTTTCTTCGATTCAATACCGTAGTAAAGTAGTGATCAAATAATCAAAGAGAATCTATGAGCTAAAATAAAATAAAATTATATGGATTTGGCCTTACAAAATGATTAGTAGCACAGACCTATATTTTTTTTATAAATAAATAAGAAAAAAATCTTTTTTTTTACAAAAATGAACTGAAGAAATCAACACCTATAACAATCTTCATTTTAACTCAAACCTACAATAGAGCTGAGGCATCAAAACTTGAGAATAATGTTCTACACATAAACTGATCTTAGTTACAACGCTAGGCTGTTATTTGAAAGGCTATTAAGCTAAGTAGCTGCGACAGATACCTGGGTACATCATACCACTGAACTGGTTAATTGTTACACCGTTAAAAGTAAGTTTGCTACAAATAATTTTTCAGGAATGAAAAATATTCGGCGCGAATGGTACTTGAAACCACGACCCCAAAATTAGATGATCGTCTGGTACTCTAACTAACTCAGTAACTGTTTTTTCTTTCCCTAAAATTTTTTTTTTTATTCTTTTTTTCCCACACGGGAAAGGCAAAGGGAAACTCTTTCCCTAAAAATTATTTGTGAATATCCCTCACGCGGGTGAGCGTTTCAAAAATACTGAATTAGGTTTACTGCACTATCACTATTTCAAGTAGAAAATGAAAATTCAATCGATATAGCAACCACTCACGCCAAAGATCCCTAAGTTATTACTACATGCCACACGTTAGAACTGCAGTTACGATAAGAATAGTTTTTCATCCATGGTTTATTTGCTAGTTAAGTAGGTATCTACCTAACTTTTTCTTAACCAATTCCTGATTGCTAACCAAAATTTTAAACTGAAGCTTTTATAAATAGATGACCATGTTTTATTTATTAAATCAACCTCACTCTATCACTTCAAACTTTTTTTCCAAACTTATAGACATGGTGGTTTTTTAAGATTCGTTTCAATGGCCAAAAAATAAATGTTCGATTCGATACCGATAGTTTGGGTAGATTTTACTCTATTGTGGACGAGCCGCATTCCTGTCAAAATCAAATGACAGGACTGGGCAGACAGCTGACGTATGTCAAAATCTTTAAAAAAAAAATCGTCTTGTGCAGAGTAATTTTGCAAAAAATATTGTTTCCTATCGAGAAAACAGTGCGAATAATCTGCAATAATGTCTTTCCTGATGAAAAGTGTTGCTCGCAGAGTAAGTTATCCTGTCTTATAATATATTATAAAGTAAATGTCGCATGAAATCGGACTTTCTCTTTCGATGTCAATAACATATGAAATTATAGCTTTAATTTGTACCTAAATTTACAACATTTAAAACATTTTTTTTAGGTCTTGACTTCGGCATTTGTTGGCGCAAAGAAGACAAACTTCTCTACAAGTAAGTATTTACTTAGTAAACAATCTTTAGTTACATAACCTCTAATGCGAAATTACCGGTAGAATGTACTAGAATAATTCTAAAATTATTAATTTTGTATTACTCCCGACATTCGATTGCTTATAATTTTGATCAGATATAGCTAAAAACCATCTCGATTTCGTCAGCTTTCAAACAAAAGAAACCGCATAGAAATCGGTTCATTCGTTTAGGAGCAACGATGCCACAGACAGACACACACTTAGATATACAGACACGACAAACTTATAATAGGTACCCGTCTTTTTGAGTGGGTACTTTTTTATTTATTGTATTGACATCTTTCTTAGTAACATCCCAAGACTTCTGGTAAACCTATTATTAAGTATCAAAATATTTACAGTATTTTTGGCTTATCCAAAAGACCTCAAGTTAAAACCAAAATTTACATTTCTTTTACTTTTTATATACACATTTATTTTTTTGACATTTTGAACATTGGTCCGTTTTATATGATGACTGATTGCTATTTAATGAATGAACAAAATATCTTGTTTCCTTTGTTAGAATTGCAAAACTGCAAATAGTCATCTATCTATGATCCAATAATCATACTTAAGCTAGAGATATTGAATACTCTACTGTAATTCTTATTAGAGACGTGCTGTGGAGACGTTTTGCTGGTTCAAAAGGTGTGTGAAACTTTTGTTCTTAAATATCCAAAAAAATTTTGAAGACCTGGTTTGTCCCAAAAACGATAGGTTCCAAGTCAAATTTTAAATGTTGAATGTTGCATAAAATTAAATATAATTTATTTTGTCATTTATGTACAATTTTTAACTTAAATTTATTAATTTGTGTAATTACTTACTTATTCAAATTCTAGTTCACTTCCACACCCTTTCACCCTGCCTTTGAAAATGTTTGCTTGTTTGTTGTAACATTATTGAGTGTGGAATAAAGGCAGGCCAATTCTATTACAAAACTGCTAATGCAGTGCATTAGCAGATGCACACGTAATTTTCGCAGGTCATTTACGACATTCCTAAACTTTTTTTAAGGCTTGGAATAAAGTGGTTTGGCTTTTTAAGTACTCCTAAAAAAAACAGGTTATTCTTACAGTCTGTTACCACAGCTATTGGTAAGAGACTAAGAATAAACAATGCAAAAACCTCAGACACTCATAACCTTTTTTATTGTTTTTTATTTTAGCGTCAGCTGCCTTTGCTCCAAGGATCCAGAAGCCAGCTCCAGATTTCTCCGCCACAGCAGTCGTTAACGGAGAGTTCAACAATATCAACCTGAAGGACTTCGCCGGCAAATATGTTGTGTTGCTGTTTTATCCGTTAGATTTGTACGTACTTTATTATTATACGTTGCTAAACATGACATACTTAAAAAGCCATACTAAAGTGTCCATACGGATGCATACAAAGACAGGTGTATGTGTCACTGGAAAAATTTTAAAATCGTAATATTCACTAGTGAAATTGTAATCTCCCGCGAATTACAATTTGCCTAGTAAAATTAAAAATTTAAGAGCTGCCTGCCTGCATGAAATTAGGTTAAGTTAGGTTGCATGTATGTTATAAAAAAGTCCCTCAATGTGAAAAAAAATGTGACAGCCAGGGTACTGAGATTTTATAATTTGACTAAGTCAAATTACAATATTATGGTGACATACACACTCCTCAAAATATTTTTTGCTGACTGGAAATTGAACACAATTGATTAATTATAATTTCCCACTATGATCTGGTTTCATTGCTTGACCTAACTAACCGATTCCAAACAGTGAGCATCACCGGCTTATGAGCGCTACAGTAAATTACCTCACAGAATGTCGCTCCTATGCCAAAATATCAAAAAACTAGACTTCGTTCCTGTGGGAATTGAGGAAAATTATATAGCCTACGTTATTCGGGGATAATGCAGCATTCTGATGCTGAAAAAGTTTTCCGAATCGGCCCAGTAGTTTCGGAACCTATTCAATGTGAACAAACAATCAAATTTTCCCTCTTTATATCATTAGTGTAGATAGACAAGAATGACAAGTTATCAGAGACTTCTCTTCTACTTGGAGTTTCTTGTCTATTCTTCTCTGGGGAAGACTGCACCTTTGCGAATAGGCGTAGAGTCAAAAGAACGAATATGTATGTATGCATGTATTTGAATCTTTTTATGTAACATCCTGAATGAACGAATATGTTTGTATGTATTTAATGTAACTGACTTATTTTTAGTGACATACTGAATGTTTTATAAAATAAAGCTAATGTGAATTGACTTTTCAGCACTTTCGTCTGCCCAACTGAACTGATCGCGTTCAGTGAGAGAGCACAAGAGTTTGCTGGGATTGGATGCCAAGTCCTTGGTGTCTCCACAGATTCGGAATTCAGCCATCTAGCTTGGATCAACACTCCTAGGAAGGTATAGTATTAGAATATTGTCTTTTCAGGAATGGTGGATTGGGACTAAGAGAAAAAGCTGCCAACACTTCCCAGATATACGGTAGAAGCTAAATGGGATGCGACGGTTTTGCTGTATCGTTGGCGATTGGCTAATAACCACAGACCTATCGAGATAGACGGTGAAAGTTTACTTACCTTGCGTGTAAAAAGTGTGAGGTTTTGTCACAGTTTTGTCCGACCTAAGTCAGACCGCTTAAGACCATTGCCGTGAAAACACGTGTCACTAAGAAACGAATGGTTAATTGTGCAGTGCTTTCTTGTAAGAGCTTGTCAAAAACAGTTGGGCTAGAAAATGGTTATATTTCCTTTCACGGGTCAGGACTTTTCAAGATAAATAACCCCTTGATTTAATATTTTAACGAATTAATTTAGATCGGTAGTGGATCAGTATCACTTGTACCATGATAATTACATAGTGAACGTATAGCTACGCGTAAACTTTCATTGCGGGTTTTAAATGACCTGATGTTAATGGTATGCCTTGTAAACACGCAATGAAAATCAGAGCTATCGATACTATTGCATCCACTGAACGTTACGGTTGAAGTATTTCCTCATTCCTCTGTCCGTTTGAGAGAATAGTGTTGTATGTTTCGATTTTTTTACTCGATTCTAACAAAATGAACAGCGGAATGAGAATCGATTTTCGAAACAGTGGAATGAGTTTGTTTTATGTGATCAATAAACAAAGTTTTTCTTTGCATCCAAAGTTCAAGAGGTGAAAGGTTGTATGTATTGTCCTTAAATATATTAATTTTAAAAGTATTATCAGTAGAATCCATTTTCAGCTTTCCAAAGGATCCGAAAATTAAGGAAAAACAACACAGATAAGAACACAAACAGAAGACGACAAAACAATGTATCTTCTATACATAAAGAGGAAAGATTTGTTTGTTTGTTTGTTTGCATTGAATAGGCTCCGAAACTACTGGACCGATTGGAAAAATTCTTTCACCATTAGAAAGCTACATTATCACCGATGGACATAGGCTACATAAATTTCCCGAATTCCCACGGGAACGAAGTCCCGGGCGGAATGCTAGTATAATATAAATATATACATTGTCTCTTTCAGTCTTGTTAATATAAACAAGGATAGCATGACATTTAATTACTTCTTAACTTTAATTGACGTACCAATTAAATCTGAGTAAATCTGAGTGCGGCAGTTAGACTGAGTAAGCGATAATTAATTAATGAAATATTCGTACATTAATCCGAAAAGACGAATTCAGTGGTTTTTAAGCCCGCATTAGGATTTAAACTGGCTCATCACCTACTAAGCTTTCACTGCTATCTATAATTAAATAGTTTAAAAAATCATTGCTTCTATAAATTTTACAGAATCACATATGATTTTGCTGTACATTTCAGGATGGTGGTCTGGGAAATCTAAACTTCCCTCTTCTAGCAGATTACAGCAAGAAGATCTCTCAAGACTATGAAGTAATACTTGAGAAAGGTTTTGCGCTTAGAGGTAAATCTTTAAGAACATCTTTTTTTAAAATTTATTTATCAGAAATCTAAATATATAAAAGGAGAAACTGACTGACTGACATATCAACGCACAGCCTAAACGGCTAAACGTAGGCACTTGAAATTTGGAAGGGACGTAGCTTAGGTACCGTAGAGGTGCACTAAGAAAGGCATTCCCGAAATTCCCACGGGAACGGGAATTAGTGGGAAAATCCTTTTGTATGAAAAATCTAAACCGCTTAAGTTAGACGCTTGAAATTTGGCATGCAGGTACCTTAGTAAACTTAAAGCTTAGTTGCAACAGGATATTGCAAAATTACCACGGGAACGGGAGTTAGCGGGAAAAAACTTTTGTATGTAAAAATCTAAATTAACACGCAAACGAAGTTGCGGGCATCAGCTAGTCACATATAAAATTCTAATACAAACTGCTCCACGTAAACCATGTTGGTTTATCCGGGTGACAGGCGAGTCGTTTATATGAGTACCTCTACAATATTAGTTACCCACATACACTCCTGCAGTTCCCTGGGCAAGTCATTAATCATTCCCGGACAAGATATTGGTCCTGTCTCATTCCATATTTGTTACTCACTTTTGGTATAAGATACTTATGACTTGCATTTAGGTTTCTTAAGCCTGGTGGCCTATCTTTTGTCTAACACTAAAATTGGCTTATATAATTCGACCAAGTGCCATTCAATCCAAGTTCCTTTGGCTCTTAATATCATTTGGTCGAAGTACCATTCGGTGCAAGTATGTTTCGGTCCAGGTATAATTTGGTCTAAGTATCATTATGGCTAAAGTATACGTATCATTTGGTCGAAGTAATTCGGTCCGAGTAACATTCAGTTCAAGTATTATTAAGCCCAAATACCATTCGATCTAAGCACCATTTGTATTTAATATCATTCGGTCCAAGTAACATTCAGCTGAAGAATTCGTTTCAAGTGTAATTTGGTTCAAGAACCTTTCGGTCGACGCACCATTCATTTCGGGTTTTATTTGGTCGAAGCACCATTCGTTTAAAGTATCATTCAACTCAAGTACCATTCGGTCGAAGTCATTCCATTCAAATACCTTTTTTTTTGAAGATTTTTGGTCTGGATACGAGTCCTTTAAGCCAAGTCCTATTTTGTATTAGACCACTTGATGTAATTTCACATTTTATAAGTTCTTGATAGTGTTCTCTATAAAATTGTACAGTGGAAACAGACAGTTATTGTTAAGTAGCAATTCTGCTAAGCGGCGGGAGGAATTAATTTGCACAAATTCACTGATTTCACTTGCAAGCACTAGTCTTTCTATTGAATTCAAATACCATACAGTCCAAGTATCATTCGGTCCAAATGTCAGTACATCCAAGTACCATTAAGTCCAATATTATTCGATCCAAGTATCTTTAAGTCCAGATATAGTCAGGCTACTTTTCTTACTTTTAATTTTAATTTTATAGGTCTATTCTTGATTGACGGCAATGGTATTTTGAGGCACATGTCAGTAAATGACCTACCTGTTGGCCGATCAGTCGATGAGACCTTAAGGCTGGTCAAAGCCTTCCAGTTCGCTGATAAACATGGAGAAGGTACGTTTTATATTGTTTATATTGTTTTGCTGTTTTCCAGTTCATTCGTGATAAGTGGTGCTTGCAAAATGCAAAACTCATTTATACAAAAACCTATTATACACACATCAACACGGTCTTGGGATATTGCACGATTTTTCATACAAAAGAGATCTGTTGGAGAAGCTATAATAGCATACTTGAAATACATGGAGGACTATAATTTTCAGACGAGCAAGTGCTAAACCTAAATTTTCAATTCTAGTCAATAAATTTTGTTTTACTTGAAATTTGTAAAAACGTGATGAAAATGAGAAAAAAAATTGCGTAAATTCGAGCATTTTCATACAAAAAGCAGGCAAAAAGTGCATTTTCGTTTTCGTTTCCGTCACGTTTTCGCAAATTTCAAGTAAAACAAAATTTATTGACTAGAATTGAAAATTAAGGTTTAGCACTTATGCTCGTCTGAAAATTATAGCCCTCCATGTATCTCGAGTATGCTTTTATAGCTTCTCAAACAGACCTCTTTTGTGTAAAAAATCATGCAATATCGCTAGACCGTGTCGATGTGTATAATATGTTTTAAATTTTGGTACGTTTTACCAGATAAATTTTCATGTTAGAAATACGAATTTTGTATGAAATTGGTAAAACACGATTTTCATTTTCGTCTAGTTTTTTACAAATTTCAATCCGAATAAAATTTATGGAACGTAGAAGAATCTAAAATTCAGGTATAGCACTTTCTCATAATCACCGTTTTATCCCTTCACGTGTCGTAAATATTTATTATCGCTTCGAAAACAGCCCACTGTTGTATATCCTTTACATTGTTTGTGTATAATAAATATTGGGTCCCCACCTATGAAATTGCTGTTTTTTTTCTCAGTTATAAGTTTGTTCTTTCTTTGATTCAGCAGCTATTAGATTTCCAAAGTTATTTTTGATGAAAATTAATCGAGATTTTGAGTATAATTTCTAAAATTTTGCTGATGATCAGGCTCAAATTTCTACAGCTCATTTGACTAGATATCTTTTTCAATGATTATTTTCGCGATATTTTTTTTACAATTACCTATTTCAGTAAACAAAATCTGGCAAATATTAGCTGAATATTGTCTCAACCCTCCCACAAAATTTTGTTACATTTGGATTTGACATCTCCGAAAAATATTATTCAAAACTGTTACTTAGTTTGAGAAAATCAGTTTAGTAAAAATTTTTTTTGGGAAACAGCAATTTCTTAGGTTAGGTTAGGTAGGGGACCTTTAATGACATCATATGAATCGGTCTTTACCTATGAAATTGCCGATTTTCATACAACATCGGCAATGCTTTAACTTTGATGAAAGTTTTTGCAAATGGGCGTTACACTAGAGTAAGTAACTTTTTTTCCGTTTTTACTCCTTTTCGAGTTTAAATCTGAGTTAAGTAAATTATTTTTTTTATTTAAGATAACTTTAATTGCACCATATACTAAAAAGATCCAATGTAAATTCTCTCTGTAAGCGTTAAATAGGTAAGGCGTAGAAAACTGCTAAGCTATTCTACATTTATTTAGTAATCTGTGCGTGGTTGTCGGTGCTGGCTGTCCAATTATTTAAGATACTTAGCTCTTAGTCTAGAATAATACTACTGTACAACCGTTTGATAACCCAAATAAATAAAATAAAATAAAACATTTTTGGAAAACTGAAATTTTCATACTAACGTTTTTGGACTTTTCTCGGGAATGCGAAATCCAAATTTAACTAAATTTTGTGAGAATGTTATGATGAAACGAGCTATATTCGAGTTTTATTTTCAGTAAATAAATCTGAAGTAAATATGTATTAATTTCACTCAAAATATCTGTTATATGGCCAAGATTTTAAATAAATTATGAACAGAATAAAGGTTGAGAAAAAATCGTCAATTTCATAGGTAAAGACCTATTATTACCTACTGCAAAAACTCTAAAATCAATAATTTTTTTTCAGTGTGCCCAGCCAATTGGAACCCAGATTCCAACGCGAACACGATTAAGCCTAGCCCTAGAGAGAGCAAGGAATTCTTCAACAAACAATACGCATAAGTTTTATAAAATAATGTCAATAAGGTAACCATTAGGCTTATACTCAGTTGCAGAAACCTCAATTAAATTTAAAGCTTCTTTAAATGTAATGTTGTCTTTGATTTCGGCAATAAGACGGAAAGTGACGGTATGATATTTAACGTAGCATTCACTTTAATGGAGGTTTGTGCGACTGGGTGTGAATCATGCAAAAGTAGATTAGGTAGTGGATGGAAATTGTTTTACCTCAATCCAACTCGATTTTAGTTAAACATATTTATTAATTTCGTATTATTAAAACATTCACAAAGTAGTTATTCACTGTGAAATTAAAATTACAGTACGTATAATTACACACACCAACCCGCATTGCGCCAGCGTGGTGGACTATAGACTAAATCCCCTTCGTGTTTCGAAGGGAGGCCCGAGCCCTGAGGTGGGGACGTGTATGGGCTGGTAAAAAAAAATTACATATAGGATGTAAGGGACAACTTAGAAAATACTTTCATGGTGGAATCTAAACGTTAACTATTTATTTATTTATTTACTGTTTATTGTACACAATAGACATACAAAAATAAACATACAAGAGAGATACGACACAACAGGTCTGCTTATTTCTAGTTAGAACTTGTAACTGTAAAAAGGAGTTTTTGTCTTTACTTACTTTAACGCTATATGATGTACAGAGATCAGCGCATCAAGTTACTCCATTTTCATTGTAAAACCGCTCTTATCACAACAGCACAGAGTGCACGCGGGGCCGCGCTGCTATCAGAATGCTATTTCAATGTTTTTGTTTTTTTTACGCTGGTTAGATTTTACTTGCATCGCAAAATGGAATGTATTCAATTAATTATTTAACCCTAAAGCAGAACATAATTTTCCGCGTCAAAAACGTAAGAGTCACCGACTTCAATCCCAAAAAGACAGTTTTTTCGAGAGTTTCCCTCAATTTCTTCAGGATTCCAACATCAGATCCTGGTTTCCTTACCATGGGACCACCCTTGCGATACTCCCTTTCCAACAAAAAAAGAATGATCAAAATCGGTTTATAAACGACGAAGTTATCCGCGGACATACTTACATTAAAAAAAAATATATATATATACGGTCGAATTGAGAAACCTCCTATTTTTTTGAAGTCGGTTAAAAATACACTGGAGAATCATTCAGAATGATGGTCTGAATTCAAGGTCTCAATTTTTGCTAAGCTGTCCCTAACATCCTGTATAAGCTATGGTATTTATTTATGAACAAAACTTATTTTTAGGTCTAAAGACAAATGTAATATTAATAAAATAATATTCAGTCTACATATGTACAGTTACAATATCTTTATTTTTAAGGAATTGCTGTTTTATCAAATGCGTAGACAGAGAAAAGGTATAGACTGCTGGATATCTTCTTTTTCGGTTGCATAGATAAGGACAAAATTACATCAATTGCACGTGAAAAAAAGAGACAGGCATTTTGTGTCCCATAGCGCGTGCCGGTTTTTTCAAGGCCAGCACTTTACTGTGCTGTAACCCGTACGAATTAACTGTGCACCTCGCGCTGTGTTAACAGTACAGCGCGAGGTGCACAGTTGATTTGCACGGGTTATAGCACCTTAAAGCGCAGTACTACGGCCGACTACGGCAGTACTAATATTTTCTGTCCCTTTCGGTGGCACGCTCGGCCGCAGTCTATACCTTTTCTCTGTCTACGATCAAATGTTTTGTTCACCTTTCAATATGGCAGTGTCAAGTACAGTTTTAGGTACAGTTGAAGAAAGTCCTATATCACAGGTTGGCGGACCCGGGAAATGAAAATTTTGGATCGAATTTGTTTATTGCTCGGTGGTTGGCAGCGAAAGAGGCCGAGAGCCCCCGCGACAGAGCTTATAAAGCCGTTATAAACGCGTTTACAGTGCGCTTTATTAACTATGTACGTTTACAGCGTTCTTTATCCAAGCCATCTATTGATTGCACCGTGAACTAAATATGTATTACAAACCAAGTTAGGGTCTTAGTACGGTGCAAATCCAATAGATGGCGCTGTGTGTAAGACAAGTGAACTTTGGACATTTTTCCCCCTAGCCCAGGGCTTCCCAAACTTATTCGTACTGTGACGCCCTTGGGACTTTGCTATTTTTTGCGACGCCCCTCAACCCAGCCTAGTTACAGGTTATCAGAAAAACACTATTTGAACATTTATAATTTTACTAGCTTTCCGCCCGCGGCTCTGCCCGCGTAGACTACAGGTCTACGCGGTCGTGCCCAACTGTGGGATAAAATAGTCTGTCCGTCTTTCACGCCTAAACTACTGAACCGATTTTGATGAAATTTGGTACAGAGATAGATTAGAGCCTGGGAAAGGACATAGGCTACATTATATCCACGCGGGCGGAAAGCTAGTTGCTCCATATTTTCGGGAAAATATTTCTCAGTGTTCGCTTAATGATAACAAGTGTTGTGTAAACATAATTTTTAAAGAGGGATCGAGGATTTCTAATGATTTTTCTCGTAGAATACTTTATGCCCGGCACTCACTCGACTCGGTCGTATCGACACGCGACGCCCCTGGGACACGGCCGCGACGCCCCAGGGCGTCGCGACGCACAGTTTGGGAAGCCCTGCCCTAGCCTATAAGACCCCACTTCTGGGCAAAGGCCTCCCCTACATTCTTTCATTCTTTGCGGTTGTGGAAGCAATTTTTTTTTTATTATTATAAGATGGGTTAACTCTTGACCTCAATCAAATTGAATACATTGTTGGTTTTCTTATATGATGCTGTCTGTTATCATTTTTTTTATTGTAAAATGGAATGTATTCAAGTAAGTAAGTAATCAATTTAATTTGAGAACAAATTAAAAAAAAAATTAAACATCACTCACAAACCGTGTCACGCCGGTCACGCCATAAAAAAAATAGACAAAAACTTTATTCTCCTGCCAACAAAATTGAGATTTCCAATAAAATTTAAAAGTCAGTGTGTATGTAACTCTTTCTTTGGCTGTACATATTTTAGTTGTGATGCATTTAAAAAAGTTCCAATCTTTTTCTAACACAGGTGACTTAAGGAAACACGATGTATTATGAAAAAAAATTGTGCCGTTCATTAGTCAATAAGGATGCAGCATTTTCTTACTGTATTTATAAGTACACACGACAAATCATCCGACTAGACATAACCATGTTAACCTTGTCGTTAATGATAAGACACCATTTTCGTTGTATTATTTTGTTTATTTGTACGGTGATAGTCCAGTTGGTAAAGAGCCAAACTTGTTATCGGAGGGTTGCGGGTTCAAATCCTGGTGCGGGCCTTTACCACTAAATTTGTCTTTTCGGATTAATGTACGGATTTTTATTTATCACTTGCTCAACAATGAAGGAAAACATCGTGAAGAAACCCGCCCGTACAAGAAAATACATTTTTGAAAGACGAGCGGGCCACCAACCCGCATTGGGCCAGCGTGGTGGACTATGGCCTAAATCCCCTTCGTGTTTCGAAGGGAGGCCCGTGCCCCTCGGTGGGGACGTATACGGGCTGGTAAGAAGGAAGGATTTTACGAAATTCCTACCATCCTGGGTATCGCCTTTAGTTACTTTACATATTATAAAGAGAAAAGATTTGATTGTTTGTTTGTATTGAATAGGCTCAGAAACTACTGGACCGATTTGAAAAATTCTTTCACCATTAGAAAGCTACATTACCAACCTGTATTGTGCCAGCGTGGTGGACTATGGAATAAATCCCCTTCGTGTTTCGAAGGGAGGCCCGTGCCCTGAGATGGGGACGTATATGGGCTGGTAAAAAATAAATATTTTTTTTTATCTATTTAGGAAATCTTACAGCATTACATTATGGTAACCTATTTTAAAGCTGTTTTTACAAATTTACATTTGCAGTTAAAATTACTAATTTTGTATCTATGCAAAATTTGCTATTTTACCCATTGAATGCCAAAGATTAGCGTCAAAACGAAATCGGTGGCCTTCATACAAATGGTATTTTACGCTATACTACGTTCGAGAATTTAAAATTAATAAAAAAATATATAAATATATATATATAATATTATATATGTTTAAATATATATAATATATTTAAAGTTAAAAAATATATCTCTTGTTTTATTGAAGAGGCCAAAGAAAATATAAATATTCAACACAGGGTACCAAATAACAGAGCATACCCTTTACGCTCTTTAGAAGTTCTACGTAATATTACGTAGTTGGCTTCTGCTATTATTTCTAACCTACAAAATATTGCGTATTGGCACTCAATGGGTTTATTAGCATTGTTACTTTGTAAACTTACGATAGTTGTTTTTTTGTGGAATATTGGTGGGTGTTAGAAATAATAAGCAAGTCTTATAGCATCTTAGTTTTTCATTCGAATAAAAACATGTTTTATTTTTATTTTTGTTGTATAATTTATACACACACCGGCACAATTAGCGGAACAACTTATGTTTTTCATACAATTAAGTCAACTTTGGGTTTATAAATGGAGATTTTTATTCGATGCTGTTATTAAAATTTTACGCTTAGTTTAGGCCAAAATGTTAGTCTGTTAAAACCAAATATAAAACATACAAGATGTTTTCAATAATGTGCCGCATGGCCAAAAGAGAACATTGCAAAAACCTTATCATACAACTTCGTATGAAACGTTTAAAGAGTTTTTTTTTTCTATTGACTACATGAGAAATTCTAGGCTTTTCGTCAGTTTTTGTAGAAAAAAAAGAGACGATCATTTATAAAATTTATTTGCATAAAGAAAAGTGCAGTTATGTACGTAAAACGTATATTTTTAGAACTCCCAATATAAGTCGATTGTTTGAAAAACAGACGTTGTTCCGCTAAATGTGCCGGTGTGTGTATTATTTAGGCTCAGTATTTTTATACTTAGGGATCATTCAACAATTACGTGATCACCGGAAGGGGGGGGGGGTCGGGTGCTTGTATATACATCGGATTATTTGGGGGGGGGGGGGGGAAGAAGCCATGATTACGTCATCATTTTATAACTTTAACGTATAGCGAAATGAATAAATAAATTATATTTAAATATTTACGTCCAATTTTGAAGTCTGTTACTGGTAACACTAACTATTAGATAGATGGAACGAGATTTCCCCTGCTATAGACAAACTGTGGAACAGTGTTACCAGATTCAGTATTTTTATACTTTTTCGGCATATTTTATCGACTTTTCCAAGCATCAGTATTGCTAATACAGCAAAAATTTTAAACACGGACGGATTACGTAATCAAGGCGAGGGGGGGGGGGGGTTAAAAACAAAAGATTACGCTGTGAAACGGCCAAAAATGATCACGTAATTGTTGAACGATCCCTTAACATCAGGCTTAACATGTTGACCTTTACGTCACGTTTCCCTTATCTCGCTTGTAGTAGCGCCAGAGTTTCCGTTGCGCAAATGGACAACCTCATGTGCTGCTGCCTGTACATTATCGCTCATCGTTTCTCAATGCTGACATAATGACCAGAGTGTGGCTTCAGCATTATATCCATTTTGAAAACAATATTTTCGAGTTTAGACGTAATTCGGTAGCTGCGAATGAGATGGGCTAAGGTCGTTTTTGAAGACATTAGGGCGAATTTCTGACCTGAAACATCATTATTATAATAAAACTAAGTTAATAAAATGTGCGTGCCGATAAAACTTAAAAAGGAGTCCCAGCACTATAAAGGGACTTATATAGTGCGATAGCCCTTTATCCCCCCTCGAACAAGAAAGTTCCCGTTTTAACCTAAAGGGCGTGTTTTTAAAGATATTAGGGATTTTCCAAACCTTCAACTTGGAAATTAAGTGTAGTGGCGCCATCTGTTGTCGAGTATTTGAACTTCATTCAGAACAACGATTATTTGGGTTGCATTTCGAAAGGCGCTGCGAGCAATTGCAGCATGAGTAGAGATGGCGCAAAATTTAAAATTATTTATTACTATAAGACACACTGGATTAACACATAGGCTACATAATTTTCCCCAAATTCCCACGGGAACGAAGTCCCGGGGGGAATGCTATTGAAAAATAAATTTAAAAAAACTATCTTCTTTTTTTTACCGCTGTAAAGTACCCATTAATTTTCTTTCTTTTGTAATTTGCAAATGGGTGTCGCCTGGTGCCAAACATAATGAAAATTATTTAGATAACTTAGACTTTCAGCTCATAATTGAGTCTACGTAGAGTTTATTAGGTTTTAGTAGTTTTCTCAATCTTGTTTCCCCGATTCGCGGTACCGGTACGTACCCGGCCGCTTCTCTCCACAAACGTATGTCCGACGGTTCCCTCGCAGTAACGCCCTAAGCCGAGGTTCGAGCCCCACAGGGGGCACCCTTAGGCCTGTTACTTAAAATTTTGGGTTGAGAGCCATCTGCGCTCACCACTTGCTCGGTGAAGCTGTCAAGGCCATCAGCGGCCAACAGCATAGTCATTCAAAAAAAAAAAAAAAATCAATCTTGTTTCAGCTTTTAGTGCGTTTTTTTTTTAAATTATGTTAAGTTAAAAGAATAACAGCTGGCAGAATAACAGCGTTGTGGTTTCTTACCACAATAAATGCTGAGCCAGCGCCATTTTCACTGACACGATACACGCAACACCAACCACTCACACACACACATACACACACTCACACACGCACTCACACACACACATTCCTACTCACTCTCAAACACACACTATACTCTTCCAAACACATTAATTTTAATTAATCGTTAAGATAAAAATGTTTTTACTTTTTTTTTTGTAATTGTGTGTGTAATGTGTCAGTTAATTATAGGTTTTATCTATCTTTCTATCTAAGTACCATTATCTTGTCGAGGTCCCGCGGATTTGTACTGAGTGCTTTTCTTCATCTTTCATATTGCGCATTACTAAGGAATGGGAGCTCATATAACCCTGGACTCTTTAAGAGTGAATAGGCTTCTTCTGGGTGAGCTTGCTACATCCTCGACCACATTTTGCCCCCTGCTTTTGACACGCTTTTTCCCATCTCTTTTACGAGTATTGTCAGCGCTTGTAGCCCAGTGGCGCTGGCTTATCTCAACCGATCAGTTAAGCAACATACACAGAGGCAGTGAACCTGATGGGTGACCAAAGTGGCAATTTATCGCGAGCGTTTCCGTGTTAACCGTCATTCCCGGTTGTTGTCGACTGACTACAGTTGTTAAAACCAAGTCAGAGGCCATTGTGCGGTTTGAAAACTCTTGACACTCCACACACTTGACTATACCTACACGATGAAAAGAAGAAGTCGGATTATGCTGTACCCCTCCCGCCCCGCTGTGACGTGATAAAAAAGTCTTATTTCCTTCACAAAGGTAAATTACATATTTAAATTGGCTAGAAATACAAAAATTACATTATTTTAAAAACCTTTGTGAGGGACTGGAGTCCATACTAGGAATTAACCTGTGTGACAGATCTCCAGGCCCCCACCCTACTGGATGTTATTTGAGTTCGCTATTTGTATTGCCATTGAAAATGAGAACTAAGCTTGGAAAATAGACTTTCACTATTTACACTGCCTTGTGTGTGTGAATGCGTGTGTGTTGGTGTGTGTAATGACGTGTCCTTAGGAAGTTATACTTACCAATGCAAGTCCTCCTGCCGAGTCCGAAGCCAGCAAACGCATGAACCGGGACGTCATCCCTGAACCATCGCTCGGGGATAAATCTGGACGCGTCAGGACCCCAAACCGAGTGGTGATGGACCCCGTAAAGAGGGAAGAAACACGAGCTTCCAGCGGGAAGGGTGTAGTTTTCTAGAAACGAGGTGCAAGTATTAAATTTAACTTTAGCAAATTTTTTTAGTGTAAGAAAAATGTTCGGCGCGAATGGGACTTGAACCTACGAGTCCCACAACCCCAGGTGACGTATTTTTGAAATGATAGAATTCCAATTCGCCTACGAATTTACAAGATTCGCATGAGAATCTCATACAAATCTTGTTAATTCGTATGCGAATTGGAATTCAATTGTTTCAAAAATACGTCTCCTGTATTAGATCTCTCGCCCCCCGATCGTGGTAAGTTTGAACGTATTTACCAAAGCTAAATTGCTCACGCTTCTATTGGGCTGAACACAAAGGAAACTTGAGCGGTTTAGCTTTGGTAAACACGTTCAAACTTACCGCGATGTGGGGGAGTGGTGCTCTAACCCAGCGGTTCCCGGATTCTTTTGGCAACGGGACCCTTTTTGGTTCACTGTTTTTAGGTGGAACTTGAGCCTACTTGAGCTAAAGAATTTAACTAACTGTAACACTGTTTTTTTACGTGAAATCACACCATACCGAGTCTTTGTGGCTTGGTGTTCGTGTCCATTTGCCCAGCCAGCCCAAAAGCTCTGGAGCGATTTCACCTATGCCATCATTCAGAGCATAATTTGCTCCTTCCATGAGCAAAATATAATTTTATGTGCAATAGTACTATCGCCACTACGACGGTTTGTTTGCTTTACAATTTTTAGGAGTACTTAGGTATTTTTTTTCTTTTTTACTTAGGTAATTTGATTTAATAATTATATTATTTGAAGTAGCCTATATATTATGAACTCCTCACATGTGATATTCAACCATAGACAAAATGGCGACCGGCTAGACTAAAAATGCTGAGGCTTAGTGAAGCTAATAATTGGCGTAAAAGCGTGCGGTCATTGTGGGTATATTTTGTGATATACCCACAATAACCGCACGAGATTTCACAGGTGGATTGCACACTTTTGACACTAAAGTTCTGCATAAAATAAAACTCTATGTGTTGTAGTTTTTATTATACAGCATTTGCTTGCTAGCGAAATTTCTCCAGCCACGCGCAAACAAACCGTCGTAGTGGCGATAGTACTATTGCACATAAAATTATATTTTGCTCATGGAAGGAGAAAATTATGCTCTGAATGATGGCATAGGTAAAATCGCTCCAGAGTTTTTGGGCTGGATGGCTGGGCAAATGGACACTGGTGTTCGCATCTTGTAAGTATAGTTTGACTTTAAATGAAGGACTTTTTAAGATAAATACCTAAATATATCAAAGGTTTTATATAAAAAAGCAATTTACAAATCGAAATCTTGAATTTTCGCGGAACCCCTGAGAGCCTCTTACGGAACCCCAGGGTTCCGCGGAATACCATTCGGGAATCGATGGTCTAACCAACTGAGCTATCGTGCCTTCAAGTCAAACTTAGTAAGGGAATGAGAAATTACGACGCTTAACTTCAAAGCAGGATAGCTCAGTTGGTTAGAGCACCCGGAGATCTAATCCTGGCGTCGTGGGTTCAAGTCCCATTCGCGCTGAACATTCTTCTTTCGCTAAAAAATATTTTTGAATATCCCTCACCCAGGTACACTCAAAGAGCACATCAAGCTTGACACTTTGGACTTTGGACCGGCCCTGCATTGTATGGCGCGCAGTATAAATCAGAGCTCAGCTTAAACTGGTAGGTTAAAGCGTGACCTGCTCTTGACTGTACCTACTTAAGCGTTTTAAAAATACTAAATTAATTCTTTCGATGCTAGACTGTAGGAAGCAGACCGATTTTTGAAAGTCAAAGATACTAAAATTAACAATTTTGAATCATGTTTTAATAAAACATGGCTAAAAACACTCGGGATAAAATTATCTATGACACAAAAAAAACTAAACGAAAATCGGTTCATCCGTTTGGGAGCTACGATACCACAGACAGACACGTTAAACTTATAACACCCCTCTTTTTGCATCGGGGGTTAAAAAGGCTTTATTTCATAGATCATTAATATGTTGTAACGCACTTTAACATTTAAGATATTAATAGTAGTAGGTAAGCATAATAAGACTGTTAGTACGTACTAAGTTCGACGTCTCTATCTAAACGCCGTGCGATGAGAGGGACAACAGGATATAATCTGATGCACTCCTTCAACACTGCTTCAAGGTATACCAGCTTCGGCAAGTCGTACTTGTCTATATCTCGGTCTGAACCTTCTAGAATATTCGTTACTCTGTAACCAAAGTTTATTATTAAGTTAATCTTCTTTCTTCTTAATCTACACTAATATTATAAAGAGGAAAGGTCTGATTGTTTGTTTGTTTGCATTGAATAAGCTCTACTGGACCGATTTGAAAAAATCTTTCACCATTAGAATGCTTCATTATCCCTGGGTAATATGGACTACATAATTTTACCATATTCCCACGGGAAGTCCCTGGCGGAATGCGTAAATATAAAATTGAAGGTCTTGACTCATCAACGCTCAGCCCAAACCCTTGGAGAAAGCTGAAATTTGGCACAGACTCCTTTAACAACGGAGGCAAGGATTAAGGAAGGATTTTATGTAATTGTCACGGGAACGAAGTCCCGGACTTTCTCTAGTTTGAACTAAAATACTAAACCCCCTTCACAACTTCTAAGTACCTAGACACTTAATTATACACTAACTAAATATATAATAAAATAAATCATTTATTTCAGTAATCATAATCACTGTTACAGACAATTAATGAGACTTCCCAGAAAGTAGTCCAAGGACACTTGTGTTGGGAATGACATGACTCGCCACTTCCCATTGTTTATAGGATCTGATTACAGAAACGTTAACATCTATATCTATACTTATAATAAAACTGTAGAGGTCGAATTTCTGTACATAGAAAAAAAATGCTAAAAACCGAGTCAGGGGGATGTAAGAGAAATAAAACAAATCCCGATTTTTTTTTAATTTTTTGTTTCTCTGTTTGTCTGTTTATCTGTTTGTCTGTTTGCACGGGCTAATCTCCGAAACTGTTGGACCGATTTAAATGAAATTTTGCATGGTGGTACCTTATATCCCCGGTCAACATTTAGGCTACATAAAATCTCGAAATTTAGCCAGTAAATATAAAACCAACAACAAAAACCCCAGAAAAAATTCAAAGCTAGGTGTTTTTCAGTACATTTTACTCATACCATAGAGATCAACGTATTTTTGACATATGTGGGCTAAAAGCATGGACATGTTGTTTTTTAAATGAATCTTTTTCGAGAAAGGCAAAGGTATCTGCGTCCATACAGCCAGGTCTTCAATATATGTATTTCTTAGCTATGTCTTCAATTTATTTCTTCACTCCTCTCATTCTCCGTAAGCCGATAGTGTTTTGTTTGAAACCAAACGGAGCGGATACATTGTATCACTTGAATTACTTTTTAACCGACTTGCAAAAAGGAGGTTTTATGTTCGACTGTATATATCTTTATTTTATGTATGTTCACCGATTTCTCCGCCATTTGTGGACCGATTTTCAAAATTCTTTTTTTGTTCGAAAGAGTATATTCCAGAGGTGGTCCTATTTTCACCAAGTCAGGATCTGATGGAATCCCATCGAAATCGAGGGCAACCCTTGAATGTAATAGGCACTTACAATATTTCTTAAGTTCTTTTTATTATTTACACAAAACATTGAAACATATTTATTTTTAGATTAAACTATTTAGAATAAAAATAAAGCCGACTTCAAAAAACTGAAAAAAGAGGAAATCTGTTTGAAGTCGGTATCTAGCCAAAAAAGCTTGATGGGCCGCCTTCGCACCGACTAAGCAGTAAGCGTGACGTAAGCATTTGATAAAAGGACCGGATTAAGATTTATGAGATATTTTGTATTATAGATTCTTTCTTAATTTTTTGTCGAGAAGTTTGGTTGAGTGTTAGAGTTACAAAGCCTGTGAATCGACGGTTTCTGGGTTCGATTTCCGGTTTGGGCAAACAAACCATACGAGGGAAACTTTAGTGCGGAAAGTTACAGTGTGAAGTGCTCATTAATTGTTTTTATGATGTTACTTATTGAGTTTTCTTTGTAGGTAATAGGTATAATCTTTATCAAACTTCATAAATTCACCTTTAAAAAAGTACTTTATTAAAAGAATCTGAGGGTGCTGCTCTATAATTAGAATATAAGTGAGTCGGAAGAAATTAAAATTATAGTAACTGACCCACAAATATTAAAAAAAAAACTTCTGTGCTGAACTGACACTAAACAAATTTTTTTATGAAATGTAAAGTTATTGCTCAGAAGTGTTAGACAGGGGGATGTCATATCCCCGAAACTGTTTAACAATGCTCTAGAGGACGTCTTAAGATGCTAGATTGGAATGGACTGGGCATCAATGTCAACGGAAAATTTCTATCGCACCTCCGCTTCGCAGACGACATTATAATATTGGCAGATATACCACAAGTCCTGCAAGAAATGCTGCACAGCCTTAACGCTGCCTCAAGACGTGTCGGCCTTGGAATGAACTTGGACAAGACCAAGGTCATGTTCAAGGTCATGTGCCCAGGCCGATCTCTGCTGACGGTGTAACGCTCGAAGTTGTTCAGGAATATATATACCTCGGGCAAGCGTTGCAGTTAGGTAGAGACAACTTCGAGCGGGAAATCACCAGAAGAGTGCAGCTTGGCTGGGCAGCATTTGGGAAGCTACGTCATATCTTTTCGTCGCCACTCCCGCAGTGTCTAAAGATCAAAGTCTTTAATCAATGCGTCCTACCAGTCATGACCTACGGAGCCGAAACGTGGAACATGAACGCTCCATGCTCGGGATCTCGCTAAGGGATAGAATCCGAAACGAGGTCATCCGACAGAAAACCGGAGTGATGGATATTATCCAAAAGTGTAGCAAGCTGAAGTGGCAGTGGGCTGGCCATGTCTGTCGCAGAACCGACGAGCGATGGAGTAGACAGGTTCTCGAATGGAGACCACGTCTTGGCAAACGTAGTGTAGGACGCCCCCCAGCCAGATGGTCAGATGACCTAAAGAAGATAGCGGGTAGTGGCTGGATGCAAAAAGCGGTAGATCGTGCGAAGTGGCGCACCTTGGGGGAGGCCTATGTTCAGCAGTGGACTGCAATGGGCTGATATGATGTAAAGTTAAGTGACTATAGAAACATTTAATATCGTGCTTACCCCAACAAGGATTATAGGCGTATAATACCCAAAATATCGAGACTTTTGTCAGCTTCCCCATTAATAGTTCGGCCATTCTGTGCTTTTTTAACGAGCCAAAACTAAACACTTGATACAGTGTTAATAAGAACGAAATTGATTAAGTAGGTATTTAGTCTTCAAATCTTAATTCGGCCCTTTCGGAGAAACTAAATGACATTATTATATCTTTAGGATGTTACTTTTTCAAAACTATAAAACGGCTTATTTTTATTTTTAAGCAAAGGAATCTATGGCCGTACAGCCGGTGTTTTCAATGCATTTCTTCTTTTTAAAGGCGGGAAACTCAATAGAAACTGACATTTGTTTTATTAAAACCACTATGAATATGGTCTATAGGTTTTGTATGATGGCTTTGATGTTCTGACATGAAATAAGGACTATTTATTGATTTTTGATTTTAGTTTACATCAAGCGTAGTATTGCGTATTTAAGCCATGGATAAATATTATAATATGACTATTCTATAAGTTTCTTGGTTTGGATCAAGCACTGACACCTTTGCTTATTTCTACAAATGTCCATTGAAGGGAAAAGCTTAGTCATTTCTAACTTAAATTTAAATTTTTATTGAATCATTATCGCAAGGCACATTATAAGAAGCGTGCTAACTGAAATCTCAAATGCACGGGAGTTGTTTTAGATACTGTCATAGGTGACCTGTTTTAGAAACTTCTATTACACTGAAAATCAATAATAAATCCTTAATTAGCACTTAGGAATTCGTGTGTCATTTATTGTACTTACCTAACTAATAGGTCTTTCAACATACAATTTTCGTAAATTTTTTACTCCACATATTTTTATTTTAGGAAAACTGATTTTCGATAATCTTTACGTTTTTTCACAGAAACGCGAAATACAATATTAACCACTTTTTGAGAGATTGTTAAGACAACATAAAACTTTTTAAAGATGTTTTAGAGACTCAAGTGTTAAGTGTTGATTGTCTATCTCTCTCACTATTAAAATAACAAAAACGACTGCTACTTAAGTATAGATCAGAGTCTGAGTCGCGTTCTGTAATACGGACCTTAATGTATCAAAAGCAGCAAGTGTAACAATGGTATAGAAAATATACTTAAGCGTTAAATGAAACAACTATGTTTGAGCTTTGTTTTCAGATCCAAAGTAATGTATTAAGTATCAACTTAATATGACACACTTAGCCAAGTTTTCAAGTAAAAAATATTTTAGAAATTGCTGTTCCTTAGTTATGCAATAAACGAAAATATGAACGAAATAGGCTTTAATAAAAAACGGCAATTCATGTATCTGAAGTTGTGTCAATGTAGAAACTCGGTTCTATAAAAATACATACAACACGCAGACGAAGTTGCGGGCATCAGCTAGTCTTACATATATTAACTTACAATTTTAGTTTAGTAATTTGCACTGGCAAGAAAATTTAAAACAGAAATGACAAGATATGAACTTTAATTACTAGTAAGCATGCAAAGGTTAATTTAGGATGTTAAAATGTGTGTGTATGTGTGTGTGTGTGTGTGTGTGTGTGTGTATGTGTGTGTGTGTATGTAGATGTGATATAATGTAGATATATATGACTTACACAAAAAGTAAAGAAAAAAAAATGTTAGATGATAGTTATAAGATCAATAAAATTATTCAATATTTATTTATATAATTATCTATATCCTTACATTGAATATGTATAGCTAATTTCAGACAATTCTTACTAGGAGATTTTTAACCTCATCATTTACACAATGAGGCTTACATAGACACTTAAGGTGATGAAATGAAATATCTTTATTGCGGGCAAACACGGTAACAAATTATGGTGACAAATAAAAGCAAATGTACAAGCGTGTTGCGCCAGAATTGGCATGCAATGCAAATAGAAGGTATTTTAAAATAGAAAGTAATTTAAAAATGTCAATAATTGTTTTATGTCAACAATATCTAAGTCCTTATATAAATAAATAAATAAATGAGAAAGAAAAATGAATTAATATGCCTTAAAATAAAACAGAAATCAATTTCAGAATAAAATTAAGCATGTCGACTTACAAAAGGAAGAAAAAACGTCATTATTAAAATGGTCATCACAAACACCTTGCAAAATAAAATACATTATTAGAATAGAATGTCAAAAAGTAAAATTATAAACTATTAAAATTAAAATCTGAATGATAAAAACTCCTTGACCGTATAGAAGCAATTTTCCACAAGTAGCTCAAATATAACTCTCTTAAACCTGCTGATAGGCAACATTTTTATATTTTCTGGCAACGTATTAAAAAGTTTTACACACATAAAATAACAGTTCTTTTGAAAGCATGTGGTAGAATGTGTGCACATAGCCAAACGGTTCGGATAACGGGAAGCAAAGGGAAGACGTTGTGGTTCAAACAAATGATTGTGTTTTTTTACAAACATAAATATTTCAAAAATGTACAACCAACTTCAATCAAATTTTAGATTAAAAAAAACTTCTGAGTAAGGCCCACTCTAAAGTACCTGGTCGACTTACTCTTCATAAATCCTCTCCTGCACTTCAGGATAGGACCCGACCACCACCATAGCTATTGTCAACAAAGTGGCTGAGGTGTCAAATCCAGCTGATACCATGGTGTCTACTTCTTCTCTGATCTCCAGGTCTGAAAGTGAACCGTCTACCGATAGCTCTAGGAGACGGTCGAGGAAAGATATGAACCTTTCTGTAACAACAATAGCCGTATTAGTCAGGTACGTTTATATTGCACTCAGGCGGCAGCAGCTCGAGGATGATGCGCGACAAACTCGCGCAGCAAGCCACTCGGCTGACTGCGAAACTTTATTTTGATTGCGCGAGGGCCCCGCGCAAAGTATTGTTCGCCTTCTGGCGTTATCAATGTTGACATTTTGACATATTCCGCGCGTGAGCACATCGTATTCAGAATAGAATAGAATAGAAAAAATCTTTATTTTATAGGACATTCAGGATGCCACTTAAAACAAGTCAAGATTATATGAAATACATACAAACAAACATTAAAGGATTTAAATATATACATACATACGCATTTATTCTATTGACCCTAGTGACTCTATGCCTAGTCGCAAAGGTGCAGTCTTTCTCAGAGAAAAACAGGCAAGAAACTCTGAGGGTGCTCTTTTTAATCGCATTACAAATGTTCTTATTTTCTAATTTTAACTAATTCTGAAATAACTCTAGAGCTGAGCAGTTCATTCCCATGGTTGCTTGTCTGATAGATAATCAAAAATTTTGTAATAGCCCTTTTTGCAAAGTTTTTGTTTAATTACTGTCTTAAATTTGTCCAAAGGTAAATTTGGGAATCTTATTATAGAAACGTATACATTGACCCATAATAAGTGTTCGTGACCTTATGGAGATGACTGTCTAGTACAGTCTTTCCCAACGTGGGCGATAACGCCCCCTTGTGGGCGCTGCAGGCCTAAAGGGGGGCGGTAAGAGACCCAGAAAAAAAAGGGGGCGTTGTGTAGGGCTTTGGGGTCGATTTATAATTTCATCTACCTAGCTAGGAAGACTCTTAGACACCGACTGAGCTCTCGACTCTCGACTACATCTTGTGAACATCAACTAATATTAATTAAGATATAGCTCAAACTCGGTTCGATATAATAGACCGCGGGCAATCATGTTTTAACAAGTTTTTGTTAAATAATCCGATTTGTACATTCCTGTATCAATCGGCTGGTTCTATAATTCTTGTTCTTGCTTGTAGAGTACGATTGGGCGTCGAATGAGATAAACGAGTTTATGCACGTTTGTCTTATTCCTGTTGGTGCGTGCTGCTTATGCAATCCTATATAAACGACGTAAATTTATTTTATTTTCATTTGCGGTTTCGCGCATAATAGACAAGCAGTACTTCATTATAACACTTACGTATTTCTCAAAACAAAACAATGTCGGAAGTAAAAAAGAAGAGACGGCAATACTCTGCGGAATATATTAAATTCGGATTTATTGAAAATCCCACAAACCCGTCGTCGCCTTTGTGTCTTCTATGTCTAAAAACATTTTCGAACGAAGCAATGAAGCCTTCAAGACTGCAAGATCATTTGAATAAAATGCATCCAGATAAGAAAGACAAGAATGTAGCATATTTTCAAGACCTAGAGAAGAAGCATAATACTCAGCCAAGTGTATCAAAACTATTTTCGGCGGCTGCTAAGCAAGATGACGACGGACTTCGAGCTTCGTACAATATCTCTTTGTTAATTGCTCAAAAAGGCAAACCACACAACATCGGAGAAGAGTTAATTTTGCCAGCAATAAAGGAAGTAATAACTACTGTGCTTCATAAACCGGCCGCTGATATTATCCGAAAAATTCCTTTGAGTAATAATTCTGTGCAAAGACGAATTGATGAAATGGCTGAAAACATTGAAGAATCATTGTGCAATCATCTGAGGACTAGTCAATTCTCAATTCAGCTCGATGAGTCCACTTTACCAACTAATGAAGCGTTGTTGCTATCTTCAATCTTCATCAGCCTATATAATATACGTCCCCACTGCTGGGGCACGGGCCTCCCTCAATAACATGAGGGGTAAATGCCATACTCACCACGCTTGGCAGACGGGTTGGCGAGGGTTTTGATATAATTGCAGAGTTTTCCTTCTCTGTGTGCAGATGAACTTGCTTGCATATTTACCTTAGTCGCCTTGTACGACACCTCGGTAAGAAAGAGGGTGGTCCTATTCTACTCTGCCGGGGACTCACACGGCTATCTTGCTATCTTACGTGAGGTTTATTAAAGATGAGAAAATACGTGAAGAACTATTGTTTGCCAGAAATTTGGAGACAGATACAAAAGGCGAAACCATATTCAATACATTGGAAAAGTTTTGTGAAGAGAAAGAGATTCCTTTGAAAAATATTATATCAGTTGCTACGGATGGCGCTCCGGCTATGACAGGGCGCCATAAAGGCTTCATAGCGTACTTAAAAAATAAAATTCCAGATGTCCTTGCTATACATTGCGTTATTCATAGACAACATTTGGTTGCTAGAAACTTAAGTGAACGACTATTTCAATCACTGCAATATGTCATCAAAGCAGTCAATAAAATCCGTAGCAGCTCTTTGAATGATAGATTATTTCATCAGCTTTGTGTTACTAATGACGAAGATTTCAACCGTTTATTGCTTCATACTGAAGTTCGTTGGCTGTCAAGAGGCAATTGTCTGATTCGATTTTACAACCTGTTTGACTCTGTGATAGAGTTCTTGGAAACTAAAGATACAGAACTGCGCAACAAGCTCATAACATCAAAGAATGATATAGCTTACATGACAGACCTGTATAAATTGTTCAACGACATGAACCTCCAACTGCAAGGCGATGAACTAAATTTAATTAAAACAAAAAATGTCGTTGCTGCTTTCGCAGCCAAACTGCTTCTGCACAAAAAGAATATGGGCAGACGTGAGTTTCACAATTTTCCGAATTTATCAGTATCCTGCAGTAACGACGACTTGTTTGCCTACTGCCAACATTTGGAAAACCTCCACATTGACTTCACCGAACGATACCAGGACATTTTAAACTTGGAAATACCAGACTGGGTGTTAGATCCGTTTTCAAATGTCAACATAGCAATGTCACCTCAGCTGGAAGAAGAACTTATAGAATTGACAACAAACGAAGAAATAAAAATCAAGTTCAAAAATGGATATCAAGAATTTTGGCTTCAAAAACCGATCCTGCAATTGTACCCTGGATTGTGGTCAATTGTTCAACGATTCTTGATAGCATTCCCATCGTCATATTTGTGTGAACGTGGTTTTAGTGCTGTGGCAACGCTGCTTACTAAAAAGAGAAATCGTTTGCGTGTTACCGAACGTGGCGACTTGCGGCTGTTTTTGAGTAAATTGGAACCTGATATCAACAAACTTATTGAACAGCATCAGATTCAACCTTCACATTAGTTTTTATATAAGAATTGATTATGTTTGTTTTATTTTCAATAAAAGATACTCTGTCCGAATACTATAAAGTTGCGTTTCAATAATCAGTTATAAGTACTTCGCGGTTTTTAAGTATGTTTAAAAAGGGGGGCGTTAAAAAATAATTTATTCTTAAAGTGGGCAGTAGACAAAAAAAGGTTGGGAACCCCTGGTCTAGTACATCCAGTTTATGCTTGTTTACATTGTGTTCAAGCCGGCATAAATATGTTGGACGTGAGGGTTTTGCTGTACTTTTCGTGTGCGAAAGGCCACTCATGTTTTCACGTAAGACCGATGATGGCCGTTGCGGCAGGACAATCCTCAAATGGTGACTGCAATCTGGAAGGCGTAGCGTAAGAAAGCCTCCTACAAGATGGACCGTGTTTAAGTATTCTTGAAACGCTTACCCGCCTGAGGGATATTCATAAGTAATTTTCAGAAAAGAAAAAATGTTTTTTTTTTATTATTATAAGATGGGTTAACTCTTGACCTCAATCTTGACCGTAAGGTCAAAGGTGAGGTCGACGATGGAGCGAGTTAACCCAGAAAATGCCTATAAAGGCACTGGTTCTCCCACGCACCGACGGAACACAGCACGCTGTTTGGCGTCGGACTTCGGTAGGAGGGTGGTCGCGAACCAGATGGCCCTTACAGAGCCTACCACACCGCATGAGACCATAGGACGACACATTCAGAAAAAAATTAAGTGTCGTTGCCTGGGATGGATTACTAGGAAGCAGGTCTCATTTGTGTTTCCTTAGGCGCGTCTTACGACACCCACGGAAAGAGATGGGGTGGTGTTATTCTCTACCGATCATCACACGGTGTTCGGTGCGAATGGAACCCGAATCCACGACCCCAGGATTATATTATGTGCGCTTAGTAAAGGCGTGAGAAATTTCGCCGCTTGACTTGAAGACACGAAGCACGATAGCTCAGTTGGTTAGAGCACCAGGGGAGGTCCATTAGCGCCTAACATAGATTCAAGATTCAAGACATTTATTTGACACAAAACACTACAACACAAAGAAAATAAAATAACATTACAATATAAAACACAGGACAAGAACACATACAGGAGATGACTAACTGTGCTGTAGTGCGATGTCAAATAGGACACAGCACAGCATGTGTTGAAGCAGAGGTCCCTAACGCTGGTTTTCAGCTGTGCCCTTAGTGCGAGTGTGTACATAGCCGACGGAAAAGAGTAAACTACTACCTAATGTGTTGAGTATGTGTGTGGTGTGTGAGTGTGTGTTTTTTCTTTTCCTAAAATAATTTGTAACGCTCTCTATGCTGATGGCAATAGGGCCAGCAGTGGATGTCTGGCGGCTAATATGATGGTGATTATACGATATTGCAGGCCCAATTGTTGGGCTGAATCATATTATGTGGGTCTAAAACATAAGTTCCATCTTTTAACAAGTATGAAGAGAATACGTTGACATTGGCAGCTAGTGGTGGGTACTTTTTACGGAGACCATTATTAAGGTTGTTTCCTAAGGACTTACTTGGAATTTGTTCGGAATCATTCCCGGCAGCCATTTTTTTTTGGAGAAATTCTGATTTCCGTTTCTGAATGATCTGAAAAATAAGAAGTTTAGGTATTTATACAGAGTGTAAACACTGAATTCAGACCATCGTTATTATGAATGAATTTCCTCATGTTTTTATATAAGTATTTTTTGTTTTTTAAAATTTTTTCACTTTGTATTTAAGCAAAAAAAAGAAATGTACACCGCATTCCGACAGCAGCGCTTCGCAGGGGCGCAGTGCGCGGTTTCGCGGCACAGTGCGTAGCACCTAAGTGGGTAAATAACGAAAATTCCGTCTCTAGAAATTTCCAAAAAAAAAGAACTTGTAGCGAATCATAGTTATGGGTGGTTTCCACCATTTATTTATTTACTAAGCTGATCTTGCTGCCTGTGGTAAAGTTGAAGTTAGATAGATAGATAGATAGATAGATAGATAGATAGATAACAGCTTTATTCACTCCAATAACACACATCAAAACACATAAACAAAGCAATAAGGAAAAGTTAAAAAATTAAAAAAAAATTAGAAATACTAAGAATCAGTCGACACTGAGTGTCAGGAGTGAAGAGGCGCTGACTCAGCATTATGCTGCAGACAAAGACTACAGCGCTGATGTTCCGTCAGGACCTTGATATAGTTTTAGCAAAACTGGCAGTGAAGGTGAAAATTTGAAATAGAAGAGAGGTGATGTAGAGTAAGTAAGTAGGTATGTTGTATAAGAATTTTATTATAATATTTAATGGGTAAAAAGGTAAGAAGGAATGGAAATTAGGTATGTCAATATAAGTATTAATTAAGTATAATGTATAATAGGTAAATTGGTAGATTGGGTGGTTTTTTTAGGAGCATCTTTGTTTTTGGAGATCAAGCAACATTGATCTAATTTTTGATTTAAAATAAACTTTAGAAGTAAGTTTGCGCAAGGGTGGTGGAATATTTGTTTTCCTTAAAAACCTGCAGTGGAAACCAATAACACAGCCCCCGAAACGTAGCGGTTGCAGCCACTGCAACTGTCACAGTACTTACCATATTCGACATCCCATGCAACACCTCCACCAGTCTATCATGTCTCCTCTTCACAGCAGACCAGTAGAACAGCGTGTCGCTTTTTATCCACAAGTTTTGCACTCGTTTCACGTAGATGTGAAAGATCTCTGATACAGCGTCCATGTAGGGGGCATTGTGGAGGACGCTTTCGTCGTCTATACCCATTGCTGTTACTGTTGGAATTATTTACTTGGAATTGGAATTATTAAATTTTATTAATATTGTACCTACTAAACATTCCCCTGAGTAATTCGAGCGTCGCCCGGTGGGTCGTCCAAGATATCTCTGGAAAGATGAAGTCGCCAAAGTTCTAAAAGAGCTTAAAGTGCCCGACTTGTTAAAATTGGCACAACAGAATGGAATGGTGCACTTTAATGTTGGAGGCCAAGATCCACTTTGGGTCCTTGAGCCAGCAAAGTTGCTAAGGTGCAACAGAGAGCCCTCTCGGTGGAAAGGTTTGACAGCCCAACAGCCAGAATGCCATAGCATACGCAATGAGACTTCACTCAATTTGCATTTCTTTTTAATTCGATTGATGTTGACAACTAATCTTGAATTTCTAAAAAGACGCATTTTGTCCAAATTCAAACGACAGAGAAATGAAGACATTCCAAAACAAATAGGGTAAATTTTCTTTGTGTTGATTCGGAAGTCTATACTTTCATGAGAGCTGCAGTCTCATTGCGTATGATAAGGTTGCTGGGCTAATAATCAACGAAAGAAGTCTGTGCAGTTTATTTATATCTGGGGGGCTACCTCCGATTATAGCGAATGAATGATAACGACTGAACGATGAAGTACATTGATGCATTTGGTTTAAATCTTTAGCTACAATCACACTGTGCAGAAGCAATGTATGTATGAAAATATCGATGTCGTCGCATGGACGGACATTCGTCATCAAGATCCATGGTAGACCCAATGACAGACCCTATATTTTTTTACTTATTTTTTTACCAGCCCATATACGTCCCTACCGAGGGGCACGGGCCTCCCTTCGAAATACAAATGGGATATAGGCCATAGGCAATACTTTATTTACTTACAGCAAATAATCTCCAAAGTGGTCTGCTCCAAATAAGGCATGTGATTAAACGGGCCTTTTCCAATTTCTGCCGCTAAAGAGTCCACCAGGCGCCTGGATTGGGAGTTGAATACCGTGATGTAGCCGTCCAACACGTGCTGGCTGAATGCTGGATTGATCAGCTTACGGTGACGTTTCCAGGTGTGAACTGTGTTTGAAGTAAAATTATTTTTAATGCTGGAATTTTTTCAACTCGTATTGAATGAAAACTGGCTTGATAGACCAATACAAAGCTTACCTCTACTGACATGTGCAAGTACCTAGTTAATTTGAAAAAGTACTAACTTAAAGGGGTTCATATTTTAGAAGCCCGTTGACGTTAGACTTTGACGTTAGATTAATAAAATCTGTGCACATAGTATGATTAGGTACCTACTTGGCTTATGTGTCTTACTTACAGCTTCACCAAAATATAGGTTTTTTGTTTCACTCGCTTAGGGTCCTCTGTACACACGGCAGCACATCAGACTACACAAGTTGACCTTGTCGTCACCTTTAACTTCCTAGTAATAGCGTCGGCTTCCGTAAAGTAAATGGGAAACCTGCCGTGCTGCTTTCTGTTCATTATCTTGTCTAAAGTCCCGCTTACCAGAAGCAGTCACGAGTCCTTCTCCAAGCCAGGGTTTGGCCAAGTCGTAAACAACATCTTTATGAAGACAGGTGTTCCCTATCACGGAGCAATCATCTGGGTCGGACAAGACTGAAATAAACAATATGGAGAGGTAAGTACATTTCATTTGTCGTTACGTAAGCATCCTTAATAGATATAAATTTGAATTAATGCTGAAGCGGAAGCGACATGTAGCCCGGGGACATTATTTTATATTACTAAAAAGGTTACCGTTTGTCTTTGTGAAATTATTATAGATTTCACCATTTTAGTGATAAGTTAAAAATTAGTTATTTAAATTTTTATTAAAAATTTGAGTTTCAAATTTATACATCTATTGATAGGCCCTCTTGACAAACTACATACCTATTTTAAGAAGATTTCAGTGGCCGGTTTAGATTTTAAGACTCATTTCTTCTTCATGGACCAAATGAGTCTTAAAATCTAAACCGGCCACAGAAATCATCTTAAAATAGGTAAGTATATGGTTTGTTCAGAGGGCCTATTAACAGATATATAAAGAAACGGTAACTCAAAAATGTAAAAAAATAATCACAAAATATGGTTATGGCGGGTTACGGTCATTATAAGACCACACTTTTCTATACTAATATTATAAAGAGGAAAGATTTGATTGCTTGTTTGTTTGTATTGAATAGGCTCCGAAACTACTGGACCAATTTGAAAAATTCTTTCACCATTAGAAAGCTACATTATCCTCGATGGAAATAGGCTACATAATTTTCCCGAATTCTCACGGGAACGAAGTAGAATAGAAAGAATAGAATAGAAACACTTTATTAAATTGATACAGGAAAAAAACTTTATGCTATAAACAAATACTACAAATACATAAAACATGGAAACATAACACAAATACAAGTACTTAATTATTACCTGGCTCAGCATAAAACTGTTGTGGGCTACCACAACAACGCTGTTATTTTGCCAGGACCTAGCAAGCAGTGAACGGTTGCGTTTTTGCGACGACTAAATGAGAGAGTGTTTTAATGAAAGTGCATGTTTGATATTTTAACCCTTTGTTTTATGTAGTAGAAGTGTATCGTATCTAAAATGCATATGTGTGTCGTGTGAGAGCAGAAATGTATGTGATGAGCTAGGAGTAAAACGGTAGTTAAACTCTCGAAGTATTTAAAATATATAGTTTGTAGTATAGTGTAAAATATCAATTATATGGTATCGTGACCGTGACTAGAATACATTGAAATTAAAAAGAAACATACTTAAAATATATTATTGTAAATACGACCTCTACACAACAATGAAAATAGTGAAATTCAGAGATCAGGCAACCTTATGCGGGAATAAATTTCTGCAAGTAGTATATAAAATGGCGAAATCTATAATCATTTCACAAAGACAAACGGTAACCTTTTTAGTCATATAAATGTTCCCCCGCTACAGATATATTTGAGTAACTAAACAAACTTCAAAATAAAACACCATTACTAAAAAAAACGAAAAAGCACCGATCTGTTTTTAGCTTGCACATTTAAGATTGTCTTTACTTTTTTTTTAGTACTGTTGTTTTATTTTAATTTTTAACTGACTTCAAAAAGGAGAAGGTTCTATGTACGACAGTGTTTTTTTACCCAAGCCCTTGGACCTACAAAGCTGAAAGGCATAAAGGTTCCTTTGATATCGTAGGCAAGCAATTAAGAAGTTTTTTACGAAATTCCCACGGGAACGAAGTCCCAAATCTAGTTAGAAAAAAAAATATCGCTTATTACAACTTAAACTAACAGTGTTATGGGTTTTTTACCAGCCCATATACGTCCCCACCGAGGGGCACGGGCCTCCCTTCGAAACACGAAGGGGATTTACTTAGATATTAGACCATAGTTCACCACGCTGTGGCGCAATGCGGGTTGGTGGACCGCTCGACTTTCGTAAATGAATTTTCTTAGACGTGTGGGTTTCATCACGATGTTTTCCTTCACCGTTGAGCAAGTGATCATTAATTAGAAATCCGAACATAAATCCGAAAAGACGAATTTAGCGGTACAGGCCCGCCCAGGATTCGAACCCGCAACCTTCCGATTACAAGTCTGGCTCATTACCAACTGGGCTATCACCACTTTATGAGGTTACTTGATCTTTAATCATATTTCATCCACGCTTGATTACATGTCAAGCAGGGTCGTAATAATAACTTGTAAAGACATTTCATTACAAAAGTTAAATTGTCTTCCAAAATAAAACGACTTTAATGTGAAAAATGTGATAACATCGAGGACTGAAGTCGAGGTTATTATGTTTTAACCCCAGACAAAAAAGAGAGGTGTTATTAGTGTGTTTGTGTATCTGTTTGTGGCCTCTGTGTGTTTGTGTATCTGTCTGTGGCCTCTGTGTGTTTGTGTATCTGTCTGTGGCCTCTGTGTGTTTGTGTATCTGTCTGTGGCCTCTGTGTGTTTGTGTACCTGTCTGTGGCCTCTGTGTGTTTGTGTGTCTGTCTGTGGCCTCTGTGTGTTTGTGTATCTGTCTGTGGCATCGTAGCTCCTAAACGAATGGACCGATTTATATTTTTTTGTTTAAAGAAAATCGAGATGGTTCAAGCTATACAGGGTGTCCCACGGCTGTGCCACATGGAGGGAAACTTAAGTAAGTACCTTAATTATTATAGAAGGGACATTTTACTGAAAGAAGACTTAATTTTAATTTAAAAAACAATTTAAACTGCATTCATACATTTTTAAATAATTGCCTGGTTGAACCGGGAATCGAACCCCCCGTCTTAGCCCTCCGGTAGCTCAGCCACTGGTGCGAAGGGATAAACAAATGACATAGGGTCTGCCCATGCGAACGGACTTTTAAAGATACCACACTTGCGGAAAGCTTTTTTTTATTATGAGATGGGTTAACTCTTGACCCCAATCTTGACCAAGGTAACCCAGAAAATGCCAATAAAGACACTGGTATAAAGACACGCACCGACGGAACACAGGAAGCTTTTTGGCGTCGGAATTCGGTAGGAGGTTGGTCGCGAACCAGACGGCCCTTTATAGAGCCTACCACACCGCATGAGACCATAGGACGCCACCTCAGATTCAAAACAAACTGAGGTGACGTTGCCTAAGATGGATTACTAGGAGGCAAGTCTCATTTGTGTTTTTCTTAGTCGCCTTTTACGATAGCCACGGAAAGAGATGGGGTGGTGTTATTCTCAACCGATCACCACACGGCGGAAGCTAGTGTATCTTTACAAGTGCAGTAAAGGAGTTTTACCGTAAATATTCCAAGATCCCACCGTAACTTTAGTGACACCACCGGCTTCCAAGCTCTTTACTGCAGTTTCCTTCATCAGATTCCACAAATCTGAAATGAAAAAAACTCCTTCTTAACGTGTGGGTATTAAATTAATTTTTCTGTCAGACAGGCAGCCATGGGAATGAACTGCTCAACTCTAGAGTTATTTCAGATTTAGTTAAAATTAGTAAATAAGAAAATGTGTAATGCGATTTAAAAGAGCAACCTCAGAGTTTCTTGCCTGTTCTTCTCTGAGGAAGACTGCACCTTTGCGAATAGGCGTAGAGTCAGTAGGATCAAAAGATCGAATGCGTAGGTATGTATGTATTTAAATCATTTAATGTATGTTTGTATGACTGTAATTCATTGTAATCTTGACTTGTTTTAAGCGACATCCTGAATGTCCTATAAAATAAAGATTTTTCTATTCTATTAATGAAGTACTTTATTCATGTGGAAATCTTGATTAACCCTGGTGTCAGTTTTTAAACTGACAAATTGTACATCTATACTAATATTATAAAGAGGAAAGATTTGTATTTTCGTATGTAACGAATAGGCTCCAAAACTACTGGACCGATTTGAAAAATTCTTTCACCGTTGGAATGCTACATTATCCCTAGGCTACATAATTTTCCCGAATTCCCACGGGAACTAAGTCCCGAGCGGAATGCTAGTGACTTATAAAAGGAGACATTGGTTCATGGCGGCACTGAGGATCAAACTCGGTACCACTCGCTTACGACTCCGAACCGACGCTCCTGTATTTATGTACTTATGTAGGACTAGCATTCCGCTCGGGTCTTCGTTCCCGGCAATTCGGCAAAGTTATGTAGCCTATGTTACTTAGGGATAAGGTAAAATTTTAACGATGAAAGAATTTTTCAAACCGGTCCAGTAGTTTCGGAGCCGATTCAATGCAAACAAACAATCAAATCTTTCCTCTTTATAATATTAGTATAGATCTATCTATGTATTAAAAAAAATACTTACGTATAGTGTCTCCGATGAAAAGGTGAGCATGTCCAATAATTGGAAGACTGCCAGGAAAGACCGGTGGAATCCTCGCATTCCGTTTATGTCCAAATACACTCCAAATCCAGGAAACCAGGTAGTAAGCGAATATGATGAAAAGGAGCCATACAGTTAGCGTCATTCTTTTTTACTGATTTTCTTTATAATGGATGGATTTGGTCTTGACCACAATCTTGCTCATGGGCAAAGTGGTCGAGAATGTAGCAAAGTTTTCCAAAAGAAACCTATTCACACGAACTATTTTTTTTTTCTCAGAAAATCTTTTTACTTTTGATATTGAGTATAATCAGGTAAAACATCTTGAATATCACCCACAAAAATCAACAAAGTCAAAGGCAAAAATTTTTCTAAGAATGTATTGTGATTCAAAGTATGTATACTAAGTACTTCGATCTACAATAAATCACACTGCTTGCAAATGCAATTTTCACTCCAACACGGATAAAATAAGAACGTCACGAAATGTCAAGTTAAACGTAGCACTTTATAATAGGTACACTCGAGCGCAGTTCACATTTAGTCTAATCCATGACAGAAAAAGATCGTTCACTTATAACGAAATTCTCAATGAGATAAAGTTTCAAATGCTAAGCTGAATTTGCAGTTGACTGTTCAATACGTAGTATTTCTGCACTGTAAAGGCTGCACGTAGCATTACTATTGCGTGCAGACTGTGGATTCATGCGCGAAAATAAACATCTTATATACGTATAGTTGTATTCTTGCTACTTAATTCATTTTCATTACCTACTTGTTATTTACGTACCTACTTACAATAACCACTACTTTTGAGATGTGCTTTGCGCGAAATGTTACCCTAAAGGGATATGGTTGAATTTTCCATGTTCGACGCGTACTTTTGAAATGCAGTACGATTTACTGTACGAGCCAGAAGTCTTCACGGCATTTTTCTGTTAATTTATCTAATTTATGCTTTAATAAAAAAAAATATCTGATGCGCTGTTTCCTGATTGTATTTTCCTTCATTTTACGTGAGTACTTATCGAGTTGTCTGTGTACTTCCTTAATTATTTTTACTCAGTTGAATCTTCTTTTCGTCTGGCATTGGCATGGTCAATAACTCATTCATAAACAGTGTGCTTTTAACAAGCAATTATCCGTTTTAAACACCACTGACACTGACAGTCCTCTCCGTAGGGCAGGGGGCTGCCCAGAGGCTGATAAAACAGTCGCCCACGTACCTATTCCTTAAATGCGTGGGAGTGGCAGCAGACTAACGGGCAAAAATCCTTAGGCTTAGGAATCAGGTCGTTCCGCGGAGCCTACGAAATCCCCGGGAGGATACTGGAGACCTATTTTTGAAACGATAGAATTCCAATTCGCATACAAATTGACAAGATTTGCATGAGAATCTCATACAAATCTTTTCAATTCGTATGCGAATTGGAATTCTATTTTTCAAAAATCAAACCCCTGAGCTTCTGGGTAGAGCTGAAGTGGCTGGAGTAACCACAGACCCGCACGCATAATGGGTCATTTTTCAATTCTATCAACTACAACAATTAAGTTATCGACAGCTAAGCAAACTTTACTTTTTTTTTTATTATAAGATGGATTAACTCTTGACCTCAATCTTGACCATAAAGGTCAAAGATGAGGTCGACGATGGAGCGAGTTACCCCAGAGAATGCCTATAAAGGCACTGGTACTCCCACGCACCGACGGAACACAGCAAGCTGTTTGGCGTCGAACTTCGGTAGGAGGGTGGTCGCGAACCAGACGGCCCTTTACAGAGCCTACCACACCGCATGAGACCCTAGGACAACACCTCAGATTCAGAAAAAAATGAAGTGTCCTTGCCTGGGATGGATTACTAGGAGGCAGGTCTCATTTGTGTTTCCTTAGTCGCCTATTATATTCCTTAGTCGTCCGTAATATTTCATGTAAAATATTATATTGGGAGACTAAATTAGCGAAAATTAGGGATGTGGGTCAGCCCATAAAACTGAACAACCCAGAAGGTTGAAATGTGAAAAAAAGAAATCGCTCCTTCATACAATCTGTACGATCAGCTGATTTGCCTTTGGTTAGTATGGGAAGTCGGTTCATTGTGGAAAGCTGTTCAGTTTCATAGGGAAAATAACCCTCTAGAGTTTCACTACGGGACCATCCATAAATTACGTCACACGTTAAGGGGCGGGGAGGGGGTCGACAAAGTGTGACATTGTGTGACAAGGGGGTGGGAGGGGTCATAAGTTTTGTAACGTCACATTTCAAAATGTGTTATGAGTATTAAAACGCGTTAATTATTAACGACAAACTTAACCTCCTCAGTCCCAAGCACTCTTTTTACGTTTTTGGTTGAGACAATGAGTTTTGAGTTCTCAAAAAAAATAACAACTCTTTAAGTACCTAGGTACTGCTTTTATTAGAAAATTACAAAAAAATTAAAATATGCAAAATATGTGACGTCACGCTAGGGAGGGGGGAGTCTTACAAATGTGACCAGCTGTGACAAGGAGGGGGGAGGGGGTCAAAAAATCATGAAATTCGTGTGACGTAATTTATGGATTGTGACGTCACGCTAGGGAGGGGGGAGTCTTACAAATATGACCAGCTGTGACAAGGAGGGGGAAGGGGGTCAAAAAATCATGAAATTCGTGTGACGTAATTTATGGATGGGCCCCTAACTAATTTAAAGTCATCCACATAGATTCAAGACACTACTCTATATCTACATCTAGGTACACTAATAATAGGTCTTTGTCTTTACCTATGAAATTGCCGATTTTTTCTCAAGCTTTATTTTATTCATAATTTATTTGATTGAACAACCTATTACTAAAATTGTTTTTTATTTAAAACCTTGGCCACATAACGGAGATATTGAGTCAAATTAATACATATTTACTTTAGATTTTTTTGCTGAAAAAGAAGCTCAAATATAGCTCGTTTCATCCGTTGCCCGTTTCATTGCTTATTTTTGCTGTACCGTTGTTAAAGTTACAACTTTCAATAAAGTAAGTATGATGGAAATTAACTTAATATTGTCCCACAAAATTTTGTTCAATTTGGATTTCGCATTCCCGAGAAAAATCCAAAAACGTTAGTGTGGAAAATTCAGTTTTCCAAAAATATTGTATGAAAAACGGCAATTTCATAGGTAAAGACCTATTATTATAAAGAGGAAAGATTTGTATTTTTGTATGTACCTACCTAACGACAAAACATAAAACTACTTGACCGATTTCAAAAATCTTTCCATTAGGATGCTACACTATCCCTGAGTAACATAGACTACATAATTTTCCTAAATTCCTACGGGAACGAAGTCCCGAGCGAAATGCTAGTATAACTTAGGTGTATTTTATAACCTTGATACGTTTCATGTCTACTAAGTTCCTCAATAGTATATCTTGCCTACGGTCGCCAGCAGATCAGGGTTACCACATTTTTATAGCAAAACCGTTCGTATCGTTAAGAGTATAGAGTGCACCCATTATGGTAATCTGATTGCAGCCAGCCCTCTGTACTTAACTATTCTTCTTTCATAGGTTGCGTGTTCGCGTGAAGGCGTTTAGATTTTTTTACCATTGCCCCTCGAAAAAGGGTCCGTTATTCTTCAAAAACAGTGAATAAAACGCTGTTTATTTCACTGAGTGAATAAAACATTTCGAATTTGGAACATGCGCGAATATAAGGATTTTAGTAAGAAAATAAAAGAAAATGTGCAAGGAGGTTGCATACTCTCGCTATAAAAACGTACTAAGCCTTGGCTGTATGGAATATGGCTCGGTTAAAATTTTTAAATTTAGAATAAGGAATTCAGCCAATTTTCTGTGCAATTTTCATGCAATTAAAAGTTTCTGTTAAAATTTTTTGTCTCAAAATCATAAAATGAGTTTGACATCCAGTGATGAAAGTGAACCTCTACAGGTTCAATTCCAAACTCGAGATATAGGGACTTGTAAATTTTCTGTATAACTGGCATTTATATTGTAACTAAAATAGTTGTAAGTTTTTTTTTTACTTGAAATAAATAATTAAAAAATCAGTTTTTGTTTTTATAATTCTTATTTAACAAGGAAGTGGGTATTTAACTCTCGCCGGGAATCGAACCTAGTACCCATAGTTCAAAAACAAACGCACTGGCAGCTCGGCTAAGAGTTTTTTAAATGAATTTAACTAACAGATTAATTAAAGACATATAAGTACTTAATAAAAGATTAATAATGTATATAGATTTGAGTGTATAGCTTTCTAAAAAGTGAACAAAAATAATGATCAGCTACTGCATCCAATTGGGAAGAAGCTTCAACCAGTGAGCGCTAGATGTCCCAGATCCGGGAGCCACTCGATGGATACAGGAGCGTACTAATAGACTCTTCAGTGCTAAATTGAGAAAAATGAAACAATCAAAACCGTTATAGACCTCAGCTGTTTAAATTGGTAATATTGAAGTCTAGCATCAATTGGTTCGTTAGCACCAATTGTAATTTACAGTACAATTCCATGACGAGGCTAAAATGAAAGGAGCAAACTTTTTTCTGTGCGCATCAATTTGTTTTGTCAAAAAGTTTGAGGAAATTCCTTAATTTTATACACTGTAAAAAATGATAAATATCAGCTAGTAACACAAACTTAAACATAAGCTTATCACATTGCTGACCCCGTGACCTTCGTTGACGCGATTTGTACCGATATGGGAATTCAAAACAACAATTCAGAGAAAAACCCAATGCGATAAACTTATCAGACTCCAATTAACCACATGCCTACTACGTAAGTATTTCAAGTGATGACGCAACAGGTTTTCGGTGCAGCAGCTGCTAATTGCATTGACCATTCTTCATATATAAGGCAGATGGCCGCTTGTATCTCATTTAGGCGTTGTCCTTAAGAGGTGAAGTACATAAAAATAATAAGTTGCACAGTAAATAATTGCAATAAAAAATCTTTAAGTTTTCATTCTCATAAGTGTTTTTTTTTTCAGGCAGAAAACAACCGCAAAACATTTATTGTGATCCAATTCATACAGTTACCTTATGAAGGTATTGATGACTACGTAGTAGTACCAGATGCATGGCTGATAGTGCGCAGGCCGATAAATCAGAGAGTCTTTGTATCATACCCCAGCAAAGAAGATCCTTCCGTAACAAGGGATCGTGTTAAGAGACTAGAAGGATACGACGATGAGTGGAGGTTCTATGCGGCGGAAATCAAATATATTTCAGGTGAGAATTTAATAGATCAGTTAAGATCTTTTAACACCTTAGAAAATAGTAAGCAGCAATGTATTTTGTTTCAGATACTTTCGAGGGTGCAGAACAGTGGATAGCTACGAGAAATTGTGGGCTTTGGGTTGAATCACAAGATTTCGGCAAGCGAAACTATTGTTTCAAAGTAAAGAGAAGATCGAGGTTAAATCCGCCATATAAAACTTCACTAGCGCCATCTAGTTCTGATCAGCAGTACTATGAAGGGAAGAAAAATGTTGAGAATGTGAAAAGTGTTATTCCTTTAGAAATAAACCGAGTAGACTTGGTAACTATGTTTGAAGATATGGTGGTAACTTCCCATGGTTAAAATATCACTAGACTACCACGTGGTTCCCATGGATCCCAGAAATGTCGCTAGAAGCGCGGAGTTTACCTTATCTGACATTAACTGGTTGTGAGGAGTAAATAGTATTATGTTTGTTATAAAAGCGGAATACATAAAAATCCGCCTTGAAATTCTCAAAATAGGTTAACTTATATTAAGTAAATTGTAAATAACTAACTTCTAAGAGGAAAAAACAATTAATAAATAATTAGTTACAATAATGTTGTATTATTTCTTCTTTGAGGATTCATATGAGTTGACTCATCACAAGTTATGATCACGTCATACCTACTGATACTTGTAGTATTTTTTTATCTCTTATTTGGTTTTAAATTCCTAAACCATTAAGAAATTCTTTTAAAATATATAGTTTAGTTTTATTTTGACCTAATTTACTATCTACGTGCCTAAAATGAGTCACTGTTAGTAATGGCGGGCCTGATGTTAGCTTTGTTCTTTGTTATTGACAGGATGTTGGTAAGGTAGTTCAATAAATTACCGTTTATGGGCAACCGTAAAAAAATACCATCATTTAATTAATTACTTCGCTTAAACACAATAACGAAGGCATTGTTCTATACAATACATAATGTGGTTTCGTGATATGTGACTCGCTTACGGGAAATTTATTTATAAACTTCCAACAATGATTCAAGTTAGGTACGGGTTTTACCGTAATTACAGCAAGTGTTTACATGTTATATTTCGGGATTTAAATGCTACACCCTAACCTAAAATTAGTACTTGAAATTACACTCTCATAATGAAGTAACATAAGTTTGCAATACTGCGTAGAATGTTTCGTTTTATATAACTATAAAAAGAATGCATTTGTTTACATAAATTGAAGTCGATAACCTTGGTAACCTTCAGTCGTACCTACCGAGCCGGTCTCAAAGGTGACCTATCACAAATGCTATCATTTAAACACAAGTGTGTGCGTTTTTTATAAATACACTCATGTTTTATGCAAGTGGGACTGCGCATGCGCAGCATTCGTGTTTATGTTGTAGGGATGCGTCGAAATGATATTTCAATGAACCGTCTAGATGAGTCACGTGCTCATAGATGGCACTTAGTATTATGGTACAGAAGCCATAGGCTCGTAGCCATATTGTGTACTATAAAACGTACCTTGATAGCCATAACTTAACGTAAAATTTAATTGTAAATTTGTCTATAAGATAGCTGCATAAATAGATGTAAAGTTATCTACTATAAATTTAAGATATCTGTAGTCAATATGACTGACTATGTGCGCAATGGATATCATTTACTGGAATCAGTAGATGATAAGGTAAAGATTCTGTAAATTAAACTTTACCATAACGGAGCTAACTTTCCGTCAACTCGACTGTGCATCTTTTATTTATATTATAGACAAAAGTCTGACGTTTCTACTTGCCGTAAACTTGACAATAACTTATCAAAAAATCGCTTAACTATAAGAACTTTCACTTAAAGCCTGGCTATCGGGGTAAACTGTTAAAATAGGCAAGCTCGCTCGGTAAAATCAATTTCAAGGCCAAACTGTCCAGACAGTTGATAAAATAGCTTCTTTCATACCATAATCGTCGCTTACTCGCGTTATGTTTTTGTATGGGCGATTTAGTGAAGTATGGAAAATAATTAAGGTATCGAGTTTAAATATATTTAACTTTGTTTTTCTAAGACCTTAGGAACAAAGAAAATTTCTAAATCCAGATTTCGCTGATTATTAATAGGGCCAAATTTTGTTTATCCTGCAGTGAACTTCTGGCATCTAGAAACTTTGAGTATAAACTTTCTTACTTGAAGACTAGTTACCGAGACTACTATTTTTTTTTTTATTATTGTTTTTTTATTCGTTACAAAGGGAGGAGAGTATATATAAATATATTATTCCGTAGATAACGGAATGGTTTATCGAAAACCTATTTAGAAAACTCGCTATGCTGACTCAGAAGTCAAGAGTTATCGAAATACCGAGCAATAGAGTTTATAGTAATCAATTTAGTAACAACAATACCTAATGATCGAGTTTAGCATGACTCATTAGACGATTTCTGTCAACTGCTAAACTAGTGATGTTCATCTTTGTATCGTTATTATTTTAATTACCGACAGACATTAAAAGTTTTTAACCTGTGCCGCTAATTAAAGACGAACTAGCCGCGTAGTAAAAATACTTTTTTTTTCAGTAAGTGTACGTATTGCTGTAAGAACTATATTTTGGTATAGTTCCCATAAGTATACCAGTTTCTTTACAAGAGAGAAAACCATTTTTGCTAGAAGAGTACTTTTGGAAACATTTATTCTGTACCGGGATTTAGTTTCAGGTCTCGCACATCCCTAGTGGCCGCTCTACTTAAATTGATTCCAAAGTTCACAGTCTCACATGACGTGCGATCGTTCGTAGAACAAGTCTACTGACCATTAATTGCGCCTAAATTGAAATCAGCGGTAAGTTTAGTGAGCTATAATTAAAATCTATTTTCTAGTTTTTTTGAGCTAGTGTCTGGCGTTGCTAATGAAGTTGCAATTTATTTCAGATGGAAGCTTCTAGTTCTACAGTAAAACCATTCTATATTGTGCATTTTAAAGAAGAAAATTCAGCAGGTATTCAGGACGTATGTGTGCCACACTCTTGGGTATCGACAGAGAGAACGGAAGAGGGTCTGATCAGGGTTTCGTATCCAATAGATGAAAGTAAACCAATCACAGAAGATCGGGTGGAGAATGAAGAAAATGTTAAGCAGGAATGGCCTCTTCGTCTTGCGGAAATAAAATACAAAGCAGGTAAATTTAATTATATTGAATATTTACTTATATGTTGTATTGTAAAAGCGTTTTTTATTTGAAATTACTCTTGAAATGAAAATTGTATTCATTTTTCAGAGAGTTATGAAGATGCGGCACGGTGGTTGGCCGCAAATACAAGTGATAGCCGCACAGAACAACACAATTCACGAATGAATTGTAAGTGCTTATGGTATAAATTAATGTTTTATTTCTTCTTTCTTACAGTGTGTTTATAATTCAATCTTTTTGTATATTATAGATTTAGAAGACTATAATAAAAAAATTATTTTGCATTTCCAGGTACGGAACCCAAAAAAGAAAAGTCGCGACATCCATCACTGAAAGTATTACTTGATCGGAAAGCATTAATAAAATTTATAAAAAAAGTAAGCAAGATTTCAAGGTCAAGTTGCCATCACAACGGACACATACCAGTGCTGCCGCTCTATGATCACGAGAGAAACCTGATCGGTATCTGTAAATCCACCAACTCCTCGCGCAGTGGATCTCATAACAAGGTCGTGATCAAGGACTTTAACTTTTTACTCAAGTCAGATGAAGACGAAGATGAAGAAGATGAGGAAGAAGAAGTAGAAGATGAAGAGGAAATGGAACTGGAAGAAGAAGAGGAAAGATAGATTTTAGAATTTTATGATTTTGTAAAAATATAGAGTACATAGTATAGTATAGTAAATAATCAATAGTAGAACTCTTTGTATGTAGGATTATAGCTTTTTAATAAACTAAAAATTGAATTTTTCAAATAAAAACCAGACTATGTTTTATTCTATGCCGTAATCATAATTCACTCTACCCTCTGTCGATAACTAAACACTAAACAGTTGCTTAGAAATAATATTTCTTCAGTAAGTATGCGTATTGCTGTAAGAACTATACTTTAGTATAGTTACCATAAGTATACCAGTATATTTACGAGATAGAAATATTTTCTTGCTAAGAACTTTAGTATTGTAAACTTTGCTACCGACTATCGATAATTATCGATATTAGGTACCGAACATCGCTCAACTCTAGTGAACGCTCAACTCTAGTGTATTTAATGAACTGCGACCTTCACATGAGAACTCCTGCCAGTCGTTCGAACACGGCCGACGTCGCCATTCCTGTTTACTGAAGAATAATTTTAAATTTTAAATTAAAGTATAATAAGGTAAGAATCTTTTTATAGATTTTTGGTTAGTGTACAGTGAAAATCTCTATCAGAAGCCGGAATGATTTGTTACACATTTCTAATAACTTTTGTTATCACACATGACAACATAGTGATTATGCTAATGACCTTGCTCCGAGATTTTAAAGATGAACTCGGTCGATAACCCAGTAAACAACTTATTATGTTGTTGTTTATTTCAGATGGAACCGGGTAAAAGTAAACGGCCAAGTTTCAGTCGCAGGATCGTCTTGGTCCGTTATCCAGATAATGAAGATCCGTCTGTGATAAGGGAAGGGATTAAGAGAAAAGATGATCCTCAAAGCCATTGGCCGATTCGCTGTGGAGAAATTGTATATGGCACAGGTAAATTTAATTTTATAAAATATTCATTTATGTAAATTGAAAGTTGTTTAAATTTATGTTGATTAATCCTATTTAAATTAATTTTATAACATAATATTCATTTTTCAGATAGTTACGAAGAAGCGGAACGGTGGTTAGCTGCGAGAAACAACAGCGGGCTTTCAAATCAGACAAATATTAAAAGAAATGGTAAGTGTTTAAATTATAAATTACTTGAATTATTCAGATTCAAATTTTCCCGCCAATAGTTTTGATAAGAATATCATTTTTTATTTCCAGATTCGCAAGTCAAGAAACAATCTCTCAAGACCCGTAAATTGGAAGGGAAAGAAATGAGGGAGCTTAGAGTTGTCCTAAAGCGCATTCCACTTGAGAAGTTGTTGGAGCTGACATCTAGCGGCGCTTCTAAGGCAACATCTAATGTAACGACCACCAATTCCAATATGAATGAAGTTAGCCAAGAAAAACCCAATGATGAAGACCCAGTGGTGCCAATGTTTGACAACAATGGAGACATGGTAGGTCTTTGCGTTACCGACAGCCTTCTTGAGAATGACGCAGCTCCTGAGCAACATCAACAGTTCCAACGCGTACCAAGTCCTGTAGCAGTGTCTGCTGATCTGTACCGCGTAAGACCAGCTTCAACGCCTGTCTACGACCCAGAAAACGCCTCAGGTGCGTTTTATCAGAGCTTTAGGGCCCCGCAAGAAGTTAGGCGACCCCCTAGCAGGCAAATGCCTGGACTTACAGAAGAGAGGCCAAATGTACCACCTGAAATAGTGCTAGCTGAAGTGCAACAGAGATACGCAGCTCTGATGAACGGTTTCCAAAATCACCAGAGACCACCAGTTCCTCATGAAGCAGCAACACCTCAAATGTACGGTCCCGGGCCTTCGGATCAATTCCATCATCAGAGACTTCCAGTTGCTCATGTAGCACCAATCAATCAAACGTGCGGTTCTACGTGTCCATTACATCGACCAGTTGGAATACCTCCACTGTTCCAGCCAAATCATCATCTAGCACAGCCGAATCAGGTGAATCATTACCGCGATGAGAACCAAGTTCAGGATCAAAACTGGGCGCCAGCTGATGAATCTGCTCCTGCTGCAGCGACTTCGTATCAACCAGACCAGGTCATGAATGAAGAGCAAGAAGATTCAGGTTCAGAGACTGGTGCACCTGATTTGATGCCACTGATAATGAGTTATGCTCAAGCTATTGACAATGAGACAGCTACAATTTCGCAGGCTCTAGAAATTATGCTAAAGACCACATTGGAACTGCGAAATCGACACTCTCAAAATTGCAAATCTTTTGTTGAGTTGCTCAGACTAGTCCACAATAAGCGTTAAGATTTATAATTTAGTTTAATGTTATTTCTATAAGTCTATTAGTTTTCTAAGCGTTTTATAACGTCCAAAATTGTATAATAAGTTGTGCTACAGTGTAAGTAATAAGTGTTTTGTAGACTGTACGTGCCATTTTGCGCATGCGCTATCTGATCTCAACGAAAAACAGGGGATTGTTCCCGTTCTTGTCCACGTGACTTTAAAAAGATGTCACGTGGTGTTTACAAAACTTTATAATTTTTAGTACATACCATTTGCATTTTTTTTAGGGTTAAGCCTTTACAGTATCTCTATTGTTAAGCATAAATTTATAACCTAAGTTTGTAATCTCTTGTGTCTGAATCTGCATTTTTAATAAATACTTGCCATTGTACCAATTTTTATTTTTATTTTTTTATCTATTAATTACATCCAAAGCTCTCAAGCTCTATCACCATTTTTGAAAACTTTGTAAATAAGTTTCAACTCAGAATGTCCAGGGTAAGTTTCACACTCAAGATTTCAATAGATATTATTTTTTTTCATAAGGCTCTTAAAAATATTATTTTTTCAGATGGAAAATAAAAAACCAAGATACCGATTTGCCGTAATAAACTTCACATCTTTCCCTTCTAAAACTATTGATCACTACATATGCATCCCGGACAAGTGGATAAAATTACGAAAACTGAGAGATGATAAAGTCATCGTTGTGTACCCGAGTAACGAAGATCCAGAAGTAACAAAGGCTCGTGTTAAGTTACGGAAGAAACCAAAACATGAGTGGAAATTATATGCCGCCGAAATAAAATATGAATCTAGTAAGTTCAGTTAAATAAAATTGGCAGAAGTATTTCAGGTTTCAAAATTTTTAGAAAATTAATGGGATATCTTTTTTTTTCAGATTTTTTCGACGCTGCACAGCAGTTTATATTTACAATGAATAATTATGCAGACTACTATCGTGTTCAAGCATAAATGGTAAGAATTAGGTGACTATTTTTTAAACTACCACCCTACAGTATAATTTTTTAATAATGAGAGTTGAAAAAAGGGGGGGAAAGTTTGGTTGAACCAAATATGCATTTGTACTTATTATTCTATTAATTTTATTATTATACATTTTATGTCTGTTAGGTACAAATTATTTTAATGAAATATGGGATCTTAATTTTAAGGCAAGTGTAGAGCATACCTACGCTCGCTCTTAAGACATGCAATTAGTCATGTTCATATTTTTCCCGTTGTTACTTGCGTAATTCTTGATTATTATAAATAATATATATTTTGTAAACATCTTAGGCACAATGCTGTAAGTGAATATGACTCAAAAGTAATACCGCAATTGACAAAACAAGAACAGGAAATTACGATTATAAACGATGTATCTCTGTGGTTTTATATAACATGACTTACTGGCGTGAATTTCTATAAATAAATAACTACAAACTTCATATATGATCACATTGGTATGAGCCCGAAGTCACGTACTCTCTTTATTTTCCTACTTCGGTACACTGCGCATCCCTACTGCGCAGACCAGATCATACTGTAGCTAGGGGTACATACTGTTCAAATTCAGAGAAAAGTAATCAGTAAAACATTTATTTTGTATTTAAATCTGCGTTAATATGAAAAATATTTGATTTCTTGAATTATTTGGGCGCCAATACAAAAATATTGAATTGTGACGTATTTAGACGCGATGACGAAGGCAAGCGCACCTTCCCCCACTCCTTGGGGGCACTACAAAACGCTCTCGCGGGAACGTTTGAAAGTCATTCATTTTGCCGCGGCCGAAGTGGAAGCTCCTCTGGGAAAATTAAATCAAAATTATTAATTCAAAATATAAGGTGCGTTCAATTAAAATAAGTTTTTGCGAGTGTATTGTGAGTTTTTAGTGACAGTAATTAATTTATTTTTTATTTAATTAAATTAATATTAAATAAATTTAGCTGTAAGATTTATATCGCGGTACAAATGATATAGAAGCGCAATTTTTTTTTTAATAAATTTTTAAATAATAAAAATAATAAAATAACTTTAAAAATTTTTGTATGCCATGGGTAGCAACGGTTTAAATTTTTCTAAGAATTAGTTATAAAATTTCTACTGAATTAACCCTTTGTAGGTCGCATAATAAGCGCCGCCTTTTTTTACATTTCATCATTTTTTCTTAAAAAACTATTTAAGAACAGCTTTTAAAAAATAAAGTTCTTTCTTTTGAACGTCTTAATACAATAAATGTGCCATAAAATGTTCTAAAAACAGCAGAAAAAATCAATTTTGAACATGGGCGGCGCCGTCCCACGCGGTCCGAGTAGACAAATAGTTCTCAAAATTCCGCAATGACCAAGTGGCGCTGCTGTCCCATTTAAATAACAAGGCGGAGAAACGCCCAACATGCGATCGACTTAGTTCGGTAAAAACACGCTATCTGCGAAGGGTTGAATGGCCAAATTGTTATTTTGCACTTAGAATTAATACTCAACAGTAATTAATAACAACAAATTTTTCTTGTTTGTTTCAGATGTCTCAAGTTACCAGAGGAGTGAAGCGGTCAGCCGATAAAGATTCTCAGACAGACGCCCCCACTATCAACAAAAGATGCCGAACAGAAACGAGAAATGTAAACCAGCCTCAAGGAAATATTACAGACGAGCAACGAAATGTTCCAATAGAAATAGAGCGATTGTACGATGACGTGTTCGAAAAATTGAACTCGGCATTGTATTGGAGCAACTTGATGAAAGACTGTTTGGTTGAGGCATACTTTGACACTTTTGAGTGCTACCAAAGACTAAAAGATTTAACAAGGAAGTGTTTTAAACTCAAAAGTTAGGGACTTAGCAAAAGACTACTCTGATTCATAGTTAAATTTTTTAAGATTTTCTGTGGGTGCGCATCAAAATATTAGAAGAAAACAACAGGAAAATTTTTATAAAAAAATATAATAAAGACCACAACCCCTTAGAATTAACGTTAGTTACTTAGCACTAAGACTTGGACAATTGGAAAAAGATTAACCTTAACTCTAACACTGGCACTGGACACTTGGAGATCACTGGATCCTAGCAACTTCGATAGTCATGTACTTTTCGGCAGTAGGATGATCTTCATTGTCGTCTATGATTTTGAACCATAGAGCACCCTGGTAATCCTGAGAAATCGCCGAGATGCCGTCGTGGGTCAATGATAGTCCGGAGAGAGTGTGATGACGTTTGAAATGCGCTTCTAGGAAGAAATGGACGAGCAAGTCGATAAAAAACTCAGGAACAGTATCCCAGGCCCTTGGTACAATGCACTCGAAGTAGGCCATTGTTACTTATACTATTATTCGGAATGTATGGCACGGTGAATGTTTACAGAATGAAGAGACTCCGGTGCAACGTTTGTTTATATTCCAGGCAAAAGGAATCAACGACCTCATAATTTTTAGTCATTCGCCCTCCGCAAGGTTAGGGCTCAATATAGGCCCCAAGCGATAAAGTGGTCAGTAACGCGAGCTAAGAACCGCTTTGGTACTTCGTATAAGGTGAATTTTAGTCATGGATGAATGTCAGCCAAGGAGAGTCTCAAAGATGAATCATACGTGTACAGATGGTACATTCTTGTAGCTTTTGAAAGAATGAACAAAAATAGATAACAAATGTTACAACGAAAGTCTGTAATCAATAAAGATAACAATTTAAATTATAAAGTTTCTAAAACAAAGACATATTTTTAAAACTCAAGACAATGACTAACATTAAAACATTAATTATTTAACAACTATGTCCATAACTTATTTCTTCTTAGACAACTCATTAAAATCAATAAAATAGCTCTATGCATATCTTTATGCTTTATCCTGAACTATATAGGCTTAAGAATGGTTTTAAATATTATAAAATTGCATATTTATAAATTAGTCTGTATCTTTTTATATTTTAACTCTTCAAAACCATTAGAATTAATCCTTACTTATAGATTTGAACAAAGACTATTTCTTCTTTGTGCAGTGACAAGTGCGATGACCGCTGACAAAAATAAACGCATCTTTCTGCGCATGCGTAATTTGGATTTCGATGCATATGCTAACGTCAATCAATTTTTACATTTCGGCTATAATTCATAAGTGCTAGTGACTCAGTAAGCGAATTGGTAAACAAATGTCTAGCTAACGTTCACATTATAGATAACTAATAGGGTGGAGCGAAAAAGTAAAAAAAAATTGTTTTTTCTTAGCCTGGGGGTGGAAGTTTTGGCTTATGAAAAAAAAAATTTTTTTTACTGAACGTTTTGAGGTGGCCCACTAAATTTTGAGATAAATAATCTATTTAACTTTTGTTGCTTTGGAAAATATTTTATTTTTTCACTAAAACTGTTCGAAAACTCTCAAAAATTTACAACTATGATCTTTTTCAACAAAGATTTAACTTTATTTAGAAAATTTGGTGTTTTATGTTTTTGACTTTATTTGAAATTGCGATAATCGGCGGAAAAAATTTTGTTCTTACGTATAATTTGTTGATTGGCTTGAGAAAAGACACTCTACAGATTCTAGAACAGTTTTAAAACATTTTTTTCGGAGCAACAAAATTTTGAGTGATTATTTATCTTAAAATACAGTGGGGCGCCTCAAAACATTTATTAAAAGAATTTTTTTTTCAAAAATGTTTCTTTCTTCATAATCTACAAATTCTACCCCCAGGCTAAGAAAATTTTTTTTTCGCTCCACCCTATTAACTATTCTTATCAACTAGGTTATAAAAACAAATAACACGTTACATAGACTTCGAACTCTTGTTTTGCGGCTCATAGTCTTCATCCACGGAATTAGACTCTGATTGCAAAGGGATTTTGCACTGGGCTCCGTTTTTCTTCAGCAGGTCCATCATCTTCTGGTCTTTGTTCACAAACGCTATGTGATACGGAGTCATACAATCTTTGTTCATCGCTTCCCGGTTGATACTCGGCTGCTGGCACAACCATTCTACCAGCTCGTAATTCCTGATCTTGACTCCAATGTGCAGAGGAGTGTCGCCATTGTTTAATTCTTTTCCATTGATATCAGCGCCCCAAAGCATCAAAAGCTTCATCTTCTCCACAGCCTCTAGAGGTTCCATAGCAACAATATGAACACATTGTTGATACTTTTCATTGTATTCCATCAGGTAGTGTCTGTTGTCATCATTTATTAGGTCATGAAGATAAATTAGATCGTTTGCATCTCCAGTACGACACAAATAATGCGCCAAATTTTCTCCTTCTTCATTCTTGGACCCGGTCATAGTTATCCCTCGTCGATACATTTTGAGTTTACAATTCAACTGCTGAAGCACAACTGAATCATTTTTTTTGTGACTCTTTAAATATATGCGATTGCATGATAACAGATTCATGCAAAAGTCGCAGGTTATCACTTAAAATGACTTTCCATTTCTCCGTAGAATATCACTGATTACCCCAAAGTCAGCTCAAGAATTTGTTCGTCGCACACTGCACCATAGGTCCTCAAAAGCTCCATCATTCTCATATCTTCAATCTTGCAGGCCACGTGGTAGGCAGTCTCGTGCGAAAAGTTAATAGCTTTTAAATCAGCACCCGGCTGCCTGCCAATCCACTCAGCTAAAGAGTAGTTCTGACTATTCGCCGCAATATGAAGCAAAGTATCACCCCCTGAAAGCTCCCGAGCTTTTATATCAGCACCAACTGTCAAAAGAATTTCTATCTTAGACTTAAAATTCACTTAGTCAAACTGAGCTACTGCAGGAGTAACCTGTCTACCGTTAACGTCGTATTGGAATAATACGTCTCTGCATCGCATGGATTGCACAGCCTTCAAAAGCTCTCTAACATCTCCTTCTCGGCAAATATATCACGGAAAAAAATAAATGCTATTAAATATTAGGTGACCAGTAAAAAATACTATTTTAAACAGTAAAATCGTGATTTAAACAGTTATTCAATAATATTTATAATTCAAAATTAATATTCCTTGTTTACTTGAGAAAAAATATATTTTTAAATAGTAAAAACCGGTGTGTAAGTGATAAAAAATTTAAAACATAATAATTCAACATTCAAACTCTAATAGTTACTATGTTTCAAGTTAAAACACGTAATGCGATGGGTAATAAGTATACTTTTAAGCAGCAATTTTTACTATTTTACTTAGTAATATTTGACGTGGTGTTGGGCACATCCTCTCTACCCTGTAAATTGGACTTAGACGTTTTCTGTCATTGTTCAACACATACTGTTTACGTCTTTAGCTTATAACTGTCCTAAAGTTATGTTTTTCTTAGCGTTCGTTACAGCGTAAAGACTAAGCGTTGGTCTCTCGTGCGTAGGGAACTCGGTTCGAATCCCGGCTCGGGCGATGTGCGATTTCATTAGATTAGGTATAAAAATTCGTTTAATACATTTAGAATAGGAGTATGAGATTACTACAATTAGGATAAGTAAATCCCTTCTCATAACAGATGGTAAGGTAGAAATTCCGATCGCTAAATGACTTTTTTTGGTAAAATTGTATATTTCAAGATGGCGGATTTTACTGTTTGAAATGGTAAAATTTACTAGGTAAAAGTGTATTCTTTACTATAGTTTCTTATCACTTTTTACCTTGTACTTAATAATATTTACTGAACTGCCACCCCGGGTTCCGCTGTACTGTTTAAAACAGTACAAAGTATTCGAAATCTGAGTAAATATTACCATTTATTTTTTTCCGTGTACTAGGCCATTATTTAGCTCGTTTTCGTGACACGTACAAGCGAAAACATTCTAATAATATTTGCAACTGAAAGGTTAATATATTTTACGATGCGTAAGTACGTCAACACTCACTTTAATCCAATAAAAACATGTAGGTAGCAGTTTTAGCTTATAAATCACCCAGTAGATGGGGAGGTGTAACGTTATTAATCGGTAATTTAAATCCGGGAGCAAATGATAACCGTTATATCTTAATGTAGGTATCGACCGAATTGTACTTGAGACGGTTGCATAAGATTAAACATTATGCAACTGCTTTATGCAACCTAATTACCATACAAACATACAAACATTTACTACCAAGGTTACGATCTTGAGTTCGTTATACACCGTACGATTCATTCATAATTTGTTTACATACGATAATAATATTTAGAGAGTACCAGTCTACTGGCCGACTTATTCTATTTACCCAACGAGTCATCGGTGCGAAAACCTTGAACTGATCTCGGTCAACTAACACTGACGTAATGTTTTACATTTAGATTGTTTTGGTCATTAGCTTCATTCCGGCACGCCAAAGTCTAATGCCGCAGGCATTAACCTGACGATATTGAAAGCCAGCTAAAGGTCCATATGTTTTTATGCATTATTGATAGGCTTAATTGCGCATTTCTTAGTAGGTTAGTGCCTTAAAGCAATTTATTGGCTGATGACCTGAGGTCTTGGGTCTTTGTTTATTGATGAGGTAAACAAACGGAACAAGGTACAGGCTGTGTGTTGTTTTTTTTAGGTATAATTAATGGGTTTTAGGTCCAATATATGCAAAAATAAAAATTCTTGTTTCGATGTCCCACATCGAAGGAAATGTAAATTAAATGGATCTTTTATTTATGAAATGTAACCAATACTTTGACTTAAGAAGTACAGATACGTACGCAGGACCAAAAATTTTAACTCTGTTTAAATATTTGGAATCATAAAAATGTCGTACGTTGCACTCCCGCATGTAAAATAATGTATGCGAAAGATACACGCGGAATATTTTTTTGTGCTAAATATATTTTGTATATTTTTTTTTTTTTTTTTTTTTTTGAAATCTTTTAAAAGAAACAGTAATTGCTTAACCTAATGATCTAACATAAACCACAATATGGTTTGTCTGTAGACCACTGAAAGTAACATATATGTAACATGTATGTTACTTTTTTTCGTGCAAGTTGTTTTTAAGTAATCAATTGATTATTACTAAAACTATTTGTTGTCTATTTTATTTTTTACACAAACAAATCTCATATTATCTTCTCTGTGGTCATTTGAATGTACCTCTTAACATATCACAAATACATAAATTGAATATTTCACCTCATACATCTATTCATGACCTGAAGTAGATATCATTCCCTGATTTTATTTCATACTTTAAGCTCGTAGAAGCAGGACGTATATTTTCTCGTTTCAACTATGGAAGAACAATTTACTTCTATTGAGTACATCCAGCTCGCACCAGACATTTTGGTGCCGATATCCTGGCCAATTTACGGAATGGAAAGCTTTGTTTTAAAAGCTATAAGACGGATACTAGAAACCAGCCAGCAGGAGAATCCTGTCATTCAAATAAACAAGATTTCCGCCCGGTTGACAAGGAACCACCCCCTTGGCTTCCCATTTGTGTTTGAACTTGTCCCTGAAGAGTAAGTACCATTTCAAAATTATCTAAACCAAAAATTTAGGATCTTTATAAATAGATACTTTGGCTTTAATCACACGGTAAGAAAAAAATGAGCATTGTTCCCATTTTTACATAGGAGTGATTCTTATGTTAACATAGGGATAATCTCTATGGAACATAGGAACAAGTCCAATGTGACATAAAAATTATCCCTATGATAAACAGAGATTTTACCTTTTGGAATTTAGTAAAAATACCAATGTAACATAGGAAATGCTTCTATGTTTTTATAGAAATCATTCCTATATTAACATAGGAATTATACCTATGTTTCCCATAGGTATCATTTCTGTATACACAAAGGATCATTCCCTATGACAAATAGAAATTATTTCTATGTGAAATATAGGTACAAATCCCATGTTATTTTGGGAATAATCGCTATTTAAGCATAGGAATTGAAACTATACCGTTAAAAATACATAAGTGCTGATTTCGTCACTACACGAATATTTCCTGTATAAACATAGTGATTGTTTCTATGTTAGACATAGGTATTATCCCTATGTATTTATATATGGTATTTCCATGTTAACATAGAATTTACACCTATGTTTTAAATAGTTGTAGTTCCTTTGTATTTTAGGAATAGTTGCTATGATAAATAGTGATTTTTACTATGTACAATATAGGTGTAATTTCGATGTTTTTATGGGAAGGTCCCCTTTGTAAATGTTGGAGTAATTACTATGTTAATAAAGGAATAATACCCATACCAAAAAAGGAAAAGAACCTTTTTTTTATAGAAAATATAACTATGAAACATAGGGTTTTTTTCTATTTATTACAGGTATAACTGCTATTTTTTCAATGTTAATATAGGAGTCATCTCTATGTAAAAATTGGAACATTGCTCATTTTATTCTTACCGTGTATATTTTCAATAAAAATTATTTTTTAAAAAATATGATCTGCTATTTTTAACTTTCAACATCGAATACTTTCCTTGTAATGGAAAGATTCAATTTCCCGGAAAATTCACCAAGTGCAGCGTCATCAGATGCGGAACAAGAAGTCCCACGTGTAGAAGACGTGGAAACTTCAATAAAAAGTGAAGATGCTGATGGTGATAGTGACGAAAATTAACACTTTAATGTTCGGCCTTGAATTCCTAGTCTTAATTTTAGTCGTATGTCTTTTTCTTTAAGTGACTCCAGAACATCAAAAGGTTAAGTGCCAAATATTGGAAGGAATTATCAAAGTTTAGTGCCATATTACTTATAAATTAACTTACTAAGCCGCTCTTGGCAATGTCTAAGTTTTATTTTAAGTGTTTAGAGTTTTAAGTGATAGTTAAGTTTGTAGTCTAAGTTATTTTCTAATTTTTCTATCTAGTTTTTCAAGTTACCGAATTGTAGCCTGTAAGTCAAAATTACTGCCAGTCAACAACTAAGTCGTGATATTAGAAATAGTTTGTGTGTTTGAGCACTGCATTTACTTCTATGATTAATATTAATTAAAACACAAATTTTGAGTAAGAAAAAAGATCTCTAATTACTTAATTAAAAGCCTTAATTTAAGGCAATTTAAATAAATTGTTTAAAGTTTAAAATTATTTTTAAATTTCGACATTGGAAACTATCCTGTTCTCGTTCCAGAGTCATTTCCCGTTAAAGCAGCTGCTATTGTTGATAATTTACTATTACAGAGTAATTATTTTCTTTTTCTCGTAGTCAATGGTAAAAAGTAGAGTACCTAACACGTGAAAAAAAAATTCATCTCGGCTCTTGTATCCCTTGATCCGCTCAGGATTCTAATCT